>OZ022264.1:39673177-42073177 GCA_963978885.1 Nemotelus pantherinus
GAAAATTCACTCAGGGAAATAAAACTTTTTGCACTATAACTTCCAGTGCAGTCATGAAATCAATACGAATTTCATACAATTAATGAAACCTGTCATAAACATTATTCAGGCCAAATTTGGTTGAAAAGCCACGATAGGGTTGCCAGCTATAGTTGGTTTTGTGTTTAATTGCAATATCTTTATTAAGCGGTTTTATCGTAGAATTTTCACAGCAAATATTAGGTTTTCGATTATTTGAAAAAACTCGCTGCAGGTAACCCTAAATTTCTTTATACTCCTATAACCTCGAATGTAATATAACAACGTGAAGCAGAAGTGATATATTCTTGGCTTTGATACTGGCAGAAGGTTGCCAGCACGAGTCGGTTGTGCTACTTTTGTATCAATAAATGCTTACAGTTAGTATTCATGCCGGAAACATTTACAATGAAAATAAATAACCAATGTTTCAATTCCCAAAGTTCTGCAAATTTTTCGGTTCGCAGCCCCAAACACCAACTTCAGTTACAGTGCTGCAGGAACGGAGCATTTTCTTCATTGATGTTATATGAGATGCTGCTTTCAAAATTATGTGAAATAAGCAACTGATAACGAATATAATTAACCCGTGTTTTGCTCTCATAAACGTTGAAATTCATGCCAGTGGTAATATCTGAAACCTTCTACCATATGAGTTATAATGCATTCTTGAGACAAAAGTAAAACGTGGCATTTGAAACAGTTTGGCCGTAATAAGCAGCACATGTGGTGGAATATGCACTCAAAACCTGCACGATTCTTCTACTGTTCTTCGAACATTAGTGTTTCTAGCGGTTCAGGTGCGCTAGAGTTTTTATTTCAGTAGACTTTTTTTCTTGTTAACTTGATTGAATTCGGCTCACTCTATAGCCAGCTGTTTTTTCACGTTCCTTAATTGATTCTTAATTTGCTGGGTACTGCGTGTACGTTCCGATCTAAGCTGATCACATCAATGGAAATATTTTTCTAGTGTTCCATTTTTACATTTTCACTTGACTATATTTATTTTTTCACTCAAAGTTTTTGCTGGCGTTAGTTTTATAAGTACATGTTGCAAGTTTTAACTGAACAAGCAAAAGCTCTTTAGATGCCATTTAATAACATTTATTTTGAATTTATTAGTAAATATTTATTCAACACTTTCTACAAGTGCTTTCAGCTTTCGTTATTGAATTAATACGAAACCTAAAAAGACTACATTTCACTCTCAGAAATTACCTATACTTTACAAAAAATATGATATCTGCTTTCTCAAACTTTACATGTTTTCGGAAAAAAACTTAATGCATTGCGACTTCGAAATAAAAACAGTCCATTTTGAAATGAAAACACCAAATTTTGGTGTTCCACTTAAACACAAAATAGCTCACGATAAATAATTAAGATTATTATTAAGCTGATTGAAAATTGAAAACGATTTGATATAACAGGGAACATAGCTTTATTATCACTTTCTTACAAAGAAATAGTCATTAGATTCGATCCAAAGTGAATTAAATTAAATACATTACGAGCTTAATATTTTCACTGAACTTATCACTGTAGCTAATATGTAAACTTTCTTTTGAATCTCACATTCACTACATTTACAGAGCCTTAAAATCAGAGTCTAATGTAAAAATTCTAGCACCAAATCGTCCATTGGCTATGCCAGGCGTGTAATAAACAGGGTAAGCTCCATCAGCTACTACATGTAGTCGTGCTCCTCGAATTTTCCTGTTGACATCTGTTTTTACGTAGCTCGCTCCAGCTTGAGTTTTTTCTAGTATATCTCTATAGGAGCTTTCTGCTTTTCTTGCTACACGCACACTTTCGGGTCCTTGAACTTCCACAAAAACAACTGGAGAATTTTCAAGTCCATAAGGCATGGCGTGTATAGCTACTACTGCCACGGACAGTAACAAGATCTGTCGCAATAAAAAACAAAATAATTTGTTATAATCAAAACTCTTTCACTTGTGCTTTCTTTTCAACAATAGCTTACACTGATCGGTACCACTTGCATCGTGCTGCGACTGCGAAAAACGAGTAATATTCACGGTTCAAATATTCTACCAAAACAGAACCGTCTTCGCATCCATTCACACCTTAAATAGCCTTAGTGTATCGGTAAAAACTTGCTCGAATGTTTTTTCGCTGTTAGATACTTTTAATTATTTTTAAAATAAAGATTCCGCATGAAGATAGAAGAAATCGTTTTGTGTACACGGACAAATCAGACAAGTGGCAGTTTGCTTGTTCGTTCGCGCAGTGTAAAGGAAGTAGTGGCTAGATCAGTGAATATGAGACTTCAGCTTCAAAAAAGAACCGGTAATAAGTCGCGAATTAATTCATTGCGCAGAGCTTAGATATATTTTATGATGGGTCATCTCCGTTCGCATCTTCAGGCTGATGACTCTTCATTGTGATTAAGTATTTGCGGACAGCAATATGGAGAGACAGGTGTACGTTTTAATGGAGGGAATGTATGATTTGATTGTACGAAATTTAATTTGAAGGTGTAATATGAGCTGTACGTTCGGATAATGGCAAAAACCGAGCAGGAAACTCAAAAGTGCAACATTCATTCCTTTTCGCGCATTAATGTTCAGGTATTTAAAATATTTTCGATGGAATTAAAAACAATCTTTGCAATGAAATAAAAAAGATATAAAAGGGTAATATACTTGTTTACATGGCCAAGCAAAGAGCTTAAGAAACAACCCAACGAGAAATTGTTTCGTCATTCATTGTCAAGAGCCTAAAGTCTTTCAAGATAATTTTTTTCAAATGCAAACGTTTTTTTGGACACTAACCTTTTTGACAAAGTCTTGAAAGTATAACAGGGACACAAAACTAAACATCCACAGATTTACTTCCGTGAGCATTCTATGAAATTTGTTGTTGAATTAAACGAGTCTAGTAGCTTCTACGCTGAACTGTTGAAAACCAAGGTGTGAAACCCGCATTTGAAAGGTTCTGAGACAGCTTGAGAGAGCAGAGAATCGTTTGGCTTGCATTATCGTGTCAAGCGCTTGATTTCATCGCATTATCGAAATGAACTATGTGTATAGCGGCAGACCAGACCAAAGTTTATTTACGCTATGCGTAAATAAACTATGGTTTCTAGCACCATCTTTTTCTCAGTGTTTTCATGCAATCAAACAGCTCAAAAACAAAAAACTATGATTAACTCATAAAGGTTATTGATTTGTGATTATGGTTCCCTTCTAGTCTATAAATCAGCATAGACAACGTATATCGTCTCTAAAGCGTATCAAAACAGAGAATATTGATACGGGAAACTCGATCGTTTTGCGGAATAAGCCTCCGAAAGCAGAATCAAAGTAGAATTGTTTTTGCGGTATGATTAAAATTGAAAATTTTTATTGAAACATTTATTTTTACAAAGAGGTTTCGAAAGTATGCACTGATTCTCATCAGACACCAGCTCACAGTGCATACATGACTGATGTGACCACTTTAATGATTTCCAACTGCAAGTGGTCACATCAGTCAAGTATGCACTGTAAGCTGGTGTCTGATGAGAATCAGTGCATACTTTCGAAACCACTTTGTCAAAAAAAAAAATTCAATAAATATTTTCAATTTTAATCATTTCGTAAAATTTTCAATTTTTATTCCGTAAAAATAATTCCACTTTGAAAAAACTATTGTTGTTCTATATATTAATTCACCTAAAATTTATCTATTTTATTGGCTGATCAAACTAATTCGACTGAAGAAACTGTCAATGTCAATGATTGAAGCAGTGGAATTCTTATCAAGACCATTCAACATCATAAATGATCCACAAAAACAGACACCTTCCCGGGTTTCATTTCAATCTGGCACTGGAGAAGTTACATTCGCTTTGGTAAATCGTGATCGAATTCCGCAAAAAATTGCACTGGTGGCAAAAAAAAAAACTGCGAAAAACAAAGACCAATGCAATTGCCTAAAATAATAGAAGAATACACCGAAAATCTAGGTAAATAGACTTATAGACCCATGAACCTAAAACGTGTATTTGTATTTTCTATTAATTATTTATACTTAATATTTATACAAAACGACATTCTTTTATAGGTACAAATGAAGACATTTCAGTACTATCAGCAATCGAAATTCAAGGACTACCTACTCCTGGTCTTCGACTCATGGTTGAAAATCAGTGGACCATTGCCGTTGTAAATGCTCATGGGATTTTATCAAAGCCAATGTTTATAGATCAATTTTAGCCACGTATTTATTCCACCACTACGGACCAGCTGTCAACTTGACAAACGTCATCATGGTAGGTCCTCTTATCGGGCTATCGACGAATTGAGACATGACGTAAAGTCTACTTCATCTACCTCGACCACAATTCGGTACCTTTGACAGGAGTAGATGAGCACATTGTTCATCTAAAACAAATATTCCAACGATTTGCGGATCATAGTCTCATTATTAACTTGGAGAAATGTCACTTCCTTTTATCTTTAGTTAAATTCTTACGCCAAGAGTGTTCGCCGAAAAGGATTAAGACCTCCACAAATTGAGTTGAGGTGATTTTAACAGCTCAACTTCACAATACGCTTAAAAACCAACGGAGCCTTTGATGGATGGGCATCTTTTACCGCAACTTTCTATCTCACACAGCTGGAATGCAGCAGCCACTTAACACTTATCTTTGCGGTTCTATAAAACTGGTGATAATACCATTCACGCGATATCCGAAGCTAGCAAAGCTTCTGAGCGCATCAAGACTAGTCTCAAAGAGACCACTCTATTGTCATTTCTATACTCAAACTTGCTTGGTATCAGTAGCGGAAATGTCAAAGCTCTTTGGTAACCCCGGGGCATAAAAAAAGCATAGTGCATATAACGACAACTTCTTAGTAGCTTACCTGGGCACTCACTCTGTCTAAGAAAAATTGGGAAATTTTGAAACCACGAATCTGAAGTCAATTCTAACATTGGGCATGTCTTTGGTTGCGCCACACGCTCTTGTCTAAAGTAAGTGATTCTTTGCAGTATTTTTGACCTTGCAGTAATACTCTTGTCAAAAAAAATTGAGCAAAGAGTTTCAAGAGACTCAAAAAAAACTAAGAGTATACCTTCAAGAGGCAACCAATCTTCAATTCCAACATCGACTTTATATGTACCTAACATCTTTAAATCCCTCTCACGTTCAAAAGAAAGATGTTTTACTTGAAACACAGCAAAGCTTACCCTGGGATTTGAACACATATCTTCCAGATTATTCTGGCCTTCGATAAGCAAAAATATTACCACATGGGTCCGATATTGTCTATCTTATCAAAAAAGAAAGTTAACCAGACACATAAACAAATCTGTTTTGATCTCTTCTACGGTCTCCAAGTGTTTCAAAGCTATTCACAAAGACAATTTGGTCCTTAGCATGCTCGCTAACTGTCTCACAGATATCGACCGTTACACATGAAGGCATTTCTTGGGCCAGTATAGCTGCCTATGACTGTGCTTTTGCTTCACTGAGAACCTGGATGTACAATTTGCCTTATTACTGTCTTTGGCAGAAGATATTCCCAATTTCAATGCGTGGTCTATGCAATCCTCATTGTATATGTATATTCCCAATTTCAATGCGTGGTCTATGTAACTCTCATCTCCTCTCTGTCCTTTTCCTTTTGAGCCTATCTTCCGCTGTTTTTAACTTTGCCTGGAAAGTTTCCAATATTTATCCAATCTTCGGAACTGGCGATGTTTGCTCCGTGTCCAACTACCGTCCGATTTCTCTTCTCACTTGTTTCAGTAAAATTCTTGATAAAATTGTCTCCTCAAGAATGTATCCCATGATTCATTCTATCCTAGCTCCGGAACAGCATGGGCTCGTGAGGAATAGGTCTACTTTGACTAACCTCATCTTCTTCTCAAACAAAATTGCCTGCCTTAGATCATCAGGATCAAATTGACGTAGTGTACACTGATTTTTCTAAAGCCTTTGATACTATCAACTAAAGTTAGGTATTTGTTTCGGGCCACTTCTTTCTTGGTTTTTGTCCTACCTCAGAAATCGTGAGTGCAAAGTTACAATTTAAAACCTCTCCTCTTCTCCTTTGTATCCTTTTTCTGGTATTCCACAAAGGTCTATTCTTGGTCCTTTACTTTTCTTGATTTTTATTATCGATTCCTCTTGTCTACTGTAGGCTTATGATTTGAAATTGTTCCGAGTCATCAGGTCAGCTAGTGCTCTCCAGAATGATATGTGCGCTTTTCTCAATTGGTGCAACTGCAATTGCAATTGCTTCCTTAAATGTTGGCAAATGTAAACATATTAGCTTTACTCGCAAATCATCTCCTATTTCATTCTCTTACTCATTTTTTACACACTATCTGTCGTCTGATAATCAATGCAGATACGTGGGTGTGACTTTTGAATCTAAACTAAAATATAATTTCCATAATGTGCAAATTACCGCTAAAGTATCTCGAGTCTTTGGATTGGTGCTTTGCTCTACCTCTAAATTCGTTGACATACGTACAAGATCTTTTTCTAATGGTAGTTTGTTGTGTTCTCGAATATGCTAGTCAAGTGTGGTCTCCACATTTCCTTTATCATTCTGAGGTCATCAAGTGTGTTCAGTGTAGGCTCACATGCTCTTTATTTTTACTAATGTTCGAAGAACAATCATTATAAAACTTTCAGAAGTTATTGGTATTAGTTAGTTGTAAACTTGTGTAGTTTCTGTAGCTAGGGCAGGCACTGGAATTGAAAACCTTCAAATCATCTCCTGAAAAAATGTTGCTTCTTGGAGAAAAAGCAACTCGTATATAAATCTTATGCTTTGCCTACATAGCCAAAGCAAAAAATTTGAAATTTTACAATGGGCACGCTTGGTAACCCTTTCCCAATTTACCTATATTTTTAGCATCAAAAATTTCTGTTCGCGGATACTCACGATCCCATAATCAAAATTAATTGAAGTTTACGTAATATATTGATTTTAAGTAGGACCAAGTCTGATAGCAGTGATTTTGAAATGCGGGCAATTTTGTGCCAGAGGTGCCATTTTGAAAAATAATTAAGAAAAATAACTGCTTTTGGCCCTATAAATCCTGATTTGGTCATTTAATTTTAACCAAATTCACACAGTAGCTGAACCTTACTTTAAACTACGTTTGATAGAAATTTGGTTGAAAAATTCGGTTCGAGCTGCCAGCTATGGTAATTTTGGTGTCTTAAATTTTGAAAATTCGCTCAGGAAAATAAAGCTCTTCGCCCTATAGCTTCCAGTACAGTCATGGAATTAAAACGAAATTCAAATGGCAAATTAAACTTATAGTAGGCAATATTCAGTAGAAATTTAATTTCAAAACAATGACAGGGCTACCAGCTATTTTTGTTTTTGTATATTTTTGGCATACCTTTAGTCAGTGATTTTAGCATAGAATTTTCAAATCGTAGTGATCTTATAGTGAAAATAAACACCAAATATTAAGATTTAGAAAATTTGAAAATTTTTGCGAATGGTAACCCTAAATTTCTTTGCATCCCAATAACTTCCAATGCAGTCATCGGATCAATACAAAATTCGCAGAGTAGGTTGACTTCAACGTGAGACAAATGCGACATAGTTTTTGCTTCGGTGTTATCAAAGGGCTGCCAGCACTAGGCCTTTTTGTTATTTTTGTTCCAATAAATGCTTGCATTAAGTATTTTCTTCGGAAACATTTGCAATGAAAATGAGTAAACAATGTTTAAATTTTCTAATGTGCCAAATAGATATTGGCCGAGCCCAGGCGAGATCTGGCGAGCCCGAGTGTGTGGACGGTCCAGACGAGCGACTTTGACAGTGCTCGCCGGCGCTCGTGCCACATCCGATCGGAATGGTTGTTGAGCACGAGTCAAAGCGATTTCGGACGAGCTGTCAAATGCCGTCCACATGTTTGCGATCTCGTCTGACTTCGGCTCGCCTGGCCTCGGCCAATATGTATTTCCCACATTAGATCTGCACATTTTTCGGATGGCAGCCCCAAACACCTTTCTATCGCTGTTATTTTCGATGAAGTCATCGAAATTAAATTGGCTTAGAGCATATTATTGCTAGGGGTATATTAGTTTAAGTAAGAAAAGCTGCTAGTGGTAGAATACACTCTCAAAATCTGCACTTTGTTCTTCTAATGTTCTTCGAACATTAGTGTTTCTAGCGGTTCTGATGCGCTAGGGTTTTTTAAATATAATATCCCTGACTTCTCATATGTTTCCCCGCCTCTCCTTTCTACTAATTCTTTCCTTGGGCTCATGCCAAATATTGCTTGACGAGTGCTTTCTGTTCAAATTGTAGCGAGGTATTATATCTGGCTTCACCGATTCGTTCCGACCTCGCAGCTCGTTACGTGACAACAGGTCTCAAGAAGTCTTCTTTGTTCTGTTTGCGCGTTCAAACGTGTACTTTGCACACGTTTTCCTAGACGTCATAGTGAGTCACAATCGTTTTTTGCCTTTAAAATACTATTGAAAGTATTTATACTTGACCTAATCGTTGGGGCACTAGATTGTTGAATTGTATTTTCTTTTATCTTTTTTTAACATATTAATTTTTGTTTTTATCTTTTTCTAATTTCATTGCCATAATTGGAAATTGTATTCTGTTGCGATGAATTTTGTAAATAAATAAATAAATAAGTTTGAGTCAACGCACAGCTCTGAACTCGGTTAAACTTTTGCTTCAGGTACCAACCACAGTTCAACAGATTTTTAGGTAGATGGGATCAAACTCTGAAATTGACTATCAAGGGTAGAACTTTACATCTCTTATCCGAGAAGAATCCACGGCGTCACCGGCACAACTTTTTTTGTGAAATGCTCCAAGAAAGTTCTAAAAAGATCTGCCAATTCAACTTTGTCTCCGAATTTTCGACAACCGTATTAAGGGAGGGGTAAGGGTTTCCGCGGGTTTACGATTTTTTTTTTAGAAATATAAACCTTTTGTACATTATTAATTATCATTTCAATCACATTGTGCAGTTTTTTTATGCGAAAATATCGACAAACAAACTGGTGACATAGGTTAATCAAGAACGAACAACAGTAGAGTACAAGAAGAAAGTAAAAATTTTATCTTAAGTTTATTAACTTTTAAAGTTTGCATATATGTACATTACTTCAAATCAGTTGTCAATAAAATCATAATATATCATGCTTAAAATATGTAAATCCATCCTTACCAAAATTTAGCTGTAATATAATTGTCTCTATTTTTTCTTGAAATCATTTGTACTCACGAGTCTTCTGATTGCTTGCGGTAGAGCATTGAATAGATTGATCCCTGCATATGAATAGTGACTTTGTCCTAATTGTCTAGTACGATTTGGCAGCAGAAGTACCCTTTCTGTACCGCCTCTTGTAATATTTGTATTGGTTTGTATTTTATTAGCTCCAAGATCTTTGAAAATTTTGATTGTCGTATGCAATTAGTATATTTGGTCAAGTGGTAGTACTTTCAAACAACGAAATAGTTGTTCAGTATCGTATAGTCTAGGTTCTTTAAGCAGGATATTTAGTAGTGATCTTGTATAGCATTTAGCGGGCTTAAGGTTTTCTGTTTTGTACAGCCCCACGTTATTATTCCGTAATATATTGTGTATTAATGCGAAGTAAAAAGTTCTGATTGTATGTAACGGCAGAAAAGACCGAATTTCAAAACAAGCAGGTATAATTTTTTTTAATTTACTGGTGACATTTTGGACTTGTTGATTCCATCTTAGATGTTGGTCAAATATCACCCCTAGATATTTAGTTTGAGTGACTCTCATAAGTGGATCACAGAGGCAGTCGGTATTACAGTCATTGGAGTGAATGGTAATGTTCAGGCTCCCAGGTAGTCCACGCTGGTTGGCTGCGAAGGTCATATAGTTGAGTGTAATAGGTGATATAGTTGAGTGTAAGAGAATCAAAATCAAGCCATTCTTTTAGAATACCAAGACTGTACTCTGTTTTTACTTTTGCCCCACTCCATTCGCTATATTCAACATAAAGTACAGTATCATCTGCAAATGATATTAATTTGCCTTTGATTTGCTGAGCGAAAATATCATTAATGTAGTGTATCATTAGTATTAGTAACGCTAAGACTTATTGTGTAGTACTAGCCTTAAGATCCAATATACACGAATAGCTGTAAGATATTAGTGACCTTTTGACATTAAGTATATACAGTGTATTATTTACACAACCCTAATCATGAAGAAAAATTTGAACGAAATCAAAATAACTCCTTCATTTTCTATTACAACAAAATGAAATTTTATTCAGTTATTCATTGCCAAGTTTATAGTTACTTGACCAAAACAAATTGGAAAAAAATATTACAAAACATAAATAAAAATAAAAACTAACTGGCCAAAATTATTTGCACACCCGTCATTACGGCCAAAATTATTTGCAATTTATGGTTTCCGCCTCGTTTTTCCGAAAAATCTGGGAAAAAGGTAAACTAATTATTAGCCTTAATAAAAAACGGGTAATTTGTGACCATTACCTAATACTTGGTGTTGCCTCCCTTGGCATGAATAAAAGCTTTGAGTCTTGCTGGCATTGAATCAACTAAATTCTGTATAGTTTCGATGGATAGGACCTGCCATGCATTTAAGATGTCTTCCGAGGCTTCAGCTGCCAATTTTCCAATCTTTTGAGGAATTGTTGATTTCATCAAATGCCAGACATCCGCAATGACATTCAAATCAGGGCTTTGTGGAGGCCATTTTATGACTTTTTGCCCAACGTCCGATATAAACGGTTTAATCCTTTTTGAAGTATGGATTGGTGCATTGTCTTGTTGTAGTATAAATTCAGGACCAATCAAATAATCGCCGGTAACAAATGCAGCTTCGTTCAATATTTGGAGGTATTCAAACGAACGCATCTTTGTTGGACAATCAACAATTGGACCAGCCCCATTGTAACAAATACAACCCCATACCATTATTTTACCACCATATGAATGGCGCGTAGGGATACTGACGGCTTGATTTTTCTTTTGCTGTGCATTGGAATAGTAGAAATGTCTACCGTACGTTCCGTCCAATGCCATAGCACCAAAATTCGACTGGCTTATTTCTGTGCTCAAATGCAAACTGCAAGCGAACTTCCCGATTCTTTGGAGAGATGTACGGCTGTTTTCGGATGACGCATGATTTTATTCCTGCCTCGGAAAGTCTTCTCCGAACTGTTGTTCTACTGCTTTTGTTATTTCTGTTCTCGTTATTACTATTTATTATGTTATTGATCTTTTCGCGACTGTTTCGCTGCATACACCGACGTATTACAGTATCTTCCCTTGCACTTGTTGCCCTCTTTCGACCCCTTTTTACTGCATTTTTAACACTGCCAGTTAAATGTTGTTTTTTCTACCTGGTAATTAACGCTCCGCCTGTGACATTTAAATTTTTTGGCAATTTCGTTTGCAGAAATACCGCATTTAAATTCAGCAACGAATGCCGCCCGCTTTTCGATTGAGAGTTCAACGTTTCTAGGCATTTTCACTGTTACTAACTAGTTTATTACAATGAAATCTAATGTCAACTGATGTCCAACAATTGTTCCAGCTTTATCACTGATCGAAACAAAGTCGAAGAATTACCGTTAATTTTCTGGAAAATTTTTCTTAGTGTGTGCAAATAATTTTGGCCATAATGACGGGTGTGCAAATAATTTTGGCCAGTTAGTTTTTATTTTTATTTTTGCTTTGTAATGTTTTGTTTCAATTTTACTTTTGTCAAGTAACTATGAATTTGGTAATGAATAACTGAATAAAATTTCATATTGTTGTAATAAAAATTGAAGGAGTTATTTTGATTTCATTCAAATTTTTCTTCGTGATTAGCGTTGTGTAAATAATTGTGGCCACGACTGTATGTGTATGTAGGAATAAAAGAAAAGAAAAATAAAGTTTGGTTGTTGTCTGCCGTCGCTAGAGAAGAACGGTCGTGTTTAATTTTCGAAGCCGGTAAGGCCACTAAATTAACGAAAATTAAGAAAACATCTGGGCCTAATACTGTTTCATACTTAGTTTTTCAGAAATTTTTACTAATGTTCAAAGAACATTAGTATTAAAATCGCTTCGCCGAAAATTCGTCATATATATATATATATATATATATATATATATATATATATATATATATATATATATATATATATATATATATCAGCAAAATGGTTAAGAGAGATAATCTCTGGAGTGGATCCGATTGAGCTGAAATTTTTGGAGAACATAGATGTATACAACAGGTAGGTCCATGAATTGCTAGAATTCAGATATCTTAAACCTTTTGGCGGCGGAGGGCATTTAAGTGAATTTTCATGTGCTCCTATATTTCCAAGCAGTGTACAATTTTGTTCAAAAAAGTACTAGGAATGAAAACTTATTATGTTTTAAGTTTGCTTATGATAAAGAAGTTGAAATTTTGAGCCTTGTGTAGGCGCTAAGTGCCTAAAAGTAGGCAAGGATTTTTTTTCAACATTCGATTTGTCATAACTTCTAAGAAAAACAATGGATCATCGTGAAAATTTTAGAGCGTATTTATATAGACTAAAATTGTATACACATGGACTGTCAAGACTGTGCGGGCAACTCTGTAGCTACAGCAGGCTCCTCAACAAAAATCCTTCAAATCATCGACCTTCCTGAAAAATTTTTGATTTTTGAAAATAAATTCAATATATTGATAAATTTTGACTTTTGTCCACCAAGTCAAATAAAATATTTCGAAATTCCGCGGTAAACAAGAACGGCAACCCGAAATGAAATTACCTCTATTTTCAGCACTCAAAACTTCTGTTCACGAGAACTGACGATCGGATAATGCGATCAATATGAAATTTACAGGACATGTTGAAATTTGCTAGGACCAGGTTTGATAGAAGTGATTTTGAAAAACGAGTAACACTGTGGCAGTAGTGCCATTTGAAAAAATTGTTGAGAAAAAAATTGTTTTTGGCCTATAGCTTCCGATTTAGCCACCAGATTTTAACAAAATTCACGCAGTAGGTGAACCTTACTCTAAGATAGATTTCATAGAAATTTGGTTGAAAAATTAGTGTAAGGACGCTAGCTACGGCAATTTTTGTCTCCTAAATATTGTAAATTTGCTCAGGAAAATAAAGATTTTTTCTCTATAACTTCCGATGCAGTAACGAAATCAAAACGAAATTCTTGTGATAAGTATATCTTGTTGCGTTTCTAATTCTGTTGGAATTTCGTTGAAAAACCGTGAAAGCTATGATGATTTTCGTATTTTATTGACATTTCTTTATCGAGCGATGTTGTCATTAAATTTCCAAATGGGAATGATCCTGCAATGACAATTAACAGCAAATATTTACGTTTCAAAAATTTAAAAAGTTTGGACGGTGGTAACCCTAAAATTTAATTCACTCCTATAACTTACAGCGCAGCCATTCAATCGAAATGAAATTCATAGGGTGGGTTTAACACAACGTGAAGCAGCTATGGTGCTAGCACATGATTGCCAGCACCGGACAATTTCGTAAATATCGCACCAACAGATGCTTCCATTTTCTATTCATAAGCAAAGCATTTACAATAAAATAAGCAACCGATATTTGAATGTTCCGAGTTTTGGAAATTTTATTGTTTGCTACTTGAATCTATAACCAAGTTTATTAGCTTATTCATCTGCATCATCCCCCTTCGATGGTAAGCATAATTTATGACAAACGACTTCGATTATATAAAAGCACTAAAATATTATATAAAAGCAAAGCATCTAAGTTATATATCTATATGGTTTTAGAATCGTCAAAAATTGGTGCAACTGCACCAAGTTGTTTATATAATGTTATTTTATTTGAATAAAGCTCTTTGCCCTATAGCCTCCAGTACAGTCATGGTATCATAACGAAATTCATATGGCAAATTTAAATTATTGTAGACAATATTCAGTAGAAATCTAGTTTGAAAAACAATGATAGTGTTGCCAGCTATGATTGTTTTTGTATTTTTTGACATAGCTTTAGTAAGCGATTTTATCATAAAGTTTTCAGATCGTAGTGGTCTTGTAGTGAAAATACACACTAAATACTAAGATCTAGAAAGTTTGAAAGCTCTTGCGAATGGTAATCCTAAATTTCTTTTTATCCCTATAACTTCCAATGCAGTAATCGGATCAATACGAAATTCGCAGAGTAGGTTGACTTCAACGTGAGGCAGATATGACTTATTTTTGGGTTCATTGCTAGGAAAGGATTGCTAGCACGAGGTGTTTTTGTTATTTTCGTAGCAATAAATGCTTGCATTAAGTATTCACATCGCGAATATACAATATATATGACAAAACATACAATATATAATATATAAGACAATAACAACAATATAACAACAATATATAACAATACACTCAAAATCTGCACAAATCCTCTACTGTTCTTCGAACATTAGTATTTCTAGCGGTTCTGATGCGCTAGGGTTTTTTTGAATTGATGTCAATGTTTTTGCTTTGAAAACAAAAAATCAATTTTGATTATCTTTATATATATACATACATATATATCACAGGATCTTTGAGTACATAGATATTAAGAGTCGCAATAAAGAAAGTAATCTGTCTCCATTTTACCCATTCTATCAAAATTTACGAAAATTTTAAAGTAAGTAAATGTTTTGCACAATGTTATGTACATACATACATATGTGTAAAGCAATGTCACTATATCATGTTGTTGTAAAACTCGAATATTCCGTAAGTCGAAATTCAACTACTGACGGGAAGCAGTGCTTCCCTTGCTAAACGACAAAATTGATTAAATAATCAATATATAACAATCATAAGATTTACAGTCAATATTTAACAATCAAAGTAAAAACATTTATTTTCTTACAAAAGACAAAACTCGGCCAAAAGCTTGTAGAGCTTAAGTAAGTAGCGGAGAAACCAAAAGAGAGATAGTGATTTTCACGATTAGATTTAATCTTTGTAGTGAAATTGTTTCACTAAATTTCGTATGTATATATATATATATATATATATATATATATATATATATATATATATATATATATATATATATATATATATATATCTATATATATATATATATATATATATATATATATATATAAGCTTATTCCTTTTCCCCAAGTCTCTCTGTTTTGAATATAGGATGCATGGACGTTTTAGGGTGGTTGATTTTTTATTGACAAGAAACAAAGCTATTTCAAGCATTCAAATTAAATAAAACCTTTACATTCATTATAGTAGCTTCCACTACCCCTTTAAACTTTCAGACATTTGAAATACTGCAAAGTGTGCTTTGTTTTATGTCAAACACCTTATGTTAATGAGACTTCTATATCAATCGAAAAAAATTAATTTCCAAAAGCAGTTACACTGACAAATCTTCGGAATATTCATCATATTAAAATTCCAAAAATTCGTTGACTCGAATCTATGCATATCTTGTTTTATTCATTGCTTTTTCAAACCACAGTTTTCTATGAATGAATCTCTATTAATGAATATCATTTATAAATTTCCAAC
Source organism: Nemotelus pantherinus (assembly GCA_963978885.1). Taxonomy (NCBI): domain Eukaryota; kingdom Metazoa; phylum Arthropoda; class Insecta; order Diptera; family Stratiomyidae; genus Nemotelus; species Nemotelus pantherinus. The sequence goes on from OZ022264.1 coordinate 39,688,703, forward strand.
AAAAACTTGTGAGGTCAGAGTATGGAATGTATAATAAAGATATCATAGGATCGAATGAAGTTTTGCATGAAAAAAGATTCATGAAACTTGGCATTTGTCAGAGTCATCATTAGTCACTTCAAACAAGCAAACAATTGATAACAGGTAATCCCTTTTGTTGTGGTAGAATAAGCTAAAGGCAAATTATTTGATGATTAATTTATGAAAATTGGAGTTAATAAGGCATTTTGAATATTTGAATCAGAAAAAGAATTTGAGTCATACAAAGAAAAAAACAAAGGTACACTTGCTTGAAAATAGCTTAATCTGCTTAAAAACTAACAGTAAAAGGACTGAATATACGGTAATACAAATTCATTCGGAATGTTTTTCTGTAATATTACATCGCTAATGTTAGAATATTTTCGACTGAATGAATCCGATCTTCAAGTAAAATTTAAGATAATAGTCAGTTGTTTGGAAACAAGTGACTACACTGTGTTAAAGCTATTCAACTCGCTACGTGATGCTGTTTATCTCGGGAGTCATCAATTCATTAATCACTTTGAAATTAATTGAACAATACAATCAACACAGAATGGATTATGACTTCATATGCCGAAGCAAATTTTTAATAAGCTTGAAAACGCCAAATCAAATTGTAATAAGAGCTGAAATGAGCAATCTGCTACGTCATTTCGTGTTAAATCGCATGTATTGAAAATCTTGAGTGAATGAAATAAAAGTCATACCATCAAAACTTCCACAATCCATAAGCACAATAAAATGTTTATAAATATGGAGTGACAAATATTGGCATTTTACCCCATCTGAAATATTGATATAATCATCTTAACAATTATTGAACAAGGCTAACACCTCCTAGTGAACCGTACAGACACTTCTCATACACATATACACCTGTGAAGTTTTAAACACTTCTGACCCCGCCGTAAAGACAAATGAATCACTTGATAATGTTCGATGATGTAATCAACAGAAAAAGAGTATGAAAACGTGGTCACGATAGTGTTTTTTGCTTGACCGCATCTTAATCCGTTGCTTCGATGCCATGACTTCAAGACAACCTGCCCATCATCAAGTCATTTCTTGACCATCCAGTTGAAAGTGCAGACACAGCTCCAAAGCGAGAAGAATTTGGCAAGCAAGAAAAGTGTTCAACATGCCGAACGTAAGTAAATATCTAGATAATATCTAATGGGCACTAAACTATTTTATTCTGCTTTTTTTAGTTTCGTTTACTCTGCACTACCTTGATGGTGATTATGAGCATCAATCAATCAGAACAAATGCCCGCAGATCCAGAAGCAGCAAAGCAATCAATCACTAGAGAACATCCACCAATCAATATTATACGCATCAGGCCGATCGACTCGGAATCATCAAACAAAACTGAAAATTCGCGGCGAAAGTCAAATATCAGAATTGATCGAAGCGAAAGTAAGGATTCAATGTCGTCGGTGATAGTGATTAAGCCTTTACTTTCGCCGGTTGCCCAGCACCGTCCTAAGAAAAGTCCTAAGAAGAATTGGAAGAAGATGATGATTAGGCGCCCAAAGTTTCTGCACGACATCAAGAAGAATGATGACACGATGATTACACGCGTTGCACGTGTCCATTTGGCTTCAGGCGCATATCCTGTTTTTTATGGCCTAGCGAAATCCAATGGCAGTTTTAATAAAATCAAGTTGATTAGGCGTGTGCATTAGGAAATGTCTAGTCGTAATGTGATCTCTTTGAATATAGCTAAGTTTATTTTTTTGAGCTTTAATTATTGTTTCCTTTAATTCTGTTTTGATGCAATCCAAGCGGGATTGAAACTAATTTGTTAAATTATAATGGCATTAAAATCTTATATTGCTTGTACAACGCAGATCGTACTACTTTAATTAATCAAGATTTCTAATGTGTTTCTAAATTGTTCATGCGGCGTTCTAGTTTCATTTTTTTATGGTGATTGTCAAAATACGTTTGACTGAAATATAATCTGAATAAGAAATATTCAAATCCGAGCTACATTTGATTCATCTTTATCGTCCTTTACTACTCTACTAAGCATAAATGTTCGATGTGTATTTTTCTCAATTTTGAGCTAACATCGGATTCAAAAACTAAATGCTCCATTACATCATTCTGCAAAATTTGAAAACCTATATTTTATGGAAGTATGTTAAAATAAATGTTGAAAAATGCATCCTCTATATACTTCCAGTACAAGTCAAAACACAAATCATTGAATGTCTCGAAGGTACTAAAATGTAGATAGAACGTTAATGCTTAGTAGGGTAATATACATGAGAAAACTCTAGCACATACTGACTGCAAAGAAGACTGATTTTCGAGGACAAGCAGAGGATTTGTGTCTGTTCCGAAAGGCCACCCTTTTTATACCACTATTGTTTTTATATAATAACTGAATCAGAAGACAAAGCCAAGGAAAATATCCAGGGCAACCACTCGCACCAGTTTCAAAATTTTTTGTTTTTTATCATATGAAAATTTATTTGCAGCATCTCTTTGTACTTTACAGACTAATGAAGCATCAAGTCGACATTAGCCATCGTATTAAGTGGGTAGTACCGGTTATAATTTTGAAAAAATCAGGTTTTTTTGCATTTTTCAATTTATTGTGCTTTCAGAAATCACGTCTCAAAATTTTGTTAAGATATTCCTAAAAATAAAGAAGTTACGGCAGTTTAAGGCAGACCGCTGCTTTGAATTACTCGAAAAAAAAAAGATGAAGAGCGCATAAGTCTGGCAGAAGAAGCGGCAAAATAAGCGCGTTTGACCAAAAAATACTGCCCAACTGCAAGTGCAACTGGCTTATGTGTACTCAAGAATACTTACGTATGGTCTAGGGACTGCAGACTGAGCAATTGTAGGTGATAAAAACATATTTTTTAAATAATATTCAATAAATAAATGAAAAAAAACTTTAAACGCATTTTTCTTTAAATGACGTTTTTTCAAACTGCGGACACTTATTCTCCGGATTGGCCGAACCGATTTATTTACTCAAGTGGTAATATATCACAATAAAGGCCTAAAATTAGCCCAAAACAAATTGGCAAGCGAAACAAAGTGAAAAAATAATACGATTTTTCGAAAAATATTTTCAAACAACCGCCATTTTTTTCGATCATTTTTTTAAAAATATTGTGTTAGATTACCACGTAAGAAACATTCCTTTTTAAAATGCGGTTTGGTTTTTTTGTTTCAGATTCTTCATTCCTGAGATTATCTGTCCGCAGTATGACGAGGCATTTTTCGAGACGTCAACTTTGGCACCCTACATAAATAAGTAGAAAAATGAAAAAAATAAAAACATATTTTTTTTGCAATCTTCAAAACGTCTTTTTTACCCGTGCAAATTTTAGAATTTATACAAAATAAAGGAGGTGAAAAAAAATATTGAAGATTAGGCTGTTTTTTAGCATTCTAACCGGTACTACCTCCTTAAAGAAGAATACGATTTAATTACTCAGGAATTCTAAATTAAATCTCACGAAGCGTATGACAGATACAATAGAACTACTGGGGAGAATATAATCCACGACCGCAAAAAATTTTTTTATGTTGTTAATATGAAGCGGAAAACAAGCGGCTACCCCTCTTCAATGTCCACTGAAAATTCGTTGTTGTCTTCTTCTCCTCAGGAGATCTGCAGCTTTTTTGCTGATCATTTGCAAGAAGTTTTTGGTCCAGTTAGTATCCCAACATGCACCCAACATGTTAGTATCGCAGGTGCGACTCAAACAATTTTTGCTGAGGATATGTCCACATCGAGGAATGAAATATTTACTGCCATTATGAAGCTTGACAGTAACAAGGGCCCTGGACCTGACCTTCTCCCTCATACTTTTCTGATCAAGTGTGTAAAACAACTGATTTCGCCCCTTCATACAATATTCAATAACTCTCTCTCCTATGGGCTATTTCCTTCGTATTGGAAATCTTCTTATATTACATTAATTTATAAAACTGGCGGTAGACGTTTTATTCAAAATTATAAAGGCATCGCCATTCTATCTGCTATTCCCAAACTATTTGAAAAAATCATCTACTGACAAATTTATCCTCTAGTCGACGCTCGACTGAACGAGCAGCAGCATGGATTTAGGAAAGGTCGTTCTACTACAACTAATCTTATGATGCTTGTTTCTGATGTTTTATGCGAATTGACGCAGCCTATACAGACTTTAGCTCTGTTTTGATCCCCAAGCTGAAGCAATTCAGAATTGCAGGATCTTTACTAAAGTGGCTTGATTCCTACCTCCACGACCACTTGCAATTCGTGAAATTCCAAGATCTTATTTCTAAGAAAGTCGACATTAAATCCGGTGTACTTCAAGGAAATCATCTTGGCCCTCGTCTTTTTAATATTTTTATATCTGACATATCAGAGGTTTAATATATGCGGATGACCTCAAAATCTACCATGTCATCAGGTCACAGACTGACGCGACCTTTTTACTAATGTTCGAAGAAGAACATTAGTATTAAAATCACTTTGGCCAAAAATTCATATTTCTATATATATATATATATATATATATATATATATATATATATATATATATATATATATATATATATATATATATATATATATATATATATATATATATATATATATATATATATATATCATCAAAAAATTTCAGTGAAAAAATCCCAGTAACGCGTCATCCGATTGAACTGAAATTTTTAGGACACATTGGTGTTTATGCAGAATAGTGCCAGGTCTCAGAAAAAGTTAAAAGTCTTTAACACTTTGGCGCCGGCGGCCATTTTAGTGATATTTTTAATATACCTATTATTCCGTCCACAAATAAGTTTTGCAAAAATAAAGTTAACAAAATAAATTTCGAACGTGTTTTACATGTAAATCGGATAATGTTTTGGAATTTTTTAACCCCATGTGTGCGCTGGGTGCCTAAAAAGAGAACGGGAAAAATTGAAAATTTTTAAATTGCGATAACTTTTGACAAAGCTATTTAATCATTACCAAACTTTCAGAACATATTGGTATTATTTAGTTGTAAATTCGTGTAGCTTTTAATGAGTGTGCTGGCAACTCTGTAGCTAAGGCAGGCACTGAAAGTGAAAACCTCCAAATTATCGTCTCTCTTGAAAAAATGCCGTTTCTTCAAAAACAAGCCACTCATTTGTAAATCTCGTGCTTTTTTTATATAGACCAAAAAAAAAATTTGATATGGTATAACGGGCACGCCTGGTAACCCTTGCCCAATTTACCTATATTTTTAGCATCAAAAACAAAAAAATATAAAAGACTGCACGGACTGCATACTCAAAACTAATGAAATATTTTAGGTAATTTGTTCACAGATGCTTATTTTGTCCAGGAATTTACGAGGCGCAATTTGCTTATTTTTTTCGGCGGTGTTGCGGCGATCCATTGGGGCTGTCGCCATTTAGCTTTCTAATATTTTTTTTCAATGAAAATGTTAACTTTAAACTTTAATAAAGATGCATGTAAAATTTCAAATCGATATCTTGAATAGTTTTTTTTGGTAGCTGTTTAAAAAAAAGTTCATTTTGAGCAGTTTAACAGTGGACTAACCCCTTAAAAGCTACCACACGTAAAAGTTTCCGAAATGATAGAAGATGAAAAATTTGTTGATTATTTTCATTACAATTATCATTTGAAAATTCAATGGTGGTCCGTTTTTTTCGTGAAAATGACTAACATAGCTATAGTAGCGGGTAGGCCTAGCAGAAGTCCGCCCAATTTGTTTCGAGTTCGAGCTAACTTAAATAGTTAATACTATGTCAGGGCCCTATCCTCTGAATTTTGGGTAAGTTTGGCGTCTGCCCCGGAAGCTATAGAGTAAAGAGCTTTTATTTGGTTGAACGCATATAAGATGTGACCACTGGCACTGTGATGCCTGCATTTTTAGTAAACTTCTATCGGATCTGCTTCTTTTCAGGATCAATACTTTCTTTGGATTTAATATTGACCTAATGATCCAATTGTGAGCTATCGTGAACACGAATTCCATCCGCTCAAAAACAGGTAGCTTGGTAAGGGATTGCCGATCTTAAAAATAAAATAAAATAAATAAAATTTAAAAAAAAAATATTATTTTCCTACCTCATATGCCCATTAAATTAGCACAAAAAAAAGAAATATAAATAGGCCATGATTCCAGGGAGGTACATTCGGAGTTCGAGCCGAGCATTCAAACAGACCGGACGTGCCGAGCAAAGCAGTGCAGTATTCCGTTGCAGTACGAGATCGTAGTCGTGGCCGAGATCGAGGTCGAGGTAGCGACATCCAGATCCAGTGTGTAAGTTGAATATCCAAGTTGATTTTCTTTTATATATTTATATAAATTAAGATTTGAGCATTTTGGCGCGATTGGCATTTATTCGCGCGCAGATTTGTTGGTGGAAATTTCAAAAAATTTTAATAGTTTTGATTCTTTTGGTATCGGGTTCTTCACGAGAAGTGACTGACCGCGATGGCCGATGAAGGCCCGGATCCGCTAGAGGTCCAAAAAGAACGCGAAGCTTTCGCTAAAAAGTGCAAACAAAAACTTAGTAAGCTATGTCGGAAATATAACGCGGATGTTAGAGAACAGTTAATTATGGAACTGATTGGCCAATGCAAATTATAAATTTGCACTAGTGTTCTAGTCGATGAAAGTGAGTTCATCGACCTTGCGAAGCACGCCGAAGAATCCTCGGACAGCGAGGAGATCAATGAGTGTGAAAGTGTTTCCATGGACACTGACGATGTACATGGCACTGATACACTCGGTGAATCTGCAGAGCAAGGTGTGAATACTAGCGATGTGCCAGTAAGCGCGCCTTCAATCCCATAATTCGAACAAGCACTTTAATCCATTAACGCACTTCATGCAAACTATAGCATCACAATAATACCCTTAAATACTTGCACGCATGCTAAATACCACATATGTATAACTCCATATGATTTTTCACTTCAGATAACGAACAATAGCGATATTCGCTCACCTGTAAATTTGCCGATGAGGCTGCTGAAACCCCACTTCTACAAACAGTCTTTCGCCTTTTGGAACATCGCTAAATTATGAAAACTTCCACTTGCAGCGTTCGATGACAAATAGCACTTAATTTTGTCTCATAAATGACTAGCGCAGGATACCACCTAAATCCAAGTACACTCCATCAGAACAGTTTTACGTCCTACAACATTTGAAGGATTCTATGACACACTAAAACCCAGTTGCAGAATATTGAAATTTCCGTGAAAAAAGGAATTCCCAAACAATAAACGTATTTATCATTTTTAAACTGCATCGTTGCGGAGAAATGCATGTGGCCACGGATTTTTCTTTACAGATATATTATGATTTTCACCGTTCACTACCGCAAACAAAACGTACACGAAGAGGTTCAAATAATATGACAACTGAAACCATATTAAATGGCTCATACTACTATGTAATACAGCGTGTGGGACCATACTTTCTGCGCCATGTAATTATGGCACTGGGAGCCATATTGCATGGCTCAGAGTACTATGTACACGGCGTATGGGACCATAAATAATGAGCTATGTTACATAGCTCTGGGCGCCATGTGGATTTTTTCCAGTGAACAGTGTTTCCCACACATTCATCAAAGCACATAAGGATATTCCTTATACCCATCAGTGGGTCCCGTAAATTTAGATATATTATGATAACTCTGTCGGAAATTGTCATAATTCGAAATTTCAGAAATTTTCTTTGCCGTCTTTTTGGCACTTTTAGACTTGATTTTTTCAAATGTTTTTTTGTCATGGAATTATAAGGGTACCGCCGCGTCAAATTGCTAAACACAACTTTGGTGAGACCTGGACCTATTCCATACCTGCATATTTTCTAATTTTACTTTTGAAATCAGTAAAAATGAATATTCTTTGTTTGAAAAAATTAGTTATTTTTAAACAGTGCAAGAAACTATTTCTTTATCACCAAGAAAGTTTTGGGCGAACATATCAAATTAATATCCAGTGTTTGCAAAGCTACAGTCATGCTACTAAATATCATTCAGAGAAGTTATCAAATATCACAAGTATGAGTCCATATCTCAATACAACAAGGTGTTTACCTTTTGATTATACTTAATATCATCACTTAGAGCGTATAAAATGATGTTCAATGAAAATTTCACTATCGGTTTTCACTTTTATGACAAAATTGCATACATGCGTGACAAATGTAATGGTTTAACCATTATTCACAATCAACTTCATCCACTTATTTAATGGCTGGAGTAGTTAGTAGTAGTACTTGCCATTATACACAAAACGCCAACCTGGAAAATGCCAGGAAAATTCTTAGATAATTTTCGAACTAGATTACAGCGATAAAATCTTTGAACGCACGTTATCTACGAGACAGACTGTTTTAGTAGAATGGCCCAACATTGTCGCAGGTTATTACCTCCTTGCGACATTCAAACGCATATTCACTTTTAAACGACGCCACATGCCAAAACGATTACCTGTTGCAGTCTTTGGAACTCTTCGAGATCGTACTTGTCTCGAAAACAGATTACGCTCTTCACTGTATTTTTCAAGCATTATCGCATTGTATTCTGTTCAGTCAACCCTGCGCTTGGAAATCACATTGTTCCACGCAAAAAAAAAACGCATTTGCGTCTGGGGATGAAACCAAAGTTATTTTGAAGAAAAAAAATATGCATTTCTATGGCTCTATTTAATAGGACTTTTGCTGTAGTTAAGGTTTAGTTCGACGCGAATGGTGACAGTGCCAGTGAGATTCGGAAGTGCAAGTGAAACGGAAACTCGTCGTTTCTTTGGAGTATTACAACACATTTAGGATATCATGGATATCCGCACGCTGAGTTTTTGGGTTTTTGCATTAGTTGTTTTGCAATTGGTGAATAGTGAAAGTGCATCAAATGCACCAAACGATGTGCTTCCTAGTGAATCGAAATCAGTGGGGTGGATGAGGAATGCCCAAAACATTCTTGCCGGACCGGCCGGTCACATGATGGTTCAGTTTGCGAAGGAATTCATCACTCGATCGACGGGGAGCAGCCAAGTAAGATAATTTAAATTGAGCAGATTTTCTAAAATCACAGAGATGCTGTGTATTCAAATTTGAATATTTTTTCCTGCTTTGATAACGCTCAGTAGTTTGTCAACTACATATACCTACGAGTCGAATTGAATAGTTTCTGCATAATTTGAATCTCAAAATTTACTGAGTTGTCTATATTCAGCTCAAGAGAAATTTTATAATTCCTCACTATCGAAAGTAATGTTTTCTATTACCATTTTACACACGCAGTGGAAAGTGCATTAAGTGAAGTATCGATAATTTGCAAGACTTTTTTCTTCTAGCATTACAATACTCTTGACAGAAACCGACGATTTTTTTTTGCCCACTTTACTTGAATGTCTTCAAAGAAACACAAAAATAAAACTAAAATACAAACAGCTTGTTATCTTATTGAAAAATCTTAAAGACTTCAAATGTGTAATTTCATCTATTTTCTTCGTTTCTAGATACTTAGCCTGAATTTGGGGAACCTGTTCATCTTAGTTTTGCTGAAGGCGCTAATTTTCGCAGTGGGTATGATTGGAGCGGGAAATTGGAGTCATTACGCAAGGCGAATAGATACTGAAGGTGAGTACGAACGTTCAGCATGGTACGTGAAAAATTGCGGAAAGTGAAAACCTTGTCACATAACACCATACATTCGAATTAAACGATTATATTTTACGCTATTTAGGTGAGTTAATTTTCCGCATACTGAAATGTCTGATTCTTACTTAGACTTATGTGTCGGTACACAGCTTATGAATACCTACAATGCATGCATGCATGAAGCTTAGCAACCGCATGTCACACAAAAGGGTTTATAAATTTATGACTGAAAAGTGTATTGTATGTTGCGATTTCAATAGAAATATGATGAAAAGGAATAACTAGTAATTTAAACAACATGGTTCATGGTTTGCTGCTCCTATTTGTTCCTTTGAAGTGTTAATATATAATTGCTGATAGGCACACATATGATCTGTGACAGTTCCGGAAATCAACTAATTTGCTCATTAGCGCAAATGATATTTATACACATTTTGGTTACACATTTTGTAAGTTTTCATTTTAACTAAATAGGGAATCCAAAGACTTCTCTAGAAGTCTGCACAGTACGAAATTTTAAACACTTTGTGGGGCTTTTAATACAGTATGTTCGATTCAATACCCAAAACACGACAAAACCTTGATTTGTTGAAATAGGAAAAGGAATATTAGGCTAATTACACGTTGTACCTGCAAAATGATATAATTCATGAAATAGCCTTCCAATGTGGAATGAAATATGCAAATTCAATTCGTGTACTTTATCTTACTTTTGAATAAAATTAGATATCAGCCTTTTAACTTACTTTAACGACAGTTCCGTGCGAGAGCTCGGAATGGACGTGTCGCTCTTTACAACCGCGCATCAATTCTTTCTATAACCTGTTTCTGACCTCGTGGTCGAGTTTGACTGTTTTTACCTTTTACTTTCATTCGTATTGCTAAAGTGCAGTGAAAATTAGTTCCGTTGCTAGTGGCTCGAAACGCAAACGGGAGGAATCTCCCACCGACTTTCTGTTATGAGACTGCTATGGAAAACCCTAACCCATTTCATCTGCTTTCGAACATTGCTGACGATGATGGTGAAGTCGATCGTAATGATAAAGACACTCAGCCTCCCAGGAAGATTAAATTTCTTCCCCTCATTCTTCCCAACCTCGACCGTCAGTCAATCGTAGCTATGATAAATAGCCTCAACACCTCCGCTTACAATCTCCAGTATTCCAGTGTGGGTATAAAGTTATTACTCACCAACCTAGAGTGCTTCAACAAAATTCAAGAACATATGAATAATTTTAAACGAACAATTTTAAACGTACGCTCGTGCGAGCCAAAAACCACTCAAATTCATTTTAAGTGGTTTACACAATATTGAATGCTCCGAGCTGAAAAAACTCTTAGCCGAAGAGCACAATCTAAAAAGTGACGAAATTAAGAAAATCTCCCCAGCGGCAGAATCCCGACGTTATAGCGATCAAACTCTGTACCTGCTGTACTTCTCGCACGGAACAATCAAATTATCTGATCTTAAGAAAATTGATTCTGTAAGTCATCCTACTCAGTGCCGGAACTCCCTATTATTGGAAAACTGAACATCGTTCTGCTATGTTTCGACGAAATGTCTAATTCGCGGCACAGATCATGACAAATCAAAATGTCCTGCCAAAAACACATCGGAAATAGCCTGTGCCAACTGCGGTGGCCCGCATTTGAGCAATCACGTTCTTTCCCCGAAACGTTAAAATTTTTTGAAAATTCGTAAAATTGCTTCTTCCCCCCGCCCAAACACTATTCAAAGCTACACAAATCCAATATGTTCTCGACAGCCGCCAGCTCTAGACTGCGCTAACTTTCCGTCGTTACCTTCCACAGGCAGTCGTATCGGCAATCAATACAATAAACCTGAGACAGATAAAGCTTACAGTGCAATCGCCCGCAATGCTCCCATTGTCAATAACACCAACAGTACTATTCTTAGCCTACACAATGTTACTAGTGCCTCGTCTTCTCCCAGACCTATTTTCCGCTTCTGAGTTACTAAACTTGTCTCGAGAACTCATTACACGTCTCTCTTTGTGCAAAACGCGCACCGATCAGTTCAATGTGATCGTAGAACTAGCGAACAAATTGGTTTATAAATAAACATAAAATTCAATGTCTTACATCGAACGCTCAAAGCATTTGAAACAAATCTATTGAAACTTTTGCTTTTCTAGATGAAAAGAATATTGATATTCTCTTTCTCAGCGAATCTTGGCTTAGAGAAGACGACGTACTGAGTAATTCTAACTATCGTATAATTAGAAACGATAGAAAGGATGCAATTGGTGGTGGCGTAGCATTATTTCTTAAAAAAGGCATGAAGTTTCAACGATTATATAATCTATCCACCCAAATTATTGAAACGGTAGCAGTGTACATCGAAGAAATCAACATCACTGCTATTTCAGTTTACTTTAGTGGCACTAAATTGAATTCCCAAAAGACAAAGCAGTTCCATAACGATCTAAAATTGCTCTTTTCCTTGAAAACAAACTACATTATCGGTGATGACTTAAATGGAACTGTTTGAAAGCCAACAAGGTCGGAAAAACCTTATTTGAGCTTTCATTAGAGAAAAACACTTTTATACATACCCCCGTAGGTCCAACCTGCTTCCCTCCAATTGGAAATCCCTCAACTCTTGATCTTATTATAACCAACAGCAATATTCCCTTGTCGCAGCCCTCAGTGATTAACGAACTATCCTCTATTCACCTGCCGGTTTGATTTGACATCTACAAACACTTAAAGCTTTCGACCTTTTCCTGTTTCAATTACAATAAAACCTCTTGGGTTGCTTATCGTAGAATCTTGGAAGATGATATTAACCTTAACGATTATGACCTCTCAAAAATTGTAAACGTCTCCCAAATTGACTGTCTAATCTCTACTTTCTCTAACAAGCTCACATTAGCCCGAAACAACTCCAACCCCACTTCAAAGCGAGTGATTTCCAAATTTCATATAGACAACGCCACTGCTGCTTTAATCAAACACCGCAATGACACTCGTAGGCAGTGGCAAAGAACTCGTTGTCCTCAATTAAAAGCCCACCTAAACACTCTGAACACCCAAATACGTAAAAAGTTTCTTGAACTTCGTAATAAACGGTGGAATGACTTACTATGCGCAAAGGCACCTGGGTCAAATCGTCTCTGAAAATTACTCAAGCTATTGAAGAACAAAAAACGTATGCTTCCTCCGTTGCTCCTTCCTAATGGCAATGTCGCTTATACTGAAAGAGAAAAAGCTGATGCACTTGCTGGCTCCTTTCAAAGCTCACACAAGCTTATGCTTCTCTGCAGTGACCCCGACACCAGTTTCCAAGTAGACCTTGAAATCGCCAAACTATTAGAAGCCAGAACCCATTTCCAGCCTAGTGATTATTGCTCTCCTGCAGAAACAAGATCCCATCTCAAAAGCTTGAAATTGAAATCCGCGCCTGGTGATGGCGACTTACCGAACGTCCTTTTTAAAAACCTACCTAGGAAGGCAATAATTTTAGCTACATTTATTTTTAACTGCTGCTCAAAGCTAGGATACTTTCCTTCTGCTTGGAAACACGCAATCGTCATTTCAATTTTAAAGCCAGGTAAAAATCCTAGGCTCCACAGTAGCTACCGCCCTATCAGCTTACTTCCTTCTTTTAGTAATCTTTTCGAAAAAGTTATCCTTTCCCGTATTCGAAAAGAACTCGAAGCTACCTCCACTATTCCGGATTTTCAATTCGGCTTTCAACCGGGTATGTCTACCACTCATCAGCTACTCAGAGTTGTTCACCACATTAATGATAATTTCATATCAAAACGCTCAACTGGTCTCATAGCGCTTGATATTGAAAAAGCCTTTGACACAGTATGGCATGACGCCCTAGTTTTCAAACTTATTAAATGCTCACTGCCCACCTACTTATGCAGAATTGTCCAGTCCTTTTTAGACTCGCGCACTTTTAATGTAAAGACACTTAAATTATCAAAAAAATGTGGTCTACCTGTCGGAGTTCCCCAAGGCTCAGTCCTTAGTCCCTAGTTTTCATGTCTGATCTCGAAAAACGTTGCAACTTTGCTATGTATGCTGACGACACTGCCATCTTCGCCAGCGAAGCTGACCCAGCGTTGATAATTAACAATCTTCAGGAGCAATTATCTCTCATAGATCAATTTTGTAAAAGGTGGAAGATTAAAATAAACTCAAATAAAACTCAAGCAATTTTCTTCACACAAAAACGTGCACGAAAAAACCTACCGAATTCGCAAAGAAATGTTCTTCGATCAATTGTTAATTGGTCAAAAGACATTAATTATCTTGGAATCCATCTAGACTCAAAATTAATGTTTCACTCGCTCACTGAAGACATCAAATCTAAAATATTGAAAAGCATACGCTCCTTATACCCACTTATCAACTGGAAGTCTAAGCTGTCACTACACAATAAACTGCTAATATACAAATCCGCGATGCAGCCTATTATCCTATACGGTTGTCCAATGTGGATTAGCTGTGCAGCTTCTCATGTTAACTAGCTTCAAATACTCCAAAATAAATGCCTCAAAATCATATTGAACAAACCCTACTACGTCTCCACCACTCGCCTGCACAAGTTGGCAAAAGTCAATAATATCAACTCTGCAACAAAAGTTCCTTGTTAAATATGCACGTTCGTCTAACGCACTAATTGCATCCTTGAATCGTGCGTAACGTAGTGTATTCTCCAATACATTTCCTTAACCTAGTTTGTAATTCCTAATTGTAAAGACTATCCCAAGTTTAGTTTAAGTGATCTAGTAGGTTTTAAGCTAATTTTGCCTAATCTGAGATAACTTGTAATTCTATATACAGTTAATCATTTCTAAATTTATATCTATTAGTTACTTAGCTGTAAAGACATTGTCTAAACTCTAGATTGAACTCAAACACTGTAAATATTTCTAAATCCGTTCGATCAATAAAATAAAGCTATTATTAATTAATTAATTAAATAACTTACTTTAAGGCCAAGACTTATCCCTTTTATTGAGATCGTGCAATCTGAAACGAAACGTTTATTGTGAAAATTAACATTGATGACTTAGATTGACTACTTCACTTAGTGAAGAAAATTCAGTCATATATTAACTATTCATTGGCTTTTAATCAATATCGAACCAATCGAAATTCACTTGAACTCACCAAATCACTTAAAAATGTCCTTGAAGGTTAACGACGATAGCTCAACCTAGAAATTCAAATCAAGTTGCCACACGGGAAGCATAACGTCATTGGAAAAATATTAAATTCAACCCTTTCATCTTCAAATGCTTACTTCAACCGAAATCCATCTATCAGACAAATGTTTTCAAAAAATGTACCCTGCCAATTGAAAAGTAAATCGATTCAATAAGAGAAACTGCTACATTATAGCAAATCCATGGAAGTCTATATGTGCTCTCTGATTCGGCGAGATGTTTGTTTGTGATTTTGGGAAATTTTCGTTTGATGGAAAACTCAATTAAAGTAATAAGTACACTTGCAGAAAATAAGACCCACTCGTATTAGAAACGCAGGATCGTTAGGTTATGAAATAATTTCAGAATAGTTGTTAGAAAATATCCTGCTTGATTTATGAAGCTGACGTTTATATTTACTATCACCTTTAGCTCAAATTTTAATTTTAATAACCACTTTTCCAAAATTACAACCTAAAGCCAAGAAGAGAATTTATCAACGTCACTCAAAAGCGGATACTGAATGCAACAAATAAAGCGAAACATTTTTTTTCCTTATTTAATCTACTTATTGGGGACCTAGAGTTATAATAGTACTTATTCGTGACCGGTCGCCAATACAACATGAGAGTTTCTACGCCCTTCTCTTCAAATATTGCCCTGCATGCTCCTGTTGCCAGCTAGATCAGCGGCGACGGTCGTGGTGTTTGGATTAGTGATGGGCGTTTCTGTTGTTTTCAAAAAAACTAAAACGAACTGTTTTTTTTTTCAAAAACAATTGTTTTTTAAAACTATTTGAAAAAAACAGCTTGAATTAACGAAAAGAAACAAATTTTATGCTGTACGACAATTAGAGTTGGACCGTACTAGGATTTTCACATACTAGGTATAACTAGTACGAGTACGAAAAAATACCTGTTTCAAATACCTATTTGAAGTATGTACATGTTATACCTATTTGAAGTATGTACAATGCATACGATTTGCAGTAATGAAATGAAACGGACTAATAGGCCCTCCTCCACCCTCCAGACACAACGTTCTCAAGCTAGAGTGGTGATGGTGCAAGATGACCTTCAAAAAATACCGAGTCATTAGTTTGTGCAGCTTGTCCGTAACTTTCCAATGGTCGGTCATTTATTTGGCAAGTCTTTCTCCAATCTGGGGGCCATCTAAATGAAAACGATCAAATTCAATAAATTTAATTTGTTTTTCATTTTATTATATGCAAAAAATACCTCGTGTATTCGTTCAAATGACAAAAGTAAAAAAATTACTAAGATAGGGCCAACTAATCCTGTTATCATCTATATGACTTTTCATCGAGCGATCTCTGATACCAAACTTTTCCTCCACGCACTAGGGGATCAACCTCTTCCGGAAGGCTGGGTATGACTCCAGGGGCACCTTACCTCCCGTGACCTCGTAAATTTTACAACCCCGGTAGATATGGAGACACCCTCGTGGCGACCTGCAGTCACGAGGAGGGCCTCAGCACATCCGAAGACGCCAACTGATGAGCCAAAAAGAATCTCAATCTGTTCCTCCTTGGCACTTTTAGTGCTACTGTTAGTTTTTCCGGCGGATTTCATTTTGCCGTATCTTCGAAACTAGGCCGCTTTTTTTCCAGACTTGTATGGGAATTTCACCTGAAACAACTCAGAAAGGTCCCCAAATTCATGCTAGATAAAAAAAAAAATTTTGGAAAAAATTGACGTTTTTGCCCAATTTCTCCTATCAAACATTTGTTTGCCCTTAAAATCTAAAAAAAAAACCCTTATTCCCCCCCCCCCCCCCCCCCCTCACAAAACCTAAATTTTCATATCACAGCAATAGGTCTTGGCCCGTTATGTCCCAAACCACTCTAACCCAAAATTGGCCGATTTTGTCCGATTTCAGCTCATTTTGCCCTGAAAACTTTTTGAATATTTGATTAAACTACTTGCAAGTAGAAAATACTGTTTTCCACAACTAAACAGATTTCCACTGCCAAACAGTTCGTTTTAACAAAAGAAAAACGGTTCGTTTAAAAAAAACGAAAAACGATGAAAAACGATTCGTTTTAAAAAAACGAAAAACGATTCGTTTTTAAAAAACAGTTCGTTTTTAAAAAACGGTTCGTTGAAAAAAAACGAAAAACAATGAAAAACGATTCGTTTTAAATAAAACGAAAAACGATTCGTTTGAGAAAGACGATTCGTTTTATAAAAACGACTCGTTTTATAAGAACGCTTAGTTATAGAAAAACTATTCATTGTAGAAAAACGGTTTATTTTAAAAATGCTGTTCGTTTTAGAAAAAAACATTCGTTTTAGAAAAACTGTTTGTCGCAGTTTGGAAAAACTGTTTGTTCGTTTTTGCAGCCAAACGTTTTTTTTTTTCAAACTGTTTGGCGTTTTTGAGCCCATCACTAATAAACATAGCGTCTGCTCCTATGTATTTTTTCGCCATGTACTATGGCGTTTAGCGCTATATTTTACCACAATCCCGAAATCGACTACATACATGGTGCCAGAAGTCTATAAACTATTGAGTCTGGCGTTATATGTTTTTTGAGTGAATCGCTTCCCGCAAAATCTTTTATTTCCTTTCTCCCTAAGATTCAAAGAAACGTTTTTGGACCAAGCCCACATAAACGTTTACGCTGGAATCGGTGTATTTGATTTCCCTTAAGACCTAACGTATCATTACCCTTTATGGAGAATTATATTACATACTATATTACATATGTTGCTGACATTTATACGTCCCCTCACACAGTATGGCTGCGAGTTATAATGGTACTATATAATATAGCGTGTGGGGCCATAATTTCTGCGCCATGTAATTATGGCGCTGGGAGCTATACTGCTTGGCTCAGGGAACTACGTACATAGCGTGTGGGACCATAAATGCTGCGCCATGTTACATAGGAGCACGCGCTATGTAGATTCTGACATATTGCCTGGCTCAGAGTACTATGTACATAGCGTATGGGACCATAAATAATGCACTATGTTACATAGCTCTGGGCGCCATGTGGATTTTTTTCAGTGTACTTGTTGTGCTTACCAAGGGTGTCCAGGAACCTACCCAAAACTATGATTGTAATGTCATCGGTATAGGTCACAAGTTGTTTGAAATTGTATCTAGCAACAGAGTTCTACAGAGATTGCACTCTCGCTTGAGCTTTGCTTCTGCGAACTCTCCTGATGATTTGTGCTCCCACCCATTCCACTGATATGAGCGTTTGCACAAGCATTTTATTTATCCAGATACGTTGCGCGGAGGATTTTCATGCATCTAATTGAGAGTATCTTCAATGTCCAAAAATGCTCTCGATATAGTTTGAAATCCTCGCCTCTCCTATATATAGAGATTTAAAAACCTTCCTCATATTTTTGGACGCAAGAAATCCGCGTAATTGGGATCTTGTTTTGGGTATAAATATGAACTTGGTGCTTCTCCAGGCTGCAGGCACATGACACGCCAATAAATTTGTATAATCCAGGACATAGCAGGCAAAGTTCCATTCGAACTTGGGGACTTGAATGTGTCGACCCATCAGGCTTGTATATGTCTATTGACAACTCTGCTTATTCCCTTCACGCCATAAAGGTGAGAAATTCGTTCGCATATATGTGTGGGAGTGGAGTAATTCAAACAGCCTCGAAAATGAGTATTTACGAAGATCTCAACGTTTTCGTGTTATTTTACATAAAGCTTAGCTTTCTAAGTCTCTACGTTCCCAACTTGTCCACACCAAGTTTTCATAGAGACAACGAAAGTCCTTTTTTCATTCCAACATTCTCTGTAATCAGATCTTTTGTGTAATTTGAAGAGTTCTTCTACTTGTACTTTTTGATGAGTCAAATTCCTGTTCTACAAGGATAGTTTCGGGTTGAAGTTATGAGGTTACCCGTTTGAGCTTTCACTGTTTTCTCCAGGTTTCCTACTAAGTCAATCTTTTCCGTTTGAATGTCTCCCAGTTTAGGTTTCTGGGGTTGAGAGCCAGGAAAGAACCGCAAGTAGAACTAAAATTCAGAGTGAAGCTTAGATATCCATAAAAACAAGATGGGCTTTCAAGTTCTCTATCAGTTGTTCATTGAACCCACTAAATCATTGCAGCTTCTTTCATTGAATTAAAGAAAAATTCGCACCGTTAGTCGGTCTCGAGATGAAGAAATTAAATATACATTTGGTTACGGTCGTAGCAAAAGGCCACCAGCACCAGTCATTTTTATCATTTTCATATGATAAAGACTTTAGTATGAAAATATGTACCAATTAGAGAAATTTTTTAAGTTTTGAACATTTTGTGGATAACAACTCCACAGCTCCTTCTACCCAGGTTCTCCGATTGGATCAAAGTGGCTCATGACATACGATACAGGTTGGTTGTAATAAGAAGCATGTTTTTCAGAAAATTCACTCGGAATTTACACATTTTCTCTGCTTTTTTCGAAAATCAATCTTTCTAGCGGTTCCTGCACCTTAACATTTTTACTAATTTGACCTAACTTTTAAATATAATTAAAATACTGCTGCTGATTAACATAATTTCTTTTTAAATTCATAGAAAGTGTATTTTTACCGGGCGAAACACCGTTACTCATTGGATACTTAGCGGCACAAGGATCAGGACGAGATGGTTGTTTGCATAAGGCCTCATGCCGATCTCCGCGACTGGCCTTTGAATATGCCAGAGCTGCGAAAGCAATATTGAATGGAATCGAAATGTTTCAAGGGTAATATGACTAAATTACTTAAATTTTACCCAGCATTCAATTAATCACTGTTTTGATTGTTTCAGCAAAATCACCGAACGTGAACGCTATCAAAATCTTATAGATCTGGTGGAGAAGTCAGCTTACGATGGCTATAAAGGAGCACCATGCGATCTGATTTATCGATGTGATCTGCAAACGTAAATCGAACAAATAAATTTCGAATTCAAGTTCAAAGTTTTAGATAGGAAATCAGTTTTATTGATTTTACATTTTTCATACAAAATATCAAATCATCATACTATTGAATTTGTAATTATATAATTATATAGCTAACAGTTAGGAATTTTGAATATGTTAATACAAAGTTTTACGTATCACAAATATATAGAGAGATAAATTCAACAAAGCTTTAGTTAGTATATTTTCGAGATCAGTGTTTCATCAAAATTCTAATCTGATGGGATTTTTTCTTCTAGATCTTCCTGAAATCGATTATCATTGATGGCTTTTACATATTCAGCGTAAAGAAGATAGCCATCGTTATTTGCATCGGCTAGGTAAATAAACTTGTCAATTACATCTGAAAGATTTAAAAGTCAATGATTAATGCGATGCAAGGAAATTTCGAAGGATCATTGAGTACCTATGATGTGGTTCAGTTCTTCAGTAGCATTTTCAACAAATTCATCCCGCTCTAGTTTGCCGAAATGTTCGTTTTGATGCAAGGCTGCATGAAGCATTTCCAGCCCGTCCAGGGCATTGTTATTGTCACTGTCGTGTACCTGAAATAATTTTGTTTTTCAGTGCCTTTTTTGTAGTTTTCTGTGAATTGACTTATTTTTTTTTCCTTAAAATAAATTAAAATTCTAAATTTGATCTCAGAAATTATAAATTGAGTGATATAAAATTGGCAAATACTTAGTCAGCTTGGTTGAATGAAATAATAGATGAATGAAAACTGATTGAATGGTGAAAACATCCTCATCTAATATGCAGGGATATGAAAAAGAGGTGGATACAGATAATTTTTTTAATGAACTATTTAGGTTTGATTGTTTTATTTCGAAAACGAGAAAAAGATGCGCTCAGCTGATTGATTCAGCTATGATTATCTGAAGAACTCAGTACATGGTTGGTTTAAAATCTAAAATTCGCCACACAAAACAGACTCTGCAAAACGGCTAAAAGAATATTTAACGGTTCCCATAGTCTGCTATTAAGCTAATACATTATAGACACATCTATCCATCACTTACCTTAAAATAATAAAATTGCTTATCCTCATCAGTCATCTTATCTAAGTCAAGATCAATACCGAGCTGATCCAAATCATGTTCCATATCACTGTAATTGAAGCAGATAGCACATACAATTATGAAATCCTAAATGCATCCATCATCACATGTCCCTTTCGAATTGCCACTAATTAATTTTAATTAACATACTTACTGTTCCTGAGGTGAAATGTGCTCGTCTACTTGTCGTTTTGTTTTCGAAACTTCGCTGCGCGGGTGGTGCGGACCGCGCCGCAAATGAACAAACGTCGGACACAGAACAAGGAAAAATAAAAGGAAGTGCGATTTATTGGTAAAGGCCATAGTTTAATGATAGGGTAACTGGATAGAACAAAAAAACCTATCCACAATTTTTTGATTATTTCCAAATTACATTGCTTTTTGTGTTTTGTTTGGCTTCACGATACGTACCGATAGTAACTGTCAGATATAAGAAAATTTGAGTGCGAGATATGCGAAAAGTCGATAAACATAGACATGCGCAACAATATAGGTTTTATCGGGTAGTAATTAACTTGTAGCTTTTAAGTAACATCTGTTTTTTGAATTGAATTTGATTTGTGTCTCTGATAAATTGACTCCAAATATGTTTAATTTTCGAGAAAAATGTGGTTGCAGCGATTCAGAAAAACACCTTTATTAATCGTTTGTCATCATAATTGAACTAAAATGTAAAGAAATTATTCCAAACATATACACTGATAATAGAATGCATACGTGTTTGCGTCTTGCCTACATGTTTGCATTTTGTAAACAAAAAGTCACCAGAACGTGAGCAGTTAGAAACGGAAACGACTCTTTGATAAATAAAGGCCTACGACGAGACGGAATGACAAGCATATGTAAATACTGAATCCATTCGAGTTTATTACTAATGTTCGAAGAACATTAGTATTAAAATCAATTTGGCCAAAAAATCATATTTCCATATATGTATATATATATATATATATATATATATATATATATATATATATATATATATATATATATATATATATATATATATATATATATATGTATATATATATATATAGATATATATATATATATATATATATATATATATATATATATATATATATATATATCATCAAAAAAATTCAGTGACTATTTCTCGGGAAGGCGCCATCCGATTCAGCTGAAACTTTCAGGATACATTGGTGTATATGCAGAATAGGACCAGGTCTTACTAAATGTCAATTATTTTTAACTCTTTGGCGCCGGCGGCCATTTTAGTGATATTTTTAATACACCTATTTTTCCGTCCACAAATAATTATAATAACAAAATAAATAGATATACATATATAATAACAAAATAAATATCAAGCGTGTTTAAAATGTGAATCGGATAATGTTTTGGAATTTTTTAACCCCGTGTGTGCGCTAGGTGTGCCTAAACAGAGAGCGAGAAAATTTGAAAATTTTTAAATTACGATAACTTTCGATAAAGCTATTCAATTATTCTGAAACTTTTAGAACATATTAATATTATTTAGTTGTAAATTTGTGTAGCTTTTGATGAGCATGTTAGCAACCCTGTAGCTAGGGCAGGCGCTGAAAGTGAAAACCTTCAAATCATCGAATCTCCGGAAAAAATGTCGTTTCTTGGAAAAAAAGCCACTCGTATGCCACTTATGCTTTGTCTACACAGTCAAAGTAAAAAATTTGAAATTTTACAACGGGCACGCCTGGTAATCCTTTCCCAATTTATCTATATTTTTAGTATCATAAACTTCTGTTCACGGAAACTCACGATCCGATAATCAGAATTAGTTGAATTTTACAGAATAGATTGGCCTTAAGTAGGACCAAGTTTAATAGAAGCGATTTTGAAATGCGGGCAATTTTGTGTCGGTGGTGCCATTTTGAAAAATCACTAAGAAAAATAACTGCTTTTGGCCCTATAAATTCTGATTCAGTCATTCGATTTCAACCAAATTTACACAGTGAGTGAACCAGTGAGTGAAATTTGGTTGGAAACTTCGGTTGGAGCTGCCTGCTATGGTTATTTTAGTTGCTTAAATTTGGAAAATTCCTGAGAAAAATAAAGCATAATTGAATCATAACGAAATTCAAATGGCAAATTAAACTTATTGTAGGAAATATTCAGCAGAAATTTAAATTCAACACAATGACAGGGTTGCCAGCTATGGTTGTTTTTGTAATTTTTTGGCATACCATTTGTAATCGATTTAAGCATAGAATTTTCAAATCGTAGTGACCTTATAGTGAAAATAAACACCAAATATTAAGATCTAGAAAGTTTGAAAACTTTTGCGAATGGTAACCCTAAATTTCTTTGCATCCCTATAACTTCCAATGCAGTCATCGGATCTATACAAAATTCGCAGAACAGGTTGACTTCGACGTAAGGCAGATGTGATAAATTTTTGGTTTCGGTGCTAGCAAAGGGCTGCTAGCATTAGGCCTTTTTGTTATTATCGTTCCAATAAATTCTTGCATTACGTATTTTCAACGCAAACATTTGCAAAGAAAGTAAGTAAACATTGTTTAAATTTTCTAAGCTCTGGACATTTTTCGGATGGCAACCCCAAACACCTTTCTCCGAAGTCACCGAAATTAAAATAAGCTTAGATTCTATTATCACATAGGGTGTATTAGTTTTAAGTAGGAAAAGTAAGTAGTGGTAGAATACACATTCAAAATCTGCACAAATCCTCTACTGCTCTTCGAACATTAGTGTTTCTAGCGGTTCTGATGCACTAGGGGTTTTTTTTTATTTTGCTCTTTTATTTTGATTCTAGGGCTAATCGAAATAGAAACTGCTTTGCTCGAAAATTACATAAAAATTCGGAATCTGAATAATGATATTCGAGCTTAAAGTTGATTACTTGGTCATCCTTAGATTTTAAAGATTACTTGGTCATCCTTAGATTTTATTTTGGTAGGGCATCAAACTAAATAGTAGCGAAACACAGCTGTCTGTGCTCAGGAAACTTTCAAAGTACTGGGGATTACAAACTATCCGCAACAAGGCCAAAAAAGGAGCTGTCTTGTTCGGAAATTCTAGAATTACTCTTAGTTCTACATTGCGTTACCTTGGAGTAGATACGCATGAATTGGGAATTTTAATCCCTTTGTCCGACGTAGAAGTAAAGTAGCTAATTCCGCTTCCGCACCAGACAGTTTTTCGCCAAAAAAATAACGATAAAAGCTAAATCCGGCTCAATCTGGACACTCATTCACCCAATCCTTACATATGCATCGCAATCCTGGATTACCTGTTCAAAAACGACCGTAGCAGAAGCGGAAATGATCGAATGGAGAATTCTACGCTTCTGTACGGGCAGGTCTTACAGATCGGTAGCTAAAAAGTGGCTGAGGGACTCTCTCTAATAAAAGTATCCTGGCCTCCTGACGATTTGGAGGGGGTATTTAAGACCTAGGCTAAGTTTATATCTAATTAGGCTAACCTAAATCTTGTTAGGCGTAAGCTAGATTTAGCTCAGTTAATCAAGTTTATAAAGTAGCTTAGTCAACTCCAGGTGTGGGTAATATTTTAATGTGTAAGATTAAAAAATAGGGTAATGAAATTATTTAATTTACTATACAGAAAGAACCAGCAAACCAAAATAGAATAGCTGCTAAGTTAAAAAAATATTTATTACACACATATTATACAAAAAAAAATTTTATTGTTTATTTTTTATTATGCTAAGTAATGTATGTAAAGTTTAAAATTAAAAAGATACATTATTATTACTACAAAAAAAATCACATAGAAATACTTGTTTCTTCAAAATGTATGTCGTTAGAAAATCAACGCACTGAATCATGGCATAATGGACCAACTTGCCAAAGTGCGGTAACAACAGGTCAAAATCTGCTCATTAACGGTTTTTGGTGAACTTTATCATCTCCGTACCGGTAAAATGATCTTACTTTTGTGGCAATTCAGTTGGCCGTGAAAGTTTGGTTGAAATGAATTCCTGATTCACACCGACCAGACAATGACTGATCTGAGGTTTTGTGTCAACCCGCTGCTCTGCTTAGATAATTATGTGATCATTCTGGTGACTACACATTACAGTTAGGAACAAATCTGATTTTGGGTCCAATAGCATAGAAGTTTTATATAAATAATATTAAATATCCCCCTATTCCAATTCAACCCCACGTCCTCAATCCACCTCTTGCTTCTCATCATCGCTTCTAGTATTTGTAACTAGATATAAGTTAGATAATACAGCTCAACAAAATCAATGTTTTTTTGTTGCTGTGGATGTCTCTGCGGATTTCTACAACTTCAAGTACACAGTTTACGAATATATTCATGAAAGTACTGAATTAGCTCTGGTATTTATGATATTGATGTATTCAGAATATTAAAAATAATAATCAATTAACGTCGGCTCTTGCGTTTGGTTTTTAATTACTATTAGTTTTCTGCGCATTTTTTCGCGCATACGTACTTTACGTGATCGTGCCAGTGACCTTGCACTTCGTAAACCCGCCAAAAAAATTCATTTGTTTAAAAGATTAGAGGACACACGACTCGCATTTGGGTAAGTTACTAATATAAAGCTTAATACTTTATTTTATTCATTGAATTTTGATTCGAATACTATTTTTTTGTCCGTACAAAAATGAGTTCATCGCAAAGAATATAGAAATAAAGCCCTGATGTATTTCGCTACATTTGTGGTGTTTATAAAACAACAAAACAGGCATGAAATATCTCAGACTTTATACTGCTCATTACGGACTACATATTGAAAAGCAAGATAAATCATGGGTGCCGTATAAAGTTTGTAAATTGTGTATTGAATCTTTACGTTTGTGGAATCCACAAAACGTCCTATATTGCAATATGAAGATCTTGCTCTGCCCATCTATGCCTCAAAAGTAGTTCGTATGCCCTCAGAATCTATGGTGCTACCAAACTCACAGCATTCAATCCAATCTACTAGTGGAAGTAAATATGAAGGTGAAACATCAGCACCACAGTTGTTTTTTCAAAATGAGCTCGGTGGTTTAATACGAGACTTATTTTATCAAAAAAAGCATCAGAACTTCTTGCTTAAAGAAAAGAATTTATTAGAACCAAATGTAAAAATTACAGCATACAGAACAAAAGAAAGTGCATTTTACCTTTTTTCAGTGAAAATGAAGAACTTGTTTAATGTAATAATATTGCTCAGTTTCTAGATATGGGGTTAAACAATACAAATCTACTGATTGGTGTTTCTTCATTGATAGCTGCAAAAAGAGTTTAAAAAGCGTTCTATCGCACAATGGAAATCAGTTTGCATCAATCCCAATTGCCCATTCAACAAAACTCAAAGAAGAATATCAGAATATTATATTGGTTCTACAAAAAGTTAATTACTACGAACATCAATGGCCGATTTGTGTTGACTTGAAAATGGTAAACTTTTTACTTGGCCAGCAAAGTGGATACACAAAATACCCCTATTATATTTGAATGTGGGACAGTAGAGCAAAGCGAATTCACTGGGAACAAGATGTGTGGCCTTTGAGAGAACCCTTAATTGTTTGTAAAGCTAATGTAATAAATGAGCCTTTGTTAAGTAAAGAAAAAATCATACTTCCCCCACTTCATATCAAGTAAGGTATGATGAAACAGTTCGTAAATGCGCTGAACAAGAACAGAGAATGCTTTAAATACATTTGTCAAACATTTCCTAAGTTAAGTGTGGAGAAGTTGAAAGCTGAAATATTGATGGCCCTCAAATTCGGACATTAATAAAAGACACAAACTTCATAAAAGTTATGACTTATTCTGTTGGTTGTAGAAAAATTGTTGGGTAACTATAAAGCACCAAATTACAGAAAAATTGCGCAAAAGATATTGGAAAGCTTCAAGATTTAGGAAGCAAATATTAGCATAAAGCTACACTTTCTGCACCGTCACCAGAATAGATTTCATAATAGCCTGGGAAATTACAGTGAGGAGCAGGCAGAACGCTTCCACCAAGATCTCAAAGTAATAGAGGAAAGGTATCAGGTGTTTCTCTGAAATATAACATTATTTTTGCCATTTTTTCTTCTTTTTACTTCTGTGTAAATTAACGAAATACGAAAACAAAACATTAAGTAATATTTTCAACAAAAAATTGATTTTGTACAATGTACTTGTTTTATTTTTTTTCATTTTTTGCTGCTATATATAGTGTAATAAGAAAATGAAGATTAAAAAAAACAAGAGCCAAAAGCATTCATAGTTTCATAAATTGTTGGTGTAAGTTTACTCAAAATTATTATTATATCAAAGGCAACAAAACCACTTTTGGCCAGTGTAATACTCATAGCGTTACTTATGTTTTAAGCATATACTGCCTTTATGATTCCAGTCACTGTGGAGGCTTAATATGACTCTTAATGTGTAAGAAAAAAAATGTAAAAGAAAAGATAATAAAAAATAAATAAAAGAAAGTCTAGCGCACCTGAACCGCTGGCAGTAATAATGTTCGATGAACAATAGAAGAATCGTGCAGATTTTGAGTGCATATTCTAACACAAGTGCTCCAACCTGTTTCGAGTGCAAAATCATTTTGATCTTAACAATGCATTTAAACTAATAAGGTGCAAAGAATTTCAGGACACTTGCATGAATTTCAAGATTTAGGGAAGCCAAACACGGCAAAACTTTCAAAACAGCATAACATAACAAAAATAAAGAAAATGCTTAGTGCTTGCAACATTTTACCTGCACTGCAACTAAAAGTCTCCGAAAATTGCCTCACGTCAAAATCAAATAACTCTTTCGATCTCGATTTTATCCGATGATTTCGTCCGAAAGTTACAGGGATAGAAAGATGTTTGGGATCAAAAAACCAAAGATGTTTGTTACCGAAAAATTTCTAGAGCTTAGAAACTTTAAACATCGGTACCTTATTTTCATTGTAAATGTTCGCGATATAATAAGCGAAAATAGTAAAATATGCCTCGCGCTGGCAACTTTTCGCTAGGATCAAAGCCAAAAATAAATCACACCTGCTTCACATCGAAATCAATATATCCTGCACATTTCGTTTTGATCCGATGGCTGCATTGGAAGTTATAGGGATACACAGAAATAGAGGGCTACCAGTCGCAAAGGTTTTCAAATCTCCGAAAACTTAATATTTGCTGTTTAGTGTCGCTACAAGATCATTACCGTTTAAACATTTTACGATCAAATAGCTTAATAAAGACATTGCAAATAAATACAAAACAAGCAATAGCTGGCAGCCCTACCATGGTTTTTTCACCAGATTCCGTTTGAATAATGCCTGTGCCTTTGATTTCATGGCTGCACTGGGAGTTATAGGGCAAAAAGCTTTATTTTCTTCTGCAAATTTTCAAAACCCAAGACACCAAAATTACCATAGCTGGCAGCACCAACCGAATTTTTCAACCAATTTCTTCCAAACACGGTTTAAAAAAAGATTCAGCTACTGTGTCAATTTTGTGCAAATCTGGAAACTAATTCAGAATTCATAGGGCAAAAAGCAGTTTTTTCCTTTATAATTTTTCACGATGGCACCCGTGGCACACAGCTGCCCGCATTTATTAATCGCTTCTATCAGACCTGGTCCTACTTAATACCAATACATTTTGTGAATTTCAATTGTCTTTGATTATTGGTTCGTGAGTTCTCGTGAACAGAAGTTCTTGATGCTTAAAATATAGATAAATTGGAGGGGAGCTACTGTTCTTGTCCGATGTGGAATTTTAAAAGTGTTGCTTTGGTTGTATAAACAAACCATACAATTTCTATATGGGTTGATTTTCACTGTAAAAGATAAAAAAATTTCATTAGAGTCAATGGTTTGAAGGTTTTCTTGTTCAATGCCTATCGTAGCTGCAGGGTTGCCAGCACGTTCATTAAAAACTGCACGAGTCTAGAACTTTGTAATATCAATATGTTTCTTAAGTTTCATAATGATTTGATAATCTGGTCAAAAGTTATCGCAATTCAAAAATTTTCAAATTTTCCCAATCTCATTTTAGGCGCCTAGCGCACACATAGGGTAAAAAATTTCAAATACATTATCATTTTCATATTAAAAACACGTTCGAAATTCATTTCATAGACTTTGTTTTTATGAAAGTTATTTTTTGACAGAATAATAGGTATATTTAAAATATCACTAAAACAATTACTGATCCGCCGCCATGCTTCACAGTTGGCTTTAAATTCTTTTGTTTAAGTTGAGTATTGGTTTAATTGAATTTACTGTCATCAGTGGAAACGACCTGAGGATATAATAATTTATTTTGATTACAGCTTTTTTTAAAAAATTATCAATATTACGTTATCCCAGAATGAAGCATCCTTCTTTATATATTCTTTTGCAAAGTTAAGTCTGTCCCATTAGTTCTTTTTTGAGCTTTTTAATAGAAACTCTACCATTTAATCCATTCTTCCGCAAAACTCTCCTCGCAGGATGAACGAAAACACCGTTTCCATCCTTTAGTAAGGATACAAGCTTTGTAGCCGACAAATGCGGAGCTTTCTAAATTTCTCTCAATAGAAATTGTTCGTCAATTGTTTGTCGATCGTTGTTTTCTGGTCTTATTTTCAATCCGCCCTCTTATTTTATAACGGTTAATAACATCCCACACAGTGAAATAGCTTTTTTTCACAATTTTAACGATATCACTCGCTATTTTTCCTTCACAAAAAAAATCAAATACTTTCACAAACTGTGGTTTGTTTTACTTTTCGCATTTTTTGTGTTTTCAGACAAGATGTTCAACTAAAAATGATAAATAAATTCATTTCACAGCTTCAGAGCGAAAAAAACGGTACTCTGTAAGAGCCGCTTAACTGTTCCGACTTTCGATGTGAGGGCAAAAATTGGCAATTTCATGTAAAATTTCAATAACTTTTTTATGGCTGAAAAATTTTCGCTTTTATTATTATATATATAAAAGTATAGATAATAGAGAACAATATTGTAAGAAAAAGAATTTGGGTAACTCTTTTATTTTGGGAGATATCGGCCCTCAAATGTGCTCACCACATTTTAACGACTTTATCTGTGAGGTACTGTATACATATATATATATATATATATATATATATATATATATATATATATATATATATGTATATATATATATGTATATATGTATATATATATATATATATATATATATATATATATATATATATATATATATATATATATATATATATATATATATAAGTATAAATATATATATGGCTCATACTCCTTCGCAGGTCCATCCAAAGTAACTTCGACGAACTTAAGGCAGTATTCTGGTCCAGATGGAACGATTTTGAGGTGATTTTACGGACGCAATAAAGAAAACCATTAACATTTTTGGTACCTATATGTTTTTTTACCAGTCTTTTATCAACATTTTAAAAGTATAAAAATGTATTCAAAAAATAAAAAAAAATAAAAATTGAAGTAGATACAGGCCGGCGAAGTGAAGGCTTAAAAAAAAACTTGTCTTATGGTTGACATGATTCCAACCTTCCTGGTACTTCGAAACATAAATTTTTGGTGAATTCTGTAATAAGAAGAATTGTCACGGTTTTGCTAAAAAAATAATTAATAACAGATGTATAAGGTTCAAAGAAATGGTAAACGAAAAGAAGTGGTAAACGAAAAGATTCGATATTTGAAATTGTAAGTTATTTGTATATAGATAAATAATGTAGGTAGGTGGGTAGCAGGGAATTTGTTGAACGGCGCTTCACATTGATGACTAATCAACGAAAGTCTGTACAATTTTCATACTGGAGAAAATTAGGATTCACCTGCTTGGTTGTTTCGGGACGCCTGCCGTTCGGAAGACTGCGAAACGTCTAAGTCGTCTCAGCCATCTGCTTACGCACTACGTTCGGATGCCGGAGGATTCATTGTGTTCAAGAATGAAAACTGGCGAAACACTTCTACGAAGTTACTTTCGTGATATATCTACGAAGATGTTTACGTGGTATATCAACACTGAGCAATTAGACAATGATCTTATTTTTACTTGTATGCTTAGAGTGGAAGAGTTGAATGAGCGTTTTAAAACGTTAAACTAACGTTAAAGCGAACAATTTTGTGGAATG
Source organism: Nemotelus pantherinus (assembly GCA_963978885.1). NCBI lineage: Eukaryota > Metazoa > Arthropoda > Insecta > Diptera > Stratiomyidae > Nemotelus > Nemotelus pantherinus. The sequence continues at coordinate 39,719,629 of OZ022264.1, forward strand.
CAAAAAAAATGCAATGAATCAAAGACAGTTAAGTTGACATTTTCACGAATAGAAATATCCTATTGCTCAAGAAATTAAAATAGACGTGACCAAGCATATTCTAGAGCAAGCAAGAATAAAAACGCCAACATTTCAAACGTAAAACCAAGTTTGTATTCTTTCTTGTCCTTAAAAATAATTGTACACTTCGTGTACTAAATCGTAAAAAAAAAATAAATAAAAATTTCTTCAATGAAACATACTGATACCTGCGTGAATTGGAAAGAAATCAAGGAATGAATGTAAAATCGTGCCATGAACCAGCGTATTATTACATCCTATTATTTGTTCACATAATGTAACAGGAAGCGCCTCATTCGCTTCGTGACCAAACAATCCTCTGCTTTTTGCAAACCACTACAGCGCGGTAAAATAGTTCGATCCCATGTAACCATTTCTAGAATCGGGAACTTAGTCAACATCCTCCATGGGCGATGCGTCCTCGGAGTCGTCAACTAGGGGCGGCATCTCACTGTTGACGGGAGCTTCCTCAGTCGGTAGATGCGCGAAGCGTGCATCGGGGGGCATTGCCAGATGTTAAAACTAGTACAACGATAAGGGTAATGCCTTAGAACAAGTGCAACGACCGGGTGCTGCAATTAAGTGCAATCAACGGAGCACCCCCAAAAAAAAGTCCCGCTGGCTCACGAGCTGCAGGTCGGGCTAGAGCAAGGTGGCTCGAGCCAGAAGCGTTCTTTTTCGACTTGGCAGGGTAAGTGGCCGGACGGGTGGGAAGCACAGTGTGTTAACTTGGGATTTTATTTTTCTTTTAGGAACTTGGACTGGAACCAGGAAGATTGCCAGTGGGACGGCTCAGATCGACTAACGAGAATTAAAGGATTATAGACGAAAATTGGAGATTGGTGGAGTGTGGACGAGCCGCAGAATTGACGGAATTGATAATTGAAGCTGAAGATCGTGGAAGTGCGAAAGCGGAAGAGGAGCGTCGTTCAACGAAAGGGGCCCCCAACGGAAGCTGTTAGATCAGGTCAGGTAGAATTAAGTTCTGTTTTCTTAGTTTATATATATATAGATTATAAGAAAGAATCAATGCTCGGGAATCAATTGTGTCGCGGAAGAATTGAGAACCGTGTTAAAATTAAGATCATCCTACCACCAGTGGTAGAGCCGTTAGCGTGTAAAGTTAAGAAATCGGATTCAGAATTAATACAAACGAACTAACTAGTGTTTCGCTCTTCCATTATACCGTCGGATAATAATTTGATTGTGAAATTTCGTTTACCATCTGCCATCCGTGGTAAGCCGTCGTCATCTTCTCGCTTCGCGACGACGGCACGTGGGAAATTCCGGCGAGGAAGCGAGTGGCGCCTACCCACCCCATTCTTCATGAGCAGAGGCCGGCCGGAATTTCCATCCTTGGGCTCATTTGGGAGACCAAGGACTGTTGAAAGCGCCGGGTATATATAATTAGAAATACCGGTGGTAACAGAATGTGAAATTTGTCTGAAGTAGGCGATATGAAAAAATTTTTTTCCATAAAATGGCGTCCATGTAAAAAAAAAAAGTTGGTTTTTTGCCTCATTTTTTCAACTTTGGGGATTTTTAATAAATAGTAGAAATAAAAATTTGAAAAATCCCTACGTCAAACTATAACCAATAGTGTTAAGAGGGTTTGCGCAAAATTTCACGTAAATCGCTTCATTACAACTAGAGATATCATGTCAACCGTATCGAGAAAAGTAGTTCCGAGAAAAACGCGTTTAAAACTTGGAGTCTCGTTTCGGGCAGTTAGTTGGCGTATCACAAAAATAGCTGTAACTCCAAAAATTTTTCTAAAAAGATTCCAATAAGATTCCAATAAGATTCTAATAAGATTCCAATTAGATTCCAATTAGATCCCAATAAGATTCTTATAAGATTCCAATAAGATTCCAATAAGGTTCCAATAAGATTCTTATAAATTCCAATTAGATTCCAATTAGATTCCAATTGGATTCCAATTGGATTCCAATTGGATTCCAATTAGATTCCAATAATATTCCAATTAGATTCCAATTGGATTCCAATTAGATTCAAATAAGATTCTTATAAATTCCAATTAGATTCCAATTGGATTCCAATTGGATTCCAATTGGATTCCAATTAGATTCCAATTGGATTCCAATTAGATTCCAATAATATTCCAATTAGATTCCAATTAGATTCCAATTGGATTCCAATTAGATTCAAATAAGATTCTTATAAGATTCCAATTAGATTCCAATTAGATTCAATTGGATTCCAATTTCCAAAAAAAAGATTCCAATTAGATTCCAATAAGAAAAAATTCCAATAAGATTCCAATAAGATTCCAATTAGATTCCAATAAGATTCCAATTGGATTCCAATTGGATTCCAATTGGATTCCAATAAGATTCCAATTGGATTCCAATTGGATTCCAATTGGATTCCAATTGGATTCCAATTAGATTCCAATTGGACTCCAATTGGATTCCATTTGGATTCCAATTAGATTCCAATAATATTCCAATTAGATTCCAATCGGATTCCAATTAGATTCCAATAAGATTCCAATTAGATTCCAATTGGATTCCAATTAGATTCCAATTAGATTCCAATTAGATTCCAATTGGATTCCAATTGGATTCCAATTGGATTCCAATTGGATTCCAATAAGATTCCAATGGGATTCCAATTGGATTCCAATAAGATTCCAATGGGATTCCAATGGGATTCCAATAAGATTCCAATTAGATTCCAATAAGATTCCAATAAGATTCCAATAAGAATCCAATAAGATTCCAATTAGATTCCAATTAGATTTCAGCTAGATTCCAATTAGATTCCAATTGGATTCCAATTGGATTCCAATTGGATTCCAATTGGAATCCAATTGGATTCCAATTAGATTCCAATTGGAATCCAATTGGATTCCAATTAGATTCCAATTAGATTCCAATTGGACTCCAATTAGATTCCAATTGGATTCCAATTGGATTCCAATAGAATTCCAATTAGATTCCAATAATATTCCAATTAGATTCCAATTGGATTCCAATTAGATTCCAATAAGATTCCAATTAGATTCCAATTGGATTCCAATTAGATTCCAATTGGATTCCAATTAGATTCCAATTAGATTCCAATTGGATTCCAATTGGATTCCAATTAGATTCCAATTAGATTCCAATTGGATTCCAATTGGATTCCAATTAGATTCCAATTAGATTCCAATTGGATTCCAATTGGATTCCAATTAGATTCCAAAAAAAATTTTATTTTGTTAAGAGTAACAGATTTTGAGCATTTTTTTTATGATGATGGCTAAACGTTTTGTATTCTCGGGGAGAGAAAATTTCTACTTCCCTTATAACGATGTAGTGCATAAAACATTGATGCCTATAATGACAGGATGCCTATAATGGCAAATTTTATCGCATTTTTAAACTAACATCCTTTTACGAAATTCAATTATGTCTTTGAATTTCCACCCTCGGCTTTTTCTTGTTATTTCCATAGTTCTACTCTACAGAAGGAAAAATTAGCTTCTAAATATTTTTATGCGTAATCTCGCCATCGAAAACAAATCCGATACTCAAACGTTTCACCTTCGCATAAATTTTCTCAAACAACTCGAAAATTTGAAATGCTAATTATCCCCAAATTCTCGTGATGCCGGTGCAAAATATTCATTGCCCGACTCAACCGTGATTTCACCCTCGAGCATTACAATTTCCTGTCTGAATGAGAATATTACACCTTGACACAGCTTCTCTTGCTTTGATGTCCATAATTTAATTCGCTTGGTATCTAATGAATTTTAATGATATTCTGCCGTCTGCCCGTTTCCAATTAGACCCGCAGACTTTCTCGAAATACCCAAACAGCCAACTATGAGCATTTCCAAACAAACTGTAGGGAATCTCAGCGTAATCCCTAGCAATCGTTTGCCGTTCGCTCAAGTTTGATCGAATACAATTAATTTGAAAGCTTCCGTTCGTCCGCGAGGACTTTCACAACCTTTTGCTCCCCATTTCATTTTGTTTGCATTTTTCGGTGATTGTAGTGTATTTGTTATGTTTTTGTGATTTTCGGAAATGTGCGAAAGTAGTAAAAGAGACGCCAGAATCGAGCTCGATGTGAAACATAATCAGCTCGAGTGTGAACGGGAAGATGCCAGAACTTCAAAGATTTATGAAACATTCAATCTGCCACATCGCTTTGAGTGCCCGTGTAAGTTGAAGTGCCGGTGAATTCTGTGTGAAATTGATGATAGCCGATCAAATGAGATTTAAGAAAGGTCTTACATTTTTCTAGATATGTTTCGGGGCTACGGACTCCAGAAGCCTAATCAGAATGTGTTCTATAAAACAGTGAATTCAGAGTATGGATGGCATCCGCCTAATCCTCATACAGTTCCGCATCGTTTCTTCCCTCGCAGTCAAGCTTTTTCTACGGAACTTGCAAGGAGCGGAATGTATAGGAACTATTCGCTGAACACAGCAATGGATAAAACTTTTTATTGATGGAATGTTATATTTTTTGTAAGATTCTTAAATTGACAAATATACTGCATAATTTGGAATGAAAATTTTAAAACTGTTTATTATATTTGATTACATTGGGTTTGCTATATATGATTATTGCAACGTCAAGGTCTACACTGAAGAAAACTAAATTCAATGGAACTCGTCAAGAACCCAAGATAAACAATATTTAAAGGTCAGATACAGTATAAATTAGCGTGCTGTGTCACATAGTGCGAGGCTATGTGAACAATATTCTAAGCGAAAATCTCATCCATAAGTGTGAGGAGAGTCAACTTTCGCATGCGAGGGAAGCACACCCCACAGTTAGCAGTGCACGAGGAAGAACTCCACTTATTGTGGAGTGTAAGGACAGATGTACGGAGGCTGAAGGAAGCGAACATAATCTGCGCGACTGCTGAGACAATAAACAGTCGGACAAATAAAACAACCGTAAAAAGGTGACGACATATGTTTTGCAGAGTGGTAAAAGAAAGACGTTAAAGCAGTATGCAGATAATAAGCCAGGAAACTAGAACTTTCTCTGTCAAAGTGGAAATTTGGGATACTGAAAAGCCCATTACAAAGTCGTGAGCGCAACAAAAGCTATTAAAAAATACTTAACGTGAATTTATGTTCCATCCAAATTTACTCAGCATTAAAATCTGCACAAAAACTTTATATTAAATTCATATACGATAAAAAAATTTCCATATTCTGCAAAAAAAAATCCGATCAGAAAATCCCCATAAGTTTTGCAGAAGTAGTGCGGAAGAGCTCGGTGGATTTTACTAGCTTGTACTCAACGCTAAAAATTTCCATCGACGGTTTGACTCGTATGAGCCATTTTTCCAAAGGTTGTAGATTTTGGTTTAACTGAGCTGAATTATTTGAACGTAGAAATTGGTTTTTTTTTTTGTAGTTGGCAAAAAAGTATCTCCAAAAGATGCGCAATACCACGAGTTAAACAAGATTTTCCATGATAAAAAGTCCACCTACAGGCCACGAAGTATTGTGTCGGAATCCGCTGTCATTTTCCCCACCCGGCGCTAGCTTGTTAGAGCTGCCAAGTCAACACTTCGTTAAACTGAATCAGCTGACTCAACGTAACGGTAATAGCTCTTGATAGGCGTAACCACCTAAAATATTGAGACGTTTATTATTTATGGCCGACTAATCGCAGAAAGCGTTCTCGAAAGTGTACAGGATATATTTCACACCTCTTGCATAATTACTGGATGTCCGATCATTCTTTTGCTTCAGAAGCCATCACAGCTTGTGGGTTGGAAAAGCAGTTCTCTTTTTGCTTTGTGCGCAGTATTTCTTATACGTGTTTGGGACTATGTACCACTTATTCTCGTTACGCAGCATCCACGTAGTACCTTACCCATTCTGATAAAATACGTTTCGAAATAGCCGTGCTCGGTTAGAAATTGCCATAGGTAAAAGTTTACCTCTCCGCAGCCACGACTGTCCCATGGGTCCAGAAAACGTATCTGTCTTGCCGTTCAGTGACCATTGTTGTTTGCTCTCCAGCAGTGTTGCCAAAGCTATTAAGTTAACGTACTTGCATATGGTAGAGATCCTGCTCCATCTAGGCCAGAATGTGTTAGGTACCCTTCTCAGCATCCTCGCGCAAGCAGATAAATCGACAATACTCCCGATACCACCAAAACAGCATTTTTCGATAAAGTGTGGTAGCTACTGGCAAAACGCAGGCTACTTCCATGATTCACGCTTTTAATTCGCGTTCTAAACTTCTTCGTTTGGAATCGAACTTCACCCTCGTACAAAAAGATGGAATTAACCGTCACCATCAGCAGCTTGAATCTCGTTTCTCCGAGATCGTCGATGTTGATCATCTACCTGCTTAGCAAATTAACGACTCTCAAAGCTCTATCACATACCTTACGGAGGTTGTTTCAATGGATCGGCTAAGTGTTTGAACCTCTGCTAAGCGCACTGTTTTCAGGATGATAGTCGGTATCCTCCACTTTGTCAACAAAATGATCTCTATCTTCGATAGCACCAGCTGTAAGCCATGGTCAGTTATCCACCATGAGGTCTTCATGACTTGGTTTAGTCCGAAAAGAGCAAACTCGGTAGTTCCGAAAGTGATTACAGTGCCATGTCATCCGCGTATCCCACCAGAAGCACTTCTACTGAATTTTCCAGGCACAATAGTGTATCATAAACGACGTTTTAGAGGTCAGGTCCAAGAACAAAGTTGTTCTGCCCCTTAGGAGATAAGCCTCGTTGGAGCTCCTTCCTTGGTGGCTAACAGATGACATAGATCTCAAAGATAGTCACGCATAATGAGCAACGAGTAGTCAGCAAAGCAGAAACTATGCTCAAGGGGCCCAAGCACATCTGTTTCTCTCGCCAAATCGAAGTCAATTTGAACAATTAGTGCCACCCACAAAATAATGGGTCTTCCATTCTTGCAAGTGCTTCAATTACTACTGAGATTAACAGTTGAATGCGCCTTTCGAAAACTGTGCTATTTATTAGACAGATAACCAGATGATCTTACTGCTGACAATACATGCTCGAAGATCTTCCCCGCCGTGTTTAGCATGGCAAATGGACAGTTTGCGGACGGATTGTCCACATCTCTGTTGCCATTGCACTACCACTAATTATACTTTTATTTACACGAATAATTCTAAACACTAAATCACGTACACTTTACTGATCGCACTATTATTAAGCGCACTATTACAATTTCGCGCGACAATTTCATACTCTATCGCTTTTCAAAATATCCACTCCCGGATACTTAATTCGCTGTATCGCACAATTATCTGTATCAACTTCCGCTGCATACAAAACTATCGTTGTGTACTCACTATCGTGTACTAACTAACAGCTAAGACCTCTGATATTTATAGGTTCTTGATCTGGCTTCGAGAAGGCTATTGTGAATGTATGTTACTATATGAGATGTGATTGCATCTTGGATCCTCAAAGATTCTGCTTCTAGAAGGCTCTATCCTGCATTTTATCTACAGATTGTTTTTGTTGTTTGAATACATGTATCAGACAGATATTTCTTGACGTTTGTGGCTATTTCTGGTGCTGATACAACAAAATATGTTTTTTTTGGCGTGCATGCAACACTATCAATAATAGCCGCGGTTGACTCTCTACTAACAATTTAAGTACTTTGACTGGCGCGACATTAGAGCGTGAGGTTTTACTATTTTTCAATCCATACACTGCATCGATCAGCTCTTCCGCAAAAAGAGGAACGTCGCCCTATGGGCGATGATGCTATCATCCACTTTTGGCGGATAGGCTAGAAACAGTGACCTTAAGATGCGCTCGAGAGCTGCCTCATCGCTGGGAGTGCTAGACTACATGCAGCCGACTCTGCAATTAATGGATTTGGTACTACTCTTGATGGCTTTGACTATTTATTTTTTTCTGATATATCATCATCATCATCAACGTGGCACAACAGCCCGATGTCGGGCCTTGGCCGCCTGGAAATATATATATATCTGATATATGGGCTGCAGATAACTTGGCAGCTTGTCGTTGCATGCCAAAACGATGCGTTGTAGCTCAGCAATTTGATCGTTTCATCAGTAAGCTTATTTTATACGAAGAGCTACCATTGTGGCATTGAAGACTCACATGCCATGCACATCTACCCCATGGTTCAAGAAACAGTATCTTCAACTACTTCAATGGTCACTGGAGTTCTAATGGGTGGAGGTTCTTCCTCTAGGCTCAGATTTATTGGTTCTTCAGAATTAACGATGCTGCTGTGTTTGCTCTCAGCAACGTGGAAGATGATTAAGTTGTGATCACTACCTGCGTAGTAGTTCTCCATCATCCGCCAATCACTCACGAGGGTCGCCAGTCTTTCCGATGCCATGGTGGCGTCATAAATGGATTTACCTGTGCTAGACTTTCAGTATGCCATGTTCAACCTTGACACCATCGCAACCATACACCGTCCTCGGAAGTTTTTGGTGGACATACCTTTCCCGAGAGCCTTAGCATTGAAGTCATCTCCAACTATAATATGACCGTTGATGTTACGGAGAGTTATTCCTAGAAAAGTAACAGCTCACGAAAATTATATCTCCTTATATCACCGTAACGTGATCCTCACCACAGTCGCCATCACGGATACCCGTGCTAAAGTAGGCGAGTTCCTCCTTCTGTAAGGATCACTGGCCAGAACGATCTGAGGAACAGTAGTGTTATGAGGTCGTCAACTACTCTGCAACGCTGCAAGTTTTCTTAGAGAACCCTCATTTTCTCCCTTGTTACCTCTCTTTGGGGTCAAGTTTATCTTCGAATACCTTGGAAGAACTTGGGTCCATGATATGCCTCGCCCCCTTCGCGCCATATTTCTCGACGCAAAGAATGCTCTTCGATTCTACAGAGCAGTTTCACCGGAATGACCAGACTTGCAACAGCTACTACTACGGTCTGGGCGTTCTCCATGTGAGGTCGTAGTAATCCAGTAATTATTTCACCTCAATCCACTTTCACACTCATATATCATCAAATTTTCCTAATTACAAGAAGCTCTTTAATGAATAAAAGCTGAAAGGTTTTTCATTCACTTATTCGAGAAATTCTTTTATTATATTCAAGAGTATAATAAATTTATTTCTAAAAAAAAATCTGTCAAGATGTCAGATTGCCTTAGTTGCTATCACAAATTTTTATGTTCATGCCATGCAAGTGCCACCCACTCGAAACGACTTTTCGCAGAGTAATTTCTCTGACGTTGACGTATAGAAGTTCCTCTGGCAAATTCGTTTATCATGATTGTCATCCATTATTCTTATATTCATCCGATTCTTAGAGCCTCCATTACCGGAGATGTCGTTTTGAATTTATTTTCGTATCTCATTAAACTCGCCCACTTGACTTTGCATATAATTCTACATAGCGACTCACTTGCTATCCTTTTGCGATTTACATACGAAATTCATCAAACACGGAATTAGACTTGTATAAAAGCGCAACTGATTACTTAATTAGATTAAGTACACACATGTGCATATTGAAGTAAGAAATTACCAGGTATATTAATTGGAGCGAACATCTTCACACAATCGTCAAACTTTTATTATAGCATTTTGAAATATACATAATTTACTTGCCAATCGTTAATTCACTTCAAACGTGCTTTGTTACTTAAACGTACTTAACGCTTTACGTACTCTCGCTCTAGTCAGTCACCGTGAGAAAACAAATCAAAACAAAACACAAAGCAAAATAAATCCGCACGAAAAGGGCGGAAGCTCATTAAAAGGAAAATGAAACACAAACAGTCCATAGCGCCCTCATCGTGCTCATCAACAACAAGCGAGCATGCAAAAACATCAAGTATCCTTGAAGTAAGAGCTTTCGGGAAATTTGCATGAAGTTGTTAAGTTTTCATACATTCTATGAAATTCACTCAGGCTTGTAAACTACACAGAATTTATGAAGTTCCAGGAGAGGAAGATGATGGGTGAAGGATGTTTTTGGCGGCATACGATTATGGCTGCTTTTGGTTAATGCTAAACTCCTCTAAAGCAAATGAGAATAACTACATACATACATGTGTGCACCCGATAATTACATATTTATCAGCAAGCTAAGTGATAATAATCAGTTTCAAATTAGGCAGATTATCATTTTATTAGCTCATCACGATTTTAATCTTCGCTGTTCGTGTGTAAGGACTTTCCTCCGATTTGCCGTGTTCAGGAATAAGCCGTTCAAGTCACCATGAGGTAAATATCCTAACCATTCTAAATAAATTTTAAAGTGAGTCAACTCACTTTCATCTTTCTCTACAACAGGACAGCACTCCAGCTTCTTCTGGACGAACTGCTATGGGATATTTACGGCAAAGTATCCTTACGACAAAAGGAAGAGGACACTGCGAAACGTAGATGTATCTATTCGTGGGATGCTGTCGAACATATTTGTCCACACTCTTGGAAATATCCATTTGACGTTCTTCAAGGACAATGTGTGTGTTTTGTTTATCATGCACTAAAAATACGGTTGCTTGCCTATCTGATTCGAAAACAGTCTACTTAAAGTTTGTTTTCATTCGACCAGCTATTGAGTCATTGACGCAAATATGTGCATCGTTACGGCTCGAGATCCGAATAATCGGCTCTTATCTCACCAGAGTGTTGATTAAACGCGACCGGAAGCAACGGCGGCAAGAGATGTTATGTGATGTCGTTACAGCATGCTTGCAAGCACTATCCGATAAATCTGGTAAGGTTTTAATTTTTCATGTGATAAAGAGGAAGAGTGTTTTGATTAATCTTCAAATTTATATTTTCACTTGAGTGCATTCTTCATTGGAAAAAAAGATGCGAAAACATTGAATTCCATTTACTCGAATCACGTTCTCCTAAAAGAGGATTTTATGTTCATAAACTCAACATAAGTTCAATTACTCTGGTTAAGAAATTATAAAAATATGTACAGGAAATATGCTAGTTTTTGATAATTTTTTATTTCGCAAGTTTCACAAGCTTATGAAATTCTAAAAGCTCAATTTAACAGAGATATTTCAACTAATTTGTATGCACTGTATACATCTATTATTTGCGGCAACTGAAGCTATTGGATGACCCCCCGGATGGCCTTTTTGCGTTTAACCTTGCTCGCAATCTACGATAATCTCGGATTATTATCCGTGGTGTTAAGAAAGCCATTTATAAGCTTTTTCAATTTAAATTTCGACCAGACAAGTAGACACCGTGGTTAGGCATTAGATTACTGTAAATGAAAACGAGATTAGCATTTCTAATTCCCAAGGTCTATTTGCTTTCTTCATTGCTCTGAATGAGATTTAAAAGTTTCATTGGAGATAAAAGAGGCCGCAAAGGATCGACCAGAAGGTCACAGACAGACATTGTGGGTCTAATACGTTTCAAAATAAATAAGGTGTTATTAGCAATTTAAGAAAGTTGGTGCAATTTACGAAATTGTCCCCGAACATAGATAATTATCTTTTTGATAGAAACGATTTAATCTGACAGAATTTTCGCCATACTTCAAAAAAATTAATTTTTCATTATAATGTATTTTTTTTAGTTAACTATTAATATTAGGAATTTGAAGAAAGGACAATCGGGAACCATATGAGGAGTAAAAGATATTATATTTAAAAACTAAAGAGCGTGTGAACCTACGCTGCGCACACTCGATGGCCTCAAAAAGGTATAGGAAACGTGGAGACCACACTTGACAAGCATATTCGAGGCCACAACGAACTAACATTAAAAAAGATGAACACATGTACGTATGCCAACGAATTTAGAGGCAAAGTGAAGTACTAATCCAGAAACTCGAGAGGCTTTAGCGGTAACTTTCGCAACATGGAAATTAAATTTCATTTTAGGATCAAAAGTCACTCAAGTCTCTAAATTGACTAACGGACGACAGATAGTTGGTGTAAACTAAATAAGAGAATGAAATAGAAGATAATTTGAGAGAAAAGGTCATATAGTCCAGCCAAAACAAGGTTTAACCTCCAAAAAAATCCGAAAGTTTTGGAACTTTGCACATTGGTTTATACGTACTTAGGGATGAATATACCAAAAGTCCTCGTCCATTCACGTGTTGGCTCTTGTGGTGGAAGATTGTAGCCGGAGAACTGCAGAGTGATTTGCTTTTCTCTGAAGGACGGTCTTTCTCTGGAATTGACAAACCCACCATAAACGGGTATTGTCGAAACCGATGGCTGATGCGAATCGTTATAAGCCAACCTAATCATTGTAAAACAGGATACCGTACTAAAAAACAAAGTCCGCATCGATATGAGGCAAACTTTAGCGGCAATTAGCGAAAACAGGGCACTGTTTTGGTTTTTCCTTAATATTTCGATAACCGTTGGTTGGAGACACAAGTTGACTAGGACATAATTGAAACTTATTAAATTTGCAAAAAAAATGATTTTCTTGTAGTCGCAATGGCTCCCGAGCTATACGACGATAAAGATAACGTTTTTTGAAAAACCACACCAGCACGGTACAATATGGCATTTTCAATAATACTCGACAATGGTTTACTCACATTTCTGAATACCAGAATGATTGAAGAGATATTAACTTCACAATTTTGTATAAAAAGAACGACATGTTGTATATTAAACAATGAAATACACAGAAAAATCAATCAAAATTTGATTGCTTCTTGGTAGAAGGCTCAGCAATCTGCTTATCTTGATCAACTTCTACACTTGCTGCCTGAAACACAGTACGAAGAGGTAGCTATGCATGAGATGATAGTGTGAGAGAACCATTGTACAGCATAAAGCATGACAACCGATTTATATATACTATTGCAAGGCAAATGAATAATAAAAAAAACTCTAGCGCACCTGAACCGCTAGAAATATTAATGTTCGATGAGCAATTGAAGAATCGTGTAGATTTTGAGATTTCAGGGATGATATTTGCAGCATTGTAAGTCTTCCACTATACCCACAGTAAGCAAAATTGAATTTGTAAAGAAGAGAGCGGGTGAACCTGCGTTGTACAGATACAACCACATTAATCAAATATTGAAAATGTGGCACCATATTTAACAACAGTATTCGATGATACTGCGGACAAACGAGAAAACCAAGTGTACGCAGGTGGAGATGTCTGTAAAATACTTAGAAGATCTTAGTATAAAACCCGAGAGTCTGGACGCTTTGGCGGTTATGTGCAAGATGTGTTGATTGAATAAAAGTTTAGAGTCGGAAATTACTCCGGGGTCTTTACAATGAAAAACGACGTCGAAAGGGGTCCCAGAAACGTAGTAAGAAAATACTAGTGGGTAAGTTTTACGCGGGACACTTTAAAACATTCAAAGTAAGATGGTTTGCATTACACCAGTTGACAAGAGGAGTGAGCAGGTCATTCTGAAGCTGTAAGCAGTCTTCAATTGTATCGATTACTCTAAATATTTTTAGATCGTCTGCATTTAGAAGAGAAAAAGAGTTTAGAAGAGAAAAAGAGTTTAGAAGATACGGGAGATAATAATAAGGGGCCATGAGCAGAGACTTGTGGAACACCTGAGGAGCGATAGAAGAGAGTAGACGAACAGGAGTTGACAGTAACAATAAAAGTACGTTCATAAATATATGAAGAAAACCAGGAATTTCAACACAAGAAGCTCATGGTTGACAGAGTCGAACGCCTTGGAGAAATCAGTATTAAGAACATCCACCTGTCTTTGCTGATCAATGGCAGAAGCAACAGTGTTGGTGAATGATAGCAAATTAGTAACAGTAGATTTGCCTTTGACAAATCCATGTTGCTCGGTGGCGAGGAAAGGGACGAATAGAGGATAAACTCTGGTATAGACAACTCTCTCAAGTAGCTTACTGAAGCAAGGCACAAGCGATATTCGGCGGTAATTCGAGACGCAAGCAGGGTCATCGGTTTTAAGTATAGGGAAAATATTGGCAGATTTCCATAAGAAAAGAAAAACGCCAGTTGCGATGCTAAGGTTAAATATGGTCGACAAGGGTACACAAAGTGAAGAAGATAGTGACTTCGCTAGTATGTTAGGAATACCGTCAAAGCCACAACTAGAGCTAGAATCGAGACAACTCATTAAGTACTCAACTTCTAAAGGGTTTGTGCGGAAAGAAGAGAGTGCTTTCGGGCTGTCACGATACAACAAAGGAGTTGAAAAAGAAACATGTTTAGGAGAAAGAGAGTTTTGCGGGGTTGAAAATGATGAAAAAAAAACAAGCAAATAGCTCACAGGTCTCTTCAGTTGTGGCAGCAGAAATTTCACCAAGAAACATGTTTTGAGGGATAACCGGGGATTTTTTCAGGGAGTGAATGAATGACCAGAAGGGTTTAGCATTGTTGGAACAGATAGAAGCCTCAACTCTAGCAACGTAGGCACACATGGCTTCTTTAGCAACCCTTTTAGCATAAGAGCGTAGTTTTTTAAACTCAATAGGATCAACATCGAAGGCAAAATGTTTGAGTTTGCTGCGTGGAGTAAAGCGAGGAATGAGGTTAGAGAGGAAGACGTAAAGTCTATGAAGAGCCTCGTCAACGTCTGAACAGGGAAGAAATGTATACCAATTAACATAGTTGATTTCATTCGCCATGCCGGCGAAGTTGGCTTTAAAGAAATTGAAGCGGGAATAGCAAGAGACTTTAGATCTAGGAGGAAAATTTAGAGAAAGTTCTAAAAATATAGGAGGGTGTTGGGAATCGGGAGGGACATACGGTAAAATTGCGGAATCCAAATACACGGAAAACGCTGGAAGATTAGAAAAAATAACATCCAGTATTTCGCCATTGGTATTAGGCATCGAGTTAAATTGAGGAAGGGAACATAAAGAAATGAAGGAAGACAGGATTAAGGAAAGATTATTACTAGAAGAAATGGCTAAAAAGGAAATGTTCCATTCGATTGAGGGCATATTAAAATCACCACATAACATTAAGTGGCCAGAAGAAAAGCGGGACCGAAGATAGAATGAGAACTCAGAAAAGAAAAGCTCGTAGAGTGAAGAAGGGCTATTACAGGGGATATAAATTTAGTTTTCTTCCATTTCATACGTCAATTATGTAATACGTCTAGCCTAGTGTAGTCTAGTGTAACAAGTCTGTAAGACGTCATACGTCTACTATGCGAAACACTAGGCACTGACCGATTGAAATGGAAAGATCGCACAACAAATAATAAAGAAACGAATTACCGCCTATCACACTCACGGAACGACACGGATAGCAGCGACATCTGATTGGAACTAACCGATAGCTTAGTTCTGCAAGCAAAGAAAAGTATCTGGGGAAACCTATAACTCAGGAACTATTGTAAATAGAAGAAAAATAAATCTAATCTTTTTTTTTGCAAATTTAATAAGCTTCAGCTATGTGCTAGTCAACTTGTACCTCCAACCAACGGCTCTCGAGATATTAACGAAAAACCAAAAAAGTGCCCTATTTTTGCTAATTGCCGCTAGAGCCCGCTTCATATTCTTGAGGATTTTTTGGTAGATTCATCCCTAGGTACCTACAAATCAATGTGCAAAGGTTCAAAGCTTTCGGATTTTTCCGGAGGTTGGGTCATTTTTTGAGATTTTTTGACTCAACTATGAGGCATCTTGCGATATACAAGTCCTTCCCACCACGACAAGAGGGAGCTTGGCTAGAGGGTTAGATATTGTGTAAGGAATTCAATACCATGCACGTGATGAATTTAGATTTTCATAGTCAAAAAATTAAATTTCATAGCCAACCAATTTATTTGTATTTAAGAAAAATTTTTATTTTATTTATTTTATTTATTTATTTATTTTGGTATGTATTCAATACAACAGGCAAAACTGCACAATTACAGATTGGATACAAGAACAAAATAAAATAAGAAGAATTAAATAAGAATATATAAATATAGGTATACAAAATAATTAAAGTTAGAATAAAATAAAGCAAAATTAACTCAAGCAAAAAAAAGAAAAAAAATCCATTACAAACACGAATAACCAATTCAACAAGAAATCGGCCTAATAAAAAATAGTAAGAAGTAAATGAGTTAAAATAAATATAAGTAGATAAAAAATAATGAAAGTGGTAAACTAAATAAAGTAAAATTAAGCAGGAAAAAAAGAAGAAAGAATCCATTAAGAAAATTAATTAGAAACATATAAATAAGTATACATAAAAATAAAAATATACAAAAAATTCTTAAAGTATTGAACAAGAAAGTAAAATTAAGTAGAGCAGAGAAGAAAACAAAGAATTCACTATAAACAAGAATAGAAAATAAAATTAAGTAATTAGAATCGAAAATTTTAATACGGACCATATTTTTGAAAAAGGCAATAGATTGTGGAAGAGGACAAAGTTGAAGACTATTGTAAGTTCGTAAGAGTCGCAAGACGGTATAGTAGAAGAAAATGTCAGTACGAGCATTGGCCTTATGGAGTCTCGCTCAATGAACAAAAATGCTAATGAGGAAGATAGGCAGCGGCGACAGATTTTGAACAGGAAACACTCATCCAAGTAAACACTGCGCTGCTCAAGGAGAGGAATGTTAAGTTTCAGTATCGTCACTCAGATCTGGTATTACTTTTTTTCATTATTTATATTCACGCTTGAGTTTTTATGACATATTTTTATTATATAAATTTTTAACACGTTTTTGTTTTCTTTGATTTTTTTATTTTATTATTAATTGTGCATTTATGATTTGTTATATTGACATATTTTGTATATTTTATTTTTTATTTTATTTTATATCATTTTCTTCCTATTTCTTTTATTTTCTTATTTTCTTCTTTTCCGAAAGCTATCTGATAATATGATGGATTTATTGGCTCCCAAAAATAAGGTTCAGTTGGACCATGAAAGGTGGGCTCCTGCATTTAGTGTGATTTTTGTGGCTCCGCATTTGAATTAAGCATAAACGAGCTTAACCTATGACCTGTGAATTCAAACTACCCATGACACTAATGGCTAGCCGGCAACGAATTTCAGGAGCAGGGCAACAGGTCGGTCTAAAGTTTATTGTAATGTTGGCTGCTCACTCCTCTTTTGCAAGTTGTCTTCCACCTGACTTTCAACTTTCCCATTCGCTGTTATTTTATTTTATTTATTTGTGATCAATCAAGAATATTTTGTTGTCAGTTCTACTCGCTAGACTTTTGTTTAAAAGAATAAAGTTTTTTTCGAACGGTATATTCAATAATAACTTGTTGGTACTTATTTGCGAGTGTAGGCTGTACGAAATTTACTGGGTTTCTTTCAAGTCAATGAAGTATTCAACATACTGTCAAGCATTCGTTAATATTCGCATGCCTTTTACGATTTCTGTTTATTCTGAAAGGCTCAAATTCCTGTGGTTAGGCTAATACTGTTTTAAGCAAGGTCTTTTTTTTTAGCAAGAACTAGAACGCTGCTCTGAAGAGTCGGCCCTCGCTTATTGTTTTAAAGATGTTTGCGTAACTGATTTAATCCCCTCATGTCGATACCAGTAAACATCAGCGACCAGACTGCAGCTTACTGAAAATGTGAGTTTGTCACTCAGCGCCCCAAAAATACTGACATAAACTGTTATACTATCATCCAAAAGCTTTTGTCATCCCATTTCCCCGAAACTCTGGCAACTCATTTGCTGGAAAAGCGCATGCACCTTTTCCGTCAATTTTCCACATACGACGGCATTTCATTCAGCCGTAATCAGGTGCAGGAAGAGCCTTGAAAAATCAGACACCATCGGCTCAGTCAGTTGAGGGAATTGAAACTTTGTGCACGTCCTCGCGGCCGACCCAAACGAAAGGACATTCACCATACTCCTCATTCAATTTTCAGCTGCAAAATGAAAGTTGTATCGGATTTTCCCAAAATTTTCACTGTTCCGCTCACTGGGTGAAGTCAGCCGAGATTTAATTAGTGAGCTATAGCTACGGGTTTTATCGTGACGGGTTTGTTGCGTGCTTCGACCTAATCGCCCCCAAGTGAAAGTGTCGACATAAACCTGAAGAGTGTGTTTGCAGCCATCGAAATCCAAAATTTATTGATCCGCAGCTGCATTGCGAAATCCGTGAATGAAGTTCGTGTTCGTGCTCCTCTTTGTTCTGCTAGTGTTTTTTTGGTGCTGATGGCGTCGCGGCAACCTCGCCACTCTAACTTCGCGACCATTGTAGGGGGTGAGCAATGAATCGAAAGATTCAAATAAGTTAATAAGGCTCAAACTAATCACAGATCTCGTTGAATTCGATGCACGTAGGACTAGTACACTAGAAGTGAATGACCGTTGCGTTGTGTTTTCTGTGTACGATAGTGTGATTTTACTCCCTGACAACGGCAGCGTAAAGACATGAACCAGAAGTGAACCGTGAATGGTGTGGTGTTCTAAATTTGCCTTCGTGTCACTATTGCTAACACCAAGCTTTTGTGTGCGAGTGGAAAAGGTTAAATTCCAAGATCTTCTCGAGAATCCTACTCGATGTCATAATCCATTTTCGTCCTTTCTCATGCATCTGCCCACTTGAATGCTCGTTGAAAAGTTTAACCTTCGAAAGGCAGAAAATCGACATAAAATGGGTCACATGCACATCAGCTGAGCCTCCTGCCACATTCATCGTGCATGCCATAGTCCTCGTCTTGCTGTTGTTGTTTTGGTGATAGTTGGGGGGGGCGTTCGCATTAACAGTGCTATTGTTGTTGACCTAGTAGCGTGTGCATTATGCTCCTGATCCTGAACTACATCTCCCGCATCAGCATCGTCGTAATCGTCAGTGCAGCAGCAAAGAATCATTGAAGCGAAAGATGGAATTAGCACAGGCACGCCGAAACAGGACTAAAAAGGGTGAATTCATTTGTTGTCTGATTGTATGCCTAGCATTTCAATTTCAGTGTGAGATAATTTCTTTGGCCTTGATATGAAAATAGATTGTTCGTATGATAGTTTCTTCGTTGAACTATTCTATGATATGAACATTCTGAACAAGGTCACTTGGTGTTCGATTGAAGTATTTATAAATGGAAGAATGAACTTTGAATTGTAACACATGAGCTTCTATTTATAGGAATAGATAGAATTTCTTAGATAATTTGAAGATATCGCTACTAGGTGGAGTGCAATGATTTTCCATAAATTATTTTATTAGAAGCAACATTATAGCCTGCATTATAACCATGTATAGTATTTAATGATGCTGATTGATAACGCTTTTAAACACTGCATCATTTCTATCATCTTCATCGAGCTCATTAACCAAATATCATACCCTACCGTAATAGCTAATGATCGAACAAATACTTACATAACTATATGCTTGTCCTTACGTCATCATTCATTCATATCGGTCAAGGATGAAAAGTCCACTATGCGATTCACGTCAATACAAAATAATAAATGAATACTTTCAGTCAGATCTCAGCTAATTCTGCGTTGGAATGTAATGAATAGATACTTTGAAAGAGTTCCAGTTCTATAATAATCGCATGCAAGATAATTCATTAATACTATTGAAATCAGAATAAGAAATCTTGATTGCTTCTTATTTTTCGTCCATCCAATTTGCTTTCACCTCATTCTCTCGGCTAAGCTGCGATGACGAACTATTCCATTCAGATAAATACTTTGCGGATAATCCAAGCTATGCTGAAGAACTACAGCTTCATCATTGCGACGGATACTGCAAAACCTACGGAAGTCGTTAGTACAGTGTCTCTTAGAAATATTTCAAGCGCATTTGTTCGCTTCCTTGGGAAGAAACGGCTTCGAAATGATTTAAGGCAATGGCGTTTGCATTCACTATTAAACTTTTCGAGGCCTGTGGCTCGGTTATGAAGGCAATGAATGGTTGATTGTATTTAAAAAGCAAATGCCAATTTCCGTTATGAAGGTACTTATTCCTTCATCATACGCTTCGCAGTGATGTTTCTCTGAAAAGATTAAAAGAGATGATATCATTTATGAGCAACATAGAAAACTGCATTTAAATTAAGCAATGAAAGAAAAACATGAAAATTTTAGTTCCTGTCGATAGATTATTATTAAATTAATAACGCCCACTCAATTGGAGCTTTAAATGTTCAAGACTCTTTCAGCTAATTATCTAAGAATCTGATTTAAGTGGCATTTTTTTCATAGCGAATATGACATTTTACAAGCATATTTAAAAATAATGATGAGGTCTTTGGAGATGGTTTTAGGCAAAAACAATTTCTCTGAAATTGATTTAATGCAAAATGGCTTTCACTGTATTAAAAAACTGTAACTAAGTTAATACAAGAGCTAATTTTTCTGAATTTTGTCGGTAGAACCTAGTTTTAAAATATATCAAGCCAATAAATTTCGGCGCCCAACGTGGGAAAACAATTTATATCTAAAAACTACGAGCACTATGAAATTGAAATTCCCTTATGTTAAATATTTTACGCAAATTGTTTTCCATTTATTTCAAGCACGTTCGTGCGAAGTTAAGGTGTGGCAAATTAAAAGAAGTGTAAAAAAAAGGATAAAGTAAAATTCATCATCTGCAATAGCTAAATGAGTCCAAAGCCATACGTTCGACGAACCCCACAAAAGTCAACTAAAAAATCTTAGCGGTGAAGCCTCCAGTTACAAAATGAAGCAGCGATATGCAGTTGGACTAGCCTTTCCTGAGCTTTCCCACTAGCCTTCAATCCTATGCTTTTCCATCGAATACCTTTTTATCCATTCGCTGCGCATGACCAGCACATCGTAGATTCCGCAATTTGATGATTGTAGCGGCCTCTAGACCGTCAAATATTTTTTACAGCTTTGATTTGCACCTTGTTCATCATTTGATCCAGCTATTTATATTCGCGGATGCTTGTAGCACAAGTCAGGTTTCATTATTGATATTCATAGTGAGCTTTATTTTCCTTCAATGTAGTCAGAACGGGGTAGAAAGTATTATAAGCGATCCGTATTCTTTGTTTTGTTCCGTCATTTTCGTTGCATTACATTGTTAATTTGGCACCTAAGTACATAAATCTGGGTCAGCCAGCTATCAGGTGACCGTCATTCTAAATGAAGAATGCCTTCCATGTTCAAAGAACCTTGGCTACGGATTCGATTTTGCTCACCTGCTGAGAGGATCTAAAATTGAGGCGACAAGCAAGCTACCTCGTAAAAGGAAGGTTGCAGAAAACGGCGGTCTGATATACCTTCATCTTGTTCAAGAATGTCTAAGAACACGGAGGAGATAGTGTTACTCCAAGAACCATATTTTGTTAAGAATACGGCCTGCTAATTGCATATTAAATAATACAGACTGGTGTCATCTGAGCTTCT
Source organism: Nemotelus pantherinus (assembly GCA_963978885.1). Classification (NCBI taxonomy): domain Eukaryota; kingdom Metazoa; phylum Arthropoda; class Insecta; order Diptera; family Stratiomyidae; genus Nemotelus; species Nemotelus pantherinus. The sequence continues at coordinate 39,740,928 of OZ022264.1, forward strand.
AGCTGAACCCAAAACCTGCATCCTCATCAAAAAATCTACAAATGTTCTTGTCCTTTCAAATTTCGGTTTAAGAGACAATGCTGTTATTGTAGCCGACGCGAAGTGAAAGCCATTCTGGATGGGTACATACTACATTGCTCACGAGGAAGAGCTACTAACTTCTACTAGCTGTGTAAGGGAATTGGCAGCAGCTATAAATTTATGGTAAGTCCCACTAATAAAAACTGCAAATGTGAACGCACATAATGAGTTATGGTGCAATTCACATACTAACGAAAAAATATGAATTCATCGTGTCTAACAATCTTGCCATTGCAAATTTCGGCAATGAACCTACCTTCAGAACCTCTAACAGAAGTGAAGTTCTAGATATAACACTGATAAGTGAGCCTTTTTTTCTCAAATGGAAAGTTTTTCTAGACTGTCAGACCACATTGTCAGACCACATGTGCATGGCATTTAAATTAGGGAAATTGGTACATAGAGAAAGAATTCTTTACGTAAGCAAGAAGGGAACTGATAACATTCCAAAAAAGCAGGTGAGAGTTTTTTAAAAAAAAGAATAATCAGATAGATAAAAAGTAATCAGGTGGATAAAAAGTAATCAGATGGTGCTCGATCCGGAATAAACTGTGGAATCATCAAAATTTCCCAACCAAGTATTTTCAATTTTTGTAGAGCACTAAAAGATGTGTGCGGTCTGGGCTTGTGATGATGTGGAAAAAATCCCTTTTCTGTGGATAAATTCTGGCCGCTTTTGTTGAAATGCTTGTAACAATCTGATCAGCTGTTGACAGTAAGGTTCAAAACCAATCGTTTAGTGAGGCAGTAGCATTTCATAATGACGATTCCATACCAATTTTATAGCATTACCTTTCCCGATGTCGAACCGGGCTTTGCCGTCACTTGTGCAGCTTCCTTCTGTTTCGACCACGAGTTATACCGAAAATTATTGTCTTAAGTTGTCAATTTGTCATCGCCCGTACTTAACGTATTCAAAAAATGGCTCAATTTCATTCCGTTTCAAAATCGTTTTGCACATAAAATTCAGCCCCTTTCACTGTTAATTCATACGGAACCCAAAAAATCAGCTACTTTTTGTATCCATTTTATTTCAAATGGCTTAAAACTGTTTCGTGGTGAATGTTTAGCTCTTTAGCAATGTTTGTAATACTTGCATGACAATCATTTTTAGATTATTTCTAGTACGAGAGTGAATCTTTAAGTTCTCGGAATGAGTAGGTAGGATATTGATGAGGGTAGTTTAATGAAACGTAATGAGTTCAGAAGCCCATTATAAGTATAAATAGTAGGTGCTATTTCAATTCAGCCATTAGTTTTTGAACTAACGTCGACCAAGCAACTCAATCTGGAAGAAAGTGTAAAATATGGAGAAAGTGGAGTACTGTGCTGTTATAAAGTTTCTCACCAAACAAAGAAGTTCGGCTCAAATTATAATGAAAGAGATGTAGTCAGTTTACGGGGACTCTTGTTCAAGTAAAACCAAGATTTATAAGTGGCACAGTCTTTTCCACGACTAACCATTTTAAATGTTCTAAGGTCAGCGCAAGGTGGATGCCGGGAATGCTCACGCCACCCTCAAAAACAATAGCGTGTGGAGAGCTATGGCGCGTTTGTGGACCTCTGCAGTTAATGCTGCCTCCTCACTGTGGGCTATCATCGGCCACTGCAATGGTCGCAATGATCGCCACAATTATGGTCACCATCACAAATTTGCCTCCATACACTGGGCCGCTAGATGGCCCAGTCATGATTTTTCGGTTGCGCATGATGGCCCGCTTTGATGTGTGCGAAAAACCGCTCCGAAAGCCATCCTCGGTCATCGCCTTTTCCATGCTTCGCCACTGTTGGCCACTGCAAGCCATCGCCCGTCTACACAATGGGCCACATGATGGCCCACGCACATGGGCCGCATGATGGTCCACAGTGAGGAGGCAGCATAAGATGAGGTTGGAGTATTGAATCGCATCGTTACTGGAGACGAGACTTGGATTTATTGTTATGAGCCTGAGTCCAAAGAAGACTATGCTTTGGCACAAAAAAAAACACAGCTACACCTAAAAAGCTCAAGGTGTCACAGTTTACTGAAAAAATCATGGCGACCATTTTTCGGGACTTATAAGGGATCATGTTGATCGATTTTAAAAACAACGGCGTCTCCATAACTGGAGAATATTACGCTTCAATTTAAGAGCAGTTGAAAGAAGCCATGAAAGAAAAAAAAAAACTCTAGCGCACCTGAACCGCTAGAAACACTAATGTTCGAAGAACAGTAGAAGAACCGTGCGGATTTCGAGTGCATATTCTACCACACGAGCTGCTTATTACGGCCAAACTGTCTCAAACGCCACGTTTTACTTCGGTCTCAAGAATGCATTCTAACTCATATGGTGGAAAGGTTTCAGTTATTACCACCGGCATGAATTTCAAAGTTTATGAGAGCAAAACACTTGTTAATTATATTCGTTATCAGTTGTTTATTTCACAAAACTTTGAAAGCAGCATCTCATATAACATCAATGAAGAAAATGCTCAGTGCCTGCAGCACTGTAACTGAAGTTGGTGTTTAGGGCTGCGATCCGAAAAATTTACAGAACTTTGGGAATTGAAACATTGGTTTTTTCATTTTTCAACCAAATTTCTGTCAAACGTGGCTTAGAGTAAGAGCGTCCGCACACGGGTCGACATTCAATCGACTCGACTGCGACTCGACTGCGACTCGAACTCGAACTCCTTGCGATTTCCAATGTAAATGAATGGAGACCCGCACACGGGTCGACTTGTGCTCGACTCGGACTCGGTGCGACTGCGACTCGACTGCGACTCGTCTCGCTCGACATGTTTGGAACGGGAAATGTCGAGCAAGACGCATGATATTTTTTTTCGAAATATATGAAAGTGTTTTTTTTTTTTATAATGTATGCATTATTAATTATTTTATTTTATGTATTATTATGATTGGTTCTTTGAAAAATATTAGTGTTTCTGATAACGTATCACGTATGTATTTTTTTATATGTTTGCATAATGTAATGTTACATATTGTAATGTTATATACATGAAATGTTCCTATCTATATTTTAATTATGTTGGCCACAAAATAGTTGCACCTATATGTTCATAAAGGTTATTGATTTGTGATCATGGTTCCCTTCTTGTCTATAAATCAGCATAGATAAAGCAGAGCACAATTGATACGGGAAACTCGATCGTTTTGCGGAATAAGCCGCCGAAAGCAGAATGAAAGTGGAATTGTTTTTGCGGGATGATTAAAATTGAAAATTTTATAGAAAATGTTTTTTTTACAAAATGGTTTCGATCGTATGGACTGATTCTCATCAGACTTCAGCTTACAGTGCTTACTTGACTGATGTGACCACTTGCAGTTGTAAATCAGTAATTTTTATTTACGTTAGTTGTGACAAATTTTAACATCTCCGCAAAACGCAGACAATCGAGTTCGTGTGCGCTGGTGTCTGATGAGAATCAGTGTATACTTTCGAAACCACTTTGTCAAAAAAAAAGTTGGAAATTTTCAGTTTTAATCATCCCGCAAAAACAATTCCACTTTAGCACCAATATATTTATTCAAGCAACAGCGAAGTGTTTATAATATAGTTTCCTAACAAAGAAACAAGCTTGCAATTTTTCAGGATGAATTTCCACTTACTGGAGAAGCTTTTATTGAACACTAGTTGTTGGCTAATGATTCGATTGGTATTGACATTCTTAGATTATATAGCAGTGCCATCTGCGAGGATAGGAATTTTGCACTTAGAGTGTGGAAGAGAGGCGTATAGCTATTGAATTTAGTTGGACCCTGGGACATGCTTGTCAGAATATTAATGGAAGTGTTTCATATCGGATTCAATAAAGTTTGGATCATTATTACTTGTAGTAATCCATAGTGGGTGAATATAAGTTACACGTGACAAAGCGACATATACTAATAACATACAAGTATATAATATTATTGAAGATCTCTCTAGTAAAATTACTTTCAATAACCGACCAAGACGCACCAGATTTGCAAATCTGCTCAATGAATTCATTCATCACACTACTTATCATATAATGAGCCCATTAATAGGTGCTGTGGATTATTCAATTCTATAAGCAGCCACTACTCTTCGGGGATTACTAAATCAAAATTCAAAAATAACTGGCCCAAAGCCCATTCCACATCCGAACCCGCTTAACTTCCATCGTTATTAGCCTAAATTTAATTAAAACAATGTAGAGTAAATGCTACAAAATTTGTGATGTATTGAAATATTTTTTACGGACAATTTTTATTTTATATTTATAATGATTAATTGTATTTTAGATTTATATTATGGTTTCTTGTTGTGTATGTTGCCTTGTTTCGTAAAATAAATATCTAAATAAATAATATATACTATTGTTTGTTTGTCAAAACTTCGCGTAGAAAACGACCCGTTTCGAGTTCGAGTCGCAGTCGAGTCGATTGCATGTCGACCCGTGTGCGGATGCAATTGTCTACTTCGAGTGTGACGCCTATGACGCTTCGAGTTCGAGTCGCAGTCGAGTCGATTGAATGTCGACCCGTGTGCGGAGGCACTAAGGTTCAGCTACTGTGTCAATCTCATGAAAATTTGGTAACTGAATCAGAACTCATAGGGCAAATACCAGTTTTTTTTTCTTTGTAATTATTCAAGATGGCACTACTGGCACAGAGTTGCCCACAATTCAAAATCGCTTCTATCAGACCTGGTCTTACTTAAGACCAATACATTCTGTGAATTTCAACTGTATTTGATTATTGGCTCGTGAGTTCCCGTGAACAGAAGTTTTTGATGCTAAAAATATAGGTAAATCGGGAAAGGGTTACCGTTCTTGTCCGACATGAAATTTCCAAAGTTTTACTTTGACTGAATAGATAAAGCATAAGATTTGTATACAAGTTGATTTTCATTGTAAGAAACGGTCATTTTTTAGGAGATTCGATGGTTTGAATGTTTTCACTTTCAGTGCCTACCGTAGCTACAAGGTTGCCAACACCTTCATATGCAAGTATGCTGCTTAACAACAGTAATATGTTCTGTAAGCTTCATAATGATCTGATAATCTAATAAAAAGTTATCGCAATTTACAAATTTTCAAATTTTTCCAATCTCATTTTAGGCGCCTAGCGCACACAAAGGTTAACAATTTCAAAAACATTATCATATTCACATTTAGAACACATCCAGAATTCAGTCGAGATACTTTAATTTTGCAAAAGTTTTATTTTGATAGAATAATAGGTATATTTAAAATATCACTAAAATGGCCACCGGCGCCAAAGGGTTGAAGATTTTTAACTTTTTGTGAGACCTGGCACTATTCTGCATACAAACTAATGTATCCTGAAAATTCCAGTTCAATCAGATGGCGCGTTCCTGAGATTTTTTCACTTAAATTTTTTGATGATATATATATATATATATATATATATATATATATATATATACATATATATATATATATATATATATATATATATATATATATATATATATATATATATATATATATATATATAGCCAAAGTGATTTTAATACTAATGTTCTTCTTCGAACATTAGTAACAAGAGGAAAATGAACAAAAGGTGTCCTTCTGCACGACAATGCGCCTGTTCACAAGAACCGTTTTACGTTGGCTGTCCTGCATAAAGCGAGTTTCGATATTTTAGATCGCTCACCCTCTGGCCCTGGCCTGGCTCCCAGCGATTATAATCTTTTTTCCGTTATTCATTAAAGGAACTTCTTGGAAAGAAGCTTTCAAACGACAAAGAAATTAATGGCGCAGTTTGGACTTGTCGGAGAAAGGCGAAACATTTTTTTTTGAAAGTGTTGAAAGATCCGAAAAATATATTGAAGTAGCATGTGAATGTATTGAAAAAGGAAAATACATTTATATTTATATTAACATTTCTTACCCCCATTTCGCAAACTTAGTGACCCAGCCTTACCAGAGTTTGATTTTATTTCAGAAACGCGCTTTATTTCTTTGTTTAATTTACATTTGTAATTCGAGGCATGCGGCGTCTATCTACCGATTGATCACTGAGCCCTACCCCTCCGTGGTAGATATTTTCACCAATCTCTTTGATCCACCAGTGAGCCTGTTGTTTCTGATTTCGAAAGAAATATTTTTTCAATTAAATCTTCTGTATTAAATCAGAATGATTGGTCAAAGGAATTGACCCCTTTAAATTACACTAATTCAACTAGGTTGTTTCGAAAGTGAGCTGATGTCTGATGAAAAACGGTGTATACTTTCGAAATCACTCAGTTAAAGTTCAATTTGTGATCGTCTCGCAACCAAAAAACAATTTTATTTGATTATGACAGAGCGTCAAATTTATAAATACTCTCTATTTTAGATTCTTTCTTTCCAAGTTTCGAACAATGTATTCAATCCATTGACATTAAAGCAAATGATAGATGACGTAAGAATAATAAAGTAGCATTTGACAAACTTTAATTTAATGTCCAAAATTAACAAGAACTAATTGAATATTCTTCGAAAGTTTTGCATATGAAACAAGCTATGTTCAGTTATACGATGTATACCAAGCGTCTGGACGTCTGGCGTCTTCGAAGTTTATCCGACGCCTGCCTCCCTCCACACGATTTTTCCTTTGAAATCTTACTACGATTTCAGTATGTGCTATGTACTGCGAAACGTTTTGTATAGACTTATATATGTACATGTCTAAATTGGTGGCTTTCTACAACTTACCAGCTTGATCTCAAGTGGAGAAAATATAGTACTAAACAAAAGGCCTCCCTTCCAGGTTTCTATTGTGTTCGTATTTCAATAATGTAAGCGTGTAAAAGAGCGTATTTCTTAAAGTTAGTTGGCAGTCAGGCATCTTGACTGTTCCCGACAATGAAAGCTCAAGTTCAAGTCTGAAGTAGCTCGAGCAGTTTATATTACCATCAGGACTTTCATGTTGTTGGTCCACCGACAATATGTACGTGATGTAATAAAGAGGCAATTTTCCAAGCGAGTATGTATTTCAATTTTCATTTTGAAATCCACTTCAAAGAAACACTCCCGAATAAAGATGGGACATGTTGTAGGCTGTCCCACTTCAATTGTCTGCCCTTAGTGATATTGCAATGTTGCAGCATAATTAACGAAAAATTTCATAGAGTCGGAGTGAAAGTAGATAATGGAAGAATACTTACTGACTACTCAGTGGTTGGAGGGCAATTTGATAAGTCAGTGACTCTTTGAATTTCCCGTGCAGTAACTTTAAATTCAACACTGGTTCCGTCAACTGTCATCTATTAATAGAATACTGTAAAATTGTGAGCAAGCTGTGCCCATTGAGAAGGTAGAAACGGAGTGGACATCAACGGCAAAGCATTCCACTAATGGTTTTCCCGATTCTCTCGAACACAAAACACGTTTAAATGAACCTGTCAGGTTGACAATCAAGAGTCGACTTGAAACAAATTGGAGGGAAAATTCTTGAAATTGACAGTTAAGAGATGGAAATTTACTACATTCCTTTCCAATGTAAATCTTATGAACATGTCCACTCCATTCTACGTCAGTAGCTGTGCCATTTAGTCTGTGTTTGACAGCCATTGAAAGCTGGCAACTTCGTGAATTTTATCGAAACAGGAAAAAAGTGAAAAGCATTACTTTTTGTGTGAAAAAACCATCGCAGAAACCGAAAGGCTTGATAAATAGTATGCAGATTTTTCACCATCAATTTCAATGGTTGTGGTCGTACCAGCACAAGTGACGCCAAAAGTTCAGGTCGCCCAAAAGAGGTCGTCACGTCAGAAATTGTCGAAGAGTTTCTTGGAATGACATTAAACAATCAGATAATGAAAGTGCGTGAGGTGACTGATGCTTTAGGCACTTCAACTGAACGGATACATGACATTTTACATTATTATTTGGATACAATAAGAAGCTGTGGATACACTTACAAAAATATCCATCTCCATAAACACACAATTCAAAACTCTACACGAACACTAGACAAACTCTTCACACACCAAAAAAAATGAACAATAAATAGGCTAAGGATGAAATGTAAAAAATTTAAAAAAGAGAATTGTTAATTGAAATTATGAACATCAAAACTAAATTGGTGACCCCGTAAAGACCAAGAAACTGTGATAATAGTAGATTTCTTCGGATGAACTTGCACCAAAGAAAGCCAAGGTGGGTCGGTCTGCCAAAAAAGTATCTGCTACAATTTTTTTGGGATGCACGCGAAAGTAATAATTTTACCCTTTTCAAGGTAATCAATCAGATTGATTACCTTGAAAAGGGTACTCTGTCACCCACCTGGGTTGGTGCATGGCACCTGGAGGTCGAATTTTGAATTTTCGATTTTTATCTCCGCCTAAAAATATCACTGAGAGCTCAATTAGTTCTTGATAGTCATCTCGGGCTATATCTTTGGTCAATTCAGATTGGTAAAATTTGATCATGTTTTCTATTTCGGAAACAGTCAGATGCAAATCTAGTTTATCTTTAAGCACTGTATTTCATTCAGGTCGAAACTCTTCCAGTTATCTCGGAACGTTGTGAAAAGCGCAATATCTGGGCTTGTTGTCACTTGACTGATTTTTGCTCCGAATACGCTTTTTAATATTTACTCACACATGTTATGGCGGCAGGTAAAAATTAGCAATTCTCTATCAAGTTTCTGTTCAAGAAGTACACAAGCACCATTAATGCAAATTGTGTTTGATGCTGTAGTATCATAGCAAAAAAATTGTACTTTATCGTCTAGATTCCAGTTTGCAAGCGCTTTCCAAACCACCTCTGCCTGTTCTCTTCCTGATGAGTTTTCTAATCTTGGCACAACAATTAATGGTTCTTAATTTTCCATATGAAATAACTACCGGAAGACGTTCTTCTTTTGATTTCCAAGCATTTAAAGCAGGCAATAATTTTCCATCAAAGTGAACGGTCACAACCTCTGGCATCTCGTTTTGAAAATCAATTTTTATTGATTCCGCGCTCTCTTGATGTTTTTCGGTGCGGATTCTTTGAATTGAGGACTTACTTATCGGAAATTCATCAGTATTGTATCCAAGTGCTTCAATGGTAGCTTCAAGAATATACACGGAATCTTTCATACTTAACTGGCACCTGTCTAGCGCCGTTACTAATTTTGGAGTGATGAAGTTTTTCCGCATAGATATTTTCGTTTTTTGCGCGTTCTCGATCTGAGTTGGCAAATCTTCTTGCGAAGATATTATGTCTTCGTCCAAATCAGATAAGTCTTTTTGAATAGGATCATATAATGATGTCGATGGAGTTGACTCTGCGAAATATTTAGATCGCCGTTTCTCTTCCTCAATAATTCTCAGACGTTCCCTTTCCTCTTTATCGTTCCCTTTTTTATCTACTCCACATAAATGACCTGACCGACCTGGCTCCCGTTGTCGTTGTAAAAAAGACTGACCTTCATTTGTTTTCATTAAATGAAGCGCATCGGCGTGGGCAATATCAAACAAATTGTCTAAGTTCCTGACAAACTCTTGTCGACGCTGTTTAAACACGTTTTGAGTTTTTTGTGCATTTTTTGCAAATCCCTCCAAATCTGATATAAATTCACAAGTTTTTTTACACAGTTAGAAAAAGATTTCGTAGGTATAAGCGCCTTTTCCCAATATATAGTACACTCGCGAAGACTGAGATTTGCACTTTCATTTACAGTTAAATTCACTTGCAGTTAAATTCACTCATCAAAACACTTCTAAAACTTGTCTATTAGAAGGAAGTTTTGATCACGTTATTTGATGTCTTGCGTCACTTATTAAAAATATATCCTTCTTAGAACTGCGTAATTTCACTGACATGTTGACCGAACAAAAAAAATGTGTTTACTGTACAAGAAAGACAAATAATAACAAGCACATCGATCGTTCGAGCGCGTCGGCCGTGGTTAGCAAGTATTGACAAGTTAGATGCAAGTCGGCACGGGATATCGTGATCCTACTTACACCAAATTTGGTTTACAATTGTTTCAAACATAATTCAAACAAATTAAGAGGGTATGCGTTTAATTTTTTTGGGACACTCTAATATATATATATATATATATATATATATATATATATATATATATATATATATATATATATATATATATATATATATATATATATATATATATATATATATGGAAATATGCACAAGCACTGGTGATGACATAATTGATAGGGATATTGAAGTTCAATGCTCTCAAACTCCTAAAATTTATTATCCTTCACTTCACATCCACATACGATTCTTATATGGCAAAGGCATTTCGTATCCATGCTTTTAAAAACGATTTCATGAATATATGAAACTTCCTGCTCTCTTTGGGGTATTCCAGTACTTTCATAAATATTTTCGTTTAATATCCTTTAATGCAAAACGGTTTGAATTTATGCACACTTTTTCCATTTCTATGAGCTTTAGGCATCTACATAATTTAAAAAGGTCAGCATTAATATTATTCTGTTACATATTTCCTGAAAGTCTAGTCCCGGGAAAGTGAAATGAAAAATTTAAGTTTGAATTAAATATTTAGATATTTAAAATTAAACAAATACTGATATAATTTCACAGTATTCTATTTGCATACACAAATATGAGTTTGATTTTGCGTTGAAATTGTTCATTGTGACAGGTTTCAAACACATAAAAAAAATATCTCACTGTTGTATTTACCTACCATATCACAACTCAGCAAAGCCCATTATCCCATTACATCGTCTAAATAACATGACGCTCAAAAGTCAATAAATTCATTGACACACTCCTCCATGTAGATACTATTTCCACCCAACTCAATACGCAGCTGATTATATATGCATTTCCACTTACGCACTTGTAAATTCGAAGAGGATACGAAAATATTCACGCTTACTTTCATTTCAGCCTATTTCTGGCCAAGAATCTTTTGCGCCCAATGAACAATAAAAATGTAAATGAGAGAATCGTTCGCATAAAGTTAAAAATATCACATCTACTATACATACTCTGTATCGTAGAGATCCGCGTTACAGTGCTCCGTCCTCCAGAAAATAAGGAGCCGCAGATAGGCATCCTGTCTCATCTGCTTTGAAAACTTAACCAAGATGTTAGATTCACACCCCCTCATCATTTCCTCCCACAACTGTTTCGGTGCAGATCTGTTGGATACTTTCTGGCAAAATAGTTGAAATTTACTGATTCAGTACCATTTTATGCATACAAACAAGCGATTCACAAAATCTACAAACGTCGCACGTTGAGCAAAAGTTGATAATTCGCGGCACTTAACCAGAAAAATGTTTTTCCATCAAGTAAATTACAATGTTTGATGTTATCATCGAAAGCATTGATGTCAGTGTGATAGCTTCCTTTCGACGACTGTTTCTATACCAAGTCTCTGAATGCCAGAAAGGATGTTCACTTAGACCTCATGATGCATAGTGACGGCTACAAACGTAATCAGATTGAGCTGACAGGATATTATACATCCGTTTGATGGCATCCAAGTGAAAGTTAAGATAATGTGACGTGCACCAGAGAAACAAAGTTCTAAAAGTAGCAGTATCCATTATTTGCTTGATGGTAAAGCGCGTTCGTCGGTGAAAGTATGTCATCTACTATACAATCAAACCAAGTGCCCGAAACCGTTGGAAAACGAAAATAAATGTCCGATGCAATTTTTCTAGAATTGAGTTTTCTTCACTAGTTGTTGTGATTCACATTTACACAATGGACCGGTTCGTATTTGAATTTGGAGCTAGAAGACAGGCGAATACTGGTGGCGAATTACAGAAGTTTACTTAGTACGCTAGGCAGTCTCACTGAAATGTCTGTATCACGTTAAAATTAATTGGATAGTACAGTATAAAGTGAACTTCATTTGCTTTAACGAAACCTATGAAATTTAGACGTCTTTGTAACTCACTGGTATTATTTCAAACGATGTGCACTTAATGTGACATCTTCAAAGGTGGATCAAGATGAAAAAAAGAAATCTTCTTAAGAGGTAACACCACAGTAACGGTCGAAAAATAAGACTTTTTTTGACAATTTTTTTCGGAAACCTGGAACGGGAGTAGGAAATTTCTGTTAAAGGGCTTTATTGAGCACACATTGAAGTATGAGAAAAAAAATTGTTATTATCATTTTCATACAAGATGGCGGCGATAGCGCCGATCTTCAAATAAGCCTTTTTTTTAATTGATAAACCGGCGAAAAGATTAAGCGCAAACGATGAGACCTGGAACAAAAAGGAAACAAAGTTCATTATTCACATATAATTAGCTATAGAATCACGTAGGCATTTTTATTTAAACTGATTTTTGTAGAAATGGCGCACTTTTGAATTTTTTATAATTATTTATAATTGTTTATAATTGTTTATAAAAAAATGTTTACATTCAATCAAAAAACGGCTACTTGATGCTCAAGATATTGCATTTACAAAGCTACAAAAAAAAATTGAGACTGATCGGAGCAATAGTTTTCGAGTTATGATTTCGCCCAACTCGAAAAAAGTAGTTTTGAGAAAAACGTGTTCAAAGTTTTATGTGCATTTAAATCATAAAAATTTTATGTGTACCTTTAATCAGCGATGCCTGCACCATACATTTGACCATCCATGTTGATGCTCGCCTCTTCCGCCTCCTTTCTAGATGCTTTTATTGACAATCGAGCCCTTTTCGCAGCATCAGACAGTGACATCTCAGAATATCGAACACGACGCTCGTCCACCTCAACGCAGAAATTGTAGTAGTTGTAGTCAATTTTCATATCTAAATTCTCCATGAGCCTCATTATACTCGATAGGCTATCATTATAAATGCCCACGGCGATATATACTGCAGTCTCAAGTACTTTCTTCCCACTATAACTTGCTTTCGGAGCCATCGACCAGACCATTGCATTGAAGCTCTCGTTGCTATTTTGAGTGTAGCCGCCGACGCATCGAGAAAGCAGGTCATCGGTACTCAATTCTTGATAAATTGGAGATATTGCTTCAAATACTTCTTGTGACATCGCTGGCTTATGAGTATAAGTTGAGTCACCAGTAGCCCGTGCCCTCTGCGACGAGCACCAAGAATCTTCTCCTTTCGGGCATCTGTCGTGTTTCGGATTATCATCTGTAGATGTTTTGTGGTCTAGCGTTGCATAGATCTCATTACGCATTTTCTCTACAGAATCATTATTTCTACGTATTGCTAGACCATAATAAATGGACAATTCATCAATAAGCTTACCGGTCAATTTGCGTTTTCCTCCAAGGCCTTTGGTTTGCTTTTTCAAATTACGAAGACGAGTACCCATTCGCTTTCGGACGTGGTCGATGCACTCCTTTTTATTAACAATAAAATTTCCATAGGGATTTGCATCTAAAATACCTTTGAAGGTTTTCGAATCACCGTCACCAATGCAATTTTCATATTTCAAATCATATAAACTTTCCGAGCGATGAAACATTTCTACAACGGCGTCCACTTCCATCTTTCCAGAAGATCCTTCATGGTTCGCATCGCATTCATCCTGATGGCTTTCAGCCAATTCCTTGTACTCTTCCGAGTCACTTTTTTTCTGCCAAAATTCACATGATTTACAATACTTAGATTTCACTAAATAGTCTACTTTACTTTACTAGTACTAGTGTACCATCCGATAAGTGATACTAAACCAAAAAGCGACATAAATCCCCGTTTTCTCCACGAACCATCGCCAGATGCAGTTATACCATTGATATGACCTTGCTCGTCACTTTGTTTTTTTCTCTTGTAAAGCTGCAGTTTTCATGATTTGATCAGAAACAATCTTTGCTTTAAAATTTTTTTTATCTACCACTTTATCGTAAAAAGACAGAAACACTGGTCGCGGGAGATCCATAAATTGCACAGAATTTTATTATGCCATTCAGTCCTATCCCGAGCAGCCGCATAGCAAGAATAATCCTCCGATTTATTTCATATGCATTTTGAATATACGGACAACTAGGAATGCTTATTTCATAACAGTTTTTACAGGAAATCACAAGTTTGAAACCTAATCCACGTTTTCCACTTTCGCTAAATGTCATATTCGATTTGCAGGTTTTACACACTACAGCTTGTGATAACGCGGTAAACACTGTTAAAAATTCCAAAATTCGATAGCTAAATCCTTCTTCTATTTTAAAGTCACCCAAATCGGTCGTAGATAATTTTTTAGATGACGTGCCAGCTCTCTCGAAACTTGGTTTTTCCATTTCGTAACGATTCGGCGGTCGATTTCTTGACTTCTTCGGTCTATTCTCATTCGAAGGTGCCCCCTTTGTAGATTTTTTGTCTTTATAAGAACTCATATCGATAAAATAACACAAAATATATATTTTATTTATACAAAATAAAGAAATCGCGGTTACAAAAATTTGAGCGTGCGAACGATATGACAAACAACAGCTGTACTAAGCTACTAACACACATACACGTATATTATAAATAGCGCGTGCTGTAGACGTTGCCGGAAAATCGAAAATTTGACGTTATAAATTTTTTTTTCAGTTATATAACTAGTAGAATACTGTTTTTGAATATATAAAGGTTCGTTTAGAGCTATAAAAAAATGGATTTTTTGAACCAGTTACTGTGCGGCAAAAAGATACGACATCCTTGAAATTTTTCCGTTTCCCTGAACTGATGAAACTTGCGGAAACTTTCATTATTAGATCCTCTAAATCCTTCGTTAATATTTCCACCTGTGTACACCTTTTTCTCTCCTTTGTGCATAGTGTCCTTGAATATTGCTGTCAAGTGTGGTGTCCTCATTATGTCTACTCAAATGCTGCGTTGGAGTCCGTTCAACGCAGATTTACTCGCACCCTATTCTATAAATTTCAGCTTCCTTGCCGTCCTAATCACGGAGACTTTTCCTGGCTGAGTGCCTACTATTTAAATTATTTCATAGGATGGTTGAATCCGACATCAGTAGCCACGTTTCTGTCAGTGTTGCAGCACATGACACCCGTTCTTGTTTTGTGTTAAATGTGCCATTTGCGCGCACTGACACCTATTTTTACTCTCCGCTTTTGCGTTTACTGAGGCAACACAATGACCTTCAGTTTGATCTTCTATCGCCGACGTTATATGCCTTCAAAACTTTTCTGAAAAACAATGTTTTGCTTACTTCCAACTCAATGTAGTTTTTTTCCACTTATTTTTCTTAATTACGCATTTGTACTTTTTCACCTTCATTTTGTTTATTACTTTTGTTCTTTTTTTTCATTATTATTTCATTATTATTTTGTGCTCTCTTTATTATTCTCTTTCATTAGTAGATTCTTTATTTTTTATATATTTCTATATTCAGTAATTGGATTTGATATGTTTAATAATAATAATAAATAAATAAATAAATAAATAAATATTTGTTCATTGGTGCCGGCAGACACCAATGACACCTTTTCCAAAGTCAGAGCTTTGTTGCTAGCGGCCACTGCCAGCAATAAGTCAGGTAGTGATACTAGATAAAAAGACCTGGAGCTTATGCTGCCTCCACATTATGGGCCATCATTGGCCGCTGCAATGGTCTCAATTATGGCCACCATGACAAAGTTGCCTCCACACACTGTGCTACTAGATGGGCCAATCAGGATTTTTCGGTTGCGCATGATGGCCCGCATGTGAAAAACCGCTCCGAAAGCCATCCTCGGCCATCGCCATTTCCATGTTTCGCCACTGACGGCCACTACAAACCATCGTCCGTCCATACAATATGCCAAATGATGGCCAACGATGTGGAGGTAGCAGTAAAGGTTTAGTCCAAGTGGCCATTGAATCTGCTTCGCCAAAAGAGTTGACTCGCTGGCTCGCCAAAGTTTTGTTAGATGTTCGATTGCTTTTGAAACTTGAGACCCCTGAAACTCCTTACACGTGTTGCTGGTTTCAGCTATTTATTGTCAGTCCAGTTTAACACCAGTAAGAATTCAGTCGATACTCTCTTCTGGATGGTGCTTCATCAGTCATAAGGAAAAACACTAACTACACCCCACGTATACCATCTACAAAACACATATACAGCAGGTCGCCAGACTCCTTGTTGATCTGGAGTATACACTCATGCTATTGGCTTTGTAACGTCCAAGAGCTTTTGATCCTGTATTGAAACATCTGAATTCTGCTTCTACAGCAGTTTCAGAGCCAATTCCGTGATGCTACCACCTTCGCTTCATAATATTATTCACGATATTACCACCACCGTTGATGGTCAGCTCACTCCTCTCTAAAAGAGCTCGGTCCCATAACCCACGTAACTTTTGATTTCCTGCGTTGTGCGTATATCTTAAAACCTTTGAAATTTTAATTATTGATTATCTTAAAACCTTTGAATCATCCCGCTCCGTCAAATGAGGTAGTGGTCAGTTCGGGGTGTTTTCCATCCGATAAATCCCCACATTGAGCAGACTTCTCAAGCAACAATTGAGCCTAGAAGCTGCTGCGGTCAATCAGTGCCAGGACTAAGTATTTATTATCCACATTGCTGGCCTCTTTTTCTTTTCAAGGTGGAGGGTAATTCGACCAATTGTCGACTACCTTTTTTATCCTCAGTCGACCTCTGTTTTCTTGACCAAGATCTTCGCTATCTGATCATAGAAGACACAGTCCTTAAATGCAAGCTTATCTTTCCTGACGAAGCACTTGCGGCTTTTTTGCCACTAGCGTTCTAGCCAAGCTTTGCCGTTCCCCCGCCTCCGTGGAATGGGCTGGTTTTTCGCCAAGCTTATTGACAATACGCAGTTCCACATTGTATTCCACTAGCTGTAGTCTACCTTCTTTGCTTTGCTTAGACTTATTCCTGTTTTGAAGTCCAGCGTCATTGCCTAGCTCAGGAAATTTGAAAAATTCCCGTTCAGTGGGAACCATGCTTTCCTGAACTTCCATTCAGTGGGAATTATGCTCTCTGTCACTCTTGCTGTTTAAAGTGGGGGCCAATGTAACTTGGAGCTGCTCCTGAAAGGGTCCAACACCGGTGTGATCACCTCCTTGTTTGTATTGAACACTTTATAGAATTACTACTCGACTATGTTGATCAAGCGATCAACTTCCATAGCATTGTAGTCACTGGGTATTAACGTCCCGGGCTTGCTTGTTCACTCATGATGGCCACCGGTACTGGGTCTCTAATTTTCTGCATCATAATGTTAACACATCTCCTGTATTCCAGGATTGGTCTTTTTTTTATTGAGGGTGTCCTTCTTTTAAGTCTGCTCGAGCAAGGCAGCAGTACTCTGCCTTGGTGTGTTGTACCTGCATATAAGTTGACAGAGCGACATAGAAACTGGGGCTGCTCATAGATCTAGGTAAGACAAACATCTGCAAAATTAGGATAGTAAAATATAAATTGGAAATAGTGTATAGGTGTGCTACATGCAAAATTTCTGTGCTATCTACCTAAAAGCAAATATAATCACATAGATAAAGCTCGGCTGACTGCAGTGGGCTGAGCACCTAGCCCACAGGAGGGAAGAGAAGCTGTTCAAAAAACCTTTTGTGGCAGAGGACCGAGCAGATGGCAGAGGACCGAGGTGATATCTTGCTTACGTAGGAAGAAGGGCCTTGTCCAGGACCCTCAGACTAAGTTTGCCAAACTGGAAGGTATTGGCTGACGATTGAGTTGAACTGAATACTGATTGTAGCACCAATGATGCTGATTAAATCCTATACTTTCAACAATATTTCTAGCTAGCGAACAAGTATTTCAAAGGTAAATCATATATTTCTACTAAAAACTACATCTGAAAGCATTTAACAGCTTTGTGAATAGTGATTCTGCTAAACTTTCATATTTAAGTAGTATTTTCCAGGTGAAGGTTTTTACGATGCACAAAGCCGCACATCTAGCATATGCCAAAGATACTACAAGTGGTGTGAACAACATCTTTACAGACAGTTCAGTAGCAGTAAAAGCGCTGATGTCTCACACATACGAGGGCGGTCCGATAAGTACTTAGCCCCACCGCCCGATGGCGCCACTATCGAAAGAAAAATTACTATCTTGTAGTACATTCTTGTAGACGGCTACTGTTAAAATTTCAGCCGAATTGACTCGTAGTTTTGTTTTGATCGCGTGTGGAAGCGGGCGTGCCCGCGGATTTTAGAAAAATGGAAAAGGAGCAATATTGGTCGGTGATTCGATTCTTGTTTTTGGAAGAGAAATCGCGCAGTGAAATCAAAGAGCGCTTAAATACTATGTACTGTGACTCTTCTCCTTTAATCGCGACCATAAAAAAATGGTTTAACGAGTTTCAACGTGGTCGCACGTCGATTTTTCATGAGCCACGACCAGGTGCCTCGAAAACGGCTACCACGGAGGATAACGTGACAAAAATCCACGATATCGTATTGGCAGACCGCCGATTGAAAGTGCGCGAGATAGCTGAGACAGTAGACATCTGAAAAGACTGCGTGGGTTATATCCTGCATGAAATTTTGGGCATGAGAAAGCTGTCGGCGCGATGGGTGCCGCGTTTGCTCATTCCAGACAACAAACGCAACCGTGAGACCACTTCAGAGTAGTGTTTTACGATATTTAAGCACAATTCGAAGAAGTTTCTGCATCGTTTTGTAACCGTAGACCAAACATGGATCCACTGGTACACACCAGAGAGCAAACAACAGGCAAAACAGTGAACTTCACCCGGCGAACGTGCTCCGGAGAAGGCGAAGACTGTCCTATCGGCCGGAAAGGTGATGGCCATCGTTTTCTGGGATTCACAAGGTGCGGTCTGAATCGACTACCTATAGAAGGGCAAAATGGTCACAGGGCTCTACTATACCGAATTATTAGGCCGATTCGACGCCGAATTGCAGAAAAAACCACCCCATTTGGCGAAGAAAAAAGTGCTCTTCCACCATGACAACCCACCTTCGCCACCGCCACGGCCAAATTGGGCTTCAAACTGCTGCCTTATTCACCGTATTCTCCAAAATTGGCCCCGTGTCACTTCTTTTTGTTTCCAAACTTGAAGAAGTCACTCGCCGGGCAGAAACTTGAGTCAACATTTTCTGGGTTCCAAGTCACAAGGGCATTAATGAAAGAGAGAGGGTGGATGCGCAAGCCAAGCATGGGGCCAGTCTTTTCTTGTCAGGATCAGTAGACATCCCAACTCCTATCCAAATGATCAGATACTCGATTGACTCCAAAATGATGCAAGGTGCGACATGCAGATGGCTTGCAACTCAGACCTGCAGGGTCACCAAAATCATATGGAGGTCAAACAGTCTTGCAACAACTAAATAAATACCTGCTCGAACTAACGCGAACTAACTGCAAACGACTGGTGGGAATCATTGCTGGCTACTGTCTTGTAGCAGCACATGCTTTGAAAATAGGACTCCTAACCAGCAACACCGGTAGGAAGTGTGGACAGCTGGGAGTCTCAGCAACAATCCAGCATCTCCTGTGTCACTGCCCTGCACTGGGGAGAACCAGGCAGCGCTGCTTCGGTGAGCCCTGGCTGGTGGATCTCTCACATGTGGTGGAGTAGAGGCTAAAGGACATCCTTCAGTTCGCGAAAAAGTCCAGTGCCTTCGACAGCCGCTTGGAATGAACTTTCTTTCCCCTGGTTCACTTATCTGGTATCAATATGGACCAATTAGGTCTATGTGTGGCATTTTGCCAGCCTGTTTAACCTAACCTTACCTTACCTTCATATTTAAGCATACTCCGAATTGTAAATGAAAGTTGTTTCACTATCCTCTTAGTCTCTTTTTTTCAATCGAGATTGTAAACTTATATATTTCAAAAACAGAATTATAAATACGGAAAACCAACATTATCAGCGGTGGTAAAATGCACACGTGTAATTCTTTTGATTTCGTATCATTTAATATAAATTTGGAATAATAAAAAAATCCCTTTACAAGTATACATTTACGAAAAGTACATTTGAGCGAAAATACTTTACACCAAGAATTAAGAATAGCAGGTAAGCATCAAGATACCA
This sequence comes from Nemotelus pantherinus, assembly GCA_963978885.1. Taxonomy (NCBI): domain Eukaryota; kingdom Metazoa; phylum Arthropoda; class Insecta; order Diptera; family Stratiomyidae; genus Nemotelus; species Nemotelus pantherinus. Next base: position 39,760,927 of record OZ022264.1, read on the forward strand.
TTAAGCTAAAATAAAGCATGGTAAAATGTCAACATTAGAGCTCAACCACTTAACTCGAAATGCAATTCATAAATTCAGTCGTGACAATTAATTCAGAAAGCTCATAGACTATTCGAAGTGTGTTCGTGAGTCTAGACAATGATAGCCTGGTGGTCGAACTCCTGCTGTTGTCCTAATTATTACGATCATTTTCAAAGCCACTTATAAATAATTACACGATTATTCAATGACTAACTTTTTCCATAATTAATTCTTGAGACATGAAACTTCCTCATTTGGCACAACCAACAGCCTCTCAACAGAAACACATTCAAATCGTCGCTCATCGTCCTGAACGAAATGTTCGGTATCTTGGGAATTGTCGCGATGAACGTCTGTGGGCTACTTGGTTGAAAGAAGGATACTGCAAATAGAAAGTCGAGTAAATAGAGAATACACTGTGCAACATGGGTCCGAAATACATTAGTCAAAATTCATTATTTATTAGCTTGCAGAGTCTGAAGATGGACTGGATGTTAGAGCTAGAAATTCATAAATGTCGGGAAGCAGTTAGAAACAAATAATACCCACAGGGAAAACAAAAGTAGTTCATTGCCATTCCTATGAAAAAAAAAACATACACGTGGAAAGTTAGTATGTTTGTGAGCTTAGGTAATGGTTCTTATGTAAAAATGAATTTCTCATTAGTAGGACAAAAAGACACAAATATTCAGATAGAAATATTTCGGGGAATAAAAATAATTGTAGATGCCGTAATATGATAGATATACTTGTAAGTGTAATATGAAATTCAAATGAACCTACAAATAACACAGAGATTTTCGGATACTCATTTGTTGGATCGGACAAAACTCACGTTTATATAATAAGGTTCATCACATACGTTAAATAATTAAATTAACAATGAGTGAAAGACCGTTTTTCAATAGGGTCAGACATTTTCATCTGAATTGTAGTCCCAAATCAACCTTTATCCAATTGAATATATTCGTTGAATTCGAAGGGTCTTCTATGTATTGAGTTTCGGAATCTTACAGTTCGGTTTCAAATTACCCTGCAAACCAAAGATTGATAGATTATATGTGAACATGTCCTGAGCAATTTCACAACCTTTCAACGAATAGACGAATAAATAATCAGTTGGGATAAAATTCCTTTATATAACTCCTGACTATGAGAATGTCTGAGCTTTTATCATATGTGTATAATATGAATGGTATAAGTTATCGAAAAGCGGGAATTTTTGTGTTTTCAAAGAAATGATGTTGGACATTCGCTGTTCATAAGCTTACCGCAAGTTATTTTGAAATGAAGGATACTACGCGAACGAGTAGACGTTTGGGTAAACATCATGATAACGATCAGGTAAACATAATGACAACTGGATTCGTCTCTAAATTGTTTTATAGTTATGAATAAATTATGCATATGGTTTGAGAATGGAAGTATAGAACATAGTGTTAGCAGTTAAAGGCCAGTTTTTCCTTAAGTACCTGAAAATATTTCAAGTTTTTGATAGATATCGTTAACTTGTTGACTTCTATAGATTTATTTTGCTAACCGATTGTGGATTAATTTTCAGTCAAGATGTAAAAATATATTTAAGCTCTGAAGGGAAAATCTCAATCTCTCAACCCTTAAAACCTGCATCACGATCTATTGACTGTCAGACTGTTCCGGAAAATGAAAAACCAACAACTTCTGATAATGTTGCTACAGAACTTCTAAAATGACAGATGCAGCAATAAGTGAGCGAAAAGCGAATTAAAAACAAAACCATCAGATGTTTAAAATCATCTACTAATACGATTTCGAGATCTCCAGTCTCCGCATGTTAGGGATCTAAGAACCAGTAACTCAAAAGCACTAACTTCCAACATCGATTTAGATCATCCTGTGATATCTAATGATTTTAAGTATGGATTTTCAACTGCACCCTAAGAGATGTCGCACAACTCAGAGCTTTATTTGTATCGAGGCTTGCTCCTGATACCACCACAGAAAACGTAAGGAAAAGTGTCCAGGGAATCCTTGAACATACAAAATCCTTCATCACTAAGGTCTGTATATCAGTTATTAAGATAAGGAACCGACATCGTGTATCCTCATTTAAAATTATAGCACCAGATTGTTGCTTTGGTTCTATCGCAAATAGCAATCTCAGTACTCTACGCCAATGCCTCCTAGAAGTACGGGCCGTCAGGCTACGTAATCGTTCTCGCTGTGACGTAATGAGTTTAGGAAATTTTGACATTTCCACGAGGCAGTGCCGATGTACACGTAGATTTCACTTGCGGTTTTTTGGTTAAAATATGAATAAAACGTTAGTTTTTTGTGCGTGGACGCGTTATAATAATAATATTTAGTCATAAGTTGCATTTTGTGCTAGTTTATCGTATCGCGATAGTAAATCGACACGGAACCTCACATAACCTAACAACAACTGATAAACATTTCGTAGCGAATTTTTCCAATTATGCCGCACGCACCGCATTAATTTGTGTTTTAGCTGTTTACTAGCACTGTTCCGCATATACCACTTTGTTTTCATTTCACTCACTTTAACACAACACGTACAATTAACATTTTCCCGCGGACGTCCGTGTGTTTTTCGCGACATTTTGTCCTATTGCTGTGACTTCATCATTCTGCATTACGGCCCGTACTTCTAGGAGGCATTGTCTACGCCAACGTAAGTGGAATGCGATCTATTGGAAACAGCGGCGAAACACAATAATAACCGCCGTACAAACATCAACCGCTGCATATGTATAACAGCTACCGTACATACGACAACCGCTGTACATACAACAACCGCAGTACATACAAGAGCCGCTTTACATACAACAGCCGCGATCTGTGAGCGTAAGAACGAAAAGACAAGCAGTGCAACACTATACACGAGACGAGGTGGTCACAAATTTGAAACCACCAGTTACTATTAAAGTTTTCATTCCGAAAGTTATTTTTGTTTAGTTAAATATAGTTCTCAAATTTCCTTTACAGCACGATCTAAACTTAATAAGTTGTATGAGCTCTTGAATTCTGAAGCCTTTGATGTCATTGCGATCACCGAAACATTTTCATTCGGAAATTTTTAAATCGGAGTATACTATTTTCCGCCGGGATAGACATGAGGATCTTGGTGTCCGAGGTGATGTTCTTTTGGTCCTCTCAAAAAAAATCAAAGTATCTCTAATAGAGATACCCCATAGAGATATTGAATTTATTTGTGCTCAATTCGAACTAACGACAAAGAAGATATTGTTTGGTGTCAACCACACGCCACCAAACTCCTCGTATGACGTTTGCACTTCACTAATACATATTATGCAGCTCATATGCGACCTTGCGGACAATAATGACAATGTCGTCTTAATGGGTGATTTCAACCTACCTAGAATCAACTCGTACGCTTCAGCAGACGGCACCTTCGAAGTTCCGAGCTCTACTTCTATTGACGGACAAAACGACATCAACGTTGCAAACGAATTAATATCACTTGGTTTGTTGTTTGTTGTTGTGACTGACACCTCTTCTACTGTAGTGAAACCCCTCACATCATCTCTCATCGACGAAACCGCACATAATCGTGGAATCAACATTATTTTCGAGCCAAAGTCTAGTAATGGCTTATCATCTAACACATCTGAACTGAAATTCGATTTTAAAAGAGCTAATGTCGATCAAATGCGTAACTTACCTGCTTACTTTGATTAGTCTTCCGTGTTCCACGGAACCTAATCCGCATAAAACTACGTTTTATTTCTACATACGGTTCTTCGGCTGATTTTTATAGTGCATGCCAACTACTTTTAATAAGAGCAAGGTTCGTTTTCCTTGGATGTCTCCACAGCTTCGTCATTTGAAAAATTTCAAAAACAAAGCCTAGAAACGGTTTTGCTAGACTCGCTCAGAGCTTGACTACCAACTTTTTTCTACATTAAGAGATCATAAAGAAGTTTTATCATAAAGAAGTTTTATGTGCATATCAGAGACATATTTCATAGCTAAAATTTAATTTTCAAGCTCAACCAAAGAGATTTTTGAATTTTTTAATTCTAAGACTTATAGCGATGGGCATTCACCCACATTTAAATCTGACACTGATATCTTTGATATTAGTAATTTATTTGCTTATTTTTTCCGTAAAGGCTATTGTACGGACTTGCCAAATTCCAGACACTTTCACCCTATATGACGAACTCAACAGTTTTCTCTTTGGAGATGAAGGATTTAAAATTTCACGAGAACACCATTATCGTGTTTGCCAATAAACTTGACACTGATATAACACCTAGCCCAGATGGCATACCTAATTTAATCTTCAAATATTGTGTGTTAGCACTACTACCTGTGCTATCTTATATTTTCAATGCACTCTCAAAAGCAATCATATTTCCTCATTTGTGGAAATACTCCACCGTCACTCCTGTATTCAAGAAAGGAAGTGGTAATGACGCTTGCAACTATCGACCTGTTGCAAAATTTCCCTGCGTCGCTAAACTTTTTGAAGCCATAGTCACGGATATTGTAGCCTTTCATTGCAAATTCATTATGGCTCCGTACCAGCACGGTTTTATGAAAAGTCGTTCGACCACAACCAACCTGCTTGGATTTTCTCACCAAGTAACCAACTCAATTGAAGCTGGCATTCAAACTGGCTGTGCCTATACAGTCTTGACAAAAGCCTTTGATAAACTTGATCACCCTATACTTTTAGGTAAGCTTCATTCCTTTCAATTCCCTAACTTGTTTTTAAATTGAGTTGACTCTTACTTGACGAATCAAATCCTTCGAATCTTCTGTACTCCTTTATGCCGATGACGCTAAAATTTTCAAAGTTGTGAGAAACCTTAACGATTACAATGATTTGCAGCAGGATTTAAATAGATTTACCAGCTGGTGTTCCGATAATAATGTCCTTATTGATCCTGACAAGTATACGATCATACCTTCATCACCATCGAGGCACAACAGTTATAGTTCCTGTAGTTGCTCGGCGTCAGCATATACTGAGCTCTCCCAACGAGCTCTTGGTATTCCTCGTAGTCTCGCTCCGTCGACCCATATTCAGTTCATAGCTCTTTTCGGTATGCGATCGTCATCCATGCGTGCAACTCATTGTTGTACCAGATGCGCCATCCACCTCGGTCGCGAACAGCCCCGAAAATCCGCCGTGTGTCAATCATATTTTCGAAGGCTTGGGTTAGGGTCCATGTTTCGCAGCCGTAGCACAGCATAGGTCTTATGATAGTTTTATAAACGCGGAGCTTAGTCTTTCTGTGCACATACTTTGATTTCATAATGGGGAGGACCAAGAAGAACGTCTTATTTACTAGTTGCTTGATTTCGTCAGTTTCGTTGGGGTCATTCGATAGGTTGGTATCCAGGTAAACAAAGTTGCTCATGAATTTGACGCTAAGGTCCTCTACGTTGATGGTCGATTGCGCTGGCATCCTTGTCTTTAATTGCATCATAACTTTCGTTTTGTCTTCGTTGATTTTTCCTTTGCAGCAGTGTCAAGTCTAAGCAGAAGTTCTTCGGCATCGGTCAATTTTCGAGCCATGGTGTTAATGTCATCCGTGAACGCTGCCAATTGTGTTGACTTACAGAGTAGCGTGCCACTTGTACTCAGATTCATTGCCCAAATAGTGAACTCAAGTGCCAGGTTGAAGAGCGTCGGTGCTATTCCATCGCCCTGCTTGAGGCCAACAAGATTTTCGAAAGGATCAGTCAATTTGTTCTGGATCTGGACCTGTGAGACGGAGTTGGTCATCGTCATCTTTATGAGTCTCACTAATTTGGCCTGTATACAAAATTGAAGCACGATGTTATATAGTGCGCCTCGGTCGATGCTGTCATATGCTTGTTTAAAGTCGGCAAAGATTTGGTATACGTCGACTTTGAATTCCCAGCACTTTTGCAAAATTAGCTTGACCGAGAAGAGCGGGTCGATTGTGGAGCGGCCAGATCTGAAACCGCCTTGATACTCGCCAATGATTTCTTCAGCGAATGGGTTAATTCTATTCTCCAGGATTTTCGCCAGAAATTCGTAGGCCGTACAGACTAAGGAGATGCCTCTGTAATTCTCACACTACAGCTACCTTTTTATGTACGGAACAGATTATGCTTCTACGCCAATCGTCTGGGATCATCTCAGTCTCCCATATTCGCAGCAGCAGTTGATGTAGCGCACTTAATAAACCCACCCCACTAGATTTCAATAGCTCAGCTGGTATCTCATCAGCACTCGACGCTTTGTTCCTTTTCCGCGGTATCATCATGGAGCTCAGCTTCTGTTGCCAGAATGATTGATGGTGGATTCAGAAGCTCTTTGAAGTAGGACGCCCATCGTTTGTTAATACTTTCGGTGTCGCTGATAATACTTCTATCTTTGTCCTTGCAAAGGCTAGTCCTGGCTTGGTAGCCGTTTTTGATAGTGTTTACTAGTCTGTACGCTTTTTGGAGTCTTTACTAACTAGGTTTACATTAATATTCAGCAACTGCTCGTCAAAGTATTTCCGTTTCTAACGCCTGATTATTCTATTGGATATTCACCGTAGCTCGTAATAGTTTTCTTTTTTGGCTCTGGTTGCACGTTGGATTGGTTGTCTGTAGGCCTCATTTTTTGCGTCAAGTGAGTTTCTGCATTCTTCGTCAAACCTTTTACTTCGCACAACGTTTCATGCAGCATCCTTGATTGTCTTTTTGAGTTCTTCCCAGAACCCGCAACATTTGTGAGATCCTTTCCTCAAGCGCGTTCGATTATGTTTGCACCGTATGATCGTTCAGCAGATTCTCAACCGCGAAGATTTTGGCAGGGCTGAATCTCGATTGGTGCACTGAGGAAATTCTGCACCGGTATGTTGTTTTCACCAGGTGATGATCAGAGTCGCATTTAGGTCCGCGGTACGACCGAGCATCCAGCACACTTGACGCCCATCTCTTGCTTCTTAGGTTGACGGTATATGCGTCTGAAAATTTCCAGGTCTGCTTATGAATGCAACGGTGTGAAAAGCAAGGTGAGCTTACAACAAGGTTCCTGCTGCAGGCGAAGTCGATTAGACGTTGGTCGTTGTCGTTGCATTCTTCGTGGAGGCTGTGTCCTCCAGTGATCCCAAGATGCTAACTTTCATGCCGGACTTTTGCATTGAAATCTCCCAGCAACATTTTCATATCGTTTGATGGAATTGAGTCAAAAATGTGTTTCAAGGCAGGCATAAAACTCATCTTTTACTGAGTATTCTTTAATTTCAATGGGAGCGTGCACATTGATGAGCCAGAGATTGAAAAATCGCGCCTTAATGCGAATCACACACAGCCTTTAGTCCACCGGTTTGAAATCAGTAACGTGCGGCATGAGCTGCTTATTCACTATGAAAGCTACTCCAAATTTCTTGTGGCCCGGTGGTTTGCCGCTTGTAAAAATTGTGTGCAATTTCTTGTCGCTGATCTCGCACCCTATCCAATTTGTTTCCTGGACTGCAATAATGCTCAGTTTATACATTTCGACCTAATGAAAGAGGGCCTTCTTGGCCCCCGATTTGTTCAGGGAGCGCATATTCCCGGTTCCGAGAGAATAATCCGTTGTCCGTTTGGGTGGTCGTCGTTATTGATCCGCCCAATCCAATAACTTACACAAGCAAAAATAATCCTGTAATCTATGAATAATCACTTTTGAGTACACCTTTAAATAGATCAGCGAAAGTACTCGATTTAGGAGTACTGCTGAATCAATCATTCACATTTGACGATCACATCGACTCAATCGCTGTGAAAGCTAACAATGCTTTAGTTTTTGTCAGAAGACGTTCAAGAGAATTCAACGACATTTTTCTAACTGAGACCCTCTTTTGCAGCTTAGTCAGACCTATTGTCGAATATACAAGTATTGCAGGGGTGCCGTATCAAAAAATTTACATTGACCAAATTGAGTCCATCTAAATGAGGTTCTAACGTTTCTACCTCCGCGGTCTTCTGTGGTATGACCCTTTACATCTACCTCCTTCTGATGACCGTTTCAATATTTTACGAATGCATACCTTGAATTCTCAACGTCAAAATTCCAAAATCTTATTTGCCGCGAAAATTTTATTGTATTGAAATTATACTGCTTATTAAGCAAACTTAATTTAAACATTGATAATAAACGTGTCAGGCGGTTGAACATTTCGTCGATTCCTCAACATCGGACCAATTATGGTTGCAATGAACCAGTCACTGCAATATGTAGATGCTTTAACGAAGTTTACTATATGTTTGGTTTTCATTTATTTACAGCATCACTTAAACGAATTCTGTATAAGAATAACTAATTTCTATTGTATGTGTATAGTCTGGATAAGACGAATTTAATAAAATGAGAAATGAAATTATATGAAAACTTATTTTTCGTTTAACGTAATTAATGGATTTTCTTGATAACAGTGGCACATAGTCTTAGGATGAAATAAACACAAGATATACTTAATTTTTCTATGCTTTGAATTGGATTATTTATTAAGTATATTGTTCTAAGTTTCGGCTTAAGCTAAAAGTTTACGAACTAATGTTAATTTTTTTATATTGTCAATCATAACAGCTCATTTGAGCTTCAATTTTTTGAAACATGCTTCGAAATATCTAAATTACTGAATGAATTCATGCAAACGCCAAAAAGATACATTTCGCTTTCAGGTTACTTGAAGAATACGAAAAAAATAGCAACACCACCTAGCACCTAAGCCTTCGTCAATTCAAAATGACATATTTATTGCAGGTTTTGTGTAGTTTGGTAAGTTATATCTAGAGGCATTAAAGCAGAATAAAACTGAAATTTAGCTTTTGAGCCTCTGGATAAAACTTGCGTAACAGCACAAAACCTGCAATAAATGTGTCATGACAACTGAAACAATCTACCGCACAAGAATTCATTCAAGCTCATATTACGTGCCTACAGGATAATGCCACACAACGTCCAATCTACTTTTTTTAACGGTGATAAGGATCAGATACAATTTCGAATATCGCCCTGAGTCAGATCCAGGCAAGTGAAAAACATGAAAAGCAATTTGGTGAAGCATAAATGCTAAAGTTCAGTAATATTTCAAATTACAAGTCACCTAAGATTCACTGTTGACGATGGCGACTGACGTTCCAGATAAAGAAACAAAACGCTTAAAACTTGATGGATGAAATGCTGTGAATTCGGTAGTGGTCATTTTTGCTCGAATGCGTCAGGAAGACATCATAAAGAAGTCAGTAGTTACGGGTTTATGTTTGTGTTTTGGTTGTAGAGCGCGCATGGATCCGGAAATTATTTTCTCGTTTTATGTGGGATGTACTTTCTTTTGATGTTGATAGGTCTACGTGCTGAATGACTTAATTAGAAGAAATCGGTTCTCTGTTTTATTTCATAATGGCATTCTCATTGAAGTTGGCTGGAAGCTATAACATGAGTGTGAGTGGCATATTACGGGGGAAGCATTGAAATATCAAAGTGCACAGAGTAGACATTTTGCTTGTGAGCAAATGTAATTAGATAATGTGATTGAAAAAAAAATCAATTAATGTTACTCAAATTAATAAATGATTTTGATAATTAATTGTATTAGTGTTGGTACTGAAAGCAATTAGTTTTAAAATTGGTATTAAAAGCAATTTTGTGAGAATGGAAGCCTTATTCAAATATACATATGTTCTTAATCAGTAGAAGGATCCATTCTAAGTTTTCTTGTAATTGTAGTATAGTTTAGATTACTGTGCAAATACTGCTAAATCGGTCTCAGTGACATATTTGTTGACTTAAATTTATGTAATTATGTAAGGATATGTAAGTTTCGTTAAGTTTTTAAGCAATTGATTGAATAATGTGGTAATTTCAAAAAGAACAGGTAGTAGAACAAATATTTCGATATTTTTCATTATTTATGCAATCTTTTACTCGCCTTCACTGAAACTTGGCTAAATGACTCCCATAAGAATGAAGAGATCCTTGATAGCAATTGGACAATTTACAGAAATGATCGCGACTATTCTTCCACAGGTCAATCGCGAGGCGGTGGGGTTTTACTGGCGGTTAGCAACACTATTTCAAGTGAGATTATTAACATCACCCCCAATGTATTGTTCCAACACCTTGTTATTCGTGTTTCTTTGAATAACAATTTCCTTTACATTAGTTTGGCCTATATCCCACCCAGATCGGACGAATCAGTTTACAACCATTTCTGTGAATTAATATCTTCCATTACAACATCTCTGAATGAAAAAGACAAAATAATATTCCTAGGGGATTTCAATCGTCCCAACTTACGTTTTATCCCCGATGAAAACGACGCATTTCTTCTCCCTGTTAACCTCTCAGATTCCAATGACTTCAACCTTGCGAGTACTTTTTATGGCAACGATTTGCAGCAAGTCTCTCCAACTCCCAACCAAAACGGTCATTGGTTGGATCTTGTATTTACAAACGCCTATGACGAGGTAGTGGTAAGTCCAACTGATGATGCAGAACATCTTTTTTCAAATAGTTTACACCACACTGCACTATCAGTTGAACTTCCCACTTCTGATTCTATTTATTTTAGAGCGTACAATAATTCAATTGTATATGACTTTCTTAATGCTAATTATGAAAGCATTCACCATCACCTTGACTCTATAGATTGGCCGAATACTCTTTCAACGTTAGATCTTGAGGAAGCCATTTCCATTTTTTATGACAATATATTTGACGCCGTTGAAAGATATGTACCTAAGATTAAAAAAAAGAAGAAACTGTCTGAGCCATGGCTTGATAGGGACCTTAGGCATTTGCGAAATCGAAGGAACAAACTTTATAAGCGGATTAAAAACAATATCGACGTTAGTTCTGCTATTCAGGATGAATATAATGAAACTGCTAAGCAATTTCTGGCAAAGTCTCACGAGGCTTATGACAATTACATTAAGGCAACAGGTGAAAATATAATCCGCGACCCGAAAAAATTTTATGATTTTGTAAATGTGAAGCGAAAAACTACTGGTTATCCATCGTCGATGTTCTTTAATGATATCACTTCTTCCTCTCCTAATGAGATTTGTGATTTATTCGCAGATAATTTCCAGAATATTTTTATTGCTCCTGACTCATCAAACTCACATCTCCCTTCCTCTCATTCCACTGCTACAGCTTTTATCAGCCACTTAGAAATTACACGTGACGAAATACGTAAAGCTATTTCGGAACTCGATTGCAACAAAGGTCCAGGGCCAGATCTTCTTCCTCCAACTTTCTTGCGCAAATGTGTAGAGCAGCTTATAACTCCCTTTCATATCTTTTTCAACAGATCACTTTCGTCTGGAGTTTTCCCATCCCGTTGGAAACTTTCATATGTCACACCCATATTCAAAAATGGTGATAGACGCTGTATCGGAAATTATAGAGGTATTGCCATCTTATCTTCTATTCCGAAACTTTTTGAAAAGATTGTCTACGATAAACTTTCTCCACTTGTTGACTCCCGTCTGAACGAGCAACAACATGGTTTTAGAAAAGGTCGCTCAACTACCACAAATTTGACAGTCCTAATCTCAGAAGTCCTATGTAAAATGGAGAAAGGATACCAAATTGACACAGTCTATACAGACTTTAGTAAAGCTTTTGACACAGTTGACCACCCTACCTTAATTCTAAGGCTACTGAAATTCGGACTTGGTGGATCTTTGCTTAGCTGGCTGACTTCTTACCTTGGAAATCGAACTCAGCTGGTAAAATTTCAAGGACTCTTATCGAAAAATATCTCTGCTACCTCTGGTGTACCACAAGGTAGCCATCTTGGCCCACTTCTCTTTAATATATTTATTTCTGACCTATCTGACGCCCTAGCAAATATACCTCATCTACTTTATGCCGACGATCTCAAAGTCTATCATATCATTAAATCTAAATCCGATGCACTCTTTCTCCAATCCAAACTTGATTCACTTGACCATTGGTGCAATGAAAACAAGCTCTCTCTCAACATTGCTAAGTGCCAAGTTATAAGTTTCTCCCAAAAATGCACCGTCTCACATAACACATACTTCCTCGGGAATAATTTGTTAGCTCGAGTTGATAACGTTGTCGACCTTAGTGTTGTCTTGGATGAGCGACTCCGCTTCACCTTGCATTATGATAAAATACTTTCCCGTGCGAACAAACAGCTAGGCTTCATCAAAAGACGTGCCAAAGAATTTCGTAACCTGTGGGTCACAAGATCCTTATATACCTCTCTTGTACGCCCCATTCTCGAATATGCTTCCATTTGCTGGAATCCGGCTTTTGAAACCCACAGTAGCAGGCTCGAGTCCATACAAAAGCAATTCTTACTTTTCGCATTGAGAGAACTATACAGCCCTTACGATTTTAATACCCTTCCTCCTTATGAGCTTCGACTGGGTCATCTAAACTTATTAACACTTGCATCTAGAAGAAAGATGATTTCGGCCTGCTTCACATTTGACGTCATTAGGGGCGTCATCAAAGTTGAATTCCTGAATAGCAAAATGGTGTTGAATAACCCTGTAAGAAATACCAGGTCCTCCCGTTTACTTAAGGAATATCCACACTCCACTACTTACGCAGCTAATGAGCCGATAAATAGATGCTGCAGGATATTCAATAGCATAAGTAATCTGTATTCTCCAACAGTCTCAAAATTATCCTTCAAATCCTCCCTTTTCCAAGCCATCCGCAACCCTTAATCCTAAGCTATATGACAATGTTTTATTTATTTGTTATTTATTAATTTATTATTGATTTATTTTGTTAATTATTTTATTTAATTTTTCGTTTTGTTTCTATGTACTCGTAATTTACAACTTTGCTTTTTTTACTGTTTATGTTACTTGTACCTTGCTTGGTTGATAAATAAAATTCTAAGACGTGGTAAATCTCTCAAACGAGGAGAAATTAAAACTGACGTACTTCCCGTGGTACTATAGCGACTAAAAGAAATACAAATTAAGGATCCTTTCGAAATCTTGACAGCCGTAACACAGGATTTTTGCAGGTTTCTCTCAATCTCCAAAGGAAAAAACTCTAGCGTAATCAGAGCCGCTAGAAAACTGATTTTTGAAGATATTGTCTTTGAGGGACTAAAAATGTGGAAATACGTAATACACCTTTTTGTAGTATTATACCAAACATTTCTTACACAAGGCAAATAGATTTGAAAAACTGTTTTTGGGCTGCATATACCCTTTGAGTCTTGATTTCATCTAGGGATTTCATCGAAAGTTTCAGCGATAAAACAATGTTTGGAATTGCCATACGAAAATTTACAAAACTCGGAAAATTTAAACATTCGTTGTTTATTTTTATTGTAAATGCTTTGTATGTGAAGATATAATGGAAGCAGCTGTTCTTGCAATATTTACAAAAATGTCTGATGCTGGCAACCTTGTTTTTGCACCACACCCAAAAATATACAAAATCTGCTTCACGATAAGTTGAACCCATCCCGTGAATTTCTTTTCGATTGGATGACTGCGCTGGAAATTGAAGGGGTGAAACAAATTTAAGGTTTCTGATGCGCAAAATTTTTCATATTTTTTAAATTTCAATATTTAGTGTTAATTGTCATTGCAGGATCATTCCCATTTGCATTTGTAAAACCACATTTTAAAAAATGCCAAAAAATGGCAAAAATACTATACCTGGCAGCCCTTTTATGCTTTTTCAACGAAATTCCCAAGGAATTTGGTTTGCCATTAGATTCATTTATTGCATGAATTTCGTTTTGTTTTGCTGAGCAAATTCCATAGCTGGCAGCTCTATCTTAATTTTTCAACCAAATTTCCAGCAAATTTGGCTTCAAATAAAATCCACCTATTGTGTGAATCACATTGAAATTTGTTGGCTAAATCGGAAATTACGAGCCAAAAACCAATGTTATTCTCAGTGGTTTTTCAAGATGGTACCACTGCTAAAGGGCTACCCGCGATTCTAAGACACTTCTATCAGACATGGTCCTAGTTAATACCAACGTGCTCTGTAAATTTCATATTGATCGGATTATCCGGTTGTCAGTTCTCGTGAATAGAAATTTCGAGTGCTGAAGATAGAGGGTTGTCGTTCTTGTGCAACTCGGATTTCTGAAAACTTTAATTTGACATGTTGGATAAAGTTTAAAATTATTCAAAAAATTGGAGTTTCATTTCAAAAAGCAAAAACTATTCAGGAGTGTCGTTTTTGTCAAAAGTTTTGAAAAACCTAAATTCGGAAAAACAATCTTGCCTACTTTTAGGCACTCAGCGCCCACATAAGGTTCATAATTTCCAATTTTTTATCATTAACCATAATAAGATCATAATAAGTTTTCATTTTCCATACTTACTTTTAACAAAAATTTACTCTGCATAAAAATATAGGGGAAAGCGCTGAGTGTTGAAAAGTAGGCAAAGTATTTTTTCAAATTTCGCTTTGTCATAAATTTCGACAGAAAGATTGGCTCATCCTGAAATTCACAGAATGCATTGCCGTTGGCTAAAGCTTTACATACATAGACTTTTAAGACTGGGCAGGCACGTGACAAATAAAATTCTTCAAATCATAGACCTTCCTGAAAAATTCTGTTCTAAAAATAAATTCAAATAATTTATAAGTTTTAATTTTTTTCCACCACGTCAATTTGATATTTTCAAAATTTCGCGTTGAGGGTGGTAGTCCTAAAAAATTTTTCACACCTTTAACTTCCAGCGCAGTCATCCAATCGAAAAGATTTTTTATATTTTTGGTAGTGGTACTAACAATATTTGGTTATGGTGGCAGCACCAGACATTTTCGTCGATATTACACCAACAGATGTTTCCATTATGTATTCGGAAGCAAAGCATTTACAATAAAATAAACAATCAATGTTGAAAATCGCTTGATGAAAACTTGATGAAATCCCTTTCGATGAAATTCCTGGATGAAAATGAAATTCAAACAAAAGGTTGATTTTAGCATGAGCCTGTTATGGTAGACTTATTGCTGCTTCGTTGGAAAAGTGTTGCCAGCGCTGATCATTTTTATCACTTACGTTATAGGACATGCTGTCGAGAAATGGTTTCTGTTGCTTTGGGTAAAAAATGGTTGATGTGATACTGCAAAAAAGTTTATTACGTCTTTCCACATTTTTTCGTGACTCAAAGACAATTTCTTCGAAAATCAGTTTTCTTGCGGTCCTGAGTTTTTTTAAATAAAATGTTTATGTTATATGTTGATCCATATACATGTAGTAAGTTGTAATAAGTTGCTTTTAAGGAATATACGCTTGCCGTCTTCTTGGACATCGAGGGGGCCTTCAATAACGTAAAGTCTACCGTAATTGTCGAGGCACTCTCGGTGCTGCACGGGGGTGAGCGGCTGATTGCTTTTATTGTGCAGCTTCTCAAAAGTAGAGTAGTAATATCTTCCCTGGAGAATGCCAGCGTAAAACGAGGAGTCAGTACGGGCACACCTCAGGGTGGAGTCCTCTCTCCTTTGCTATGGAACATCACGGTGAATACTCTCCTAATGAAGCTAGAAGTTGCCGGCTGCAAAGTGATTGCTTATGCGGACGACATAGCTGTGACAGTGTGGGGAAATATTTATCCACGCTATCGGAGGGGTTAAATCACTCTCTTGACGAACTTTCACGTTGGAGTCGTGAGTGCGGCTTGAATATGAATCTTAGCAAAATGGAGGTAGTACTGTTTACAAGGAAGCACAAAGTTCCTTGTTTCAAGTTATCCAAATTAAATGGGGTCTCCATTGACCTGCGCCAGAGGGTCAAGTACTTAGGGCTTATCCTTGACTTGAAGTTACTATGGACCTACAAAAGCTTTCAACGCACTTTACTGCTGTAAGAGAGCCACAAAAAGTGCGGAAGATGGCTGCACTACTTGCAACTGGTGCGTGTTGCTTCATTAGCTGGCAACCAATCTACTTATCTTCCAGCAAGCTAATCTTGCTGCTGTGGGACTAAATTGTATCTTGGCATAGAATAGAACAGAATTCGGCCTTGCGAGGATTTTGGCCGAGAGAGTTTCCGCTGCAGCGGGTGTTGATTCCATCGCTCGGTAATGCCTACTAAATTTGGAGTTCACAGCTCGCATTCCTGGTAGAGATGAATGGCATGATGGTGTCACCCTTGAAAGTGGGCTTATTCATGTATACACTGACGGCTCAAAGCTACATAATAGAGTCGGAAGTGGTGTATACTCAGATGAGCTGAATCTCAATCTGTCTTTCCGTCTACCAGACCATTGTAGTATCTTTCAAGTGGAGGTTGGGGCTTTTTTACAGGCAATTAACTGTCTTCTGTGTAATCGAATATTTGGGGTCAATGTTGGTATTTTCATAGATAGCTAAGCGGCTATTGAATCCCTTGCTGGTCCTTGTACAGTGTCCATGATTGTTGTTGTATGCCGTGCATCTCTTAGGGAGATGTCGAGACATTCGGTTGTTCAGTTGATTTGGGTACTTGGACATAGGGGTTTTCAGGGCAACTGTGAGGCTGATGAGCTAACAAGGCTTGAAACCTTTTAACTGGAGGTCTCTTGCTTTCTCTCAAAAGTATCTCGCGGACGCTAGGAAGTCCTGGGCAGATGAATCATCCTGTGCAATAGCAATGCAGTCCTGGGTACCCATGGATGCGCATCGCACCTGGTAGCTTTTAAGCTTAGCTCGAAGTGCTCTACGTTGCACTGCCTCATAGGACGGCATGCACAACGATTGGGAGTGCAGGCTAACGATTTTTGTCGGAATTGTGGCTCTGAGGATGAGGAGGAGTCCGTCCTCCACCTCATGTGCCAGTGCCTGGCTTTGGCAAGGAGAAGGTTGGCGGCAATTGGTGCACCATTTCTCTCAAACTTGACCGAACTGTCCCTGTCAATTTAAAGGGAATGCGCGGTTTGTCAAGAAAAGCAGATGGTTTCCTGAGTTCAGTGAGTAGGAGAGAGTAACAAATTATTGTGGTATCACAACGGGCCTCTCTTGTGCCTATGTGTGTCGGTCGGCAGACCTCTGTGGATCGGCAGCCACTTCAACCTACCTACCTACCTACCTACATGTAGTAAAACAAATAAATAAATCTATTGGCACACCAAAAACCTGAAGTATAACACAATGACCAAATCGTGTAATATTACACATAGTGATAGATAACATGGACTGTTATCTGTCAATAGTGATATGTTTTGATAGCTAACTTGGACTATTATCTGTTTCTCGCTTATTGTGTCCTAAAGTTTATGAAAAGAGGAAGTATGACTGTGAATAAATAATTTTGTTATAATTTCTCAAACCAGTATAGCCTAGTGAAGATAATATCACAGTGAGTGTTTGTTATCGAGGACACTTATCGTACTTAAGTACGGTAGTTTTTTTTTTCAAGCATGGTCTAGAGTGCGCTTAATTTCCATACAGCTATAGAATTAAATAGTTTTTCTCATAATGAAATGGTTTTTTTTTTCATAGATTTTCAGAACATGATCGTGTGTTACCTAATCACTATGTAAAGCACTCACTGCGAAACTCACCAACCATTTCAGAAATAGCTTTACTAAGATATCCAATCGTTTTTTAGATTGAGTAGATTGAGTTTTTCTTATAACGTCTGAATTTTCACTTATCTATGGAGAATTCATTTAAATTTGCTGACCCGGATGCCTTGCACCGTCATGTGTTTTGAATTGGTTTTTCATTTTTGTCTTGAAAATACCAATATTCTGACTTCATACCCACTGTAGGCATGCAGACAATTTTTCTTGACAACCAACTTATTTTCCTGATCTTGTAAAACATTAACCCAAAACAAACATGACTCTTTGCACATTATCATCACATATCAAACAAATGGATATGACAAAATCAACAGTGCAGAAACATTTCATCTTCATCCAAATACAAACCCAAACCCACATGTATCCATCTGGTATAAATAATTCAATTACACAAGGATTTTCTCGAATAAATCGTTCCTTTATCCCACGTTTGATGGGAAAACTTGACAACATTTCATATTTATATATTTATCAATCGGAAAAATTCATTGAATACAACTAACCAGCACTCGACCCAGAATACAATATTTTCGATAATCTAATTCCATATTGATACGGATTCCAACCAAATTAAATTTCAACCCAAAGTTTTTGGAACGACAAAGTTTGCTTGCTTTTCTGATTTACTTTCTGAGTTGAATATGAAACCTGAAAATATTTACTGATTTCGAGATGCTTCATTCGTTGAGGCGTGTTCATTTGATAATGAAATGAAAGCAGTTGGAAGAATTTCCCTGTGAAACCATGTTAATAATGATGAAATGCAGAGCTGGAAAAGAATGAGAGCGTGGGAGAACAAATTCGAAGTTTTGACGTTCAGTGCTTGCTCGAGAATTGTTGATGAAAACTCTGATTTGAATTATTTTTTACCTGATTGAATTATTTTTAGTTTTGTTTTTATTTTGAACCGAATTTCGAATACCTCACGCCTGTTTTTATTTCCCGTTTTTTGTATTTAGTAACTTGAAAAC
Organism: Nemotelus pantherinus; assembly: GCA_963978885.1. NCBI lineage: Eukaryota > Metazoa > Arthropoda > Insecta > Diptera > Stratiomyidae > Nemotelus > Nemotelus pantherinus. The sequence goes on from OZ022264.1 coordinate 39,779,433, forward strand.
CCACGTTGGGCGCTATTCTATAAGCACATGTTTCTACCCAAAAAAAATACCCTTTGTGTTTGATGCCAACGGGATATGTAGTAAAAATTAAATTCATCATTGTCACAACATTCTTCAACTTCACCATCACTTATTTCCCATATCAGCGACAACATTTATTAGCTAGACTCATCAATCCATCTAGTCATATTATCCTATTCGACACGTTTCTCAAATTAGCTTCTAATCAAATTTACCAATTTATTTCTTTGATAGTATATCCTGAAGACAATATTATCGGCCCAGCAACAAAACTTTCTAGTGCACAACATTTATGTATAGTTCATTCAACGCGAAAATCAATAAAACCATCGACCTTAGCATTACATCAATATGTACATAGCTACGGGAATGCGTAACTAATATTGTGCAAAATATCTTTGTCGTGTTTGTCAATAATTGCGCAAGCACTTGAATATTTGTATATTATGAGTAACTTGGATATCGAATCTTGACATGAGCTATTTTCTCAACTCTTTAAAGCAATTTGCTGGGCAGCGAGATTTAAGTGAAGAAGGTAATGGTAAATTGTTTGCAGTTCATTCTGATTGTATTTAATTCCGATTTTTCATTGAGCTTACACTTTGATACAGCCTGGAAAATGCTTGGATATTTAGCTTTTTTGGCTCTATTTCGCTTGATAAAAACTTACATATCTTGGTGTTTCATTTCATTTCAGAATTTGAGTAGACGTTTGAACGCAATTTAAACGCTATGTTCAAAAATAAATCATCTTCTTATCGCATTGCTTTTGCATTTGCTTCAAATTCAAACCAAAAGATATGATTGATGTCCATTTTCGTTCCATTTTAAATAAAAAAATGTTAGTATAAGTATTAGCATTCCATCCGTATGCAGAAAATTTGAGTAACGCTCTTTATGGGAGTGAATGTTGTTATCTTTATGATTAAAGAGCTATCGAATTTTCGCCTTAGGTATTATTGTTTTTTGCTCTTGCAGAAGCACAAATTGCTTGGCGTGAAATGATAAAAAAAATCAAGCATTGCTTAAAAAAAGATAAGAGAACAAACCATCCCTTTGTGAAATGTTAACAACGAAAAAATAAAGAAGTTTTAATGAATTACTATAAAAAAAATCACTCATATTAACCGCAATACTACTGAATCATATATATTAAAATAATACTAAAACGGAATCTAACCCCTCATGTGAACCGAGAATAAATAAAAAATTGTTCAAATCAAATCTTAAATTTTTTGTTCGAGACTTCATTATTTTACACTAGTACTTAAATACTGGAAGATATGCTTTAATTTCCTACCCAAAATTACAAGCATACATTTTCTAGTATTTAAAAGTGAATACAGCTTTCTAGGTTATTCCGTGCGCAGAAAAAAATTGAGGACAATATACTTGCTCTTTCTCAATAGGAATACCGATAACATCGGTCAAATTGGCCATCAGGCAAAAATATCTTGAGGACGCTAGTAAGTCCTGGGCAGATGAATCATCCTGCACGATAGCAAGGCAGTCCTGGGTATTCATGGATGCGCATCGCACCAGGCAGCTTTTAGACTTAGCTCGAAGCGCTCTGCGTTGCACTGTGGGCGTTCTGACTGACCACTGCCTCATAGGGCGGCATGCGCAACGATTGGGCATAGAGTGACTTTAAGGACGAGGAGAAATCCGTCCTCCATCTCATGTACCAGTGCCTGGCTTTGGCAAAGAGAAGGCTGGCGGCACTTGGTACACCCTTTTTCTCAAACCTGACGGAATTGTCCCTATTAAAGCGTCCCAATTTAAAGCGGATAGTCCGGTTTGTCAAAGGAAGCAGATGGTTTCCTGATTTCAGTGAGTAGGAGAGAGTCACTAATTTATTGCTGCATCACAACGGGCCTCTCTTGTGCCTATGTTTGTCGGTCATCAGGTCTTTGTAGAGTGGCAGCCACTTCAACCTACCTACCTACTTGCCTGCTGATTGTGGTGAGGATATGGGATCACCAAAGACAACTCCAGTTAGCATGCAGCCCAGTCATTTTCGTCAAAAAACCAATCTGCCAAGAAAAACATTCAGTTAGAGGTTTCTCAACGCAATTATTTTATAGTGCTCCAAAAACACCATGTTAAAATACCGTTGAAAAAAACCTTGTGCGCAAAAAAGTTTTTTTATTTTTAAAAAGTTACTCAAATTATTTTTTCGAATATATCTCAAAAATTATTCATTCACGCGATTTTTGACGCATCCGATTTGTGTACCATGAACATTTGAACAAAAGTTTCATTCATGAAATTCAAGTGAAGTAAAGCTTCAACGCTTGGATGCATTTGCTTTTGCAAAAACGATAGTGAATTGTATGCATAACATCGAAGTATTCTCAGGGCTGCCAGGTTAATTTATCAAGTAATCTGCCTGAACGATTTTCGTTTATTGCATTTTCATATGCGCGGAAGACGTTAAAAAAGTTCGTTCTATGGGTTTTCCATTGCAGTGGATACATTCAACGTAAATATGACGCAGCGCAGCGCGAATTTTAACGCAGCCAAGGAATTGACATTTTCGACCACTGAAGTTTGAGGTCCTCCTTAAGTATTGCGAGATTAACTGAACTCCCGATTCAATTATCAGATGCAAATGAAATTCACAGAATGTATTGGTATTAAGTAGGACCAAGCCTGATAGAAGCGATTTTAGAATCCGGAACACTCTGTGGCAGTGGTGCCATCTTGAAAAATTATAAAGAAAAAAAACTGCTTTTTACCCTATGAACTCTGATTCAACTACCAGATTTTCACGAAATTGATACAGTAGCTCTAAGCCGTGTTTGGTAGAAATTTGGTTGAAAAATTCGGTTGGTGCTGCCAGCTATGGTAATTTTGGTGTCTTGGGTTTTGAAAATTCGCTCAGGAAAATAAAGCTTTTTACCCTTTAACTTTCAGTGCAGTCATGAAATCAAAACGAATTTCTTATGATATATGGAAATTAATAAAAGCATTATTCAGAAGGAATCTGGTAAAAAAAAACCATCATAGCGCTTTTTATTAGCTTTTGTTGGTTTTGTATTTATTTGCATTATCTGTATTAAGCGATTTTATCGCAAAGTTTTCAAACGGTAATGATCTTTTAGTGACAGTAAACAACAAAAATTATGTTTTCGGAAATTTGAAAACTGTTGCCACTGGTAACCCTAAATTTCTTTGTAGCCCCATAACTTCCAATGCAGTCATCGGGTCGAAACAAAATTCGCAGAGTAGGTTGATTTCAAAGTGAGGCAGGTGTGATATATGTTTGGTTTTATTGCTAGCAAAGGGTTGCCAGCGCGAGGCGTTTTTAGACTATTTTCGTATAAATAAATGCTTTTTTCATATCGCGAACATTTACAATGAAAATAAGTTACCAATGTTTAAATTTTCTAAGTTCTAGAAAATTTTTGTTCCAAACATCGTTCGTTTTTTGACGCTAAACATCTTTCTATCTCTGTAACTTTCGACGAAATCATGGGAAAAAATCGAACTCGATAGATTTATTTGATTTTAACGTGAGGCAATTGTAGGAGACTTTGAGTTGTCGTGATGGTATAGTGCTGCAAGCACTAAGCATATCCTTTGTTTATCTTAAGTTATCCTGCTTTCTTGCTTTCAATCTTGAAATTGCTGAAATCCTTTTCATCCTAAGGGTTTAAATGCATTGCTAAGATCAAATTGATTTTGCAATCGAAACAGGTTGGAACACGTGTGGTAGAATATGCACTCAAAATCTGCATGATTTTTCTACTGTTCATCGAACATTAGTGTTTCTAGCGGTTCAGATGCGCTAGAGTTTTTTTTAATGTGAGAATTATTTTTCTATTCTATATTCTTAAATTATTGAGTTGATTTTTGTATTATTCTATGAGACAATGATGATTTTTCTATGTTAGAAATCATAATGATTTTATTATTTTATTCCATGCAACAATTAAACCAAATCAGTTACATCCCCAGTAGGGCATGCAATCCCGAGCTTTTGAAACATTTTGGACATTTTCGGGATCCCGAGTTTTTTATTGGGACTCCGGAGATTTCGGGATTGATAAAACTCAACCCATTTTGAGAATTAGAAAGCATTATTACAACTGGCGTATGATTACATGCTTAATATCCCACCAAAAAGTGTACCCGAAATATATTTTCAGCGGCTGGATATATGTGCAGCAAAATCAGGTCTAGTTTAAATTTTGAAACTCTTAGCGAATTATGTTTATTAAGAGCATACTTTCAAAACGAATCAGCAGTTTGAACCAATCGATATTATTTTTTATCACTTGTTTCATTGAAAAGTAATATTATTATGTAATTGATATGTAAACAACTAAAAAGAATAATGTATTTTTATTACATTATCGTAGCATCCGTTATGCTGATTAAATTTCAATTCTTTTTTAACTAATTTTATAATTAACTATCATGACTCTTCACAAGAAGACACAGGGTAGCGGCTATTGCCACGCCTAACCTCAACGGTATAACATTGGAACTTGCTGATAGTGCTAAATATTTGGGCCTTATACTAGACAGGAAACTGAACTGGGGGGCTAACGTGAAGCACAGAATTGGTAAGGCTCGTGCAGCACTTTTCGCGTGCCGGTGCGCCTACTCCAATACCTGAGGTCTTAAACCTAGGGCGGCCTATTACATATTCACATGTGTAGTGAGGCCAATTTTGGTGTATGGAGCGATCGTGTGGTGGAAGGCAGCGGAGAGTAAAACTTATATCAAGGAGCTAACAACACTGCAAAGATTAGTTTGCATATGTATTACAGGCGCTTTAAGAACCGCCCCAAAGGCTGGGTTGGAAATGATTTTGGGACTCATGCCCTAGATCGATTCATCTTTAAAAGCGCAAGCCTAGCGGCGATACGCGCTGAAAGTTCCGGCATGTGGAACGATTCAGATCAGTGGGGCTACATCGGTATTCTTACAGAATGCCGCAAAAGATTTGGGCTCGTTGCAGAAGACACGGACCACATGAGCAAAATAATACATTTTGGCAGGAATTTCCAAGTCAAGATACACACAAAAACAGACTGGAAGAAAAAGGAAGCTACCACCGATGGGGGCGTCTGGATTTACACGGACGGGTCAAAAACGGACCCAGGAGTTGGCTCGGGCGTGTTTTCTACGGATTTGAGCCTTAACCTGTGGTGTAGACTGTTCGACCATGCTACCGTCTTTCTGTCTGAATTACATGCTATACGCATGGCAGTTGAGTCCATTAGCGGAATATCAACCAGATCAATGACGATTTGCGTCGACAGCAGAGCAGCCGTTCTCGCTCTTGCGTCTTACAGGTGTTCTTCAAAAGCTGTTAGCGCTTGCAGAGTGGCTCTCAATGAAAAGTCAAGGCATATTCCTATCCGGATTATGTGGGTGCCAGGGCATAGTGGGGTCAAGGGCAACGAAAAAGCCGATGAATTGGCGAGGAAAGTTTCAAGAGCTAGCAATACCCCCTGCATCACTGTACCACGGTCAATCACTGACGTCACAAGCAAACTTGATACCGCCATATGGCCCAAACTAAAGTCCGAATGGGAAAGCAGGATGGGCTGCAGGGTGGCCAGGACATTATGGCCGTCACCTGATCTAAGCAAAAGCAGGAAACTGCTCAATCTCAGCAGAAACCGCTTGAGAGCCACGGTCGGCTTGCTCACAGGGCACTGCCTTACCGCATCTCATGCGAACAGAATGGGACTGACATCCAGCAATTTATGCAAGAAGTGCGAGATGCAAGAGGACACCATCGAGCATACTCTCTGTGATTGTCCGGCCCTAAATAATAAACGCCTCAAGATTTTTGGTTCTTACCACTTTCAAGGGTTAGCAGAGGCAGTCAGTACCGTCACGCTGAATCAGCTGATCCAGTTTGGAGAAGCGGTCACTTGGCAGCTCTAAAAAGCCAGCGGAGGGCCCAAATTGGTGGCCTAATGCAAACCGCGTTCTCAGCAGCCCTCTTTACTAACCTAACCTATCATGACCAAATAAAGAGCCTTATTGGACAAGATTTTTAAAATTATATAATCTTATGTATTGGGTATTTTATAATTCAAAGAAGAAATTAGACCATAAGATTAATTGAGATGCAATTATAGTTAACGTCTTACTTGCTAGTACCCATGTACATATGTGCATAGATTTAACATTATAATGAACTTAGCTTCCGGTTTTATGTATATATAATTGAAATAAAGTTTCAATTGAGTACGAATAAGCTAATATATCTGTTTAAATTCCCTTAATATAGTTTTTTTTATAAAATCCCGAAATCTCGGGACTATCTCAGGATCCCGAAAATTCTAATCCCGAATTTTCGGGACCTCAATTTCAATCTTAAGCTTAATGCCCTAACCCTTATTAACATGATTATTCCACTCTTAAGTGCTTCTCTACCGCAATGTTGAATTTTTGTGTATATGGAGCCACGAAACCTGAATACGCGGAGAATATCGTAACATGTTTTCAATGATAATTTGCAGGTTCTATTAGACTTTCTTTCCAACTGAACTGTTTGAGCGTAAATCAAACGCATATAGTATTGTTTTTGAAAATGGAAATGCTGCCTCTAAATTTGTTTGGATTTTATTGCGATTTGAAATCCAAGTACCTTTTATTCGATTTCCGGTGAATCATCTTGTTAGTCACAGCAATTTCGAAACTCTGGTAGGTATTACGTCAATATTTTGAACGTGAATAATAATCGTATGTATAAAATAATGTACTGTTGCAAAGGAATTAATATTCTAGCCCCTCATCGCTAGCTCAATAACGCTTCTGAACATAGAACGTTTGAATTATAAATCCATCTATCACTTACATATTCCTCCTGCCTTGTTATTCTTCCATTATCTTCCAAATCGAAAACAAGCATGCACGAATACCACTCTCGTATAGACTCTCCTTACGCAACAGGTGTTTATGTTATATCATCTCATCGATATTTCAGCAATGTTAATTTGAAATAGATTGACATTTGCATTTATGTGCTTATGCATATGGGATTCATTTCTTTTCCTAGGGGCTTATAAATTGATGGATTTGGGATAATATACGCAGGCAAAGACGTGAATAAAAGCTTCGTACCAAATTCCACATAATCCTTTAAACATTTCCATAAATTTGTGGTATGTTGATGAAAATTTAACGAGCGGAACACTCCGTGCACACATCCATACACACATATATGTAAAGGGGAGGGAGAGGTGGGTATTTTGTTTCATTTTGGGTGAATTTTTAAATTAGACATTATGTAGACTGTCATTGCACTAATCAGGAGACCTAAAAGGTCACCTCAAAATCCTGGAAGACATCAGGCCCATAATGGAAATGTTGAACTTCTGCGATCAAATAAAGTCCAAAAAAAAAGACTTTGGGAAAAGGTGAAGATCACAATTATATCAAGAAACAAATGGGAGGGTGGTCCAACCCCCTTGTACAAACGAGCGCAATGTGGTATTCGAATGTCTCAAAGAAAGATTCTGGAATAGGAGCAGCGATCTTAGGTATCCAGTGTAAAACGCATATCCATCTCTCAACGGTGGCCACCATCTATCAAGCAGAACACAGATAATAAATATAAGGAACACTAAAAGAGGCCAAATCAAGATCCTATTGGATAGCCAAGCGGTTATGAAGGCTATAAGTTGCAATCACATAAATTCGGCTATACTCTTTAAGTTAGGAGCAAAGAGCAGCCTCGAGTTGATATGAATCCGAGGCCATAATGAGCACCGAGGGAACAAGGAAGCTGATACCAAAGCCGAGGAACTAGCAAGAATGCTCTTAGCAAACCTTTCTCCGCACTTAAGGCTTTGTAAAGGCAGATACGGACAAGAAAATTAAAACATGGAGCAAAACGATCAAAAGCACAAGCACAGCACTAGCGAAAGGAAAATTAGAGTTTCTTGGCTCTGCTCTTCCCTCCACCAGGGACAAAACAAATGTCTCGTCAATAAAAAGCCTGGACATATTATAGGACATAACACAGGCGATACACAATAGACCCAGGGGTTGTAGTGCCAGGAACCTTCTGAACCCACTCCATGTTATTAATGAATCAACTTCTGCTTTAGGTGTCACCTGAATTTTGAGTCAGATCGAATTTTTTGGGTTACTTTAATTGATGGTAGAAAAGTGACATTGGGGTACTCCGAAGTGAATGCAAGAAGAAGTATAACCTTCCCAAAAGACTTAAACAATTGGTCAAATTACAAAATTAAATTAAGGCCACTCAAAAATTCCGCGCGTGCGGTGAAATCTTTGTGTGCAAATATTAAAGGTATTAATGAAGCCAGTCGTTTCCCAAAATATACATCTTTAACATCACCAGTAGAATCAAACAGGAAAGCAAGTTCGATTCCTGTAATTTCTAGCGCACACATAAAGTCGACCATTTATTCTTTTGGTCCATTCAAGTCATCAGGCCCAGATAGTATAATGCTGGCTGATATTCAGCGGACACTAAAGTGCGCTATGTCTTGGCTCATGATCATATGATCATATGTAATTAAAACTTACGTATAATCCTATCAGTTAGCAGGAAGCGAGCAGAAGCTTGTTTTTTTTTCGAAACTGAGGGGACGTTCAATAAAGAGGGTCTTCAGGCGATTGTGAATGCGTTTCAAAACGTAGATGTAAATTTACAGTAAGTTACTCTTATAAATCAGCTACTTCTAAATTGTCTTCACGAAACTCAATCATCAAGCGAGTGGTAAATACGACCGCTACCCAAGGCGGTTGTCTATCTCCCTTGCTATGGAATTTAGCATCTAATGGCCGTCTAAGGAAACTTCATCAAGCTGGATGTAAAGTGATGGTGTTCATACGCCCTTGCTATGGTGTCCAAAGTGTGGCATAAGAGCTTATCTTAACAAAACTGAGCTATCGCGCTTCACGAAGAAGTATAGGATTCTTTGGTATATGTAGGTCTTCCACAAAAAATATTTTTTTCGTAAACAACTCTGTAAATTTCAAAGCACGTCTCATCAATCTGAATATAATTTATTGAATCATTGACAAAAAATAATATCTTTTTTTTCCTTTAAAAACGAAGCCTACTTGTATATAGTTTTGATGTCAGTGTTGTTGAGTGTAAAGTGTTTGAGGATTGTGGATTATGTAATTATGTGTTCCCACACTACTCTTCCTCAAGTGTCAACATGACGCTGATATCGGGTAGGTGGAGTAAAGTGGTGTGTTAGCCCTGGCGACTGCTTGTATGGACACGTGCCGAGATAGTCGATGGTAAGCTCACGGGGCCCGTAATCAGTGTGATCTCAGGGCTGAAGCAGTCGCCAGCAGTATTAACGAGATGGCGGCTGCCAATTTTCGAGGTTGGTGGCTGCCGCCATCGGCCGCGGTTGAAAAAATAGCCATGACAACTGTCTGTACGGGAACAAGATGGTCGGTGGCCAGCTCTCAGGACCCGTAGTCAGCATATGCCGAGATCGTCGATGGTCAAGTCTCAATGGCGGATGTGTTGTGTTGTCCAAACAAAATATTGTATTGGGGCTGTTCTCTATATGTGTTTTTTTTAGTTTATCTTTGTGAATTCCTCATAAAAACTAAGTAACACAAGTAAATTGTAATTTGAAGTTGATGCTTTTGTTGCTGTTCCACCTGTTGTTTACAACCTGCTGTTGCACTGTTGTGGTTACTGGTGCTTGTTGAGTTTTAACTTGCGTTGCGCAGGCTGAACCTGGTGCAAGTTAGGCCGTCCAAGCTATTGAGTAGTAACTAATCTGTGGCCAGGACTTAGTAGTATCCTTTGAATAACTTGCTGCTGGTTGCCTGCTTGTACTATCTGCTGAATTACCTTCTGACCTTGCTGATTGATCACTATTTGTTGATGAAGTTGTACTGTTTGCGCATTTTGCGCAATAGTATGCTGCTGGACGGACTGTTCTTGTTGAACGTTCGCGTAGCCTCGTTAGACTTGATGCTGCTGTACCTGGAAGATATGCGGGAGCAGTGAATCCCAGTGTGGCTCCAGCTTGCTGGTAATATGTCATCGTAGCATCATATTGCCGACCGTAGCCATAATCGTATGTTGTTGTAGCGCCCGGATTCACAGCTGCACTAGCGAATGAGACCTGAGTCGCTGCAGCCTGATACGCTTGATCATATCGGACTTCTTGAGTATCGGATGTCGCTGTATATGTGTAGCCCGCTTGAGCTGCAGGGCAGGACACTCTAGCTGCTGCAAGTAAAAATCATTTAAAAACTAATTATTCAAAATTAATTAAACTGCCCACTACTTAAACTTCATTAATTAGGACATAAAAGAGGCAGCATACACTTCAAAAACTTTTAATTTCTCCATTTTTCACAAACTAATTGCTTTGAGTGACAGACAGTCACTGACAGTATTCACGGTTTACGCAAGGGCTGTGTGTCAGCAACTTTTAAATTACTAATTTAGGTATAAATGATCATTAGTAAAATAGTAGAAGAAAAACTGCTGTACGGAGCAGTAGTTTAGTGGCCAACCATACCTAAAGCCGCAAATCAAACAATTATAGAAAAAGTGTGTGGGTTAGCAGTTCTATAAATAATAGAGGCACTCCTTACGATCCCAACGAAAATACTCCTGGTGCTGCTTCATTGGTTTCTTGCCGATATATTTCTCAGAACATGCAAGGTTCCCTTGGACAAGGACAAACCTAGGCGACGGACATCCACTATAATACTACTGCCCAACCATCTCGGACTCTGAGGTTTGTGACCCAAATGCCAAGTTGAGAGGAATGGGCTATGGAGTTATCCATAAAAAATAGTGGTGTGAAAATATATACCGATGGGTCTTCTTCAGCAATAAATAACAGTAACACGAAAGCCGGAGAGTAATGTGATGACTGGGAACAGAGGTGCTCGTTCGCTAAAGGAATCAAGCAAAGACCACTCACGTGACGAATTTTACAATGATAGAAAACAAAATGGTCCATTGAAGCCTCAAACATCATCAAAACGACAAATCGGCAAACCGGAGTCCTTGAAACGAGGTCCAGAAACCTGAGGGTTTTCTGCTGGAAGAGGAGCATTAAGAGATGACGCCCAGGAAAGCCAGGTGGATTATTCACTATCCTCATATAGATTATGTTTACCGCAACGAAGACGAACCTCGGATACAAACCTAAGATACAAACTTTCAAAAAATCTGGTGATAGCATTGAACAAGGAAGCGAGAGCAGGGGTAAATGTCTAAGATCTGACTGCTCCTGCTCAAACAAGCCAGATTTGTCAGACGCCCTCCATATGTTTAATGCACTGGAGACTAGCACGCCTGATCCCTGGGTTCCAATGGATACTTCAAACGATCTAGCAAACTGTCGTAGATCAACGATTTCGGTCTCGGAAACTAAGCTTTGTTATGGGAAGCAAGATTCAAAGCAAAGTCCTCGAGTTCCGTCCAGGTTGAAAAAATGTAGAATAGATTCTTGTCCATTTATAGATCGACACGATACGGGTAGAAGGTCGCCCACGCCAGATTGCCGGTTGCACTCGGCAAACGTGTCCAGCTTATAAAGGAAAGTCTAACAAAAATACGCAAGTATCCAAGGATTCTTGTTTGAACGGAGAGTCGCGAAACGATTTACAGAAAGGAGCCAAATCGTCTGAAATCCAAGGTAGTAAGGATATGACTGCGTTATCAGGCAGTAGTCGTGCTTGTTCGATAAGCACCAAATTGACAATCAGTGATAATTGCATTCCAAAGAATAGTTCAGAAAGCAATCGCCTAGACGCTGGCGCTGATGCAATTCATTTCCTAATACATGACGGTGACTATGAAGAATGCCATTGTTCCAAAACTAGTGTCTTACCAGTGCCATGCCGTCTAAGTTTCACTATCCTGCGACAATATAGATGATGTAAAGTTATGATATATTATACATTTAACATGTTTTACGAAGTTTTGTATGTAACTTAAGTTGAAAATATAAAGGGAGGGAATTGTTTAGTTATTTTTATTGATTCAAAAAAGAACAGGGGGTTGTAACTTTTTTAGGTGTTCACTTTTACGGTTTTTTATAAAGGTTTCGTCGTATTTATACTGAATACACTGCTGGTATTGATACCATGGTATCGTCCATACCACCAGTGTATCAATGATCAATAATTTTTCGATACGTCCTCGAGCATGTGAAGCAACTTGGCATTCTCAAATCCCAGCAACATTCCAGTGATTTTTCTCTCCTCTCAACTGAAACCAGTTCAGTTCACCAGGGTTGCTCTCAACTTAATAAGGATTGTCGGCTATACGTTATTCGAAATACGGTATGACAATGGGCCCTTGGCGCCATGAATCTGCCTTATCCAAGGCCTGCCTGGTGGATGCAGCCGTAGGTAGGTAACCTAACTGGTGAAGCTAATTATTTCGTCAGAACTTATTTAGATGTTCAAAAACATTTCGTCTAGGAAAGCATGTCATTCGAGCCAATAAAACACACAGACTAAATCGATATATTTTACACCCATCTGTTGCAAATATACCGTTTACCTGCAGAGCAGAAGACTTGATTAATAAGCAAACAGGTAACCTGCTGTACAGATGATCGACTCTGGTATTTTGTGAGATTTCAAAAAAGAACGTTAGAACTGAAACAAAATGATGGTAATTTTTATGACTACAGCAATTTTAAGGAAAGCCTCATTGCTGATCATATTTGAAACTGGTTACATTTATTTCCTTGCTATTCAGCAAACATTAACTAAAAAAAACATAAACAAACATAAACTTAAAATAGGAACAAAAAACAATGATAAACAATCAACATACATCAAAGCACACTCCATCACTGAATTCATAAAAATGAAAATATTATAGTCATCGATTTACAATCCTGCATCCTCTCTTTTTATCCAATCAAGCTGCTACAAATATCAATATGTTCGAACAAAGTATGCCATTAACTTGCCGCTGTGATGGAATATGATAGATCAAGTCCTTCAATACGCCTTCGTATTCATGTTAGTCTTATTCGAAGCTAATAGCTACGAGTCCATAAACCCATATCAAGGAAAATTTCTAACGTCTGACTTAATACATCCTTCCCTTGCCTCTTCCCTTGCTCCTTCCCTTGCTCCTTCCCTTGCTCCTTCCCTTGCCCCTTTCCTTAACCCTTCCCTTACGCCTTCCCTTGCCCCTTCCTCTAGTATAGTCGGAACAGGAGAACAGGAAAGATTATTGATGAATGACTCCCCAGCCATTCAAGCGAGTGCGATGCCGTTATAGTCCTTTGAGACTTTTTTGCTAACAAACATTCTACTTGCAGATTATACTCATTCCCATAAACCACCAACATGCTAAGCTATTTTAAAATACACGGTTTCGCGGTGGGTAGATGAAATATTTAGAATGAGCTAATATAAAGGGATGGCTCATAAGTACCATTTTGACTACAATTTTCAGCGAAAGTTAAGTAGTGGGTGGAAGTAGGAATCATCAGCGGTAACTCAAGTTCAATGAGACAGCTTAATGATGGATGAAATATACTTTGACATTTACTAGCAAAGGTATATCATCATAATGCCATCAAAGTGATTCTATTGAACGTATGAATCATGACTAAATTATGGCGGGGTAATAAATGAAAATGAATGGTTGCAGTAATGAAATTAGATGGCCTCAATTTTTGCTGATAGATTTATATGGTTCAAAATGATTTATATTGCAATTTAGAAAGATCACTTGGATCGACTACTTGTCTAAATTTACAAAGACATAATAATTTATGCATTAAGGTGACCTGTTGAAATCAGTGCTACGCGTTTCCCTACTGACTCCTTCAAATGCATCGAATAACTCAATTTTCAAATGAGTATTTTTAGATATTGAATCGAATTAGTAGACATAAATAATGGTGCTTGTGGGAGGATATAAAAGATTTAATATATATTTCACATTCAAAGAACAGACACGCAGTCGAAATTCTATCAGGCTATTTTCGGTGGAGTAATGTGTCCACGTACAAAGCCCACATCATTAATATTTACACATGTAATGACGCCACCTCGAATATGAGTTTTTAATTAAACATATTGATAGCCACTTGACATGAACCAAAACAGACTGGGGTTAAGTTGATTTTCGTTGCATGAGCGTAAGCTATTCGCCACTCGTTACTGAATTAGTGCCAGTCATAAACAGTGTAAACGGCTAGAAAATAAACAAGCTTTATTTCAATGCTTTTCAACTGAACCTTGACATAGATGAACATTATTACTTATTAATTACATCCCTATATTTATAGCTGACGCAAAAGATATGAGATTTCGGCTACTGCCACCATCCCCACCAAAACTGGAGAGCGGAAAGACTGTTGACGCCACGTCATCTGATTTCAATCAATGGCTTCATGCGATGAAAATGGTTGCCCGGCTGCCTGGCGGTATGCCACCCGAATTTCGCAAAAAGGTAAGCTTTTTTTTACTACTATAAATGCCACTTGACTCTCTTCTATACAAAAATCAAACTTCAACAGCTATGGCTATCATTAGCTGATCGGTATTTGGAAACGAAAAAAGTCGATTGGGAAAAAGAGCAGACAAAGTGCTTTAGTGAACAATGGCGGGAAGACGATGAGGAGTTGGGGATTCAGATTGTTAAGGTAAGTACTTGATTTCAGAGCTAAGTTCCTGAAAAATAATTTTCACATTTGTAGGACTTACATCGTACCGGCTCAAGCCTTTGCTCAGGCCCGGCAGGATCACTCAACCAGGCCAAATTGAAAAGAATACTTCTTGGGTATGCAAGATGGAATCCTGAAGTTGGTTACTGTCAAGTAAGCACTATAACTACACTTTATCATGCTTTCCTGTATCCTTATAATTCTCATATTTGCAGGGTTTTAACATGCTTGGGGCCTTAATTTTACAAGTTATGGATAAAAATGAAGAGGAATCGATGAAAGTGATGATTTTCTTGGTCGAAGGTGTGCTTCCGCCAGGCTACTTCAGCGGGTCGATGAGAGGTCTTCAGGCAGACATGGCAGTTTTCCGGGAACTTATGACATCAAAGCTTCCCAGGCTCGCCAAACATTTACAGCGATTGCAAGGTCCTGTGGGCGAAGGTTCTTTCGAACCACCGTTGACGAACGTTTTCACTATGCAATGGTTCCTAACTTTATTTTGTACGTGTTTGCCCATCAATTGTGTTTTTCGTGTTTGGGATTTGATATTGATCGAAGGAAGTGATGTATTGCTTCGGACTGCATTAGGAATTTGGAGTCTACTTGAAAAGTAAGCCATTTTTTTTTCAAAATCAACTTTTATCTAACTGAAGGAGTTAGGAGTAGTCAGCAGCGTGAAAAATTTTAGCATTTTAAAAAAATATTCGATAAATTACATGTTTATTTTGTAAAACAAATAATGCAAAATAATTATATTATTTTTCAACTGTATTTGACAAAAACTCAAGAAAAAATTATTTACTGTACCATAGACTAAGTTATCGCCATATTTCTTGAACTCCGTTCCACAATTCATGCTTTACGGTGACCATTATTACGTTTTACTGGTTCATCTGAAATCAATGAAACAAAAAAATTATAACTTTAATAGTTGATCTAGTGATAGTAATAGTTGATCTAGTGTCTGATTGAAGCTTCTTTTTTTTCAAAAGATACTCCAAGGGAAAAAGCACTAGTGTATTACTCATAAAAATACGAATATTAATAAAAACTGCTAGAAACAGTAATGTTTGAAGAAAAGTACAGGAATCATTCAGATTTCGATTGCATGTTCCATGCCACCCTGTTTATGACTGGCAAAACAGGGTCATGTTCCATTTTGATTCCAAAACTGCATTGAAAGTCATAGGGTGGAAAGATTTTCAGAGTTACCACTTGCATTAATTTCAAAATTTAGGAAATTGAAACATTTGTTTCTCCTATTCATCATCGAATGTTTATTTTACAAAACTTTGAAAGTGGCATCTCCTATGACATAAATGACGAAAATACTCAATGCTTTCAACACTTTGCCAGTATTGCTCCCAAAAGTCCACCACAACTGTTTCATGCCTAAATCAACCTACGCTGTGCCTTTCTTGTGCAACACGGAATTGTGAAAATTTCAATTTGACAGGGTGTACAAAATATAAAATATGTCAATCGTTTGCATTTTTTTCATAAGAATCTGCCGTAGCTACCGGGCTACTCGCTCGCCCATAAAAGGTTCCAGTTATGTGTAGTTTTAGTCAACATTAATATGGTCCGAAAATTTCGTGATGATCCAATGTTTCTGTCAGATGTTATGACAAATCGAAATTTGAAAAAAAAAATCCTTGCCTACTTTTAAGCACTCAGTGCTTACATAGGGCTCAGAATTTCGAAATCTTTTGCTAGAAACAGGTACAAAATATTATCAATTTTCATTTTCAATACTTGTTTTTACACAATAGAAATATAGTGGTCCATGAAAATTCACTAAAATGCCCACAGATACCAAAGGGTTGAAGATATGTTAATTTTAGTTTATTGTCAGCCTATTCCTTATACATCTATGCAATCAAGCGCTAGGTTTTTATCTTTTCATTAAGCGGTATAAATTTCATCCAAATCTTTGAAAACATAATTTTTATAAAACTTTAGCGCACCTGAAACGCTGGAAATACTAATGTTCGATTAACAGTAGAAGAATTGTGCAGATTTTGAGTGCATATTCTACCACACGTGCTCCAACCTGTTTCGAGTACAAAATCACTTTGATCTTTTTTTTGCATTTGAACTCATTTCAAGGAAAGCCAGATTAAGGAAAGCCAAACACTGTAAAACTTTGAAAGCAGCATAACATAACATAAACAAAGAAAATGCTTAGTGCTTGCAACACTTTACAAGAACTGCAACTAAAAGTCTCTCACAATTGCTCCACGTCCAAATTGAATAACCCCATCGATTTCGATTTTATTCTATGATTTCGTCGAAAATTACAGGGATAGAAAGATGTTTAGGGTCAAAAAACGAAAGATGTTTGGAACCAAAAAATTTCTAGAACTGAGAAAATTTAAACATTGGTAACTTACTTTCATTGTTAATGTTCGCAATATGAATACTTAATGTTTGCATTTATTGATACGAAAATAGCAAAAAAAGCCTTGCGCTGGCAACCCTTTTCTACCATCAAAGCCAAAAATATATCACACCTGCCTCACATTAAAGTCAACCTACTCTGCGAATTTCGTTTTGATCCGATGACTGCATTGGAAGTTATAGTGTTACAAAGAAATTTAGGGCTACCAGTGGCAAAAGTTTTCAAATTTTCGAAAACTTAATATTTGTTGTTTACTGTCACTACAAGATCATTGCCGTTTGAAAACTTTACGATAAAATCGCTAAATAAAGATATTGCAAATAAATACAAAGCCAACAATAGCTGGCAACCCTATCATGATTTTTTTACCAGATTCTTTCTGGATAATGCCTATGATAAGTTCTGTTTATCATATGAAATTCGTTTTGATTTCATGACTGCACTGGAAGCTATAGAGCAAAAAGCTTTATTTTCCTGAGCAAATTTTCAAAACCCATGACACCAAAATTACCATAGCTGGCAGCACCAACCTTATCAACCAAATTTCTACCAAACACGGCGCAGAGTGAGGTTCAGCTACTATGTCAATTTCATGAAAATCTGGTAGCTGAATCAGAATTCATGGGACAAAAAGCAGTTTGTTTTTCTTTATAGTTTATCAAGACGGCACCACTGGCACAGAGTTGCCTACATTCCTAAATTACTTCTATCAGGCCTGGTTCTACTTAATACCAATACATTCTGTGAATTTCATTTATATCTGAGGATTGGGTCGTGAGTTCTCGTGAACAGAAGTTTCTGAGGCGTAAAATATAGGTAAATTAGAGGAGAGTTACTGTTCTTGTCCGATGTGAAATTTCAAAAGCTTTCCTTTGGTTGTATAGACAGACAAAGCATCAGATTTATATCAAATTGTTCAGGAATGTCGATGGTTTGAAGGGTTTCACTTTCAATGCCTGCTGTAGCTGCAGAGTTGCTAGCACGTTCATAAAAATCTACAAAAGTCTACAATTTAGTAACAACAATATGTTCTGTAAGTTTCATAGTGATAATTTGGTCAAAAGTTATCGCAATTCAAATTTTTTCAAATATTCCTAATCTAATTTTAGGCACCTAGCGCACACATAGGGTTAAACATTTCAAAAAAATTATCATATTTACATTTAAAACACGTTCAAAATTTATTCCATAAACTTTATTTTTGCGAAAGTTATTTGTTGACAGAAAAATAGGTATGTTGAAAATATCACTAAAATGGCCACCGGCGCCAAAGGGTTCAAGATTATTAACTTTTTGTGAGACCTGGCACTATTCTGCATATACACCAATGTATCCTGAAAATTGCAGTTCAATCGGATGGCGCGTTCCTAAGATTTTTTCACTGAAATTGTTTGATGATATATAATATATATATAAATATATATATATATATATATATATATATATATATATATATATATATATATATATATATATATATATATATATATATATATATATATATATATATATATATATATATATATATATATATATATATATTAGACATGGGTAACGCAGCGCTGCGCCGCGCAATTGCGTTGAAGCACTGGCCATGATACCACTGCGCTGATACCGATTGTCGGTATCAGTAGCGCAGTAACGCACTTGGGTATCAATGGCGTTGGCGCTGCCGCTTTGCAATGCCAACACCATTTGGCTTGGCGCTATGCTACGGCGCGGCGCAAATGAGTTGAGTATACTTATCTCAAGTCTGTTTGATGCAAAGCAATATACCCACGCGTACGCACGTTTGGAAAGATACCTGAATGGGTACATACTATAGCCTGGGTATTTTAGGGTATTTTCTATCGGAAAACTAGTAAGTTCAAATGTGGGTTGCTCTCGTTCCATACAAGCTTTTTCAATCATGTTTTTTTGAGTGAATCATAGCGTCATGATATCAGCGCAATGTTGCCAGCGCCGTATGTAAGATCATGGTATCATAGCGCACTGCTGGTGCCGGTATCAGTGTATCAGCGCTTCAAAATTTGCTGCGTTACCCATGTCTAATATATATATGTATATATGTATATATATGTATATATATGTATATATATATATAGATATATATATAGATATATATATATATATATATATATATATATATATATATATATATATATATATATATATGTTTATATATATATAAAAATGAATTTTTGGCCAAAGTGATTTTAATACTAATATTCTTCTTCGAACATTAGTAAAAACAAACTCATTGAAAGTTTCAAACTTTTTGATGCATAGGTTGGATTAGATTACAAAAGGGGGTCTCTAGCTTCCAAGTTTTGCATTAGGCTGCCAATTAGAACCATTTGCCGCCCTCCGCTGGGCTGTGAATGCTACCAAATGACCACACCGCTAAACTAAATCTGTTGACTCAACGTAACGGTACTAGCCACCACTGTTAGCTCTTGGAAGTCGCACAACCGTAGCTTTCAAACAGTTTCTGCTGAGCTTGAGTAGTTTCTTGCTTTTGTTTAAATCAAGTGATAGCTATAATGTCCTGACCTTAGCCTACATGGCCGCATTTAATTTACTTGTAGTGTCAGTAATTGATACTGTAATAGAGGAGCTGTTTCTAGCTTCTGAACCCTTCCTCGCCCAATTTGTCGGCTTTTTGTTAACTATGACACCACTGTGCCTTAGGACTAACATAATCCGAACAGGAGTATGCTTTGTCTTTTCTTTGGCAGCCATTCTGAACGTGTTGACAGTTTTCGAAGAGCATATGTAAGACGCAAGGGTGAGAATGGCTGCTCTCCTATCGAGGCAAATTGTCGTTAATTTGGTTGATGCTCCACTAATGGACTCATCTGGCATACGTATAGCATATACTTCAGGCAGAAAGACAATAGCATAATCTGACAGCATAATCTACAGGTGAAGGTTTAGATCCATTGAATAATCGTCCGAGCCAACTCATAGGTCCGTCTTTGGCCCGTCTGTGTAAGTTCAAACGCCACTGTCACCGGTAGCCCCATTTACTCTCCAGTCTTATCTTGTGGGACCTGAAAGTTCCAGCCAAGATTATTATTTTGCTCATGTGATCCGTATCTTCAGAAACGAGCCCGTACCGTTTCCATCATTCTCTAAGAATACCACTGTGGCCCCATTGATTATACATCCCGGCCAGATCTAATGAGTCAGTCTACAGCTATTTATGCTATGTAGTATCTTCATTAGCAACATCTTTTAAGGAAAATGACGAAATACTAGTTTTGCGATATTTCCGTCGTTGCTTTCATTAGGATGAAAACGACTCGTACCTTTTGCCTGTAAACTTTCTAGATACCAAAGATTCGAATCTTGTGAGTGCCTTTTATGGTAATGATTTGCAGCAGGTTTCTCACAACTCTAACCAAAATGGTAATTGGTTAGATCTAGTCTTTAGTCGCAGTAGTGGTTAGTCCAAGTAATGACGCAGAGCATCTTTTTTCCAATAGTTTACACCATACTGCACTCTCAGTTAGGTTTGCCACTCCTGATTCTATTGACTTTAAAACGTACAATAATTCAATTGTATATGACTTTCTTAGTGTCGAATATGAAAGCGTTGATCATGTTCTTGACTTTGTAGATTGGACGAATACTCTTTCACCGTTAGATTTTGAAGAAGCCATTTTCAATTTTTACAAAAGATATGTCCCTAAAATATGTCCCAAAAATTAAAAAAAAAAAAAGTTGTCCTAGCCATGCCCTATCAAGCCATGGCTAGGACAACTTTTTTATATGCGAATATATAAAAGTTCGAAATCGTAAAAACATACTTTATAAGGAGATAAAGCCAAATTTTGATATTAATCGCACTATTTAGGAAGACTATAATGAAGTAGTTTTTTTTCCATGATAATGCCAAAGCGCAGGGGATTACCCTTTCGCCGCGAAGGTTAGGTAAGGAGCTAGAGAGACACTTATGGGAGAAGCCAATTACAATGAATTTCACTATTCTTCAAGTGCCACACTTTATACTTTGAAGTGCTGGTGTTATTTCCAGTCACCAATAAAGCTATCATGTGACACTTAATTAGTGGAGCGCAGTTATTATGCCCAGTCGCCAACTATTAAGACAACACAGCACGAACAAGTACAACTATGAGCATACGGTGGGACTCGAACTCGCGGCCAGCAGATTGCTGCTTTGAATCGGCGCCTTAGAGCTGTCGACCTCCCAAAAAGCAATTATTGACAAAGTCTTGCGATGCTCATGTCAATTTTGTGAAGAAAACCAACGAATATATAATCCACGATCCGAAAAAACTCTTTGATTTTGTAAATATAAAGCAAAAACCAGCGGCTATCCATCGTCAATGTTTCATAACAAAATCATCTGAGATTTGTGATTTATATTCGGTGCCAATTTTCAGAAAGTTTTCAATGCACCAAACTCATCTAACTCAAATCTTCCTCCTTCTGATTCAGCTCCAACATTTTTTGCCAAGAAATACGTTAAGCTGTTACCGAACTCAATTTTAACAAAGGTACTGGTTCTGATCAACTCCCATCGGCTTTCCTGCGTAAGTAAGTAGAGCAATCAATAACCCTTCTACTTACATTTTTTGACAGATCACTTTCATCTGGGGTTTTCCCATCCTGTTGGAAAATTTCATATATAACACCAATCTTCAACAACAGGGATAGACGCTGTATCGAAAATTATGCCATTGCCATTTTATCTTCGATTCCAATACTTATAACTACTTAATAAATTCTCACCACTAGCTCTCATCTGAACAAGCACCAACATGGCTTTAGAAAAGATCGCTCAACTATAGCACACTTGACAATTCTAGTTTCGGAAGTTCTGTGTAAAATGGAAAGAGCTTACAAAATTCACGCAATCGAAACAGACATTAGAAAAAATTTTGACAGAGATAACCATTTTATCTTGGTTTTAAAGCTGCAAGAATTCTGACTTGTTGGATTTTTATTTAGCTGGCTCAGTTCCTACCTCCACAATCGAATCCAATTCGTAAAGTTTCAAAGAGTTCTATTAAAAACATATATTTACTACTTCTGGTGTACCACAATGCTGCCATCTTGGCCCACTTCATTTTAACATATTCGTCTGTGATCTGTCTGACGTCATGTCAAATAAAGCTGACCTAAGCAAGACTTGACTGAAACCTGACCTGACTCAAACCTGAGTCAAGTTTGGATTGAAGAAAAAGTAAACCAGATTTAGATTCAATGGTGTGGCTCAGTTTGAAATCGTTTGCTAAAGGAATATCCACATTCCACAACATATGCAGCTAATGAGCCAGTAGATAGATTCTGCTTTTTTCAATGGTCTTAGCATCCTTTACTTCCCAACGATTTCCAAATTATGCCACAAAGCCTCCCTTATAGAAGCCATTTATATCTCGTAATGTTTAAGCTTTTTGTAAGTTATTGTTTTTGACTATTTTTTTTTTTTGGTTTGTTATATCTCTATTATAACTTGTAGCTTATTTATTTATTTATTTATTTATTTATGCGTTATTTATTTGAAAAAAAATTTATATAAAACATTCTGTGCTTAATATTTCCCACTGCGTCAGCTCAGTTTCCTGTCTAGTATATGCCCCAAATATTTAGCACTATCCATAAGTTCTAATGTTATTCCGTTTAGGGTAGGTGTGGCAATATCCGGCACTCTATGTTTTCTTGCGAAGAGTACAAGTTGTTAGGACTCAAGTAAAAACAAATCGTCTCAACTAGGAAAAGAGTTTTATTCGGTAAAGAATGATAATAATTCACTTCTAATGTACTTCAGGTCCTTCGGAGTCACGTCCGCACTCGACCACGCCCTGATGTCGTCTCCCACTCATCTTCTTCTCTGCTGAGAGTTCAGTTCGAGCTACCTTCCCTAGGCTCGGTGTAACCGTGACAGTTTTTTGTCTGATTTGCCTTACGACCAGCTTTCTTGCCATGATTTGGATATGGTCCAGCGCCAAGTGCATAAGGTGCGACAAAGGTTTTTTGGGAATGCAACCCTCACAACTACCACAAAGCCATCGGCATACGCTACCACCTCAAAATCACTAGCTCTTATAATCTCCAGTATCTCGTTGACTATCAGGATCCAGAAAAGGGGCGATAAGATCTGTTTTGTGGTGCTCCTGTTTTGACTATTTTCTTCTCTTTGGCCTTCAAAGGTGACCTTAATTTACTTTTTTTAGAGCACGTCCGACGCCCAGGTCGTCAAAATTTCATCCACTTCATAGCCAACCAAGGCATCAAGAATAATCCTAACAATGACATTGTTGAAAGCCCCTTTGATGTCCAACAAGGCTGCGAAAGTGAGTTCCTTTTCCAGTAAGGATTTTTTAATTGTACCGACTACTTATGTAGTTCAATTTCGTTTCTACTGATCTGCTCGCGTGCTCATTAACACAGAGTCTCGAGACATCCATCGAGCTCTTGATTTCCTAATCCACCAGTCTCTCCAATGTATTGAGTAGAAACAATATTATGCTAGTTCGTCTAAAACCCTTCACGTTGTGGTGATTCAACCTGTCCAGTTTAAAGAACGCTACAGCTTTTGTCTATTGCTCGGGTACTACCCCGGACTGCCTTGAGTTACTAAACACCCTTCGTGTGCTGCCTCTAGCCTCCCTAAGCTATAAGGCAGTATTTTTCCTTACGGGCTTTTCCAAGCAGACATCTTTGAAATCAGACATGGAGATTCCTCTAAAACGGTTCACCTGCTTGTTAATTCATCCTAAGTTCGTCGGATCTAGGTTGTCTAGAGCTCTGATATGTCTCTTTGTTTTTCTAGAGTAAACGTTCCATTGAATTTTTAAATTTATAAAAACAAATTACCCTGAGTTATATTTTCCTGGTCCAGGATATTTTCCTGGGGAGTTCTTCAGTAATTCTAAGATATCTCAAAAACTATTCATTGAATTTAATTGAAATTTTCAAATAATCGTTTCGAGACATTGTGCTTTAAGAAAACATAATTTTCAAAATCTTATTTTTTTAGAAATTCTAACTACTCCTTACCCTTTAATAGTTTTGAACTTATTTCACTCTTCTATCATTCCAAAACTTTTCACATTTTCTAATTTCCAGCAAAATTTTAACAACCAAAACTGCAGATGACTTTTACTGTCGCATGGGAACACTGTCAGGAGAGCTACTGAATGGTCATTTGATTGATTCAAACGGACTAATTGAAAAAGTTGTGGAACTAGGACCTATTGCTGATCTACAAAAGCTTCGCGAAAAACATCTCTATAATATTGCTCCCTGGCAAGATAGGAAAGGATTGAAGTATATTGCACTTAAATTTTACTTTAAATTTTTACTAACCTCTTGTACATTTTCCAGAATTTTCTATTCGGACGACGAAGCCGATTCCGATGAAGATTCACGTCTGGCAGTTGCAACCGTTTGGGGACTTCGTCTAAATCGTCGCGGCTCATCAACATCAGCTAGCAATAAACCAACACCTGACAATAAAGATCGCATTGCTCTTGATATATCACTTTTAAAAAAGCAATACGACCGCCTGCGTGAAAGGCAACGTCAAGCTCATATTATCCTTACTTCAGCAGTGGCCAAACAGGGAAATCCTGGTTCGACCAATCCAAACCCTCCTCTTCAAGTCAACCAACTACTCATGGGACGCAGTGCAATAGTGACTCATAAAGGTCGTCGAATTGGACCACCGCAAGGTGCTATCCCTCCTGCCCGTAAGACTCTTCCCATCACCACAAGCAAATCCATGAAACAATCATCATCAAAGCCTGTCAAACGAGGAGAAACTCTTCACTGGCACGATACTGAAGCATCCAAAAGAAGAAAAGGCTCGATCACGTTGAAGGAAAGTGCACCTTCGAAAAGAGATAGTCAAGAATCAGATGTTTCAGCGTCTTCTAGAAGCAATATTCCAGAGAAAGTGCCAATGCGAGTGCGCAAGAAGAGCGAATCGTCTTCCTATAGTGAAGACAGTGATGCCAATTCCAGTACTAGTACCAGTTTATGTGATGATGAAGACCTAGAAGTAGTCCCATCTTCCGTGGAAGCAAGTCCGCTTAGAAAATTTGATCTTAGCTCTCGAGCACCCCGCACTGATGAAGATAAAGTCGCTAGTGAAAATGAAGTGCCTGAAATAGTTTTAATGAATTTCGATATGGAAGAAAATTCACTTTGTAATGTACCTGGAAGAGAAAAATCTCGAAGTGCAGAAAATGTCACAAAATTTTCTGAAATGATGGACGAAGACAGTTCCGCTGAATGTGATCGTATTGGAAGCAGCAAAATGACAGGAGCCGATGAAAAGGACGGATTTGTTGAAGATGCACATCATATTACTTCCCCTAATGCATCTGCTAACATAACTCCTTCTTGTGCCTCATCTAGTTTACATTTAACCTCATCATTAGACAAACCAATCAGTTATCTTGATGTTGCCGCCAAATCTCCGTTGGAAATAACAAGCACTAGCCAACTGTCACCGATCGCGGATATAAGCTCTTACATAAGTAACTCTAGTATAAGTCCTTTGAGAACCCCGTCAACGCCTTTTGACTTAAGCAACTTGCTGAGTAGTAGGAAAAGCGAAGAATCTGCATACCAGGGATCTGACGATAGCTACGACGCCAGCGAAGAGGGTGTCACAAATGAATATTTTGAGCGAGTCAACCTTGTCGAGCGTCCGAAAAAACTCGACCTTCTCTTTTCACTCAACGACAATGAAAGTTTTCTGAAAAAGTTCAGGCTCTCACCAGTTGAAGATGTCAGAGAAACAACAACTAGTGATCCCACACCACAGAAAATTGATCAAGACGAAAAGAATAGCGATGCTGTCGAGGTAAATCAATCATTTGAAAGAAACTCATTTCACCAATCATCAGATGTTCCATCAACCGACCATTATAAAATAGAATCATCTGGAGTTGAATCAGCCAAATCATCTAACGCTTCTAGTTCTACCAAGCATGTTGTACGGCATCCAATTCCTTATCATATCAACCGCGAAAAGTCATTTTCATTTGATGATGCGACCCTAGTAGAGAAAGAAGAGCCCAGACCAACATCCTGCCCGGAAGCGCGAGCTGACATCTCGGAAGGGAAAGCCAGAAGCGATCGTGTCTTGAAAATAATCGAAGAAAACTCGATGATCCTGCATAGGATTTTGAAAGAACACGCCATAAGTCCCAAAACTGACTATATTGATGATACTGATCTCAAGCTAGCCAGTCCTCGAGAAAGTGTTAGCTTGGCGTGGAGTCGTGAAAAGAAGCAAGAGTTCGGTTTAGCCCATCAAAAAGATGAAGTTACATCCGTTGATCGTGATAAGGAACTTGATAATAGTGATCCTGTTCAAGAATGTATTCTTTCAGCAGCTGACAAACCTGACAATAAAAAATCCCCGGATAAGCTAAGTAAGTCTACATTTGCTACAAACTTCGAATCCACAGGTTCGTTTCGAAAGATCGACCGAGATCGATCGACATCCCGTCCACGGTCTAGGACCGAAATACCCTCACGCTTCGACGACAATATAGCAGATCGATTAATATCCATAAAGAAAACGATCAAATCGATTGACTCTCTGTGTGAAGAACGCCCATACCGAAGAGAAAAATGCCAAAGGTACATAGACTCACTCTTCGAAAAGAAACCGGTCGCTGCACCGCTCATACATGTAAGCGAACCCGCTAACGATTTTAACTCAAACAAAGACTATACAAGTACTGAAACTTCTTCTTACTCTGGATCATCGAGATATCGGTATTCGCGAGATTCGAAACGAGATGTTTCACCAAGACGAAGACAGGACGAAGAAAAGGAGGAATATGAGAGCCGAGTTCGGCGAGACTATTTACCAACGTATTCTAGTAGCTATAAGGAAAACGATGAGGCTTCAATTGAACGATCACTTAAGAATAATAACAAGAGCCCCGTTCGCTGGAACAATCAAATTAGAGATAATGACAAAGATACCTTTAGCTTGAGCAGCTCTAGTTCGTACGTTCCCAATAAAATTGAAATCCGGCATACAACGGTTACTTCGACTATGTACGATCGATACCTGTACCAAAAAAAAGAACGCGATGCTAGATATGACAAATCACCTCCTTCACCTGTCATAACCAAAGCATATCTCGACTCTTTAAAGCCAAATCCATCGTACTCATCAAATCGCTATGCCCGGTCAGCCGAAAACTCTCCGTCGCGAGAGAAAACTACCTCTATTGAAGAATCCACTTCTCCGACAGCTGCAAACCCCGCCACCACACCCAAAGGCTATCAAATTCGAAGCTGCGACAATATCCTGGCCCAACTGAGAACCTGCTCTGCATTGACTGTGACAACTACCACACAACCGTACAGTTCATTGTCTTCGCCAAAATCTTACCAGAAATCTTTCATAACAGTCGAACCATATAAAGGACCACTAGACCGGTCAAATACAAAAACATGAAAATATATAATTGCAAATATCATTCAGTATCATGTGCTTGTTAACAATAGTATTGAAAACCCACAGTTTGGATCCCACTTACTAACCAATAGTACAGTACAAAAAATTCAAATGTAACGCTTGGTATTATAGACATGTTCCATGGTAAATAAGCTCATGATTTGTCAATGTAGTGTCAAGTCGAAGAATTGAATATTTTATGCAAAGCAAATGGCGAGCGTCTCAATCCGATTTTTTTTTGTAACTCCGAAACTTTTTTGGACCATTAAGGTTGTACCATTTTATATATCTCGGAAATTCACAACGAATTTTTTAGTTCGAAATTGTTCCAACACTTGTAAAATTAAAAAAAAATATTGTTGCTAGTGCTATTGCCTCAAAATAGTACCGGATATCATAGGACTTTATTTAGTAAAAATTCGCTAGTGCTATCTTCAACTAAAAAATAAAATTTAATGAAGCTATAGAGGTCAACATATCTTTACCATGCTTGTCGGGAAACTAATACACGAAAGTGAAATAGGATTGCAGACCTATGATGTAATGGTCTCTATCCTTTGAAGAGCTCTTTGAATGTCCTCGCAGTTTGCCGAACTGAAGGCGTTTCGAACGTCATGCGGCACCACAGTCCAATACTCATTTGCACCTCACCTCCTTCTTTCGCCTCAAATAGCATCAGATATGATTTTAACCACTTTTTCAACTGCGTCAAGAGCTGTGCACAATTTATAAAATGATCACGGAAAGCACTCTTTTTTTGTATGATTGAAAGCAACCTTTCGTAGACGATGCACTTGTCCAGCACGTGTCCAGCAGACGTATTTGACACATATTAGGCAGTAAAATAATTTTTTCACCAGAAGGTTGCTGATTGAATTGATTGATTTGAACACAAATCTTATGCTGCTTCCATTTCCTTGGTTTCCTTGGTTCCCTTGGTTTCCTCATTCAAACATCTCTTAAAAGCTTTCACGAATGCCTCCAGCTTTTTTGTAAAGCTGGTTTAAAAGTAAAGTTGAGAATACAATTTTGTCCCGGGGCTTTTTTTCTGCAATTATTCCGACAGGCCGCCTTAAGTGCGTCTTCCATTACCGTCTCGCTATCTTCGACCATTGCCGAAATTATATTGTCGGATGCAGTCATCCACCATTATCGTACGAGCATCGTTATGATGTTATCCTGGGACAGACTACAATCGGAACCTCGTTGAGTTGCCTGCATCTCTTTTTCCCTTGTGTGTCAAGCAATGGAAATTTATAAGCTCAAAGCTTATTGGAGGTTACCGAAATTTGATTCGATTGTAGCCTGTCTCCAGTATTACGCAGCACATTTGGTTACGTTATCTAGGGTGCTGGTTACTTTTGATCTGTGCGCTAATCTGTGCGCTAATCTGTGCGCGATGGCTGCGTTACAAGCTTTTCAATCATCTTATACTGGAGACATCATACTTATATATTAGGACCTATTTATTTAGAACCTTCATGTTTCGATATTCTAGGTGAGTTTGCTTTTGCCAACTACACGAATGTCTTTCTCAAGTTGTTGAGACTCTTTGGGCATCACCCATAGTTAAGCGGATGGTCACCGCCACATTTGACACATTTGGCATACTCTTCGCGCAGTTTAGTGTACTTTGAGAGGTGTGTCTCATCTTCGCACTTTACGCACTTTGCCTAGGTATGGCAATTATTAATTGCATGGCCAAATTGCTGACAGATATAGCTGATTGTTTTGATGTTAAAGATTTCTGTTTCATTACTCGGAAGGACCCAACGGGAAAAGTAATGCTTCGGCATATATTCGGTAAGCATTTCGCGTAATGCGTGGAAACATTACTGACCAATTGCATGTTTATTTCTTTTTAACATTGCATGTCCTAGGCTGGGAAGATTTATACAAGGGGAAACTTATGCTTTTAGCTTTATAGCTTTATGTATAAGAGCTTTTTGGAAAGTCCTACATCGTATTCTCGCATTTCTGTCATCTAGGTTGAATACGAATAGAAGCTTTGGCCGGCGGCCGATCGTACCTCTGCGTGCCCCGAAATGTTTGGTTATTGCATGTTGAGTGATTGTGACGCTCATTGGAAATTCCAATGGCGTATTCTCGCAGCTACTAGGGGGAATTAATACTCTTGTTTTTCATGAATTTTACTTACCCGTGATGATTTGAAATGCTCCGAAATTGTCATCCTTCCGTTTTATATACCACACTACCCATAACTGATGTATGCTCGCAAGTTCTTTTCCCCTTATTTCTGCGAGTGATGTTCATTGGCCAGTCATGGACTTTTGGAAAACCCCTTCCAAGCACATTACATTTTCATTACCAAGAATGTTTGCTGCATATATTCTGTCCGAAATGCATTACAGCGATTCCCGTTAGGGAGAGCTTTTGCAAAAGATAGCCTCAAGCATCTCTTGTATTTTTTCTTATATAAGGCCATAGAGACCTCGAATCACCACATTTAAGTCTTCTCTTCAGTGAATAAATATTTATAGTATTGAATTTTTCGGTAGTAAGGAACTTAGTCAGTCTTTTGTGAATCAGTGTAGGAGCAGGAAACGCCTGTATGGCAAGATATACCCTTTTGGCTGGCTCGTAGCTTATTTGTAGATCCTTAAACGACCCGAATATTTGAGGTTACTTTTGCCGCTCCCTGATAACCACTGGGAACATCATTCCCTTTTGTTCAGTCCCATCTAAATTTATCAGTTCTTTGTTGTCAGTAGTGGCCTGTTTGGACAGCGGTTCCATCGGGGCTCTTGGTTTGGGAAGTGGAAGTGAAGGACACTCTTGTTCGGCCTGTGCTTGACTGATTGATGAAAGAACGTTCTGCACCTCCATGACCAATTCGCAACGTAATTTCAACATCCGTGTCCTCCGCTGCTATCGACCCAGATGAAGCCGTGTAGTTTTTTTGCCAGTTTTTCGCTATTAGTGAAGATGTCGGCGTTGTTGCAATTTTTCGCTTAAACTTTAATAGCTATTTGCTACCAAACTATTTCTTTCTAAGTTCCCTGTTTTGTTTATTTAGTTCTTCGTTTCATTTTCGTTGTGTTAAAAGTTCAGTCTAAATTTCAATTAGTTGCCTCATAATTTTGTCAAACCAAGCATTCTGTTCTTGCCTTAATAGCGATGAAATTTTTTGTCCGCGGAGTTTTTGACCTCTTCTAGTTCTACTTTTTTATCATTCTTATAGTTCTTCTTTTGAATCTTCTTCTCCTAAACTATTCTAAGATTGCGTCTGTCATTTTCTGATAAAATCATGACCTTCCCTTACTTTGGTCAAAAGTTTTTCCGTTATGAATATTCAATTACCTCAAACGCTGACTGCTCGGATTTGAAATAACTTTAGTATTCAGGCTCAGATCCATATATTGTAGAACTGAATGGTCGCTTACCTATAAGGAGGGATGGTCGTACTTACGGATATGCAACTCCTTTGATTTCCTGGAGTTTTTCTTTAATGTTCCCTTGAAATAATTTTTATTTTCTTCACTTCAGTGTCCTTCGTACAGAAACAATTTTTTTAGTAACTTTATTAACTGTTACCTTTGCACAAGATGCTTCAGTTAGTTTTAGAATCTTACATACGAGGGGAATTATGTGCACCCTTCACAGTTTAAGACGTGTACATGTTGAACACAAGCTACGTTAAAACAGAGAGCAAAGTCAAGGTTTGTTTTCAAGAGATACAATATACATTAGTTGTTTAGAGTTACAAGTGGTTTTTAACTGAAGAAAGTGACTAAACAGAGTTTTTTCTACGTTAGAGATGGAAAATCTAATGGGTCAATTCTTTTCAATCGCTGGAATTTTCGATGGCGTAATATTCTTTTGGCTAACTTGTTGGGATAAAGAGCAAGAGCAGCAATATGTTTTACACAGTGATTCTTAATTTCCTCTGCAGTAGTTTCGGTACGCAGGTTCTTGTGGAGCTACGGAAGTAACACGTGGATCCGGTGATAGATCTAAGTATTTTTGATTGGGTTCTCTGAACGATATTCATGAGCGGGTCCCTCTCCGAAGTTGTAGGCCGTTGTTCTAGATTGGCTTCGGGACAGACTTCTAGACGAGCACTTAAGAGGCGAAAGAAAGTTTTGCTATTGAGCGTCCATTTGAAATTATTTAATTTGAGCTTACATTGCTGATTCTTCGCTTCGATATGCCGTTTCCATATGCCTCTTGTCAAGGTGCATTCCAAGATACTTCACTTCATTGCTTTGTGGTATTGGTACATTGTTTACTTATACTTGCGCATAAGTTAGTTTTAGCAATGGGAATTTATAATGGACGTATTTGGCTTCGTTCATTTTGATTCTCCATTTTGCTAGAAGTGAGATGTAGGCTTGCAGTATTCCGGATGCCATAACTGAATTCGAATCAGTGCATAGAATGGCGACATAGCTCGCAAAGGTAGCTGTAGTTGTTTTGTTGTTTACTGAGAGATCAAATATGAAGATTGTGTAGAGTACAGGTCCCAGGACACTTCCTTGAGGTACACCAGCATACGCTAAATATTTTGTGGTAGTCAAATTTTTGTATCTACCCTGGAATGTACGGTCAGTTAGATGGGAAGAGAGTACATCAAGAAAGCTTTTCGGAAACATTGATTTAATTTTGAAGATCAATCCTTCATGCCAGATTTTATCGAAAGCTTGAGTTACGTCTAAAAAGACTGCTGAGCAGTACTTCTTGTCCTCGAATGCTATTCTAATGTCTGGCGCGATACGATGGACCTGTTGTATGGTACTGTGCTGTCTTTGGACCCGAGTTGATGTTCTGGATTTTTTTTCGCATCTTTTACTATTGAAAGTAGATTTCTCAGCAGAGCTTTCTCGAAAACTTTGAAGACGCAGGGCCAAAGACTAAAAGATCTGTATGACTTCACTTATGAAGAGTCTTTACCAAGATTGGAGATTATTATGATCTCACCTGTTTTCCAAGCTTCATGGAAATATCCAATTCGAAAAATAACGTTGAACAAACTAGACAGCCAAGATAATACGATCGGTAGAAACTTTTTGAGCATAACGTTAGTGATTAGATCAATACCCGGAGATTTTTTGCGGACGTTTCCTGGATAGTGATTTTGTTAACCTCCTTAGCCGAAGTTTTGATTGGTTGTGAGTCCTGAATACTGATAATAGGAGGAAAGTCACACGTTGCCGTAG
This sequence comes from Nemotelus pantherinus, assembly GCA_963978885.1. Lineage (NCBI taxonomy): Eukaryota > Metazoa > Arthropoda > Insecta > Diptera > Stratiomyidae > Nemotelus > Nemotelus pantherinus. The sequence goes on from OZ022264.1 coordinate 39,812,127, forward strand.
GGAAAGGTGTAAAAACCTGTTTTAGGTGTCCTGCAAAGGTGGTGACTTTCTCTGCATCACTTCTGGCTCATTGTTTGTTGGTAGTTCTTCGCTTTGCACACTGAATAGCCGGCATTTTTAGTGAAAGCGAGGTTCTCGAAGAACGACTGAAACTTTAGCTCATTGTTGCCTGGAAGTGCCAGCCTGAGCTCCCTAGAAGCTTTGTTGAGTCGTGCTTTAGTTTGAGGTGATCTGTGCAGGTGCCAATTTCATCGTGCCTATCTTTTTTCCTGCACTAGGATTTTGATTGATGAAGAGTAAGTGTTTCCCCGAGCTGAGGAATGAAAATTAATTGTAGGTGTTGCTCTGTTCAATGCCTCCAAGACATGCTCGTATAAAAGAATAACCGCAGAATTGACTTCTTCCGGTGGTCTGAGTGGTGCTATTAGAAATAAGAGCTGGTGAAGTATCTTCTAAATGAATTCTTCTAAATGAAAATTGAAAATGAATGTATACGTTTATTGTATGCGAAGTGGGTTGTCGTGTCGAGAGTGATGATGACAGAATAATGATCTGATGGCAAATCGAAAACTGCTTGTGATTTTACGGAGTTTGGAGGTATTCCCTTCAAGATTGCGAAGTCAATAAGGTCCGGAATTTTGTTGAAGTCCGACGGCCAATACGTTGGATGACCAGTTAAAATATGTATCAAGCCATTCGTTTGTAGTGTTTCCAAAAGTGCTTTAGAATGTATAATACTGACAACACTAAGAATCTAGTTCTTTTGTCACCATTCTGAACGTTTCTTCCGAACAAACTTGAGTTTTGGTCTTGGAGATGAGAACAATGAAACACAGAAACAATTTATTTTTATTTTTCGAGTCAGTTTTATTTTCAGTATATCTCTGTTTGTATCTCTTTCACTTGCGTTCGTTGAATTTATCTCACTCATCAACTCATCTCCTTTTTTGTTTTCATAGTAATATTGCACACGTCTGCTTTTCACGAGCTTCTTACTGAGATTATTGTCTTTTGTATCATGTACTGTACGTGCGCCAAAGATCACCCTCTTAATTGTGTGCACTAAAAGTAGAGTTTCGCGTGCACAAACAAATGCGGGTTTGGCAGTTTTTGGATGTAGCACGTGAAAATAAAAATAGTAGCTCAATTAAAAACAGAAACCATATTCAATAATATCTTATAGGAGGGAATATTGAGGGTTAAGATAATATAAGCTTGTTTTTTCTATGAATAAGTTGTAACAGCCTGGCAGACTCATAGCATTGTCTTTCATAATTATGCCACAAATAAAAGTAAAATATGTTCTGATGATGTTTGCAACTTGTGAAAATGCTGTCAACTCTGCACAAATCTTCTCCTCAGTTACCACCAATTTGACATTGTGGAACTAACTTTTCAACTTACTCGTATAAGTAACGCAAATATGATCTACGCTTTTCTTGAAATCTTCGCTTCAATCTTGACTTGTTTGTAGCTCATTAAGACTATTCCTATTGATTGCCAAATATAGAATATGTTTCAGGGATTCGAGAGCTTAATCAGCTTCCTGTGGGCCAATATTTCGTATGGGCTCTTTAAATTGAGAACTTTATATTAAGTGCTCTTTTAATTGAGAATTTAGAACTAGTGTTTCTGCGTCAGTTGAAAATTGGTCAGTGTCATGAACTTGCCAATTAATACTGGTCCTTGGAATGATGATGGATATATACCACCAAACACCATTTGATCGTTTTCTACATAAAAACTGATGTGAATGCTCTGCGATCAGTGTGGGTTTTGAGCCAAAATCTTGAACAAAGTTCCTTGGAGAAGCTGAATGCTCGAGACGACGGCGTCCAAACCTTCCTTCTCTTGGCCTTGAATCGATTGTTTTTTCGATGTTTCTGTATCGTCTTCGAGCTCAAAAAAACTCCTTGTCGTCTGGTGTAGTGAATAAATGTGAAAACTATGTTATGGCGGCAGCGGACAAGGCTTAATGAATTTAAACAGTTTTTTTATAAACACATTTATTAATATTGATTTCCGTTCTAATTGGTTGTTTCACATTTGTATCGTTTTCCACGTCGCGTTTTTTTTCTTTCTCCTGTCAATAAGAAACTCAAGGCCTATTTTGTCCTTCGGCGAGACTCGATACATTCGCCAGGAAAACGAGACTTGTCAGTCTCACAGTAATAAATAACATTAACACTGGTTCTATTGTATATATTCCCAGAGCTCAGTTTTCTGCTCGTGAGCCGGTACGTTTTACCAGGTTTTCATTTACCTACAACGTACCTTTTGCTCCCACTTATGTATATTTTTACTCTCCATTTTTACGCTTGCGTAGGCAGCATAATTGTTTGAATATTGGTCTTGTTCCGCCTTCGTTACGCACTTTTAAAAATAAAATAAGAGCAGGTGCTTTATCTTATGAAATGATCTAATTTCCTGAATTTTTGATTTCATATCTTTGGAGAATTATGATTAGATTTCACCGCCTTTTTATACTTTGTTTAGTTTTAATTTTTTTTTTCTGTCTTTTATTCTTCTGTTTTTGAAATTTTGTACTATATTTTGTTTTCATTCTTTCTTCTTTTTTTTTTATATATAAGTTGATTCCTTGCCTAGTCTTTAATCGGATCTTTATCTGTTGATTTAGACAATAAATAATAATAATAATTACATATAGTTAGACGACATAACGTGCTGAAACTTGGTCCTCGTCCGTTGACGTTCTTTGAATACAAAAATCTTTAAAAATAGAGTCCTCAAGTATCATGTTAATTTTTGAGCTTGTCAAATATTTAATTTTTTTATTTTTATGGGAGATTTTTTCTTATACTGTATTCTCACACTGTTATACTCTATTTCTGGATTGGATTATATTTTCTTATATTGTTTTTCCTAATCTGTAACTGGGTGTAAGTCTGTTGTATTAGACAATTGAGCAAATAAATAAATTAGACATAATACAATGGAATTTTTTGCATCGCGATTCTTCGACTCGCTGCTTCCTCATGTTTCTCGATATTTGTATTTCTCTAATTCAAAAATCTCTTTTAGCTTACTCTTCTTTAAACATATCGAAGTTTGCCCTAAGCAATATGATGTCAAAAAAAGGTATGCATCGAAAAGATTTTATGCTAAAGAAACTAATTTAAAATTACAAACATCAATTAAATGAAGAAATCAATTGTGTTGTCCTAGTAAATATTACAAAACAAATTCGGATTGAATCGTCAAATGCTACAATAGTATTTGCTTGTAACAACTTACCAAGTTACACCGGTATCAAGAACACTAATGTTGATTGACCTGTAATAGCCGTACGTAAGAAGCTACATATAATAAATAGTTACATACATATTGTTCAACCAGCTTCACAGTGTTACCATGCCCCAAACCAAAAGTAGTTGCTACAATAATGATATTTTTTGTACAATTGAGATGTATAAGACTATAATAAAAAACCTACCTAAAATATATTCATCCTAAGAATTAAAAAAAAAACACTAATAATACGCTAGCATACCTCGTTAACATTTTTCCACACACTTTGCCTCTCCTGCACATTTCAATTAAACATTTCAAATCAATTCGAAAATTCCTACCACATATTCTAATCATCCAATGCATACATACATATTCGCTTGTGAAATTTTGCTATGATTTCAGCTCGAGTCCAATAAATGTGCTATGAACACTAATTGTGAAACAAAACACTTTTAAACACGATACGGAATTCAGCTTTTACCGGCCATGTCTTAACAATGAAAATATCCTTGTGTTTGATATTTTAACTTACAACATTCATAGATGCACTCATAACCTGCTTCCAACTAACTTATAATATTTCAACCGACATGTCAACAAAAACTGTTATCTAATTCAAAGTTTACAGCTCTGAATATGTGTGTAGGTATGTAAATCTTTATGAAAATTTATATTTATTCGTTGTTAGCTAGTCCTATAAACAAACCATAATCAACTATTCTAGATCAAAAAGGAAGATGAAAATAATTCTTGACTGATTTACTCTTGCCATATATTATTATACTTACTTATACTATTAAAATGCGATGTATTCAAACAATATTATTCTTAATTCATCGATTATGTGTACCGTGTCGGTCAAAAATGATGTTGAAGCGTTCAATTTGCCATCGATGCCAGCTGGTTCGATGCGTCTAATATAATCTAATTGAAGCATATAAAAAATAAAACGTTTTAATTATTGTATGGTTGAATTTTAATATTATACGAAAATAAATACAGAAGTATTTTGTTTTTAACAGATATTTTGTCGTATTTTTTCAAGCCCCCATGCCTTGGATGTTTGAGTTTTCAGCTGAGGGCTCGGGAAATGTTTAAACTTACCATGTCCGAAAAAAATAATGTACAATTGGGAAAAAAATGCATTAAAGTTCATAATTTTACTAAATTTTCAAATCAGCAAGTTTACAAGAAATGTGTAAACGAATAAACATTGAAATTAGTTGACAGTGAGCAAAACGGTCATATTTGCATTAAAGCGGTGAATCATTCGTAAGTGTGACAATAGGTCTGTTCCCGTACCACCATTAATTACAATTAATCGCGATTAATTGCAATGAAGCTGTTCCCGTACTCCGTTTTACTGAAAACTGAAAATTTCCCCTCTCTCAGTAAAATTCAGTAGGGTCTGAGCTACTGAAAAATACTGAAAAGTGTCAAATGGTGTGGTGCGAGTAAATAGTTTCAAATGTGCGCGGCAAGCAACATATTTTTTGCGGAATTTTACTATGAAGGTCGAATATTTTTGTGGCGATAATTTATCACCGCTCAGGATAACCGTACAATCACTATTGTTCTTCCAAAAACCGAAAACTGACACTTTTGTTTGTCAATTTTCAGGAAATGCAATGAGAGCGTTCCCGTACTTTTCATGAATTTCCCCCAACACATGATTCAGGAAAATTCAGGAAAATTCAGTGACTGAAAGTCCGGGAACAGACCTAATCTATGCTTGATTTCTATGCAAATTTTAGTGAGGGGAAAGTCGGAAGGACATTTATTTAGGTATAACGCCGATATTTTTCATTTCGCATCACTCCACACACGGATTACGTACTCGAGTAGAACGGTGAGAGGGCCACTCTTGTGTCGATATCACCGCAAGATGGTAATGAAGACAACGCATCGAAGATGACAAGTGCTGATGATGGTGGGGAGAGACGTGATCATCTTCATTGAAAAGGTCAAGAAGAAGCTGGGTGGGCTTTGCGCAAAATGCCACGAAAATGTCAAAGAGAATTTCACTGGTTAAATTCTCGCGGCGATCAATATGTGCAGACAATACAAGCGTATTCAAGGAGAGACCATACAAGTCGAGCATACTACGACCTAGTAGCCCAGAAGTTAAGAAATTCTTTGGTATGTCGTGCTATAAAACCTAACTGCTTGTCTGCACGGCAAATGATTTTATCGTATTGTAAGGAGAAGGGTAGATGACCCATATCAATAACTTTATCAGCTCGAACTAATAAGCGGTTCCCGACAAAGGGTGTGTTATTTGCGATGGTTTTCTTTTTGCGGGAAAAACTTATGTTAATATTATGTATTGCTCCGCTCCACCCGTCTTAAGGCACTATTCGTGTTACTTCATTGACTGCCAACCAATCTACTTATCTTACAGCGAGCAATTCTTGCTGCTGTGAGACTAAATTGTATCTTGGCATGGAATAGAACAGAATTCGACCATGCGAGGATTTTGGTCGAGGGAGTTCACAACTCGCATTCCTGGTAGCGATGAATGGTGTGATGGTGTCACCCTCGAAAGTGGGCTTATCAATGTGTACACTGACGGCTCAAAGCTCAACAATAGAGTCGGAAGTGGTGTATACTTAGATGAGCTGAATCTCAAGCTTTCCTTCCGTCTACCAGACCATTGTAATGTCTTTCAGGCGGAGGTTGCAGGTACTTTACAGGCAATCGACTGCCTTCTATGTAAACGAATATTCGGGGCTAATATTGGCATTTTCACAGATAGCCCAGCGGCTATTAAATCCCTTACTGGAGATGTCGAGACATTCGGTTGTTCAATTGATTTGAGTACCTGGACATAGGGGTTTTCAGGGCAACTGTGAGGCCAATGAGCTAGCAACGCTTGGAACCTTGTTACCGGAGATCTCCTACTTCTTCTCAATAGGTATACTGGCCATCAGGCAAAAATATCTCGAGCATGCTAGGAGTCAGTGTACTCCACCTCTTGTGCCAGTGCCCGGCGTTGGCAAGGAGAAGGTTGGTGGTAATTGGTGCTCCCTTTCTCTCAAACCTGACCGAGTTGTCTCTGGTCAATTCAAAGGGGATAACTCGATTTGTCAAAGGAAGCAGATAGTTTCCCGAGTTCAGTGAGTAGGAGAGAGTCACAAATTATTGTGGCATCACAACGGGCCTCTCTTGTGCCTATGTGTGTCGGTTGGCGGACCTCGGTGGACCAGAGCCTAACCTATGCATTGCTTGTTAACAGTACCCCACCGCTTAAGCGATTTTCCCTGATAAGCGACTTTTCCTGATGAGCAATATTAGATGCAAGTCTTCCTGCGTAAACTCAAATTTTTCCATATCTACATACCTGTGTTTCTTCAAAATCCGAACTGTCAAACATTTCGATTTTTAATTAAAATATTTATTATGATTAGCTTCACAACATCAAAGTAACGACATCAAACGAACGAATTTCAAAACAAAAAATTGTAGGATCAGGATATTCCCCGTTTGGATTCCTATACATATACCAAGCATTTTTATGTATTTCATATTAACTACAAACTTGGGACCTAATTGCCGCTTGAAGTGCAAAACATTCCAAGGCCAAAATATGCACTCATAACAAAATCAAGCTACCGTTGTCGTTTTGATTGGAAGTGAGCCTACTAGGAGCCTGGTCTTGGTTGAAAGTGTCTATCGGAGAACGTGGCCAGTCGCAACTTTAACCGACGTGAATTTATTATTCAACCGATCCATGTCGTTTTTCAGTGCTAAAGCTATAAACAGTGTTATCGAAAAGTACGTATCAATAAATAAAAAGTCTCTAGCGCATCGGAACCACTAGGAAACTGATTATCGAACAAATTGTCTTTGAATGACTTAAAAATGTATGAAGACGTAAAACCCTTCTTTGTAGTATTATATCAGCAGCAATTAGTCTATCATAACATGATTGTGCTTAATCAACCTATCTCTTGAATTTCGTTTTCATGCAAAGATGTCATCGAAAGTTTCAGCGATTAAACTATGTCTAGGGCTGCCATCCGAAATATTTCCAAAACTCGAAAAATTTAAATATCAGTTGTTTATTTTACTGAAAACGCTTTGTTTATGAATACAAAATGGAAGCATCTGCTGGTGCAATATTTACGGAATTGTCTGTTGCTGGCAATCATGCGTTGGCACCATAGCTGCTTCACCTTGATCTAAATCCACCTTGTGAATTTCGTTTCGATTGAATGGCTGCGCTGGAAGTTATAGGAGTGAATAGAATTTTATGGTAACCATCCTCAAAACTTTTCAAATTTTCGAAAACTTAATGTTTATTGTTGACTGTCATTGCAAAATCATTCCCATTTGGAAATTTTATGACAACATCGCTCTATAAAGAAATGTCAATAAATTACGAAATTCATCGTAGCTGGCAACCGTTTCATGATTTTTCAACGAAATTCCTACAAATTTAGAAATGCAGCAAGATCAGCTTATCACGTGAATTTCGTTTTGATTTCGCCACTGCATCGGAAGTTACAGGGAAAAAATCATTATTTTCCTGAGCGAATTTACAATACTTAGGACACAAAAATTGCCATAGCTGGCAATCCTATACTAAATTTTCAACCAAATTTCTACATAATTTGCCTTAAAGTAAGGTTCACTTACTGCGTGAATTTTGTTAAAATCTGGTGGCTAAATCGGAAGTTATAGGCAGTTTTTTTCTGAGTGATTTTCAAGATGGCACCACTGCCATAGTGTTGCCTGTATTTCAAAATCACTTCTATCAGACCTGGTCCTAGCTAATACCAACAGATCCTGTAAATTTCATATTAATCGCATTATCCGGTCGTCAGTTCTCGTGAACATAAGTTTTGAGTGCTGAAAATAGAGGTAATTTGATCATTGCCGCGGAATTTCGAAAATTTTTATTAGACTCCAAAGTCCAAATTTACCAAAAAAATGAATTTATTTTCAATAATCAAAATTTTTTTAAGCTACAGTGTTTTAATAAGCGACAATACGCTCTGCAAATTTCACGATGATCCATTGTTTAAATCAGAAGTTATGACAAATCGAAATTTGAAAAATAACCTTTGCATACTTTTAGACAAAGCCCAACATTTCCATTTTTACCATGAACAAGCATAAAACATAATAGATTTTTATTTCCAATATGTAGTTTTAGCAAAAATGTGCTCTGCATGGAAATATTAGAGTACCTGAAAATTCACTAAAATGCCCGCCGTCGCCAAAAAGTTAAAGACATCTGAATTCTAACAACTCATGGACCTACTTGTTATATCCATCTATGTTCTCTGAAAGTTTCAGCTCAATCAGATCAGCCACTCGAGAGATTATCTCCCTTAATCATTTTGCAGATATATATATATATATATATATATATATATATATATATATATATATATATATATATATATATATATATATATATTTATAAATTTTCTTTGAAAATCAGTAAAAAACAGTAAATTAGCGAGCGAATAGTTTAGTAATCAAACTAAGATCAAAGATAAAATTTTCCCACACACACTGGTACTAGTTTAGTCCGGCCTGTATGAACAATATCGTGGTCTGTAAAGCTAAGTCGGCTACAGTGTCATAATTTAAGGCATGAAATCAGCAAGAAAACTCGGGTAAACTGGACTTGATGCCCCACACCCGGGAAATCCCACCACCAGAGGGCGAAAAGGTGGTAGAAGGGCTGAAAAAATGAAGAAAAACAGACAAAATTATACAAAAAAAAGAAAAAAGAAGATAAAACAATTAAGAAAAAGAAAAAAAGAAAGAAAAGAAGCCCCAAAAGCAAACGCACAACCACAAAAACACAAACAGATTAGCCCAACATCTATCGGCGAAATTCATGTAACAGCTGTGTGGGGCATCAAGTCCCCTTTTAAGCCTAGTAATGTATTCGACGAACGAAATACAGCGAAAACGTCTGTGCGAAATGAAGCGAAATAAAGTTCCGCACTCCGACACCGCGGGCAGTATATATTGCCACTGATGACATTTAACAAGTGCATTGCATTTGAATTCGGTGCGTATAAATTTAACTAAGCGGCATCAAAAATGATATTATCGGCAAAACAAAAACTACTGTATCAAGGATGCGCTGTTCATCCATCCATTTTCACCCATTTTTCAATAAAATATCCGCAAACTCGAATGAAACTATGAGCTGTCACAACTTTCGCATCAATTTAAGGTACCTGGGTCATTAAATGGCCGCGAAATTTAACTTATACAAATTGCAGTGCCATCTCAGAGCGAGTCACTGTGTTGTCTTCGAAGACAGTTATACGTCTTCGAACACATTACTGACGAGCAAAACTAAACGAAACGGAATTCCGCGCCAGGCTGATTTTGTATGGGATTTGACACTTCGTTTCGTTTCGCGTCGAATACATTTCAGGGCTTTACTGAAAACTCAACAGTGAAAACCGCCGGATTGAGGGATTCAAATGTGTCACAAAAAATTGTCCAATAGATTGTTTTAAGCAACTCGTGATTCAACTAATTTTTGCGAAGGTTAAACATTCTCAATAAACTTTGTTTGATTGTGTTGGATGTGGCTGTGCAATGAGAAATTTGGATTCTCTTAATGTTTGAAAATAGTGGTGCACTACTAAGAACATGGAAAATATGATACTCTAAGACGCTGGCGATGAGTAGATTTTTCAAGAGAGATCACAGCCTCACAACGAATTCTTCAATTATAAAAGCATAGCCCTTGTAACAGACGCTGTATTACTCTATAAGTGTTAGTGACAACCGAAAAGCGGTAAACCCATGCTGCCGTGCTTAGGATAAACCTTCTATATACATTTTAATAACTTCCGAGATATTCAATGATTTATATTTTTCTGCAGCATGTAGATATTTGGAGAAAGCATTTTTCATTATAGATTTTAACATACTTGCACAACAGATAAGTTTTCCATATTTTGTAGAATGATATAATAACGTATGTAGTTTTGCTAGCTCAAAAATGAAAAAAAAATCAGATAGAAGGTTTATGCTAAGGACGGCAACATAGTGCTAATTAAATTTTTATGACAATGATATTCATGCAGAAAACAAAGAGATACAGAATACAGTCCGCTGTCTGGAGTCCACTGTCCGCAGTCCGGAGTCTATTGTCCGCAGTCCGGAGTCCGTTGTCCGCAGTCCTAAGTCCGCTGTCTAAAGTCCGGAGTCCGTTGTCCGCAGTCCAAAGTCCGCTGTCCAAAGTCCGGAGTCCGGAGTACGCTGTCCACATGCCGCTGTCCGCTATCCGCTGTTCGCAGTCCACTGTCCGCTGTCCATAGTCCGCTGTCTCATGTCCGCTGTCTGCTGTCCATAGTCCGCTGTACGCAGTCCATAGTACGCAGTCCATAGTACGCAGGCCATAGTACGCAGTCCGAAAAATGATTTTTTTTACTTTACAGCGCTTTGGGGGTCAGCAGTGACCCCCAAAGCGCTGTAAAGTTCATTATATTTACGGAACCTCAAACCCAACATTTTTAAAAAATATTTTAGCCACATATCAAAATAAATTAAAGAGGGTCTAAAAATTTTTAAAGATAGTTATTTCCTCGATAAGTCCATTCTGGTTGATTGTTCAGGTCGAAGTGCAGAAATCCTGTATTTCATATAAAAAGCACTACATTCGAGTGTCGCAGTAACAGTCAGATGGCATTCTAGTCATGACCTAGTCCCCGTGATTCCTAGCCCTCGTGATTCTAGTCCTGAGGATTTAAAGGATTTAAAAGAGTTTATTGCCCATTCAACATTTTTATACAAGATGATCTGTTCCATCAGTGGTGAGTGAGATAGCAATCGTCTTCTTTCTCCAACTTACCATAATTACTAATATTGCACCTTTTGATACGAATTTTTAAGCAGCTTTTCCAGTGCCAACAAGGGATTCGTCATCCTTGAGTTCAACGTAGCTGAAAATGCCTTAAGTGGCCTTTGGATAAAGGAATTTGAATACTGGCAATCTCTGGAATGCTATGGAGACTCGCACAAAAGGTGCATATCGCACAAAATCAGTGCATACTTTCGAAACCACTTTGTCAAATAAAATGTTGTATGTAAATAAAAAAAATTTCAATTTTAATCATTCCGCAAAAACAATTCCAAACTTTTTGTTTAGATTTCTGTAGCTTTTTGTTATGTTCTGAATTTATCACTGATTTCCAAAGAAAATTAGTCTTAGACTCGTTTTGAGTTTTCAAGACTGTGCGAGTAACCCTGAAGCTTTGGCAGGCTCCTGAGAAAAAAAAATCCATTAAATCATTGAACCTCCTGAAAAATCTTTGCTTTTATTCAAGTTTCCGACAGACAAATCAGGTGATTATTTTCAAAAAAAGCTGTAGTTTTAATCTTTCAAGTTTAGTTCTAATGGCACGGACATTCTGGTAATACAGAAGTATGTTTTTCTGCTTAAGAATTACGTTCGAGCTCTCTAGCTGTTTCTAGATAAAAAATTTCATTGGTTTTCACAAATTTTGACTTATTTATAATGAGCGACAATATCCAGGTTGGCAGGTAAAGTTGTTTCGAATGAGATCACACATCTCCTAAGGTGGCCATCTTTCGTAAATTTGATATGGCTAAACATATGAGGAATATATCCAGCTTCTTACAGTGTTGCGGTCTAGTGCAGCCGTGGATGTATCGTACGCAAATAATGACACTAAAATATGGAGAGGAGGCGAAATTATATGCAAAGCTAAATCATCAGCATTGTCGTTAATAGAACAATGTAAATGAGATGGAGGGGGGTTGCAACAATTTACTCGTAGCTGAGTCAGATAAAATAGATGGATGCAGATTAGTTTCCATCATAGCTCGATAATTCGGTTAATAGAGAAGCTGACCCTATATTATTTGGCCCTGTTGAAATCTATTCTCATGGCTGTTCTGATTTTTTTTTCTCCCTCGTCTAACTTTGGTACTGGCAGTTGTCATCTTAGGATTCGAGAATTATTTCATTGACCTCTTCCACTGTATCCTCCAATTCCATCACTTTCATAGCGAGTCGGATGCAGGTCATGAAGTCCCACTTTGAGGCCTTCGCAGTTCATGTACTTAGGTTCCCTGTACTTAATCCTTTTTCACAATATATTTTCCTAGTTTGAACACCGAAAAAAATCCACATGACGCCCAGAGCTATGTAACATAGCGCATTATTTATGGCCCCATACGCTATGCGCATAGTACTCTGAGCTATGCAATATGGCTCCCAGCGCCATAATGCCAGAATCTACATAGCGCGTGGTCCTATGCAACATGGCGCAGCATTTATGGTCCCACACGCTATGTGCATAGTTCCTTGAGCTATGCAGTATGGCTCCTAGCACCATAATTACATGGTGCAGAAATTATGGCCCCACACGCTATATTACATAGTACCATGAGCTACGTAATATGGCTTCAGTTATTTCTTTCATAATGTAAGATAACTCCAATTATAACTCGCAGCCATACTGTGTGAGGGGACGTATAAATGTCAGCATGTGACATTTGAGTATAGATATCTTGCAAGAGCGCTGGATAATAAAGACAGCTAAGTAGCTTTGAATTTTAAAGTCAGGGAATAAAACGTAAAAATAAGGATCTAACACGAACAAACGGAGAGCTATTAGACATTTTGTTCAAGGGGCATTTTGCTTTTATAAGCTTTCGTAACATATCACCTGCTACAAAAGAGTTTATACCAAATGCTGTCCCCTGCTATTCTGGTTATCATACATCCACGGACATGCCAAATTTCACTATAGGTTTTTAGTATAAGTAATTAGCCATTTAAACTCAATATTTTAAGGGTTAAATGACTACACCGAAAAAACACATGGCGCCAGACGCCATAGTTTATAGACTTCTGGCGCTATGTGCATAGTCGATTTCGGGATTGTGATAAAATATAGCGCCACACGCCATAGCAGATAGGAGCAGACGCTATGCTTATAGCCCTCCACGCCATGCACTATAGTCTTCCACGCCATGTACTATAGTCCTCCACGCTATGTACATGGCGTATTGGACTATAGTACATGGCGTGGAGGACTATTGTACATGGCGTGGAGGGCTATAAGGATAGCGTCTGCTCCTATGTACTTTTCGCCTTGTACTATGGCGTATGGCGCCATATTTTATCACAATCCCGAAATCGACTAAGTACATGGCGCCAGAAGTCTATAAACTATGGCGTCTGGCGCTATGTGTTTTTTCAGTGAAGGTTATATGTCTATGATCAGAGATCGAAGCTCCTGTTCAGACATTACTAGATGCTCAGCAGTGTTTGAAACTTACGTGATATCTAGTGCCTCTTACCTGTTAACTATCAGGAGCGTTGGTGTCTTGCCCTAATTGGTTTCAGAGAAAACTTTGTTTCTTGAGCTTTAAGGGCTACAGAAGTCAATTTGTCAACAATAAAATCTGATTATTGAGCGATTTTTTTGCCAACATACAAAAATGAAAATAAGATATAGTTCCTTTATGATAATGACAAGATATAGTTCTTTTATAGTTCCTTTTATAGCCTTTCTGAATTCAACTTTATAACATTTTCATTCTGGTACGAAAGCGCAAATAATTGTTGAGAGATTTTCAAACGATGGAGCCTCAAAAACATCCTGATTTAAGAAGTGAAAGTTTGAAAACGGAATCTAAATACCTTTTCAAATATATTTTATATGTTTAAGTATACCAAAAATACTCAAAATCCGAAGAAAACAAATTTGGTGAAGTTTTATTTGAAAAGGCCTTTACTTTATAACCACTTTTAAAAATTAACATGCGCATTTATACAAGTAATTAGAACTTATTTATAAAAACACTTACAATATTATTATAACTCAGTGCTTAAAAAAGAAATTTTCTTATACTAAAACGATAATTTAAAACTCGGGCAGGATGGGTGGGCAAGTGCAGACTAAGTGCTTATCTCCATAAGCATCATCTATCCTTCCTACAGTTGGCCACATTTTCGTATCTGCCTTCACAAAACTCTGAAAAAAAACAAATGTATTATATTATCAAATTGCTCTTAAATCATTTTTTTGGTCTTACCGCTGGAAAAGCTGCCTGTTCTCTCGTGTAAGGTCGATTCCACTCGGAACTGATAACTTGCTTTTGCGTGTGTGGTGACATTTTCAATGGGTTCATCAGTTTATCCCAGCGACCATCCTCAATTTCTTTGATTTCATCACGTATCGATATCATTGCCTCACAAAACTTATCCAGTTCCTGTTTATTCTCCGATTCAGTTGGTTCAATCATCAACGTACCAGCCACCGGCCAAGACATTGTCGGTGCATGGAAACCGTAGTCCATTAGACGTTTCGCTATATCAACCGCTTCGATATTGGCAGTTTTCTTTAAATCTCGGATGTCTAAAATGAACTCATGCGCAACTAAATCGGTTTTTAAGTCTTTGAAAAGTGTCTTGTAATGAGTTTCGAGTCGTTTCGACATGTAGTTGGCATTCAGGATTGCCACTTGTGTGGCACGTTTCAAACCGCGACCCCCCATGAGCTAAAAAAAAACAAAGGAAGATATTGTCGGGTATGAAAAGATCGAAGCACGATTCATACAAAATTTGCAAGTCGATTCAAGCTTTCATCATTTAATTCAATCAAATTTGAAATAGAATAGATAAAACTAACATGAGCTTACCTTAATATAAGCCCATGATATCGGTAAAATAGCAGAGCTGCCAAACGGTGCAGCGCTCACCACTCCAAAGCTATGTTCTTCACTATCCAGCGGGCTTATGACAGGATGACCAGGCAGATGTGGAGCCAAATGAGCTTTGACTCCAATCGGACCCATACCTGGACCACCACCACCGTGCGGAATGCAAAACGTCTTATGCAAGTTCAAATGAGAAACATCACTTCCATAATCACCCGGTCGACAAAGTCCCACTTGAGCATTCATATTGGCACCATCCAAATACACCTGGCCACCGTGTTTATGAACCAACTGGCAAATGTCAGCAACCGTATGCTCAAACACGCCCATCGTCGACGGATAGGTTATCATCAGACACGACAGTTCCTTTTCATACTCAGCCAACTTTTCTTTGAGGTGAAACATATCGATACTGCCATCGGAACAAATCTTAATCGGTTCCACTTTCATTCCGGCCATTTGCGCTGAGGCTGGATTTGTTCCGTGAGCACTGATCGGGATGAGGCAAATGTTACGGTTTATATCCCCCTTCGATTCGTGATAGCTACGAATCGCTCGGAGTCCCGCATATTCCCCTTGCGCCCCACTATTCGGTTGAAATGAAATTCTGTCGTATCCAGTTATTTCGCAAAGGTCTTTTTCCAGTTCCTTGAAGAGCAGGTGGTATCCTTTAGCTTGTTCAACTGGGGCGAAGGGATGAATTTCTGTGAAGTGGCGAAAGGAGCATGGCATCATTTCCGTTGTAGAGTTCAATTTCATTGTACACGATCCGAGCGGAATCATTGAATGGACCAGTGAAATGTCTTTGTTTTCTAGTTGTTTCATGTATCGAACCATCTCAGACTCACTGTGATGAATACTAAAAACTGGATGAGTCAGATACGAAGAAGTTCGCCGGAATGGAGTATTTGCGATGGCGTTTGACATAAATTGATTTTCGGATAGAATGTCTTTTAGGGTTCTGCATTCGAAAATGTTTAAGATATCCTCGATGTCGGCTGTTTTTACGGTTTCATCAAGAGCGATTCCAATAGATCCATCGTTGAAGTATCGGAAATTAATTTTTTTTTGTTCGGCTCTACTGCGAATTTCTTCCACGGTGCTTCCATTCGGAATAACATGCAATGTATCAAAGAATACTTTGTTTTTCACCTGGTGACCTGCATCCTCTAAAGCGGTCTGAATTGCAAGAGCCGATTGATGGACATTCTGGGCAATGTTTCGAAGACCCTCTGGCCCATGGTAGACAGCATACATCGCTGACATGTTGGCTAAAAGAGCCTGGGCCGTGCAGATATTGCTGGTTGCTCGGTCACGGCGAATATGTTGCTCGCGCGTCTGTAACGCTAACCTGTAGGCATCTTGACCGTCCATATCGCGTGTCACTCCAATCATTCGTCCTGGCATTAAACGCACTAAACTTTGTTTGCAAGCAAAGAAACCAGCATGTGGACCACCATATCCAAGTGGAACACCTAGTCGCTGAGAGGTTCCAATAGCGACGTCTGCCCCAAACTCGGCTGGTGGGCGAAGCAGCGTGAGTGCCAAAAGATCTGTAGCAGCGACCACAAGTGTCTGCAAAATAAAATGTAAAGTTTCATTACAAAATGATATATGGAAAAACCAAAAATCCAAAGATTTACTGTAGATAACACTGTAAATTGAATATACTAAACTTACACCATTCTTGTATGCAGTTGCCGAAATTTGTGTGAAGTCCTTAACATCACCATACGTATCTGGGTATTGAATAAGCATACCGGAATATTCTCGAGTTTCTAAACGGGCCTCGTGTATAGGACCGATCTCAACTTCTATGTCAAGAGCCGACGCTCGAGTCTCTACAACCGATATAGTTTGTGGATGCAAATTGCTTGACAGATAGATCTTCTTTCTCCGATTTTGTCTAAAAACACAAATTGTTAATATTAAATCTGTACCGCCGCAAATAAATTATTAGATTCCTGTTTTGCTAATTACCTTGTGCACATGCACATAGCTTCTGCTGCTGCAGTACCTTCGTCAAGCAAAGATGCATTGGCGACATCAAGTCCAGTTAGTTCAGAGACTAGTGTCTGATAATTAAGCAATGATTCCAAACGACCTTGAGCGATTTCTGGCTGGTATGGTGTATATTGAGTTGTCCTATCAATAAATAAGTGAAAAGTATTAGTTTAATTTAAATGATTTCTGTAAATTTGAAAGGAAAGAGTATCGTTATTTACGTTATCTCAAAAGAATAAGCGATACCACAAAAATCAATTTCCCTATTTTGGGCAAGGAATTAGAACATTTTTTTTTGGAAAGCTTTTGGAGTAGTTTGCTGGCAAGAATAGCACAATTCGGGTAAACTTAGCAATAGATTAAGCAGGCCTCGGTACCATTGCCATCTTGAAAATCAAGCGGGCGTGCGATGCCTCGATACCACGCCGAAGACCACCACCTGGAAAACAACAGGCTAATTAGTGGACCGAAAAGATAGCGGAACTTAGGTGAGGAGCTGTAGCGTGCAGGCGTAGAGCTCAATGGTTTCTTGGTAGATCAAAGGTATCCCAAACTACCTCAGAACACAAGAAGGTGAAAAAATAACTGGGAAAGTATATAAAGATGTACCGGTACCCATAGGAGCCAGGACTACAAATGAGTATCTAGTAAGCTTGCTCATATGGACCCTGGCCCCTGAAGCATATGTAGGACCGCTTGGCATATTACAAGAGACTAGGAAACACTCCCATAGACCGTCAGGAAGATACTGCTTTGTTCACTATAGCGAAACTTCTTAGAACAGTTATCAAAATGAAGAAAGGCCCCAGCCCAACAAAACGAAGAGCCGGTGGCTTTACGATCAATCAACATGGGTTTCGTAATAGGCCACTCAACAATTAGTGCCATCCACGAAGTAATCGGTGCAGTAGACCAAACTGATTGCATTGGTAGTATAGACCACGGGGGCGTCATTGAGTGTTGGTCGCCGAAGAAGCAATTGAAATCCCGAGAAATGCCTACTGGAAACAACATCTACAGCTTTGCTATCGAATCCTACCTTCGATCTCCCCGAAGATGAGATTTCCCATATTCGCATTAGATGGCTGCCGGGAGCCTTGATGACATTGCAGATCATGAATGCCGCCAAGGAAGGAGGGCGAGGGCAAGTTTTCCGCGCCTTAAATCGGGAACATTAACCAGACTGGCCCTCCAAGTGGGCAATGAGCCAATAATCCGTTCCCGTAAAATGTTACTTATTCAGGAACCTGATACTTCGCATCGGATACTTGGATCGGATCAACGGAAATAACCACGCAAACGAAATATGGACTACTCTATTAGAACCTGGAACGTGCGAACCCTGTACAGACCGGAGGCCATCAAAGCCCTCCTGGAACAGGTCACTCAGTAAACTGTTTGGTGCTGATATTATGGACATGAGATCGTACACAATCTTCGAAAGCGGAAAGTCATTTGGAAGTCACAAATTCAGAGTGGCCTTCATCGTCGACAAAAAAAATATCAAATCGCAAATAATCGATTTTAAACCTGTCAACTATAGATTGTGTGCGATCTGCATTCGAGCAAAGTTTTTTAACGTTTGGCTCATTTGCTTTCATGCCTCCACTGAAGATAAGGATGAGGCAGTGAAAGATAATTTCAATAAACTTCTGGAAAGGTTATATGATTCTCTGCCACCAAACGATGTGAAAATCCTGCTGGGTGACTTCAACGCAACGGTTGGAAAGGAGCCTTCACGGTCTCTTCAACGACAATGGACAACGACTTGTCGACTTTGCGAGCAATAAAAACTTCATCGTAAGTTTCACATGTTTCCCGCATCGCGACATTCGAAAAAGTACATGGGCATCCCCGGACGGCCGCACCTTTAATCAGATCGATCATATTCTGATTCAGAAAAGGTCGGCCTCCAGTATTTTAGATGTGCGAACCTTCCGTGGGGCTAGCTGCGATTCCGACCACTACTTAGTCAATCGATGTCGAATATCACTTTCGTATGAAGCCAGAGCGAATTCAAGACGCAAGTTCGATGTCGACAAACTTCGAAACAAGACGGCAGAAGCCGAGTATACATCTGCTCTGGAAATTGAGCTAACTTTACGCCTAACAACACGTCTATCAACGAAGTGTGCACTACCATCGAGAGCGCAGTGAATGCAGGAGCCGAAAAAGTAGTGGTATATACAACCCACACTACAAAATTTACATTGAACGACCAACAAAAGCCAAGAAAGAAAAATATTACGATCTTCGGAGAGTAGCTAATAGAATAATTAGACGTAAGAAACGAAAGCATTTTCACAACATTCTGAATAACATGAATGACGTCTTTATGGATAACAACACTCGACAAACGTACAAAGTAGTGAGACACTTAAAACAAGGCTTTAAACCACGCACTAGCCTATGTATGGCTGCCGATGGAAGCATCATAAGCGGCTCAGAGCAGGTGAAAGAGAGATGGGCGTCCTATTTCCAGCAATTACTGATCGGAAATGTGCCCGGACCCGACGAATCGCCATCACTAATTGGCACATACTTTGACAGTGCCTCATCCCGCCCTCCTACATTAGATGAAGTCCGATAGGCCATGGGACCGCTTAATATGCGTGTTTAGTTTGGGCGCCTTATCAGCAGGTTTATGTGGACCGGATCGAGTCCATTCAGAAAAAATTTCTTCGGTTTTGTTTGCGTGAATTTGCTTGGTCAGATCCTCTTCGCTTGCCTCCTTACATTAATCGACTTAACTTACTGGCCATGAATACACTTAATAAGAGACGTGAAATTTTCAAAACTATCTTTGCTGCTAAGATCCTCATGGGTAACATTTCATCGGAAAACCTTTTAGGTTTATTTGGCCTCAATACCAAGGGTCACAGAATGAGACAAGTCAACATTTTATCTGTCCCTGCCTATCGGACCAACTACGCCTTTAATGAGCCCGTTTCGTGCATCAAAAGAAATTTCAACGATGATTATCATCAATTTGATTTTAATTTATCTTTGCCATCTTTGAAAAAGAGCTTAGCTAAAAACAGTCCACTTTGACTGATTTGTAGTAAGTTTTAAATCTGTAAATACTACTAGTCCTTATTAGACGAAATTCTTTGAAAATAAATAAATAAAATAAAAAATACAACAAATCACCGGCCATTGATGGGATACCCGCGGAGCTCTTGAAGACAGGTGGGATTTCCGCTTTAAGAGCGATCCATGGATTGGTTACAAACATCTGGCAACAAGAAACGATGCCGGATGAGTGACAAAAAAATGTAATATGTCCCATTCACAAGAAAGGAGATCAACTACTGTGCGAAAACTACAGGGGCATATCATTACTTTGTACGTCGTAAAAGCTTTTGATAAAGATTTTAGAGTTTAGGATTTCCCATCAAGCTGAAAAAATTCTCGGAAATATCAAGGCGGTTTCAAACGTGAAAGATTGACAACTAACCAAATATTTATGGTCAAACAAATTTTGGAAAAATGCTGGGAATTCAACAAGCGTACGACAACATCAACAAGACTACATTATATAACATCATGCTGCAATTTGGAATCCCAGCAAAGTTGGTAGGATTGGTAAAAATGACCATGACCGACTCCACATCACAAGTCTTGATTCAGAAAGACATGACCAACTCGTTTTTGACGAATACAGGGCTAAAACAAGAGGATGGATTAGCTCCTGTACTCTTTAACTTAGCACTTGAGAATGTCATCGAAAAAATCGCCGTTGAAACGAGAGGAACTCTTTTATTTAAGTTGAAACAGTAAGTAGCTTACGCTGAAGACATCAACATTATGTCACGTTCATTAAACTACGCCAAGGAAGTATTTGTAACTCTAGATGAAACCGCCAAAGAAGTTTGTCTTCAAATAAACGAACAAAAAACAAAAGTTATGACCCAATCAAGGAAAAGGACCCCAGTAAGACAAAATATAACGATAGGGTACTATAACCTTGAAAATGTAAGCAACTTCGTGTACCTAGGGACGAACCTCTCGAAGGATAGGAATGAGCATGACGAAATCAAACGACGGATTCAATTAGCCAATAAAACATTCTTTTCTGTGCTTTCCACTTTGAAGTCTCGATTCGTATACAGGAAAATAAAGCTTCGCATATGCAAAACAATAATCAGACCTGTGCTATGCTACGGAAGTGAAACCTGAATACATACTGACCCAGGCGTCTGAAAAAACTTTAAATACGTTCGAAAGAAGGGTATTGCGGAAAGTCCTCGGTCCAATACGGGAAGAAGATGGATAGCGAATCCGATACAACAACGAGTTGTATACCATATATGACGAGCCAGAAGTCTCTACCGTCATACGATTCCAAAAATTGCAATGGGTTGGCCACGTCGAACAAATGAGCGACAATCGAATCCTCAATTGGTCTCCCAAGGGGCGAGCGAGCGGAGCCAAGCCAGTCAGTAAGCCACGCAAGCGCTGAGAGGATTCAATAGATACTGACAGCAGGTCGCTTTTGAGAGCAACGAACTGGAGAACATGGTCACTGCACCGAGACGAATGGAGGCGGAGCATTAAGGAGGCTAAGGCTCGATTCGGGCTATAGTGCCACGATGGTGATGATGAAATAAAGTTACAGATACACAAACAAGGATACATTCAAAGGATGGAGATAACAAAAAGTTATTACGCAAGACCCAATTATAAGTCGTGATTAAAAAGCCTCTACCATCGAATAATCTACTGAGCAAACGACCACGATCCCAGCAAAAGATTGTATAAAAGGGTCAAATTTCATTATTGTATACATTTCCAATCAGCGATGTTTCTGTAAAACATATCTTATAACCTGTCGCGGTAGTAGCGGAAAGCTTAAGCTTAATTGTTTTGGTCCTCAGCCCCCAAGCGTTTTCATAAAGTATATTAAAGTTATTCCACGATAGCCCTTTGCGGATTTAGAGGCTTATTCACTTCATTCACTAATTTACAATCAATGTGTTTACGAGTTTGGAGTGATTAGCTTTTACGACTTTTTTCCCTTAATGTAGATGGCCAAAAAAACTGCTTTCCAGATCCACCACGGGGTATGTGTGATTTGACTCACCAAAAAAAGACCATCTACAAGCTCACGAAGTTCCGAGTTGGGACCTGCCTAAGCAATGCTTTAAACCGATCGTGCTGACTCACTTATCAGTAAACACGGACTTAAAAAAACTACCCCAGCTCATTGGTCGGTAAGGTTACCTTACCTTTACGACTTACTTTACCCCTGATTTAGCTCAGGTGCCTATTCAGAACTAGGTCAACTCAAAGCTCAGTGCATGGATTCACTCACAATAGGAGCCAGTTCTCTATGCACTACACTACACGAGCTGATAACAAAAACATAGCAAACTTTAAAGCAACGCCTTTGCTCAATGTACGGTTACTAGTTATGACAAGCTCCTTAAACAATACGCCAATGGGCCGGAAATCTTTTCTCATTAGATTTGAAGTGCCTAAAATAAGAACGATGCAGAACGAGGGGATTATACTGATTGCTGAAATAATCCAAGCTTAGCTTTGACGTAAGATAATCCCTCATCAGCAGAGGTTCTTTAAAATAGTGAAAAAAATAAACACATTTAGTGACGGATCTTTGTCTTCCAGGCTAGGAAATACGTATACTCTAAACTGAAAAAAATTTTCTTGGTTAATATTCCTGTAATTTTGTAACACTGAATTTGGGAAAAAATGCCATATTTCGCCGTAAAAGTTCGCATATTTATGTTCAGCAGCCCTATACTCAAATGTATTTTTCATAGCAACATAGTAAAAGCAACATTAAGAATATCTTACTATGTCTAATGGGTTCCAACTACATATTAAAAGGTTCTGTTTACAGAAAAGTTTATGGTCGCTTGCCTCATAAATAACAACAAACTTTAATTTTCTTTATATGTTTTTTAAAATTTGAAATTATTAAAATAATTTCAATAATTATTAAAATAATTTCAACTATACAATATGGCATCCATTGCAAAAGGTATCGTAACGCTTCTGATCTAGTGTTGTATCTACGTTCTAAGTATTGTCTCCTATTCTATCATAGAAGTTTCATATGCAACATAGCAATTTCGGTGTTCGGTTCGATGTTCAATATAATTCATACTCATGTTATGCTGTGTAGTCCTTATACTACGATGCACGTTGTATGTAAATAAATACTAAAAATTATATCCGTTGCACAATTGCAGGTTGGAAAATGTTTGTTGTAAATTGTATTAATACTACGATCAATTACTTTCTGGTATTTTTTCCAGCCCCTGGACACGGACGGTATAACTTTCCACCATTAGCCCCTTCAATCCTCTCGTGCACAAAGCATGTTAAAAATGCCTAGCACTCATTGTCAAATTGGAGAGGAACTACTTGTATTTGACCCGATTTGACAATGAGTAGCTAAAAAAATACTACCATCCCCTTCTATTCTTTCTCTTATGGGCATGTCCACTCCAGTTCTACTACCTCACTGATTTTTTCCTCCTTCTTTCCATTCTTTCTACCACTCTATCAGCATGCACCGTCTGTGAGCATCATTTTCCCTTCGAGTAGGTGTTTCATAGTGCAAATGCCAAAGCTCGGAGGACTACCCTTTGATGTGAATGCTTAGCTATGGTGGTAGGAACACACATATGGGAGAAGTCGATATCAATTATTCCATTATTCTTTAAGTGCCACTTTTTTTCTTTTTTTTTCTGAAGCGCTAGTATTATGCCTATTCGCTACTAAAGCTTTAATGTGACACCTAATTAATGAAGCGCTGTTAAGTCACAGGCTGTTAAAACAACAGAAGCCGAACAAATATAGGGCACCATAGGCACGCGGGATTCGAACCCGCGGGCAGTAGATCGCTGCTAAGCTACTAAACGATGCAGTGCAGTCGCTATGCTTACTGGCAATTGAGGCTAGGCTTACTGGTAATTTGTTCAAGGAAACATGGGAAAGTTTAACATGTTTTAGTTATTGGAATCGAAATAATTTTGTATGTTATCAAATAAGTTATTGTAAGAAATACTATAGTGTATCTCTACGTCCGCCTAGGTTCTCAGACGAAAGTTCTATAACTTATAGAAATTTTAGCCATAAAACTATATTAAAATATTTCATAGCGTTCTACTATGCAACTATGTCTAAAAATACTATAAATTGTCACTGTCCATATATAACCTATGCATATGGGATAAGTGATACATAAAATTGGGTAAAATATACTAACAATTTTTTCCGTGTATTAGAGCATGAGATAAATATTGCTCCAGACGGTCCAGGCTGATTTAATACGTGAACAGAGCTTGTAAGTCTTACTAACGTAAATGATGTAGTAGGTATCGAAGGCTTAGTCCTGTTTATAATTAAATTGCGAAGAGGTAGACTTAATATCTCGTTGTGGTTGAAGGAATAGTTTTATTACTCGCACTTAGTTCTATTATACTTTGACAACGAGCAGAAATATCGAACAATATTGATTCAAACAATCAAAGTGCATGAGAAACGAAAGTAAAAATATTTTGTGCAGCAAGATTTGTCAAGATTTGTCAAGCATTTTGTGCAGCAAGATTTGTCCATCTTATCAAACTACGGTGCAGGTAGCAAGCAGGTAGCTAGCAAGCAGGAATCGAGTCTTGTCCCGACTATTCCGAAAATTTTCCAGTTGCCCTTACATAACCCTTTGGCGAATTTGGACGTATAAGTCAGGCTGGAAGACTTAAATCTAAGTTTCGCCTGTTCACAAAGAACGAAAGATGTAATTTAAACTCAACTCAATTTTAGTGGGCAAACGTAACCGGTATGTTAGTACAGTTTTTTGCAGACGGACAAAACCATGTCACTTCAAACATCCCACACGCGACTGACTAAATCAAACAAACATGTTTTGCACTTACCAACCAGGATTCTCAAAAATATTCCTTAATATAGTATGCGGTACATAGCAATTGTGATAACCCATTCCAATATACGAGCGCCAAATCTCATTCTTGTGAGCGATGTGTCGGATTCTATTGATAAGCTCATGTTCATCTGAAAGTAAAAAAAATAACATATTCAAAATATTATTCTAGAAATGTGCATTAGTTTGCCACGTCAAAGCGGTGTTTTTGTTTTTCACGATCAACTGATTGTCTTCAACTCGCTTCGAATATTTCCCATTGATATGAAAGTCAGAAGTAAGCCTTGTCTGCTGGGGGCCTTCTTGGTTACAATACTATTTTGCACTGATAACAACGGCCTTTGCCTAGACGCATGCCACATAAAACGATAAGATGTCTGACCTTATAGGTCAGCTCAATATTGATGACGAAACACGATTTCGAAGCGGAGCACTGATAATAGAGTAATTTGCACACTTTGAGCCGACCACAAAAAATTAACTGGGGCGAATAGCCTTAAATCTACACATAACAGTTACGCGTTTGACTTTAATTGTCTTTATATCCAATTTGAATGTTAGCTGGAACAAGTGTAGACTTACTTAAAGGCTCATCCAACTGCAGGTCACGATTAAGCTGAATCGCATCTGGAACAGCTTTGTTTGTCAGTTCATCCAAGGACTATAAGAAAGTTTGTCAATCGTTAGATATTTTAAAATTCCTTCAATAAATCTCCTTCTTAAATATGTACCTTGTAGCCCAACAGATCAAGCATAGCAACAACATCGGTTTTGCGTGGACCAATGTGTCGTGCAGGAAAATCAGTTTTATTGGGAAACACATCTTTGATTGTAGCCAGACATCTCTCCGGATTTCTATTCAAAATATATTTAGGAACTATAAACCTTTGCACACTTCGTACTGTTATCCTGTACATATTTCACTGATTTCAATTTCTTGCACAAAACCAACTAATTTGAATGAATGATCGAAGTGGACTGATTCCACGTTTGAAAGATAACATACACGATGTGTTGAGAGTCTTATCAATGATCTCTTCAGTCATATGAATCTTTTGAATTTTCATATGATTCAGTTTCCATGAGACTTCTGACTGGGAATCGTAGATGGAAAAAGAAGCATGCGCATGATACATGCCATTTTTTGGGGTAATTGAGTTCAAATTTGATGCGTGGCAAAAAAAAATGTCTTATCTGCAGGAGAGTCCGTATGAGGATGAAGATTATGCAGAATGACCTTGCAACATTTTGTATATATTATCAGAATAAAATGAGGTTTCGTCATCGTCCGATCAGAAGACTTCTCACCACATTTGTAAACACAGGTTAAAATAATGAGAGATCAACGATTTCAAATTAACTAACAAGATACTAGAGTCATTTTATTCATTTATTTATTTATTCTATCACGTTTTCACCAAAAAAATGGTTACTACAAAAAATACATTTATGAATTTATTACGAACAATTAAACGGTCGGATAAGCCGTCGTCGTCGTCGTCGTAGCACTACAGCCCCTCTCGGGCCTTGGCTTCTCCCAGGTGACGCCTCCAGTTGTCTCGGTCCAATGACCGCGTCCTCCAATTCCGAAATCCGAGCAGCTTTGCGCAGTCTTCGTCGACAGAGTCAGACCAGCGTTTTCTGGGTTTTCCCACTGCTCTTCGACCCTCGGCCCTTCCGTCGAATACCTTCTTAGGCACTCGATGCTCATCCATTCGTTGCACGTGACCAGCCCATTGCAGCTTCCGCAGTTTGACTTTTGTAGCAACCTCTGGCTCGTCAAAAACCTCGTACAACTCGTGGTTGTACCTTATCCGCCATTGGCCACACTCTTGTTTAGCTCCAATTATACACCTGAGGACCCGTCTTTCGAAGGCGTTCAACATATTTGCGGATGCTTGGATAAGGGTCCAAGTTTCACATCCGTAGCACAACACAGGTCTGATTATTGATTTGTAGACTTGGAGCTTCGTCTTCCTGTGTATGCAGCTGGTCTTCAGTAGGGTCAGAGCGGAGTAGAAAGTTTTATTAGCGAGCTGTATTATCCGTTTAATTTCATCAGTTTCACTGCCTTTCGTTGTCAATTTCGAGCCTAAGTATATAAATTCGTCCACATTTTCTAAATTATATTCGTCCAGAGTTATATTTCGTCTAATGGAGGTCTACTTTCTTGTTTGCGTCATGATTTTTGTTTTTGTCTGATTGATCTTCAGGCCTACTGCTTTGGCTTCCTGGTCAAGTTTCAACAGGAGTTCTTTGGCGGATGTGAAAGAACGTGACAAGATGTTAATGTCATCCGCGTAGGCCACTAATTGGTTCGACTTATACAGAAGCGTACCCCCTGTGTCGACAGGAATCTTCCTTTTCACGTACTCAAGTGCTAGGTTGAACAGCAGAGGGGCCAACCCATCGCCTTGCTTTAGTCCAACATTTGTGTCAAAGGCGTCAGTCAGACTGTTGTTGATTGTGACTTGTGATTCTGTCGACGTCATCGTCATTTTGGTCATCCGGACTAGTTTTGCCGGGATGCCGAAGTATAGCATTATTTTGTACAGTATGTTTCGGTCAATACTGTCATATGCTTCCTTAAAGTCCACGAAAATCTGGTGGACGTCGATGTTAAATTATCAGCATTTTTCGAGCACTTGCTTGACTGTGAAGAGCTGATCCGTAGTTGATCGACCAGACCTAAAACCTCCTTGGTACTCCCCAAAGACATTTTCAGCGTATACATTTATTTTATTTGTTAATATTTTCGTCAGTATCTTATAGGACGTACAAAGTAGCGATATGCCTCTGTAGTTTTCGCACCGAAGTTTGTCTCCTTTTTTGTGGATAGGGCATATGATGGATTTGCACCACTCCTGCGGTATTTTTTTCTGACCCCAGATGTGCTGGATCAATTTGTGGATGGCTTTTATAGGGCAGCTTCCACCGTATTTGATAAGCTCAACCGGAATCTCGTCAATGCCCGGCGCTCTATTGTTTTTCTGGATTTTTATGGCAGAATTAACTTCTTCCAGCGTTGGAGGTGCGATCGGGACTTCGTCAGAGACGTCTATCGGCTCTAATATTATTGAGCCATGTGCAGCCGACACTTGAAAATTTCAACAGTATGATTGAAGTCGAGCATTTGATATGCATAGTTAAAGCTTCGGGCTATTGCGCAGGTTGGTTCATTTAATCCATAATTGGTCTTATGAAATGGGATAGATAAGGCGCTATGATGTCTATGCTCACCGTAACAAACACGAAAGTTCAACTTTGATAATAAAAACTCAGAGTTCACGTTTCCATTGAACAACTTCTCAGCGAATAGAGCCTTGAAATGTGTACGTGGTCAATAATTGCTAGCGGCTTTCATAAGGAGGTAAACAAAAAGGGTCAGACCAGCGGAAAGAACTAAAAACAAAAATTAAGAATCTTTTTTGAACAGATTCAATTCGATCAATATGCTCCTTATAAAATGGAGACCACATCAAGCATCCATATTGTAGGATCGGGCGAACCAGAGACCAAAATAGGATTTTTGTTATCCGAATACCATTGAATTCTTTCGACCGCCTTTTTAAGAAGCCAAGAGCACAGTTGGCTTTTATTATTATAGAGTCAATGTGGTCATTAAAAGTAAAGGCAGAGTTTAATAGAACACCTTAATCACGAACTATATTGGAACGAGTTAATAGAAATTAATGGGACATGATTTATGGGAGAAAGAGATAGCTGAGCATTTGTCAGCATTTAGTGAAAGATAGTTTAGAGCGCACCAATTAGAAAAATTTGACACATTGCGTTGCAGGATTGTACAGTCGTCAAGTGATGATATTAGGCGTGTTTTTTTGCTCCTCTATCCAGCAGAGAATAGAGTGTACGCATTGGAAACAACAACACTCTTGTACCAGTGAATTTACTAGTACAGGAATTATATTCCTCGTTTGTAGTTCACGTGCTGAACTATAGAATGTGCTGATAGAAAAAAGAAAAGCTCATGAGCTGTGAGGTGGCTTTGGGTTTTTCAAGGTTATGTTGAATGTTTTGGTAGTTAGGAAATTAGAAAAAGCCCTCATAATGTGTAGAAAGTTAAAATAAGTAATTTTCTGTTAGTTCTTTTTCAATTTTCTATAGTTGTGGTAGTATATATTCGTTAATTTCTCGCTTTATTTTCAGCTGGTTTGTGCTACCACAGCAAATACAGCAACCTATGTCAGTTTTAGCGAATGCACTGCTGTTTTAGTTATTAATGACCATGCTATCAGAGATAAAAGAACAAGGGTATCCCTAATGATACCTTTTTGAATTTACGAAATTCCAAAAACGTTTAGGATGGCTTATGAAAGACTGTTTTAGCTCCTCCATGTAGTTTGTGTAGGCAAATGACGTTTCAGATACGAATCTATTTCGTAATTCCACATAAACTTCATAGTCATCTTCTAAACGCGACGAATTGTACACTTTCCAAGCTTTAATTTTCATATTGTTACATTTATTAAATCTGGTTTGATCCATGGAAAGCGTTTCAAAGGTACAGAGTTACTCAATGGAACACAGCGAGCAAAGCAACCGAATAAGATGGAATGAAAGTTTACGGTAGCAACGTTTATGTCAAATTCATTCACAACCGAAGACCAGTCGCATTCGGTTAGCACTCCACTCAGCATATCAAAGTCGACAATCAGTTTGTTGGTTTGGTTGTATTCAACAGTCAATTTGTTGGTTTCGCTGCTTTGAATGAGTGTCGATCTCATCTTTGAAAAGGCACGAAGGTCTCCACCTAGTATGTATGATGTGTGTGGTATGGAGCAGTATCGCCCAGTCAGCTTAAGTGCAAAAGATCTGCGTACGGATGATAAAATTTGCACGATAAATGTCATGAAGACCTTAATGTGCGCTGCTACTGATATTTTTGTGTTATACCCTTACAACACCTTTCGTGGATTCAATGTGTTTTATTTCGCGTTTGCGAAATAAAACAGTTTTCTTTTACACCACTTTTCACACTTTTATTTAAACAAATAATTTTAAGCACTAAATCACGTACACTTTACTTATCGCACTATTATTAATCCCACTATTAACAGTCGCGCTACAATTTCACACTTTATCGCTTTTTAAAATAACCGCGCCCGGATACACTTAATACGCTGTATCGCACAATTCTCTGTATCAGACTATTGCTGTATACTAATTGACTTCTAGGACATCTCGCGGCTATATTTATGCTCGTCAATAATTTTTGCATGTGTCTAGGCCACTCTGGATTTGCGTCTTGGATTCTCGAAAGCTTTTGATCTGGTTTCTATATGGCTATTGAGAATTTCTACCGCCATATGAGATCTGATTGTGTTCCGGCCTCCAGAATGTTCTGATTTTGCTTCTAGTCTGCGTTTTATCTATAAATAGTTTGTAGCGTATGGGCTACTGATTATCGAATAAAGTAAGCACTGATGCTTTAATAATAAACTATTTATTAACAAAGAACTAAACTAAATGACAGGACAGAATAGAAATGGCGAGCGCGCCCACGGCACGACCTAGTCGGTCGGCTGATGAAGATGAAGTGGTAATTCTACGTAATGACGATGGCTATGCAGTGTGGGTAATGTTGGTAATGCCGTGACACTGTGTCCAACCTTGTGGTCCCCACAAGTTTTCGTTTCATGAAACACATGTATGAGATACATGTCGAGATATTTCTCGTCGTTTCTGGCCACCTCTGGCACTGTTATGGTGAAATATGATTTGTTTCGTGTGAATGCAATACCACCCCCTCCTTAGACCTATTTGTCCCGAGCAGATTTGTCGTCAGCCATTGTGTTGTTTCCATTGTTCGGGCAAGTCGGTCTAGGTGCACAACCTTCATTTTCGTTCCACACCAAATTGTTTTTCAGAAACCTAGTTAAATTCGCTCTCAAATCGTACAGCTTCTTTTCCGCTTTCTTCACTGCTTGATGAATAGCATTTAGCCGTTGATGGTGCCACCACTTCGAAACGTGATTCGTTGTTGTTTTATGGTCTTCTGGCATTATCCTAGATTCGGATCTAATATGCATTCTTCGAGAAATATTGTCCATTACACATTTTTGCATAGATTCGGATACAAGTTTCTTCCTAGTTTTGTTGCACTTTATGTTGCCCTACGATGCCTCTAACTGTGTTTCTTCTTTTTTCGACAAAATGCCTACCCTTCACGCAGCTACGCATATGTGGCCTTCTTGTGCTTCTGTTTGATGTTTCTACCCTCGTTTACGTGCTAATGGTACTTCCTTACTCCTCCATTTAATTTTCCGCTATCTCCATCTCAAGTCCATTCCAAGTATGCACTCGTCTGTTATATCTGCTACACGAACTGATGCTCGAATACCATATTTCCAAGCTGAATTTGCCGAACGATCTCGCCAAGAACCATCTGAAGCATAAACTTTCCAATGTTGCTAAGTCTCCAGGACTTCACCATATCCACTCTTAGGATCGACCTAGCAGCTGCAGTGTCGATGATAATTTCACAAGCTTCGTTATTGACTTTCCCCTGCAGACTTAAATTATTTTCACGAACAAGTAGTCTGGCAACGGTGATCGTTTTAGGGTTACCAGTGCTGTGGGCCAACTGCTGATCTTCAAATTTGTTTCCCACTGGTTTCCCTGCCTTCCTCCAAGAGTAAGTGGTTTTATATCTTGCTGAGCATCCTTGGCAGTACCTAGTTTGGTTCTTTCTGTAACAGTGACGACTCAGATGTCCTTTCTTTCCGCAGTTCCAACATAGAGGAACTCTGCTATGCACAGATTACTGACAATACGTTGATTTGCATTTCCTGCGACAACCGCGCCTCAAGTGACCCTTTTCTCCGCAATTCTAGCACTGAAGGGCTCCACTTTTCCTTGATTCCCTGGAGATATTGACTTTCCTGCACATGCATTCCTCTTGTACTTCACAGACTCCCTCGGGTTTCCATTTGGATTCCAGCGTCACCGTACTCCTGGCCGCTCGCTTTGCCTCTCCATTTTTCCGCGACGCCTGCTTCGCCGATTCGTAGATGATTTCGCTGTTTCATCCCGATGTTCTTTATCCAGCCTGGGGTAACCACTCAATGTCATGAGGCAACTGCTGCAACGGCTTCCCTGGTTTCTGTGTCCATGTTTTGAGCTGTGAACGATGAAGTTCATCGTTGGTGATCTTCGCCGTACTCATACCCAAAGCACTCGCCAGGCTGCAATAACTGGAGTGATTTTCCACCGAAATGGTTTACAGTATTTCCACCGCGAATCCTATCAATAGAGTCACCTTCTCTTTTATTGATGTGTCAATCGAACAACTTTTCACCGCCATAGAAGACCCCCGCCACTAAACACTAGAAATCCAGTCATCCTGTTGTACAGGATTATAACGTTCATGAGAGCGCTAGACTTCATTTAAATGAGTCTGCGGGTAACTAATTTATATCCCTTACTCTACGAGTCTCATTTAATCTTCTCGAAATATGTCCCCCGTTCTGAGCATTCGCTTCTTTTTATAGTTCCAGCCGAATCTTTTTCCTGCACCGAATGTGGTGCAAGTTTTTTAGGCTCGCATGCATTACGGATCACTGGAACTCTAGTGGATAGAGACTCCACCTCTGAGCTTGCATTAAGTGGTGCGACCATCGAACCAAGTATTCTATAGGCAGGATACTGCGTTCTTTCAAGAAAGTAAAAGGTGATTTAATTGTGATCCCCGCCGTATAATCCTCCATCATCCTACAATTGCTTGCAAGAACCATCAGTGTCTCCGATACCATGATGACGTCAGGTATAGACCTGCCAAAGCCAGGTCTTTGGTACGTTGGTGCTGAGCTTGCATTCAACTCCAACAAGTTCAACTGCGATGCCATACCAGTAATACGACGTGTTCGTACGTTTTCAGTGAGCATACTCCACTCCAATACTTTTGCATTGAATTCACCCCCTACGATAACGCTGCCTTAAGTGTTTTGGAGATGAGCTCAGAGTATCTTCTAATTCCTGTATTGCGTCATTCGGAGAGACATAGTAGCTCCGTATGAGATATAAGAATATACATGCAATCGATCCCGTGACGTGCTTAGTGTCATCTATGTCACCCTAGGCAGCCTAGGCATACATATAAGAGGTATCACTTCTTTCCGGGTCTTTGCAGTTACTTCTAGTGTGGTCATAGCCCATACTTGAGGAGTTTGAGAGCTTGGCTATCATCCAGTTTCACTATGGCCCATCTCTGTTCTTTAAAATTCTCTTACCTAGTTCGCTGCCTTTTAGGTGAGGCTTTCTCCAGGATAGCCATAAGGCAATCGAGATATACGAAAAGGCATGAATTGCATACACCTTGACTATCTTCGCGCGATAGCTACATCGTATGATTCGCATCAGAACCCTTCTTTCAGCGGTCTTCCTAAACCGGTAAATTTGTGCAGCAGTTTCACCCAGGCATATGCCCTGCAAGTCCATACCTAAGGACTTCTACGTAAGTTTTATCTTAAAACTCGACATTAGGGCTCTTTTGTTAACACGGGGCTGAGTAGCTCCAAGCTCCAGTAAAGGTGTATCTGTCTAAGGAACCTGATGTTCCAGTCGCGTTTGCTGGTACTTTATCTCTATTTTTTTTCAAATTTTCCCATCTTGAGGAGATTACATCAAAAGACATATACTCAAAGTTATTATAAATGCTTTCCGTAGGCGATCGGTAGTGAGTTTCAGGCACAAGTTTCAAGCCTGATAGAGTGATAGAGAGAGTGGAAGGAAGGAGTAAAAAAATTTTGTTGCCCCTACTACCACCACAAGCCGAGGAGGGATCATATATTGAAAAATAAAAAACTATACAAAAAATACACGAAAAGACAATGCACTGAAGATAAACAAACACATAAACAAAAACCACCGCCATAAACAAACACACAACCTGAAAAAAAAACACAAAAAAAACATACCGGTAAAATTATCTAACGAATTTAGTTTTGTCTGAATCACAAAACTGTTTAATTTT
This sequence comes from Nemotelus pantherinus, assembly GCA_963978885.1. Taxonomy (NCBI): domain Eukaryota; kingdom Metazoa; phylum Arthropoda; class Insecta; order Diptera; family Stratiomyidae; genus Nemotelus; species Nemotelus pantherinus. The sequence goes on from OZ022264.1 coordinate 39,845,960, forward strand.
TTTCTTTTTATTAGACAGCACCTAAAATTCCAGTCTTAATTTTTTGCACTCTCAATGGAACAAATTTACGCATATTTCGTCGCAAAATTCTTTCGTCATTTCCTTCAAAACCATTTTTTGTGTACGTCATTTCCTTCAAAACCATTTTTTGTGTACGTCATTTCCTTCGAACCAATGACTCAAACCATATTTCTTATCAATTCAAAAAGCTACTCAGGTTTGTAAACACCACCAAAACAAGAAGAAGATTCACCATTTGTTTTGACAGCTAACATTACTCACGCTATTCTCACGCTACGCTGTTATTATCGTGATTCAGCCGGCGAGCAAGCGTTGATTTTCGTAGCTAAGTTTTGTTTAATCGATATCATCATTACGAAAACTCAATTTGTCTGATTGCCCAGTGAAACAAAAGCATTGTAATTATGAAAATCGAAGAAGTCAAAAGTACAGTGCGTGCACAACGAATTGCCGCTCACAGTCACGTAAAAGGGTTAGGTTTGAATGAGAATGGTGTACCATTGCAAATCGGCTCCGGACTTGTGGGCCAAAAATCTGCACGCGAGGTAAGTGTAACATGTGGATTTCACATTTTCAAGCTGTCATTATATATTGATATTTAATTCATAGGCTGCTGGGATTGTTGTCGATTTGATTCGATCTAAGAAAATGGCAGGCCGTGCACTTCTGCTCGCAGGTCCACCAGGAACTGGTAAAACCGCTATAGCGCTCGCTATTGCACAAGAACTTGGAAACAAAGTACCATTTTGTCCTATGGTCGGCTCTGAAGTTTACAGTAGTGAAATCAAAAAGACAGAGGTCCTCATGGAGAACTTCCGACGTTCGATAGGATTGCGTATTCGGGAAACGAAAGAGGTTTACGAGGGCGAAGTGACTGAACTTACTCCTGTCGAAACTGAAAATCCAATGGGTGGGTATGGGAAAACAATTAGCAATGTTGCGATAGGATTGAAAACTGCCAAAGGAACGAAACAACTGAAACTGGACCCCAGTATATACGAATCTCTTCAGAAAGAAAAGGTTGAAGTGGGGGACGTTATATACATTGAAGCAAACAGCGGTGCTGTTAAGCGTCAAGGACGAAGTGACACATTCGCTACTGAGTTTGATCTCGAGACGGAAGAGTATGTACCTTTACCTAAGGGTGATGTGCACAAAAAGAAGGAAGTCGTACAGGACGTGACTCTGCACGATTTAGACGCGGCGAATGCGAGACCGCAGGGCGGTCAAGATGTGCTTTCGATGATGGGTCAACTGATGAAGCCGAAGAAAACAGAAATCACAGGTGGGTTTTATTGTACATTTATTTAATGAAGTTTCAAATAAATATTTCTCAATAGACAAATTACGAATGGAAATCAACAAAGTGGTTAATCGATACATTGACCAAGGAATCGCAGAACTTGTTCCTGGAGTTCTTTTCATCGATGAAGTGCATATGCTGGACTTGGAAACCTTCACTTATCTCCACAAATCACTTGAATCGCCAATTGCACCGATTGTAATTTTCGCAACAAATCGTGGTCGCTGCGTTATTCGGTAATACTCTACTCAACGATCACTTGTTGGTTTGATTGCTTTATTAACATTTTTCAGAGGTACGGATGATATTATTTCCCCACACGGAATTCCACTTGATCTACTCGATCGTCTGCTTATCATCCGAACATTGCCATACAGTGTTTCAGAGATAGAACAAATTATAAAACTACGCGCACAGACCGAAGGGCTGCAAGTTGAAGACGCTGCCATTTCAGCCCTCAGCGAAATCGGAAATACTTCAACTTTACGATATGCTGTACAACTTCTTACGCCAGCTTATCAAATGTGCAAAGTTAATGGAAAAGCGACAATAGGTCCGGACGATGTAAAGGATGTTTATTCGTTATTCCTCGATGCAAAGCGCTCTTCGAAACATTTGTCAGAGAAGAATAATAAATATATGATGTAAATCTTGCTTCCTCAGTTAATAATAAAATTGTTTTATAACTTAGCAATAGAAGTGTATATCTCAGATTCTGGTTTATTTTTACGAAAAATGGCATTTGGTTTTTTTTTCGAGGTAAATTTTTCACGTTCATTGATGGTAATTTCTGATAAATGGTTTTTGATTTGCATCCGCACAGGAAACAGCAAAACGAGCACATCAGATATGGACAACACAAATTATTATACTATTAAAAATCGAAAATGCTATATATAACGAACAGTCAAAAGTATAGCCGATAGGAAATTGTCTAAAAGGTATTTATATATTTGTTTCCATTTTTATAGACTAGAGTCCTATTAAGAATACAGAATGAAATAGAAAAGGAAAAAAAAATCATACAAAATTCATAGAATGCAAAAGTTAGGTTTTTCATAATCACAACAGGTGTAAAAAAAAATTGCAGCGGATAAGAAACGCAATCTTAAAGATTGATATTAAATGTAGTTTTATTAGTTTCACAGGTCTATGTTTACATAAATCTGTATACCGCTCAAAATTTGGTATTTTATTCTCGATTGTTTACAAATTCCTCGTTATATTCAAATTAATATTAATAGCTTCTTGTCCGTATCGATGAAAAAAGGACGACCTGTCAAACACTCTTTTATTTTTATATCGAAATATTTGTTTTCTATGTTTACTTCGATAATAATTTGACATGACGTCGTCTCATATTTACAACAGGTATACAACGATATGATGGTAAATAACATAATAATAAAGTATAATGTAATTAAAATTAATCCTCTAACCCCCAAAGTTTCAAAAATAGAAAAATAAGATGTTCATAATTTTTTTTAGAGTAATTATGACTCAATGTGAACTCAAAAAAATTATCCGCAAAACGTTTGGAAATTTGGTTCGTGAGTTATGTTGGAAAAAGTAAAGAGTGCCTAAGGGCACTACTGGAGGTTTAGGTAAAAAGTGGTTTTGGTACACATTTTCATTACTTATAGGGTTTTATTCAAAATTATAGTGAACAATACAAAACAAAACATGGAAAACTCTACTTTTTATTATGGTAATCAAAAAAACAGTTTTTGGAATTTGAGCAACACAAATGAATGTTGCATGTTGAGCAAATACACTGAGTTTGGGATTTTTGACACAGTTTGCACCACCTTTATTTATCCAGATTGGAAAGGGGTCAATTTTATCGTACCGGACGTCAATGACTGCGTGTTTTTTTCTCCAACTTTTAAGCTACCTGGCTGAGGATTTTGTTTTGGAGTTCCTGGACTTTGTGCTGTTGACTGCGATACATTCGACCCATTGCTTGGGCGACCAGCCACACGTTTCTTACTAAATGCCACAAGACCAGCAGCTACTTCTTCTCGAAACTGGGCTAACTGAAGAAGCTGTTGTTTTTCAGCTGGATCATTGCAGTGGTTTGCTCAATTTTTCATTTTGTATGCGCCGGTATAAAATGTAGGCATTTGTCGTCGAGTTTTTGCATGAATGTGATAGCGGCCCATAAGTCCGTCCATCAAATCGACACCACCCGTATTTCTGTTATACTCTTTTATAATTAGTGGGCAATCGACTTCCTCATATTTTTTTTTCCTTCGGTCATATCGTGGTGCTTTAGCTATTTGCAACTCAGGATTTTTTCTAATGAATGTTTCACTACCAACGGTTGAAGCCAATCGTACACATTTGTTATCTTTCCACAAGACATTGCTGATTTCAATACCGAAGGCAGAACCTACAAATTCAATTGAAAAACCTTTTGGTTCGTCTTTGATAGCGTTATCCGTAGGAAGCTTGCAATTTGGAATTCGGTTGACTCTAACCATACCCAGGCTATATATTCCTCGTGCTCGCAAATAAACCAACAACGACAGCGACATATAGAAATTGTCGAAATATATTATATGGTGAACAAAATTGTTCACGGTTTGCGTTGAACGCGCAACAACATTAGAAGTTGCACCAAGATCGGGTGTAAATTTCCGAACCGGTAAGCAAAACCGTAAGAGTCAGATAGGACAAACAATTTCACGCCCCATTTATGCGGCTTATTCGGCATATACTGTCGGAGATGATGTTTCATTTTTGTGCTGGACATTTGCTCATCTACACAAAGTCTAGCATGTTTTGGCACAGAATCAAAACGTTTATTCAGTTCATCGACCAAAATCCTGATTCGAAACAAAGATTCGTAACCAGGTTCTCCTTTCTTGACTCTTTCGTTTTCATCTCAGAGATAAATATTTTTTATCATTTCAAATCGATTGCGGCTCATGGCGCTTTGAATGGGTGCAAACGCATTTCTACCCCAGTAGCTCTCCAAATTGGGATATAGTTATACCAACATATATAAGAGAATTCCGATATAACGATATATTTCATCGACGTCCACATTGAAATGAGCATTGATATTTTCCTCGAAGCTTGCTCGATTTGTTTCGGTGACATTTCCTTGAATAATTTCGTTTGTAGAAAAATGAAGGTGAGGGAGAACGGGTTTTTTATCAGGTTTTTTTGTTGTGTTTGTGAAAGATTTTTTTTTCTGTAACAGTATTTTCAAAATTAATTTGTTTATTTCAATTCTTACGTGTAGATGCAACAGGATTCTCAGATGCAGATGTTTTATCTGTTATAGCTGTTGCTTCCTTAGACACATTGAACTTGACACCATTCTCAATTTGCATTCAAAGTTGATGATCCTAATGGTAAGTCAAGCTCACTAACGTTGAATGACATATTCATTGTCTTGGCAATAATCGAATCATCATTTTGCATGTCCCTAATGTATTGTGAAATGTATTGTTCAATCACTACTGAAATCTTCTTCAGAAGAATGAGTAGAATTCATAAATTCAATCAAAGGATCATCGGTTAATGCGGATAATCTGAACCGTTTACGATCTCTATCTGCCCTTTCTAAGAAAGAAATGAAAATACATAGGAAAATAACGAAAAAATAATGTAATAAAGTAGTAACGGGATAAAAATAATTAAATGGAAGAAACCGATGAATTCACGCTCAAACCCGCAAAAGTGCCCTGAGGCACTCTTCGAGTTTCCGGTCCGAAACACATTATTAATTAATTTCTCCACATTCAATTTTGCGCTAATGAAAAGAAAAATATCGAATCGGACGAAAAATTTTGAAAAATACAATTGAGCACCCAAAATTTCACGTGCTTTTTGCTTGATCTTTCAAATATAACCTTTGCTAGCAACGGTACGGAATGACATGAAACATTAGACTCGCGGAAAAATTGACACTAGATGTATTACTAACGGTACTATTATATGTTTTAATAAAAACCAATGTTGCTTTTTAAGTAAACTCAATTTTTGTAATGCGTGCCTTGGGGCACTGTTGCGGGTTAGAGAGTTAAACAGCAAAAACAATAAAATAAATCAGAAGAAGGCAAAGTTACAAACAAAATATAGAAGCTTAATGAGAAATAATAACAAATCAAAAATTCGTGGAACTTCGAGAGAATTAAGGCCTTGATTTGACGTCTGAATTGGAAGAAAGCTTATGAAAAGGATCAAGCAGTAATTGATTGTATCTGCAGGGAAGACACAATAACGGCGAGTGTCCCCTAACGGAAACAAGAGGCTTTCATAGGAGGCAACATGCATACTTTACAATAAAATAGCCGAACTGCGACGCATCGCTTTGGCGTGCAGACGCAGTGAGGCAGGAATAAGCCACATTGTGGCAAAGAAGGAGCTGACCAAAGCCATCACGTGGAGGAAACATGCCTCTACTAGTCGTCACTTCGCTGAGTAGGCTAATGATCAACATCAGGTGGACGTAGGGAAACGAAACGGAGCCTGCTGATGGTATATGGGGACGAAATTTGAAGAGATGCCCTGCGTATCGCCTGTAGCTACCACACAATCTCAGAAGAATCGGTGATACTGATATCGGGAGTAATTTCAAAAGACTTGTAAGTGTGAGAACGCAGGGAAGGTTACTCCCACGCTCAGATCCAGGCAGAACTAAGGGCACGCGCTAACGCAAACCCTCCAAATTTGGCAACAACGTTGGGTTGAAAATACGCTGGAAGGCTAAGCTGATTGGCCTTATTGAGCCTCGGATTATTCGTAGCCACCAAGAGCCGTATTTCTACCGTTTTCAATTCTTGATAGAGCACGGTTACATCAGAAATTCATCATGAACTTCATGGTTAAAATAGGCACACCGTACTCCTATCATTCGTTTTCTTGTGTGCAGTTACTTCGCACCATTGAAGACACGTTTGGTCTGGTCATACCTGAGACTTATAGATGATCCTATTTTAGTGAGTCATATACCCCGCAGTCTCATAAATCACTCGAGGATTTGGCATGTCGATTTTGTTTTTGCTATCTACACTAAAGGAAAAAATAGCAATGGATATGAAGTTTAAATAATAATGAATGTGTGAAAGCACACTGAACGCATTCCATGTGTTGATCAAATTTAAGTTAAAAGACGAAAAGCACAATAAGCTCTTTAAAATCGTTTTATGAAAAAATTCAGATAAGACATAGGAAAACATTAGACGAAACATATTACAAATATAAGATATTTTATGATATTTACATAATCGTATATTCAGCGTTAGAGAGTTCATTGAGCACCACTCATTCAGAGCACAAAGATCATGTTGTAACTAGAGACAATAATTAAGCGATTCAATTACTCTGAACATCTTAGAGTAACCGACCAAAAGAAGGCAAGGAGAACGAAGGAAGAGGAAGGTATTTGATAAATACCAGGAATAAAAACGGACCGGGGAACAGAATGGGGTACAAAAATGGCTCTGTGTCGGGAAAACCGCGTGCAATTAAAAAAAGAATGTGCTCAGGGTTTTCTTCCATCCCACATGTCAGGCAATTCGAAGAGACATCTAAACCGAAGCGATGTAGGTACTTTCGGTATGCACCGTGTCCAGTTAGAAACTGCGTTAGATCGTATGTTACTTCTCCAAGTGGGCGTTTGACCCATTTTTTAATATCAGGTATGAGCTTGTTTGTCCATCTACCGACTGAAACTTGTTCCCATCTTCTTTACCATACCTCATCTGATCTTTGTCGCTCCATCTTTGTGTCGGGATTATTGTTTCTGTAGAGTCTTCGCATTTCCACTGCGAGAATATCAATTGGCATCATACCTTCTATCACATATGCCGCTTCTCCTGAAATGGTCCTATGTCCCCGAATAACCCTGGGGGCACTAAGTCGATAGACTGAACATATCTTCCTTTTATTTTGCTCCACTGCTAGCTGATGTACCCACACTGGCGCGGCATACAGCAGAATGAAACTCACAGCTCTGGAGATAAGAATTCTGCGATTTTGACTTGGTCGTCCGATATTAGGAAGCATCCTTGCTAGGGCTGCACTAACGTTAGACGCCTTATTGTAGACATGTTCGACATGGACTTTAAATTTAAGTCTACCGTCAATCATAACTCCTAATTGCAGACTTGCACAATACAACTACGGTCAGAAACATAGGATGATAAATAGGATAAGAGGAGCTCGGATACCCCATAACATTCGATCTTCACAAAAAGAAGCCTGTGGTCAACAGAGTCGAAAACCTTTGCAAAATCTGTGTATACTACAACTTGCTTCCGTAGGTCTAAGGCGGAAGCGACCAAGTTAATGAAGGTCAAAAGGTTAGAGGTGGAAAATCTGCTTTTTATAAACCCAACCCAGCAAGTAAGGTATAGGAAGTAGCCTATTGTAAATAACCCTTTCGAGTACTTTACACCAAAGCAAGTAAGGAGTGAGAAATTGGAAGCGTAACGTGGATCACTGGAATTATGGATAGTAGAAATATGAGCAGACTTTCATTACGACGGAAAGGAGCCAGAAGCGAAACTGAGATTAAAAATAATAGACAAAGGAACACATAAAGATAACGAAAGTGATCAGACCCACAGGTCCCGGATACCGACAAGACCAAAATTACTATTAATTCTCACTCAAGTAAGAAGAACTCCAGTTTGGGGGAAGGCGTGGTTTGGAATGAATAATAGAGAAGAAGAAACATGGAAGAATACATTAAGGAACACAGAATCGGGAAAACGGAGAACAAATTTTTACATACTCTCAAAAGAGTTTGTGGTGGTTAGAACGTATAGTAAGAAAGTAATCACGCATAGCTTATTTTACGGTTTTTTTGGCAGCTGATCGAAGCTTTGAGATTTCGAAGTAATCATCATATCCCGAAGCTTGATACTTAGCATGAACTGCAGCTTTCGCCTCGAAAAAACGCACTTCACTGCATGCCGAAACCGAAGAGCATCATTGGATTTGTGTGGACAAGGGATGAAATTGCAGAGTATATCAAGAAATCGATGTGTGAGTTTGTCAACAGATAATCCATTGCAAAAGAGTAAGAATATCTTAGCAAAAGTTCACTTTATGATAGTTGAAACGTTAAGGTCGAGAGGGAAATTTACTGGGTAAATTACTAGCAAGAGACGGATAGTGGAAGTCAGATGGAACGTAGGGTATGTTGTCAGCTTGGACAGTAATATTCTGAAAGGGAATGTTTAATAGGACGAAGTTAAGATTTTTTTTTTCATTTATATCAACTGGAAAACTAAACACAGTTAGAAGAGGGAAGTGATTTTTAAGAAAATATTAGTAGAGACAAATATAGAAGATAACTAATCATCACATAAGGTTCAAGTTGCAGTCGTCACATATTAAAGACGAAGTAAGAGGGAAACTATTGTTAAAGAAACTGAAGAGTTCGCCAAGTAGTCGATAGTCGGCTTGGGTCGTTCATGAACGAACGAACTAAAAGAAATGTCTCCGTTCACTGAACTGAACGAACTATATCATTATTTCATATTCTAACAGTTCACCATTTCATGTCCAAACTGCTTACCATTTGTTGTCTGAACGTTTCATCAATTCGTCTCCGAACGTTTCACGACATATATCAATTTGTTCACTACTCTCGTATCCGTGTACGTTTCAAAAGACACGAATGAACGACAATCAGAAATAGAAAAAAAGCATGTACGTAGCCTGACGATTGGAGAAGCACCGCACATAAATAATAAGATCAAATCGGTATTGAACTAGGTTTCGGCCGATTATGATAAGAGAAGCTAATGCAAGGATGTGAATGGGAGGAATTCAGTGGGAAGTTTCTCAAAAGGGAACGAGATATAGTGATTGAACTGAATCTACTGAACTGTTTTGCGCAAGTCCAATGAATGATTTGGCATTGAACTAGTGAAAAACAATATAACATGATCATTGTCGAACTAATAGTTTGTAACACTCCTCTAAGACTTGGTACTGATTACAGAGCTCCTTCTCAAGATAGCTTGGATTACCTCGAGTATATTGATGAAATTTACCATAAATATAAAAATATTATCATGATTGGTGATAATAATATTGATGTACTTAAATGTAATGATAATCTGACCAGAAACTACCTGGAGACGCTAAAAATGAACAATGCGACTTTACATAATGAGAAGCAACCAACTAGAGTTACAAATGAGTCTGCGACGCTTATTGATCATGTTGTCAGTTCGGTTAATCTTCGTAGGTATGAGTTTGGTATTGCTTTTTATGACATGCCTGATTTGGACCACAGGGTTCAAAACATCACTATTACGGGTGTTCTCATTCCTAAATCTCCAATGAAAGTTTTTCAAACACCTGTGCTAAATAAAAATAGATTTGCAAATTTAGTCCGTGACAAGTTTCATATTTTAATGCTGGAATCACGGGAAATTGAACTTGAAGAAATCATTGACATAGTTTGTAATGCAAAAACACTTTCAACCACTTATAAAAAGATTCGCTCAAGAAGCAATGATTGGATAAATAGTGATGTCCTTAATATCATAAAGTTAAAAAGAATTGCATACAACACCTATCAGAAGAGTCCAAATAATGAAAATTTCTTAAAATACAAGCGGTTGAAAAACAAGGCTAGCAATATAATAAGTAAAGCCAAAGAAATTGCGTTAAATAAACGAGTTGAGAAAGCCCATGGAAACAACAAAAATTTATGGAATATTCTTGGGAGTGAATTGAATCCTGGGAACAATCAAAATCAAAATAAGGCTAATGTGTCCCTCCTCACAGCAACGCAGCTTAATGACTTATTTTCGCTAATAGGCAGTAGAATAAATGATGAATTTCGCGCAAACTCTGCGGAAAGAATTAGCAACAGAATCAATCATCAGACCCTCTTCTTAAGACCAACTACTATTGAAGAAATAAATGAGATTATATCAAACCTTAAAAATGTAGCTCCTGGAATAGACTTGATTAGGGCAGATGATTTAAAATGCATCAAGGATCTTCTTGCTCCACTTCTTACTTCTATTGTTAACAAGCACTTGGATGAAGATACCTTTCCCAATATTCTGAAAAACTCTCTTATCACCTCCATATTTAAGAGTGGTGATATTGTTGATCCAAATAACTATAGACCAATTTCATTAGCAAGCGCCTTCAGTAAAATTTTTGAGAGAGTTATCAATTCTAGGCTAGTTCACTTTATTAACATCACTATAGGCTTTGATAAAAATCAATATGGTTTCCTTAATGGCAGCAATACAAGTGCAGCCCTCATAGATGCGCAACATTATATTAACAGCCAACTGGACAAGGGTTTATATGTGTCAGCCATATTTGTTGACCTTAAAAAGGCATTCGACACAGTTGATCATACCATTTTAGGCCATATTTTAAACGAACTAGGTGTTCGAGGAAAGGGAAATGAGCTAATAAAAAATTACTTATCCAACAGGACCATAAGTACCCAGTTCAAAGGTGAAACTAGTGATAGGAGAGTGATAAATATAGGCATTCCTCAAGGATCTATTTTGGGGCCAACTCTTTATTTGCTTTATGTCCAGAGTCTGAATAATCTTAATTTAGTATCTAAATATGTTATTTATGCAGATGACACCCTTATATTAAACTCAAATAGAGATCCTATTGAACTAGAGCAGATGATCAATGATGATTTAGGTAAATATTTCAATTGGCTAGTTACTAATAAATTAAAAATAATTGTAAAAAAAACGCATTACTTGATTTTCAAACAGAAAAATAAGGAAGACATATCACTAAACATCTTGATTAACAACCAACCCATTGATAGACTAGAAAAAACTAAATATTTAGGAATAATAATTGATGACAAATTGTCATGGTCGGATCAAATTAGAAAAATCAGAGCCAAGATTTGTCCCATTGTAGGTTTCTTAAGAAGACGATGCTACTTGAACATTTTTTTAAAAAACATGATTTATCATGCTTTTATAATTCCATATATTAGTTATGCCATGCTTAACTGGAGCCAATCTTCTTCAGCAAACCTGGCCATCCTGAGCAGAACTCTGAATAAGGCAATTAAGGCAGTTCACAATCTGAGTCCACGGACACCGACTAATCAGTTACATTTCATAACTGGGAAGATGACTTTTTTTCAACTATTAGCATTTCAAAAGCTAATAACAATATGGAAAATTGTCCACGGAAAGAATAAATCTTCTATTTCTCTGACAACGACCAGAGAAATACATAACTATGAAACAAGATCCGCGAATTCTTATAGATTGCCTTCAGTCAGAACCAATAGAGCCCTTAATGACCCGATTCTTTCAGCTATATTGTTGTATAATGATATGCCTGATGATTTAAAAAACAACCTATCGTATTTCGTTACTAAAAGGAAGCTGAAGCAGTATGTTGTAAATCTATTTTAAAAGCGAATGTAAATATTTTTCTTTAATTTTAGTTTTTTTATCTTTTTATTTTTAGTTTTTTATTTTTATTATCTAACTTTAGTTCTTTTCTTATTTATATATTAATTCTAACCAATACATGCTAGTATTTATTTCCTTTTCACACCATAAAAAAACAAATTGAAATAGCAGAAAATTCAATTAAAACAGTTTTATAAAGAATAGTTTAATTTGTGGATTCTTGTCCTCTCTCATACCAGTGCTTGACACTGCCTGAGGGGAAAGTTTGTGACAAATGAAGTTATTCGATTGCATGCAATATGAAATATTTTGTTATGGGTGTTGCTGAATACAAGTGAGAAACTAACGACCATACCACAACTAATTAGCCATTTATGTCACTCCTAATGTATCCTCATTTTGTTAAAGAAAGAAAAAATTGCGATGAGAGTGTGGTTCGGACCCTTGCACAGATCCTTCATTCCCTACTCGGGAATGGTCAATTTATTACTAACAGCAGAATTCAAACTAACCCCATTCTTTGTCTATAGTTAGTAGGAAATACTTTACAGTCGGTGGTGGATAAAAAAGCATGATTAAATATATATATTCTTTTCTCAACAGAACCCTCTTTCAGCATTCATGCATGAGTATGTTGAAATGGTGAAATTTTCTTCAGTTCAGTAAATCCTAGTTTGCTGAGCTGAAGAAGTGTGTCACGAAATCGGATATATATGTGTATTTATACATTTACATATATATTTTTGATTGTCGACGACGAATTCGAAAAAAAAACTAATGAACTTTTTTAGCGAAACATTTTACTAAAGTGAACGAGATCTGGTGAAACATTTCACTCTACTGAACTATTTTGCGCAAGCCTAGTCGATAGTAAAAATGAACATAGAAATTATAAGTAACATAAACAAAAGCGTTAAGGTAACACGAAATTTTCAAGGGAGTTAAGGTAACAGGGACGTCAATGCATTCAACAAGAAGAGAAGGATATAAGTAATTACAGAGTTGAGAGAGTCCTTGAACAGACTTGTGCATGGCGAATAAAACACATTATCTTTCGCGGCGAAAGACAGTTTGAAGTGGGAGGGTCTCGTATTCCCAGTCAATCACATTAACCACATTTGGCTGAAAGAAAAAGAGAGACTAACGTCCTTTAAACATCCTTTACAAACGTCTAAACGACCTGGAGTTGTCTAACAACCCTTTAAACGTTTAAAACTCACTTAGATGGGCAAATAATAGTGCGCACCTACATTCGCAAACCAGTTTGTATGGAGAAGTTTGCATATTTTGACAGCAAAACTGAGGTTTTCGCAATCTTATTTGCACCATGTAGCCACAGAACGGTGTTCCATATAGTTTGCGCAAGCTGGACTGTGCACGAAAGTCGCTGCCCTTAATATAACACGCCTTTAAGGGAAATTCAATGGAAAACTAAATGTGTTCGCACGAAAAGCTGTTGGATACATGGAAATGCATCCACCGCTTACCACTTAGAATTTTCATGTTCCACCAGAAATTATATTGCTTTCTCCAGTTGTTTTTTTTTCAATATTTATCAAAGTGAATTACATCTAAAATGAGTCCTTGAATTTATTCGACTTCACAATCGTAAGCAGTTGATAGTCCTAGATTTTTTTTGCATATTTTTTTCAAGCAATAAACCACTTTCTTTACTAAAACAATTTTTATTTGTCTAACCAAAATTCAACTTCTATAAAATCATTAGCTAAAATATTCATAATTTGACCGCAAATATATTTTTTATTACATATTTGTTGTTTTATTGCATATTTATTGTGCCTAATGGTAATATACATACGTACTATGTTTACGCTAACTTAAAAACTAGCATTCACTTTTAAAATTCCCATTGTTTTCAAACACTACACGTGTAGCGGAACATTATTATATATGTATGTATGTTTTAATTAGTAATGCTTGTGCTCGGTTCGCTCTAAAACGTTAAAACCAAACAACAAATTTTCAGTAAAATCGATTTTCAGAAAATGTATAAAACAAACGTGTTTACCTGTCGTACTTCATTACTATGGTCTACATTTTAATCTAAAGTTTTTTTTTATTAATTTCAACGATGACATAAATCCATTCATATCGATTCGATTATTATAAATTTGTAAATAAAATTTATAAAATGACGAATGAACTAATCACACCATTGTGTATACACTTTACATACATATTATTTAAATTCAATACTTTCGGCGATGGTCATACGTAGAGTGTCGTTGATTTCGTGAATTGTTTTAGTTATTTCAGGCAGCAAAGGCCATGCATATATATATATATATATATATATATATATATATATATATATATATATATATATATATATATATATATATATATATTATAATCAATTTAGCAAATCGATTGCTCATATGCTAACGGAATTCTATCATTAGCCAAATATTTATTGCAAACCGCGTGCATATCTATACGTGAATGAATTCAAATTATTCAAGGAACATTTTACGATAATTTTTGATGGTTGCGGAAATACGCACATATAACAAATATTATAGATGCTAATCCTTTAGATTCACTATACGTGCTGTCGAGTATTATTCACTACTAATTCGTTAGTGTACTGTTGCACTTCTTTTAATTTTGCGGCTAATGGTGCGCTCTATTTGAATTAATATATTTCTGCTAAAATTCTATTCCGATATTATTATCGTTTTGGAATATCTGACTTGTACTACATAAAAATTATTGCCATGGAGCCTGGGCTTTCTAACGTTGATTTTTTATCGAATGTCAGTACTTTTAAAGCTCTTCCAGTCTAATATTAAACATCAATCAAAAGAAGGTGCTTCATTTTTCAGCTCGAAGAATTAACCGAAAGTGCATCATTATTCACTAAAGCAATCTTTATTCGTTATTATTTCGATGAGTTTTCATTGAGTATGGGTCTGACAGAAGATTTTGAGTGTGAAAATACTTACATGAAAATAAATCCTCTTCAAAAAATATTTTTTTTTATAAAAAAAAAATCATAATAATTTAGTGTTACATAAAATCCTATTTATAATAGGATATATTTGTGTTATATGAACTTATTATACACAAAAATGTCTTAAGTCATAATTTAGCTTTGACGTTATTTTCGTGTATTCATATCATTCATTGATATCATTACACTTGAATTGACAGTTCGTTTCCATCTACAATGCTATTTATATATCTCTTCTTAACTAAACTCGAACTAAAAAAAACACAAGCTCATGAAAATACATTTCCATCTTGACATTCCAGTTTAATTAGTTAATGGAAGAATATAGCGGCATTCACGAATATTTTGCTTTAGTCATTGATCCTGACGCTCACAAATTGCATTATAAACCAATCAAATTCCTTGCTTGATGGTCCGTTTGTCGGTCGGCGGTAAGGAAAAATAGTTTTGGTTGATCGTACTCGAGCGGCTTGTGGTACAGTATAAAAATACTTTGCCCGTTACATAATAAGGAGAGATGCTTTCAATTATTAGCAGTCATCAGAGTGGCTGATGAGAGACGCTATCAACAAAAAATGTTGTAGCTTTCTTACTGTAAATTTGATACATATGGACGATTATGATATTGTTTATTTTATGTATTAACCAAGCAAGTTACATAAACAATACAAAACAAATTTGAAAACTAATATGTGTATATACAAATAAAACGAAAAATTAAAAAATTAACAAATAAATCAATAATAATTAATAACAAATAAATTTACAGATTACGGATGGCTTGGAAAAGCGAGGATTTGAAGGATAATTTGAAGATCGGTGGAGAATACAAGTAATCTAATGCTATTGTTATTTAGCGTTTATTTATCGGCTCATTAGCTGCGTAAATAGTGGAATGTGGATATTCCTTGAGTAAACGAGTAGAGCTAGATAACACCAAGATCAACAAGTTTTTCAACTCGAGTTAATCAATTATTGCCGAGGAAGTACGTGTTATGTGAAACGGTGCATTTTCAGGAAAAACTTATAATATGGCACTTAGCAATTTTGAGAGATAACTTGTTTTCATTGCACCAATGATCAAGTGAAACGAGTTCAGATTGGAGAAAGAGTGCATCGGATTTAGATTTAATTATGTGCTAGACTTTGAAAACGTCGGCATAAAGTAGATGAGGTATATTTGCTAGGACATCAGATAGGTCAGATATATATATATATATATATATATATATATATATATATATATATATATATATATATATATATATATATATATTAAAAATAAGTGGCCTTGTACCTTGAGGTACACCATAATTAGCAGAAATATTTTTCGATAAAAATCCTTGAACTTCTACCAACTGTGTTCGATTGCTAAAGTAGGAGGTCAGCCAGCTAAGTAAAGATCTGGCAAGTCCGAATTTCTCAAGCTTTAGAATTAAGATAGGGTGGTCAGCTCTGTCAAAAGCTTAATCAATTTGGCATCCTTTCTCCATTTTACACAGAACGTCTGAGACTAGGACTGTCAAATTCGTGGTAGTTGAGCTCCCTTTTTTAAAACCATGTTGCTGCTCATTCAGACGGAAGTCAACAAGAGGGGAGAGTTTATCGTAGATAACCTTTTCAAAAAGTTTCCTCCAATAAAATTTGGGACAAGAATTTGAATTGTGCGCCAATATCACACATTGGAGTCAGTCATTTCCGTATAAAGAGAATTCAGATGGACTCCAAGCAGATGGACTATAATGAGGCTCGTAAACAATTTTGCCGAGCGTGGGACAATAACAAGGAGGCCCTATCATCGAGATTCCTCAGTTCAGGCACTACTATCACTGCTGTAGCTGCTATCATACAAGCCAATCGTAGAGTTTCAACAAGGAGCTTATACGCTCAAATGGGTTCCATATAAAATTCAACAAACAAGCAAACTTAAAGTAACAGACTTGCGAATTTGCTTTGAACTTTGCCAGAAGATAATTTAAATGGCGGAAGAGAACGAAAACATCTTGAAATGTCTTCAAAGCAGTTCAAAATTCAAAACTCGATTAACATCCTACGCTTTCTGTACGTTTTTGTGAGTGTCATTTTAAAGATAGTTACCATTTCCGATCAATAACCCGAAGTATTTCGAACCATTCCAGTGGACAGTTAATCCTGCTATTCAAATCCGATGAGTGCTTTGGATATGAAAAACGGCAAAGACCACCTAAAAGAAATTTATCTCAAAACACGTGCACAGAAGCAAGGGGAGACCTTGCAGCAGCTGGCTAAAGACATCGAGTGGTTAACACTTCTGCCCTACCCTACGTCGAATCCAGAACATCAGTGCAAAACGTGATGAAGAACTTCAACAAGCACTTCGTTTATACACTGACCTACGAATCGGTGAAGCGAGCACGAGGAGTGTGTGTGACAAAAGCCGATATCGACATGGAATTAACGACAGGCGGAGCTCCACAATGTTGGGACTGCCGAGAATAAAACAGTTGAGGCGTGATTGGTGAAGGAAATAGAAGTCGAGGTTTTACGAAGAGTGTGCAGCAAGAATATGAATAAAATCAGGCTGGTTCAGCGAACGTAGCCGTATATTCTTCAAATGAAGCAGGAAACCAGTAAGAGCCAACCCCATGATTCGGAGATTTGCTCGTACAATTGTCGATACC
This sequence comes from Nemotelus pantherinus, assembly GCA_963978885.1. Classification (NCBI taxonomy): domain Eukaryota; kingdom Metazoa; phylum Arthropoda; class Insecta; order Diptera; family Stratiomyidae; genus Nemotelus; species Nemotelus pantherinus. Next base: position 39,863,315 of record OZ022264.1, read on the forward strand.
AGAACCATCATCACAGTCTCCAGACTCTACAGACACGAGAATGACTTGAATTTATAAGGAAAATTTGATATCAAGCTTTGCAACATTGATACTGGAGTGGCGAAGTCGATCTTGTGAACGGCCTTCGTGAAAATTTATAAACTTAAACATTGAAGTCCCATGCGATTTTATTAACTTGGTTTTAATAACTTAGCTCTCACTCGCGGATGCTCAAACTTACCATAAACCGAGTTAAGGAACAGACCTATTAACTGTTTCACAACAACATTAGCTTACTAGATAGATTTAAAAAAGAAAAACTCCAGGAAAACTTGTTGCTGAAAAATTTGAGTTCAATTATGCAAATTTAATTTTCGAATGTCGAAAGGAGTCGTGTGTATTTACAAAGCTAAGATCTCCTATTTTTCGACTAATTTCACTTAATGGGTAGTTTGTTTAACGTCTCTTTAAGCTACATATATATTTGATTTACACTTTTTTTTTTTTAATAAAGTCAGACATATGAGCTGTAACGCATTATTGGGAGCTTAGTTACATATTTTTGTGGATATAAGTGCAGATACCCATAGCCCGAAAACTCCCTTTTTCTGGTATTTGCCACATCGCGGCAAATTAGGCGACTAAAGATACTTACCGACAAAAGATAATCGAACTGGAACTGGGACTCCGTTGTAAGTTCGCATGGGACTTCATTGTTGCCGATGTCTCTAGACCCATTTTATGCGCAGACTTTCTCTGCCACTATGGACTAGTCGTCAACTTGACAAATGCTATCCTGATGGAAGCTCTTACTACTCTTTCAACGAAAAGCACGTACACTTCGTACAATCTGGAGTCATCCACTGATCTACGAATACATACCTTTATCCAAAAATGCAATGCCTTTACTGTTAACACAGCCTTTTCTCAGCCCTGCAAACACAAGGTAACACACCACATCTTGACCACAGACCTGCCGATAGTGTTGAGACTATGCTGACAAGTTCACGGTTGTTAAAAAGTATTTGATTTCCTGCTACAGGAGGGTATATGCCAACCCTCTAACAACAGCTGGTTGTCTCCATTCCACATGTGTGGGAATGCCGTCCTTGGCTTGCGGCGTCAACAAACGCCTTAAAACCATAACTGTGTTGGATAGATATCCGATACCCACTATTTAAAACTTCTGTCATGAGCTACATGGCAAAACAATCTTCTTTGTCATAGATCAAAAATCCATCTCCTATAGAACTATCTGTGCACGCTTTAGTCTCTCAATATGAAATGACTGTCAAACTTTGCGATGCGGCACAATCGTGCCAGCGTTTTAGATACGAAGTTCTACACGGACTGAAATTGATATACTTCGACGACATTTTGGTAGCTTCGACTTCCGAAGAAGAGCACATTGTTCACCTAGAACAAATTTTCAAACAATTTGCAGACCATAGGTCCATCATAAACTTGGAGAAATGGCACTTTCTTCGAACTTCAGTTGAATTCTTAGGTCATGAGGTTTCGACGAAAGGTATTAGGATCTCTCCAGATTCAGTTGAGGCAATTACAAAAACATATCCCCCCAATACGGTTTCGACCACGCGAAAACTGGCTTCGCAGAAGCCACCCTACCCACCCTATTCGTAAACGCATCAGACACCACTATTGGGGCTGCTATGCAGCAGAACATTCAGAGCTGTTGGCCACCCCTCGGTTCTATGATAAACTTTTCTACTATGGCGATACCAACATGATTGAAGGATAATTTCAATTAGCGAATTATCGATTATCCTGCATGTAACATTGAAGGAAATTACGACAAGAACGAGAATATAAAAACTAGCGTCTCAAATGAGGTTCCTCCATGATTTCCATTAAAATTCTAAGGCATGAGTCACATCAAGGAAACATATCAAATCACTCCACCTCATGTCAAATTACTTTTAAAGTTCACAGTAAAAATTTAGGCGAGATGTATTGAAATGATAATTTTCAAGAAAAATCAACTGAATCCGCTATTTAAACGAAAGGAACACCACACGATAAGTAAAACAAAGAATCAATTACAAGCTATAAAAATGTTTTAGTAGCGAAAAAATACAATATCATGATATTTCATTAAAATTAATGTATCATCTAGCAAACAAAATGTAATTTAAGGACTACCTTAATAGATGACAGGTGTTCTGTACTACATTAAAATCGATTTTAGCTTATTTTAACTTAAATTATATTTTCAATTCAATTAAAGTGCGGTCCTCAAAAATTTTTAGTATCCACGCTTGTATTTTACATAAAGTTTTTGTGTTATAGCACTAGTTTGCTTGACGTGGGAAATAAAGTAACTGTTTGTCAAAGTCATTAATAATTTGAAAACCAAATTGTGAGCGTTTTCACTGAGAGACATACTCAATGCAAATGGGTTTTTTTTCTCAAACATTTAAAAGTGTTCCATGTAGATTTTCTTCTGTATAAGAAGTTAATATAAAACTAATGAAAATGTTCAAACAAAATTATATATAGAAATAAATAACTAAATATTTTAAAGTTATATCGTTTGAAAGCCATAAAAAGAAATATTTAAGTTTTCTTTTATCTGCCTTTAAGTATTGTTCTAATCTTGAAAATAAACCACTGTCGAAGTAAGCTTCAAAGTGGATATTGTTTCGCTTTCGTTAAGATCATTTCAAGGTGAAAACACTATTCCGCTTCTAAAAATCATTTTTGGAAACCGGATAGTTTGGTTTAGACTAAAATTTCTGCTACAAATAAATGAGGCTTATGTGCAAATATTTGCTGATTTCGAAACATTACAGTACAAAATTTTATTAAAATTGAAATTTTTTAATCGCGTCGTATCAATTCATATCATCATCTATTAACTAATCGAATTGGACATTTTCTCATTCTAAGATTGTTCTGGTCTTGTGGGACTTCAATCTAAGCCGTTTGGACTCTTTCCGTAACACGAAGCCACATCACATCGCTTTCTACCATACTTTTATCAAAATTTATCGTTGGTTTTCGTAGAAAACAAATAAATATCTACTATCTACTAATTTAACAATAATTTTTTCCCTAACATTCTCTTTCTCATTTCTCATAGATATGATCAGTCTATTGCGTTCTCTTTTTCTCATGTGGTTTAGTTAGATTCGATGATTTCTTCATATAGTAGCATAAAATACAAAACTGTCTAGATGATGCCGATATTGACGTTGATGCGGATGATGTGGATTTAGTTGAGGTTGTAGCTGTTGATTTCGTTAAGTTAACGGTGGATCAAATATTCGTGGGACTACGTGATGAATTACGGAGGTTAAGGTTGGACCTGAAAATATAAAAGAAAGATAAATAAAATGTTCCAGGTGAATTGCAAAATTGATAAATATTCATCTAAAAAAGACCATTTTTGAAAGATAGCGTATGCAACGAAAAAGGAACATCACTTTATATGGCACACGTATTTTCAATGCCTCTCCTGACAAACGTTATTCAAACTTGCGCAGTTAAAGCATTTCTACAACAGACCAGCAAGTACAAACTGAACGTGCTAGCAATTCAGGAAACGAAATGGATTTGATAGCGTAGTGCAAGACATCAAATCGCGTACAATATTCAAAACTTGGAAGCCTGCAGGAAGCCGTGAATTTGGAGTGGCATACATCGTGAATAAGGAGTTCAAACCACACGTGATGGACTTCAGAGCAGTAAGCAAATGATTGTGTGCGATCTGCTTCAAAGCCATTTTCTTTCAAATATGGCTGAGAAACGTCCATGCCCTGAGGGAAGAAAAAGGCGAGAAAAACGAAGGATGCATTATTTAACCACCTGGAAAGATCATTCGACTCATTGCCATCAAATGATGTCAAAAAATAACTCAGTGATTTCAATGCTAAAGTCTGGAATGAAAAAATAAATCAAAGAATCAATGGAGAGCACAGTGTTCACGATGAAACTAATGGCAACAGCCAACGCCTGATTTGATTTTGCCTGTAGTAGACAAATAGTCAAAAATTTGATATGCTCCCCAAATCGACGAATCCACAAAAGAACATGGACATCACCAGATGGCAATACTTTCAAACAGATTGACCATGATCTTATTCAGCGAAGATGGACTTCTAACATGCACTTCGAGGAGCAAATTGTGACTCACCACTCGGTCAAATCCAAATATCAGTGCCGTATGTCAAAGGCGTTTGTAAAGAAGACCAGTTCTATTCGGAAGTTCAACGTCGAAAAGCTCCAAACAGCATCAGTAGCTGAAAACTTCGCAAAAGCCCTTCAGACAAAGCGAAATCATATCCTACAACATAGCACAGTGAGGGTGGTTGACCAGGTGTAGATGGAATGGAGATGAGGAAAACAATAAAAAATTTTGCAGAGCAAGTGGTTAGCTATGAAGCCCGGATAGGGTGGACGCTAGAAATGTAAAATCAGGCGTATAGACAAGTTTTTGAAACGAACACCAGGAAAAAGAGAGAACAATATGAAAACCTCCGATGAGTAGCGAATAAGATCATTAGATATAAGAAACGGATATATTTTGACGAGCAATTGGAAAGTCTAAGACGCAGATAGCAGCCGAAGACAACACTATCTAAAGACAACATCAGCAAGGTCATCACCATAGACAGTCAGATTAAGGAAATGTGGGTTTGGTTTTTCAAAGAACTCCCATAATCTTGCACGTGGTTCAATATTATCAGAGCCAAGAGAAGTCTCAAATGAACGATGACAGAAGTCGAGGCTGCCATAAGAAGCCAGAAATTCCGGCTGAATTATTGAAGTGCGATGGAAGCTGCACCCTGAATGCTATCCACCATCTGGGATCAGGAGCTCATACTACAAAAGTGGCGCAAATCCATCATATGTCCTATCCATATAAAACGAGACAAACTAGGGAGTAAAAATTACAGAGGCATATCATTATTTTGGACGTCCTATAAAATATTGACGAAGAGAAAATTAAATAAAATATTAAAAAATAATATTAAGGTCTAAGGCTGACAATGTCGTTGAGGAGTACCAAAGAAGCTTTAGGTGTGGGCGATCGATGACTGATCAACTCTTTACGGTCAAACAAGTGCTGGGAGTTTTTCGTAAACTTTAAGCAAGCATCTGCCAATATTGATCGAAACGTACTGAATAAAATAATGCTGCTTTTCTAAAACAATGCTGACAAGTGTCGAATTTGGGATGAGATGAGAAAGGAATTAGGGTCTGTCAACAAATGGGCGACCCACAACACAGATATGTCGTAGTGAATAAGGAAAGTTATATCTTATGATTTAGAAATAAAATATGCTCAAGTGTAGACTCCAAGCGTTTTGTGATTTTTGAGTAAAATGTAACCTGACACAAAGAAGCTGTACGTCGGCACCAGGGGTACGCTTCTACATAAATTAAGCCAAGAACAAACCTACGCAGACAGGTCACATTGCTTCACATCCGCCATAGAACACCTGCTGAAACTTGACCCAAATGGAGAAAAAAAGTAGGCTTGAAATCAACCTGACATAAACAAACAGCATGACGCAAAAAAGAAAGAGGTCATCCAATAGGCAAAATATTATAATTTACAAAATGTGGACAAATTTATATACTTAGGTGCGAAATTGACAGCAAAGTTCATTGAAACTGACGGTATAAAACGAAAAATACAGCACGCTAATAAAACTTTCTACTCCGTTGGAACTATACTGAAGGCCAGCTACATACACAGGAAAACAAAGCTCTAAGGCAGTAAGCCAATAATATGACCTGTGCTGTGCTGTAGATGCGAAAAATAGACCCTAGCACAAGCTTCCGCCAACATGTTTAATACTTTCGAAAGATGAGTCCTCAGGTGGATAATTGGATCAAAACGGGAGAGCGATCAATGGCGAATAAGGTACAAGTACGAACTTTACGAAATATTTGACGATCCAGAAATCACCATAGTCATTAAATTGCGGAAGCTGGAATAGACTGGCTAAGTGTAGAAAATAGACGAGCATCGACTACCTTAGAAATTATTCGAAGGAAAAGCTGAAGGTCGATGGCCAGTGAGAAAGGCAGGAAATGCGTGTCTGATTCTGTTGAACTACGCATCGCTGCTAACATTTCGAAATTGGAGGACACAGTCATCAGACCGAGACAATTGGAAGCGTTTTCTGCAAGAAAGCAAGGCCGAAACAGGGTGCAGTGCTAAGACGATATTTTTTTAAAAAAAATCTTAAACGCTAAGATAAAATACAATCCGGATTTCATGCAGTCACCTAAATCACCCGAAACAACAAACTGAAAATTGATTTTAAAATTCTCTAAACCTAGTTTAAAATGGTCTCTTCAAAGATGAATATCTACTACTATGTAAATTACAATAAAATACAACTTGGGAAGATTTCCAAAATCGGACATGGTGCGTTGATAATCCCGTCTAAGACCACCAGCCAATGTCGCTTTGACAGCATTTGGTGTAGATTTTCCCATTCTTCCTAGCGTCGCATAGCCATCAATATTATTCGTTCGATCGGAAGCTGTTGTTGCGTTGGATGACGATGCCGGGACGAATCCATTTGAAGTAAAAGACGATCTTCGTTTTGGATTGTAAGTATTGTAAAGATTGGATGCATAGGAGGGCTCATAACGGCGAATATGATCGTTCTCGCCATACCTTCTGCCAAGTGAACTCACTCCTGATGACAGCATATCATTATAAGTGCGGGGTTTCAGATAGTCACTGCTGGTCGGGTTTATAGCATCATCGTCGTATCTTCGGCGGATTTGAACTAACGGTGGCTTCAGGTCAGAAACGTTCGAGTTCAGCTTCGGCGGCTTCAAATATTCGGGCGCAGTAATTGACGTGGGCTCGATTTCGGGGGATGCTATACGGTCTGGAGGTCGTGATCGAAGCTTTGCAGCGGATTCGCGGTAATAGTCACGAGCGGCAGGACCAACTATGTTACTTTGTCGCTTTGGCTTCTTTTCATTGAATCTTGTGTAGAAACTTCGACGCTTTATTCTATCAATAACGCTCTCGGGATTGTTCGCGTCGAGTGAGATCGGAGATGAGAGCTGAGAAGTTCGTGATAAGCGAGAAACAGTCGGCGATGGTGTTGAGATTCCGTAATTATCTTCAGAGCAGACTGACCAGTTGTCGAAGCATAATTCAGGCTCTTCGCTTGGCGATAGGAATGTACTCGAAGATGGGCAGTCATCGTGTGGGCTTTTGGAGCTCGAAGAATAGCTCGTCATGTTTTCATTGGAAGGCGTGAGAAGCGTATTCTGATTAATTTCACAGCTGTTGCCTGCAAAACAGTTGTTATTGTTCAAGGTACTATATGACAGCGAGGAATAATTGTTCGAGGGATTATTGTTTGTCTTGTAGCTATTGTTCAAATTATCTATTTTCGAAAAATCTAAAAGTAGACCTTTCCGTTTCTCCTTGGACTTCTCTAGCTCTTCGGTTTTCGCTTGGATTCTCTTTCGAGCTTCCACCTGTAGCTCTTGGACGCAGTCTTGACAGGGTGCTTTGGAATTCGTTTGAGGTGGTGGTGGTGGTGCAGTCTGAGTGGATGATTGTGTACTGGTGTTGGTCTTTTCAATTTCTTTCGCAGCACTATCTTTTGGAGATTCCGTACTCGTACTGCCCGAACTTCTTTTCAGTTTACCCATAAAACCGCTTGACTTTGGCCGTTCTTTGGGAACGTATACATTAGTGATATGCCTTTCAATATTGCTAGTAGATCGGGTATTCAGAACTTTCCTTTCCATACCATCTTTTTCGTACTTCTTAAAAAGTCCCAGCACCTTGTTCACACCACTTTTATTAAACGCTCCTGTTAGGTCTTCCACGCTAACAGCTCGCTTAATAAGACCCGATTCCGTCATCACAGGTGCCCGAGGAACCGATCTTTCACGAAGTGATCGAATCATGGCATCGATTCTTGATCGTTTATCCGGTTTTAAAGGCTTCTCTTCCGCGTTAGGTGTATTTTCCTTATCGACTACTTTTTCAGGTGACAATGATTTCGGGGTAGTACTGGATTTAGGCTTCTTCTTTTTCAAAACAACTGTCACCGTAATATCAGATTCTTTCGGGCTTGAATCTTCACTATTTGCAGCAACACAAACCAAATTCGTCGAATTGTTTGATCGCTTATCTTTATTCTTCGCGTTTTCTTGTAAGTTTTTGAATTTTTGCCCTATCGCATATAGTAGACCTTTGCCGACTTTTTTCTCCGGAGATTTCGCTTTCTTCGAAACGTCAGCAAGATCTTCAGGAGACGCTACTTCAGCCGGTTTCTCATCAGGACTTGATTTCGATTCACTTTTCACTACCTTTTTCTTGACAACTTTCTTGACCGGCTTGGCTTCGGCAAGAGTTGACGAATCACTTGATTTAGTCTGTCGTTCTTCTGAACTACTCGATTTTGAAGAGACTTTCTTTACAACTGGTGCCGGTGCAGGCTTTTCGGCCTTTTCCATTAGCTTCTCCATCACAGCTGATATACCCATTCCACTGCGACTGAATTTCTTAAAATCTTTAGGTGGTGTTATTTTTGAGTTCGGGTAGCTCTTAGGACGGCTGATTCGGCTCTTTTCTTTTTCTTCACTAGACGACTTCGTGTCTTTCGGCGATTCTTCTTTCTCAGCTGGTGAAGGACTTGAGTCTTCAAACTTCACACTGGCACCAGAGGTAATCTTTTCCGGTTCTTTTACTGGATAGGACTTTGGTCGAATCAGCTTGGATTCTCTTTTTGGTTTTTCTTCACTAAATGTTTTCGGCTCAAGTTGTTTTTCAGAAGAACTACTATCTTTTGTAGACGTTGAACTTTTCTTCTCTTTTCTGACTCCTGGGTCTTTAGCTTTAACTTTCTTCACTTTCACTACCTTCTCTTTGACAATATTATCTATTATTGCCGGCTGAACTTCGGCGCTTATTTTAGTCTCTCTTGGTATACTAGCAACATTCGTGTCTAAGGAAATATTTTGCAATTCCTCTAAAATCTTATTAGCTATGTCCTTAGCATCAAAACGATCCGATTCGATACATTCGGTGAGTTCTCTGGGTCTTGAAACACTTCGTCGGCTTCGTTGCTCAGTTGGCTCGTCGTTTGGCAAATTTACATACAGCGATTTCGTAGTAGGTTTGACCTGTGAAACAATGTTAGAAATATTTTCATCTAAGACTTCTCTGGGTCTAGAAACACTACGTCGTCTTCGTTGCAATATTTCTTCGCTCTCTTTTGGTGCAACTTCCATGAAACGGTCTACGCTTTTATTTCGAATATGATGCATGCTCATTGGGCGCTCAGGGTTGTCTAAACTATCTTCGTAGCTCAAAACTCTCTCTACACTATGGTTGCGTCTATCGCGACTGCGCTCGCGACTTTTTTCACGGATTTCGCGAAGAACGCTTTGTGCTTCGCGCTCACGCATTTTTTTCTCTCGAACGTAGGCGTTTTCTTCGTTTACCGGCGGCTCGAAGAAGTCTGGTCTCAAGAATCGTGATATTCGTCTTTGCGAAGATCTACGTCGAAGAGAGCCTTCGGGAATCATTGGCGGTGGAGATAAACAGCCACTAGGTGGTCTGCCGTAAACCTCTTTCACAGGACTGAAACACGAGTTTCGCGGCGATGAACTGCTCTCGTAGTACTTGTACGGTGAAACCGATCTGTCAATATCACTTTCTTTTTCATAAAGTGGAGAAGTTGGCCGCTCTGAATCTGATCTCTTTGCGAGATATGGTGAGTAGTATTTATATCTATCACTAACATCACTTGTGTATGAGGAACATAAAGACTTGCTGTAGTCATCCCCACTTCTACAAGTACTAGAACTTCTGGACTTTGGAGTAACAGCCGACTCGTAACCATATTTATCTCGGCCCATACTACCTCTCCTACAAGCATTTTCCGAAGATCGTTCAAAGCTTCCGTTAGATATTTCCGATCTTTCGTTAGATTCCTTACTACGATCCTTGTCACTGAAACTTCTATTCTCTGACGATCCACTCCCTGGTTTCTCGGACAGTTCTCGACCACCGCTTAAGCTGCGCTTATAAACCCGACCAGGCCCTATGGCTCCGGCCTCTGCACAACTGTTTTGCATCGACAGCGTCCGGGAAAGTTTGCGAGCCTGCGTCGGCGGAAGTTTGGCTAGAAGTTGTTCCTGGAAACATTTTGGTAAATTTGGAGTGATTGTGGATAAAGTTTCGAGATCCTTTTTGGTGAGACGAAGACGTGATAAGTCCAAGTCAGCTAAATCGAGTGCGATTTGTTTTTCCTTGTCCTTAGAAGATGATGATGTTGATTTTTGTTGGTTTTTATCTTTTTTCGAACCTGAAAGAAACATAATGTATATGGAATTTTCATAGATTTTACAGTCATTTGATAGATTGATGCGATTCGACAGCATTTTACAAAGCATTAGAAATGTGTTTTACAATGGATAAACTAATATGATACCTACCTTGTGATTCCATTTTTCATAACGGGTTCCATAAAGTGATAGTTGCCAACAAGACTTAAATATAAGAATATAATGCATTCCGTACATTTGAATAAAAAAAATCAACTATCAGACTTTTATAGCAGCCAAAAATTATCCCATTTTTGACAAGCGCATCATCAAAATGCATAAACGGTAGTTGATTCAAGATCAAATGAATTGAGAAACATAATTAAAACAATGGCAAAAGACCATCGGAAAGAAGATTCAATTCATAGCACATATCTTAAGCTAAGAATTCGAATAGTGCTCAAGACGGTCAAACACCAAACAATAGATAGTATGTAAGTAATCTAAAGGGGACATAGCACCTTCGAATTGAAAAAAAAAATATTTTTTTCAAAGGTAAGTTTTTAATTGAATAAAAAAAACATATCTTAATGAAACTTTGTACACATACTTTATTTATTTTATACTACATAAAAAAAATTGTACATTTTTTGTGGCCCCCTGTCGTCTGCTACATTTTTTTTGAAAAAAAAACTCCAAAAAAACCTGGCCTGCACGATAACTGCCCTCAAAAGACACGGAGAAAAAAACAAAAACGGGGTGGTCATCAGCATCAAAGCGGCCTTAGAATGAACTAAAAGAGAACTTTGGTTGAAAAATAACAAAATGACGGCGTTTTTCGAAAATCGAGGTTTCTTCCCCCAAAAATCGGTTATAACTAAAAAAATTTAATGCCGATTTTTTCATCCGTAGTTCTGGGTTGCCGAGCTGTACATCCCACTACTTTTCCGGCTGCTGCATTCACTGCGCTTTCGATGGTAGTTCAGACTAGTGATGCGCGTTTGCGAGATGTTAAACTCGATTGTTTCGATTGTTCAAATATCTCGAACATCTCGATTATTTAAGTTCGACTCGATTGTTGCAATCGAGAATATCGAGACAATCGAGATAATCGAGACAATCGAGAGATTCGAGACAATCGAGAGAATCGAGACAATCGAGGCAATCGGAGCAATCGAGACAATCGAGAGAATTGAATAAACATCTCGCAATCGATCATTCGGTCGGTCAAGTCATCGACATTCGGTTGACGGCAATTGAGTGAGCTATAAAGCACGTTTCGTTGGCGCAGTCAATAAAAAATTGTTCAAATATTTCAGCAAAAATATTAAATGTTATTATTTGATCAAACTGCAATTTTTTGGGAAATATTGATGTACAAAAGGATATGTTTGTCTGAAGTTAAAATTAAGAAATTTTTAACTCTTTGGTGGCGGTGGGCATGTTAGTATATAAGCACATCAGTATACACAGTACGTTTGTAGAACCGCTTGTGAAGAATAGATTTGAATAGATTGGATATACTATTTAGTAGATTTTTTTACGTGTGCATACATTAGTGATGGGCAAATCTGCAATAATTGAAGAACTGGCTCCAGTCGTTTCGTCCCGCTTCTGGAAACAGTTCCGATATCCGTTCCAGTTCCACCTCTTTTGTAATATTACCATTATTAAGTGAATGTGCATTTATGTGAACAAAAATTTTCTTTATTAATTTTATAAAGATGAAAAAAAAAACACTCAACATTAGCTTAAACACTACAATATAGATTAAAAGGGATCAGATACAAAAAATTAAGAGAGAAAAAAACACGAATATTTGACCTTTAATTACATAATTACAATATAAAAAGAAGAGTATTATAACTTTCATCGTTCAACGCTCATTTGTTATGAGTCTTGCTTTGGAGATAAAACGCTCGCATAGCACTGAAGTATCAACTACACTCAACATACCTCCACTTCACTGAGTTTTCATTTCAACCTAACAGGCAATCTTATAAACATTTGTTTATTTTAAGTACTGCGAAATTTTCAATTGTCCCTAGAAAATAACATACGAATTAAATTGGAATTGTTTTTTGCGGGATGATTAAAATTGAACAACTTTTTATTAACATTAAAAATTTTAATCTACATTGAAAATTCTATTTTGACAAAGTGGTTTCGAAAGTATGCACTGCTTCTCATCAGACACCAGCACACAGTGCATACTTGACTGGCGTGACCACTTGCAGGTGGAAATCATTACATTTATTTATGCTAGTTGTGACAAATTTTAACATCTCCGACTTATATCCATGGATAATTTTTACTTACTGCGATAAGCTGGAGAAATGATATACGTTGTCTATGCTGATTTATAGACAAGAAGGGAACCGTGATCAAATTCAATTACCTTTACTAAGTAAAAATTATCCATGGATATAAGTCGGAGATGTTAAAATTTGTCACAACTAGCATAAATAAATGTAATGATTTCCACCTGCAAGTGGTCACGCCAGTCAAGTATGCACTGTGTGCTGGTGTCTGATGAGAAGCAGTGCATACTTTCGAAACCACTTTGTCAAAATAGAATTTTCAATGTAGATTAAAATTTTTAATGTTAAAAAAAAGTTGTTCAATTTTAATCATCCCGCAAAAAACAATTCCAATTTGATTCTGCTTTCGGAGGCTGATTCCGCAAAACGATCGAGTTTCCCGTTTCAATATGCTCGGCTGCGATAAGCTGGAGAAATGATATACGTTGTCTATGCTGATTTATAGACAAGAAGGGAACCGTGATCAAATTCAATTACCTATACGAATTAAGTTCCAAGACAATGTCTCAAAATCTCACCATAAGACGACCTGTCACTCATAGCTTTATTAAATTAACCCTAAAAACCGAATTACACAATGGTTCCAGAACAATGCAACAGATCTCGTGCAATTTGCTATTTCAGTGGTAAATATTGGTCTTTTTTTAATTATCGCCAGAGCTCTTTTTATTAGAACTTCAAGGTCCACAAGCCTTTGGAGCATGTAGTACGTGGAGTTCCATCTGGTAGCCACTGAAGACACAACAAAAACATTGCAAGCACCTATTCAAGAGCAAGTTTAAATACCCACATATATGTAGCTCAAATAGCATCTTTAAAGGTAAGCAGACATTTTATTAAACACTAATGTGCAAAGAAATAAAAAAAAACAGCCGATAATTGTACAAATAAATCGCTTCTATAATTGATAACGCAGTGATCGCATTCCACCCCAGTTCCATACACACGAACAAAATGTTGGCATAAATACATATATGCATGCCAATCTTCACCAATTACTTCAACGACATCGCCCTATACAAAACAATCATGCCATGTCTCAATTCATATCAATGTACAAACAATCGATCGTTCTAATCGATGCGGACTCAAACCGTGTAGGAACGATTATTAACAGCTCCAAATCCGGTTCCAGTTCCAGCTACATGATGCATCGGAACTGAATTGCTAGTGATTTCATATCGGTTCCGTGTTCAATATGTATCATGGTATAACTTGAATGTTCGCTAGCGCTTGATGTTTGATCGGAACTGGAACTGTTAAGAACTATTGATTGGAACCGTTCCGACCAGTTCCGAATTATTATTAGGTTTTCTTAACAGTTCCGGTCGGAACGGTCCATCCCTAGCATACATATGGAATGTAAATGATCAGATGTGCATGGAAATTTGTATGGCTAGCATTTATAATGTATAAATGGCTGGTAGTTTTGATAAAACTATTAAGTCTGATCAAAGTGTATGATCAAATATTATATGAAGTTGAGTTTTGTCATGCTGTTAAGTATGTTAAAATAAAATCTGCTTTTAGATAGTGCAGTTTGAAAGTTTCGGGCGAAATGTCCATACAAGTCTGGGAAAAAGTGGCCTAGTTTCGAAGATACGGCATAATGCACAGCCGTAGAAGCCAATCATCGAACCAAAAAGGATCTCAACCTTTTTTTATTTAGCACTTTTAGTGCTACTTTCAGTTTTTCCCGTCGGTTTTCCGGCGGAATTCATTTTGCCATATCTTCGAAACTAGGCCACTTTTTCCCAGACTTGTATGGACATTTCGCCCGAAACAGCTCAGAAAGGTCCCCGAATTCAAGCTACGTAAAAAAAAATTTGGGAAAATTCGACGTTTTTGCCCAATTTTCCCCATACAACATTTTTTCATCCTTAGAATATCACTATTGTACTCCCCGATCACTTTCAATCATTGAAAGCGCGGTAAAGGCAGTTTTTGCCAAACTATGACAAAAAACCCCTTACTCCCCTACAAAACCGAAATGTTTGTATCACAGCAATAGGTCTTGGCCCGTTATGTCCGAAACCACTCTAACCCAAAATTGGCCGATTTCAGCTACTTTTGCCCTAAAAACTTTTTGCATATTTGAATAAAATACTCGCAAGTACGAAAATACTCGATACTTGATATGCTTTCAAACTGCACTATCTAAAAGCAGATTTTATTTTAACATACTTAACAGCATGAAAAAACTCAACTTCATATAATATTTGATCGTACACTTTGATCAGACTTAAAAGTTTTAGCAAAACTACCAGCCATTTATACATGATAAATGCTAGCCATACAAATTTCCATGCATATCTGATCATTACATTCCATATGTATGCACACGTAAAAAAATCTACTAAATAGTATATCCAATCCATTCAAATTTATTCTTCACAAGCGGTTCTACAAACGTACTGTGTATACTGGTGTGCTTATACACTAACATGCCCACCGCCACCAAAGAGTTAAAGATATCTTAATTTTAACTTAAGATAAACATATCCTTTTATATATCAATATTTCCCAAAAAAATTGCACTTTGATCAAATAATAACACTTAATATTTTTGCTGAAATATTTGAACATTGTTTTATGAACGAAACGTGCTTTATGGCTCACTCAAATGCCGTCAACCGATTGTCGATGACTTGACCGACCGAATGATCGATTGCGAGATGTTTATTCAATTCTCTCGATTGTCTCGATTGTTTTGGCGCATCGATTGCGATTCTCTCGATTGTTTTGTGGCGCCGATTGCGATTATCTCGATTGTTAAAATATCTCGCAATCGCCCATCACTAGTTCAGACTTCCTTGATAGACGTGGTGTGAGACGAGGAAACTAGTTCAATTTCCAGAGCAGATCTATACACGGCCTCCATCGTCTTGTTTCGAAGCTTGTAGACATCGAACTTGCGCCTTAAACTTGCTGTCTTTAGTTGTATTCGACATTGATAACGAATCTTGACTAAGTAGTGATCCGAGACGCAGTTGGCCCCACAAAAGGTTTGCGCATTTATAATATTGGAGACCTACCTTTTCTGAATCAGAATATGATCAATCTGATTAAAGGTGCGACTGTCCGGGGATGCCCATGTCCTTATATGAATGTCGCGATGGGGGAAACGCATGGAACTTACGATGAGGTTTCTACTGCGCGCAAAGTCAACAAGTCGTTGTCCATTGTCGTTGCAGAGATCGTGAAGGCTAAATTGGCCGGTGGTTCCGCGATATGTTTCCTCCTTTCCAACCTTTACGTTGAAGTCGCCCAGCAGAATTTTCACATCATTTGATGGCAGAGAATCATATAACCTTTCCAGAAGGTTATAGAAATTATCCTTCACTGCCTCATTCATATCTTCAGTCGGGGCATGAACGTTCATGAGCGAAACGTTAAAAAAACTTTGCTCGAATGCGGATTGCACACAATCTTTCGCTGAAATCGATTATTTGCGGTTTAATTTTTTTGTCCACGATGAAGGCCACTTCAAATTCGTGACTTCCAGATGACTTTCTGCTTTTGAAGATTGTGTACGATC
Source organism: Nemotelus pantherinus (assembly GCA_963978885.1). Classification (NCBI taxonomy): domain Eukaryota; kingdom Metazoa; phylum Arthropoda; class Insecta; order Diptera; family Stratiomyidae; genus Nemotelus; species Nemotelus pantherinus. The sequence continues at coordinate 39,879,440 of OZ022264.1, forward strand.
TCATGTCAATAATCTCAGCACCAAACAGTTTCGTTTCCTGGATTGCAGGAATGTTTAGTTTGTAGTGAGGGACCTGTTCCAGGAGGGCTGTGATGGCCTTCGGTCTGTACAGGGTTAGCACGTTTAATTCGCTCCTAGTGTTGCTCCAAAAATGAAGTTTTTGAGGGGTTTTACTGGGCGTTCCCCTCTATATTATAAGTTAGGTTAAGAATTTCAGATACATAATACGTACATATTAACATTAGGCTAAGATCTTGGTATAGTTTTAAAACTGTTAGACATAAGACACATTAAGCTAGTACATTAGGTATAAGTCATATTTATAATTTAATTTAAGCCCAATAAAATGTTTTTGTTAAAAAAAAATGTTTGTTTGGGTTCGCACGATCCAGGTTCTAATAGAGTAGCCGTTTTTTTAGTCCATATTTCGTTTGCGTAGTCGTTTCCGTTGATCCTATCCAAGTATCCGAGGCGAAGTATCAGGTTCCTGAATGAGTAAAATTTTACTGGAACGGGTTATTGGCCCATTCGTTGGGCCAATAACCCGTTGGTAACATTCATGATCGTTGGCAATATTTATGATCTGAAATTTCATGAAGAAATCACATCTTCGGGGAGGTCGAAGATAGAATTCAGTAGCAGAGCTGTAGATGTTGTTTCCAGCAGGCATTTCTCAAAGAAGTGTTACATGTATTCAAAAAAAATTCTAAAAATTAATGTTCTGCATCTTAGGCTTAGACGTAGGCTTTTCTCTTTAAGTTTTTATTGTATTAGGTTGCTGAAGATGAAATGGCCGATTTAGTAATAAATTTTTAAACAACTGTAACTTTTTATAAAGACAATTTCTTTAATCAAAATAGGTACCAATAGATGCAACACACTTTTCCCAACGAGATACAAGTGCATTTATTCCAGTTTTGTAGAAGTTCGAGTTTCTGGTTCGAAGAAACTCCTCGAAGGCATTTTTTTTGACTTCACTATTAAATCTTTTTCCTGTCAAAAAGTGATCCAAATGTTTAAAGAAATGGTAATCTGTTGGTGAGAGGTGTGGTGAATATGGAGGGTGAGGAAGAGTCTCATAGCACAACTCGTTTAATTTTTGGACCGTTGTTCTCGATATATGAGTTCGTGCGTTATCATGAAGCAGTATCACTCCATCCCTGTTGACAAGCCTAGGTCGGTGGACTATCAATTTTTGATGCATTTCATCCAGCTGAGCACAGTATTTCTCAGCATTGATGGTTTCGCCAGGTTGCAGGAATGAATAGTGGATAACTCCAGCGACAGACCACCAAACAGTTACCATTATTTTCTTTGGATGAAGGTTTGGTTTTGGCATGTGTCTTGGCACTTCATCGGCATCTAGCCATTGGGCCGATCAGCGACAATTATCGTATAAAATCCACTTTTTATCGCAGGTCACAATTCGGTGCAAGAACGGTTCCTTTTTCTTGCGGGAGAGAAGAGAACTTGAAATCTCCATTCGATACGTCATGTTTTGCTCGGTAAGATCGTGCGGAACCCATTTGCCAAGCTTTTTCACTTTTCCAAGTTGTTGCAAGTGGCGGCAAACTGTCGAATTGAGAACGCCTAATTTCTCGGCAATATCCCTTATGATTTGGCGGGGGTCAGACTCCACTAATGCACGCAGCTCGTGGTTATCGTTCGATGGTCCTGGGTGTCCACTCACTTCCAAGGTCCATATCTCCGGATCGAAATTTTTCGAACCACCGCCGAGTGGTTCGCTCGCTAACTGTATCAGGCCCAAATGCGCTGTTGATATTCCTCGTTGCTTCCGTTGCGTTGTGCTCTAATTTAAATTCGTATAGTAAAAGTAGCCGTTTTTGATTCACTTCCATGTTCACTTTCTCTTTTTATTTTTACGATAACTATGAAGTGCAAAACAGAAATGACTCCATAAACCAAGGTAGCAGTATTCATACTTCAATATATCATATCATTTGCGCCGCCTTGTGCCAACATAATACACTAAAATTGCAGCCAACTTTATGTCATTGCTAAATCGGCCATTTCATCTGCAGCAACCTAATACTTTTAATTTTTGACTTAGTTTTATATTCAAAAATTGGATTTTCATCTGTTCAATATGATAATTCATATATAAAAAAATTCTCATTGTATATAATGAAGAATGCAGGGGACTCAATATGTGAATACTGAATATGTGAATTATTCTAGAGTTTGAAAATACTTTTGATACTAACTAACAGACCTTCAGGAAATAATTTTTTTTAAAAAAATATTTGAATCAAACCAGAGAAACGTTAGATCTGTTTGGGCGGAACAAGGAAAATAATTTATCTTTAATTTTAGTCGACCTGGATTATTGCATTCAAGGAAAAAGTGCAGTCGTTTGATAAGGAAGCTTGTGTATGTTAGAAAGGAAATAAATAGTCGGCATGTCGGTTTAATCACTTAGTCGCCACATTTAACCAGTCCCATGCTTTAAAATTATCTTAATCAGGTTATAATTGCTACGTTGAAACCGTTAATACGTTGAAACCGTTTAAAAACTATGCTTAAAGGATTTTGTAACTAGGAGAATACCCAATGTGTGGCTCCTACTCCTATAAATCAAAGCGCAGAAAGCCCGATCTTTCCTGCAAATGCTTTTTATTTCTTTCTCTTGCCCATTCTGCTGATTCATTACGTGAGCGTCATTGATTACACTTTGATTGTTTTCAGGGTCGTAGTATCAAAGATTTTTTCAAAATTACCTTAATAGCGTTTCGTTATCGCGAAGTTTTTTTTTGGCAAATATGAATCTATGCATGTTGAAATGTAGCACAGAAAATTTATGAGACACTATGAAGTGCATACATGTAAACGATGCTTCATTGTTAGAATACGAAGAATGTACGTGATAGTACTTACTATTTCTCACATAGCATATCATCCAATTCCATACAGCCTTCAGAATATTTTTCCGGGGTATATTCCGAAATGACGTTTGCGGGTGAATTTGATATAGAGTACAAGCTGCTTGCGGCAATGTATTCGAATCACAATCAACTAAGAATAATGATCATTTTGAACTAAAAACGGAGTACTATAAACGTGGGAGAACAAACAACTTAAACATAAAAATAAGAGGGCGGAACAAACGGAACGACGTGACAGACGAGGGTCATAAGTAGCTCATAGGAAATGTCACGAGGTAGAAAGCAAATCTTTAACCACCATACATTAAATAGAAGAAAAAGTTGTTTCTCTTTGAATAAATTAAATCACTTCAATGGAGTATGGATTCAAGTCGGTATTCAACAGACATAAATTATTATTAAATTTGTGTAGGAGACTCCTTAAACTAAGTACTCATTTAGCAACACATGCACACATAGTACTTGAATATATCATTGTAAAGAACCGCTGATCTTAAAATATTTAGTTCAGTGGCTACACATATCACAAATTAAATCGCTTGCTATACGATTTTATAATAATTTTTTTTTATATTCCACAAAAGTATTGTTACTGCCTATCAACAGTGAAATCCATCATCATAAAACAAATGAGAATTTAGTGTTTGTCATGCCAAATTAAAAATGATTCATTTGACAATATGTTATCTCATGAAACAACATTTAAAAATATGTACGCTCGTGCTTTTAAAAGCCATACATTGATCAAACTGTACGGAATGCATTACATTCTCAAAAAAGTAAATTTTAAAGAAACAAAACAAATATGTTCAAACTGTTAACGAAATGTCTTACATTAAATCAAATAAAACACACACAAATCGGTTTGATATGTTATATTAATATCAAATATTCAATTATTCAACATAAATACGACTAATTATAAAAACAATAAAAAATATAAATCTAAACGAAAATAAATCCAATCAGATTTTAATGGTAAAGGAATAAAACTCACGTGCTTTTACATTGTATGATTTGACTTTTGTTCACGATAGTGATGGTCAGTAGTAGTGGAGTAGTAGTAATGGTAGCAGTTAGAACGGGCGCGTATTAGTTCATTTCTAATTTTTCATTTCTGTTTGTTTGTTTTGGTTTGTATGTGTTTGTCTTGAACACTACAATGAATATTTTGCTCTTGACTATCGTTACGTACGTACAAACTGATTTTTTTTTACTTTGATTTGGATGCTGTAAACATATACATAAACTTGATTTACCATTCTACGTAATTATCTAGTTATTAGGTTCTCCTTTTGAATATTTTTTATTGTTGTTCTTGTTGTTGGCATGTTTGGGGCTGCGGGATATTTTGTGCATGCGATAAGGTAACGCGTAACCCCACTGCAAGCATACAAAAATAAATAAACCACAAGCAACGATCAAAATTTAGTTTACATCGAAAGGAAAAGGACAATAAATATTTTGGCTAAAATACGAACTGACAAGATATTTTTCCGCATTAAAAGTATGTATAATATTCAAACAAACATAGCTGAATCGTTTTGCAATATCAAGACCAAACGGAAATGATTATTTTACGGTAAAAAGCTGCCGATTTATAAATTAAACGCTGCAATTTCACTGTTTCGAATCACTGCCATTTGGTCGAACGAATGTTAATTATTAGTTGTAACAAAATATGTGGATATGGATTTAACATCAACTGGTTGCAGATTCAATACACAATCATTTGCCTAATTAGGTACATCGATTTCAATTCATTTTCGTATTCAAAGTTGTCACTGACTCAATTTATCGTGAACGCAGATTCCAAAATATCCTTTAATTTATACAATTCATTAATCAAATTTACTTGGTCTACAATATTATTGAAGACGAAAACAATACTTATTGTCGAAATGGAAGAGAAATTAATAATTCAGATTAGCTGGAAAATCATAATCGAAAGCCTGATTAGCTACATAGTTAACGTCTAGTTACACAATGAACTTGGCATGCATAAAATATCAAAGAACGTTAAAACATCTCTCAATTCTAGAATTACATATGCTCGTGGTAAATGTTATATGGGTAAAATGCGCAAGAAACAACATATTGTCTTACATAATATTGCATGAGAGGTTGTTTTTTTTTACTTCATGTTAACTAATTTTAAAATAAAAAGGTGGAACTAATGAGAGCACATCTACTTCTAAGGAGCGTAAACAATTGAAACGATAATTGGCAAATGTAAATAAAAGTTTATTTATTTCTTTGAAACACTTATATTTTTTAATAGTATCAATCTGTTGTTTTCTCTAAACAAAAAAACTTGAGCAAAATAATGAGCAATTCGACACTTTTTTTCTAATGCTAATTTTTATTTAACAGTTTAATTATGACTTTTCCAAGTATCAAACTCAAACTTTGAATACGAAATCTGGTTTGGTTAATAAATTTCAAATAATTTAGAACAATTTTTTCCTAATATTAATCAAAAACAACTGAAAACTATTGTAAATGTACGATAATATTATGTACGATTACATCAAAAAAACCACAATTCTTTCAAAAATGTCGTAACGAAATCTTTCTAGTTTTACCAAGAACAATCAAAATTCGATTAATATGTATATAAAATAGTTTTGCAATGTAAAATTCTAAAAGTATGAATCATATTGTTTTCTATGATTTTCATCATAAGAATGTATAGCTAACAGCTAACAATTGAAAACATTAAACAACTACTAGATTTATTTTGCAATGAATTGATGTGTATCCGAAAAACAGTGATACAACATTATTGTGATTTCCAAAAAGAAAATATGACACAAATGAGAGTCTCTCGCTCGAAAAAATAAAAAGATGCGTTGTTCAAAGTTATATCGAAAAACGAGTCGAGAATCCAAAAAAATAATTAATAAATACGACAGACATATAAATCAGAGCAATTGATTTCAGCTATCAGAAAACGAAAAAACAATGTTTTGAAAAAGCTGCAAAAATTTCGAAATTTCTTTCTTTCTATATAATATCTCTCTCTTTTCACACGCTTTCATTAAAGAAACTTGCTTTTCAATCTGTGATATTCACCTCTAGGTAGTGTCGCTCCAGTTCGTGAAAACATTGAATCGATATCGGCTCCTAAATCACGCGAAAAATTGTGCCGCCATGCTGCTCCAGCTCCCGAATTGTTGTTTAACCTATGTGAAAATGTTGAAGATGATTATTTATAGGTTTTAAATTTCATTATAATACGTGTTAGTATGACACACATACACACTGTACTGCCTACCTGATACAGAGATATCGTTAAGTCTGTTTCCTGTTTGTAGAGGAACATTTTCGTTTCAGAGGTTAATTACACAAAAAGCTTAACAGCCCACAACAACTTAACTCCCGACAATCGACACAAATAATGAATTAAATTCATGCAAACACAGGAAAAGAATACTTTAAAAAACTCAAACGAAAGTAGACTTTTTGTAACCAAATCTACACTCCCATTTTTTGATAAATCGATCATTCCATAAGAACTTTAAGTTGGTAGCACTATTTCCTTTTAATGACTACTTTTTGTCTTAGCGTTCCGATTTTAGGAAGGTGGTGCGCTTGAGCAACTCAGAACTTGGCCGTTTCTCTTTGAAGTGCCAAATAAAGTGGAGTCTGCTTGCAAACAATTTCCGCTTAGTTATAATTTTTACCGCCATCAAAAGTTAATGCGAATTCTCGTCACCAATAAATTAGTGACGTATGTTTAATTCAGATAGACCCCATATACTTACTGATCAAGTTTTGATCAACTATTGGGCCTCTCCACACTTGTATTCTTGATGCACTCCTCAAACCGGTTTTCTGGGCAAGAGACGGAAGAATCAAGGGGAATTCTCTACAAAAAGTAGCAACCTTCTTTATCAAAAATATTCGAACGCTGTATGAAAGAAGATATATTTTTCCTAAAATAAAAGTATCCCAAAAGTACGGTTTTCGCGAGGGTCGAAGTACGGAAGACGCGGGTCCTTAGTGTCACAAATTTCTTGCTTTGGGAAATCGATACAAATAACAAGCCGATAGCAATATTTATGGATATATCTAATATATTATTAATAGACAAACTAAGCAGGTTAGGCATCAAAAACAAGACATTAAAACTGTTCGAGTCTTACTTAGATTCTAGATGTCAACGGAATAGGGCGGGAGTGGCTGAGCTATCTGCTGTTCACATTGCGATGAGGAGGTCAACTCAGACCCGTGGGGAGATGGCTACAAATTGATAACTCGTAGACTTAGCATTGTCATGGATGCGATATCCATGGAGCGTATCGTTGGTTCGCTGTCACCCGGGAAGGGTAACTTGGACAATGCATCAGCATATCGTGCGCTGTGCATTAGACATGGGTAATGCGGCAAATTTTGAGACACTGATACACTGATACCGGCGTCAGCAGTGGTATCAACGCATTGCGCTGATACCATTGCGCTATGATACCATGGTCAAATTCGCCTATGTGTGACACTCACTGCGTTTCTTGGACGCTGATACCGTGGCGCAATGATACCATGATCGCATTCGCTTTTCATAATGTTTGCTTTACGGATCTTGCTTGAAGTACACATGCAGCCTGTAAAACTCAAGCGGCTTGAGTCGAACCGATCAAAAAAGAAAATATGATTTGGTGGTATCTTTCGAAACGTGCGTAGGTATTTGGTTTGCATCAAACAAACTTGAGGTAAGTATACACATATCGTTACGCCATGCTATTGATACCAAAGTGCGTTACTAAGCTACTGATACCGACAATCGGTATCAGCGCAGTGGTATCATGGGTAGTGCTTCAACGCATTTGCGCGATGCAGCGCTGCGTTATCCATGTCTACTGTGCATGCTGGACACTTTGGGGAAGCTCAAGCCGCGGCTGCTGTCAGCAGTGAGATCTGCTGGCGATCTTTCATGCAGGCAGCACGGTTTTCGGAAAAGGTATTCAACAATCGATGCTTTCTCAGCGGTTGTTGGGGCTGTAGCAAGAGCGGAAGAGGCATGTCATCAAACCAGACTGATCGTCATGCTGGTAACGCTGGATGTGTAAAACGCTTTCAAATCGGCGAGGTGGAAGGACATTCTCCAGGCCCTTGAGCAGAGGTTCCGTTTATCTGACTATTTGCTAGCCATGATGCGGGAATACCTCAGAAACCGATGGCTACTCTACGACACCGACGAAGGAGTCAAATAAAGGCCTGTCATCTCAGGCACAAGGGTCGATCTTAGCACCTGACCTCTGGAACATCATATACGATGATCTGCTGCGCGTCGAAATGGCTGTGGATGTGTGCCTGGTAGATTACGCTGATGGCGTCGCAGCGGTAATCACTTCCAGATCTGCCGAATTCGCTCAACTCAGACTTAACCAAGTCATGAGAGGGGATCTAAAACAGAGATTGTCATGCTGACAAAGCGGAGGATACCAGCTGTCATACCCATGACAGTTGGTTCCGTGGAGGTCCAGACCAGCAAATCGGTCAGATATTTAGGAATGACCCTGGACACCAAGCTGACGTATTGGGATCATATCCGCAGGGCCGGTGACAGGGCTCTAGTAGTCGGTACTTCGCTGAGTAGGCTAATGGCCAACGTCGGTGGTCCCAGTGAGTCTAGATGGAGGCTACTGATAGTAACGACCGATTCCATCTTGCTATATGGAGCCGAAATTTGGGGAAATACACTCCGAACTAAAAAGTTCCTGAAGCGCAAATCCAGCGTCCAGCGCAGGGGTTCTCTGCGAGTTACCTGTAGCTACCGCACGGTCTCAGCAGAGGCTGTGATGGCGATATCGGGAGTAATCCCGATCGACCTACCAGCGCAAGAACGCAAGGAGAGGTACCTCTTTCGCTCGGAGATGGACAAAACTGAACCTCTGACACACGCACGGTAAACTTTTACCTTTGTCAATTCTTGAAAGGGCACGATTACTTCGGGAAATACCTGAACAGATTGGGTAAGCTGCCGGTACAGTGTGACTGAGCTCAATGATGCTCAGGACATATTTTCGCGTAAGTTTGAGGCGCACCATTGAGTCCACGATCAGCCAGTCAACGCCTGAGGCGAAACGAGTAGAACTGGCGCGCAGTCTCAAAGTACGTTGAGAAAGTGCTGAGCATAAAACGGGAGGTGGGTTGTCTTACCGACCCATGATCTGCTGTAGTGTTTGAAGTCCGTGGTTACCGATAGGTCAGAACAATCGGGTTGAAGCAGTGCTTAGGCGGGACCCGACTCGGAAATTTGTGGCCTTGTAGTGGTCTGTTTTAGTGAGTCAAGCCTCGCATACCCACTGGTGATAGGTCACTCGAAAATCTGGTAAGCATATTTTTTTTGTCATATACTCTAAGGAAAAAAACTATCTTCCATACTATACACTTTAGACATAAATGTTAGCAGTTAGCTATTCATAGTGTCCAAAAGTGGCTACATAAACGTAGTTTAAGACTCATTACACTAAAAACCAAATCCATGGTATTTTCAATAAACTTCACAGAGAAACTTCCATTTACTAACTTAGACTACACTACCAAGCGTTACAAAATAGAGGAAGAGGACTGAGTTAAACTCTGTAAAAATCGAGCAATTGTAGACTTTACTAGATATCTAGGGTTTGTTATTGACAAAAACCTTATGTAAAACAGACATTATTGAATAGAGTTATAAAAAATGAAAAGCGTCATTAAACAATAAAAGAATTAAATGGAACTTTATTGTTGAAAAGGCGTGTTGGGTTGGTTTTACGAGCGACTAAATTCAATATCATTGGCCAATGTTTCTAATGATCCAAGATATTTTCCACCACTTTTACCTACCCATTTTTGCGTGGTGTTTCCGCTACCACTACTTTTTTTCCAAAAGAATCACAAAACATTCATCGGAAGGAAAACGAATTCGTGAAAAATGGCACAATCTTGTGAAGTTACTAACTTTTTTGGAACCGCAGGAAGTTGGAGTATTCCTTGAAGCTTCGCTCTTTTTATGATACCCCTTTAAGAGTGTCGAGAAAATGAGAAGAAAATGATTTAATGCTAGTAAAATTTTATGGAAATTCGCTAGTGTGCAAGATATTTTCCCAGGATGATATGGCGAAATTCACTCGTGCTAACCGGAATTAGGCAAGGTAACCAAACTAAAACGGCCCGTTTTTTTTATTTATCCCCTATAATTAAGTAAACCTTCTGACCCAGAATGAATTATTATGCATTTGTATTGTTAACAGTTACATTATGAACTGTTTCACCACTACTGAACTATTCTTCTAATAAACGAGTCTTAGCTCGGAGACCTAAGAATTAATTTCCTACAATTATTGTTTTTCACTTTCAAGAATTAATTCAATTATGATTGGTTTTTACGACATATATCACAAAAACAACAGCACATTCACGCTCAAATCAAGACGAAAGCTCTGCAGTACTTACATTTGTTTCTTCTCGACTGTTTCACTTTTGTACGAATAGGTGAATTGCGATCTGTTATTTGCCATTATGCCCCAAATCACACGTTATCAAACAATTCAATGCAGGCAAATTGTGTTATGCATTTCGATGAATCCATTTTAATGTTGTTTAATTGTTTTTTATTGGTTTGGCGAGTCAGTTTAGTTATTAGAGTATGGGATTAGTAATAAGAAAGATCACACATTTGCAAAATCAATTTTATGTTTTAGTTTTAAAAAAAACTATTTTGTTAGATTTATGATGGGGGAAGAGGAAGGCCAAATCAATTTGAAGGTATCAAAGAATTTACCTTCCAAACGGTTCTTGTTGCCAAAATGGAGTATGCGCTTGTCGCATATTACCAAGCAATCGTGATGAATTCGGAAAGCCAGCTGTTAAATCGTTATTCACGTTTAGTCGATTTGTCAATGCGCGAACCTAAATAAAAAAAAACATGTGGAAGTTAAAGAAATAGCTCCATGTAAGACTTTTGCTCTATTTTCTGATACTCACTCTTTGTAAAAGTGTAGAGAATAGGTTTTCAGCCGTTAAAATTTCGAAACCATCTTCATCGTCGTCTTCGCCAGAGCTCTGAGAGTCATTTGTATCTTGACTGAGCTTTTTAATTGGTCGTGTACTTCTACATAATCAGAAAAACATAATAACCCTGACCACAATAACAAATTTCAAGTTTACCTAAGTCGATGCATAGTAAAACGTGGCTCTTCCGTATCAATATCCCGGCTTATAGCGGAACGTATTTTATGGAAATGACTATCTTCTCCCGATTCGTCTTCAGCAAATAATGTTCTGAAACGTAATTTAATTAGGTCGCATGGTATAAATAGTCACATCAAAAATCTTACCCTACGCGGCGTTGTCTATTTGCTTTGCCGAACGCAGAGCTGCTAGCGGTATGGCCAGAGTCAGAAGGCTCTAAACTGCCGGCCCGTGGCGTCACATAGCCACCTCCTTCCACAGCAATTGGGATTATGAATTCACGAGGACTCTTCTTAATTGGCTGCTGCGACGAACTTGTGGTAATAGTAGATTGCGATTGTGCACCAGTCGTGGTAATATCAGAATCAGACTCGTTTGTCGATTGTCGGGACAACGAGCCCGATCTAAAGTAATTGATTTCAACGTAACAATGTGCTTAGCATATAGAAAAAACACTCATACCTGTATGAATTTGAGTTGGTTCGTACATATGCTGAGGGTCTTTGAATTGGTATGACATGCTCGCGAACTGCCGGCTCAAGACTAGTTGCTCGTTGATGAACGGTATTGGATATCGGACTATAGGGCCCCTCTCGGATGGGGGCGCTACGTAAATCTGGCACTTGGTGTTGCATTTCGGTGGAGAATCGCATTGTTTGTTCGACTGGTCTTGGTTTAATTTCGAGTTGAATTTCAGTTTTAGCAGGTTTACGTCTTGGAAGCGTAGCTGACTTTAGTGTGATTTCAGCACGGGACGTTTTCATTGTGCTTGGTGGCGGTGAGCTTTCCAATTGAGCAGTTTTTGCTGAAGCGATATATTTTCATAAACATAAACAACACCAAAATTAAGAAACACATACCTTTAATCGTTGTTTTTGGTAGCGGTGGTTCATTTTCATAAATGCGTTGCTCGGGCGTTGAAACCGAAACGGTAGCAGTACGGACATCTCCTGTCTCTGGGCCCACTTGCACTCGCATTGTCTTCTTGTCGGAGCTCATTGGTGGGACAACACTTCCAGATATAGATCTACCGTTCATGCCGAAAGGCACCGGAGGTTTTCGAACACCTTTTATGGAAAACAACAAAAAATCAATACATCTATACGACCTTTTTAATTCTAAAAAAGATGCAGAAATATTCGCACATGACATACTGCCATTAATAACATCGAAGAATATTTGAAAGCATTATGCGTTACACTACTAAGGCAATTTAGCCATGACATCAGCTGATTAACAAAACTTATCGACTCACATATGCGCACGATTAGATTATAACTGACATGACAGCCATTAATGAACGACGACTACTATCGCGACTTAGATTACTTCCAAACAAATTGTATAGACTTACCTAAGCATATACGGCCGCCAGGTTGAATGGCGTTCCCAATTATTTCTCGTGCCTTCAACTTCTTGTCGCGTTCTCGATCAGGCTCCGTGACGGCGATGCTTTCCGTTTTTGCACATAGTTGATCTACTTCCCTCTTTGACTCTTCTTTAGCTTGATTTAGCAAAGCTATTGAATTTTCCATCGAGCGACGTGCCTCTTTCAATGAAAAACTTTCGACCGAAGTCTTTGATTCGCTCTCCGATAGCTCACTTTGCTTGCCTGATGCTTCTTCTATGGCTTCAGCTGAACCACTAGCAGAAACACTCTCCTCTTTCGTCTTGCCTGCAGCGAGTTCTGGCGGTGAACCACCAGGCGATGTTGGTTTCGAGCCTGCGTCCGCCGCCTTACGTTCAAACTCCTTCTTATAGTTACTCACACTATTTCCAGAAATCACAATCTTTTTAGGCTTATCACTAGTTGTATTACTTAAGTTTTGAAACTTTTCAGCTGTCTCCATTATGCGTGACCGTCTACGTCCCAGACTTTCATCTGGCAAACTGCTCTTTCTTTCAACACTTGTTCGCGATCTTTGAAGTTCCTCGTTATTGTCTTCGGACATTTTGCTGATAGCGGCCACCAGATCTGCAGTCTTATGTTTATTTACAAATTTTTTTATAACTTTCTGTGGACTCAGAGGCTCTTCTGTTGGTACCGGAGCTTCGTCAATCTCTTTCACTGCACCCAGTTTCGGAACTGTTTGCTGTCGAGGAACTGATTGCTCGTCGCTGGTGTAAGCAGGCAGTGGTTCTTCTAAAAGTTCTTCACAAGCGTTTTCTATGCTTTCAAGATCCTGTTCTACAATTGTTTTCGACGGCACTGCCTGCAGATTACTTGTATCTTCCTCTTCTTCATCCACTTCCATTTCGTTGACCTGCTCTTCTTCTTGTGGAGAAACGCTTTGCTCCGTTGGTCTTTCTTTCTTTTTAACAATACCAACAGCGTTTTCTGTCGAAACTGTACTTTCAAGTTTACGTTTTGGTTGCACGGGGCTCTCGTTGGGAGTAATGGTTCTGGTGGGCGAGGGCATAAGAGCTGCTTCTCCGCCGGCTATATGAGTTGAAGTTAAAGAATTAACAGGAAACATATTTGAAAACAGAAAAAAACATCGTACCTGCAACCATATCTAATATTCTCCGTTCGGCTTCAGTATTTCCGATATCCCGAATCGATCCTACTGAATGCGAGCGTGGTACATTCGATTTCACCTCTTCTCCGGAAGGCACCACCAGTTGATCTGCAGTTACTGAAGGTGGTGACAACGAAAGCAACACATCCAATCGTACCGGTGTTTGATTTGCTAAATCCTCAGCTATCTCTAAACATGAACCACTGTAGCCTTCGTTTACCCACCAATGATTACAGATCTGCTCGATGTTAGCTCTTCTCTGCGGGCACACGGTCAACATTTCACGAATCAAAGGCGAGGCTGGCGAGGGTTTCTTCGGCTCATAATAATCACCCTGACTAATTTGCTTGACAAGTCTTTTGAACTGTGAGCCATCGAACGGCATAGCACCATAGACTAGAGTATACAGAAGAACTCCGAGCGACCAACAATCAACTTCAGGTCCCTGGTACGGAGTTCCTTTGACGATTTCGGGTGATGCGTAAAGCGGCGAACCGCAATAAGTCGATAATAATCGTTGTTCGTCAAAAACATTCGATAGACCAAAGTCAGCAATCTGAAAATATTTGGATCGTCACAGTACTCACACATTTTGAGCCATTCAGACTTACTTTTGCATTTCCATTCTCATCAAGCAGAATATTTTCTAATTTCAAATCTCTATGGCAAATTTTATGTTTATGGCAATAATATACGGCTGTAGCAACTTGACGGAATATTCGTCGTGCTTCGTCTTCTTGAAGGACCTTTCTCTCTGATAAATAATCATATAATTCGCCACCGGCTGCGAATTCCATTACTAGCACCATTTTCTCGCGATTTTCAAATACTGAAACCGTTCATAAGAGCATCGTAAACAATCAGATTTTATGTTCGGAACGAATTCCAATCATCGTACTTACCTTCATAGATATGAATAATGTTGGGATGTTGAACGGAGCTCATGATTTGAACTTCTCGACGAATACGTATCAGATCGGATTCAGCTTCGATTTTGCATTTTTTTATTGTTTTAATAGCTACCTCTTGACCAGTTTCTTTATTAATACCCAGCTGAACTTTACCGTACGTACCTTGACCTAATTTTTTTATTATATCAAATCTGAAAATAGAAACGAATCGAATATTCAAAGTGATTGCAATAGACATAGATCGATATGAGGAAAATTATACCTTTGTCGAAGCTTTTTTCTGTGATTGTTCATTTTTACGGTGCCTGTGTTACTGATTCCGCCCATGATGTTGTCAATTTTTTCTTGAAGAACACCTGGCGTTGCGGTTGAGCCGCCTCCTGGTGCAGTTTCACCTATCACCATTTTGATTTAGTCTGTAATGAAATTGAATGGGAATATGTTATTGATTATTTAAATTGTGATGTAACTGAATATTTATTTTTGTCTGTTATATAAAAGAGAACAAATTTTTAAATATTATAACATCTTTAATATTTATTTTGTTCAGCAATTTTTATCACATAGACTCCAGTGATTAGGCTTGGAATCGTTTGGTACTTTCGATGTTTGCACGGAATAATTTTCCAAGTCCTTATAGATTGATATTTTAAATAAAAATAAAGGATCTCTTTCCTTAACGGCCCTACCTTTCGTTGAAATGGTTGTATAAGAAAGGAAGGATAGTATGAGAATGATTCTAAAGTAATTTGGTTCAGTTGTTGGAAGCTTGGAAACTTCGAAAAACACAATCAAAGGTTCGAATTTGACTTGGGTTTCATGTTATGTTTTTTTGACTATGCAGGAACAGGAATTTACCGATTACACATTGCTTACAGGGCTAAACAATTTGTCACTAAAGCGTATATGACACTAGATTAAGTAACTTCTTAATAATCTCATTATTAATACAAAATGAAAGAGATTATTTAATATTTTTCTTTCTGTTCGCATTAATAATGAAATCACTAACAAGCTACTTAATGTAATGTCATACAGGCTAAAGCTATTAACTTTTCAAAGAGCATGCTTATAATATTAACTATAAATACAAGCTTGAGAAAGATTAGTATGAGGGTGCTGGAGATTTGTGTACGGCTTGCTTTAACAAGAAGTGATAAGATCTGAAGGTGGCGTGCAGTTTGTACTGCTGAGGTATTATAAGTAGTGAAAAAGATTAATACGCTATTTTCTCCTGCTGCAATCCTTTAGCTCAAGTAGTCTAGTGCGTAGAGCACTGGTATCTTATATGTGGGGTCCGAGGTTCGAACCCAAGTTGGTACAACGAATCGCACACCGAGCTTTGGGTTCACTTAGCTCTGAATAGCTATCGGAGTCAACCAGAGGTAAAGTGAGTCATGTAACTAATCACTCCACACTCGTATTCACATAATGGTAAATTTGTGAATGGTACTCTCTACCAGTTTCAATCACTAGACCCTCGAAGGGTTGTCCTGGGACTACTTTACTTTACAGTCCTCTAGAGTTAGAGCGATATGTTCCTATGAAAGAAGATATGATAAAATTTTTATAACGCAGCATTGTTTTTTCTCGAAATCATTGTTTTCTCCTTATAGTTTAACGTCTTCGTAGAGTAGACTCACTGGAAACTTATAGAGACTTTTCTATAATTTGTTTGATAAAAATATTCAAGGAAACATTTATCGATGATTTTAAACAGTTTTCTGTTTTTATACACTTGACCAATGCAAAATTTCTAGAGAGATGATCCCTTATTATTCTTTTGGTCACAAGATAGAAGAAAATCTATTTGAAATTTATCTGAAGTAAACTGCAAGAGATGTGAAGTGAAATTATGAAACGGAAAATAATGTGCACAGAAGGTGGACCTGAAATTCTACTTTGAAGTTTGAATTTTTTGTGCATTTATAAATTAAGGTTAAATGGATTTGTGAAATCGTAAGGCTCCAATATTTTTTTTTAATTTAGCTCACCTTTGACACTCGCAGAAAACGAAAAATTCAAAAGTAGTTTGGATTACATGTTCTGACATGACATAAATTCTAACTTATTTAGAAGAATCGACTGCAAACGGATTGCTTTTAGACTCCATGGCGCGGAAGGGATTTTTTTGTAGATTCATCTTCTTTCACAAGGTAATACCAATTATGGATGCTGTATAGGACCTCATTGATAAGCAAACGAAAGCCTTCTACAAAGCAAAATATAAAGGGCAAATTATACAACTCTTTGTAGAATTATTTATCAGTAAGGCAGTACATTTGGCCTTAAAATATGTTGGTACTGGAAAAGAAGATTGATAGAGTCAGCCAAAAATACAGTGGAATCAATCGACCAAAAGATAGTCAAAAATATAACGAGTGCATGTGTGGTGTTGATTTTCATAGTTACTATAGAACGAGTAGATTTTCGAACTATAAAACATGAGCGGTCTACTACCATGGTGTAAATAGATAGGATGTCGCTGGTTCGCCGACCAGACCGTCTAACTAGTGTTTGATGAGCGGATGCTTCAAATAAAGGGCAGAGACAACGTGTCAGGACAAGTTACATTCAAAATTCAGCAGGCCTGATACACTTTTGTTGCAAGTAGCTATGTTAAATATCTATGAGTGGAAGAAGCTCGCGTAGTCTAATGGGTACAGTACTAGCTCTTAGAGTGTAGTGTCCCTGATTCGAGCACATGTTCGGAAGAGGAGCCACGCTGCGAGCTTTGTGCTCGCCTGGCTTTGAAAATATACTTGAGTTAAATCAGGGATAAAGTGAGCAATCACTTTAAACTTCTCTCGTGGAAGCAATCACTTTACACTCGTGTACATTGATTGTAAATAAACCCCTAGAAGATTCAACAAGGGTTGTTATGGAATTACTTTGCTTGTTTGAATATTTGATCTGATGATTCGGTTGTGAGTGTGAAGATGTGGTTTCGCGAATATTTCAACCAAATGATTGCCAGACTGGAAATCCTATGACATCCAGCTCTATAAACACTGTTACTGAAAATGAAATTATTCAAATAATGAATGAGATACTAGATTAAAGCAAACGTTAACAAACATTTAGCATATTTATCGAACTTGAGCTTTCAAACCGGCAGTTTCTCACAAGCATACAGAAAGTCAAAAATAAACTATATACCAATAACTACCGCCCGATATCCTTGACTTCTAACATCCCTGCTAATAAAAAGCGGTTAATTTCGTAATGGGAACCAATTTAGTTTCAGATCAAGCCGTATCACGCTAGATACAATCAGTCAACTTACAATTTTACTTAGAATGCTCAGTAAGCTAATTGGGCGGTAGTTTTTGGGGGAGCTAGGATCCTTGTTTGGATTCGGAATCGGTGCCACCAGTGCCCTCTTCAATACTACAGGAAAGTAGCTTAGCTTAAAGCAGCAATAAAAAATAAAGTTTAACAGTATAATTGCTTTCCCAGGAAGATTCTTTAAGACACATCGAGTCCAGTAGATTTGTTGTTCTTGAGGTTCTTTATGATTACTTTAATTTCCTTTGGTGTATAGGCATGGATTGGCTCAAAATCGGACTGCAATGAAATGAGCTGTCCTTTGGGTGTATCTATTGAGCTGCGGCCAAGGTAGCTACCCAGGTGATCTGAGGTGTGATGGGTTGATTCAAAGTGCTTTGAGATCAGGTCAGCTCTATCCATTCACAATAAAAATAGCTAGCATATTAAGTACAGAGCTCTCTTTTCAATACGGTGTTCTACAAAGAACAGTGCTAGGGCCTATCCTCTTCCAGATTTATGTTCTCATAGCACATAAAAGGCCAGAAAATATAACTGATGACACTGTTTTGCTTATAACGATCAGCGATTGAGGAGAAGTGAAAGTTAAAAGGGAATATAGTAAAAGCAAATTACATTACTTTCGCTAAGGCGCCACGTGGCTTACCTCAAAGTATTGACATGTCTATTCACTCAACAAGCTGTGAGTCAACCTGTTATTGTGTTTCACAAAGGTGTTTCACTTACTGTTTGTTTGGGCGTCACAGACGACTAATACTTTAAATGGGATCATTAAGTTCAAAGCACACTGAATAAATGAAGGAATTTGATACGAGTTTACTTGGAAATTCAATTGTTTCTAAACTTACAAGCCATAAAGTCATTCAAATTTGCGATGATCCCTTCAGTTTTACACAATTCAATTATTGCTTGCTAACAAAGTACGAATTAATTATAATACAACTAGAGGTAATATCGATGGTACATTCTTACTGTCAAATCGAGTAATCCATCAGGCTCAAAAACTCTGTGACTGATGAAGGAATGATATCATTTAACACCTTGACAATGAGAACAAAAACAATGCGAAGATTAAGAGGTTTTCAGAATAAAATAAAAAAAGCTCTAGTGCATAGGAACCGCTAGAAACACTGATTTTCGAAGAAAAGTAGAGAAATTTTCTAGATTTTGATTGCATGTTCTACCAAAATTGCTGCGTATCGAATGTCACGTATTACTTTGAACCGAAGACTGCATCGAAATTTATAGGGTAGGAATGTTATCAGGATTAGGTTAGGTCGAGTAGCTTTCTGTTGAAGGGAGCCCTGTCCAAACACACATCCAGGGGAACAGTGGAGACCCGTTGCGATAACACGGATATGGCTCCCTCAGCCACGGTACTCAGAAAACCACCTAGTTTCTTTGATGAACTGCGTGATACCCTATAAATCAATAAAGGATAGTCAGTCAGACTTGAGAGTAAGGGTGCCCTGAGTGAGGCCCTTCTCCTCTTTGCCAGAGCTGGACATTGGCACATGAGATGGAGGACAGATTTCTCTTTATCTTCTCTCCCATTCTCATAGAGTCTCTGCACCACAGCTCCGATAGAAATCATTAAATCGAACGCCCGACCGTTGCGCGTTCTGTCCTATGAGGCAGTGACCTGTGAGCACGGCAACAACATAGCAAAAAGCATTACGTGTTAAAGTTAACAGCTACCTCGTGAAGAGCACCATCCATCCATTTAGGCTCAGGACTTCTTAGAACCGTCAAGGTATTTTTGCCTGATGGTTGGTTTGGCTGATGACATTAATTTTCCTACAGCTTTTCGCCGATGAAAGCCCTGAGGTGGAAAATTTTAAATGTTAATTTTTAAACATTTTTAATTTAATTTTATTTTTAATTTCAATCAACGAATTTTATTGTACAAATTCTGAACTTTTGATTATTTTAATGAAAAATAAGGTTCATCAAGATTGAAGAGCTTCAAATAGAATTTATTTTTATGAACAAATTCAGTCAAGAGAACAATTTAATAAAATTTCTGTAAAAGAAATAGAATAATTACTAAACAACATAATTCAAAAATGGGTGAGTAGAATGAGATCATACAAAATACAAAACTAGAAAAGATTCAATGAAATATAAATATCCTAGACTTAGACTAGTCAAAACTCTGTTTTTTAGAAAAAATTAACATACTGAACTCAAAAAAAGCTACATAAATACATTATAAAATGTAAAAATTTGAGCTTAGACCCGGGCACAATACAGTATTCATCTGAAGACTTAGACCAATCTTCTCGGTTAACAAAAGATAGAAAGGCTAGCATGTTCAAGTTCTTGGGAGATAATATGTTTCTCTTCATGCAATTCACACTAATAGCGTGGAAGAAGAGACTCTCTGCGGTAGTTGAAGCGGTCGTAAGAGGCAGATAGAGCATGGCTGATTCATAGAATTGTCCATGCCCAATTTTCGTAGAGTTTCGCACCTACATAGCATCTGGGTTTGTGTGCATGTCCACAACGACCCTGATGAGGTACGATTTTAGCTGCGATGTGTTGGCATCTGCAGCCCTCTTGGTCAAGTGCCACCGCAAAGTTTCGGCATAGGAGACTATATCTCGCTGATCAGATCCTCGAGAAGTAGTCCTAGCCCTTACCGTCAGGCGCAATGTCCCTGGCCGCAGCACGGCTTGATTCACGGACAATTTCCATAATTTGAAGTTACAAACGTGATTAAATGTTCATGCACATGCTCACCGTGTCACCCTCGTTTTGATCAGAAAGTCATGACGGATGCAGCTTTATCAAAATGTCAGCAAATGCATCTGTCCACCTTGTCCACCTTCAACCGGACTGCTGGACAGGACCGACGCGTGTCTGTGACAACAACTTGCAGGGGGGAAGTCTCCTGCGAATTATTTCCAACTACGAAGACTACAAATCGAATGACGAAATACTCATCAAAGTAACTAATTATAGAAGAGGCAGCGGGTGGATCTCGAAAACGAACTTCTTATAGCGAGAGTCCAGAAAGGTTGGGTCCAAATTACCTCCTATTAGCGGAAACATTCAACCGATTAATCGATTTGGGTGACAGCGATGAATTGATGTAACTGGCTAATCGGTTAACCGTCATCGATCTTTCCTTTCCTAATCCGGCAGCAAGGTGTTTGCCAGTGTATTACACCCGTGACATTTCTAGAACGTGGAAAATTCAAACATTCGTTTCTTATTTTCATAGGAGATGTTTATCATCTGAAAATTAAATTGTAGCATGCTTTGGAGCGAAAAAAATGGCCATTGCTGACAACCTTTCATTCCATCGCAGGCAAAGAGTACCAAGTCCGCTTCACGATAAGGCCAATCTACCCCGGATAATTCTTTTCGATTCTGATTGCGTTAAAAATTATAGAGGTGGAAAGATGTTCAAGGTTGGCACTCGCGAAAAATTAAAAATTTGCAAATTAAAAACATTCATTGTTCACTTTCACTACAAGATCATTAGAAAATTAATGGTAGCCTCATTGCCGTAGCTGGCAACCCCAAGCTGCACTTTCAATCGAAATTCTGCAAACATTGGCCCACAATAAGGTCCATCAACTATGTAAATTTTTCAGGATGGTACCACTGTCATAGGGTTGGCAATATAGTTATCAAGTTTTTATCAGATCTAGTCCTATCTCAAACCAATATATTCTGTGAATTATTGGATCTGATTACCTGGCTGTGAGTTCCTGTGAACACAAATTTCGGATGGTCAAAATGTAGGCGAATTGGGGAAGGGTTACGGTTCTTGTGCGATATGGGGTTTCAAAAATTTTAATTTAGTTGTATGACAAATCATAAAATTTATATATTAGTTGAATTTTTTGAAAATGTTTCTGGGGTATTTATTATTTGAAGGATTTCTCTTCCAGTGCCTGCCGTAGCTTCAGGGTTGCCAACATATTTATAAAAAAAACTATTTAAGTCTACACCTTAATAACATCAATGCATTCTCTATATTTCGTAATGATTTGATTTGAAATTCGAAATTTTACAAACTTTTTGGTTCTTTTTTCAGGCACCTAGCGAACACATAGGGAAATAATTTCCAAAACGTAATTATTTTCCTGTTTAAAATACTGTAAAAATTAATTTTTTGAAATTCCATATGCTGATAGAACTATTGGGGTACTTAAAATATCACTAAAACACCCGCTGCCGCCAATGGGTTTAAGACAACTAGTAAAGATAATTTAATAAAGATAATTTTGATAAAGATAATTTGCAATACCTTCGTGTTTCCTCATTGAGTGTACCCCGAACATCGAAGATTTTCATCGATGAGGTTGTCATTCGCACTTGTATGTTCGGCGTACGTTCAACATCGAACCTCGAGAGGAAACACGAAGGTCTGTAATGGACTTAAAACAACCGGGCTGGTTTAAACGTGGTTCACGGTTGCGATACGTTTATGCAATCCAAGCTCAAAAAGCCATACCAAACAGATAGTGGTCTGAGTCTATGTTGTCACTTCGGTAAGTTGGTACCATCGTCGTGCTCGAGTAGTAGTGACCGTCTATGAACACGTGATCTAGCTGATTACTTTACGCAATGAGAGTGCCAGCAACATCTTTGGTTTTATTTCTCGCTTTCGAAGAGCTCGATGGAGAGAGAGAGAGGAAGTCCTGGGGCCAGGATGGTGGGCAAAGAGGAGAAGTAGACACGCCTTAAGTATACTTTCATAAGCTGATAATTTCCTTGTGATAAATAATGTTACATATACGGGAACTGTTTATAAAAAAAATGTTATCTAACTAAATTATTATAAAAAGTGGATTTATATAAAATTGAAGGGATGTTTACAGACGAACAGAAAAACTTAATTATTTTTTCATCTACAGCTGAATAGCTTTGATAGTAGATACAAATCACTTTACTTTAAATAATGCTGCATTTTTCAATAGTCCTCTATTACATATTTATAACACGAGTGATGGCATAGGTTACTTAAGAAATAAGAAATTGTACAAAATTTTGCGAAATTTCATGCATTCTACAAAAACCAAAATTTTTATGTATTAAGCTTCCAAGCTATTAACGTCAAGATAATTTGTAAGCTATTTATAAAAAAATATACTACTATTTTCATTTAATAAATAAAATGATTATTGAATCGAACGATCAGCTTTTATGGCCCCCAATAAAGTAAGATTTGCTTTCAAGAAAAATCAACTGGTAATTATGCAACTGTCTTAACAGAAATTTCCGTCAAATCGAAAAGGGTTCCGTTTTTATGGCATATGTTCACACAACTATCTTTTCTGTTAAATTTAACAGTAATTATGTTTATATTCACAGCTGCTACCGTTGTTTCAACAATCGATCCGTTGTTGTTGGATGACTATTGACAATGACGAGCGTTAAAGAAACCCATAATTTGTTTGATTTTACTGTATTTTTTTCTCTCGGTGTATGGATCCGAGACTAGAGTGCTCAGCAAAAGGCACTTCAACTTCTTAGCCCCGACTAAGAGGAAAGTCTTGCGGAGAATCGTTGGCTTCATATGTGAATGGCGATTTCAGAGACGCTACAACCATGAGGTGTACGCTGTCTACCGAGAAGAAGATATGATAACAGGGAAATAACAAAGATAAAGCTCGGTAGACTCTGATGGGCTGAGTATCTAACCTAGCTCGTGTAAGCGAAGAGCAGCCTACTCGGAAGACCCTGTGCGGCAGATTTTATGATAGACGACTACAGGGGGAGACCTTGTTTGCGCTGAAAGTGACCAGGACGCACAGGAATTCGTTATACCTAATTGGATAAAATCAGCACACGTTGGGGACCGATGGAAAAACTTGTTGCAGGATACCAGAACCGAACTTTGGCTGCAATGCCGATGATGAATTGCATTGTAGAATACCAATAATTAAATCATTGAACTCCCAATACTTGACATTAAATTATAAGCAGTATCATTTAATTGTATTTACATGCAAGAACGAAATGAATTAATTTGACAGGAATACTGACCAATGAATATCAATTGCAACGAAACGATCAGAAATGACAATGATTAAATCCGAGGCACAAAAAGATAATCACTTAACTTATGTTAAATGAATACGAGGCGCCAGAAATTAGTTGAATTATATGCTGAACTTAATTTTGGCGTCGATATGCTCATTGACTGCGACATTTAAAATGAAAAATGAATGCTAAACTGGCGATACTTACAGTCACTTTTAGCACACATCAAAATTATCTTCATTCCATGTTTAAATTTAAAGCTCTTTGCCAGACTTTTTCACGCCTAGTTTAGTCTCTTCGAAATGGTTGCGTTTATTGAAAATTTGAAATATGCAAATCGACGACATTTGAATTAAAAATACATTTTGTCTTTGTTTTTGTTTAACAAATACTAAAGAGGAAAATATATTATTATTTTGATTTTTAGCAATGATTTTGAGACAATGCTAAATAATTGTTGATAAATATTTATTGAAGAACATTTTTGTATGAAAATGCTTGCACTTTACTTTCTTTTGTTTTAAATATATAAAGAGAAAAAAGTAATCCGACGGCTACTCTTGACGGGTCTAGGGATTGAAGCTGGTAGAGCGCTTCATGCACAAATTTACAATCAACTTAAATACATAAATAACACAAATAATTGGATATAAGTTATGATGGTCTAAAGCAGGGGTGGGCAAACCTAATACTGGTATAATCGACATTAATTTTTTTAATTTATGTGCGATCGAGTTCGAAAAATGGGTTAAATTAAAAACAAATAAAAATTAAATTAAGGTCTTTATTGATATTAATATATTAAATACATTGTATTACTACTTTGTGCAATGTACTTTATTAATAAATATTTTGGATTAATTTTTGATGTATATGAGTGACTCTCCATTTCATCAAAAAGTATTGTAGAGCTAGACTTGTAAGCACTGAAGCACAATGCTAGATTTGATGAAAAACCCTCGTTATTGAATTCTCTAAATGAAATAAATTCAAAAATCGGTTGAAGGTTATTGAAATTTGCAAATCGTCTCTCGAATTCTTGTTTAAAATTTTCCAGTTCAGGACAAAACATTTCAATATTACATGCACCAGTAGGTTAGGTTGTACCAGATGGCACAAGGCCACACATGGACCTATTGGTACATAGTGCTACCAGATAAATGGGGCAGGAGAAAAAAAATCAGTCCAAGCGGCCATCGAAGGCCTCGGACTCGTTCGCGAACTGAAGAATGTCTTTCGGCTTTCAGCTAGATTCACCAGTAAGTTTAATATGTTTTTCAAAATATGGAAAATATTTAAAAATTTTGCCAATTTAATTGTGAAGCAAAAGGTTTTAATTTTACTTCAAAAACATTTACCGAACTCATCAAGTCAACAATATTTTCCTTTTCTTTGTAATTGTAAATTTAGCAAGTTGTAACGGCCCATAAAATCCGTAAGAAACTGGATTTTCCAATTGTTCATGTTTTTCTCCCAATGTGTCCAAAAATGCAATAATTTCAGGCAAAAGATTTATAAATCTTTGCAAAAATCTTCCTGAGCTAAGCCATCTAAAGCTTAAATTTCACGTTAAATTTTCATGCAAATTTTCACGTGAAATTTATTTCGGCGAAAATTTAGCTTGAAAATAAGCAAGAGTTGTAAATTGCTTGGAACATGCTTTCGCTTTGAAAATACAAATAGCTTTGGCACATGTCTCCAATCATTTCACGCCAATTTAGTAGGTGCAGTTCATTTTTTAGGCTAGTACTGAGTTAGTCGTGAAGCTAAATTTTGACATGTCTCCATTATCTGGTCATTCTTTCGAGCAAAAATTTTGAATATGCAGAAAAGCGGGGACACTTATCATTTCTGACGGATAAGAAGTCAAGAATTTCAATTTTTGAACGATTTTATTATTGAAAAGACATTTACACAATTCAATTTTAAAAATTCAAACACCAAATGTCACTACTTAGCTCGAAGGAATGAACTACACAAACTACATTGGCGTGAACAGATTTTAATTTTATTTTATCTAAAATTGAAATTAACCTTTCTTGCGCTGTGTGTGACAATTTACTATCTCGGTAGTAGGGAGACGAATGCAAATGCAGGCCAGGTGTATAGAACAGAGAGATTTAAGGAAATGAAACAACCGTGTACGTATACGAGATTTAGTGAAGCAGTTTTACTAAAATGATATAAATCTATAAACTGCACAAATCGAGAGCATAGCTATCTCGGATTTTCCGGTTGGCTTCTCCGCCACCAAGGCTCTGCGAGCTTTTGTGTGAACTGAAACTGCGTGGACTGTCCGATTGGATCTATTAACCCAAGGCCCATTCCAAAATGTACTGAATAAATTGTCTACTAAATTTTTAGTTCACATTTTAAATCAACTTAGTAAATTATTAAAAACGTCTGTGATCGACTGTCGAACTGTTTGCGATCGACCGGTCGATCGCGATCGACCGTTTGCCCACCCCTGGTCTAAAGGAATATAAAAAAGCAAAATTTATTTTTGCTTTGGTTGATGCTATCTCGTAAAATTCTCTCTGCGTTTAGATAAGCAATCTTTTCATGCATGCATTTCTGAATAATATGTTTACTTTTGCTTAACTGACTACCGCATAATAAATTTGTTTAGTCGTAAGCGAGGTTCAACAAACTTTTTAAAAAAAAGTTCTAAAAGACAACTTTTCTTGTACGAAATAGTATACATATTGAAATATCCTAATTGAAATATAGTATTTTATTCTCGCTCTAAAATAACAACTGAAATGAAATTTAAATGAGCAAACTGTAAATGGAATTTTTTTTCGCATCTAGAGAGTAAATGATTTTCAGAATATGATTAAATTGTTGTATGGAATGAGTTTGCTGAAAAGATTAATTAGAGCGTGGGCTTAGCCAAGTTTTAAAGTTTTGAGTGGAAATTTATTTTCCCTAGTTTCTTTTGTTTCGCTTGGTGAATTCTGAAGAATAATTGAGCAAAGCTTTACTGGGAAGATGTTGAAAATGTTGCTGAAGATTTATTGTGGTATTTAGTGGTTTTAGTGGTTTGCGTCAAAATAATGCGGAATACATTCTCGAAAATTTTGAATTAGTTTTACATTCGCAACGTGGTTTGAATTCGTATTGCATTGAATATGATATAGAAAGATATAAAACTCTATACATCAGTCTTCTGCTATGAAAAGCTGTGATGATTTTTGTATTCAAAAACACATGTCATGTCGATGGTAGAATGTATTATACAGTGTCCAGGCTGCTGATCATTTTATGGTAACAAAATTAGTTGCTTCATCGAAGTTGTATGTACAGGGTGATTCATTATGAGTTTTGGTTTTTAATCTCAAATAAAAGGCATAAAGTTGAATGCTATAGAAAAAATATTATTATGAGTTTTATTGTGACATTTACTTTTTAAATATGATCTCATTTAAATGTTGACCGCGACTACGTCGTAAATGGTCCATCCTGAGGGTCCAATTTTGGACGACGCGTTCCAGCATAGCGACCGGTATCTCGAGAATGACACGAGTAATGTTGGCTTCCAAAGCGTTGATTGAAGCTGGCTTATCTCTGAAGACCAGAGACTTCGTGTAACCCCAAAGAAAATAATCTAAAGGTGTGATATCACACGGTCTAGACGGCCAATTTACTGGTCCAAAGCGTGAAATCAGTTTCTCGCCAAAATGATTTCTCGATAAATCCATTGTTTATCTCGCTGTATGCGAAGGAGCGCCGTCTTGTTGAAACCAAAGCTCACCGATACCACGGACTTTAATTTCAGGTAGCAAAAAATCCGTTATCATGATGCGATAGCGGTCGCCATTGACGGTTAAGTTCTGACCGGACTCATTTTGAAAGAAATATGGATCGATGATTCCACCGGCTCATAAACCACATCAAACTGTGCATTTATGTGGCTGTAGTGGTAGCTGTTGAAGCTTTTCAGGTTGTTCATCAGCCCAAATACGGCAATTCTGCTTATTGACGTATCCATTGAGCCGAAAATGCGTCTCATTACTGAGCGAAATTTCGCGATAAAACAGCGGATTTTCTTTGAGCTGATTTAGAGCCTATTCACGAAAAACACGACGCAAACCTAAGTCGTACGGCTTCAATTCTTGCACGAGTTGAACTTTGTATGCCTTAAAACCAAGATCTTTACGTAAAATTTCAAAAATTTCAACAAGTTATTGCGTACGACAAGCCAAGTTGTTGAGAACGATGCCGAATCGATTCGTCACGGTCTTCAGCCACACTCTCAGCTACAGCCGCTATATTCTCTGCATGTGGTCTAATCGGTCGAGTATCATCAAATAATGTATGCTGGGTTTCAAATTTGCGGATAGTATTGGCTATAGTGGTTTCGGTAGGTCGTCGATGCACACCATAAGTTGCTCCAAGAACACGAAAAACATTTCTCACAGAACGCTGATTTTCGTAATACAGCTGAACAATTTGGATACGTTGTTGCGGTCAGTGAGGTAGTAGAAGTGGAGATGACATCGACGGCACAGCGTAAAGAGTTAGTTCCTAACCAGCGTGCGGACTCCGTATATGTATACGGTCCAAAACTTCCAGTGAACTAGCCTGAGATTGTATTGTTGATCAGCCTGGAAAATTGGAAGAAATCACATGGAACAGAAAGAGGTGCAAGATAAGATTCGACAACTACATACTCAGGCTAGATTTTTCGTTGCTCACATACGACTCACTCTCGCAAAAAATACCAGCACACTCTCAGGTTGCTTTGACAGATAATGCATTGCGTAAATGGAGGCGCAATTTCAAGGTCGAAGTGTTTTTTCTGGAAGATGGAAGGAGTTCACCCACTTATCATTCTATATACTTTGTCGACGGTATAACTTTCCACCATTTGCCCCTTAGATTTTCTCGCGCACAAAGCATGTTAAGGGGTTAGTCCACTGTTGAACTGCTCCAAATGAAATTTTTTTTTAAACATCTACCCAAAAAAAAACTATTCAAGATATCGATTTGAAATTTTACATGCATCTTTATTAAAGTTTAAAGTTAACATTTTCGTTGGAAAAAATTATTAGAAAGCAAAATGGCGACCGCCCCAATGGATCGCCGCAGCACCGCCGAAAAAAAAGCAAATTGCGCCTCGTAAATTCCTAGACAAAATAAGCATCTGTGAACAAATTACCAAAAATATTTCATTAGTTTTGAGTATAAAGGACTGCACGGGCCTAAATTTAGAAAAAAATTTTTTTTTTGCCGATTTGGGAAACATTTTTTTGATTGAAAAAACGCAAAAAACTGGATAACCAATGTTCAAAGATATACCACATTTTTTTAAATCGCTTTAGGGCTCTAAATGTAGGCCCGTGCAGTCCTTTATATTCAAAACTAATGAAATATTTTTGGTAGTTTGTTCATAGATGCTTATTTTGTCCAGGAATTTACGAGGCGCAATTTGGTTTTTTTTCGGCGGTGCTGCGGCGATCCATTGGGGCGGTCGCCATTTTGCTTTCTTATAATTTTTTCTAATGAAAATGTTAACTTTAAACTTTAATAAAGATGCATGTAAAATTTCAAATCGATATCTTGAATAGTTTTTTTTTGGTAGCTGTTTAAAAAAAAGTTCATTTGGAGCAGTTTAACAGTGGACTAACTCTTTAAAGCAGCTTATCCGCTCAATGTCAAATTGGAGGGGAGCTACTTGGATTTGACCAGATTTAACATTTAGCGGACAAAAAATTACTACCATCCCCTTCAATGTAAATCTTATGGGCATGTCCACTCCATTTCTACTCCTCACTGGTTGCGGTGCAAGTCTTTCCATGATGATTTGTCAAACAATACTAAATAAACACGCGTGATCTGTCAATATATATATTCCCGAAATGGAAATATTCCTGTTACATTTCCCGGAAACATTTCCACTTGGGGAATTTAACGGAAATTTAAAACTGAGTTTAAAGAACAGTGTCAAGATTACGTCTGATTATTAGTTTTTATTATCTTTAAGCATATTGTTGCGCAAAACCCGATATAAATCCAAAATCTAATAAATTTCCGGTAAGTTCCCCTGATTGCGAATATTTCCGGGAATTTAAGGAACATTTCCGGGAATTTAAAATCAAAACGGTAAGTTTTCATGAGGTTTGGGATTAACATGAAGCTACAGAAGTCATAATCAATAACTTATTTTTCATGTTTATTCATTGTAATGTAATAAATGTCGTTTCACACAAGAAAAAAATTAAATTTCAACATAAAATATTTTGATCATAAAATTAATCATTTAAATCAAAAAATTTTACACTTAAACTAAACATAATATTTTTGTTTTTGTTTTAATCAAATGTCGTCCAATGAATCGATTTCAGCGGTTGCCGCATCAAGAGTGGGATCATTATTCAAATCAAGTTCAGAATCTGAGCATAATGATTCACTTGGTGTATCTTCACTATCATCACCATCTTCATTTTTTCCTTGCTCTCTGTTCGCAATTTTCCAATTATGAGCTATCAAATCTTGAAAACGATCTTTCCACCGTAGCTGACGTTGAAGGCACTGACAGAATTTTCGCTGCTATTGTGCCCAAATTAGTTTGTTTAAATAAGGTCTCCCACCAAGCAATAGGACTAACCTTGACCGCCATATCTCATATAAACTTTTTATTAAAAAGGCCGTTCCCGCACTTAAAGTCATTTATGAAATTTGTTTAAGTTCCCAATGTTTCGGGAATATTCCCGGTAGAGTGGAAAATTTCGGGAATATGCCCCGAACAGGAAGTTTCCGACTCGGGAATGTTCCCACGGCACATCATTATGTGTACATCTATATCGCAAACAATACCACTGCCTTTCTTACATTTGGATTATTTTTTTTAATATGCAGTAACAAAAAAAAAAAATTAACTCTTCTTTGAGCACTTTGCGCATTGAATATATTGCTTGGTCACTATAACCATGATTTATATTTCGTGCTAAGAAAATAATATTTCCCTAGGTTTCGGCTGGAGTGTAATCTTTACCGTGTTTCTACTCTGGAATATACATATGTTAAGTCCTAAAAAACAGCTGCAAATAAATATAATAAAAAATGGCATAAAAGAGTGTTTCAGTAAACAATGGGGGCAAAAGATTAATAAACATATTTTGTAACCGACAAGAAGGAAGCAACTTGAACTTATCCGTAAACATAAGACACAGAGAACCAATAAAGGATGAAAGCTCGTTGATAATTACTAGAAAAAGCAATGGACTAAGTATCGTATAGCTTAAAGAACTCCAAGAACAGGTTAAAATGGAAAAGATGTGGATGTATTTACAGCAACAGCACTGATACGACCAGGAGAATAGGATGAAAACCAGGACAAAAGTAGGATAGATACCCTATAAACTTTGAGCTTTATCAGAATCCTGTGCTCAGGAATTCGTTTATATCACATCAACATATTTCTATTGCCCTGGAGCAGAAGCAGCCAAGTTAGTGCAGTTTTTGAGATTATACATATGTCGAAGATCTGTTTTCTCTGCTTTTCGGGAGTTCACCAGATATGATCATAATTTAGTGGGAAAAGAAAAATAAAATGTATTTCGCAAAAACGTCACGAATTTTTTGTCAGCATTGCCATTATTAGAATCATAAAATCGGGGAGCGGGTTGAAGTGACGGTCTTGTCAGAGTTGGAACAGATAGAGGGGTCGATGCTAGCAAAAAAATTACGGATAGGTTGTTTGATGCAATCTCGGTAAAAAATCGTGACTTAGAGAGTCCGCGGGAGTCATCAAAAAAATCTGAAGCTGTATACTTACACTACATCACTTCGAAACTAATTGATATCATTGGTTTTCGGTAAAGGCTAGACGAAGTGAAGATTGGAGAGGAAATTATGACAATTAATAGTAAGTTCATCAAAATAGTAGTAATTAATTTGGTTTCATTCGTCATCGCAGTGATCTCAGCAATGGGTTATGGTAAGATTGATACAAAACTTTACCGGCTGAAAAATCAACGCAAATCACGATGGAAAGAAGAGGATGGTGGAAGTCAGTAGAGACTTGGGCCACGGGATCAGCTTGAATGGTAATATTGTGAAGAATTTATGATAGGACAAAGTCAACTATTTTATTATGAATCTTGGAAATCAAGTTTGATTTAGGCTTTTTGGAGGGTAAACCCGAGAGAGTAGTCGGAACCGAAATACCACAAGGGGGATTATATCGCCCCTGTTCTGGATCCTGACAGTCAACGAAATACTGGAGAATTTAAGGGCCAGTGGCTTTGAGGTGGTGGCGGTTGCCGGTAACATGTGAATATATATTTGTAAAGAGTGAGTTCTCACAAACTTTGTCGGACCTTATGCAATCGGCGGTGGACCATATCCAAACCTGGGCCAGAGAAGCCGGGCTTCGGGCAAATCCGACAAAAACTGAACTTGTACTTTTAACAAGAAAACACAGGGTGCCGGCTATTGTCACACCTAGCCTCAACGGAATAACATTGGAATTTGTTAATAGTGTTAAATATTTGGGCATAATACTAGACAGGAAACTGAACTGGGGAGCTAAAGTGAAGCACCATATAGGGAGCCACAAATACCTGAGGTCTTAAACCTAGAGCGGCATACGACATATTCACATGCGTAGTGAGGTCGATTTTGGTGAATGGAGCGATCGTATGGTGGAAGGGAGCGAAGAGTAAAACCAGCACCTAGTAGCTAACGAGATTGCATATATTAGTATGGATATGTATTAAAAGCGCTTTAAGAACCGCCCCAACGGCCGGTTTAGAAATGGTTCTGGGACTTATACCCCTCGATCGATTCATCTTTAAAACTAGCTCCGAAACAATTGATATGATGAATAAGTGTATGAGCAAAGCAAAAATAAAAGAGTGGTACAAGCGGTTTAAAGATGGTCGCACGTCAGTTAGTAGTGATTCTCGCTCTCTCTCTCTCGCTCTCTCTCTCTCTCCCTCTTTCTCTCAACCTTCGAGCGCAATAACATCAGAAAACGTCGAGCGTGTGCGACTTGCGATTGAAGGAGATCGTCGCTGGACAAGAGAGTGATCTTGAAACACCAAAAACTACTGTTTGGAGAATTTTAACCGAGAATTTGGGAATGACTCGCGTGTGTGCGAAATTCATCCCAAAATTACTAACGGCAGAACAGAAGCATCATCGCTTTGAAATCGCTCAAGACAACTTGGAAATGGTTTCTAATGAAGAAAATGTACTCAAGAAGATTATTACTGGTGATCGATTTTATCATGGGTTTTATCGATTTTATCATCATGCATGCTATGATTCAGAAACAAAACTACAGTCTTCACAGTGGAAGCATTCCGAATCGCCAAGGCCAAAAAAATCACGTCAGAGTCGGAGCAAAGCTCAGACGATATTGACTGTTTTCTTTGATTGTGAAGGTGTTGTGCACCACGAATATGCACCGAGAGGTCAAAAGATCACTGAACAATACTACGTTGAAGAATTGAAAAGATTGCGTGATGCGGTAAGAAGAAAACAGCCACGTTTTTGGTCTAGCGGTGATTGGCTGCTTCGCTACAACAATATGCGCCACCGCATTCATCGAACCTTGTGCAACAATATTGGCCAAAGCATCATGTCGTACAGCTTCACCAGCCTCCGTATAGTCCCGACATAGCTCCTTTCGACTTTTGGCTCTTTTCCATATTAAAAATGCTGCTGAAAGGACATCGGTTCGATTACAAAAAAAAATCGGTTAAAACAAATGCGACAAATGCACTGAAGGCAACTCCGAAAACTGACTTCCAGGACTGCTTCAGGAAGTGGAAAGACCGCTGGGAGCAGGTTGTTCAAACAAACGGGAACTACTTTGAAGGATGTCAGTCAGCCACCGGATGATAGAGAATAACACCAGTGCGGAGATACTAAGGTAGGTTCCAACCTCGTATATGCTATACGTATGGCAGTTTAGTCCATTAGCGAAACATCAGCCAAACGCGGAACATCAACGACGATTTGCGTCGATAGAAGGGCAGCCATTCTCGCTCTTGCGTCTTAAGGCCCCCATTCACGAGCAATCCAAACGGCCTGAGTCCATTTGGCTTGAGTCCATTTGGTTTAAGCCCAACTTAGCTCGCCACTTACGATAGAGCCTCGGTCCAGTCAGTCCATTTCATTTCCTGTCATTTATTTAGAAAAAAAATAAAGAAAAACTTGAAGATTATTTTTAATTTATCAATGGATCCAAAACATTTGTTTGCAATTGCAGCTTGCATCTAAATAAAGAAACGAAAACCAAAAAGGAAGCGGCAAAAAGGATGGCTTGCCGAACGGAAACAAATGAGTCACGTAAATTTGATAAAAGAATTTACACTTGAGCCTTCTGATTGGCAAAATTATTTAAGAATGGATGATACGACATATATACGTTGCTACTGTTGGTCACCCCATTAATCAAACCAAAGGATACGAATATGAGACATGATCATCACTCCTCACGAAAAATGGAACTCTACTTTGCGGTACTTAGCAAGAGCTCAAATTTTCTACAGTAATTTCACCCAAAAAATAAAATTCCAAAACAAAATTTTGGCCACCACTACCCATTATGCTGAATTTTTCGATTAAATAAAATAATGAAAACAGTAAATGAGCTTGTCACAGGTCAGCATGTGAAGCAAGACTGCCACGTTGTTTGGACTTAGGCTTCAACACACACGACTAGTCTATTTTATGGATTGTCAAAACTCGACCTACTATTTCCTCACACATGGTCAATCCAAAAAATGGCCCGATCGCCTGAGTCCATGGACTTTGGATTGATTGGAAATCCAATTTGGTGCCTTCAGTTCATGAGTCCTTCCGAGTGCTCTCACTCTCGGTGACATTTTGGCCTGGCCTCAGGCCATTTGGACTGATGAAGTGCTCGTGAATGGGGGCCTTTACATATGTTCTTCAAAAACTGTTAACGCTTGCAGAGTGGCCCTCAATGAAAAGGCAAGGCATATTCCTATTCGGATTATGTGGGTGCCAGGGTATAGTGGGGTCATAGGCAACGAAAAAGCCGATGAATTGACGAGGAAAGGTTCAGGAGCTAGTAATAGCCCCTGCATCATTGTACCACTGTCAATTGCTGACACCATAAGCAAACTAGATGCTGCCATATGGGCCAAACTAATGAAAGAATGAATGGGAAAACAGGATGGGCTGCAGGGTAGCCAGGACATTATGGCCATCACCTGATCTAAGCAAAAGCAGGAAACCGCCTAAATTCAGCAGGAACTGCTTGAGAGCGACGGGCGGTTTGCTCACAGGGCACTGCCTTACCTTATCTCATGCAAACAAAATGGGGCTGACATACAGCAATTTATGTAATGCTGGCTCCTCACTGTGGGCCATCATCGGCCACTGCAATGGTCGCAATGATCGCCACAATTATGGTCACCATCACAAGTTTGCCTCCACACACTGGGCCGCTAGATGGCCCAGTCATGATTTTTCGGTTGACTATGATGGCCCGCTTTGATGTGTGCGAAAAACCGCTCCGAAAGCCATCCTCGGCCATCGGCATTTCCATGCTTCGCCACTTTCGGCCACTGCAAGCCATCGCCCGTCTACACAAAGGGCCACATGATGGCCCACAGTGAAGAGGCAGCATAACACCATCGAGCACACTCTCTGCGATAGTCCGGCTTTAAATAATAAACGCCCCAAGATTTTTGGTTCTCACCACTTTCAAGAGTTTGCAAAGGTGGCTAGTACCGTCTCATTGAGTCAGCTGATTCAGTTTGGCGAAGCGGTCACTTGGCAGCTCTAACAAGACAGCGGAGGCGGCCTAATACTTGCCGTGCAACCTAACTTAACCTACTATTATTTTTAAAACAAAGCTTTTACTTTAATTCCCATCTACCTAATAACTTGTGATTAGGAAAGGATTTTGCTGGTGGCAGCTCAGGTGTTTTAAGTTTGGCTTTCACAACGCCAAATGTAAATGATAATAATAAAGAACGCATTTTAAAAAATAATACGGCATTCCGATTTCAGCCCCAAAGAAATGCTCACATATTGCATTTATTTCAAATTTGCAGTCTTGCCTGAAAGAATAACTATTTTTTTTTTTGGAGAGTCAGCAGTAATTTAAGTTTTTATATTTTCAATATTAAGCCTCTATGTTATATGTCAGAAACTATTTTAATTTTTGTGGTCTATATCTTTTCAAAATTCTTCTTATCTAATTCTTCTTATTTACCAGGAAGTCCATGCACGTATCTAAAGAAAAACGTCTTGTGTTCTGAACACACTTTCAAACTTGCAGAGTTTAATTGACATAGAGGTCACACCGTGTTGTCTAGATAGCCTCTGTCAATTTGGCAGGTACAGAAGACAATCCGGCAACAGTTCCCTATTGGCACTCATCATGCTAATCTATAGAAAAATCAATCAATATTGACAATCTTTAAGACTTATTCAGCCCTACTGACGAAAATAGACTTAGACATCATAATTTAAAAAAAAATATGAATGATGTAGCTAAGTTATTTTTGAAGAATTGTACAAATTGTTAACATTACTGAGCGTATTCGCTGTCACCTGGTATTTAAATGACGCCATCTAAAACATCAATTCTTTCTATACTGGGTGGAGAGTTACCAGCTTGATGGACTGATTCAAATTTATTTATGTGTCTATTTTTGTTAAAATTTTTAAAATATGTTGAATAGCATAAACTAAGTACTCACGTAATTCTAACCGCACATGAAAATATTCAATTTCAATTAAACTGATTTCAGAATTTTCTTCAATTCGAAAATTTCATCATAGCCCCGCCATTATTTAAGCCAGGCAAAGCAGAAAATTTTTTGGCTGCCATCTAAACAGGAAATTTTTCTTCTTTTCGCCTTCGGCTTCGTTCACTTTTCAGATCACATTTTCATACACTTGCACACTTTTCAATATAACAACACGTTTCAGCCAAGGAAACTGTACGTATTCACTCGATTTTCGATTAATTCAACATTATCACCAAACTTACTGAGCTAATAAATATTTCTGAAAACCGAGAGGAACTTGGAACAATTTACACAGATACTTAAAGACACACGTTTCCCAAATTTCCTCGGCTTCTTGATAACGAAGAAATTATGAATTTTTGACACATCGAAGAGCTTAAGTGCGTAGACACAATTTTTGATTCTGAAAGATCCAAAAATAACACTCGAAAGGGAATGTGTTATTTTGAGATGCGCGATCCTCTATGTATTGGCTCGTAGGAGCTCCGGCTGAGATACTACAAGTCTGAGAAACGATTGCGTCGCCGCAATGCGATTTATTTGGGGTAACAGGGTGAATTACTGAATCTGAAAAGATGCAAATTGAAAATGTTACGCACAAATCATGTTTGAATTATATATTTTACGTTGTTTAGTCGCTGGCAAAACGAATTCGTTTCAATTTAAGACTTTCTAAAACATAATAATGTCCAATAAACACGAGAAAAATCTTAATAAATTTCCCTCGTGTCGAGCGAAATTAGGTTGCACATCATCCTGTATTCCGTCGCCTGCAGACTTACAAAATAAAATCGTATTCTGTACAAACCAGCCGCATGTTCGATGTTTAGAGAACACCGGGAATACATGCAAAAGTTAGGGAGCTATATAGCTTCACTATATCGCACAATTACACTACCGCCGTTTTGTACGACAGCGGTGTCGTAATTTTCATAGATACATATATTTGGTACAATGGTCGTGATGTAGTCTGGGCCAGCGATATCGAACCGATGTTTTATGATACCATATTTTAATGCAATATGATAGAAATGCTAAATACCTACATAAAAATCGAAGTCATTGTACTTTAAAGTATTCGAAAATGAAAAGGCTCCAAAGAGTCTACGCAAGCAGAGAAGTAAAATGCACAGGTTTTTTTTTGTGAAGAGTTCTGGATGGAAATGAAATCCAGAAATAATATGAGGTTTGAGGAAAATGAGGTCACAATATACGGTTCAGTAAGTACGTAAACCAATGATCAGGCAACTGAATGACAAGAACATGGAGGTTAAAAGAGTTCGCGTAGAATAATGTTTACAGCGAAATATGAAATAAAATCATGAACGAAGAACTGACATAAGGAATCTACCAAGGAACTTATGTTTCGAAAACAAGTCGAGTAGATTTAAACTCACACAAAATTTAATGAATTGATAAAAATGAGTCTTGTCTCACAAATTAAATAGTTGCGTTGAATTACATAATTTTCAATTACATACATACACTCGGCAGAAAAAGTCTGCGTACACACTCAACACATCCAACATACCTATAAAAAACATCGTTTTAAGTAATTTATTTCATAATAATTTTTTTTCTTTTTTTTCATGGCTTTAATACAAACATAAAACAAAATAAAAATGATTATTGTACTCCATATAAATATTAAAATTAAAAAACGAAAACAAATCCTGAATTGCAACAATAAAAAGTCTGCGTACAAATATTTCTTTTGAAAATAAAACATTTGTTTTTCCTCGTTAATAGCTTGTGTGATATCCTCGTCTCTTTATTACTTCCCACAACCGTTTTTGCATGGAATCTACCAGCTTCTTAGTGAACTCTGGGGTTATTAATTCCACTCGTGGATGAGGACTTCTTTGAGCATTACCTTCGGCGTTATTGTGCGCGCTCGAATCCTTTGTTCCAAGTGATGCCACAAATGCTCAATCCGGAGATTGGGGCGGAGTACAAAGCTGATTTTGGGCATTATACAGCAACCAGAGACTTGTTTTTAATGTGTACCAATTTTTGTAAAAAAATATTTTAATAAAATAACCGATTTTTCCTTTCGAAGCTAGATATATTGAATTTTGTGACAAATATCGGTATTTCAAGGGTAATCTGCCCTCTTTCTCAGTGTTTACCTTCATGAATATTAAATAAAAACACTAAAAACTTGTACATACTTCGGGCTGATAGACACTGAAGAAGAGGGCAGATTACCCTCGAAATATCGATATTTGCCACAAAATTCAATATATCTAGCTTCGAAAGGAAAAATCGGGTTTTTTATTAAAATATTTTTTAGCAACCAGAGTCTTACTACCTCCGCAGTGTGCTTAGGGTCATTGTCTTGTTGAAAGTGAAACTTTTCTTCAAATTGCGCTTGAGAATAACAAGGTAGTCTATTTTATTCATAATGCTTTCAACAAACTCCATTTTTCCTACTCCTCCACTAGCCATACACCCTCATATCATATCACCGCCACCACCGTGCTTTACTGTTGAACAGAGATTTTTTACGTCGAAGGCCGCGCCAGTTTTTCTCCATACAATCTTCCGACCTTTGATTCCAAAATTACAAAATTAACTTTCATCCGAGAAAATAACTTGTTTCCAAAATCCTTTTGTCTTATTTATGTATTCCTTAGTAAACGCCAGCCGCTTGAGTCTGTTTACTGTTGTTATAAATGGCTTTCTACGGGCAACGCGTCCGTGATACCCATATTTCCTAAAAATTTTACGAACACCATCATCCTTAATAGACTTGCGGTACTTTGCTTTGATGTCCTTTGCCATATCAGCTGCAGTTAATCTAGGATTAGCCTTTAACGTTCGGAGCAAACTCCGACTTTCATGAGGGCTCAACTTTGGAGGACGGTCAGATGTGGGTTTTGGAACCAAAACTCCTGTGTTTTTTGAGTTGTTTACGACTCGTTGGACAGATAAGTGACTTCTGCTGACTATTGCACCTATTTCACGATATGACGTACCTTTTTTTCACAAATCCACGATAATTTCCCTTTCCCCAAATTCAATTTATTTTCCTTTATTAGATATCTCTTACTTAACGTTTTTTAGCACTTATTTTTTACGCAAACCTTAGATATAAACACGTAAAT
The DNA here is from genome assembly GCA_963978885.1 of Nemotelus pantherinus. Classification (NCBI taxonomy): domain Eukaryota; kingdom Metazoa; phylum Arthropoda; class Insecta; order Diptera; family Stratiomyidae; genus Nemotelus; species Nemotelus pantherinus. The sequence continues at coordinate 39,919,089 of OZ022264.1, forward strand.
CAACTTTCCTACACAAACTTTATTGTTATTAATGATTTAACTGCAACTCTGATACTTTGACTTCCCTTTATGCGCTTTGAACGCAGACTTTCTATTCCTGGAATTTCAGACTATTTTTCGTTTCCGAATTTTACCGTTGGTTAAGAGTACAGTAATTCTCATTTTTGTTTTGTTTTGTTTTGTTTTGTTTTGTTTTGTGTTCATAATGAAGTAGTTAAAAATAGGGAAAAAAAAATATTTCGGAATAAAATGTTAGAAACGATGTTTTTTATAGATATGTTGGATGTGTTGGGTATGTAGGCAAACTTTTTCTGCCGAGTATATATGCTGTCATCCTTGTTCGACGAAAAAGAGTTCGAAGCAATTGATGAAACTAATGATGGCAAAACCTTGACAACATGGAAAAATACTAACTGAAATTAATGACTAATTACTAGCGTTCCCACAATGTGTGTCCTGCTATCCCTAAAACTTTCGGGGGCAGCAAAATTGTAGCAAAAGAAGTGGATTCATATCTTCGGTAAACTGTCGCTGGATAAGCAGGCTATGTTTAGGGTTTGCTAGAAGCTGCACGAAGCCAGCTCCTCCCATAAGCGTACGGTGAATGACGCCGGCTGGTGCAAAGGGGTTCGGCTGGTAGCGTGTCATGATTAGGGAATCCAATCCCGAAATCCGAGTGCCGGGATCCCGAACAATTTTTAGTCCCGAAAATCTCGGGATTGATGGTTTATAATCCTGGAATTGATGGTTTATAATCCCGGGATTATAAACCATCAATCACAGGGTTATAAACCATCAATCCCGGGATTTTCGGGACTAAAAATTGTTCGGGATCCCGGGATTGGATTCCCTAGTCATGACAAACGCTCAATTGACTTCTATAATCGATAGTCAAACTGAGAAACTTTGGCCTAACACCAAATTATAGGTGATGCCCAATGATAAAATCCCCAGCCGGCCTAGATGCAGAACATAGGTTCTCTGATTCTATTTGAATCCAGGGATAATCTGGAGATGGTCTGGGTTTTTAACCCTGATCTTCCCACGGAAGATCGGAGGGTTGCCAAAGCAGGTGAGCCTGTTAAGAGTCGGCGCGAAGCTTCTTCATACTATATGAGGAGGCAGTAGCGCTCCTAGAGGCTCGGGAGGGTGCCTTCAACAACGAGGTTCAGCCTAATTTTGTATAGCAGTGATAGAGCGAATGACTCTGGATCGACAAATTCGGACATTACCAATTTATGCAAAATCCTGATCAGGATCCTCTAACAATAGGAAATTCCAGCAAGAGGTCCACCACTTCTTTAGGAATTGTATCTGAGGTTGAGTCTGAGATTGATCTCTTGCGGTAAAAATTTAGTTTTATGTACTTTTATTCTAAGCGCTGACTGTAATGCTCATCATAAAGTGTGGGCCAGCTCCAACATCGTAGTGAGACACTTTTTGACTTCATCTCGGCCAATGACTTGTCTATTGCAAATGCCTCCAATAAACTGACCTTTCTCGTCTGTAATCGGAAGGAGGTTCTCGATGTTACCTTAGTCAAAAAGCGGCACACGCATCTTCTGGATGGATGGAGGATAATCCAGGAATGTTTGTTTCTTGACCACAGGTACGTATCCCTTAATGTGGATGATCGGAGCAGGAAACCTTTATTAATAGTTATCTACTCGAAGAAGCAGGTAACTTTTATTTTCCTTTATTTATTTTCTTCTCCTATATTTCCCACGTCCGGAGTTCCTCAAGGTTCTATCTTAGGTCCTTTACTTTTTATTTTGTTTGTCAATGACCATCATTCGGTTATCAACTCCTCTTGTCTTTTGTAAGCGGATGACTTAAAATTATGTATGGCAATCATGTCTGCAGACGTTTATCATCAATTGCAAGCTGATTTGATTGCCCTCAACCACTGGTACCGAAATAGCCTCTTACCACTAAACATTTTGAAGTGTCACCAGATGTCATTCTCATATAAAAATTCTTCTTATGTGTTCACTTATTCCTTGTCTGGTGTTTCTTTATCAGTTGTCCAGAATTTTAAAGACCTTTTCGTAGTGTTAGATTCCAAATTGAAATTTGATGTGCATGTGATGAATATTACGGCCAGGGCTTTTAGGATTGCAGGCTTTGTCTTGAGTTCTTCATGTATATTTACCAACATTTCCACCTGTATTCATTTACTTGTCTCCTTAATACGCAGTACGCGTGCCAAATCTGGTCTCCTCGTTTTCAGTATTTACCTGACGCCATTGAAGCTGTTCAGCGTAAGTTCACTCGTTCGTTGTTTTTTAAATTTAGCATACCCTACTGCCCTTACTCCTCTCGTCCTTCCTTTCTTCGTATGTTTTCGTTGGAATCGCGTTGATTGTTCCTCGATGAGTGTTATCTTCTCAAACTTTGCCAAGGTTTTTTTGGTCAGACATTGGTTCCCAGATAACCAGACGTGAATCTAGTCGTCCTAGTCGATAAAACGGAGCGACGAGAGCGTCGAGTCGAGCATAGCGTCGAGTCAAGCAGGGAACAGCTCATTGAATTACGTTCATATAGACGCGACGAGACGCAAAATTGTAAACGAAATTTTACAGTGACAGTCGAAATAATGAGTTCTTCAGTGTCGGATAAAGAGTTTTTCTCACCACAATACACCAAAATGGAAATCAATAAACTGCTGATAAATATAAATCAATAGATTTTTCTAATCACTGGTAAAAATCTAATTGACTATGTGCAATTCTGCACCGTTCAATCATAAAAAATGTACCCAAATTTTCGAATTACCCAAGAAAAACCTATTAACGCAATTCGTCTACTTACTGTATGCCATCGAAACACATTTTGCAACAACAACATACATTATCGCTTCGAGCAGTCGAGCAACGAAATCGGTTTGAATCGATGTCGTCGCTACTATCAAATTTTCACTCTTTGGTCGCTGCTTCGACATGGCCACTTCCATTTGAAAGTATATGATCGATTTCGGCGCGTTGCTTGACTCGCCTCTTGTCCATACCCTAACATATGCGGTGCATCAAAGGGAGCAGACCATTAGCTTTTCGCTGCCTCTTAAGATCTTAGACTCCTAAATGAGATGATCCATAAACTCCTTCGACCCGTTCCATTCTCCGGGCCCTGATAGAATATTTCCGACTGATATCCAGCAGTCTATAGATGTAGTGCTACGAGATAAATGAATAATGGCTGAACGAGATAAATAATGCGTGCTAGCGCTTTTTCTATGTTCACGTCAGCTGGTGATAAACAATTGTGTTTGCTCCTAAAGCAGGAAAAGCCTCACACAAAAGCGCTTTGGCGGGGCTCACATCAAGTTTTGAAGACCGTGAATCGCAGCGGTTGGGCGCAGGATTAAACACTTTTTATCGAAGCTGTGGCTCAGAGGATAAGGAGGAGTCCGGTTTCTATCTTATGTACCAGAGTTCGGCTCTGGCGAGGAGAAGAATGGCCTCACTCAGGATGCTCTTCTTTTCAAGTCTGACTGATGACTTTCAGTTGTCCGTGGAAACAACTTAATTTCTATTTTTAATATGATTTTGGAAATAGAATATATTGGATGTGTGTTGATAGTATTTCTAAGTCGGTAAAAACTTTAGATACACGAGCTGAGCACTTAAATAATTGTTCATTAATTAGAGTATAGTATAGTTTAGATGTCCCGTCATAACCAATATATGGACTAATAACTTATAACTCTACTAATTTGACATTAAAGCTCAGATTTTCTTTTATAAACATTTTTTTTTGTAGGGATCGATCTCTATTGAAGTTAGTTAGAAACCGTACTGCAATTATATATCCTATTTTTACCTTCTATTGAGGATTGGGTCTTCACTAGCAGAACATCTGCTTTGAATGATTTGGGAATACCCAAAACACTCTTTTCTTACGGGTAATTTATTTTTTCTGATCAATTATCGTCCCTACATATGTAAATTGGACTCCAGAAATCACATTTTGAGGACATTATAGTGTTCAAAAAAATTTGTTGTGGAGTATCATTTTTCAATCAATTCTCTCTTACAACTATCAAAAATATTTTGAACCCAACAAGCATTATCTTTTATTACTCTATATTTTAATCGAAAAACGGAACTTTTAAAGTTTTAGCTCGGCGGCAAGCCTATTTAGAGAAATCAACAGGGCCAACAATTTTCAGAGAGGAATATATAAAATGATTATTCCACGCCGATAAGCAAGTGACGATTTATTTATCGCTAGGGACGACAAGCAAGGGACCATTTATACGACCTAATATGCTTAGTTCTTATCTTTACATTTAAAGTACTTACAGTCTGTTACGTAAGAGCGTGGTCACTGTTAAATTATAGCAACAATAGATTTTATAAAAAATCGCACATTTATTGTTTAATTGGTAGTCAATACTCAATGCAAATACCTTAGTAGCAAGTCCAATCTCCACCAGCATCAATTATGGCCTGACACCGTCGGGGCATGCTTTCCACGAGGTTTTCGGCATATTCTTTTGGAAAAGACCTCAAAATTTTCCGAATTTGTCGAGATAGTTGCATTTTTATTAGATCCCACACATTTTCTATTGGATTTGCATCCGGTGACAACCCCATTTTACGCTTTCCACCCGCTACACGCTCGACCCCGACGTTTTGGAGCATTGTCCTCTTGATGGATCCAGCTCTATTTTTCTGATGTGATCTTTCATCTTGGCAGATGGTAACAAAGCCATTTGATAGATTTTGCTCATTTTTTCGGCATTCAAATGGTCTGTAAATAAGAACAAAGTTCCGAAACCCTTTTTTGAGAAGCACCCCCAAACATTGACCTTGACGAGGTGTTTAACAGTCCTTTTGAGCAGTCTACTAGTGGAGGTTGTCCAGGCGTGTTTGATGCTCGGAAATGCCCAAAAGGAAGATTCATTAGAAAAGATCACGTTGCTTCAATCGCGATCCACGTTTTCCTTCGCCCATGCCACACGTTTTCAAACTTGTTTTCCACTTAACATTGGCTTTTCCAAAGTACTCCGATAATTCACTTTATTTCCAAGCAAGTGCCAACGAATCGTTCCGTATGATATGTCGACACCTTTTGCTTTCAATTTTACAGCACCTTCACGTAGAGTCAAAGTTGGATCCTTCGAAAACACTGCGAGAACCATTTTTTCGTCTTTTTTTGTTTTTTTTGCCACTTTGCTTGCACTACACCGCGATTAGGAAAATTATCGACATTACCGACCTTTTTATAGCGATTCACTCACTTGCTTGTGAACTGCTTCGACTTCCCCATGTATTTCACAGCAGCTGCTTGCGTTAATTTAGGTGCTTTTTCATGCGAACATAAAAAAATTGCCTCGAAGCGCGACGCGTAAGCAGCACTCATTTCTAAAAACGATTCGAAGAACGACTGAATTCGACTAACATCTGATTCCTTCCATAAAGCATGAACGACTGAGGTACCCTCTATGTCATAGAAAAAGAAATAGATCGCTACGATTTTTTTTCTACATGTAACAGCGACCACGCTCTTACGTAACAGACTGTAAGTAGCAATTTCATATAATAAGATAGATATAATATTGTTGTTAAGAGTGATATAAAATTTCCTTTGCATATAACGCAAATATAACCACGCCATCAAAAAATTAAACACATTCATACTTATAATTCTTCCATATCACCAGTTCTTAGCCTCTAAATCCTGGAACTATGTCATGAACCTCTGAATATATTTTTATTTACTAAGTTCTCCTGATAGTTTGCGACATTGTTCCACTGAAGAGAATGAATTTCAGGATTTTTTCAAATAATAAATGAGATATCTTATAGGACGTACATATGTGTATATGTACATATTTGATTTTAAGCTTTATTAATTCTATTTGCAATTGTGCATCCTAAAAGATTCAAATCATTCAAGAGTACTGTTTTAACAAAATTATGTTCGCTTAGTAAATTACGTTGACATCCACCGAAGCAGAATACAAAATTATTCGCAGCATGAATACATGCTCGCCAATCAAAACAAAAGCCTTAGCATTCTTCAGCTAAATGCGTTCGTATTATATTAAGACATTGACATTAAGACGCTCGCTCGCGAGAACCAACGAAAGACGGGAGGCTGTGTGACGTGACGACTAAAGAAAACTGCTCGGGTCGAGAGACACGAGGACACGGAAAATACATAAGTGCAGCTGAAAATTCCTCGGAAATTTCTATGCTAATGAATTGAATGAAAAGTCGCATGCGAAGAAATAATTGTGTGCAAATGCACTTTTCGCGATAATTAGTTGAAGTGTGTGCAATACTTTGCCGATTGTAGAATAGAGATAAAATTTTCGAAGGAGACGATCAAATATCAATTACAATCGCGTACTTTATTTACTTTGACAGCTGAAATGCTACTGCCGCCACTGGCTAGTTGGCTGACTGGCTAGTTGGCTGTAAAATCGGGAAACAGAAAAAAATATTTGAAATTGTTTTGTGTAGTTTTGCTGCCTACGCTCGGCGAGGATTATTGAATATTCTATTCGGTAATAATATTAATGTGCGTGGCACATTTAAGAATTTTTAGAATTCATGAGGCTAGAGAAGATAGCAAGATGATTTTGAAAATATGTCATTTAAAAGATAGGATGGTTGATTTGTGATATTGAATGTATCTAATCAAGAAAAAACATTGTTTTTAATGTGAACCAATTTTTTCCCAGCATGTAAAAAATATTTAATTTAAAACCAATCTTTTCCTTATGAAACTAGATATATTTTAATTTCTTGACAGATATCGATATTTCGAGGGTAATCTGCCCTCTTCTTCAGTGTCTATCGGTCCGAAGTATGTACAAATTTTTAGTGTTTTTATTTAATATTCATGAAGGTAAAAAAGCAAAAGATTATTTAGTTTAGTATATGTCAAGAGCTGATAGCTTGCTAAATTTGGGTGTCGCATGGTCCGAGCTTACCTAATTTCATGACTAGACCTATGAGAATTGCCTGGTTTTTAGCATTCTCCAAACCAGTAGGATCAAAATTTCGAGTGCAAATAAATTATTAATAGAGGGGGCAGAGACAAGTGCAACAAACCTAATGCTTCACAGGGGTCAGCTAAGGCTCCACAGGGGTTAGCCAAGGCTCCACAACGGTCAGCTAAAGCTCCAGGGATCAGTACTTCCCCGTGCAGCAGCTAAGGGATCAAAGCTCAACTCCCGTGGTGAATTCAAGCAACCTGACGCAAAGAACCGGAGGCCAGAGGAAGAAAAAAAAAAGAGAAGAGCAGAGCATAGTTCTACACCAACAACAAAAGATGGAGAAAGCAAGGACCAAGATTCTCTGTCCAAGCCTTATGTGGTGAGAGGGAGACTGGAAGAGACGAAGATGACAGAGGCTCCCGAAGCTCTACCTCTGAAGGTAAATTTTCGAACAAAATTGCAGAGGAGTTCGCCCAAAACATGGAAACGCTCGAAATAGCTTCGGCAGATCTATCGAAAAGGCTCCAAAACCGGAGAGCATGAATGGTGCAGCCAGAAAGCAAATGGGGTTTCTCATAAAAAGCGGCATGTCCAAAGAAGAGGCCTGGGATAATTCACTCCTAATAATGGCACTACGACCAAGAATGTTATTCCAGAGTACAGACCACCGAAGAAGATGTGATCACCAAATCATCTGAAACATCTCTAACCCAGTAAAAAGCAGTGATAGGTAACCTTACAGAGTGTTAAAATGGCGATCATGCCAAAGAATTTTCACGATTTTCCCGATTTTTCCGACTTCTTACAATCGTCTAAATGGATGAGGTACAGAAATCCCTTGAAAAAAGAGTCCCAGCGGAAATAGAGGAAGGCGTCCCCCTCGCTTAATTAGCACTCCCTATAAAGTAGGCTACGAGTCTCTTCATTGCAAGGGTAGACTACCGACTAAATGGATAAGAGCAAAAGCCTTAAAAATAAAGCCGTGTGGAGGACGCAATCTACGGACCACGGAGGAGTCCCTGATTTCCAACTCCAAGAAACTTGTTGGCTACTTCTTGATTTCAGCGGATCTGGCAACAGATTAGATTCTGGCATTCGTAAAATGGCATAATAAGGACTTTAACATGAAGAAGAAGAATATGGCCTGGGTTTTGGTCAGATTTATCAAAATTATCCATTTATTGCAGTATTCACTAATAAGAGCAAGCTGCTGCTGGAGTATGCTGACAATTTCATCGGAGTTGCTTGAGCTGCAAGTTGCAAAATGGCCGAGTCGTGTCGTTGTATATCGGCAGTGTATATATTAAAAAGTGTGGGGCTTAGTACTGACCACTGATTGCCAGTCAGGCAATATCTTGTGTGCGATTACTGTTTTTAATAGCCTCGTAAAATTTGTTTTTCCAATAGCTTGCCCAGGGACGACAGTAAGCTAATAGGGCGATAGTTTTCAGAATAGTTGGGACTTTTGTCTGGTTTCAGAATAGTTGTTACAATGGGGTTTTCCAATTGTCTGGAAAATAACCTAATTTCAAGCAGGAGTTGAAGATGAAACATAGTGCTATGATTGCGTAATTAGGGAGGTTTTCAGCAATATGTTGGGCATTTTATCTTCACCGGGCGATGACTTAGGCTTTAAAGACTTGAGTTGCTTCTCAATTTCGACGGGAGTGCAAAAATCACAAGCTTTAAAGTCAGAAGAGGACTCGGGTAAGCTATTGACAGTGTTTTTGACAATGGTCTCTGTTTCGGATTCACCTAAGTTCTGAGTGATGAAGTGCGCTTTGTAGAAACTTTTGGTCAGAATATCAGCCTTTTCGCTTTCCGCGAATGCCAATGAACCCACTTCAGAGTGGAGAGGAGGAATGTGACGAGATTTATACTTGAGTGCTGTGCGCAGCCCAGGATGCTGTTCCAGCGTTCGTTTTTTAAGCTTTCCAACGCTATGCGTATCAGAGAATTTAATTCACTCACATGTTTTTATTAATTTTCGAAGAAAATTAGTTTTAAACTCGTTTCACCGAAAATTCATATTTCTTTATATATATACATATATATATATTTATATATATATATATATATATATATATATATATATATATATATATATATATATATATATATATATATATATATATATATATATATATATATATGTGTGTGTATATCTATAAATATATATATATATATATATATATATATATATATATATATATGTGTGTGTATATCTATAAATATATATATATATATATATATATATATATATATATATATATATCTATATATATATATATATATATATATATATATATATATATATATATATATATATATATATATATATATATATTTATATCAGCAAAATGATTGCGAGAGATAATCTCTGGAGTGGCCGATTCGATTGAGCTGAAATTTTCGGAGGACGTAGATGTATATAGTAGGTAGGTCCATGACTTGCTAAAATTCAGATATCCTAAACCTTTTAGAGGCGGCGAGCATTTTAGTGAATTTTGAAGTACTCCTTTATTTCCAAGCAGTGTAAATTTTTGCTAAAATAAATGTTTGGGAATAGAAACACATTATGTTTTAAGCTTGTCTATGTTAAAAAGTTGGAAATTTTTAGCCGTGTGTGGGTGCATTGTGCCTAAAAGTAACCAAGGATTTTTTTGCAAATTTTGATTTGTCATTACTTCGGACGAAAACATTGGATCATCGTGAAATTTGCAGAGCATATTGATGTTGGCAAAGATTTAACACACATGGATTTTCAAGATAGTGTGGGTAACCCTGTAGCTACGGCAGGCTCCTGAAAAAAAATCCTTCAAATCATTGACCCTCCTGAAAATTTTTTGATTTTTTACAAAAAATTCAAATCATTGATAAAAGTTGACCTTTGTCCATCATGTCAAATTGAAATTTTCCGATTTGCACAAGAACGGCAACCCATCACCAAATGACCTCTATTTTCAGCACTCGAAAGTTATGTTCACGAGAACTGACGACCGGATTATCCGATCATAGTGAAATTTACAGGACATGTTGGTATTAGCTAAGACCAGGTTTGATAAGGGCAACCCTGTGGCAGTGGTACCATCTTGAAAAATCACTGAGAAAAATCACTGAGAAAAATCACTGGCCTATAACTTTCGATTCAGCCATCAGATTTTAACAAAATTCACACAGTATTTGGATCCTATTTTAGATAACATTTGGTGAAAATTTGGCTGAAAAATTAGAATAGAGTTGCCAGCTATGGTGATTTTCGTCTCCTAAATCTTGCAAATTTGCTCAGTAAAATAAAGCTTTTTTCCCCATAACTTCCGATCCAGTGTAGAAATCAAAACGAAGTTCATGCAGTAAATGGACCTTAATGTAAACCAAATGTCGTAGGAATTTCATACAAAAATCATGAAAGGGCTGCCAGCTATGACCATTTTCGTAATTTTGTGGAATTTCTTTATTGAGCGATTATGTTATTAGATTTGCAAATGGGAATGATCCTGCAATGAAAATTAACAACAAATATTAACGCTTTAAAAATTTGAAAAGTTTTGTGGGTGGTAACCCTAAAATTCTTTTCACCCGTATAACTTCCAGCGCAGATTCAATCGAAACGAAATTTACTGATTGGGTTTAACTTAACGTGAAGCAGATTTGGTATATATTTTGCTTTGCTGCTGACACAGGGTACACAGCATTAGCCATTTTCGTAAATATTGTACCACCAGATGCTTCAAATTACATACTCATATGCAAAGCGTTTGCAATAAAAATAAAAAACCAATTTTCAAATTTTCCGAGTTTTGAACATTTTCGGATAGCAGCCTCAAACAACGTTTAACCGCTGAAACTTTCGATGAAATCCTCCGATGAGAACGAAATTCAAAGGATGAGTTGATTTAAGTATGAGCTTGTTGTGGTAAACTTATTAGGTCTGTTCGCGTACTTCAGCAAACTGCAGCAGTAACAGAATTTTGCAGCTGGCTTCTTTTCGTTGAAAAATTTGGCTTGCAGGAAGAGTACAAAAACGACTTTTTGCGAATCTATTTTAATATATTAAAATAGATTCAGGTACGCCTATTACTGCTTCGTTGGGAAAATGTTGCCAGCACTGAACATTTTCATCATTTGTGTTATAGTTAAGTTATGTTGCTTTGGATAAGGAATGGTTGATATGATTCTACAAAAAAGTGGATTACGTCTTTCCACATTTTTTTGTCACTCAAAGACAATTTCTTCGAAAATTAGTTTTCTAGCGGTTCTGATGCGCTAGACTTTTTTTAATATTCGGGTCACGGGTACGTTGCCATTGACGACGTATCGTGTTTCGATCGGTAATGAGTGCCTTTATTTGGCGTGTAGTAACCAAACCTAGGGGCTGGGGCATGCACTGTGGTGTGCATGCGTCTCGGGCTTGTTGAATTTTATTGAGAAGGTCGGAGATTAGCAGATCTATTTGTTCTTTAGAAGTGATTTGAGAGAGATCCAAGTCTAATAGATTTATATTTTCTTGAGGCCTATGACGAAAATATATCCAGGGTGTTTTGGAGTAGAGGAAAACGGTATTAGGCTTTAGTGTTACGCTGGGGTTTATGGTAAACTGGACAGGTAAGTGGTTGGACGAAAGATCATTCACGACTGAAAGTTGCGAGAGAGAAATGAGACCATTGCTAAGTACAAGATCAATTGTAGATGGGTTGCCTCTAGGAGGATAACATGTGGGAGCATCGGGGTAATGAATAACTGTAGGATTACCGCTGTAATCAAATATTCGTGCGAATGACAGCGAACTTCACCTCGGTAAAGGACTAAAAAGGAGTTTTTGCGTGTGGATTGCATGCGATCATAGTCGTAAGAGATACATTGTTAAATAAAGAGCACTTTTGTGAATACTGAATTCTAATCTTTGATATTTTTTCCTACAAAACTATGCTTTTTTGTGTGCAGAGATTGTACAATTTTCTCCCCCTTTGTTGGAGCTTACGCAATTCCTGTGGGGATGTTTTGTGTTGAAATCTCCGCAGAGAATGTACCTCGGAGTAAAGGAGGTGAGTAGCGCCATATCCTCTTAAAATGAGCGGATTTTTTGTAAGTCGACTTTCGTGCCATTAAAGATGCTGCAATAATTGTTAGAATTCATAGTAATTCCTTAGAAATCATGAGCTCATCCAAAAATTCCAAAGCTAAATTTAAGATGGTATCTAATGCAGCACTCCTAAATACAGTTTAATAAAGAATCGATTCGAATTAGATCCGGAAATAACAAAAAAAACCCATAGGTTTGAGAAATTCTTTGAGACGTAAGTGCCAACGTACAAATAATGATGTTGAAAAACACGGGGCTGCAATACTCACAGCATTCATTCAAATTTAAATTAAATGCCAGAAAAATATGAACCTGAGCTCTATGCTTTCTGATCTCCAACCGCTTACAAAACCTACGTGGAGCGTCAACAGAATCTTTCGCTGAGGCAAAGCCAAGGGAAGGCAACTTGTTTTGGCGACCAAACTTTTTGGAAAAGGTTTTCGAAAAACTAATTCAAAAGGACTTGTTCTCAGTTGTGGCAAGAAAAAATATCATTCCGAACTTTTAATATGGTTTTAGAGTCAGTCACATACTAGAATACCAAATTTTCAGTGTAAGCCACGGTATTAAAAGCTCCCCTGAAAACAAAAATTCTGCATTAGATACTGTATGGCATGAAGGTTTGTCACACAAAATGGAGGAATTTAAAAGCCTTGGGTATGTGGTCAAAATTATTCAGTCTTTTCTTGCTGATCGCTCATGTCAAGTCAAAATTAAGAGCTGCATATCTTCAAGTTAGCAAGTAGTAGCTGACATTATTTATTTATTTATTTATTTATTCAAATCCATTTTAACACGCTGCTGCCCAATTATAAAAATAGAAATATTAGACAAAGCCAAAAAGATATTAAAAAAGAAACAAGAAAAATTAACAAATAATTGAAAATATTAAATAAACACATATTTGAAAATACAAAAAATTAATGCCAATGTGGAAGTTAATATGAAAAAAAGTGCGAAACGGTAAAAAAAATTTAAAAGAAAATCAAACATAAGAATTAAATCTTTAATTTATGATTTAAATTGTGCGAACGTTAGCGGAAAAGGACCAAGCTGAAGATCGTTGTGCTTCCTGGGGAAACGCACTAGCGGCGAGTTAATATAAACATCAGATCGCGCGAAGGGAAGAGAGAACATTAATTGAAATCTATCCGATCGATTGACGTTCCGCATACACAGCATACGACCAAGATCGGAGAGCATAGGACAATGGAGTAGCTTGAAAAGCAAGCACTCGTCAAGGAACACTCGTCGGGAATCTAGTGAAGGAATTTGGAATAAGGATATACGATCAGTATACCCACAGTAAGGGATATTGAATTTAAACAACAGGGAGCGAGTAAACCTACGCTGAACGTATTCCACTGCCTCGTTAAGATATTTATGACGGGGAGACCACCCTTGACAACAATACTCTAGAATGCTACGAACAAGTGAAAAAACAGATGGAAAGAGGTAGCGATGCTAGTAAACGAAGAAGAGCATCTAAGAATGAAACCGGACACACAAGAAGCCTTGGCGGTTATATAGGCAATGTGTAAGTCAAATGTGAGCTTTGAATCAGTACACACCAAGATCCTTAAAATTATCAACAGCCGTAATGGAAGATCCGTACAGTGTGTAGGAATTTATTACGGGTGACATTTTAAACGTATAGGACATTTGATGACATTTGGATATGTTCAAAGTAAGATAATTAGTAGAGCACCAGTCGCAAAGAGAACAGAGATCGTTTTGGAGTGGGAGGCAGTCGTTGGTAGATTCGATTACTTTGAAAATCTTGAAGTCATCAGCAAACAGGAGGCAGGGGGAACGAATAAAAGAAGGGAGATCATTTATAAAAACTAGGAATAATAATGGACCAAGAAAAGAGCCCTGAGGCACACCGGAAAGTGGACAAAAAGGGGAAGAGGTGGAGGATTGCACAGATACAGCACAAGAACGACTAGAAACATAGGATGAAAACCAAGACAAAAGGGAACCTGACACCCCATAACTTCGAAACTTAGCAAGAAGAATTCCGTGATCAACAGAATCAAAAGCTTTTGAGAAGTCGGTATACACCACATCCACTTGCTTCCGCTGGTCTAAGGCAGAAGCAACAAAGTTAGTAAAATATATAAGATTAGAGGTGGAGGATCAGAATTTCCTCAGTGCACCAATCGAGATTCAGCCCTCCCAAAATCTTCGCGGTTGAGAATTTGCTGAACGATTATACGGCTCAGGTATATACGACCGCGCTTGAGGAAAGAATTTCACCAATGCTGCGCGATTCCAGCAACGTAGGTGTCCATGAGTTCTGGGAAGAGCTCAAAAATACAATCAAGAATGTGGCAGAAAACGTTGTGGGATACAAAGCCCGACGAGCACGAAATGAATGTTTTGACGAAGAATACAGAAACTCACTTGACGCAAAGAACGAGGCCTACAGACAATGGGTCCAACGTGCAACCAGAGCCAAGAAGGAAAAATATGACGAGCTACGGCGAATATCCAATAGAATAATTAGGCGTGAGAAACGAAAATACTTTGACGAGCAGTTGCTGAACATTAATATAAACCTAGTTAGTAAGAACACCAGACAAGCGTACAGATTAGTAAACTTTATCAAAAACGGCTACCAACCCAGGACTAGCCTCTGTAAGGACAAGGATGGAAATATTATCAGCGACACCGAAATTATTAGCAAACGATGGGCGTCCTACTTCGAAGTGCTTCTGAATCCGCCTTCAAACATCCTGGCAGCAGAAGCAGAGCTCCATGGTGATACCGTCGGTCAACCGCCATCCACACAATCCCCTACAGTAGAAGAAGTTGATCTCGCCTTGCGTTCACTGAAAAGCAACAAAGCGCCGGGCGCTGACGAGATACCAGCTGAGCTACTCAAGTCTGGGGGGGCGGGTCTATTAAGTGCGCTACATCAACTACTGCTGCGAATATGGGAGACTGAGGTGATCCCAGACGATTGGCGCAGAAGCATCATCTGTCCCATGCATAAAAAGGGAGATAAACTGCGGTGTGAGAATTACAGAGGCATCTCCTTAGTCTGTACGGCCTACAAAATCCTGTCAAAAACCCTGGAGTATAGGATTAAACCGTTCGCGGAAGAAATCATTGGCGAGTATCAAGGCGGTTTCAGATCTGGTCGCTCCACAATCGACCAGCTCTTCACGGGCAAGCTAATTCTGCAAAAGTGCTGGGAATACGACGTCGACGTATACCAAATCTTTGTCGACTTTAAACAAGCATATGACAGCATCAATCGAGGAGCTCTATATAGCATCATGCTGCAATTTGGTATACCGGCCAAATTAGTGAGACTTGTAAAGATGACGATGACCAACTCCGTCTCGCAAGTCCGGATCCAGAACAGATTGACGGATCCTTTTGAAACTGTGGGTGGCCTGAAGCAGGGCGATGGTATAGCGCCCACCCTCTTCAACCTGGCACTTGAGTTCGCTATACGGGCAATGAACCTGAACACCAGCGGCACGCTACTTTTTAAGTCGACACAATTGGCAGTGTATGCGGATGACATTAACATCATGGCTCGAAAACTGACCGATGCAGAAGAACTTCTGCTTAGACTTGACACCGCAGCAAAGGAAGTTGGACTACGAATTAACGAGGACAAAACGAAAGTTATGATGCAATCTAGGACAAGGACGCCAGCGCACACGACCATCAACGTAGGGGACCTTTGCATCAAATTCGTGGACAACTTCGTTTACCTGGGTAGCAATCTATCGAGTGACGCCAACAAAACTGACGAAATCAAGCGACGGATACAACTAGCAAATAAGACATTCTTCTCGGTCCTCCCCATTATGAAATCGAAATATGTGCACAGAAAAACTAAGCTCCGCGTTTACAAAACTATCATACGACCTGTGCTGTGCTATGGTTGCGAAACATGGACCTTGACCCAAGCCTCCGAAAATAGGACCGACACCTTCGAACGGAAAGTTCTACGGCGGATTTTCGGGGCTGTTCGCGACCGAGATGGATGGCGCATCCGGTACAACAATAAGTTGTACGAACTTTATGATGAGCTGGAAGTCTCCAAGATCGTCAAATTACAACGTTTACAGTGGGCTGGGCACGTGCAACGCATGAATGACGATCGCATGCCAAAACGTGTCATGAACGCAAGACGAGTCGACGGAGCGAGGCCAAGAGGAAGGCCAAGAGGAAGACCAAGAGCTCGTTGGGAGAGCTCAGTGTATGCGGACGCCGAGCAATTATTGGGGCTCCAAGACTGGAGGACGCGGTCACGTGACCGAGACAATTGGAGGAGTACGATCCAGGCGGCCAAGGCCCGACGTCGGGCTGTTGTGCCACGATGATGATGATGATGGAGGATCTACCTATAACAAAACCATGCTGTTCCGGAGCAAGGAAGGGATGGAGGAGAGGAAGCAGACTTTTGTAAACCACTCTTTCAAGAACTTTACCAAAACAAGGTAAATTGGACGGTAGTTGGAAACACAGCTTGGGTCTCCAAACTTGTGGATGGGGGAAATATAAGCAGATTTCCAACTGTCAGGGAAGCAGCCGAAGGAGAGGCTGAGGTTAAATATAATAGATAAAGGAACACATAAAGATGATGATAGTGATTTGGCCAACAAGTTACGGATACCATCAGAACCACAACCGACATTGACATCAAGACACTCGAGTAAGGATTCAATTTCAAGAGGATTGGTGTAAAAGGAAGATAGGGAAGGTGAAGCAACACGGGGAATATCACAAGGCAAGATATGATTATGTTGAGAAAAGAAGGAAGAAAAATATTTTGCGAAAAGGTCGCAAATTTCACGTGGATTAGATGCAGTATCGTTATCGAGGAACATGGAAACGGGGAAACGATGGTAACTTTTGAGGGAACGGACATACGACCAAAAGGGTTTTTGATGATTAGAGCAGATAGAGGACTCAATGCTGGAAAAGTAATCTCGGATAGCTTGATTGACAGCAGTTTTGGCTGAAGATCGTAGCCTTGAAAATTCGAGGAAGTCATCATGAGAGCCTGTACGCTTAAATCTAGCTCGAGCGACATCCTTAGCTTTCAGGGCCGACGCCACATCACGACGAAACCCTGGAGCGTCATTAGGCTTGCGAGGACTTCTGGATCTTTAGATCTCTATTACAATATTACATTTTTCGTGGATTATGTCTGTATTTATTATTTTTATAAAAAGTCTAGCGTCACTTTGATCATTTGTACCAGTATGACTTTAGATGGAAAATTAAAGTTCAGGCTTTAGATAAAAGATAAGTTGAGAAATACTGGCTTCTTGTCCGTGTACTTTAGTAGCGTTAGAAAATTCTAACGTATTTTTCGCAATAGTTCTTAAAAAAATATAATTATGGATGTAAATAAAAACAAGTCTATGTCCCTAAAATAAATCTTTTAAATCTCTGAGGAAGACTAAAATAAAGTTAGATGAACAAATGGAAAAATACTTTCAGGATTAAAAGACATTCTAAACTGATAGTTCAATCATTTTATTACCCATCTCTACCATACGTAAATAGAAACAATAAAAAGGCTCTCAATATCACATAAAACTATACACAAAAACAACAATTCTAAACTACCAGGCGAGTTGATATGAAGATTCAGCCAGAATAGCATTCATGTTTTCCAACTGTCATTTATATACTTACCCATCATGCTAATAATCTTTTCACCATCCCCCGATTTCAATCTCTGTTATTTTCGCAATCATATAAAACTTAAGACGAACTGCCCATAATTCAAGAGATTTACAATTTATCATTGCTAAATATCGCATTTTAATGTGTGCGCGTGTGTGTATGCATAATAATTTATTTGCAAAGCTAAGTTTCTCTTCGTGCATCTCGATAAATTTTAGAAGTGATTTGAAATTAACCTCCACTTGTTGCTCTTAGTTTTCCGTGCATTTTGCCAAGACAAGAATAGATTTTGCCCGGCATCAGCAAGAGCATTCCATGTCGAAACGCTAAGGATGTGACGAGTGTGATAGGAGTAGGAATAGGAAAGACCAATTTATCAGAGTGTACTATACGGAAAAGGAACCCTAAGCTCAGGATATATGAATATACATACATACATAGTTGTAATTGCACAAGACAATAAGAACGAAACTTAAAACGAACGTAACAAATGAAGAGCTATGTAACGAGTGGCCATAGAAAGTGAAACTTTACCAAGGCCTCCTAAATATGTAGCTCGGTAACGTTCCTGTTTTCCCGACATATCCAAGCAGAAAATAGTTTTCCAGTTCAATGTTGCCGTAGACGAGTACGTGCAAACTCGTCGTTATTACTGAAGTGGGTAAAAGGTCGAAACAACACTTTGTCTGCGAGTCCCAGTTACAGTCTCATGGTATGAGTGAAAAACGTAACGCCACAGCTTTGGGGGATGCAACCAGTGGCTTGCAATAATACTTTTGTACTCTATTTTAATTTGGTTGCAGGGTGGTGGGTCGAGCTTGGGAGGAATGTTTTGTTATTGAGAATGCTTATTACAACAAATCAACCGCTATCTCAAAGGATTTATACTAATGCTGAAATGACCTAGAAACGTAACCAAAATAGAAAAATGCAATTCCTCTTGCGTACTTCGTCCTTTATTATTTTTTTATTCAAAGCTGCTACGGCTGATGGGAAATGATTTGATACAAAGGATGGGTGTCAATCGATTGTAAGTTGAAGGACTGTTTGGATGCAAGAATGGATTTGAAAGTAAATATCAAACCTAGTGTTTTTGGTCACAATGGGGAATGGTATTCCAATATTGGGAATAACACTTTTGAAACAATATTCATAGTGTATGGACAATTCTAACCACGCACAGACAGAAGATTAAAAGCTCTAGGCTGCACACATAATACACAATGAACTAACTAATAAAATAATTAGGGTAAATTGTTGTTATCTGTGCAAGGATGTAAAGCTATTAGTTCTTTTAGATTTCGGACGGGAATTAACCTGTTGTTGCTTGGCAAGCAAGGTGATTAACACGTTAACTGCCAACTACGAGATATTTCGTACGTTGTTTACTTGCCCAGAATGCCTACTATGAGCTATCTCGTCCCTTAATTACTTCCTATATTGCTACTGCTACGAAGAAGCTCGTAGCATAACAGTGTAAATATGAAGGCCTCAGAAAAGAAAATAAATAATTAGGTTTAGCTTAAATGAACAGAAAATAAAATTATACAAAGTGTGTCAAAGGAAAGTTTATATAAGGAAAAAAAGGTTTTTGTTTGTTTAAAAAAAAACATAGTTTAAGCTTCTTAATTATTTGTATGTACTATTATTAAAGTTTTTAATAATATAAAATGATTGAATCAAATTGGCTCTTTAGACCGGAATCGTCAAAAATTCTGTGGCAGCCAACTTGTTAAACATAAAAAAATATTTATTTTTCAACATAGTCTCCGAACAAGTTAATACATTTAGTCCATCGTTTTTCCAAACACAGGATACCCTTAGACATTTTTTTTGCCTTTACTCTCCCAAAAAGCCCCAACAGCGGCCATCACTTCGCTATCATCTTCAAATTTCTTGCCTCGAAGGTGTCCCTTGAGCCGAGGAAAGAGGTAGCAATCACTGGGAGCTAAATCTGGCGAATAGGACAGATGTTCAAGTAGTTCCAATCCTGTTTCTTGAATTGCAGCCACTGAAACTGCAGCCTTGTGAACCGGTGCGTTGTCTTGATGAAACCGCACTCCGGTTCGCAGTTTGCCGCGTCTTTTTTAATAATAAATAAATAAATAATAAATTTATTTCCACAATGCATAATAAGTCCAATAAAATAGTGAACAATGACGTAATTTCAATTAATATTACAACTATGACTAAATAAACTAATTCACTAAATAGTTAGTACATCCAATATTAGTTATGCACATGGATAGGTACCTCCTAGCTAATGCTGTGTTGAGGTTACCTTCTTATAATTTAAGGTGCAATAGGTGACAGGTGATCAGAATATTACTCGAGTCAAAAATTTTACTGGCTTCTATATTGCGTTTAAAAAAAAAAGTATATCAAGCTTGTCCCACTACAGTACTCAGAAAAAATGATTCAATGCATAGAAAATAGCCAACATTTTAAATATTTTAGAAATTGATTCACGTTGTCTATAGATGAAATTGAGCTGGGAAGGGAGTTAAACAATTTTGATGCGCAGAACTTGAAAGACCTTTTATAAGCTTCCAATCTAGGAAAAGGGACTGAAATTTGGTTTCTTGCTTGCAACCTACCCGAATAAACTTTAGCACTACCTCCCATGTGGCCCCCTCTAACATAAAAAACTCGTAACAGACGATAAACAAATAAATTCCTTAGAGGCAATATCTTCAAGATATTAAATATTGGAAAAGATTTTTTGTATCTACTAACTCCCATTATTACTCTGACTATTTATTTTTTTTGCAAGATGACAATAGGTTTAATCGAAGAAAAAAGGTTTCCACCCCAAAGTGCTAGGCCATACTGCAATTTCGACTGAACTATAGCGTAGTAGACAGAACGAAGTACGGAGATAAGGCAGATATATAAGTAATAAGTAATAGAAGATTCTTAAACACGAATTCATATACTTTTTTAAACCTGCAATGTGGTGCTTCCAGTTTAGATTTTCATCAACCGAGATTCCTAAGTATTTTCTTTTATCAACTTGATCTATTTCGATAGTGTTCATGAAAAATATAATTTTCTAAAAGACATATTTTGCATTTGTAAAATAATCTGCCTATATCGTCTTGTCTATCTCTAAGTGAAAAACGAACAAACTTGGTTTTGATGCTCAAAGCCATTCTGTTTTTAGTGAACCATAATTTAAGTTTATTCAAATCATTTTGCATTTGGGACCTCATAGTTGTTAAATTTTCTGCCGAATAGCATAAGGCGGTATCATCTGCGAAGCTTGTAAAAGAGCCATCAAGTTTGCCTGAGCAGAGATTATTAATGTAAACTAAGAAGAGAATAGGCCTCAGTATAGATCCCGGAGGGACACCATATGAAATGGGCAAACATAAACTTGTAGAATCTAAGATACGTACACATTGGTATCTCCCAGTTAGGTATGACCGAAACCAGTTTAGAGATATGCCTCTTATACCAGCATCGTCAGGGGCGGATTTGCCACTAGGCCCGGGCCTAGGGCGGCAAATTTCGGGGGCGGCAAATTTTCGTTTTTTTTTTTTGGGCGGCAGTTTTTTTTCTATCATATATGAACATATCGTTGCTGTGAAATCAAACCGGCATATCTGCAAAATGCACATTTTTCACTAGAGCGCTTTAAAGTTTTCGCCTGTGGGCTATTTCCGCGTGAATGCAAAGCGGCAAAACACCATTAGACGGGTTTTTATTGAACTATACGATATGCCGGTGCGACATAAAAATAGACGGGAAAATAAGGAATTTTTTGATACCAAAAACTCAAAAACTCAATTTTTGCACATATGCCGGTTTGATTTAACAGCGACGATATATCTGAGTTGAATGAGCCTAACACCTCAAGCCAACCGAATTCTCTAAAAAATCAATGCACGCAAAAATTCACTTCTATTGATTTTTTTCGGGCATTAAAAAGTTTGACTTATAATAAATATCGAAATGCGATCACGGTAAAGGACCAAAAAAACTCAAAAATACCTAAAAAGTGCCTAGAAAGTATCTGAAAATACCTAAAAAGAGCTTGAGAAGACCTAAAAAGAACCTGAAAAGAACCCAAATAATACCTCTTCAATTTAGGAAAAACTTATCAGAGGTAAATATTTGCGAGCATTCAGTTTTCAGAGAATTTTTTTTATTATTATATTACAGGGTATATCAACTACATGCGAATCTCTCTTTATTTTTGACGTGTTTTTTCAAATTGTACTTCATTACTGAAATTAATTTCGATGATAAAAAATGAAATCTAGAACATCATAGGTCAAAATATCTCGGGCTCATCATTAATTAATAACATATCGAACATTAATTTACAGTAGTCGAGTTCATAGTTGATCTCCAGTCAAGTGCGGAAACAAACTTTGAACGGAATAGTAAACTTACTTATAAAAATATGAGCGAAGACGTTGGAATTATATGCGATGTGAAGGTGTATACGGTTGTGGACTGTTAAAAATTGGTAGTTTTGGATTCTTTTTTTAGGTACTTTTAAGTTCTTTACCGTGTGTGTATTTTAATAATTATTTGTGCCGCAAGGGCGCAATAATAGGGAATTTGTACGAACGAACCGGTGCCGGTTTTGCTCTGATGTTTCTATTTTGTGAGCTCGGGCGCAACGAAAAACAGCGAAGTATTCTAGGGAATCGAAAAAAAAATCGCGCATTGTTACATGCAATATAATTCACGAAAAGGGCGGCAAATATTTCTGAGGCCTAGGGCGGCGAAATGGTCAAATCCGCCCCTGCTTCTACTGGAAAAGACCATAGCTCTTAATGTTAATCCGATATATTTTCAACTGAAATAATAAAATCTAACCATGTATTGCTCAATTGTTTGCTATTTTAACATTCGAAGAAAGAACAGCATTTATGATGAATATGTGCGAGGAAAATCTCTGGAGTCTTAGTGACTGTAAGAATGACTGGGGGAATGACTCTTATGTTGATGCAGAAGGTCCTTCGAACCTTGGGAATTGGCAATCTCACACCTATCCAGTCTGCGGAGCCCTTACGACACGGTAAGATGATACCATTTAGGTCGAACGTGACCCTAACGCAGCATAGCGATGTATAAACCGAAGTTCTTGGATATATCGTTAATAAGGACGGTAAACATTTATACCCGTAAGGATGTTATCTGCTAAGGAAGTGCTTGCATTCACCTGTTTGTTTGCCTGCTGAGTAGTTATTAAGTTTCAGGGAAATAGCGCTGCTGGGTTTCCTAACAGTGAATGGAGGTAAGATTCCATGGATTTACCTGGAATCAAGTAATCGCCGCGCACATTCCTGAGTTGATAACGGCAGCTACTGAGGTTTAGGCCACAGCAGTTTTAGAAAGTAGCATCCCTACGTTTACTTATCTGATATAAAGTGGTAATTTGTCATGATTTCGGACGATCATCTGGGGCCATTCGCAAGGATCTGCTGGGCACCTATGGTTAACAATAATTTCAGGAGGGTAGCATTCTTTGCATCCATATAGCTGGGGAAGGGAGGATTATTTGCTGTTCTTTTCATAACGGCGCTAGTCTTTAAGGAAATGGGGTCCCATAAACAGCTTAGCTGAAGCAAGTCGGACTTCTTTGCGACACCGTCCTTGGAGGTTAGTGGCCCTCCATGTACTAACTGGACTCAGTGCATGATCGCTGTTGCAGAGTATATCCTTTGCTGCATACTAGCTGTTGCAGAGTATATCCGTTATGTTTGGCTTATGTCTTTAATATTGGCAGCTGATTTCATTGGAGAATCATTCGTCAGTAGCACGGGAAGCATTGTTCGCCATTATTTTAAATGGACGATAAACCTCCCATTTCAGGTTGACCCTTCGGGGAGTTTCGTGCTGGCTGTGTTTCGAGGCTATTCCGTATGGGAAGATATCTCTCTAATGGTTAGAGGTAATTACCGGATATGACGCACGCTTACTATTAATTTGACATAACATATTATTTTCAACCTGCATGCCGGTTATATGACAGGGTGTTGTGGTTCCTTAGCACAATAGGATTCAATACCATATATCGAAGTAAAACTGATAGTATTTGCAAATGCATAATGGTCGATCCTCTAATTATGGTGTAGGTAAAACAATTAGTTCACTAATGTACAAGACATTAGTTTTGCCAGTACTAACGTACACACTTGGTATACACTTGGCCATTGCGCGAGAATATGTAGGGAATTATTTAGTCTCTCCAATGGAGTTGAGATAAATTTCCTTGGGAAATTCTCTATTTTGGGAGAAGGTTTACAGAGTACTCAAATCCCTGTACCCAAATTATGAAATTATGTCTATTACGTCACTTCTGCTCACTGTGTGCGTTCGCATTGTGCTGCTCTCAACTCGTCTACGTCGTTAGTGCGAGATACGAAGCCTTGTTCGTGTTTCATGTAACATGGAGCGATACAGAATGACTTTTGCTTCGCTTCGACTACGATAGCAACATCTATGGATTCCTTGGATTTATCTTGAGGTTCTTGGATTTATCTAGAGTTTCAGGTGACACGAGTCTGTATTAGTCAATATACGATCAGCAAATATGGTTTTTAACGACCCATAGTTCTTGGGTCAACACTACACTTAGATGGCGGAGATAAGCAGTGGGCGCTACTTTGGAGTGGTGAAGATTAATCTGGATAGCCTACATATTTGTTTATTACAGTGCCGTCCAGACCGTCCTCAGATCAAATTTACGACTCCTCTTAGAAGAGGATTCGAGATCCAAAAGATCAAGGCGGCCACCTATCGAACAGATAAATATGTTACTGAGTAAGTTTAAGGTGCATCGGACGGTAGTTTTACAACGATTTCTTTTGCATAGTAGCTCACTTATCCCTACTGCCAGAGGAAAAATTCTTCGGTGGGAAAATTTTTAAGCCCCTTCGGTATGCATTCAAAATAATGAAATCCAACCCGTAGTCGATTGTGAAACCACTATCTTTTAGATACAGAAAGGATTTATCATTGATATTGATGAGGGCTTAGCGTCAGTGACCAGACAGGCCGCTGATTATGGTCACTTTCTAATCGCATAGAGGCAACTAGTAATCTGGTACTTTTGCACCAACTCCAATTTCACGTCTGGACATACTTCACTCAGCTTGTTTACTGCTAGCTTGAAAGCTACCGGTTTTAACCGACAAAGATGAAACCCGGCATCTCGGCGATGACCTAGGGTTCACTTTAAGCAAATTATTAAGACCCAATAAAAGCGCCTTTTGCACCAACTTCCAATTGTTCGGGGAGATGAAGCCGTCGCTTTGAATGTTATCGATATCTGACCTCACGAGACCATATTTGGCCATTTGGATACATTCTCATCGGGGCAGTCTTACGTTTTTTTAGGCTCCAACTGGGCAATTTGGTTGCTCAGCCAACATCTGCCATTTCTGAGCAGCCAATACTACCAACGCCTGGGTTGCATTGCATATTTAAAGGCTCCTTGCCCTTTACTGAAAGTGCCTCAGGGGGAAGTTCTCAGATTTCTTTAGAACCCGTGAGGAATTCCCTTGGACTCTATACGCCCGAAAAGATTTAAACCGAGATTGGGTGCTTGAAATAAAAGCGTCGTCTGAGTTACCTGCAGCGGGTGCCTGATCCAGCTTAGTTGCCGTTCCTTGTGACTTCCGCTCAGTACACTGAAAAAAATCTACATGGCGCCTGGAGCCATGTAACATAGCGCATTATTTATGGTCCCATACGCCGTGTACATAGTACTCTGAGCCATGCAGTATGGCTCCCGGCGCCATAATTACATGGCGCAGAAATTATGGCCCCACACGTCATATTACATAGTAATATGAGCCATGTAATATGGCTTCATTTATAGGTCAGCGAATTTAGATATTGTTCGTTATTTTAAGTATATTTGAATATACGGCCATACCACACTGGAATAACCGATTCTCGTCAGATCACCGAAGTTAAGCAGTATTGAGCGCAGTTAGTACTTAGATGGAGGACCGCTTGGGAATACCACGTGTCGTTGGCACCTAAAATTTGTCCTGTACTTTATCCAAACGAACTAGTTGTCTCGGAAGCACTATGAAAAACAAAAACAAAATAAAAAAAAAATTAAAAAAAAAAATTACATGGAGGTTTATTTTAAGAGTTAAATTTTTTATTAGACCTGTATTGTGGTGCTTTAATTTGCATGAAGTGCATGGAGTGGAGGACTATAGTAGATGGCGTGGGGGCCATAATACATGGCGTGGAGGACCATAGTGCATACCGTGGGAAACCATAGTACATGGCGTGGAGGACTATAAGCATAGCGTCTGCTCCTATGTACTTTTCGCCATGTACTATGGCGTGTGGCACTATATTTTATCACAATCCCCAAATGGACTATGTACATGGCGGCAGAAGTCCATAAATTATGGCGTCTGGCGCCATGTGTTTTTCCAGTGTACATACGGGCTTCGTCCTATCATCAATCCCCAGCTTCGTTAAGGATAGAAAAAAGGGGAGCGATTGTTTTACCAGAGATCCGCAGAGCAGGCTTGGAAACCACTTCTCCTAAATCGGTGTGCGGAGGTACGATCAAGATGAAGACAAGGTAGAGCAGGTTTTCGAGCTATTCCTCCTCTGGTTGACAGCGGAGCAAGCTTTACAACCACGTCTCCTCCTTCGTTAGACATGCCACGGTGAATCTCTTCTTTGGTATTCGAGGAAGGGTGGGATTAATTGATGTCAGGTTTCTGTGTGACAGGATTCGGCTTTGATGTATTAGTTTTTTTTTAAATATTGGTGCTGTATGGTCCAAATTCAAATCCGCAATATTAAGGCGCGTACACATGCAACCAACGAACGGTCAATGATAGTTTGACCAATGCGTTGAATCTCAACGATTGGCGTTAACTGTGCCGTCTACACAAGAAGCGATTGAGGCCAATAGCTTGGGACCGAGGCGTTGGATGCGGTCCGGTTTGAGCTATCGTCGTACAACCGTCCACACTAGAACAAAGTCTCAAGGCCAATACGTCGCCAACGCTTTGATGTTACCGCCGGCAGAGCGAGCGCTAACGTTAGTTCTTCATACACACTAAGCAAATCTGAGCCAACGAATGGCTTGGCCCTATGTGTACGCAGCTTAAGTTCGAATGTGTAGTCACCGAAATGATTCCATGGTTATCTATGCAAAGCAGGGAGGCCAAGCGAGGATTGGCGCAAATCCTTATGGGAGCAAACGTTCAGAGCCGGATTGGTGCTAAACAGAAGTCCAACTACACCGCTAGCTAGTACACCTTATGTAAAACAATATAGAAACATTTTTCGTATTTTAAACTTTACAGAAGCGATTTTTCAACAATTAAACAACAATTTTCATTCATTATGCGCAAGCAAATGATCAAAATAATAACATGTGTATTTAAAAAACTTCGGAATCTTTTCATGCTGATATTGATTTAATCAAGCTATGAATATCAGTTTAGCTGAAGCAAAATAAATAAATCATTTTCTATCAAAATAACACAAAACAAAACCAATTATCATCTACAATACCACTCAAAACCCACAACCATCCACTGTACAATCAACCTGACCTCTAAGCAACATATTAAACTCTCAATTTCAATGACCTCCAATCCACATAATGATACTCTTTCACCCACCGAAACGATTTCATTTAACTTTTCGTCAACTGAAAAGGAAAAGAATATTTACCATGAATCAAAATGCAAGCATCATTACTTGTCCTAATCGTTTCGATGAAATTCACGAGCATGATCAATATGGCAAAAGAAAGATTTATTACAATACATGATATGAAATGAAATAAACTCATCCAGAAATTCTGCCGCGACGGACGGTCAGACGGAACAGCGATTCCGTGACCATTTTTCGCCGAATTTTCTTGTAGTCATCGTCACACTTTTGAAAAAAAAATCATTTGATTCACGCTGTCAGTTGTTTTTGTTGTTATTCTTGTTGTTGTTGCTTCGAGCCATGTCGCCACGCTAATTGAGTCGTTCAAGCTGTGATTCATTCGCGGTTACACGTACATATAGATTTTGTGCTTAATGCCACTGACGCGAATTCATTTAGAGCCACACATAGCACCGGATCGACTCTGTTCCGAATTCGATACCATTCGATTCGATTTGTGTCAATGTTTGATATTTCTTTGTAGGTTTTGTTGTCTTTTTTTTTCTTCGTCTGTACCTCCGCCCGTTCGAGCTCGAGTTATCGATGTTTTTCTTTCGTGCTTTTTTTTTCTTAAAGTGGATTGCGAATTCTTATCAGGAATTAGATATGAAACTGGTATTTAGTCATTGATAACGCTCGTGAACGGAAAAGGTAAACTAAATGTAAGCAAAGTGAACGAAGGTGACAAAGTTGCTCGAGACAAAATTTAAAATACAAATGCATATTTGTGTATGATGATGGCGGTCGGTTTAAATGAAAACCGCAACGAAAACACAATCATCTGTAACAACGCATGCAAATATGTATTTTCATAAGAGTAATCAAATCGATAAGACTATGGTATTAAGTCACGAAATATTATCATAAATAAACAAGTCAAGGTCATGACTTCCTTTTACGTCGCGCAGTTTGTAAACTCCTTTGAATGTATCGACATTTCCCAAATTTCACGCAGGGAAAATTTTGCCCGAACAACAACAAACTAGATTTCAATACACTTTCGATATAGTCCTCACTGAAGGAAAGAAGAAACAAATTTAAACGGACTATAATGAAAATGTAAAAGATATAAACTAGATCGCCTCCTCGTGCTGCATCCTGGGTTACGTTAAATAATCTATAGTCTTTTCTCAAGACACTGTAGATTCTAGACTCTCCCTAGACGGCTTTCTTTTTGGGTCTTCTGTATAATAACGGTTTCCGTTGTGCTTGGGCTGCTGGTCGGAGCATTCTAGACCTAGTCGTCTTCAGGCAAGGTAGCGACGCAGCAAAATCCGCTTTGTGAAGGGCTCTGGGTTAATACGACCATCTCCGTCCCGTTAAAATCCTGGCAGGTCTCAGAATATGTTCTCAGTCTCCATAGAGGCGTGTGAAACCATTCCCATGGTATCTCTGCTTGCAAAGATAAGGTGAATCATCCGAACTGGAATGGCGGCTTTGAGTGGCATTTTTTATGGAAAATGAAAAAAAAAAACGCTTAAATTCTACAAGCGGAAGTCTGGTGTAAAACTCACCATGGCCTTCAGTGTCGAAGGGGGAACAAAGACTGTTTTGCCGTCGGGTGGATCTAAAGCCTCGGGAAGTGGAGTTATAGCGAATGAGCCACCTCTAAAGACTGTTGCTAAATCTCCTGTAGGCTGTGGAGGTATGACGAATGAGTGAGTCAGCTTCACTGGCTCTCAGCATATCCTTTACCCCTACTTCAAGAGGTCCCGGGGCTTTGATCGCCAAGCCGGGCCCGGTGAAAGCCCAGAAGCAAGTGACTAGAATCAAGTAACTGGAGCTTCAGCCTTGAAAGTTCTGAGGAGGTCAAAAACGCCCCCCTTGACAAAAGAAAAAAGTCCCTTAAATGGGCAGCTTAATTTATCGGGAGGCATCTGCTCCACATTAACCCTGCAAATCCACCTCCACAGAGGTCGGCAGAGTAATAGGGTCAAAGCCAGCAAAAAGGGTTAAATTAATGGCAACTGCTCCAGGGCGAACTCGGCCTTTCAATGTAATGGCGAAAAGGAGCCTTATCGGTTGTGGTTGATGTCACCAAAGGAGATGGAGAAAACTGGCTGATATTAAGGCAGTCTGTGTTCAGTGTCCTCAGTCTACGGTAAATGATGCGGGTTTGTAAGGGGAGTCAAGCTGGTAGCGTGCGAGGATCAGAGCTCGGCAGACTTCTAAAAGCAAAGTATTTCCAAACTACGAAAACTTTGGCCAGATGCCAGGTTAAAGGTAGTGCTAAAGGACGAGCTCCCCAATCGGCCCAAAAACAGGGTATGGATTCCCTGTTTTTACACTGACCCAGAAGAAGTTCTGGAAATCATCAGGCTCTTCAACTCTGATCTTTCGACGGCGGGTTAGAGGGAAGCCAAAATTGGCGAGCCTCTTGAAAATCGACGGAAGCTGTCCTCATTTTAAATGAGAAAGCAGTACTACTTTTAGAGGCCGCAAGTGCATTATTAAGTATGGGACCGAGAAATCATTCCTGCGTGTTTATAAAAGTGACAATGCTAAGGGGTGCGGATTGAAGGATTCACGGTCCGCCAAACACAACCGGAAGCAGGATGCTCTGACAGGAGAGCAGTCCTCTGGCAACGGATGTATCACTCCCTCTGAAGCGCATCAGAACGGTATCCAGATGCGGAGTCCCTGTCAACTGATGTGGTCAGTCTCGGGAATACCTCTGGTTTGAAATGCTTTCTAGACCTCCTGAATCTAGATACAGATGAGTAGAGTGAGGCAGCACTAACATCCGAGGAGAATCTAGACTTAACTCTGATTTATAATGGTGGGGGTACTCCAAATTAACCTCCATCATGTTAAAGGTGCAACAGCTGCATTGCTTTTCCGCCTGTTTAATACAGGAGCGGAATTGATACTAATCTAAGACACATGAGTTGCAAAAAAAAACCGAGTTTGCGGGTTGCGCAGCAATGGTTACCGGCTGATTACACCCGACAGTCTGAAGAAACCACGAGTTTCTATTATTGCCAAGAATGTTATTAATGTACTTGCTCTTTCCAATTTTTCTGACAAGGACAACTTAGCTGTAGGAGTGGAAATCGATGGAAGGACATACTGATTTGTTTCTTGCTACATGGCGCACGACCAGGGCACATGTTCTCTCTGTGACACTGTCAAGGATGTATGGTTGCAGCCGCTAGTCATCATAATAATCATCATACCTCAATGGTCATCATAAATTCCGACACAAATGATCGGATCGAGGCAATCGTTGACTTCATTTTAGCCTACAACCTGTCCATCTCAAATGTGGACAGCCAGTCGAATTTCACTACCTCAAATCCGAGGTTGGTTCTTGACGTTATCTTAGCCAGCGAGAGGCACGCACAACTCCTGAATGATTCGAATGTTAAACAGGAGTGTTTGCACTCTAAAAACAGGTATATATCTGTCGATGTGGACAGTCGAACCTCTACGGAGCAGAAAGCCTTTGTTAACAGGAAAAGACCTGACTGGACGCAATACCCAGGCTGATCTTCACTGGAACTATCTCCGGCGAGCCAGGATCCGGAACATGCGGTTAACACTCTTGCTAGCCCTTTCAACGCTGCTGCCAGAGCAGCGTGCAACTCACTTAACGCCAAGGGGAATCCTGAGCCTGCATGGTGGAATTTGGATATCACCACCCTACGGAGAGAGTGCAGCAAAGAGTTTAACAATGCTAAAAGATCTAATAAATGGTCAATGTATAAAACGAAATTAAAGTTTTTCAAATATGCCGTACGCAAGACGAAGAGAAACTCATGGAGAACCTTCTCTGGCAATATAGAAGATATCAACGAGCCAAATCGGCTTCGGAAGGTCTTAAGCTCAATACCAAATTCTTTAGCGTGTATTCAAAACCCGGACAGTACTACTTCGCACACTCATAACCTAAATCTCTTTATGGCTTCACATTTCCGTGAGAATTGATGTCCTCTAGCACACACATCGCATCAAATTGACCAGGCCAGTAGCTTTTCGCTACCTCTAAGGATTGCAAACTCCCAATTGCGGTGGATCATAAACACTCTCGAGTCGTTCAAATTCCCGAGCCCTGATGTTCTTCCAGCTGATATCCAGCAGTCAATAGAGATTACGACTGCTCACATGAAACGAGAGTTTTGTTTATTCCTAAAGTAGGGAAAGTTTCTTACTCTAAACCTAAGGACTATCGACTAATATAATGCTAAAGATTCTAGAAAGGATAATATCAAAAAGTCAATTGATCCTTCGTTAAATCTCGCAGTCAAAGCTTGCTTATACCAAAGGATAGTCTGTTGAAATTTAGCTTTTAATAAGCTGCACGATAGAATAGCTTTTATCGTGCAGTTTCTTAAGAATAGGTTGGCAATCTCTTCCTTATGGAATGCTCACGTACAACAGAGGGCCAGGACGGGCTCACCTTAAGGAGGAGTCCTCTCTCCTGTGGTGGAACATCAAGTGGTTGCTTATGCAGACGACATAGCCATATAAGCGTTGGGAAAATATTTATCTACTCTTTCGTAGAGGTTAAATCACTCTCCAGACGTACTTTTACGTTGGAGCCGTGAGAGCGGATTGAATGTGAATCCAAGCAAAACAGAGCTAGTACTGTTTACAAGGAAGTACAAAGTTCCTCGTTTCGACTTGCCGAAATTGAACAGGTTCTCAATTTACCTGAGCCATAGAGTCAAATATTTGAGGTTGATCCTCGACTCGAAGCTACTATGGAGCGACAATAAAGCACGGAAGACTTTCGATGCTCTTTACTGCTGCAAAAGAGCCATAGGAGCGAATTGGGGTTTGCAACCTCATATTGTCGTTTGTTTTTATAACGCAGTGGTTGAGCCAATTCTATTGTTTGAAGTGACATTTTGTAATGTTTGGATTCAATATTGTTATTTTCACAGATAGCCAAGCGGCTATTAAAACTCTTCTTGGTTTTTATACAGTGTCCCTGAATACCGTGCTTCTCTTAGGGAGATGTCGACACGTTCAACAGTACAATTTATTTGGATACTTGGGCATAGGGGTATTCAGCGCAATTGTGAGACTTATGAACTGGCGAAGCTTGGAACCTTGCTGCCGGAAGTATCATGCTCTTTCCATAGGAATGCCTATGTCATCGGTCATATCAGCCATCAGCAAAAACACTTCGAGGACGCTTTAAAATACTTCGAGGCAGAATTCTACGAGGCTTGATGGATCATCCTGTGCGATAGCAAGAGAGTCCTGCGCCTCTATGGAACCGTGTCTCCCCAGTAAGCTATAAGATTAACGCGTAGTTTTCTGTACTGTGCTGTTGGTGTTTCCACAGGCCGCTGCTTCATAGGATGGTACGCGGAACGGATGGTCGCATGGTTCAACGATTTTTGTTGGAGTATAATAGGAATAATCTGAAATGCGGACTCATTGAAGCCCTAAATGCTAACTAATTTTCTGCCTCTTCTAAACTAATACTTATAGAAATTAATGCTTCATCGTCGAGGCACTACAGCCCGAATCGAGCCTTAGCCTCATCAATGCTTCGCCTCTATTCCAGTGACCGTGTCCTCCAGTTCGGTGCTGCCAAAAGTGACCTGCTGTCAGCATCTATCGAATCCTCCCAGCGCTTGCGTGGCTTACCGACTGACCTGACTCCGCTCGCTCGCCCCTTGAGAGCCGTTTGGGGAGTCGATTGTCGCTCATTCGTTCAACATGGCCAGCCCATTGTAGTTTTTGGGAGTTATATATGGTATACAGCTCATATATGGTATACAGCTCGTTGTTGTATCGGATTCGCCATCAATCTTCTTCCCGTATTGGACCGAGGATCCTTCGCAATACCCTTCTCTCGAACGTATTCAAGGCTTTTTCAGACGCCTGGGTCAGTGTCCAGGTTTCGCTTCCGTAGCATAGCACAAGTCTGATAAATGTTTTATAGATGCGAAGCTTCGTATTCCTGTGTACGCATCGAGATTTCAAAGTGGGAATAATCCAGATAAGCTTGAGTAGCCAAGTGGGTAGAGCACTGGCTTTTTGCGTGTGGGGTCCCTGGTTCGAATTCAGGTTCGGACGAGGGTCCGCGCACCAAGCTTTGAGTTCACCTAGCTCTAATTAGGTACCTGATTTAAATCAGGGGTAAAG
This sequence comes from Nemotelus pantherinus, assembly GCA_963978885.1. Taxonomy (NCBI): domain Eukaryota; kingdom Metazoa; phylum Arthropoda; class Insecta; order Diptera; family Stratiomyidae; genus Nemotelus; species Nemotelus pantherinus. Next base: position 39,952,544 of record OZ022264.1, read on the forward strand.
TGAGTCGTGGAATTAATCACTCCACACTCGTATCCACAATGATTAAATAAATTGTAATGAAGCTCTCTACCAGCTTCAACCCCTAGACCCGTACGAGGGTTGTTGTGGGATTGCTTTACTTTTAATAATTTAATCCGTCGTTTGATTTCGTCAACCTCATTCCCATCCTTCGAGAGGTTCGTCCCTAGGTAATTGCTATGCTTGTTAATGCATGCTATACTTGAAATGTATGAATTTAAAAATTGCCGATATAATAGTATGCATGCAGAAGCCATGTCATAGAATCTCAAGCAAGTATCAAATCAATTATAGCCAAACAGGAGACTAATTTGGTTCCGAATCATAAATTTTCAAGTTCATTGCCTTGATTACCACTTACGAATTGCTGATCTATGTGGGGGTAGTAGAAATTCCGATATAATATGATTATAGAAAATGTTTCAATTAATTATTTTCTCAACAACACTTAAACCTATTTTTAACTGTTCTGTAGAGTAGTATTTTGTTTTGGTTGTTTGTACCTGGAGCAAAATTATTAAGTAATATATATTCACAAAGGCATAAATAACATATTATTTCATATATTAAAATTCCTTGCGTGGGCATAATTCTACGAGGCTTGTTACAGTCAATCTAAAACTCATTTGACTTCTGAAAAGATTTAAAGAAACCGTAGGCAAAATGATTGTTTAATTTTTTGTAATTATACAGAAGGATACAGAAAATATTCTTGTAGTCATTTTAGCGCCCATCAAGGGTCTTATATTTTGAAGAATAAGAAAAAAATGAGCAACAAGCTAATTATTGTTTATGATTGTTTATCGTATGTATAATATGATCATATTTTGTTGCGGAGCCTTGCAAAACATTAATCAATGCACAATGGTACTGTACTGTGTACAATACAAATTTTTGAGCTTAGTCTAATTTCACAAGACATTGGTTCAGACAGAACTAAGCTGTAGATATTTTGGGCACTAAAATTGAACCTACAGACCATCAAATGCCCGAGTTGAATGTAAAAGTATCCACAAAAGCATTGTTCTTTGAAAATGGCGATAAGTGTACTTTCCACCGCCGACGAAAGGGCTTAGCCCGTTTTTACTAAACCTTATTCTGATCTTCATGCTTAAAAAATGTCGTAAAGTGAATTGAGTCATTCCGATTGAATCATTCAAAGAAACATATCTAATTCCGCTATTTTAGAGAACTTTTTCAAATATTTGACAAACTCAAAATCATTTGCAAATCTCTAGAGATGGCTAATCCATTAGCCAAGGTGAATTTTAACGATCGCTCCAAACAGCATTCGACCCACGTGCTGATCAGGGAGCACATTGAAAGCAATTAGACACAAAACAACCAACACTAAACCCGAAACATTTCAAAATAGTTCAGAGCCATCGCAATCGCCGTCATCATTCCGAGGACTGTGCGCTCCCCATTCTTATGTGTATGCGTTATATAATTAAAGTAGCAGCCAATGATTGACAAAAATCATCGGCAAATTAGAGTGAATGGGTCATTGAGCCCGGAGTGTTGACGCACTTCGAACCCCCATGGCTCCTCCACGGAACCCGGATAGCAAATACCACGACAACTGAAGCAGGTCAAATGGTTCGGTGAATTGATGCGTATACAGCTGGGCTGGATGTGACTGGCTGGTTGGCTGTTGGTAGCGAGCCCGGCCATGAAACTTCCTCGAACAAACCGACAAGAAATTTCGACGGCATCGCACACATCGCGTATCGAGATCGCAATTTCCACATTCCGCTAAAATTATCGAGGACGCATTGCTCCAAACGGAAAACTGTGCCTCCGCAACAAATGCGAACGTGATTGCTACTTTCCGAGGTTTTTCTTTTCAACGTAATCGCGGTGTGGGCGTGATACTTCTTTTTTTTCACACACATATTTCATCGCCGTTTCGGCTGTATCACATTCGACGAATCGAGCTCGGTTGCAAGGCGATGAGACATTCCACCTGACAAACTTAAGACTTGCTAGGGGGCTTTCCATCTTGACGTTAACTTCATTATTTCATACAATGCACTTTGAATAATGTCTTAAGTATTTACCTGATTGCCTGTTTAGCAGATCACAGTACACTGCATAGAAACGGTATTTCCGGCTGATCTTGAACGTTCTGCTTTACGATTTCGGGAGTATGAAGTTTATTTTATTGCGCTATTTGTCGTCGTCGCTCAGTCGGTCTGATCGTAAGACGACGAACTAAAGAAGAAGAAAAAAGATTTTCTTGGCACAGATGTTTCTCTTCCCGAACAATTTGGTGGTTAACGTGCACTGACACACTATATCGTACATGGAATTGGCTAAATCTAACATTTATCACATCATTAACACAATTTACGAGTCGCCAGCTTCCGAATTATCAGAGAAATTCACATTTTTTACGCGCACGAAACTGATTCGACGACCGCCTCCTCTACGCACGAAATGCCATCTTTGTTCGTCTCATTTGACAGTTTAAAAATATCTTGGAGATTCATAGGTATTTGGTGCTGCCCGATTGGATTTGCATTGGGCTGTCTGGGCTGTCCAATTGGAGGATATTTTTGTAGGTAAAGTCACGGGGAAACAGTTAGTGGTAGGCATTTCATTTGATTTTTCGATGACTGTATAGAATTCGAGATGATGAAAATATTGAATACAATTAATAACTATAAAAACAGTAAATATTACAGTGCATCCAAGAAAGAAAACTTAACAATATCAATCACAACTAAGGAAGTGTACAATAGGAATAAAATAAATAAAAAGTTTTAATTGCTGCAAATAATTACATTAAAGGAGATTCTTCAAATTCAAAATAACTCAAGAAAAATAGCAGCAGAATGTGAAGAAATTAAAGATGTAATTGTAAAGTCTGTTCGCGTACTTTCAGTCACTGAATTTTCCGGAATCGTGTGGTGGGGGAAATTCATTAAATGAACGAAAACGTTCTCATTGTCTTTCCTCCTTCCGACCGCTTGGCTGTATACGCTACCACTGATTCCCAGTAAGTACCTCAACTGGCATGCTAGTAAGTAACTGGCAACGTGTAAATCATCCATTACTGCGCATTTTTTACTGCGACTTGCACAATTTTTACTACTAGTGATATAAGAAGTCAAGTGAACAACATAATAAGTTCTATCGACGGGAAGCGATGTGTCGATTTGATTTTTATGAGCTCAGATTGTATGGAATAAACCAGTGGAATAAACATGACACTGGGAATTGTTTGTATAATTTCGAGTTACCAATACTTATGTCAACGGCCATACCACACTGGACGCACCGGTTCTCGTCCGATCACCGAAGTTAAGCAGTGTTGGGCGCGGTTAGTACTTAGATGGGGGACCGCTTGGGAACACCGCGTGTCGTTGGCTTGTCGCTTTGCCACCTTTTTGTGTTTCTTTTTCTACACTTTTTGTTTAAATTAGGTCTGTTCGCGTGTTTCAGTCACTGAATTATCCTGAATTTGCCTGAATCATTTACTGGGGGAAATTCATTAAAAGTACGAAAACGTTCTCATTGGATTTCCTGAAAATTGACAAACAAAATTGTCATTGGTCGGTTTTTGGGAGAACAATAGTGATTATTAGGCTGCGGATGTTTATGCACTAACGTATTTTGTAAATAAGGGAGGTAAGAAATAGAGATCTAAATTAAATATTAATTGTTTTATTGTAACATATTAAAATATGCATATTTTATGCAAAATATTATGCAAAATATATGCAAGATATGCAAAATATATGCAAAATATGCAACATATATGCAATTTGAAAAGTCTGCCAGATATGATGCTATTTTATTATAATTTGCATTGCCGTATGTTACAACTGCTTTTTTCCAGATATATAAAATATAAATATATGAAATATAAATTTGTGACGTTTGCCTGATAATATTATTTTATAAGCAGAGAACGATCGTTCGACGTTACAAGAAGTACTGGGAGCATATTTAAATTTGCTCAAATGGCATACCTAGATCTCTTTTGGTTCTTCAAGGGATCCACCCTTCAAAATGCTGCTGACTTATATCGTAAAGTCCTGGATTTCTTTTCAAAACTGCATAGACTTTTGCAGCAAATTTTTCTCCGAAAATTTCGCGTATGTTTTCCATATTTTTAATGATATCGACCACATATCCCATAGATTCTGTTGTAGATAATCCCACTGTTTCTGGTTTCTTCATACTGATTGGCAAAGTACCAAAATGTGCTTCGATAAATGCCAAATCTTGAGAAAGTTGCATACTTTGCAATATTTCCTGTCCTGTTTTATTTGACATTGCATCCTTTACATCGAAAGATTCAATTACCTGTTTTGAGCCCAGGGATATACAAAAATACTTAATTAATAAAGTCAAATTTTTATTAATAATATAAGATTAATACCCCTTTGATACCCTCCAAATGCGCTACATAGGACACAGCGGCCCCTGTCCATGTTCCCCATCTTGTTAAAATGTGTTCTGGTGGTAATGGGGCATTTACCAATGTCACTCGATAACGTTCTACACGAAACGGAGCTTTCAAAAACACTTTTTTGACAGATGATATCAATTTATCATGTAAAGGAAAGTGAAGACTCACTTCTTCTGCTACCCTTTGCAATCCGTGAGCTAAACAAGTTAGATGCAACATATTCGAGTAAAAAATGTTCAAGTTGCTACCAGCTTTCAACATGTATGCTGCTACATCTGTTACAAGTAGTAACACTTTTTCCTCGTCACCGTTTCGCCAGTCCCACATCGTCAAATTCACAAATCGAGAAATAGTAGCATGATTTGATTGCTCGAGTTGTCCAGAAGCAAGTAAGTAAGGGTTTTGCTATTTCATTCTCACATAGTTTCCCAACTATTAAATTCGCTACATTACGAACGGTTTTATCTGTAATCTCGTCATTTTGCATCTCCTGAATTGCAGAATTATTGCAATCTTGCAAAGAATTTTTCCTCGAGCAGAATATTCGATTCATCTGGAATATTCTGCTTTGCATATTTTTGAAGAAACCTTCTCAACAATTCATTATCAAGGCTTCTCCAGGGAATATTAGCAGCGACCATTACTCGACACATGTCACTATAAAATGAATTCTTCTTGAATGCATTTATTTCATCTTCTGGATTTATATTTGTAGCGTTAAAAGCATCATCTTTGTCTTCAACATTATTCTTGTGCCCAACAGTATCTAAATGTTGTCAATTGTGATTTTCTTTCACATCGAATCTAATTGTAAGTAATGAAATACACAGTACGTTAAATAACTATTTTACCTAATGCGTAATTATAATTAACTGAAAGACAGAATTAAAAATATATCCGCCTCTTTATAACAAGCTTGACAATAAACAGTTTGTCCATCCCGATACCCTGTGAAATATTTTTCCTTCAGTTGGTCAAGCCCATTTTTCACTCTTTCACTTCTCGATTTGGTTGTTTTCGGCATTGTCTTGACTTTGAATTAATAATGATCACTTCACTAACCACTTTATACACGGCTATGCAACAACTTGTAAATAATTCGAAAGAACTAACTACTGATCGTGAAATCCAATTCGCTCGAAAGTAGCCGTGCAATCGAGTTGCTATGGAATTTTTGATAAGTGAATAAATACAGGACCGCCAGTTTCGTTTAATTGGCTTCAAGATGGCTCTAAGGCAATAAATGTAATGCAGGGGAACAGAGAGTTTGTGCATATGTAATTTATGCAAAATATATGCAAAATATGCAAAATATATGCAAAATATATGCAAAATATGCAGAATGTATGCAATATGCAAAATGTGTGTAATATGCAAAATAAATAATACATTTTTAGAATCGTCTAATGACAAAACAAATTCCTATGCCAGTCCCACTACTCTGGCTTTCTTTATTAAAAATATGCATATGCATAAACATTCGCAGTCTAGTGATTATGAAAGGTCTGTTCGCGTACCTGAATCTATTATAATATATTAAAATAGATTCGCAGAAAGTCGTTTTTGTACTCTTGCTGCAAGCCAAATTTTGCAGCAAAAAGAAGCCAGCTGCCAAATTCTGTTACTGCTGCAGTTTGCTGAAGTACGCGAACAGACCTAAAGTCATCCTAAGCGGTGGTAAATTATCGCCACAAAAATATTCGTCCTTTATAATAACAATACGCCAAAAACCGTTTGACAGTTTTCCGTAACTCAGACCCTACTGAATTTTACTGAAAGAGGGGAAATTTTCAGTATTCAGTACAACGAAGTACAAAAACGGCTTCATTGCAATTAATTGCAATTAATCGTAGTGCACAAACATACCTTTAATATGATATGAATTGTTTAGGTGTGCTGATTCATTTTCGTCTATTTGATTTTTCTTCTTTGATTTGTTAAATTAGTTCTAAAAGACTTCGAATTAAATAAACTGAAATTAATGTTTTATCTTGAAGATCACTAGACTTTTCTTGGATTTAAGATGTACTTGATGATATTAATTAATACATACAATAAAAAAACCTCTTGTTTTTTTCAAAACAGGAGCAAGCAGCATACAGTTGTAAACATGAGATTTTTTACTTTCTGTTCCCGAGTTGCAATGTAATTTTTTATCGCCCAATAAAGTAGTACCGTTTTATTTGATAACAAAACGTATTAAGTAACGTTTTCAATCGCGCAAATCCCAACATTAAGCTTTGGCACAGACGATTTGTATTGCTGTTTTGGTAAAATTATATAAGAAATAGATAATAAATCGGTTTGAGTTAAAGAGAATAGTCCAAGGAGCTACACTGGAATGTGAAATTTGCATCAAAAATAAACATCTGAAGTAAAGAAATCATTAGACCTGACACAGAGTGACATACGAGGGTTGATCAATAAGTAATGATAATGAATATAAACCAAGGTGATTAAACTTAAAAGATATACATATTTATTTTTCAACATAGTCTCCTAACAAGTTAATACATTTAGTCCATCTTTTTTCAAAACCCAGGATACCCTTAGAAAAAAATTCTTTATCTTGACTCTCCCGAAATGCCTCAACAGCGGCCATCACTTGGCTATCATCTTAAAATTTCTTACCCCGAAGGTGTTCCTTGAGCCGAGGAAAGATGTGAAAGTCACTGGATGATGTAAAAAAAAAATTTCCGCGAAAAGATGAAAAAGTTCGAACCCTGTTTTTTAAATTGCAGCCATCGAAACTGCAGCCTAGTTAACCGGTGCGTTGTCCTGATGAAGCAGCACTCCCGCTCGCAGTTTGCCGCATCTGTTTTCCTCAATAGCCTCCCGCAATCCTCTTATTTGGTCTGCGTAGAAAGAGCCTGATAAAGTGGTTTCCTTTTCCAAATATGCCACTGTGATCATTCCTTCAACGTCCCAACAAACTCATGCATAGCCTTTCCCACCGAGCTCAACACTTCGAATTCCTTCGGCGTTGGTGAAGAGGGTTGCTTTCAAGTCATCGACTGCTGTTTGGTTTCTGGATCAAAATGGTAGATTCAAATCTCATCCATGATCACAAAACGTGACAAAAAATTCTTCTGATTTGCCTGGAACTTTTCGAGATTCATTCTCGAAATGTCGACTCGTTTCTTCTTTTGCCAGTCGGTTAACATTCTCGGCCTCCAACGCGCAGAAACCTTCTGCATATGTAATTCGTGGGCAACGATTCTTTGCACACTGCCATTCAAGATCCCTGTAACGTCAGCTACTTGCCTGATGGTCACTCTTCGATCTACCAACATGACATCTTTGATTTTTTTCACATTGTCTTCAGTAAGGGGCGTGGTTGGACGTCTTGCGCGGTGTTTGCGTTCATTGGACATTCTTGCCAGCTTAAATTCTTTGGCTCAGCGTGCAACGGTGGAATATGGAGAAGCAGAGTCCCCTAATGTTTCCACCATGTCGCCGTTTATGTCTCTGGTAGACATTTTTTTAAATAGAGGTACTTAATGACAACTTTAATTTCGTTCTTCTCCATTTTGATGTTCTCTCTTCCACTGTTCGTATTCAAATGAATGTATCTCCTGACTGAGAATTTTTTTTTCCAGGAGCTGGTGCTGGACACCTTTGCTCCCTTTTTTGGGCGAGTGTTTTCACTCGACTAGCATCTCAACAAAATTTGGTTAAACGTTTAACATTGTAATTAAATAAGATCCCTTAAGTCGGGGTAAGTTTTGTTTGTGTCATTCCTGAGCTGAAGATGATTCATGGTGGGGTTGGAGTGTCGGTCTATAATGTCAAAAAGTTTTAGTGCTTTATCTCGTATGTATTTGTCAATTGTTTCAATTCTTAAGTCTTTGTGAATGTCTGTATTTCTTACGTACCATGGAAATTGAAAGATCCTAAGAAGGGATATGTTTTGGCAGATTTGGAGCTGGTGTTTCTGGGTTCTACATGTTTGTTGAATTATTGAGCTACCGTACAGTAGAGTAGGTCTTATAATCTGTTTGTAGATAAGGAGTCTTTTTTGCCACTGAGCCTTTTGTTTTTGAGCATGGGAAGCAGGGAGTTGATTTTGTAAGTGCATTCAGCTCTCTTTTTTCTAATGTGTTCTTTCCAACTAAGTTTTCTGTCGAATGTGAGTCCCAAGTATTTTGCTGTTGTTGACCAACTTATTTCTTGTCCGTCTACCTGTATAGTTGTTGGTTGCTGTCTTCTTCTTCTTGTGATAAATATTGCTTGTGTTTTGTCGGGTTTGATTCTAATTTTCCATTTTCGAAAACAGTTTAAGTGCAGATTAGTTGAGTTTTGTAGACTAGACGAGATGATTTGTGCCGATCGGGATGTATGGAATATGCACGTGTCGTCTGCAAACAGGGCTAGTTTAGTATTCCTGTTCGGTTGAGTGGGTATGTCTGCTGTATACACTGTGTATAATATGGGTGAGAGTGGTAATCCTTGTGAGACGCCTGCTTCAATTAGCCGCTCGTTGGAGAGGTGATCGTCAATTCGAACTCGAAATTTTCTGCCTGTGAGAAAAGACGCAATGGTCTTAATAAGTGGGAAAGGGATTTGGAGTTCATGCATTTTGAAGATAAGTCCTGCATGCCAGACTTTATCAAATGCCTTGGATACATCGAACATAATAAGCCCCGTTGATTTTACCTGATTGAATCCTGTTATAATGCCTTGCGCTACTCTTGCGAATGTACCTCCCTGGAATCGTGGCCTATTTATATGTTTTTTTTTTTTAATCTGACTTAGTGAGTATATGGGGTAGTAAAAAAATTTTTTTTTTAGAATTTTATGCGAACTGGAAATAACCGATTATCATTACTTATTGATTAAACCTCGTATGTATGTCTTCCTATGAAGATAACTTAACTTGGGGGAGCTCGGTATTTTGTAAGATTCATAGATGATTATTCCAAGTGAATTTTCATATGCTACATGAAATCGGTAGCGGTATAAGAAACCAACAACATTATTGTATAATGTAGCGCCATATGAAGCATTGAGTGCGTAGAAGTCTTTAGAAAAACATTTAAAAAAAATTTGACTGCAAAACGATAATACTGAGTGAAAGACCCGGGAAATTTAAATTTGCACCAAGAAGAATAGAATGTGCTATAATAGGGCATTCTAGTAATTCAAAGCTTCTGGATTTTCTGAACGACACGGAAAAGACATACGAGTTGCGATGTAAACTTATATGAAGTGGATGACTTATAAGAAAGTGAACCTAAAAACTACGAGTTTTCTAGATATTTTAAATGAATAGCAAGAAAAAACTGTTTAGTGTGTTAGAAACGAAAATGATAAAGACTCGTGTGACCTGTATAATTTGTTTTGTGAGACAATAAACAAAGATTCCAGCAGTGTTAATGAAAATAGTTTTCACGTATCAAAAAATAGTGAACCACACGCGAATTTGAACAAACCAAGAGGAGTTCTAATATGAGGCGGTAGTGAAAAGGTGTTCAAAGTTGTGATGCGGGTAAGTGGATTGAATCTCTTGCGTTCTTAAGTCTGATAATACAGAGGAATTAATCGGCGAGCAATCCCATCAATGTAGATTTTTAATATTAAATGCGATGAGAACGGAAATATTGAACGATATAAATCTCGGACTCTTGATAAAAGATACAATCAAAAGTTAGGAATCGGCTATAACGAAACGTTCATTCCTGTGCTTGGATATTCAGCTAAGATATAGCGCATGAACTCTATGCGAATGAAGTAAGCAAGATAGCGAAGTTTCATAAAGATCCAGCGGTAAAACCAAAGTGCCATTCATTTTTTGCTTCTTTTAAGGAGAACTAAATGCAGGCTTTATGATTATGGAGACGCTGATTGGGCGATTAACCGTTAAAACACCGGACTGATCGTCATTCTAGCGGGTGCCCCCATAATCTGGGAGTTCCGAAAATAAGCAACCGTCGCTTTAAATAGTACACAAGCAAAATATATGGCACTTAGTGCAGCAACTAAGGAAATCGTATACCTTCGAAACTCATTAGCGATATTGGACTCAAGGAGTTAGTTGATGGACCGACCGAATTCTCGCCCAGAACCCTAAATTGACTTATGAGTCCATTTTGTGCAGGAAATTAACAATAAATCGTTCATTCAGCTGCAATACACTTTAACTGATCACTTCTCACGGTAATTTTAAATAAGTATAATAAGTATAATAAATTAATAATAAATTTTAAATAAATTTAAAAATCACTAGGGGTGATTGATTTCTCTCTGAACATTATATGCATTGTAATTTTTGTGGGAATGAATTGTTAGTATTTACTTTGAACTGTATGCATTATTAAATTCGTATTGTGTGAAATAAAGTAGGAAATATAATTGGTATCAACTAACTGGCATGTTTTAATGCATTGCAGTGCCTGCAAATGGGCCATGGCAGCTGGAAGAGAGGATTTACTAAACAAACCTCTACACACAATCATTAAGTATTACCTGAAAATCATGAAAATCTGAAAATCCTGTATTGTGGCGATAACAGCTGATTGATGCCAAACAATCGTTAAAATGTCATGTAGTGTATCAATTTCCCTCTCTTCCCTGAATACTACATATACATGGGATTTTGCATATTCCCAAATATATTTAAATATAGTCATAAATCACTACTACTACAAGTAATTCATGAACTTGTACTTGTATACCGTAACGTATACTTATCAGCCTAACTTACTGTCAACATTGCATACAGAATAAACCAGTCTTAAAAAGCACTCGACGCGTTTAACCTAACCAGAGCAAACAATATTAATGAGCTACATCTTTGAAAATTATAACATTCTATCAATTCATAATTTGATTTAAAAAAATTAATTTTCAAATTCCAAAATCTGAGAAATATTGAAATCAAAAATTTCATCAAAAAGTAATCGAGTGAATCTGATTAAATAGGGACGTCTAGGAATATCAGGAAATTATTAATACATACAATATCGATAATTGTTTAGAAAAAAACACTACACCTTTATTTGTAATCATCGTTTTCACCACCCAAACAAAAGCCGACTTGCAACATCTGAGCTTCATGAAATCCTTCAATGATTTCCAGACACTTCATTGCTTTTGCTACACAGTCTTCACAAGCGTATTGAGAATACTCATCACCTTCACGGATCTATTAATAATTGAAAACATAATTTTCAAAAAGTTTTTAGACGAATAACTACTACCTGTTGGGGCATTATAATCTGCAGTGCATAGATTAATTGCATATTCACGAATATAGGCGTTAAATTTTCCATCTCCTGCGCACAAAGTCGGCAAACTTGTTTACCAATTACATTTTCTAAGTGACTAGTGCTTTCTTCAGCCAGCTCATATTTAGGTGTGTTGACTATATCATCATCATCCAGTCTCGTATCGTCACATTGCCGTTCTTCACGGTTTTGCGAAGGATCTATTAGCTGCTCGGGGATAACGAATATGGTTGTGATAGGCTCTCTGCTACTAGAGTCAGACGTATCTTGCTTATCGGATTCGGAAGCATATTGTATATCAGAGTCCGAATCCATGGTATCCGATTTGATTTCATGATACCGCTCTAAGACTTCAGCTGATGTGTTTTGGTTCAGCTTTCTTGGACGGGTAGGCATAAATTTGCTAATATTATTTCGGAAAATGGTTGGAATCGGAGCATGAATAGGTTTAGTGGATTTTTTCAATCTTGTTTTTGTTTGAGGATCAGCAAAACAATCGTTTGTAAAATGTTCTGAGCACAGGTAATACTTAATGATTGTGTGTAGAGGTTTGTTTAGTAAATCCTCTCTTCCAGCTGCCATGGCCCATTTGCAGGCACTGCAATGCATTAAAACATGCCAGTTAGTTGATACCAATTATATTTCCTACTTTATTTCACACAATACGAATTTACATTAACACAATACTCACTAGTATTCACTTCTAGGAAATGCAAAATAACTAATTCCTTTCGTTGTTATCTGTGAATTGAAGCAATCTTTCGCAGAGCACCGACACGGAGCCATGGTAATGTTTAAGTATCAGAAAATAACTTTGAATTTCAGTAGCTAGCACGGCTAACACCGATTATCCGAAAATCCTGTATTGTGGCGATAACAGCTGATTGACGCCAAACAATTGTTAAAATGTCATGTAGTGTATGTAGTGTACAGTAGTGTATCAACTTCCCTGAATACTACATATACATGGGATTTTGCATATTCCCAACACTAGATGTCGAAAAGTATAGGTCTTTTCACGTGGAAATTGGCAAAACTCATTAGAAAGCTCATTCAAATCTAATCAGTTTTGATATATAAAAAATATGCTATTGGGAAGGTTGAGAAGGTTTAACTAAGGATACATATCCTAATAGGTCTATTCGCGTACTGCAGCAGCAACAGATTTCTGCAGCTGGCTTGTTTTTGGGGCAAAATTTTGCTTGCAGCAAAAATCCATTGCTGCTGCAGTACACGAACAGACCTGTCGTGGCTCATGGCGTGCGTGTGGAGACACTAGGTCTGTTCGCGTACTTTCAGTCAAAATAACTTTTTATTTTGCCGGGGAGCATTTCGTTGGCTGTACAATATTATAGTCCAACAACGAAATCTAATTCGCTTACCGCAAATCTAAAATGCTAATAGATGTTTCTAAATAATATCCAGTGAAATATCTTATTTGTACGTTTTAAAGTGGGAAATTCGGTTCAAAGTGCTAAGTGTTGATGTTACGGTATAAAACGTGAAAGTGAAAAAGAATAAGCAGCGCTCTAATTTTACAATTATTCGTTTCGGTGAGTAATTTTTAATCTTGAAAAGATTACATCTAGTATCAATGTCCACATTTCATTTCGCTACATACTCCACGAAAGTTCATTTCGATCGAGTATAGTAATAGATTTTAGAAATTAACACAACTCTTGAACATATAAGAAGCGCAAGCATGCATTATATATGTCACACAGGCAAGGCACCGTTACTTATCAAGGCGGCTATATGCCAGCCTGAAGAACGCCATCAAGGCCCAGAAACTTGAACGGCACAAGGAAGTTGATGGTCCACTTCAATTGGGAGCTAAGAGATCCCAAGAGTTGGCGTTAAGCTAAAGGCAAGATCCTTTTGATGCGTCATGTACACTAGAGGATCGTGATTCACTGGTAAATGTGAATCCATAAGAAGAGCTAAACAGCCGGTGCTTGAATAAGTCCAGATGCCACCAGGGCCCTGGATACCCAATATAGCTGTGAACGTCGAGCATAAAACCTTACGCAGGCGATTTGTACCCTCTATGCTACCTCAGAAAGATATTCACTAGGATTTCTTAACCTTGCATATGACTTGTTTAAATTCTTTGAGCTTCATTTTATATAATGACCAGCTATTAGATCTTTTTGCGTCGCAAAACTCTTTCCTGTACTCTCTCCGCAAGGTGGATATTTTCATATATCACCATAAAGGCTTCCCCTTGACCTATAATGGAGGACACACCACTTTAGCCGCAGAGTTGAGAGCACTGGGAGAGTAGTAGAAACATGATCTAAATTCTAAAAACAATAAATGCCCCCCGAAGATAGTTTCAGTGAGAATCCGTTATTTTTTCCTATTAATAAAGGTTACCTGCTCTGTTGAGCTACGGTCGCTCACCTTAAAGACTATGTGTATACCTGTGATCAAAGATCGAGAAATCCTGCAAGACCGTACACCCCTGCAGAAGGTGAGTGTGTCGCCCAGCAAGCTGTGCGATTGATTTCTGTTGCAATAGCCAGGTTACCCTGGTGACAAAAATGGTTGTGACCGAAGATGTCTATAGATTTTTTGGCTAAAATGCAGAGTCGTGGGTTCTCCAGGCCACTACGTGCTATCAGTCTTCTTCCATCAGTGTGTAGCCAACAAACCCGGTTGTCTCCAACCAATGGTGCTTTGGTCAAAATAAGCTCCTCCTCTCTCTTTAATAGACGGAACAGAAGGGCAGCCGTCGCTGCTTTGGAATGATGAAGGTTAGTTTATAGTACCTCCGTCATTATCAGTTAAAGTGGGGTCTAGGTTCAGATACTCCTGTTCAGACACAGTGGCTGCACCAATTCCCTCTCCTGCTTCCAGGTTTAGCAGATCTAAGCAGCCACCCAACTCATAGGTACTGACGCTGATCTCATCCATAGCAATTGTGTGTCATCGACACCTGAGTGCATTTGAACTGCATTGATCGATGCTCGGGTGATGACCGGTCGTTGCTTGATATGGATGGAATGCATGATTACGGGAGATGGCGGCAACGGGATGATCAGCTGGAAAACTGAGCTGGTTGGTGGTCGGGATTTTAGCTGGCGTCGAGGAGTTCTGTTTTGCCGCTAGATCGAAGAAGTGCAAAAGAAGAACTGTCTGTGGAATTTGCGTTTTTTTTGGGTGGAGAAAATTTGGGTTTTTGGACGTGCGGTGAAGTTTGAGTTTTGTTTGACGCTGGACCGGGAAGGGGATTGCGGATTTTTACTGGTGGCTGTCGCCGTGAGATTTTACGAAAGATAAAGACACGGACAGTATCTTGCGATAAATGCTGGCTTTTGCTGACCTGGAGAGAAAAGTTGAGATTAATCTTAAACTGATCAGTGTTGACTATTATTCGAAAATTTTTGAAATTGATATAAGTGAACTACACGTCAGATACAATTATTGCGATTGAAAGTACAGCTTTATTTGTACGATCCGAAGATGATTTATGGGAAAGTTTTATGTTGCTGTGATGTTGATACGAACAATAGAATATCGCGTGTGTGCTTGGTGAATTTCCTTCATTAAATATCTATCTGAATGTTGATAGTTCAAGTGCGTTTGGTGTGAAGATAATGGAATTCCCTGGCTCGGCGAGAAGCACGTTGGTGAACAGGATTCCGAACGGCGAGGTGCCAAAGCTAGTTCATAGGTTGGTCATACGCGACGGTCTTTAAAGCTACCGTACAAGGTGGATGAAGGAGCTTGTGTGTTATCCAGAACGTGGGATGGAATTAAATGAGTCATCAGCGATCAACATTTGTCGATTAGTAGGAGGAAAAGTTTAAAATTATTGTTTAAATAAAAAAATAAAAAAAAAACAACTTATGCGAACGTAGGTTATTGAAAGTACAGTTACCAAAGAATAAAAAAAAGTGATTTAAAGATTTTCCTTGTATGTATATGTAAAAAAAAAGTTGGTCCGTTTTAGTTGATCATTGGATAAAATAGTAAAATAATATAAAATAACAATAAATAATAATCTTGCAGTGGTTCCAGAGCACGGTCGACCGTCATCCGAATCGCACTGGTAAGTGATCGTTTTTGTTTTTATATTTTCATTGAATTTGAATATTTCATTGATTGCATGATTAAGTTTTTTAATTTTCATTTTGGTAATTAATTAGTATTTTATCCTTGACTATTGTTTTTTTGTTAAGAATTTTATTTTTATTTTTTTTACTTTTATTTTTATTCTTTTTGGTTTGAATACATTTGTTTTTTTACGGAGATAAAATTTGCGTTGTTTATTTTTCTTTGAATTTGAAATGAATATTGGAATGACTTGCTAACTCCAAGCATATAGGTTCAGTGAGGTCATGAATGGCAGATGGGCTCCCTTCTTGCCATCCTATTTAGTATCTGTGTTAGTCCGCTTTCGAAATGCGTGACACAGCTAGGGCTTGGCCTGCCCCTCCATAAACCCACGACACCGGTGACTAGCCGACACCATTTAAAAATTTCTGTTGTGGTGGCGGCTGTTCACAGCTGTTCCGCAACAATTGCTTGACTTTCATATTTGGAGTTACAGCCACTGGCCCTAAGGTCCATTAATACATCTCCGATTATTAACCAGCTCGCCGATCTTAACAACCCTTCAACCCACCGTAAAGAGATCACAGTTGAACAATCTAGTTAGCTCCAGAATTTCTTCTGGGTTAAACTGAAAGCAGGCTATCCAAGCACTGCATCTAGGTCAACTTCGGATTTTATCCTTCGTCATAGCCTGTAATTTGGCACCCAGCCAGAGCTCACCCAGTTGAGACATTGCCTGTTTATAGAAGTCAGGCAAGCGCTTATCTTCACAGGTTACCAGCTTGCCTGACCTCCAGCCAGTTCTCCCCAGAGATGATGCCATATCTTATACTGACATCAATAACAGCCCAAACGAGGCTCTCTTTGGCCATTTAATTGAAGGGTCGAGATAGTCCTGGAGTGGACACCACTAATTTCGGCTTCTTCATTTGCTCGGCCGATCTTTGTCGTTTCTGACAAGAATCCGCAGAGAGTAGAGAGAGCAAGTTCTACCCAATAGTGCTCGTAGCCCACTTAAGGGATAATAACGTGTCGGGCGGAACCTTGTTTAGTTTTTCATTTTGAAGGCTGTCTTTCTTGTTCTATAAGCCCGAGAAGAAACGTCGGAATATGACGTGGTGCCTGGGGATAGATAGGCACAAGGGGACGGACGGGCCGGCTAATTTTCCGTAAACTGTTTGCAACACTGGCCACAAGTGGGCTTCTGAGATTTGCCAAGCATGGATAGGCTTAGCCCCAACGGCTCAAAAGCACTCAACACGCAGGGTTTGGAAACAAAGCTTGTAGTAGAAGTTAGCGAAGCTAACTCATTCGTCATGTCGCCCCTATCTCCAGCACTGAGAGTAAAATTATCAGCAGTCTTTGGAACTGACTCATTCACGTCCCATGGCTTTGGCTGTAAAAACAAACATTTAGTTGTGAAAACAAACAATCTACAATACTGTCAAATTTGACAATTATATATTATATATATTTTCGGAATGTTAACAGTTAAAACAATCACACTGAGAGGCAATATTGAGAAACAACGATATGTCTACATTATTTACAATCCTTTTTGATCTTTTGACGCTATGGACATAGGAATACACATTTACTTAAATCAAAAATAACAACAACATAACTTATTTTAATTACTATTGTGGTTTTGATTTATATGTTGGTAAAAATGGAACGTGATACGTCCACTTCCATCTACGTAGGACATTCATGCCGCATGGAAAATCATAATCTGGCTTGTGCTCTTCGTATTCGAACGAAGTATCTAATGGCATATGTTTTGCCCATGCAGTGAGACCGCGTTCTTCATCGGTTCCTGGAAACAAACATGAAAAGTCAATTAAATGCCAGAGATATCAACATACAAATCTATACAAACCAGGAATTATATTATCCAGGAAACATCCTAGAACACCACCAACCAAAATAGTGGTTCCCAGCAGTACCGACAAGGTCGAATCGACTGTATCATTACCAGTTTTGATGCTCCCTGGATGACTTTGCATCCATTTACACAGTACCATTGGGAAGAACATTGACAGTCCGATTATGTACAAGTTTCGTGATGACTTCAAATCAACATATTGTAGTGTTGACAGTCCAAATGCGATGATCATACCAAACATTACGCAGAAAATTCCTCCTACGACTGGATCTGGAATCATAATGAATATGGCTCCTAGTTTACCTATTACACCCTGTAAGATCATAATAAGAGCCGCCCACTGAATGACTCTACGACTGCCGACCTACAATTGTATGATTTTTACTATAAACATATATTTTTAATTCGAAAACAAAAAGATTTTACCTTAGTCACACCAATTGCTCCAACATTCTCACCGAATGTGTTCGTTCCATTACCAGCTCCCCATAGTCCAGCAAGCATTGTTCCCAAACCTTCAGTACCAATACCTCGATTAATTGCGTGCAAAGGCGGAGAATCAGCCTCTGTAATTTAATGGGCGGTTAAGGAACGACGGGAGAGTCAACATAAAACTAAAATTCTTACCACACATTATAGCCACCGTTGGGTAGTAGCTGATCGATTCGACGGTGCAAGCGATGACTCCCGCAAGCATCCCCAATACACCTTGAAATAAAAATTAATCAGCACCGTGACAAGAACTTGTCTAAATAATTCTGAGAAGTAGATGGCTTCGAAACGAAAATCTTGGCTTACCTGACAAAGTCACACTTGGAATACCAAACTGTCCTGGGTACGGCACGTAAAACCACGAGGCGTCCGTCAGTACGGAGAGGCGGACATCTGTCCTGGCAGCATGACCCGCCTCGAAAACATTGGTCAGTGTTAAGATGCCACACAAACCCCACATTATAGCAATCGTTAGAAGAACCTGCAATTCGATTGATTTACTGAACTGTCGAAAACAATAAAAATATTATACTAACCGGAAATAGCTTGAACAATTGGAACCATGTTATCTGGAGACCAACTCCCTTCCGATATGCCAATAGCGGGATACTCACATTAACCATGATTTGTGAAAATAAAGTCAGCATAGAGGTAGTCCTGTAAACAGATCAAATCAGCCATGGCTAACATTCATACTTCAGTTGTCTTACCCAACAGCGATACCCCAGTGCTTAGACGCAGTCTCAGCAGCATGTTCGAAAAGTGTCAAGCCCACAAGCGAGACAGTTGGTACAATTGTTAAAGGAGTGACGAATTTTAGCATCTTGCCAACCAAGCCAGTGTAGCCGATAAACACCTGGACCAGAGCAGCAACTGCTATAGCACCGGACAATTCTTGCATTCGAACCTGCCACAGTTCGGTTTTCTCATCATCAGTAAGAGCAGCAATTTCAGCTTCCGATGGACATTTCCATTGCGGTAAACTTAAAATGGCAAGCGTCGGCACAAGAAATGAAATCGTTCCGCCCTGAACGATTGGTTGTCGTACACCGAACGTAGCTTGAAAGTATGTTACAATGCCCGTTACAAAGATCATCGTAGAAATGATTGTCCCACGACTTGGATTCCCGTCTTCCATGCATAGGGCAGGCGTTAAAATGAACGGTATAGATACAATGGCACCGATCATTGTCAGATAGTGCTGCAAAGCGAGAAATATACTCAAGTACCATGGCGGTGCATCGTTGATACCGTAGAGTAACTTTGATTCGCGAACTTTTCCATTTGTATGTTCAGTGGTGCAATCTTGTTTGTTGTTAAGTTGTGCGGGATCCTGTAATATATAGGAAATTGAAAATGTTTAAATGATCAGTATAAACAGATAATTTATCTTTTTAATTCATAATTTGTATAGGACAGAAAGAAATATCAACCAATATTAATCCTGACAGTTATATTATAGAGCATTAACCCAACCAAGTCAGGAGGATATTCGTATTAAAGAGGCAGCATTGTGAGCCTACAAACTATGTCCACCTGAGGAATTGAAACAGATTTACAAAGCTGCACGCAATACGGGCAAATCTACTGCCCGAAGAGTTAAATTCCAGTTTGAACAAAACATTAACCAGCCAGAAAGGAAGCAAAGGATCCTTTCACTTGTTGAAACGTTCAAGAACAACGTCTCAGGTGCATATGTCCCCCCTCCTTAATGTTAGTAATATATTTACTCAGTTATTGAATAAAGCCAGACTATTTGTTGAGATTTGTGCTAATAACTCCTACTTGCTATATTCATCGCTGAATCCTACTAACTGTCTCCAATCTGAGCTTTCAAACATGGGTCTTTATTTTTCCATACAAGAGAGGTATTGAAAATATTCACAAAGCTTGATGTCTCTAAATTTGTCGGAACTAATGGTATTTCACCCCTCGTACTAAAGTGCTACGCCTTCGTCTCGACAGGAATATTTTCTTTCTCGTGGAAGCTTTCACACGTTCAGCCTATACCTCAAAGGGTTAGGCCTGTGATCCTTTTAGCCACCAAGCAAATGCACTGGTTTCGGTTCTGTTTGAGGCTTTTACATCACTTGTAAATTCAGAATTAATGAACTATCTCGGATCGAAGCATCCAAATTGTTCTGAATGGACTCAAATCCTGTATTCATACTACCGTTGCGGAGGTACCACAAGGTTACTGTTTCTCACCGACTCTCTTACTTTTATTTATAAATGACCTTTCCTTTACTTTCACACAGCACAGCAAGCTGATAAGGTGCCTAGGAGTAACGTTGAACACTAAGCTGACCTACTGGGACCTCACCCGAAAGGTATGTGATAGGGTCTTGGGAACCGTTTGTTCACTAAGTACGCTAGCGTCTTACCTTTCATTCTGCACAAGCAGTTGGCTCACAAGCTTGAGATTTCACAAGTTTCCATTCCACGATCGGGTCCATAACGCTGGACTCGATCATGGAGACGTTGCTATACAACAAGGACAACTAATGGAAAGTCTCAACATGTGTTGAACAAGTGGATTCTGAAAAGTTAAAAAGCGGATTCTGACTTAGAGCTTCGTGGAACTGAGAAGAAATGTCACAGAATCGTTTGCTTGGGAATTAATTTAATGGGCCGTATAAATTTTGTGGGCCGTTTACATAAAAAATTACTGAGCAAAACAGCCACCTCATAGAACGAGGGCCAACGAAGAGAATTATAAAGAATTTAGAATAATAGAGAAGAAAAATTGCAGACAGAATAAAGCAGCCTGGGAGGAAAACCTGATATGTCAGATAGAATAAAGTTAATAAAAAGGTCCTTATCAAGCGCAAAAAATCTATCAAACTGTTTTTACGGGCGTGAAGTGAAACTAGTTCACGGATTCTGAAAGCGTCCCGGAGTGATGAACTGGTAGACCGTCAGTTAACTAAAGATTTGCATGCTTCACCAATCTAAGAAGATGATCTTATGCTACCAGCACCAACCAGTGAGGTAGTAGAAGTGGAAATGACATCGACGGTATAACTTTCCACCATTAGCCCCTTCGATTCTCTCGAGCACAAAGCATGTTCAAACAGCTTTTCCGTTCAATGTCAAATTGGTTTGGAACTACTTGGATTTGACCAGATTTGACATTTAGCGGACAAAAAATTACTACCATCCCATTCAATGTAAATCTTATGGGCATGTCCACTTCATTTCTACTACCTCACTGGCACCAACCATTGAAAGAAAGGGTTATAGGTCAGCTTCATTTCAATAAAGACCATTAAACTGAAGGTGTCCCAGCTAAGCTGGTTAAATATGGAAGGCCTACGTTACACAAATACATAGATGCAGGAAATTACAGTCCACATATTGCAAGACGGGCTTATGCCAGAAATTTGGTGGACTAGTATAACATACCTCAAAAAGATGTCATAACATAGCGGGTTCAATTATAGAAGTGTCTGAGGTACTTTTCGGGACTATTCATCTAGCAGGGTAGTAGAGTGGAAGTCCTAAACGCTACAGCCATCATTGGGCAATATCAATGAACTTCATCTCAGCTAAACCAAATTCACACTAAACCAGGCAATGGAAATATGTCTTCAACTAAATATTCCATTAGATCATCTACTTATAGCCTTCAAGGCCGACCACAGTAGCATGACTAGGATAGATCTTTATGAAGCCATGCGAGAATTCCGCATCCCAAATAAATTGAGGTTTCAACATAGCAAGCCAAGTAAAAATAGCCAGATGGCCATCAAGATCGAGAAATATATTTAATGGGCTTCGACAAAAAGTTGGTCTGGCCTGCATCCGCTTTGAACTAGCATTATGCTGCCTCCTCACTGTGGGCCATCATCGGCCACTGCTATGGTCGCAATGATCCTCGGCCATCGCCATTTCCATGCTTCGCCACTGTCGGCCACTGCAAGCCAATGGGCTACATGATGTCCCACAGTGACGAGGCAGCATTAGAGAAAGCAATTCCGAGGCTCTGATATGTCGACAAGATTGACTATCATCACCAAGTGCGGATGATGACATTGACATCATCAAAAGAATCAAACTAGCTATACTAAAATCCTGCATTCAGATCGAGTGAGTGTAAAAAAACTATACTTAAATGAAGAAAAAACGAATTACTTGGTGACACCGTTTGCAAGAGGAGCACCTTAAGTTGATTAAGCAAGTAGTTTAGTGGAGCTTAAATTTGAAGTATTGCATTGCTTTAACTGTTTTGGGGGATAAAAAAGCAATTGCACAGCACAATATAGATTAAGAAATACGCGAGAGGCAGTGCAAATCACAAAATGCATGCTATGGTCTGTCAAAGCCCTTCAAATCCCGAAATAACAATTTCTTCAAAGCTACTGCTATACTCAACCATGGTATAACCAATACTCTATAGCAGCCATACTCAACCTTTTTTATTTCAGGGCCACTAAGAAATGTGTACTAAGCTACGTGGGCCGCAGTCTAGTGATAGCTGCAAAAACAAAGGCAAATAAACAAGACAAATAAATAAGAGATATTTATCAGAAATTTAGTGCGACGTCTGACATTGTAACAATGTCACAATGTAATAATGTCACAGACACTGTGACTTTGTGTGTAAGCTCTCATCTAGCTCTATTCCCCGATAAGAGCTGGAGGTTCTGGAGTGTCTCTGGAGTTAGAGTGTCTCTGCTGGATAGCTCGAGTGTATCTTACAATGGTAAACTTGATCTCTCAGATTTTTCGTTTGTTTGAATATGTACTTTTGTACACAAGTATATTTATGGGCGTGAAAAATTTAACTGGAAGTCTCTAACGTTTCGGGCCACAATTGGGAGTTTCGCGGGCCGCGGGTTGAGTATAGCTGCTCTATAGGGATAAAAAACTTAGGTGTTCAGTAAAAAGCGCTCTATTTCCTTCGTCAGGCTCGAGAGGAAAGTCTTGTGAATAGTTGGCCCCATATTTAAGGAAGTGCAACTCAGAGGACACCACAACCACGCAATCTACATAGAAGTATATCAAATCGCGAAGATAAAGCTCCGTAGACTTAGGTGGGCTGTGTGCCTAGCTCGTATGAACGAAGAGGAGCTTACTCGGACAACCTGTTGTGACAGATTTTATGGCAGACAACTTGCTGGAAGGATAACGTTGGCCAAGACAGCTTAGAGGTACTTAACTGGATGTCATCAGCTCACCATTGTGTTCAGCGGAGGGACTTGCTGAGAAAATTCAGCACCAGACTCGGGCTGCAAAGCCGATGATGATGATAATTAAATTGGCTTAATTAAGTAAATGTTCTCATGCGTAGGAGACCATTGGCTTAACCATATTGTACTTCTTGATCGGTTTCGTCAAATGTAGGCCATTTCAGGCCTCTTAAGTGAACGACGAATGGGAGTATACACCACTTATACACCACTTAAGCCATTTTGAAAGAATCTACAAAATGGTTTCCAAATTGAACCGCCAAAAAATACAAACGTGTTTCCCACCATCGGGCTCGTGTGTGCCTGCGAAAGTATTCTGGAATACCATGGCCGAAAATAGCTCAGCAAGTACGACCGAGTATGAAGATTTTGTTCATGGTGATTTTTAATTTAGGAGTGCCATTAGTTTTGATCACAAAGTTAAACGGGTAATAGGAAACTACAATGTCGATACTGTTTGCGTGCAGCAATCCGAAAAAACCGCCAGATTTTTAGAGGAGAGCAAGGACACACCCGCACATAAATCGCATATTAAGTCGCTAGAAAGAGTTGTACCAATTAGCTAACCATTGATGGTCCGTCCGATCATTATCGATTTGTCACTTGCTGCCCGGTGTCGTACAACTTGCTTACTTACGTACTTTGCTTACATTTGAATTGGATTAAATTTCACATCTAATCAATATTATGTGATATTCATGGCTCTAATTATTCTAAAAGCTCATTCCCCTTGGTGATTAATTATTATACTCACAGTTCGATTTGATGCAAAATTGCAGTTGATTGATCGTTTATCTTACACAATTTATTCGTATAATCTGCAATGATATGGGGCTGTCAATAACAGAAGTTTCAATAACCAAAAACCGTTGTATAATACTTTCCGAAATCGCTATATAGATTGGTTCAATTGATTCTGCAATGCATTTTTTAATCTAAATTATACCCATATAAGTTTATTGTTATTGCCATAACAATGAGATAACCTATTTTAATTCGTGCTTCGAAAGCGCATTTATTTACTTGCAATAAAGTGCATTAGATGCAACAAATATATGTTATATCAGTGGCTCGAACTCATAAATACGAAATTTTTTGTGGATATGTGGATGCATACATATTTACTATGTTTATTATAAATATGCATTATTTTATCTATATCTGCCTCGAACTAACAACAATCCCGTATCTACTGCTATGTAAATGTCTAAATTCAACTTTTCAACTTAAACAACCGCTGTATTAACGCCAAGTATAGAAACTACCAGACTATGAATGAAAAATAAATATATTCTGAGATTTGTATAAAAAGATCATGAGTTGTTCTCAGACGGTCATAGATGCAGATTCATTAGATATTCATAGAATAGGCGCTAAGATATTGGAGTAAAGTCTAGAAGAAATATTATGTAAGTATTTTAAATTGTTATTGATAATTCATCGTTACCTACTTAATATAAAAAAATGCTAAGAAGCTATTCAATATTTATGAAAGATAGTTTTCAACTAGCTTGTTGACATAATTGTATAATTTACATTCAACTAGTCTTCCAAGTGAGTATTGTTTACACTTGAGACTAATTGCTATAACTGGATTAGTAATAGATTAATGATAGATTGTAGCGCGAAAGTGCTCTCATGATAAGATTAAATAATGAATAGTTACTAATATTGGCTGAAATTCTGTATTTGATTACTGTCCGTCTGGTTTTATAAATAACTACTCGTGATTATTGAGCGTAAAGAAACATACATACTTCAAACTAATGTAGGAAATACATATTGGCCCAAGCAAGACCAACAGAGGCTATGGTCAATATGTGTACACCCCCTTGGTGCGAGCTGGGCTAATGTTTGGCTCACTCCCAGCCTGAGTGGATTTTTGGCCAATATGTTGGGCCAACATGTTGGACCAATATGTATTTTGCATTTATAAAACCATTAGAACACAATTTCAAAGATGCATCTGCTTAGTTCGGATTTGGTTATATGAGGGTGATTGTCTTTTCTTTCTAATAAGGAGAACTTTTTTCTACCAAACCAACCAATTTTACAGCCTATTGATCGCCTTAACTCAAATCAATTCATAAGTTATGATAGATTTATGATGGAAATTGTTTTATGGACTACATTTCCCAGCAGTAGAATGATTTACAACGCGTACATATAACAGTTTTATCGTACGATTATTTCGATAATAACTATCTTCATGTTGGCATTTTGGTTGGGCACTATGATAGATACTAATGTTCGATGAACAATAGAAGAATTGTGCAGATTTTGAGTGCATATTTAATTAGGTTTAATTAAGGGTTACCTGTCGCAAAAGCTTTCAAATTTTCGAAAACTTAATATGATCATTACCGGATCATTACCATTTAAAAATTTTACGATAAAATCGCTTAATAAAACCAACAATAGCTGGCAACCCTATCAAGGTTTTTTAACCAGATTCCTTTTGAATAATGTTTATAATAAGTTCCATTTCTCATATGAAATTCGTTTTGATTTCATGAATGCACTGGAAGTTATAAGGCAAAAAGCTTTATTTTCCTGAGCAAACTTTCAAAACCCAAGACACCAAAACTACCATAGCTGGCAGCACCACCCGAATTTTTTAACCAAATATCTATCAAATACGGCTTGAAGTAAGGTTCAGCTACTCTGTTAATTTTATGCAAATCTGGTAACTGAATCAGAAATCATAGGGTAAAAAACAGGTTTTTTTTTCTTTATAATATTTCAAGATTGCACCACTGGCACAGAGTTGCCCACATTCCCAAATCGCTTCTATCAAATCTGGTCCTACTTAATGCCAACACATTCTGTGAATTTCAACTGTATCTGATAATTGGGTCGTGAGTTCTCCAGAATAGAAGTTGGCGGAAGAGAAGATGGCGGGAAGATGGAGAAGATGGCGGACCATTAACAGGGGCAAATCAACAACAAAAAAGAGAAGTGCCCCGGAGCAGGGTACCCTAAAAGTGGTCGTGAAGGCCCCTCGTCCGCATAAGCGGAGCACCCTTTAGTCCGACCCCGACGGATGTTGGTTTGCCACTGAATTTCTTCTAGGTCATCGATTGCTGTTTGGTTTCTGCATCAAAATGGTGGATCCCGGTCTAGACTATGATCACGAAACGCGACAAAAAATTCTCCTGATCTGCCTGGAAGTTTTCGAGATTCACCCTCGAAATGACGACTCGTTCTTCTTTTGGTCGTCGGCTAACATTTTCGGCACTCAACACGTGGAGACCTTCTTTATACGTAGTCCGTTGGTGACGATTCCTTGAACACTGCCATACGAGATCCCTGTGACCACAGCTATATGCCTGATGGTCACTCTTTAATCTTCCAACACGAAATCTTCGACTTTTTTCCACGTTTTATTCAGTTAGGGACGTGGATGAACGTCCTTCACGGTGCTCATCTTCAGCGGATATTCTTCCCAGCTTAGACTCCTTGGACCAGTGTGCAACGGTGGAATATGGGAGAGCAGAGTCCCTTAATGTTTTCACCGAGTCGCTGTCTATGTCTTTGGTAGACATTTTTTTCAAACACAGGTACTTAATGAAAGCTATAATTTCGTTTTTCACCATTTTGGTGTTCTCTCTTTGACGGTTCGTATTCAAATGGATGTACCTCCTTGGAATCGTGGTCTATTTATATGTTTTTTTTATGCTGTCTTAGTGGGTATATAAGGTAGTGAAAAAAATGTTTGTTTTTTTTTAATTTTATGCGAACTGAAAATAACCGATATCACTACTGTCGGATCACCCCTCGTATGTCTAGCAGTAGGCAAGGCCGCAATCAACTCGCTATCATCAAGAATCTCAAGCTCAAATATTGTTGGTGCGGCACGGGGGTAGATTTACCACCAGGCAGAGTGGGCTGGAACCTAGGGATGCACATTTTTTGGGGGGGGGGGTGGTGGTGGATTTACCACCAGGCAGAGTAGGCTAGAAAGTAGGGACATTTTTGGGGGGCGGCAAATTTTCGCGGGCGGAAAGTTTTGAAAATGGCGGTAATTATTTCCAGCCCTAAGGCGGCTTTTATAAGGTTTTTGAGTACTGTTTAGGTTCTTCAAGGTTCTTTAAGGTACTTCTTTCGTTCTTTATAGGTCCTTTTTGTCGGAGGTAGAAAGTAACGCACGACCATTCGTTTAGAGCGATTTATTAGGACTGACTTAAAACTAAGAGATACAAATAACGTAAGGCTATATGAGCATGCAGTGTTGCATTTTAACAAGGGCTAAATACATTTTGACACTTCCCCTCAACACTGCGTTGGTTATTACATATTATCAATGATAGGAATATAACAGAAACAAATTTTCAATTTCAACGTTTTTCAAGTGAGAAATAAACTTTTATCTAATATAGCCCCATGGCTTTACAAAAATTCAGATGTTTTTCTTTTGTCAAATTTTTTGTTAATACATCTGCTACCATATAATTAGTTGAAACATATTTAATATTAATTTCGCCTTTGTTGTAGACATCTCGAACGTGATGGTACTTTATTTCGATGTGCTTGCTTCGTGGATGGTGCACCGGGTTTTTAACGAGCTGTTGTGCACTAAGGTTGTCGCCATTAATTACAACGCTATTTTGCTGAAAGCCCATCTCGCAAAGTAGTTTCTTTAAGTATATAGCCTCTTTAGCAGCGGAAGACAAGGCCACATACTCGGCCTCTGTGCTGCTCAAGGCCACCATGCTTTGCTTCTTGGACTTCCAGGTGATGACGCCTCCAGCTAGGAAAAATGAGAAGCCAGTAAATGACTTCCTGTCAATTCGGTCGCCACCCCAGTCAGCATCGGCGTAACCTGCAAGTTCTTCACCAGTCTTGACATAATGTAGTTTGAAGTGAGAAGTTTTGTTGAGGTATCGCAAAATATGTTTTGCGCCAGTCTCGTGCTCGATGTGGGGATCCACATTTTTCTGCGCCAATTTTGCGACTGAGTGTGCTATGTCGGGTCTTGACAGCACAGCAAGATACGTCAAGGCTCCAATCAGCGACTGGTATCTCTCCTGGTTGGCTCGCGTACAGTCTGTGTTGCTGCACTGGATTTGATAACCTGGGTCCAAAGGGGTTTGAACTGATCGACATTCACTCATGTTGTATGTTGATAGGAGTTCGTCTATGAAGCGCTTTTGACCAACAGTAATGGAACCCGTATCGCCAACACGCTGGATCTCCAAGCCCAAAAATTGTTTTGCAGGGCCACTGTCCACCACCTCAAACTCATTGGAGATTGCTTCTTTAATCGCATCCAGTTCTTCTTTTACTGTGCTACCTAATAGTAGATCATCTACATAAATTACGATTAAGTTATATTTATTGTTTGAGTTCTTGGTGTAGAGACACGGTTCACTTGGGCAAGGTGAGAACCCAATCTTCTTAAGTACCGCATCAAGCTTCATATTCCAGACTCGGCTGCTCTGTTTAAGGCCATATATAGATTTCTGTAGCTTTAGAACGCCTTCGGGAAATTGCTTATCATTGAACCCCTGTGGCTGCTTCATATAGATTAAATCGTCGAGTTCGCTATTTAAGTAAGCAGTGGTTATGTCCATTTGATGCAGGTGAAGTTTAAGCTCCACCGCTAAAGCCAGCATCATCCGGATAGTGGAGTACCGCACTACGGGGGAAAAAGTCTCCGTATAGTTCACACCGAACTGTTGGCTGCACCCCTTTGCTACCAGACGGGCTTTGTAGCGTTGTATGCTGCCATCTTGGTTCCGCTTTAAGCTGTAGACCCACTTGCAGCCAATGGGTTTCTGTCCTGCAGGTAACTCCGTCAGTTCCCAAGTTTTGTTTGCAACTAATGCCGAATATTCTTTATCCATTGCTTCGATCCACTGTTTTGATTGGTTTGATCGCACAGCGTCATGGTAATTTTGCGGCACTTGAATCTCCTTCTCCATGACGTTGAGCGTATGGTACTGCTTTCTTGGACGGCCTGCCTTACCGGTTCGAATTATTCTTGGTCGACCACAGCCAATCTTCATTTTGTTTTGCTCATCCCCGTAGTCTCCGCTGTTGCCTTGAAATTCTACTCCTTTTCTAACTTGGTCATCAAAAGGTTCAATCTCTTGTTTACTGAGTTCTGATGTGATGATTTGTTCTCGGACTATGTCTTCAGTGTTATGTTGATTTTCATCATTGTGGTTTTCATTATCAGAGGCGTGGCTGGGTATAGTGAAAATATTCGATGCGAGCTCTGGTGTTGCGCCTTTTTCAATAAAAATCACGTCTCTACTAACGATAATATTTTTGTTTTTATTGTCGAACAAACGATACCCTTTTGCTTCGTCAGAGTAGCCGATCATGGTGTACTCCTTTCCTCGTTGCCTAAATTTTCGCGTTTGTGTTTTATCCAATGCGATAGCTGTCGATCCGAACACACGCAGATGAGACACACGAGGCCTTTTATTATGAAATGCTTCGTATGGTGTTACAGTTAAAGCTTTCGAAGGAGCTCTATTGCGAAGATAGGCAGCTGTGGCGATCGCCTCTGCCCAGAAATTTTCACCTAACCCTGCTTGAACAAGCATGCACCTGGCCATATCATTCAATGTTCTATTGGCACGTTCTGCCACACCGTTTTGTTGCGGTGTTCGTGGGACCGTTAGCTGTCGTTTGATGCCATGTTTCTTGAAAAACTCGTCGAACTGCGCGTTTACGAATTCACCGCCATTGTCGCTCCTGACGCACTTTATATATTTTCCCGTTTGCTTTTCTGCCATTGCTTTAAATTCTTTAAATGTAGAAAAAGCTTCATTTTTCGATTTTAAGAAATACACAAATATCATGCGCGACATATCGTCTATGAATGTGATAAAGTATTTCGATCCACCATTTGACAAAACATTTACTGGACCACAAACGTCAGTATGGATCAGTTCTAAAATATCTTTTGCTCGATTTTCAGAAGCGCACGGAAAGGGTTTTGCACAAATTTTCGCTTTTGCGCACGTTTCGCAAACGACGTTGTTTGCATTATCTTGCCAGTTGAGCCCCAGCACCAGGTTTTTGTTTTTGAGTAACTTCATGCTATCAAAATTCAAATGGCCAAAGTGATTGTGCCATTTTATAATATCATTTTCGGCACTGGCAAGCATGCATCGCTCGGTTTTTACGCAACATTTCACATCCTCAGTGATATACAGCCCTTGCACACACTTGGCTTTCATATAAATTTCATTGTTTTGTTCTTTGACATATGCACTATTGTGTTCAAAGATAACTTTAGCGCCAGAATTAGCCAGCCTATTCACTGAAATGAAATTAATTTTTAGGTTCGGCACGTACAATACTTCATGGAGTATTGCTTCACCACGAGACGTTTCAATTATAATGTCTCCACGGCCAGTTGCATTTATGAACGTATTTCCGGCTAACACTATTTTTTCTGTATGTGGTTCAAATTTGTTGAACATTTCTTTGTTGCCACATAAATGTGCTGTCGAGCCGCTGTCTAAACACCAGGAGGATTCACAAAATGAGCTTTCATTAACTGCGGCGAACACAGAAAAGTGTTTATTTGTTTTGTTCCCAGTCCCATTTCGTTCCTTGGGCTCTCTTTTTGACTCGTTGCAATTTGCTGCTATATGTCCGCGCCGACCGCACACAAAGCACTTGCCATTGAACTTGCTTGCGCTGTTTCTATTGTTGTTGTTATTGTTGCTGCTGCTTCTACTTTTGCCGTTGAATCTTCCGCTAGCTGGTTCATACTTCGGTTCTTCTCGTTCTTTTATTTTTGTTTTAGCATTGAATGCCCTCTGCGTGTTGACTGAGTCATCGCTCTTTTCCACCCTTCTATCTCCTTCTTCCATAATTTTAATTTTTAGCGCGTCGAGGTGGGGAAGATTATCACGCGATTCAATTGCTACAACAAAGTTTTCGTAGCTTGGCGGCAAACTTGCAAGCAACATAATGGTTAGCAGCTCATCAGGCACATTGATGTCTATTTCGTTTAGCTGCTCAACAATATTGTAGAAACTAGCAATGTGGCTATGCAGGTCATCGTGTTCACCCATATTAAGTTGCAAAAGCTTTTTAAAGAGGTGGACCTTTCTGGCAGGTCCTTTTGGCTGGTAAATGCTTTCCAGTTTTATCCACGCTTCTTCAGCCGTGCTGCATTGTTTGATGTGACCTAACTGCCCTGGCTTTACCGACAAACAAAGCATTGCTAGGGCCTTTTCGTTGCCATTGTCCCAAGCCGCTGCTTGTGACTGCCACTGCTGCATCGCTGTCGCGTCCTCTTCATTCTTTGGCTTTGGTGGCCGCATTTGTTTGCCACATACTGTCTTCCATAAGTCCGCACATATTAGCACGCTTTTTATTTGCACTCGCCATGTTGAGTAATTTAACTCATCCAGTTTATCGATGTTGTTCATGTTTGAATTCATTTTAAATTAGATGCGACACACGCACAAGCAAATTATTTCTCTCTATTTTTGTTTGCCTTCCAAAACGGCACACGCACACACTCACAAGGAATAACGCTTCGTTTTTTCTTTTTTGTCGCGACGCACGCACAAAACAGGTAACCTGCGTTTTCTTGCTAAATTTAATCACACACACATACAGGCGACTTACTGCCTGAGCCCATAACCTGTCGGAGGTAGAAAGTAACGCACGACCATTCGTTTAGAGCGATTTATTAGGACTGACTTAAAACTAAGAGATACAAATAACGTAAGGCTATATGAGCATGCAGTGTTGCATTTTAACAAGGGCTAAATACATTTTGACACTTTTGGTATTTTATAGATGATTTTAGGTACTTTGTGGGTTCTTTTAGAATCTAGATCTTTTCATGTTCTTTTTATTGTAACTGTAATTTTATATGCAGAGCAAGGACGGCAACTTTTTTCAAGCCTAGGGAGGCTAATATGGTAAATCCGCCCCTGGTATGTCAAGAGCACTTTAAAGCAAAGTTATTTTAAGTAAAGTACTCACGTCAGTGTTGGCATCTACCTAAAAGTTTGATAGCCTAGCGAAGGAGTTTTTTTTTATTTACTGACAGTTTTGGCAACTGATGAAAGTTTGGTGACACAGAAAACCATAGAATATTTCCTACAAGGTTTCCAACAAAGCTTCACTTCAGGCAAATCAGCAACAGTTCAGATTTTATCTCTGTAAATATCATATCAGACCTTTTCTCTCTTAGAATACAACTTAAAACTGTTCCATCACTCATTGACTTTAAAGTCACCTGTGATATCACAGTTAGAGTAAAACTTTACACCACAATGAAAGAGCTCGATATCTCAGTCAAAGAGACAAAACTGACAAGGAGGACCATGATGAACATACAAAGCTAGATTAACGCAGCTGTATACTTATTGAAACCTTTCAACACTAACATCTGTCCGCGACAAGGGGACACCCCTTTCGCCGGAAAAGTGATCCAGAATGCCAGGGTGAGTATGAGGAATACCTAATAATTAATATCGTCATTGAGTTCATCCAATCATTGGCTCATGCTTACGACGTCAACATCATGTGCCGAAGCGAACAATCTGTCCAGGAATCTTCCATGAAAATCGAGTGGGTGGTGGAAAACATAGAGCATAAATAAAGGAAAAACAAACTATATGGTAGTGACACCCCCCCTTCACGATTAATTCCATTGTCGCCCTAAAGGGTTTTTGGAGTATCAATGGTCTTAATATGCTGTTTCGTTTTTTATAATTATTAATCACTTATGTGAACAGAAACTAAATTGCATCATTAATATAGAATATCATTTTATTTGACCCATTCATATTACGAACAAGACTATCAATTGCACAACCAGAATAAATTCCGAAATTTCACAATAAATTCCGAAATTGCTATTCGATAAGAAATTGATCTTTAATTTACTAGATTAGAAATTCGACTATTGCAATTATTTATCCAAAGTTCTAGTGGAATTTAACCAACAATAAAATTTTGCTCCGAGTTATTAATAATCTATTATTACTTTAGAAACAAAGTTTATTTGTAAACAAACAGGCTGAATGATAGACTACGGAATGAGAATTTAAGATTAAAATATTTCAAACACAGATAGGCTGAACATTGATCGAGAAATGTCTAGAATAGCTCGGAAAAGATTAAAGTAACCATGAAACACAAAAAAATGTAAATACAATCTCAAATTTTATGGCACCAGGAAAGTTCAATTGAAATTAAAGATTTATTAGATTAAAAATTGATTTGTTACTTTCGGAATAACTAAAGCTAATCTCAAATATATAATACAAGAGAAATCACATATATTTATATCCGAACAATGAATCATATTTGTTCTTCATGCAAATGTCATTAGTACTTTAGCGAAATTCCTTCACAATATAAATCTTTTGAAATATTCAGTGTTGATTTGATATATGCTAACCATTTTTTTTGGCAATATTGATTTTCGTTAGCTATGAATTACCGATCTGAATTGCAATTTGTATTAACACATTTCTGTATTACCGTTGAAAGTCATTTTAAAATATGCAAACTCTAATATATTCAGATATAATAGATTTTGATAACTCAATCGATTTAGATCATTTTATTAAAACGAATTGCAAACGAAGCCGATTAGGTAAATATTTGGCACGTGTATACTGATTCTTATTGTACGGAGGTGTTGACGTCTGAGATACGATGTACATATATAATTATATTTGAACTTCGTGGATAATGTTAATAGATTACAGGTATCAAGGTTTCCAGCCACTTTGCCATACAATACTCAATATTGCATTTATAATCGCTACATGTAATATAAATTGCATCCAGAGCTTCAGTTTATTTTTAACTTTACGGCTAAATCAGAGCTGAAGCCAATAATTTGCATATGAATGTAATTTCCCGTCAATTGTAGATTTACGATATATGGTGTAAAATTTAACCACCAGAGATGGTGCTGTCTTGTATAATTGGCAAAATCGTTTACGAAAAATACAAAAACGAACGATATTCTTCACAATAAGAGCACGTCCTCCAAATTAAGGACTTCAGTAAACAAAAGTGCATTCTTTGTGAAAGGGATTCC
This sequence comes from Nemotelus pantherinus, assembly GCA_963978885.1. NCBI lineage: Eukaryota > Metazoa > Arthropoda > Insecta > Diptera > Stratiomyidae > Nemotelus > Nemotelus pantherinus. The sequence goes on from OZ022264.1 coordinate 39,986,877, forward strand.
TTATTCTACTGACGACGAAGCTGATTTTCATATAAACGATTACGAAGTGAAATTTCTATCCCAGCGTAAATATATATCCTCAAGACGGTGTAAGGTCTTTGTTCCATCAAAATATGCCTGGTTTTTTACTTGCTTGAGTGGAAACAACAGCTCCATCAGTTGGAAAGGAATGACATTCAGTCCCTGAAGAAACATCACCGACAAAACTAGGAATAAGAAAAAACGAAAAATTGTAAGAAAAAATTGTATCCCTAGTCACACCTTTACCCAATTTCCTTCCACCCATAAAACTCTCTCATCACCTACTCAGTCCCCGTCTCCAGTGACAACAGATAATTCTTCCTTATCTAACTGTGCCAATGCTTTTACTCATAATAATAATAATGCACTGATACCCCCAGCATTTAACACGGCATCTTCTCCCTCAAGCAGGCGTACCAACGTTGTTAGTAAACACTCCTCCAAGGATTCCAGACAGGCCGCCGTAAACATAGCTCCTACTATGAGCAATATAAATTGCTCTTCTAATGGTAGTAATATGACATCTGAATCTCTTCGAAATTGTGGTGGTATGAGAGTCAAGCTAAGTAAATTATACTTTGACGCCAAGTCATGCCATTTTAATTTACTCGCCATCACCGAAACTTGGCTTAATGCCTCTCACAAAAATGAAGAGATTCTTGATAGTAGTTGGACTATTTACAGAAGTGACCGTGATTATTGTTCTACGGGTCAGTTGCGAGGAGGTGGTGTCTTATTTATTTATTTATTTATTTAATTCAAAGATTCATCACAACAGAATACAAATTCCAATTATGGCAATGAAATAAGAAATGGATAAAAAAAAAAGATTGAAAAACAAAGATTGATGTATACAAAAAGAAAAACATAATTCAATAAACTAATGACCCAACGCTCAGGTCTAGAATAAATACTTTTAAATACCTTTTAAAGGTAAAGAACGATTGTGGCACAGTTCCAAGCCCCAATTCATTATGACGTCTAGGGATTCTGACGAAAGGAAAAAAGAAGTATACATTTGTACGAGCGAACGGAACAGTGAAAACTTCATGAGACCTGTTGCCCCGTAACGAGCTGCGAGGTCGGAATGCATCGGTGAAGCCTGATATTATACCTCGCTGCGATTTGAACAGGAAGCACTCGTCAAGCAACAGCCGGCGTGACTCCAAGGTCGGAATTTGAAGGAAGGACAAACGGGAAACATACGGAGTGTAAGGGATATTATATTTAAAAAATAAAGAGCGTGTGAACCTACGCTGCAGACGTGGAGACCACACTTGACAAGCATATTCGAGGACACAACGGACTAACAATAAAAACAGACGAACACATGTACGGATGTCAACGAATTTAGAAGCAGAGCGAAGTACCAATCCAGAGACTCGGGAGGCTTTAGCGGTGACTTCCGCAATATGGAAATTAAATTTTAATTTAGGGTCAAAAGTCACACCCAAGTCTCTAAATTGATTAACGGATGACAGATAGTTAGTGGAAATTGAATAAGAAAAAGAAATAGGAGATGATTTGAGGGAAAAGGTCATATGTTTACATTTGCTAACATTTAAGGACAAAGAATTGCGGTTACACCAATTAAGAAGAGCACACAAATCATTCTGGAGAATAAAACAGTCATCAGCTGACCTAATAACTCGGAACAATTTTAGATCGTCTGCATACAGTAGACAAGGGGAATCAATAATGGAAGGAAGGTCGTTAATAAAAATTAGGAAAAGTAAAGGACCAAGGATAGACCCTTGTGGAACACCAGAAGAGGGATGAAAAGGAGAAGAGGAGAGGTTGTTAATAGTAACTTTGCACTCACGGTTACTGAGGTAGGACGAAAACCAAGAAAGGATTGGCCCGAAACAACCGAACTGTGAAACTTTACTGAGTAATATACTATGGTCGACAGTATCAAAGGCTTTAGAAAAGTCTGTGTACACTACGTCCACTTGTTCCTGACGATCAAAGGCAAGAGCAACTGTGTTTGAGAAAAGAATAAGGTTAGTCAAAGTAGACTTACCCCTCACGAATCCATGCTGTTCTAAAGCTAGAATAGGATGAATGATAGGATACATTCTAGAGAAGACAATTTGTTCAAGGATTTTACTAAAACAGGGGAGAAGAGAAATAGGCCGATAATTTGAGACGGAGGAAACATCGCCAGTTTTGAAAATAGGGTAAATATTAGAAATTTTCCAGGCGGAAGGAAAAATACCGGATGATAGGCTTACATTGAAAAGGATAGAGAGGGGAACGCACAATGAAGAAGACACAGACCACGCAAAAAAATTGGCAATACAATCAGAACCACCACCGGAATTCCGATCAAGGCTGAGCAATAAATTCTCAACTTCGATCGGATTAGTTTGGATTAGAGAAAGAGAAGGAGGAGTGGAAGGAAAAATCAGGGGATGTACAAGAGAGGTAGAACTTTTAAAGGAGGAAGAAAAAAAGCTAGCGAAAAACTCACATACTTCTTGTGGAGACGAGGAGGTAGAGCCATTGAAAGTTACTTGGTTAGGGATGGAAGAATTTTTCTTCAAGGATTGAATGTAAGACCAAAAAGGTTTAGTATTGGAAGAAGAAATAGAAGACTCCAGACTAGCGAAATAATCTTGCATTGCCTGCTTCATTTCGATTTTAGCGGAGGATCGCAGGGACCGAAACACGGCAAGATCAGAGGCAGAATTCGATCTACGAAACTTTATCCGAGCAACATTTTTTAGATGGATTGCCCTCAAAACTCGTTGGGTTGGCCAAGGAGGATCTGTAGATTTACGAGGATTGAAGGTAGGTGTATAGGTAGAGATAACGTCATAGATGAAGGAATAAAATTTGGAGAGTGCATGATCAATATTTAGCCCACGGAAAAACGAAAACCAGTTAATTTTTTGAAATTCTGCTGTCATTCCTGAGTAGTTAGCCTTGCGAAAATTGTATCGAGGAGCCGCTGAGATTCCTTTCTCTGAGGAACATGACAATGCAACATAAAAAGAAAGAGGAGGGTGGTGAGCGTCTACTAAAACATAGGGATGGAACATAGTGGAGACAGATATATCAGTAGAGGGAACATTAGTAAGGATAAGGTCAAGAATACGACCATTCAAGTTACGTGTAGTGTAGTGTTAATCTGCGAAAGGGAGTTGAGTGAAAGGAAGGAGGAAAGTACTAAGGAGAGCTGATCATTAGACCGGATGCAGTTTGAAACTGGATTCCAGTCAATAGAAGGCATATTGAAATCGCCACAGATTATTAATGGGTCAAAAGGAAAAAATTTATGAAGGTAAGAAGATAGCTCGATAAAAAAATTTTCGTACACAGCACAAGAACTGTTACAAGGAACATATACAGTGAGAATTATTAAGTGAATGTTATTAGGAAAACAAGTACGAACCATCACGCATTCAACAGGAGGAGAAGGATGAAAGTTACGACAGAGTGCTCCATGAAGAGGTTCGCGTAAGGCAATCAATACGAGGTCTGTTCAAAAAGTACCCGGAATTTTCGTTTTTTCAAAAAAATATTTATTTATTCGTCTACATCAATGTGGTCCCCTTCAAAGTAGTTCCCCCCAGATATAATACACTTATGCCAGCGTTTTTTCCAATCTTCGAAGCACTTTTGATATTCACTTTTTGGTATGTCCTTGAGCACTCTCAGCGATTCGGCCTTTATTTCTTCAATCGAGGAAAAACGCCGACCTTTCATGGGTCTCTTCAACTTTGGGAACAGGAAAAAGTCACACGGACCTATATCTGGTGAATATGGAGGTTGGGGCATGACTACGGTATTGTTTTTGGCCAAAAAATTACGAACAAGCAACGACGAGTGAGCAGGTGCGTTATCGTGGTGCAAAAGCCATGAATTCTTTTTCCATAAATCGGGGCGTTTTTTTCGGATGGCTTCACGCAAACGTCGCATAACTTCAAGGTAATACTCCTTATTAACCGTACGACCTTGTGGTAAGAACTCTTGATGCACTATGCCATTAGAATCGAAGAAAACAGTAAGCAAAACCTTGACATTTGGTCGAACTTGACGTGCTTTTTTCGCTCTTGGTGACGTTGAATGCTTCCCGGTGAACGATTGTGCTTTGGTTTCGACATCATAACCGTACACCCATGTTTCATCACCAGTTATGACCCTTTCAAGCAAACTTGGATCGTCGTTGACGTCATTTAACAGCTCCTGAGCGATGTTCATGCGATTGTTTTTTTGGTCGAAATTCAGCAGTTTTGGAATGAATTTTGCTGCCACTCGTTTTATGCCCAAAACTTTTGAAAAAATGTTATGACATGAGCCAATTGATATGCCAACTTCATCAGCAACTTCTCTAATTGTTATTCGGCGATCATTTATAACAATTTTTCCCACTTTTTCCACATTTTCATCGATTATTGACGTGCTGGGTCGACCGGAGCGTTCGTCATCATCAACGTCTTCGCGGCCATCTTGGAAACGCTTATACCACTCGCAAACACTTGTTTTTTTCATAGTAGACTCACCATAGGCTTTTTGTAACAGTTCACACACTTTGTTACACTTTATTTCATTTTTTACGCAAAATTTAATACAAATTCTTTGACTCTTCAATTCTTCCATTGTTTAAACAAGCAAAAATCGCCGAGCTCATAAAAACACGTCGAACCTTAGCGACTACCACAGACAAAGTAAACAGTGAATATGTCTGAAAATTTTATCATACTTTAGGGGCATGTATACCAACACAATAAAAAAAATTTTTGACAATCGGACTCTCCAGACCCGCGAAATTTAAAAATTCCGGGTACTTTTTGAACAGACCTCGTACACCTCCGCCATGCGATTTTTTGGAAATAGAACAATTCCGATCAACACGAAATACCTGGTGCAAAGGAAGAACTTCACTGCTATTGATATCGGTAGAAAGCCAAGTTTCCGTGAGGCAGATAATATTATCTAAGGCGAGTGAAGAGTTAAGGGATATGGATTGGAGCTTCGATCTCAAGCCACGCACGTTTTGGTAGTATAAGGATATTTTACAATTTTTTACGTTTAGGTTGGAACAGGTGCTTTCCTTTTCCGTTGAAAATTTGAACGAGGTCTTCTGATGAAAGTTTTGGCAATTATACCGGGGGGCCAGAAATTGGCATCCAATAATTCCTTGTTATCAGCGGTGGTTGTTATTTTAAATGAGCTGATCAATCTTCCAGCGATGTTGTCAGGAGTGAGCTTAGTGCAGTCCAGAAGAGCAGGTACAAATCCAAGTTTGTGATGGATATAGTTCTTGATAGCAGCAGTACTAGTCTCATAAGTAAGTCTGGTCACAAAGACTTGTAGAGGAGGAGTAACAGCAATCAAGGTTGGTGCCCAAGGCATCTGATGTAGCGTTTGAGCAGAAGTAGCAGGTTGCATAAGTAGGCCAGTAGACACAGGCAAAGGATGAGCCACTGGAGCCACTTGCTGTTAGCAACATACTTTCAAGTGAGCTTGTAGATACCACCCCAAATGTTTTCTTCCAATATTTCATTGTTCGAATCTCCTTTAATAACGAATCAGTTTACATCGCTGTTGTCTACATCCCGCCCAGATCTGACGAACCTGTCTACAGCTATTTTTGTGATACATTATCTTCGTTCGCAACATCACTTAGCGAAAAAGACAAAATAATATGATAGTTTTGGGTGATTTCAATCGTTCGAATCTATGCTTTGTTCCGGATGATAAGGACTCTTACCTTCTACTCGTAAACCTTTTAGACACCAACGATTTCAATCTTGCGAGTGCATTTTGTGGTAATGATTTCCAGCAGGTTTCCCAAACTCCTAACCAAAATGGTAATTGGTTAGATCTTGTTTTCACAAATGCTTATGACGAAGTAGTGGTTAGTCCAACTAGTGACGCAGAGCATCTTTTTTGCAATAGTTTACACCATACACAAGCTCTCTCTCAACATTAATAAATGCCAAGTTATTAGTTTTTCCAGGAAATGCACGGCCACACACAATACGTACTTCCTCGGCAATAATATGCTAACTCGAGTTGATAACATTGCTGACCTCGGTGTTATCTTAGATGAAAAACTCCGCTTCACTTTACAATTTGATAAAATACTTTCTCGTGCGAACAAACAGCTAGGTTTCATCAAAAGACGTGCCAAATAATTTCGTAGTCTGTGGGTCACAAGATCCTTATACACTTCACCTGTACGTCCTATTCTCGAATACGCTTGCATTAGCTGGAATCCCACTTTTGAAACCCACAGTGACAGACTCGATTCAATACAAAAACAATTTTTACTTTTCGCCTTGAGAGAACTGTACAATCCTTATGATTTTAATAGCCTACCCCCTTATGAGTTTCGACTGGGTCATTTAAACCTAGCCTCCAGAAGAATGGTGATATCGGCCTGCTTCACATTCGACGTCATTAGAGGCGCTATTAGTGTAGAATTCCAGAATAGTAAAATTTTGATAAATATTCCTGTCAGGAACACCAGGTTCAATTGTTTCCTAAAAGAATATTCACATTCGACCACATATGCAGCTAATGGGCCAATAAATATATGCAGCAGAATATTCAACAGCATAAGGTATTTATATTCTCCTACGATTTCCAAATCATCCTTCAAATCCTCTCTTTTGCATGCCATCCATACCCCTAAACCTTAAGCTATAGCTTATATGTCAATGTTTTATTTATTGATTGTTATTTATTAATCTATTTGTTCCTATTTTCATTTGTTTGTTACTTATTTAACTTGTTTTTTTTACTTTTTACTTTACTTTTCCATTTAATTTTTAATTTGATATTTTATATGTGATTTTGTACCATGTTTGGTGAATATTTAAATAAATATGAAAATAATATTTTGTATAATATGAAAAATCACAACGTTATTTTTGAGTTGAAGGATATATTGAGAAAATAACATTATTGTTTTTTACTGTTTTTACTATGTTTTTATTATATTTTTTATTTATTTATAAAGAGTTTCATCCAGTGCTGTCGTTTTAGTGTTTCTTTGATCAGTAAATAAAACTCCGAAGTTGCAGCAGATTGCTCTAAATTGCAGTAGATTGATTCTTCTATAGGTATATACATATGTATACACATATAAGTTTTCTTACATGCATTTAAAATACAACTATTGCTATTTGAAATAGCAATAACAAACTATATTGAACAAAAGATGTATAATTTTTTTTTAAAGATATCAGATTCGAGTTTAGTCGTTTGGTGAAAAATACATACTGTTGTTAATATCAGTTTTTCCATATTAAAAAAAATAAATTGCAATATACAGTTATATCTCCAGGACTACGAATTGGGGAAATTCCTATTCATTCTTAGTTCAAAATGGCTAGCGGTTGCATATATAACTAAACAGAGCGAAACCAACTTACTAAATATGCTAGCTAGATTAAACAAGTGCAAATTTCGTAAAATGCAATAGATGAAACGCAAATGCAATGTTGCAGTAAACTGCCTGAAATTGCAGCAGATATGCTGCAATTGCAGTAAAACGACAGCACTGGTTTCATCACTGAAATGACTACTACAGAACAAATTACTTAGAAAAACTAATCGGACGAATAGGTCAATACAGGAACATTTCAACGGCATAATTATCGGTATAACAGTAAGATACGCTAAGCTATGGCACTTTCATTTAATCCATAATTATTCTTGTGAAACGGGAAAAAGCATCAGACCGGGTCCGCTAAGGCGTCAGGCCAAAAAGCAGCGTGCTACGGGGCCTGCGGATTCGAATCCCGCTAATGCCAAGGCTGTAAGTGTAAATGCGTGTGATTGTCAATGAGGGTGGCAAATGTGCCCAAACTGCTGGCCTAATGCTCTTCTTCACAAACCTAACCTAACCTATATATATATATATATATATATATATATATATATATATATATATATATATATATATATATATATATATATATATATATATATATATATATATATATATATATATATATATATATATATATATATATAGATATATAGATATATATATAGATATATAGATATATAGATATATATATATATATATATATATATATATATATATATATATATATGTATAGATATATATATATATATATATATATATATATATATATATATATAGATATATATATATATATATATATATATATATATATATATATATATATATATACACTTAGTAGAAAAAGTCTACGTGCACCTTTGCACAATTTTGTATAACGGCAAAAAACAATCTATAACTGTATATAACTTCTATAACTTAACTGTGTATAACTTCCTGCAGCATTGCCTTGCTGGTAATTATGTGTTTTCGGATCTTTCTTTCCAGCAAATCCCATAAATGCTCTATCGGATTTAAATCTGGAGACTGTGGAGGTGTATGAAGCTGTTTTGGCGTGTTATAAAGAAGCCAGAGTTTCACAATTTGCGCAGTATGCTTCGGGTCGTTATCGTGTTGAAAACGAAATCCTGATTGCAATCCGAGGTTCTCTGCACTTTGTACTAAATTGTCTTTCAAAATATTCAAATAGGAGTACTTGTTCATTGTGGACTCAATAAATGTTAAATTTGCCACACCATTGTGCCCCATACACCCCCCATACCATAACGCCACCACCGCCATGCTTTACAGTTGTTATCAGATTTTGCTTATCCAGCGCTGTTCCCGGCTTTCTCCATATAAGCTTTCGTCCTTTAATACCAAAAATACGAAATTTGCTTTCGTCTGAGAAAATGATGTCTTTCCAAAACTCATTAGGCTTATCGATGTGTTCATTTGCAAATGCAATACGTTTCAGCCTATTAATCCGCGAGATGAAGGGTTTTTTGCGAGCTACACGACCATTGTAACCAGCCTTTTTCAAGATTCTTCTTGTTGTATCAATACAAACCTGTTTGCTGAATTGTTTCTTGATATCAGAAGTTATTTGGGAAGCAGTTAAACGTGGATTTTGCTGAGCGATGGAAATGATTTTCCGCTTTTCTCTGATGGTTAATTTTGATGGTCGACCAGATCGTGGCTTGGAAGTAATAACTTCGGTTGTTTTAAAATTCTTAATTACTGTTCCTATTGAAGAATATCGTCTGCCAACTAATTCTGCAATTTCCCGATGACTTTTTCCTTCCTTCCACAATTTAATGATAATTTTTCTTTCACCGACGCTAACTTCTTTCCTTTTAACTTCCATTGTAATTTTCAACTATGTTATGCTGATCAACTTTCACTTTAGAGTAATCTTACAAATAATAGCTAGCATGTGACTAACAAAAGTGATTTTCAAATACTCCTTTTTTGCAAGAAATTTCGAAGAATTCTAACCATCAGTAACTGCACGTAGACTTTTTCTGCTTGTTTTTTCTGACTCGGTCGCTACAAGTACCGCTATCTCATTTCTGTGTGGAGTGAGTTCTAAGAATTTTCGTATTAGCAATCATTGAGAAGTGCTAATTAAGTAAATGGCAAGTTTTCAAATATTTATGTACAGTTATAGATTGTTTTTTGCCGTTATACAAAATTGTGCTAAGGTGCACGTAGACTTTTTCTGCTAAGTGTATGTATATATATATATATATATATATATATATATATATATATATATATATATATATATATATATATATATATATATATATATATATATATATATATATATATATATATATATATATATATATATATATACAGTGGCTCACAAAATTCAACATACAGCATGTAAAAACACGAATATGGTACAGTGGAAAAAGAGAGAATACAATGAAAACGTAAAACTAGATTTACTGGCATTAAAAATAAGTTCCATAACATAAAAATAAAGAAAATCCGAACACAGAAAGAAATAAGCCATGAAAACTAAAAAAAATCATCCATCGAAAGTCAGCATATACTACGAGGCATGTTTCGAAAAGAACGAGTTTGACCAAAAAATGTGAGCTCAATACTTTGTAGGCCCTCCACCAGCCTTAATAACAGCTTCTAAACGCATTTGCATCGAACGAACGGGATTTCCGATAGTTTCGGGTGGAATATTCATCCAGGCACACAGCAGAGCAGATTTCAGGGTATCTTTGCTAGTAATAGTTGCTCTTACGGCTGGCTCATGAATTCTGCGATCCAATTCCTCCTATAAATGCTCTGTAGGGTTTAAATCAGGAGACTGAGGTGGACTGTGAAGCTGATGAGGGACGTTTTACAGCAACCATTCCTTGACACTTCTAGCTGTATATTTTGGATCATTGTCCTGCGGAAAGATCCAACCTGGCTGTGGGCCCAATTTCTGCACACAAGGTATCAAATCGCCTCGCAATATGTTCAAATACATGAATTGATCCATAGTACCACCAATAAAATGTAATTGCCCACACCAGCGGCCGACATACAACTCCATACGAGGACTGACCCTCCACCGTGTTTCACTGTAGGACGCAAATTTTTCTTTGCCAATGCTTCGTTCCGCTTCCTCCACACGTATCCGCGGCCGTCAGAGCCATAAATATTATACTTGTTCTCGTCACTAAACAGAACTTGATTCCAAAAACTGTCGTCCTTATTAAGATGCAAGCGAGCGAAGTCAAGCCTCTTCTTTTCATTAACTAGAAAAATGAAAGGTTTTCTGCGTGGAACTCTACTGATTAATTGTGGCTTTGATGCTAATTAGGCACTTGAACCTACTTAGCTTGGACAATTTACAAAGCACCAGCACTTGAACTGGTACCTTCAGAAAAGAGTTATCACAAAAGCACCAGCACTTGAACTAATACTTTTAGAATAATACTTAACTGAACGATAAAACAACTCACAAATCACACACCTGAATCTTGTTGTTGAACTGATGATTTTATTCATAATGTAATCCGTATTTATGCGAAATAATTGCTTACATTTCAAACTTATGATCAATGTTTAGTATTTACAAATATTTACATTTCAGCATATTAAAACTCAATTGCTACAATTAATACAATCAGCAAAACAAAAATACAAATATTAATTAATGTGAGAAATTGAAAGATCATTAGCCGCCATTCTATGAGTTCATGTGAAGTACGCAAATATGTATATGCAAGCATATCGGCTCACGCGTGTATGAGCGTATATCGTACATACATGAGCTTGCATAAATGCTGTTAAAGTTGAGTTGCGTACGATGATTCTAAACATCTACCGTTATAACCCTGATTACGCAAAACTCTACGTATTGTTTCTGGACTCACTTGCTTCCTTGTTGCCTTTGCAAGTGCAGTGGCCATTGCCGGAGCACTTTTTTGTGGCTCCTTACTCAGCGGCGGATTTGCCACTAGGCCCGGTAGGCCCCTGCCTAGGGCGGCAAATTTTCGATTTTTTTGGGGGCGGCAGTTTTTTTTATGTCGTATATGTACATTTATCTGAGTTGAATAAGCCTAACACCTCAAGCCAACCGAATTCTTTAAAAAATCAATGCACACGAAAATTCACCTCTGATGGTTTTTTTCGGACATTAAAACGTTTGTCTTATAATAAATATCGAAATGCGATCACGGTAAGGGACCAAAGAAACTCGAAAATACCTAAAAAGTACCTAGAAAGTATCTGAAAATACCTAAAAAGAGCCTAAAAAGACCGAAAAAGATTATAAAAAGAACCCAAATAATACCTCTTCAATTTAGGAAAAGCTTATCAGATGTAAATATTTGCGCGCATTGATTTTTCAGAATTTTTTTTTTTATTATTATGGTGCAGGGTATATCAACTACATACAAATCTTTTTATTTTGGACGTATTTTTTAAATTGTACTTCATTACTGAAATTCATTTCTATAAAAAAATTATATAAAATGAAATCTAGAACATCATTGGTCGAAAAATTACGGGTTCATCCTTAACTAATCACATATCGAACATCAATTTACAGTAGTCGAGTTCATAGTTGATCTCCAGTCAAGTGCGGAAGCAAACTTTGAACGGAATAGTAAACTTACTTACAAAAATATGAGCGAAGACGTTGGAATTATAGGCGTTCTTTACCGTGTGTGTATTTTCATAATTATTTGTGTGGCAAGGGCGCAATAATAGGAAATTTTTACGAACGAACGGTGCCGGTTTTGCTCCGATATTCTTTTTTTGTGAGCTCGGGCGCAACGAAAAACAGCGAAGTATTCTAGGGAATCGAAAAAAATCACGCATTGTTACATATAAAATAATTCACGAAAAGGGCGGCAAAATATTTCTGAGGCCTAGGGCGGCGAAATGGTCAAATCCGCCCCTGTCCTTACTTATTTTCCGTAACAAGTCTCTCTCATTTCTCTTACTTAAGGATTTCGGTCTACCTGTTCGTTGTTTATTTTGTACTCTCACTTCCGTTTCTGCTTTCCGTTTGATCGTTTGCATCGATGCCCGACTTCTTCCAACTATTTTAGCAATTACACCATACGACTTCCCTTCCACTCGTTCACTAAGGATGATTTTTCGCACTTCCAAACTCGTTTCCCTCCGTGTACTCATTTTTAAGTATTAAAGGCACCCAAATAACTTTAGTTAGATCGACTTGCAATGTACTAATGTTTATCTTTGTATATTAACACGGTAGCAATCTTTATCGCAGTATGACTCATCGCTTAGACTGATTCTTTCGAATTTTCTGTGGTGTATGCTGACTTCTGTTTCCTCACATTCAGCGGAATTTCTTGTTATTTACTATGTATATGTGTGTGTATATGTATGTTCTCATTAATTCTGTGTAAAACATATAACAATGTTTCTGATATTCCTTTTAAGTTCGTTTTTCACCCGTCTTTTCATTTTCTTTTCACCTATATATTGCCAATTCCACGTTTTTAAGCGGTGTATGCTGACTTTCGTGAGCAACTGTATATATACATTTATATATATATATATATATATATATATATATATATATATAATATATATATATATATATATATATATATATATATATATATATATATACATTTATATATATATATATATATATATATATATATATATATATATATATATATCTATATATATCTATATATATACATTTATATATGTATATATATATATATATCTATTACTATATATATCTATATATATACATTTATATATATATATATATATACATATATATATATATATATATATATATATATATATATTATATTATATATATATATATATATATATATATATATATATATATATATATATATATATATATATATAAAGAAATGTGAATTTTCGGCGAAACGAGTCGAAAATTGAACGGCGTATTAATTGCGTTGTGGTAACTGTTGTCAATTAATAACTTTTTAAATTTGAAATATTGTTGTTGTTAGAATCACATGCCTATAATAGGCAAATAACATAATTTAAACCCACAAAATACAACAAGAACTTCGACAAGAGACACATTAAAAAAAACTGACTTAATACACTGTAACCATCATAAAAACAAATGCACACGATTTTCACACTAAGAAAGCACTCAGCTGGAACACTTATCCATATTAAATGGTTGCATCCACTATATTACGTACGAATTCAGACACTGATTCACAACACCCCACAGTTTCTTCGTCAATTCGAGCAAGAACTTAATTGATTCGCGACAGTCAATTGAATGTTTCTATTCGCGTTCAATAAAATTTCTTTGTCGTCTTTCAGTTGGAAGTAATCCAAAAAAGACGTCACTATTTAATTCAATTTTTAATCAGATTCCCCTCAATCAAACATAAATAAGACCGAACGAGAATAATCGTCAGTTGATTTATGTTACGAAACCAAATAGGTATATGCAGGCTTATTGCAATTGCTTTCATTTATTAATTCTAATTAGCACTTCGTGGGCTCTCAGTACGTAACTAGATTTAAATTATAACTTTTACAACGAATTATATTACAGTGAAAATTTGCGTTGTAGAATTTTATAGCGAGGGAAATTTAGAAAAAAATCCAAGTGCAGGGTTCTCAACCGGCTTACTTTTATTATGGTGAAAAGTCTATGTGGAAAGTCTTTTGCAAAATTATGAGCGCAAAAAAATTGTACAAGGGTAAAGGTCACGATAAATAGTTTTTCTGAAATATCTCGTTAATTATTGGCTTTACGTGAATTCTCGTTGCATAGAATTTGCTCAATACAAAAATGTGCAAGCTTTTGTGCACATTTTTACGAAATTCACATGGGACCAGTAGTTCTCCAGATATGAGCCTGAGAAAACTTTAATCCATGTACAGACAATAAATACATTAAAATGTCTAAGTTTTCGCAGGCTCATATGTCGAGAACTATTGGCCCCATGTGAATTTGTTACATGAAGGTTGTATGTATATTTTATTGATAAATTAACGAGATATTTCTGAAAAACTGATTTTCGTGACCTTTCACCTTGAATATTTTTTTTTGTGCAAACGATATCGTAATCAACTTTTCACGTTGTGTTTCTCCTCCCACAATAAACATAATTCCGTTAAAAAACATTCACTGGGTTTTTTTCCCGTAGCAGCAGTTCAATGAATATCAACTATCAAAATCAATTTCACTTACAATATTTGTTACAACACTGTTCAACTCCATTTCTGTCAACAACAATATCAAAGCACCATGTAAAAGACGAGGAGATCCTTAGCTCTGGAGAACTGGAACTGAAATAAGGGCGACCAAGTTATGATGAATTGTTTTCTCACTCGAATCGGAACTAAATCAAATCGCGAGCAATGAGATCTGCTATCCGGGATTTCAATTAGAACTGAGAGTGGAGCTAATTCGATATACTCCACTTGAAGTTTGATAGCGAACTGGAAGCTATGCAAAGATCTAGTGCCTTTATTATCTGAACGTGACCTCGCCGTTGTCAACAGCACTCTGGGCCTCGATCAAACCAATATCATACTCGATTAACAAAGGATCGAAGAATTTTCGTATTCGTCAATCACGAATCTTAAATAAATATCAGCAATGTTTGATATATACTTTATTATGCATTGATGTGAATGTATCATAAAGATACACATGAGTAGATGATAATGTACCTGAATGCATGTGTAAGAAATTTGTATTATTGATCGAGACAATGTTTGATGTAGCCATGTGATTTGTTTGATCTGATTAGGGAGTTTTTCGTCATCGTCTGATGAATTTATTGCAAATTTAATAAGAAAATCATACGGTTGGTGACGATGTTTTTTGATTCCGGTCTAGAAGGATATATTTTCCAATAATAGCTATGTATGGGATATGTGTTACGATAACTTCGTGATAATAGGTATGTTCGTGTACTACGATTAATTGCAATTAATTGCAATGAAGCCGTTTTTGTACTCCGTTTTACTGAAAACTGAAAATTTCCCTTCTTTCAGTAAATTTCAGTAGGGTCTGAGCTACTGAAAGTTACTGAAAAATGTCAAACGGTTTTTGGCGTAATGTTGTTATGAAGGTCGAATATTTTTATGGCGATAATCTATCACCGTTTAGGATGACTTTATAATCACTATTGTTCGCCCCAAAAACCGACAACTGACAATTTTGGTTGTCAATTTTCAGGAAATACAATGAGAACGTTTTCGTATTTTTCATGAATTTCTCCCACCACATGATTCAGGAAAATTCAGTAAAATTCAGTGACTGAAAGTACGTGAACAGACCTAATGACTGTGTTATGTGATACAGCAACTTACAGCATTTTTAGACCAATGAGGATAACTTTTGCTTTTCCTTGTTCTCAGTAGTGCTACATAAATAGTAGGGGAGCCCGGGGCCGGGATGCTAAATTGGCAGTTACTAAAGCGTCGTGGGGACCTATTGAATTGTGAAGATTAGGTTCTAAAATGAAAAAAAAAGTTTATGTCAAGTTTTCCATTTTAGTGGGGGGAGAGCGTGTAAAAAATTTCAAAAACGTAAAAAAAAAACAGTCACATGGAAATACTCGAGCGTGTCAGACATGCATAGTGTATACGCGCTTTGTCTTTCTCATAACCGATAGATAATCTGACGATTAGCTAGTGGGAGGTGGCCGTAAAAAGGGGTAAAAAAACAGAAACAAAAAATTAGTCTTTATTCTTTAAAAACCACTTTATTCGTCTACTTCATACTTAAACAGGTTCTATCCAATACACTACAATTGTACTAAATCTAATCGTATCCAACTACTACAGTTATCCGAGCGGGTCAGATATTCAGAGGGAATGTTAAGTGAACTCAAAAAAGTGTACTATTTAAATGACTGACGATTTGGACGTGACCAACATTCATGACTGATTTTTTAAAATTTAAAAATAAAATGTGACCTTGAAATACTCGAGCGCGTCAGATTTTTATGCAGAGGGTTCAACTTGATGTCTTAGCTGTCCTAAATGATAATCTGACAATTATATGGAGGGATATTGTTACTCTGACAATTTGAAAACAAATTTTCTTCTTTTTCTTAATGGATGAAACAATATGATATATATATATATATATATATATATATATATATATATATATATATATATATATATATGTATATATATATATATATATATATATATATATATATATATATATATATATATGTATATATATATATATATATATATATATATATATATATATATATATATATATATATATATATATAACAGAAAGCTGAATGCTGGTGTCAACAAATATAGAGCCGTTAAAGAGTTTAAAAAGAAGGCACTCGTCGAGGAACACTTATACGTGACTGCAACTACGAGTAGGTGAACCAGCGTTGCACGGATTCAACCGCATCGATCAAGTATCCGTAATGTGGACACCAAATTTGGCAACAGTATTCAAGAACACTACGGACGAAGGAAAAAAAACAGATCTAGAAAAGTGGAAAGGTGAACAAAACGTTTTGTGAATTTGGTGATCAAGCCGAAAAAACGAGAATCATTGACAGTGATGTGTAAAATATGCAAGTCGAACTACAATCTGGAATCAAAAATCACACCACGGTCCTTGAAACTACAACAGCATTGAGAGGGGAGCCAAAGACTGAGTAGAAGAAGAGCAAAGGGGATGTTTTGTAGGTAAAGGACATTTGATGACACTTTACAACATTCAAAGTGAGAGAATTTGCAGCGCATCAGTTAGCCAAAGCATCCAAATCGTTCTGCAATATGGAACAGTCATTAGCGGATTCAATGGCTTCGAAAATTTTAAGATCATCAGCGTACAAAAGGCAGGGTGATTTAAAGAGGGAAGGAAGATTGTTAGTAAACAAAAGAAACACTAAACGGCCAAAAATGGATCCTTACGGAGCTCCTGAGATGGAAAAAATTGTGTCGAAGAGCAAGAATTAACAGTAACAACACCAGAACGATCACAAACGTACGAAGAGAACCAAGAAAAAAGGACACCGGAGAGACCAAATTCTGCTAACTTTGACAGAAGAATATCATAGCTCATAGAATCTCAGCTTGGCAAAGTCTGTATAAAGGACATCAACTTGCTTTTGCAGGTCGATTGCGGAAGCAACGGTATTTGTAAACGACAATAAGTATGTAACCGTTGACTTACCTTTGATGAACCCAGGCTGTTCACTGGGCAGCAAGGGCTGGATGAAAGTGTACACTCTATTGTAAATGACTCTTTCGAGGAACTTACTAAAACATGGCAAAAGGGATATGAGACGGTAATTAGAGATAGAAGAAATATCACCAGCTTTATCGATGGGAAATATGTTAGTAAATTTCCAAAGTGATGGAAAGGTCCCGGTTGAGATGCTAAGGTTAAACATTATTGACAGAGGAACACACAAGGAAGATGAAAGCTATTTGGTGAAGAGATTCAGAATACCGTCAGCACCAAAGCTAGCGCTTGCGTCAAGAGACAACATTAATGTTTCGAATTCCAAAAAAATTAGTAAAAAAAAGCAGAAAGGGTACAATCAGATGCGGGGAAAAATGGTTGATGGCGAACAGTTACTGTGATGGGAGATGAAAGAAGAGAAAAATTGAGAAAAGTGCTCACAAGAATCTTGAGGTGAAGGCGCAGACTTATAATGAAGGTACGTAACAGGAAGAATGCCAGAGGAAGTTTTAAGGGAGCTGATATAAAACCAAAAATTCTTAAAATTGTCGGAAGTAATAGAAGTTTCGACATGATCAAGGTACCCGCATAACACATCGGTACTGCTACGGAATAAAATCGGAATTCCGAATGTATTGAGCAGTACTGGTCCATGCAGAACTCTAGCGGAACATTTCGTATACTGAATAAGTGAATTGAAACTGTACTTATACAGTATTGGATAAGGTACTAAATAGATACTGCTCCAATACAGGTACAGTACCGATTGTCGTAGTTGAGTTCTGATTTAATTCAGTTTGAAGATACTGTGACAGTATTCATTCACCAAATAATTAATACAAAAAATTGAGTGAAAGTACTTTATTTTTCGCTAATTTGATGTGTTTTTGAGTTCTATCCGGTTTTCTTCTATTTACATGTTTCTATAATTATATAAATCTGTGTAAATTTCAAGGGATATGAGACTAATTTCTATTACCTTCTAACGCAATTCAGCTGGATTTGAACTCAGGGCCTCTGGATCTGTATCGTTTAGGTATGAGCACGCATCGATCTGAGCTACTGTGGTTGATTGCTAATCTAGAATAATGTTCGGCTCCTATCATCACAAAAGTGACACACAGTTTTTGGTAAAACTACCTTTTAGTTCTTTAAATGCCTAGAAAAATTAAATTTGGCAGTAAAGTGATGGTGAACCTAAGCGAGAGTTGTTCTGATCACTATTATTGCAAAAGTCTGATCACGGATTCAGAAGGAAGCGTTCCCCATGGTAAATTGATGACGTTTTGGGAGATATTGATTTACGTATATTATTCTAAAGTATTCAAATATAGCTGAAAATGTGAACAGAGATGACTTGCAAAGTATTGATTTAGTAGAGCAAATTTCGGATGCCGAAGAAGTGCCAATTGTACGGATATCTATCTCATTTGCAGACAAGATCAGAAACTGGGCATGTCTCGTAGGAATTTATCACACCGATATCAATAAGTTGTTACAGATACTATCAGAAGAATGTAATTTTCCTCATCGAGACGTAAGATCTTTACTTCAAACAACAAAAAACACCGAACAGCATTATATTGAAAACATAGATATAGGTCAATATATTCACTTTGCAATAAAAGATTCGTTAATTGCATACATTCAAGCCAACAGGCAAACATTTACAATAAATAATATCACCCATTTTGAAATATCTTTCAACATTGATGGAATACCTTCAAAAAGTGGTGGACATAGTTTTTGGATAATTGCGGGAGTCCTCTGGTAAACCTGAGAACTTTAACGTGGTAAGGAAGCGATTCGTTGATGATGTGTTGCAGCTCGTTACTGAAGGTCTTGACTTTCAATCAAAATCATACAAAGTTAGGATACATTCATTTATTTGTGATGCTCCAGCTATGGCCGGTATAAAGCAAGTAAAAGCCCACGGTGGTTACTTTTGCTGCCAAAAATGTTTCACGAAAAATCAATGATTCATGACAGTTAGAGGAGCAAGCAAAATAGTACACCCAGGAGTAACAGCACCACTGAGAGATGATGGAAGTTTCAGAATTAGGTCAACTTGTGACGGCAATACCGTTGCAAATCATCATAAATGTTCTCGTTCCATTTTGAGGGTTTGAAGGCTCTCGTTCCATTTTGATCTAAATACGCGAACGAAAAACTGAACAACACCAAATGGAATTTGATTGTTAGCTATTTTCAGTACCGCTTGAGTTCCGGTTAAGTCGCGAGTTTAGCAGTGTAGAGTTAGCAGTGTTGCTTACGAATTTAATGTACTTTGAATTTCAGTACTGTTTAAATTCCGATTGAGCAAAAAATTTTAGTATTACTTTATTTCGAGTTTTCAGTACCGCTTAAATTCTAATTTACTAATGAATTTCAGTACTGTATTGAGTTTCTGAATCAGAACTGATAATGTACTCGCAGTTCATGATAAATTCCGATTTCCAGTACTGCACTTACAATACTTAAAAATGCTATACGGGTAAGCACGCATAACGTCATTGGTTGCCTTTTGGCAGCAGCCCGTAATCTTTGAAACTTCAAAAGGTCATTAAGCGAGCCAGACCTTTTGTATTTGCTACGAGTTGCATCTTTGGCTCTAAGAGTAATCACGACACAACCACGAAGGGTCGGAACTTCTTTTACAGCGAAAGAAAGGACTGTAGCAGGAAATTAAGTAAGACAAGAAGAAATAAAATTTGTAGTGAACATCATCCACACTTAGCTCTCTGAAGAAATTATACCAGTTAGTACCATATATTTTATTGGACAAAGCGGAATAGTTTACTTTTTTAAAATTTGAAACCAAGAGTAGAAGTAGATTTGACTTTAGATGAACGTTTTAGATTTAATTCCATAAAAAGAGGAGGATGATGAGGATCAGGGTGCACACATGGAGATAGAGAAGGACTCAAGCAAAAAGAAGAAGGGTGAAAATTAGTTAGAATGAAATCGAGAATGCTGCTGTTAGCATTGGGTATGATACTGAGTTGGTAAAGTGAGTAAAGGGACAAAAACGAAGAAGTAGCGAGAGATATATTGCTTGAAGACAAAATACTTGAAAAAGTATCATCCCGACCCAGCGACGGCATAACTAAATCACCACATAGAAGTAAGGAAGCAGAAGGGGAACGGTCATTGAGGTAGGATAGGAGTTCGGCAAAGAAACGTTCATATAACAGTACGAGCCCACTATAAGGGATGTAGGTTGAGGAAACAAGCAGCACTGAGGATGGTAAGGGAGAAATACTGACAACCGCACATTCAACCGAGACGGAGAGAATGAAGTCACTGCAGAGCGTCCCGTTCAGAGATTTATGTATACCCAGCAAACCAAATGGATCGTAATTAATTCATAAAAGAGTCATATTTTACGAATATTTATGTCATTAACGAGCTCGCAAATGAATCGAAAACGATTCATTGGTCCTACTAAAATGGCCATCTGAGAAGAATCATTTTTAATGATTCGTAAATGAGTTAGAAAAAATAGGTTTTAACGAGTATATATCACCTACATACTCGTTAAAAGTGATACTTATATGAATTAAAAGTGATGCTTTTAACGATTTCAAATATATTTGCTTTTACGAATTGAAAATGAGTTAAAGTTATTTACTCATCGTAGAGCAAATTTGAAAGACTGGAGACGAAGCAATATAGGCTGTTAAAGACGAACATAAAACATCGATCCATAAGAACACTGTTCAGCACAGACGAATTCACAACACAGTCGAATTAAAGTGAAATTTTGTTTGGGATACCGCGACCAGCAAACTAGGGAAAAAAATCTATGTAAAATCTGCATCTGAGCGCCGTAGGCCATAGAGCACATACACATGGCTTGCATTATTTATTGCGTCGGTCATCCTAAGCAAAATTATTGCTGCGTATCGTTTTACGAACAGGCTCGGTTTCGTATGAGGGATATTTGTGTTGATTGTCGAGAAACTATCGTTTTTAGTGAACGCTCACTAAATTGTTTGCTGGGTACCAATTAAAACACGACCTCTTAATGAAAGATTACACACCGATCGGTTCTGATCCTTAAGAAAGACAGTGTGAAGGGGCAAAATTTCACTGCTCTATATAGGGTGCTGTATATCGGGTGACTTTGGATTTTCAAGCGGATTTTCATTTCATTTCCATGATGATTTGTCAAACAATACTGAATAAAAATCACATTACAGTTTGACAGAAGTCACACGTGATCTGTCAAAAAAAAAGCCTATTGAAAATCAAACCTCATAATGAATTACCCTGTATATGCTGTGAGCATCAAAAGTGAGTGCACACCTTTCAAATTTGTTTTTGAGCTTCAATAAAAAAAAATAACCCATTGAAAAATATCTCTGATTGAGTAATATCAAACCTTTATTTGTTAAAAACAATATACAAAAAAAAAAACAATTCCATACATTAACTAACGAAAAATTTACAGAGGAACAAAAACAAAAAATCAATGAAATATGAGTCAAAAGTAAGTGCACATGTGTTCAAACGTTGCTAGATTCTAGCTGCAAACAAAGTCACGGATCTTTTACTATAACGGAATACAACTTCAATCTAATTTCTAGGATATAGCAATCGCAAAAATTCTTGGTAAAGTTATTTTTGAAGGAGTTAGTTTGATTTAAAGCGTGGTAAAAGAAAGGTGTGAAAATGAGGAAAGTAGCTGAGCCAGAAACATAATTTGTGAATGAAAAAGTTTACGGGAAATTGTAAAAATTGTAAAAAGCCCACACAGTACAGTGAAAAAAATTATTGACAAATACAATAAATTCAAAAATATTGGACAATTTTAAATGATCTGGATGGCCAGGGATATTAAATAGAAGAGAAATAAGAAATATAGTGGAAGAAGTCGTATTTCATTGACTTTTTGTTTTTGTTGCTCTGTAAATTTTTTGTTAGTGAATATATGGAACTGATTTTTTAGTATATTGTTTTTAACGAATAAAGATTTAATATTACTTAATCAGAAATATTTTTCAATCGGTAATTATTTTTTTATTGAAGCTCAAAAACAAATTTGAAATAGTATATATATATATATATATATATATATATATATATATATATATATATATATATATATATATATATATATATATATATATATATATATATATATATATATATATATAGTACATAGTACATATAACTCTCTCAAGCAAAAAAAATGGTGCGGGAAACTACTGATCAGAAACAAAATTGATTTTGTGCAATAAGCTGCAATTCGATCTACGGAACAAGTGCTGTATTGCGGGCACTATGTGTGTATCTGCTTAATAGCAAACGCCACGTTTTTTGAATTGACGGAAAGGTTGTTTCAATGAATTGTCTTCGAAAATTCAGTAATGCCGAAGGATAATTTCTCGGCGATAGACGACGACCAGGCGGACCGCTGGTCTTAGACTAGAAGACTGTATTTTGGTCATCTCAGCTGTTTTCCGCCGGCTAGATTGGAAAAGTGGCAAAAGCCCGATGTGAAGAGCTTGATGGTGATCACAATCCAGCTGATAACAAATTATATTTAGAATATATAGCGTTTTGATAGAAAAAAAAATTTGTTAGATAATTGAATTTAAATTTCCTGGAAAGAATTTCAAAAATGGTGTGGCGATTTTTCCTGCTCCCTAAATATTATGTCGAAGATGTTTTGGACGACTGGGAGCAGATTGATGATGACCACCTAAACCTCTACCGCTAATGGACCTCGGCCGCCAGGTCATACGACAGGAAATTGGCCAACATCCAGCTGAAGATCGCATTCAAGATTTTGCATCGGCTTCATTCAATGAAAACTAATTAACTCTCAAGGGATCGTAGGTAATATATCATTCAGAAAACTATGTGTCTTTCCAATGTCAAGTATAATACCACAAAAGATGTGGTAACGAAAGCAAGAGTGGCCTGTAGTTTTCTGTTCGCTGAAAATCCATTAGCTGCTTCATAGCTGGTTTCTAACTGGATTAGATAGAATCTCACAAATTGACTTAATTTAGAAGCAAGGACACTATCCAAATCTGCCCGAAAGCGGGAATTTTTGTATTTTTATTGAAAAATTTTGATTTTTCTGAATTTCGTTCGCACCTCATTAAGAAGAAGTAATAAAACTAGAGTGGTTCGTTTGAGTGTATTCTATGAGGTGATCTATTTGTCTACGATAAATAGTCCCGTTTTGAATCATAGCAGTCAGTTAATGAGAAGCAAATCCAGTGAATTATTATGATATTAGCGCGATGGTTCAAGTGGTTTGAAGCGCGATTCGCTTGAGTGGGCCAAAGTTAAGTGTTCGAAATGAATGCTTTTCACAAATAAAACTGCATTTAGCGGCTATAAAGAAACATTTTTATATCAATAGCGCGGAGAATCACGAATCCACGAACTGTGTTCCTGGTCAAAAACATCAGTAATGCTGGTTAATTCCTAGAGTTGGGTCGTACTCGGATTTTTACATACTAGGTATTCCGAATACGAGTACAAAAAAATACCTGTTCCAAATATCTGTTCGAAAAATACTAGCTAGTATTTTTTGAAGTATGTACATATATACACACACAAGTACATGCGATTTGCAGTGATGTAATGAAACGGCATGATATGCCCTCCCCCATCCACCAGAGACAAAGTTCCCAGGCTAGAATGGTGATGGTGCAGTTGACCGTGAAAGGATACGAGCCATTAGTCCGTGCAGCTTGTCCGTAACTATCCAATGGTCGGTCACTTATTTGGCAAGTGTTTCTCCAATCTAGGAGCCATCTAAGGGAAAACAAGCAAATTCAATCAATTTAATTTGATTTTCATTTTAATATATGCACAAAACACCTCCTGTATTCATTCAAACTACCAGTGTCGAAAAATTTACTATGATAGGACCAACTAATCCTGTTGCCATCTATATGACTTTTCATCGATCGATGCCTGATACCAAACTTTTCCTGGCTAATCTAAAACAGTCGGTTTTCCACTTCGCCTCACTGAAGCATGAATTTGTCGAAAATTTTATTAAGAAATGATAAAACGTCTATTAAACATGCACCCACTAGGGGGCCAACCTTTTCGGTAAAGCTGGACATGAGTCACAACCCCGGTAGGGTTGGAGTGCAGACACGAGGAGAGCTTCAGCACAGCCGGAGAAGCCAACTGGCTAACCAAAAAGGATCTAAACATTTTTAGTGTTACTTTCAGTTTTCCCGGCGGATTTCATTTTACCGTATCTTCATTTTACCAGGCCGCTTTTTCCCATATTTGTATGGGAACAACTCAGAAAGATCCTCAAATTCATGCTAGGCCAAAAAAAATTTTTTTTTGAAAAAATGGACGTTTTTGCCTAATTTCCCCTATAAAAAAATTTGTTCGCCCTTAAAATATCACTATTGAACTCCCCGATCACTTTCAATCATCGAAAGCGCTGTAAAGGCAGTTTTTGCCAAAATATGGCCAAAAAAAAACCCCTTACTCCCCTACAAAACGTAAATTTTTGTAACACAGCAATAGGTCTTGGCCCGTTATGTCCCAAACAACTCTAACTCAAACTTGGCCGATTTTGTCCGATTTCAGCTACTTTTGCCCTAAAAACCTAAACCTAAAGTCCCAAAATACTCGCAAGCACGAAAATACTCTATACAAAAATATGCGATACGAAAATACTTGCAAGTTCCAAAATACTCGATACGAGTATATACTCGTATCGAATATTTTGGAACGATATGAGTATATTCGTATTCGAATATTTTGGAACGATACGAGTATATTCGTATCGAATATTTTGGAACTATACGAGTATATACTCGTATCGAGTGTTTTCCTATAATTTCGTCTCGCGTTCGAGATACTCGTGAGTACGAAAGCACTTGCAAGTATGAAATACGAGTTTATATTAATATTAGGATACTATTACTTCACTGTTTGATTGAAATGAATTAAATGGACGAAATTTATTGTGTAAATTCTTGATTACATGTATAGTCCAAAAAAATACTCGTACCTAGTATTTTTGAATTTCGTACTAGGTACTGGCTGTTCCAAAAAAATACCTGTTCCATATACCTGTTCCAGTATATACGCCTCATCTCTAAATTCAACTACTCGACTAGAGTCGAAGATTCAGTTGGCTGGAATGCGAATAGCTAGAAAAAGATACATTTCATCATAAGCAATAATGATTATCCACCAATTGTTTCTAAAAAATAAAGTTTCATCCTCCTGTAGACTCCACTAAACTCATTACTGCTACTTCAGATTCTGAAATTTCATTTCGAATTTTTCTAAAATTCGCTTAAAATTATCTTTATAAAAACAGAACGAATAATTTATTTTCCTGATTATAAATTGAACAGCTTTGATATGCTCAGGATAGTTGATGACATCAGAGCCATGATTCAAATGACTTCCTGATTCATATTTATTTTATTATTCTATTATTTTTATAAAAAAATGTCTTATTGTGCACTATCATAATCCCAACACCTAATCTTTGACTGAAGACAGAGACATGGAAACCCAATATCACATTAAATAACTACTTTTCCATGTGAAACAGCTTTATGTTCTAATTGCTCGTGGTGGCAATAACGAGTAGAGTATTTATGTTTGTATCTATAAATAGTGCACTAACTCTTAATATATAAATTAAGAGCAAACTATTAATATGTAAATATTTTATACTGCTAAGAAGCTCCAATTTTAGGAAGATATGATTTACATTTAAATAGATTTCAAAACATCCAATCTAAACCCCGAAATCAATATTATTTAAATTTTACATTTATCTATAATTGCAAAAAAGTTTCGAAAAAAGTATTTTTGGAAACAATTGCTACTAGTTTTATTTTTTTATGAATTTCTCTTTTATAATCTACTAATTCGTCGTTCGAATATGGCATATGATAATTATTGGCAATATATCGCCATTCAGTACCCTATTCCATAATAACGGACGTTACAAAAACAATCATATAGCCTAGCATCCAATAAAGCTTCACATCTCTATAATTTCTTCAATTTAGCCAACCGAAAAATACCAAATTAACCCATGTTTACATCCCCCACTTAATAAAAGCCACTGTTCTCTTGCCTATTGCCAGCTCTTTCGTCCTGTAGACGCAAGCGAGATAGGGCGACTGTCATTGTCAAATCGCAATCTTCTCTGAAATTCTGATGGCGGATCGCGGATGAGTGACGACGAAATAACATTGGATATTTTTCTGTCCGTGTAAAAAATGGCAAACGATCAATTCATTTTGAAAGAAGATGGTTTTCTAAATATCGGCACGGAATCAAGTACAATCACGTATCATTCGAGTCTCAATGTAATTTTGGCATTTAATCGCGAAAATGAAGTGAAGGTGCTCGACGTTCATTCAAGTGTGATTTTGAAATCGTGCCAATTGTCAGGTGAGTGCATTGTGCTCCGCGATGTTTTCTTCATTCTAACCGTGATGTTTGCAAGTGCAAAATGTGCGAATAGTTTCGAACCACATCTATTAATTTTGATGTGGCGTGTTACTGATTGATTGAAAAAATCCGGAAAATCCCACCCTGTCTGGGGCTCTGGCATATGTCCGGTTATTCACCGCACCCCGGGGGTTGCGCATAGTATCTAAAGTCAACGAGCCCTATTGCCTCGTAAAATCATGCACCTACGTACATTGTCTTTGATTTGCCGTCTTATCTACTTTACGTCAACAAATCTTCGTATTTCCTAATTGTTTCAGAAGCTAAACATCGTGTACGAGGACGGTATCTGCCGCTTCAGGAGAAAATTCTATTCTGGGATGATAGAAATATTGGCTTGCGTGGTGATTATAATGGAGTTCTTCTCCTGGATACAATTCTACAAGCTCCGGTACCGCAAAACGATGATATTGTTCGACTTGAAATGCTTCTGTCCGAAGCTATATTGTTTCAACAGAGTCTGCAGAGTCTAGAGGACCATGGAATCGAGTGTCCATCCGATGTTAGCAACGAATTATTGGAGAAAATCAAAGAGGCACAATGCAATGTGAAGAAGAGTATCAAAGCGCAAAGGGTAAGTTCAGAGGTTGTTTCATTTTCAGGATTTATCTTGAGAGTAATTTAGACAAAGCATGTTGATGTGAGTAATTCTACCATATTTCCCATAGTCAATTGGCAAATTATTTCGTTAATTAAATTTACATAATCTTAATTGTCAAAAAAAGCATTACTTGGTAGTCCGATCTAGGTTTACCTATTTAGGTTGAAATCAAACGATCCTAAATCTTTTCCTTTTCGGAGCATACAAGGTGATTTTTTATTTACACTAAACGTCAACATTTAAAGCCGAACGTTACCTAAAGGCTAAGTAAGGTTATATGAACCTCAGGTGGATTGATGTTTATGACCCCTAAGTTTGATTTTCCGAGAATACTGTTTAAAATTTTATTGACATAAATATTTGAAGCGTTAATTAAGAAAAAGCGCAACAATTGCAATAAGAACATTATTAAAATAATTGTCCTATTGGTACAAAATGCAAGGCCAGATCCGTATTAGGATAAGAAAACCCCAGCAAGATGCGCACTGTTTGCTTTAGTCATTCGGAATTGATCGATTTGTGCGTTGCATTAAATTTCGCAATTTCTGAATAATGATGTAATTCATAACTTATCATCCGAATAATGATGCGTCAATTATACTTAAGCTTTTGAGCTTCGTTGATGATACTATTGAAAAACAAAACATCTACATAGATGTGTATGTTTATTTTTAGATAATCTAAACATAAAATGATTCATAAAGTAACAAATACGAGAGTATTTGTTTCGAATCAGGTACTCTTATTTAACAGCTATGCCGGTTTGTAATAAATTTTTTTTAATAAAAAAATTATAATTTAAAAGAAAGGTAAAATATAATTTATTCAAAGTATTTGTCATCGCAAGCTGTCCCCCATCTTCTATTTCTATACTATTTTGCCATTTACTCTTTAAATTATGGATTCCTTCCCAAAAAAATTGTTCACAATTTGAGATGATCCGATCATTGGCACTTTTCAACATCTTCGTAATTGTTCACTTTTTTCTGGGAAAGTGCAAAAGACTTCGATGAAAACAAAAAAATACTATGAAGAAGCGGAGTCTTGTCAAAGCGGCAGGCGGGGCAGTTAAGCTCAGAAAAGCTTTATTTAAACGACACCCTTATGAGCTCACCAAATGTGCAATCCAATGAAAAAATTAAGAATTTTTAATTGGCACGCCTGGTAATTCTTTCAAGTTTAAAATTCAAAACATTAATTTGGTCTAATTTACCATTGTACTCATATATGAGGTGCATCAATAAAGTAATGTGACTAATATTTTTAAATATTTTTATTTGAATATAATTACAATTGAAAGTTGTTCTCCCTCAAAATAATTCACTTGTGGAGTCACAGCGTAGGAGACGGTTCTTCTACTCGTCATAGCAGTGCTGGAACTCGGATACTGGAATAGCCTTCAGCTGGTCGGTTGCAATCGTTTGAATGTTTTCGAGTGTCCCGTTTCAATTGCTTGTTCCTTTTCCTTACTGAAAATCTTAGTTTCGTACACTTACTTAATTCATTCTTACTACTATCACTTCATTTTTACATTTATTTATTTTTTATATATTTCGATAATACATATTACAGGGCTAACAATATCTTTAAATTTTATTATATTCTTAATTTTTACTAAAACTGTCTACTAGCAGAAGAAAATGTTTGCATTAAAATGAAGATGTCTATATGGGTGCGTCCAAACGGATATGTACAGATGTTCCAAACAATGCATTGACTAGGTTTGCTTTTCTGCAATTGCCCACAAGATTGCCAATTCCCTACGAAAATAATTCAATATCACGATCAATTTAGTCCCACCATACATAACTGCTAGCTAAAATTTGTATTTTTACTACTCGTATGTGGCATTCATGTAGAATAATTAAAACTTTATTCTTTAACTTAATCGGAACTACTATACGAAACTCATAAAATAAGCAAGCGTGCTCTTCCACTAGTAATATTCTTTTTTGCCAGTATTGCTTTACTGAATTAGGAAGTTGGATTTGCCGGCCAACCTCCGCTAACATAATAACTGATTTTTTTTAGCAACTTGTCCTTGTTGGTAGCCTTTTCGATGATTGGCGTATCTATAGGACCGTCTTCAAAATGAAAGGTGTTGATAGTACCATGGTCTTCATTTTCCTCACCCTTTCCAATATCTGGTAACAGTAAACGATATAACCATATTTGCTTTTTCGGAGCTTTTACGGTAACACATTTCTAATTCATGCATTGAAAAAGTAACTTGCCATCTCTGCAGGCGAGGTGCCGCTACCTTGGAAATCCCTTTGTTTGGTTTGAAAATATCGATTAGTGGCTTATTGTATGCGGAATTTATTACCCTAATTAAAAATAATACCATACACTAAAGAGACCTGCCCTATCAGAAAGAACAGATGTGGCAAGACGGTTTCCTGGGAGAACCGGGAACTACAGAAGCTCAGGAAAAGTAGGAAACTTCTCAATCGAGCTTGTAACAGCAACACTGAGGATCACTAGATTGCCGACAGAACCTGGCAGAAAATTTTTAAGAATCTGGTGAGGACTTCCAAGAGGGAATCATTCAAATCGTTCTGTGAGGAATTGGAAGATGCACGGGAGACATCGGTGCTTTGCAAAGTCCTAGAGATGGATCAATCAGCTAAGCTGGATTCTCTAAAACGCTCGAATGGAAACTTAACGAAGTCCAAAAAGGAGTCTCTACAGACTTTACTTGAGACTCACTTTCTGGATGCTCTGGCAATTGAAACGCAGAAGGCATCTGCGCGTCTGACCAAACTTCCAGCTCTTCGCAGCAGTAGGAAATGCTGGTGCACAGCTAGATCTGTGGTCACTAGTGAAAAGGTCAGGGATGCAAATATGTCTTTTGAAAATTTCAAATCGCCGGGCATGGATGGCATCTATCCGGTTATGCTAAGGGAGGGAATTGACCACTTGGAGGCAGACTTAAGATAAATCCTTTGGGCATGCCTAGCCTTGGGGTATGTTGCGTCACTTTGCCGAGAGGTAAAGTTAGTTTTTATACCTAAACCAGAGAGATGACTATTCGGATCCAAGGTAATTTAGGCAGATCAGCTTAACTTTGTTTATGTTGAAATAACCGGAAAGATTTGTTGAACGACACATACGCACTAGGGGCTTAAGTCTAACCTCTTAAATGATTAGCAACAAGCGTACCAGCGAAAAAATCATGCAAGTCGGTTCTTCATTCTCTGGTTTCCATAGTCGAAGGAGCGATCTCAAATGATGAGTATGCGATGAGGGTATTTGGGGACATTGAAAGGGCCTTTGGCTGCGCGCCCTTTTGTGGAGCTATGTAAAGCTGCGAAAGCTCATGGCGTCGATGACGTATTAAGCCTCGATTACATTGAGCGAGTTTACAAGCTACTAGTCGGCGAGTGTAGAAGCGGGCGTTTCAGCTAGTGCGATAGTGATGATGACACATAAAACCTACCACTAGCTCAGCAGCCAACTAGCTAGCGAGTTAAACACAAACTGAAACCAAGAACCACCGAGATACTTGTAGCTAGTTCGCTAGCAACTCTGATGACACGAGGCTAGTTTACTAGCTAACAA
This sequence comes from Nemotelus pantherinus, assembly GCA_963978885.1. Classification (NCBI taxonomy): domain Eukaryota; kingdom Metazoa; phylum Arthropoda; class Insecta; order Diptera; family Stratiomyidae; genus Nemotelus; species Nemotelus pantherinus. The sequence goes on from OZ022264.1 coordinate 40,018,050, forward strand.
GCCCACTCGCCAGCGAGTAGCGAGTAAAGTAGCCCGGCTTTCAACTTTGCCCGCAGATTATTTACAATCTGCTAGTTAGCTAGTGGACATAATTACACTGAGCGAGTTTACAAGCGGCTAGTGAATTCGCCGGCTTGTAGCTTGTAAAATTGCTCAATGTAATCGAGACTTTAGGTGGATACACGCCATTCTGACGCAGAAATTGTAGCTGGCAGAAGCTGGAGCCGACTGCCACTTAAGAACGGTGGCGACAAATGGATGCCCTCAAGGGGGTGTCCTATCACCGCTCCTGTGGAGTGTGCTAGTTGACTCCCAGAACGGCTGCATGCGCAGGCTTATGCTGATGACGTAGCCACACTAGGAGTCAGCAAAGATCTGAATGTGGTATGTAGAAATACACAACGCGCATTGGATCTAACTGACAGTTGGTGTTCGGTTGGCGCACAGTGAATCCTGGTAAGACGAAACTTGTTCAAAGAAAACTGGAAGGACTAGTGCTTCCAAATATGAAGGGTGTATCTCTTCAACTTTCACATGATATCTTGGAGTAATCTTGGACTAAAAACTTGTCTGAAAGAACCTTTGGAAGTGAAGTTTACTCGTACTTTAAATGATTTTGGACAGTGCCAGAGAGCTTTTGCCACCATATGGAGTCTAAAGCCTCGTGTATTTATGTGGAGCACTGTTCTATTGGGGGTTCGATGCTGACTATGCCTTCGGACGCTCGAGTGTCCTTCCTCGACTTCGGGAGAAGGTACGAAGTAATCTCCTTGCGCAGAGGTGACTGGAAGGATCTAAATCTCTGTACGAGGAAATACTCCGAGATCTTCTTCGGCTCGAAGACAGATGTTAGATCTGGAGCTGGTGTCTATCTGCATTCATCGAATGACAGGCGGGCCCCTTCTCTCGGAGAGCACGGAAAACCATACAGATATATGGTTCGCTGATCATTGCACTTTTGGCTCTGGATTCATGCATAAGCTGCGTCACTAAGCCGTCCGCAGTTCGGCGTCTTTGCAAATTCCATTGGAGAACCCTTATCTACGCAGCAGCTTCTTCTGCGCATCGAGCGCTTCTCGGAAAGCTTTACATGTTCCTGACTCTAGAACATGCTTGGCTTCTCCTGTTTTGCGTTTGTCGTTGCAAGTGGGTCCAACCTTTTCACACATCTAGCAGTTAGTGCTACGGTCTGGTCCTTTGCAGCACTTTTTTGTGTGGTTGTATCCCATGCACTTGAAACAGCGCATAATTTCAGGACGCCACCTTATCGTGGCATTAACCCAACTAATTCTTATTCGTACAGTATTAACTAGCTTCAAAACTTTTGCTTCATCCAGTTCAACGATGGCTTTCCTCTGTTTTCTTAGTTAGGGCTACATTCTAGCGTTCTTGCATTTTTTTTAGCTTCAGCTTGCACATTGCAGGTAGTTTTGATAATATATTTTGTCCTACGGTCTCTAGACTGTGTCCTTTCCACTTTCCTCGGCTCTAGCTCAGCCTTCCTACTCTACAAGCTTCTCTAACTTCGAAAGCATCTTCAAGTTCAAGAAGTCCGTCTTTCACAATAAATATTTACGTGAATTTGTAGTTGATACATTATTTTTATTTTTTTTTCTACTGAAAGAAAAACTTAAAATATACATTTCTAATCACTACTTTCAGTGGAACACCGTCTGTATCGAATTGCCATATTCCAGTTTGAAATTAGTCGCGAACAATGTAGTATTCAATTTAAAACAGCTAGAACGACATATTCCTGCATTAGCGATTGCATCTGCGATAAATGAACGTCTAACAGATCTCTTAGTTGGGCCACGCGTTCTCGACACAGTTAATTCTGGAACGTTCGAACGTTGTCTGATGTATTCGGAAGCAACCCGCCGTCAAACATTCGAAAAATGGCCTCATATGGACTACAAGTGGGCACTGCCGGATCAAATGGCACAGGCCGGTTTCTATCATCAGCCCAGTTCGACTGGCGAGGATCGTGCAATGTGCTTTACATGCAATGTATGCTTAGTTTGCTGGGAAAAGACTGATGAACCGTGGAGTGAGCATGAACGACACTCGCCGAACTGTCCTTTCGTGAAAGGCGAATACACGCAAAACGTTCCGTTGTCGGTTACGTATGCAACAAGTCCAGCTGTTCCGACAGATGGATTTAGTGTGATATCGAACACCGATCATAGCCATATTTTGTGCACGAGTAATGCCAGTGGCGATGTAACTATCTGGAGTATGGAGAGGCAATTGAAGAAAATGCATACGTTTCAGATACAAAGTTTCTTACAATTTCTAAACTATGGTGACCAAATTAGTTCGGTAGAAGTGACGGCAATATGTGTTCTACCCATTTACAATAATTCAGAATCAGCACATAACGGATTTTCGAATAAAGTACCAGCAATAAGCCCGAAAGTTACAATTTTAGGCTCGAAATTTGTAGTTGCGACAACGGTCAAGAGAACATCTGGCGATTCACAACTTTACTTAAGCACTTTTGTTGTAGAAGATGAAGAATGCGGTAAAGAGAAAATTACGATTTCGGATGACCCTTTGAAGTCTGACCTTATAAGCAAATCTGATTTCGTCAAAGAATCGTCTCTTTCTAAAATCGTGTCTGAAGACAATTACGATTGCACGTTCTATTTGGATTTCGATGATTCTGCACCACAAACAGGACTATCGCAGATAATCGAAGATACTGAAAAATGCTTTACGGCGCAGGAACTCGCCAAATTAGAAAATATGGATGTTACAAAAGTACAAACCATTATAAATACCCCTAAAATGGATGAAATCGCCTGTCGACTACTTTGCTCTGTTGAAGTTTATAGTTCGCTTCCTTTTGAATATGCCATAACAAACATTCTGTCAATAAACGAAGGAAAAAATTTGCTGGTGCAATTACAACGGGTTGAAGCGATCGTTGGGGATATCGAAGATGAAACGCTCAAGATGGAAGTCGATGAAGATGCTACGCCTATACCAGGAAGCTTTAACGAGCAGTCACAACTACAGATATTCGGCATAAATGAATTCGGGGTAATAAACGAACAGGCCTTGTTCTTACGTAGATTCGATTATGACAAGACAGCCAGAGAATTATGTCTGATACCAAAACTTGATAATACACCCGCAGCTAGTGATTCCGATTTTGCTGGTTCTGTTTGCTGTTCGGTTTGCATGGATGGCACATTAGAACTTATACAACTAAACTCTCTTGAAACGATTGCCAGCGTTTTCATGAAGAACGAAAAAATCGTTTCGGCGACATATTGCAAAAGTTTAGAGCGACTGTGTGGTTGCACCGAGAATGGTTCTTTAATATTCTACGCGCTACGTGATAATGAACCAGACTCAACCGATGAAATGATGGACGATGAAAACGGTCTCTTAATTACATCGGATACGTCATTAACCGGATGTGAACAAGACGTATCGGAAATAGACGGAGGAGCTTCGGGCAGCCCGAAAAATGCGAAAAAGCAATCAGACCAACAGCAAGCCAATTTCCCATCATCGAACTTAGTTGGACCAGCGGGAGATAGTGCGCATTCATCGCCTACTCCAAATTTATTAGCATACAAGAGTGAACTAACTACATCCGATTTGCAGCAACTATACTCGTTGACTTTGTTTGATGAAATGCTTACCTCGTACGTTGCTGAGGTGCCTGGTTGCTGGAATGAATTAGTTCAAGCACAGAAACAGCGACGCCAGCCGCAAAATCTGCGGCCAGGTGATGATACACATTTGACTAAGACATGGAGATTACATAATGATGCGTAAGTGTTATATTTTCTACATTTTAATTATAAGACTTAAATGTTTCGATTGGGGCTAAAGGAGCACGCACGGTATGATTCGCCTTCTAGAAAAAATGCTTCCATGAATAACAAATATGAATTTACACTTTTCCAATATTATTCATTTTCAGAACAACATGGGATGAGCATGTCATCGAACTGTCCTTAGTAAAACCCTCCTCACTTGGTCACATCGATTTGAAGTTTTCGCTATATCAGCAATGTCCCAATCCACCCGCAATTCAAGTTACGCTCCTGAAGCAAAATACCAGCGGCTTTGGATATCGCATGAAACCACATCATCTAATCAACCTAAAAAATGACACGGCTGTGGATGATAACATCGAATTCAATATAGCCGATAATGAGAGTAAGAACGATAAATTCGAAATTTTCCTTCATTAGTAAGTATGTAATTTCATTAAAGATTCTAACGAAAATCCTGTACTTACCGAAGAGTATCTGCAAGCGCAAAACGCGGAAATTTTAGCTGGCCCGATTGAGCTGTCATCTTGCATGGATCTGTGCGATCAAGGTGGTCTTGTTACGCTGACAAGCCCGAAATTGTTCAAAACCCGTGCCCGAAATTTCCTTTTGCATATCAAGACAATGGTTGATCCATCTAAAGAGGGTCAAGGTAAAACTAGAGGTATGTTCGCAATGCACATTCGACACAAAAACAATCGCCTAACCAATCCTAATATGCATGTTTTTTTTTAAAATTGTTATACTAACCCGATCATTGTAAAACCGATACACACTAAATCATAACTTTTCATCCTTTTCAAGTGTTTGTTTTTAGCCGAGGTAAACACGAAATATGAACAATATTTTTTTATTAAAACCATTTCAGTTCCTGTTAGAAAAAAAGGTGTCATGCGCTTCCTGTTTTCATCATTTTCAAACAATTCATCACAAAATTCGACTAATGCCACATATTCTCAAAATTCTTCAAATAAACAATCGCGAAATGATTACTATATAGGTATGAATTAATTTCAAATGTTCTTAGTAGATTTATTATTGCTATTGTTGAGTAATTTACTATTGCAACTGAATAGAACCATTTCGCATTTATGTTGAATAGCTTTTATTTTAATGTTCTATGTTATTATTGCTTGGTTGTTTGTTTGAAAAAAAGCAAGTATCTTTTTCTCTTTGTATGCTTTGTCCAGCGAGTTATAATGAAATGATTATGGACGATTTTTAAAGAGCTGCAATTTATTCGAAAATTCTCTCTCTGTAGCATGTTGTAATTGTTTTATAATGTTTTATAATCATTCCATATTTAAACTTGCTGGATATTTGATTTAAGTACTTTATTCAATTTTATTATTTTTATTCCACTTCAATCCTAGTCGTTAGAAATAATTACTTTGATTAATTATATTTTCTGGTTTTTGGAGTAGAATATTATTAAAAAGCATATCTTTTGTATTTTAATTAATATATGGACGCAAAGTATTAGATAGAAGATACGGAGCGAAGTCATATTAGACCAATAATCTATGTTAATTTATCAACTTAAAATAGTAAAACATCTACTAATCTGAACTTCATATGCCAGACAAACTATTAACAATTAATGGCAAGCAAAGTACTCAGCCAGCTTAGAATATTGTAGAATATTGTACATATCTCGATCGCGAGCCTATCTCATCCAATTAGACAAACCTAAGCTTCGAACGTCCTGGTCAACGCCATCCGTTCAGCCCAAACACGGCCTCCTCCCCTGTCTTCCGCCGTAATATCAGCCACAAAGCTCGATGCCCTGCGCACCGGAGTCTGTCGAGCTTAATCTATGTAATTATATCCGTTTCTTGGTAGATAGCTTACAACTTGTAGCATATCCTGAAATGCCCTTCTTCACATATGGGGCCAACGATTCTATACAGGACTTTCCTCTCGAACGTGACTTTTGCTGAGCACCCAAGTCCCGTGAATACTCATACGTGAGTACTGGCAAGACCCATTGCAGATGTTGAACGGTCTGGAGATAGCATTTCGACTATTTTTTCCTTGGCTTTCACCAGCTAGTATTCCGCCGGCCCCAGAGGCTTTTTCAGCCGCCTCCTGTCTCTTTGTACCTTTTCTGTTCTTGGTGGCGGCTGCATAAGGTCTGCTGCATTGATGATGTCTCCAATTCTTCGTTGAGCTGATCGTTTAGCAATTTACGCAACTGCACTTCCCATCGCTCGAAAATGCCTCAGGATCGGTGATCAGATTACAATCTTTATCCTTGCAGTATGTGTGCGTGATGTGAACTACTTTATGTTTCGGATTATTTGGCAAAATTTCCGAGACTGATGGAGACCTGGGTCCCCAGGTCTTTCTCCTAGGCTGCTTTTTTCTATCTGTAAAGTATCTTCTTCTGAGCTTTTTATGTCCCGCTTCGCGTGCCAATGTTTCTCAGTCCCTAGTTTGGATTTATCATCAAACCAGTCGTGCCGATCTCTGCGACTATTGCCTAAAAGGCGACTGCGATTACTAAAAACTGTAGTTTTATCTAATATAATGTACACCCGGCATCAATCATGTTGATTCGAACCTGCGATGAAATGCGTTTATGTAAAATAATCCGCGCTCGGAAAACCATACCAACAAGATACTTGCTCCAATCTATGTTGGCATCTCGGTACTTTAGTACTATCATCGACTCGAATAGTGGGAACACATGGTCTATCTAATTACGAGTGGCTTCATCAGGTGATACTCAGACGGCCTTACGGATATTTTTACGGGGGAACCTAGTACTCGCAATTTGAAGTTGACTCTATGACTTCAAATTCATTGTCATTAGTTCTGTCATGCAAACTATGGGCGCCTGAATACCGGCTCCCGATCTATTAGATTTCAAAGGATGATTTATGCATCATACCTTGGGTAGGCATAGAGGATCTCCCCCATAGATCCGTGATCGATTATGAGTCTGATGTTTGCAAATTTATCTCTCACGTGAATGGTGCATTGCCTTTCATTAAAAGCGTTAAACGCTATGATGGTAGACTTTAGTTTTCGGCTGACGAGAAAGCCTACCCCGAGCACATGGTGTCTAAATAACAGCTGTAATATAAGTTCTTTAGTAAAATACCATTCATTCTGATTCCTGGTATTGCTGTTATATCAGCCTTAGAATCTTTATCCGGCAGCTCTGTATAGCAATCTAACGTTCCATAAGGAAACTCACGAATCGTTTACCCGTTTTCTTTTGTGTGATCCTTGTTGTGGTATCAATCCGGTTCCGAGATTTGTTGTTAAATTCATGATGAGCGCTTTGCAGAGATTTTACGCTAGAGGTTAACGGTACAGGGACTAGCCTGATAATATTAGCCAATATTACCTGAAAAAAAGATTGTTGTCCACAGCCAACACGAGGAGGTTAAGATAAGACTTCTATCAGGCGAAATAGATACGGCACGTGCATATATTCATATACCATATGTTACTCCCTCTATTCGACTGATGAGTTTTCCTTCATAAATAGTATATATCCTATTCAAATAGAGAGTACTGGCAAAGCTAATCATTCACCTGCACAAGACCAGAAATAAATCAAGAGTTTCTTCCTTTTCGATTTAGCGAAACAAGCTGTAAGCGATATTGACGTTCTCATTTATAAAAAAAAATGTTTGTTTAAGTTGATTATCAAACATGTGCTCGTTACAAAATAACATACAAATAGTAAGCAATAGCACAAAATTTTCATGTGATGGCATTATAGCAAATGACGGCCTTTTCAAATTATGATTCGCTTGCCGCTGCCTAAATATGAGAATTATATTCAACTTGCTGTGGAACAGCTGTGCGTAGCTGAATTTTAGCCTGAACTAAACGGAATTTCAGCCTGTAATTTAATTTTCACAAAAGCGAAACGATGGAAAATTCATAAAATTTCAGCAACTGTAAATAAAGCGCTATTTTGAGTTTTAAAATGGCTGAAACTTCAAGTTAAACGTTTAGTTGTGGGTTCAGTTTCCAAAAATGAATACAATGCTTCCAATATCCCAATCTATTTTACGAGTTTTTGGTCTAAGGATGCTTCTTCAAAGGTTAAAATTTCACAAGCTGTGTACTATCCGTAATTGCACAGTTCTTCTTGTCAAGCCCTTCCTGCAGGATTCGAGAAATTCCAGCCTAGCTTCCAGTTGCGACTTACCATGTCATCAAATGTTGATCTAAAATAAATTTTTACTGACTAGCACTTCCAAACCGACACATTCACTTAAAAATCATCGAATTCTTCTTCAACTTTTCCCAAGCTGCCGATATGACCAGCAAAGGCTACTACGGTATAGTCTTACTTGAAACTTCTCTGCCAGGACTCTTCATTGTTTGGCAAGAACTTGCTTCCGCCTGAGTCAACGACTCCTCCACAATACCTTACATAAGTTCAACGAAACCGAACCAAAAAAAAAAAATGGGCAACCAGTTACTACTATCCGACGACCCATTTTTCCTCCTCCCATATCGTTCAAAAAACACAGCTACAGGAAACGACTGAGCTTCTATAGCTATCCTACACCGACAATGAGTTAACACCAGCCTATGAACCGATTTGCACTTGCATGCAAGCTAAACTTAAACTCACAGAAAAGACGACGTTTACGTGCAACACAGCACACAACGGGTTTAGGTGGCGAATAGCGGCGGCGCTGTCCCGTTACAAAGTCTAGGCCTGATATGGGAAATTTTAGAAAAGCATTTCGTACAACAATTAAAGACGCCTACTAATTTTAGCAATAAGAAAATGCTATCCGTCCAGCTTAGATTACTGGCTATCTCGTAGCCTGAAATATGAAAAGAAAGCAAGTAAAGAATAATAATAGCATCGCTAGAAGAAGGATGAGTGGGAGATGAGGTGCGTTTTGAAAATGTAAGACAGCTTTGATGCATCAAATATGATCTAATTAGCTCTACGCCAAGTTAAAATCCTTGATGATACATTCTTCAATGAGTATGCAATCACGATTAAATTCTGTAGCGTTTCCATGGAAGTCGGCAATAGAAACAAGAAATCAACAAAATCAGAATATCTGTAGATCCGATTGGAAGATATAGTCATTAACTAAAAGAAAAGAGGACAAGCTGCAGAAAGGACAGAGCCTTGGAGAACACCGGCATTCATTTCACGGAAAACAGAAAATACTCCATACAAACCTTAAAGAAAGTGAGCAACCACTAAGAGAGTTTCTTTGCAGTTTGTCCTAAAAGAAATTTGCAGAGAAAAGTTTAAACTTATCCAGCAATTTAGTATGCTCCTCAACATTATGAATTTGGGTAGATCCTGAAAAAAATGTGCAATTGCTCTGGAAAATTTTAAATACAAAACCAAATGCCCTTACCCTACTGATAGCTAGGAAAAAACTCTTTCGCCTAATGCTTTGACCAAAATGGAAAAAAAGCCCGCCAAATTGTGACCTTACAGGCGCTGGGAGTTTATTTATAGATCTCTCGCAGTTCACTTAGAAAGTAAACCTTGTTTGTGCTTCCTTAATCCTAATTCCTAAATGGTCCCAATTAGCTTTCTTTTAATGCCACACCAACCTTTTGATTTAAGGCTAATTGATGGGTGATAAGGATATGAAAATTTTAGCAGGAACTTAAAACAGAAATGGGATACTTATCTAGAAGTGACGCAAGAAAGAGAACTACACGATCTACACAATGTCCAAACATTGGAGGTAGTCGAGTAAGGCAGTGCACTAGCTACTCGCCAGTCACTCGCAAAATAAGTCGATATGCCTGCCCGTCGAACTTGTGATTGAAAAATCGTTGACACACTAGGTTTTAGGCATTTTGAAATCACCTACGAAAGAAATTCCCGAGTAAATTCTGAAATCCTTCAAATATCGAAAGAAGGTGTGTCGAAAGAGCGTAGATTTTTCATCAGCCACATTTGGAGAGCGATATATAATGTATGACAATGTTGAACTCGAATCAAACATAATAAAACTTCAGATGAAAACAAAGCTTCAAGTTTATAAATCAATAATAAGATCTCTGTGCTATGGATGCGGAATATGGACCCCCACACAAGCATCCGCAAATATGTTAAACGCCTTCGAAAGACGAGTGCTTAAGCATATAATTAAAGCAAAATGAGAGGCGAATAAGATACAACCACCAGTTGTACGACATATTTGATCGCCAAAGTCATCAAATTGCGGAAGCTGCAATGAGCTGGTCACGTGCAGCAAATGGACGAGCATCGAATACCTTATAAGTTAGTGGACGGAAAGGCCGACGGTCAAAGGCCAGTGAGAAAACGTAGGAAACGCTGGTCCGACTCTGCCGACAAAGACTGCGCATCGCTGCTCCGATTTCGAAATTGGGGAACGTTAGACCGAGACAGTTGAAGTCATTTTCTGCAAGAAGCTAAGACCCGAGATGGGCTGTAGTGCTACGATGACAACTTTGAAATGTTTCAAATTGTCTCCATTTTTCAAATCATTATCGAAAATTATCTTTGAAAGGTGTCCAATATCTTATGTTCGTTTTGTCATCGATTTAGGTATCGTGCGTGAATATCTACTGGATGCCAAAATTTATCATATCCGTATTGCGTCTGTGGGGCAAAACTGTTTGAAGCAAAACATTTCCTTTCACAAAAAAAAACCTAAGCTCTAAAATGACTATCATTCCAATTTAGTATTTTATCATTTTCTTAGACGCTGCTCATTCAATTCTTCTATTTAATGACTTAAACATAAAATGTTTAGCATGAATTAGAAATTTGTAGTCGAAATAATAAATCGCGTACCGCATTTATTCCCCTTCTCTGTTATTTCCACATTATTATTAAAATTGAAGCTTTTGAGCATGATTCTATTTACTTATTTGCCATTTAAGTATTTTTTCGAGGACAACCTTAATTTAATTTGTATCTTTTATCTAATACAGTAATAGTTCTTTGCATTAAGGTTTTATAGGCTCTTCACTATTAAACTATCAATTTCATTTTCTGCTTAATTCTTAGTTTTAATAGCTAAGCGGTTTTCATATTAGTGCAACAATTATAACAATCGATTTGATAATTGTATGCATAAATGTTTAGTAAAATTACGAAGAAAAAACTAATATATTTCTTTAACAACAAGGCTGTGATTGGCTTCATGAAATCTCAATAACGGTACGTAGCACGAAACCCGATAACAAAATCATGAACGATCGTATGCAACGCGTAGCTATGCTTGAATCGAATGGATTTATCGATAACTTACTAAAACTTAGCTGTGGACCGTCAAGACTGCAACAGAATATCGCTTTGGATATTCTAATTTGGGTTTGTACAATACGATTGACGCGATTCCGATCGCCAAAAATGACTGATCGAGGAGGAGGTGGAGGCAGCGGGAGTGGAAGTAGTAAACTCAAAGGCAATGAAACGCAACCGAAAGCGTCGACAGCAGCCGGAGGTTTTAGTGATAGCTGCAACATGGATATGTCGGTGCAGCAAAAGGAATGTGTTGCTTTGGTTGAACAGCAATTGAAAAAATTAATTTTATCGTGCATTATTCATGGCGATAGAACTCTGGCTCACAAAGCTGTCAAATTGGTTTTGATTGTTTCAGAGTATGTATATTATTTATATTGATTGAAGTGATCGTAATACATTTTTTGCTTTCTCTCCATAGGGGAGTTCGAAATCTGCCAAATGATATTCATCAGAAGTATAGTTTCGATGCATCACTTCGGATTGCAATAGTTTCTTGCTTGCCATTCATTATGACTTCGAAGTATTCAAGCGCTGTACGCTGGTTCACGTTCCTTATTTCAGCCACTTCGAGTGCGGAGTCACATGTACCGATATCAGAATGCTGTGTAAAATTGCTCATGAATTTGACTGGTGAGATTAACAAGCGGTTGAATACATTCGACTCACTATTGGGATCAAGGTAAGCATTTTTCCTTCCATATCAAGTTAGTGCATACGAAAAATAACTCCATTCAAAAGATATGGGCTCTATGGATTTCCATTCGAACCGGACATATTCGATTTAGGACTGCCAGCACTAAGCAGAAGTAACGCAACACCAAGCACCTTAGCTAACATCATCAAATCAAATGCAGGACTTGCACAACCCGGAGGACTTGACATAAAAAAACTAAGTTCAATAGACTGTGTAGAGCTACGATCTTTTCCGCATCTGATCAAGCGCAAAGGTATAAGCAATCAGGTTCGAGGTCTTCTTGAAGTCGAACCACTGCATTTTACGTGCCTTGCTGCTTCGGAAGCAACTCGTATAGAAAATATGGACGCGTTGACATCAAGCACAGTCTCGAATATTAATATGGACGATATTGTTCAGACATCCACACCATTGTACAACAATGCAGATGGATTTTTTGATATGCAGAAAAAAGATGGCGAAGAAGATAAAGTAGTATATTCTCTAGAAAATATATGAGTCGAGTTATTTAAATTTTTTAATTTCTAGATGAACGACGATATCATAAATAACGTGAAAAATATCCTAGTAGATAAATTTGTGAATTCGGCACTTAAAAAATACAAAATTAAGGACACTCTAGTGACTATCAAATCGAATGGAGTTGGTAGGGATATTGTCAAATTAGAAATTAGTCAAAATAATTTCAAACATTTTTTTAAAATATTTTCAGCTGACCCAGCAACGGAAATATTTGGACCGTATGACCACAAAGTTCAGAAAATCACACCAAAAACTTCAGCGCAATATCAGGAACCAGAAGAATATAATCCGTCGGATGAACTGAACTCTGAGGCTAAATTCGCTAGTAAAATAAAAAAGTATATGTCAGAGGGTGGAAACTCGGAAGACTACAATAGTATATTTTCGTGGCACAAGCTACTCTCTGTACCGCCGAAACAAATGGTTGTAATCGATCGAATACATTCCGGAGCCCGTAGATTTGTCGTGATCGATTTCGGATCGCCTGTTCTATTAACAGATTTGGTACTTTTTTCAATTTGAAATTTCTTCTTGCTCACTAACTGACGTATGTAATAGGTTATCCCGGCATGCGTTGAACTAGCGTCCTTATATATTGACATCTGGTGCTTGGACGAAGATACGGATAATAGTAGGATAGTAGCTACACAGGACATTGGTACAAAGACTCTTGTTCTAAGCAACCTGCAGCCTCCGCCGATTTGTCGCTACATGAAAATTACAATAATTGGTCGCTATGGAATGTCAGCGACACGCTGTAAAATCCCTATTGGGTATTTCTACGGTCATGTAATCATATTAGAGAATGATGCATACGCTGATCCTTGTTAGTAGAGCAATTAAAAGCATTTAAATTTTCAAATTACCCTTGATTTGTTTCGTAGTGCTGAACTATGTTAAGGCCAACCCGGGAAACGTTGCTGGACAAATTAAGGCTTTGAAATCACTCTACGAAGATGTTCATTGCCGTTACAGCCTATCTAGCAGTAAATTAATCGAACTACTGACACCGATCCTAAACAGTGAACTCTGCAATATTGCTCATATGCATGCCTATATAAATAAACTTAAAGACGATGACAATCAAATTGATAACGCTAAGATTGTTAGCATATATGATGTAAGTATATGTTATTGATATGACGTTACTGATGTCTTATTTAACTTCTTATATCTTAACAGGAATGCATTAGCTTACAACACCAAATCAACATTATTCGTAATGTAATTGATCGACTTGAATATTCTTTGGATCCCAACAAAAAGGCAAATCATAGCCAAACACTTGCGTCGGCCTCCAGAGACAAATTGAGGACGTTAAGCGAAAGTTTAATTGAAATCTTACTTCATTTCACAATAGAATATGGCGCCAATGTAAAGAGCATTCAATATTCTTTTGTTGTGTTACTCATCATAATTTTTTTTTATTTTTTAGAATATATTGTCAATGAATTCATTTTTTAACATTGATGTAGCCAATACACTATTCAATACATTAGTAGTATCAGGAGATGCTCATATTCAATTAGCAACATGCTCGCTTCTAGTGCGGATGTGCTGTTTTCAATCGTGGTGGGGTGATTTTTTGGCGAATATATTTTGTACACTTTATTCATCACAAAATACTAGAATATTTCCACAAGACAGGTAATTTAGGACTGACCTTTCATTTGTAAAGGCACTTTATTGATTCTGTGTTTCCTCTTCGTTTAGAGTATTTTTCCTTCTTTCCTATCTTGGACGTAAAAGTATTACTATGGGCGCATGCCGTTCTATTGTTATTGATGCCATTTTGAAGACTTTAGCCCGACTTTTGGCACCTATTTCGCCGCGTTACAGTCGAACTGGCAACTTGGGTGGTGGAGAGGCAAATCAACCGGCCAGTAGTTCGCTGTGGTCCAAATCCGATTTACAGCTAATAACCTGGTTGTTACTGTTCTTGTCTGTTTGCTTGGATGGAAGTGTTGAAAAGAAGGACAAATGTAAGAAATAATCTAGCGATTTGTAGAAAATTTTGTGAAAGTCTTTTGTTTGCCACAGCTGCCAATCGATGGGAGTTTATGTCTTGCGAAACAGATCTATCGAAATCCAGACCACAAAGTTCTTCGAATTCGGGTAAATCCCTACCGAGGTGCTTTAAAAAACGTATTATTCAGCAAAACAAATTCAATGGCATTCAAACGTATACGGATTGGAGTAAGAAAATGTATATGCTTCAGAGTGAGGTAAGATAAGTTTTCCATAGCTAAGTATTCTAGAGCACTAGTTATGTATTCATATCTGTTTATTTCTCCATTATGCATAAATAAACTTTCAGCTGCCTGAGATTTTCATGGAATTAACCGGCAAATCGAAACCAAAGATTACTAAACTTAATGTAGCACCGAAACCACCTAAGGAACCACCAGCCGAACCAGAGAACTCATTTGATCAGGGTTTGAAATCCACGAAAATAGCAAATTTACTGATTGTTATACGCGGACTAATAGGACTTATTCTGGAAATGGATTTCACTTGTAACATGGATTTATTTTTGCTGACATGCAAGGTTTGTTTGTTGTTGCCCAAATATTTTCCATAAAAATGGAATAAATCTATATCGATGTTGTCTATTTGCAGGTAATTGCACGACTAGTATCAGCATGTAAGCCGGCCATTCAATTATCGAAAGTTATTACTTCAAATCAACTGGAACAGCTCATTAGGCTTGCCGTTTGGAATGATCAGCAACAACCGTGGGCTGTCCATACAATTACCTGCCTTCTTCAGGTTATCTTCGATTTTTTGCAGAATTTTTATTCAATGCTAATTGTATCACTCTTATAGGATCTATTGGATGCAGATAAAAACTTCAAAGAGTCCTTTGGAGAGGAAAATGACAACAATGATGGGAACATAATGGAGGGTGTGTTAGAAGTCGAAGACACTAGCATCGACATTTCTGGTAAGTCATTATAGGTATTTGTAATTCAAAGCTAAGACGCATAACTCAGTAACAAAGAACAAATGAGAAACTATTTTCTCGTGCGAATATTGACACCTCTTTTCGCTTGTTACTATGTAGAACCATCCCAGGGGATGATGCAGAACTCACAAGTAGTTAAAGATGTTAGTTATGCAGATAGTAAGTAAAAATTGCCTTATTAATAACTTGTTGCAAGACCAGAAAATAAAATATTCTCGAATTTCAGCCGTAAAATATGGCCAGCTACCGTCTCTCATCGAATGCGAAGATGCAGAGCTCGATGAGTTTTTGCACGACTTTGATATTGTAGATCGTGGGAGACATCTTATCAAACGGGACAATTTCTCGCAGAATAAAAACAGCTTGAACTTTTTCTGTCAATCGGTTTCGAGCGCTTTAGACGCTCGCCTTGATTACGGTCTGCATACGAATGTAGAAATTCTTATTCGACGACTGACGATGACACCTTCACTGGACCTGTATGATTCCTTGCCGCAAATTTCGACCAACGAAATGGATTGTTCATCGTCTGAACTGTTAGCTTGGCCGGAAAGTATAACGCTTGCATGGTCTGGACCGGAATATAACAGTGGTCAACAAGCTTGTGATGTTTTTAAGAATGTGTTTGATAATATTTTTGCTGATTTGCATTTGCAGGTAGCGTACCGCATCGGTAAATATTCATTAATATTTTACTGATCTCGGTTTCTATGCCTTTATAGGATACCTGGGTGCATTTAGAACAACTCTTACAAATGTGGTTGACATTGAACAGTGAACTGTCGGAGAAGCCGAGAGTGCGAAGAATTGCATTTGGAACGAATGCAGTTCAAGGACTATTGTCAGCATTAGCTTGGCATTCAGATATAAAGCTGCGGACTTGGGGTCTGGGTTTTCATTGTCTGACATTAGCTTGTCACTTGAAACCGGAATGTGATGGAGGTGAATGAAAGAAATTTGAGCCAATAATCAATTTAATAATACTTTTTTCATAGATACCAACAGCTACAACAGCAGAAAAATCGATACCGCCATCATTAAGGATGAAAATTTCGAAAAGATGTTGCTCCGATTTTTCTCTGGCTACGGAATGAACTCATCAACATCAACAAATCGATGTGTAAGTAGATTTCGTCAGATCTTTCGATACATTTTTGTGGGAATAATATTATTTTAATGAACATTTATCCCATGTAAAGAGATAAGCTGCGAACGACATGCACATTCAATAATGAAATTAATTGAAAGTGAAATGCTAGCTTCCAATGTTTTCTGCTGTGAATTCAGCATGTTAAAAACAATTCTGTATATGCCGATCCTGGCATCATATAATAATTGACTTCATGGTACGGATCACCTCTTGATTTATTGGTTGGAACTCGGCAGATAGTTTAGGGGGCAGAAACACAAGTGTGATATATTTTCAATGTGAAATTACAGGATGTCCTGTTATCAGAATAGGTCCGTTGACTGGTATTCCCTAGTTTCGCTGCGCTTTCAACCACTGAAGCAGTGCTTGATCCACTTGCTCCTGTGTGGATGCCCGAATTTGTTTCGGAATCAAAACGTTATTGTTGTTCATCAATGTTGCTTTTGTTCTTCCTTAATATTGACATGGTCGAGTGAGAAACACCAAACTCTACGCAAAAATTACATTTCATTTAGCGGCTTCTAAACGCTGAATTATTGCACTCTTTTTTTTCAATAGTAAAACACTTTCGTTGTTTAAACGTTGGCATTTTTCGCACAAATCAAACGCAGAACGAGTGATGTGCATTTAAGAAATGATAGAATATACCGACCAAACGAGTAGTGCGCCAAAAACTAGAAGCATCTGGCTCGGAACTAAGGAAAAACAAATTAACGGTGACTCGGAATGTCTGAAAAATGATAAAACAAAAAACGTTCGACTGTAGACAAACGTTTGATACACGGCAACAGAAAACTTACTTTTGTCTTACCGAAAACCTTTTGCCTTTACCTTACACAAAAACAAACTTTTGTTGTTATAGTCGGAAAAGTTAGAGATAAATTGGAGTTAAAAAAACGTCGCAATGCACGGTCCGCCGTTATAACCAGATTTGTAATAAGCGAACCGTTTATACTACATATTGTATAAGAAACATACCAAAACGATTTACTCAAGTCGCTAAAAGCAGTTGGTCGTTTTAAGCGAAATTCTTAACAGCGGGCTTCATTGTAAATTTTTTATTGCATATACCAGTCACGCCTTCAAATAATCTATCTCGAACCTATCAGAGAGATCTTGCATGATCTCTGGCAAAAGTGGCCTAGGTGCTAGCTCCAGCAAATCAGAACTATTGTTCTTCACGAGGAAATATGAATTTCCGAGCTTCGACCTACCGAAACGTGATGAAAACTCCTATAAGACTCAAAACCAAGGTAAAATGTCGTGGACTTATCCTGGACTCCACGCTTCTATGTATAAAATATTATATTCTATGTATAAATATTGCACAAAAGGCTCGCAAGACATTGTGTGGTCTTTGGAAATGTAAAAGAGCCCATGCGCAACATCCGGGCTGCAAACTCGCATGGTGTCCTGGAGTTTCACCACCATAGTGGAACGGAATCTACTGTACGGAGCTGTAGTCTGGTGGGTAGCTTTACTTAGAGCTGTAATCAGAAGATGATAGAAAAACGCAGGCGCTGCGTACTATTTCATCGCCGGAATTGGAAATATCTGGGCCATTCTAAAATCTTCATGCACGACATGGTCATTCCGGCATAGATCGATTATATTTACTATGTCCAACTATCTCCGATTCAAAGGGATAGGCAAGTAAGATATCCCTAGAGACAGATGCAGTCGAAATATACATCGATGATTCCAAATGCGGTACTTCTCTCAGCAGGATATCGAAACGTTCGACGGTGCATCTGTTTTTAACAAAACTGCAAAACCGGGGGTGTTTTATAGTTTCTCAATTGGTATTGCGATAATCTCAGTCAAACTGACCATCAGGTAAAAACATTTAAAAGATTCTGTGAAGAGGAAAAGCTTCCTGTGCGATCGCAAGACAAATGTACATAGAAACTTTTGATATTGGTCGCACCAGGAAACCACTTAAATTTTAACCGGGCATTGTTTGTTCGGCAGGCGTAATGGGGGTGGGATAACGGCTTCTAATGGGGCTGTAAGATGCGAAGAGGAAGGGCAAGCACTTCATGCGAATTCCTGGAAGAAGAATTCATTCTTTTGACTTTTACTACTTCGGAAGCCTAATTACATCTTCAAAATTTCCTGAAACTCGAGATGGTTCCTCCACCTATTAATGGTTTTGTGCTAAGCAATGCGATAAATTGCAATGGGACCGTGTACGCCTAAAACGCGGGCTACAATGCTCCAGCACATTCAATTCCATTCCTCATGTCCATTCCAGCAAAGTGAACACGTAGTCTCCATTCCGTTTAGTGTGCGACAGTTTACTTGTAGTTTTATAATTTCAGTTTTGCGTGATTATTGTAGAATGGATAGTAATTTGCTTGAGTTATTTGGAACGCTAATGAACTTCGTACTCTTGTATAAACAAAACCACAGCAAAATTTGTTATTAGTATTAATAATAATACTTTTCTGATCCAGAAAATATGGAAGCTGGTCAACTCGTCCTTTCCATTCCATTCCAGCCTTATGTGTTCAGTCTCGTACATTTTCCATGCCGCCAACTTTGACGTTTATTTTGGAATGGAATGGATCATTGTGTCCTGTGCTTAAGTGAGCCTTCGGTAGGGTATATACCGCGAAGGTTGCAATGTTAAGGTTGTGCAATATATCTAAACATAGAGTTTTTCCTATCGTTCACGAGTTACAGTCATAAAGATTCACTTTGTTACAATTTAACTATAAATTCATTGTTGTAACACAATTTTAAAGTTATTTTTGTCAACTGGTAATCAATTATCTCAATAAATCTATATCAAACGTATAACTTTTTGGGATGAAAAATAAAGATTTAAATTCTAATGTTCATAAAAATAAACTTCCAAAAAACTAATTTTTCAAACAATTTTAAAATTTTATTTTTAGCTGCTATATAGATGAGAACTATTATGAGCATTTATTATAAATTATAATGTAAAAATAAAAATCATAATGTACTCTTTGGTGCTAATCGAGTCCTCTTTTGAGTCAGCAGGTAAGAATCCGCCTTTTGAAAATACTCGTTCAGAGCGCACTGGCATCAAAAATCTAGGGTAAACCCGTTTGTCTACTTTCCACCATTTCAGAGAAGCCGTTTATCGCGGCGATCTAACATCCATCGAATAATTTCTATTTCATTTAAGGGGTTCCTTTTAGTTCTTAAATAGTTAACCTTTTTTATGCCTTAATATATATTTATTTGTCTCTCGAGGCACAGATATTAGAATGAAATTTTCGAGACTCGGCATAGAAATTTAAAATTCAATTACTTGTTTCATTACGGAATCTTATGCAAGTTTGTAAATGGATTGGTCTTGAAATAATAAATTTCGATTTTCAGATCCAAAGTAAGCACTTCGGGCAAAGAATATTGTCATCATTGAGTTTGATTCTTTTGAACAGTTCGATTTGAATCGAACAAACATAGTTTCGAATAGCTAGCATAAAAAACTATTTGTTACGATATAAGAAAACGAAATCAACATCTTCCCACCTCGTCTTGCCTACAGTCAAAAATAATCTGCCATTTATCTTATATTGATCAAGCATCCGAAACCAAGAACCATCGTATTATCATACTCTTCATGCACATAAACTACAAACTAACAATCGCCATATTTTGCAACTCTACAAATTTCATCCTATATGACATGGATTTATTCTTCATGACTTTTCTAAGTGTGATGCGTCTATCTACCATTATTTGTACAATATAAACAATTTATTGCTAGTTTCTTTGTTTATTGTCTTCTTTTTTCTTCGCAAATAACTGATGCCGATACCGAAGTTAGTGGTAGGCCTGTTCCTGGAGTATTCTATTTTTGCTGCTTTCTAGTAAGGATTTCACTAGATTTGTAACAGATTGTGAATCCGCTACTAACCTTCTGCACACCTATCACTCAATATAACTTATTTCGAGGAAATACAAAAACCACAAGCCTAAAAGACAAAACTATGACTACGTTGTAAAACATGCTGTTGCGGAACCTGACTCGGCTCACTTGTACAAGATAGGTATAAGATTTTCGGGTTGACCCCGATCTATGTGCTGCGGCACAATTATCAATATCAACATTAGAACAAGGACGGCACACATTTTGGAGGAAGAAACCGTACTGGGAAGAGCATCATTACCCCTATGGCAATGCAATTGAGATGGTTGCCAACCGTGTTCAGCACATCATTGTCAAAACAAAACAAAAACGCAAAAATTAACTCAACAAATTATATAATTAAATATATTCAATTTAAAATTACAAGAAAATGAAAAGAGTAAATATTAAATAATAATAAAAAGATTGTAAACACAAACAAAAAGATGTACAAAAAGATGTAAACTAAATAATAACAAAAACATAACCCCTCAGTATTCGGGACGCTGATCGACCGATGTTGCGGATTTAGAACTCTGACATGCTGCATACTTAAAAATTTAACAATCATAATGTTCCCAAAAAAAGCATATACAAAAAAAAAAACATTATATTAAAACAATTCAGCGATGCTATGTGTTATTTCCAAGTATTATTCCTTTGACTTGAATTTAAATTAAATGTTCGTTGAAAAGCAAACGAAATAATTCGTGCTACATATGCTGCAACCCATTAAATTGTAAGCATTGGAGGACGATTCTCAATCTTAATTATCCTCATTTCATAATGTTACTTGTATGAGCTGCAATTTCTTTGCGTTACCAACAACAGATATGCTTTGCGGAGTATAAATTTACATGGTCAGACACAGCCACGAGCTATGCACAATACGCACAAATCCCAAAGTAGCTGCCAATTTTTCTACTTACTTAAAGCTCGCGGTTTAAAGGCCTAGGTTTATCCCGAGATAAAGTCAAGGTCTCTTCAACAAACAACACATTTTTGCGCTACATCTCACTCGTCCGCCACTCACGCATCTTCCAATACCCGCTCGTTTCAAAGTCCACTTCGCCAGCATTCAATCAATCTCAACTCCTCTGCAGCGAAAAAAAACGAGAAAAAACTAAACTTCTTCAATTCAATTGTCAGCTAAGCTTCCACCAATTCAACCTTATAAACACATGAGGCCGTAGCTACCGCCGAATGCTAAATTCAACTCCCTTAGTCAGCCAGCTAGTACAAGAGAGATTTCGATTCCTTTCGTAAAGCCGGAGCCGCTGTCAACAGAGGCATCTCAGCTGAGCTAACCATTTATAGTGCAAATCAGTGCAATGAATAAAGTGCTGTGCTGGCTGGAAATCGTGGCTCTTTTTACTTTACTTATCATCTCATCTATTTATCACCGTCCACATACTAACCTTTATAGTAAAAAAAAAATGTCAATACAATTAGCATAATTAAAGATTGGTTGGCAGGTCCAAAATGTTCGGCCGTTCAAACAGTTTACTGAACAAGGACGATTTATACCAAACTCCCAGCCGTCGCAAAGCCAAATATTAAAAAAATATGATTACAATCTTTCTTTATTATCAATAATTACAGGTTTTCTATAAAAAAATATTTTACAAACACATTTTTACTTTTAGGTTGGTCCAACAGTATGCAAATACCTCCATGAGCTTATCAGCATACTTTCCATCAATGCGACATTCGCTGATCCGACATCAAACGTGAAACGCAAACTTAAGGAGACAATGTTGAATATTATTCTGCAATTAGTGCAACCTGGCGGTGCGATTTCAAATCAACAGGGACCACTCGATGCGCAAACTCAATTGGTTCGTGATCTCATGCAAATGCATTATGATAAAGCTGACTTAAACGTTGCAATGAGTATAATCGAAAGCGTTTGTAAGTATTTTGTTTGTTGTTTTCTTATTGGAGGTGAACTATGTGCATGCAGTTTTTCTCTGAAAAATTGAGAAATGCGTTAAAACAATTAATACATATTTCTTTCAAACTTTCAGCATTCTTGATTTATAACAACATCTCGAATTCGGATAAAATATTATGTCAGCGGGCAAGCGATTCAAACAGCTCGAATAACTCTTTCGGTAGCTTGTTTGCATCGGTTTTAGGATCAGATAATCCAAAACACAATGTCACTTATTCTGATACCACCTTAGTAGTTAGCCTGGTGAAACTATCATCGTCTTTGGTAACAACGGAAATTGAAAGCAGGGGAGAAGTAAGTGCTAGATTTGTTCAAGTGAATATTTCAATTAAAAATACTTATTTACTAGGATGCATCGCGTCCCGGAACGGAGATGTGCACTGAAAGTCAAACTGATGAAATTAAGGCGGAGCAACAAAATAGCATTGAGAATAAAACCAAAGTGCCTTGTGTAGCCGATACAGGTAAGGAATTGTTTGTTACACATCTATTACACCTTTTGTTTGGATTGTGTAAAGAATTCTATATGCTTATTTTATTTCGTTTCAGTTTTAAGACATTTCCCAACAATGAAAAGACTGCTCGCATCCTTGTCACACTGTCACAGTGGATCTTTTTCGCTTTTCCTTTCATCTTCTTTATACCAGATCAACATTACAGAAATATGCAATGCCCTGAATGAGCCACAAAGGCCAGCTGATGCTGTGTTCCACATTCTGATGCAACTTTCCACAAAAGCATCGCAAACGAGCTTAGTCATAGCTCCGATATATCAATATCTGGAGAGCAGTAAGTCACAGTGCACATCTAGGCATTTTAATATAGTACGTTATAATTAATCTTTTATACAGATTCATCACCAAGAAATATCTTGCCACGTTTGCAACTGTCAGAACCATTCCTTTGGTATGCGCTGAAAGTACTTGAAACGCCTGCAGCTGTCGCGGTTTTCTCCGAAATGGGAGGTATGAAAATACTGTGTCAGAATTTGATAAAGTGCAATAAGGTTTTGATGAACATGCAACCAGGCCTTGTAAGTTTTGAAACACATTTCAAATAATAACAATTCGATAATATATTCCACATTCAAGATATCTTTGATCATGCAACATCTGACCAAAAGCAGTAAAATCAAAACTGTCGCAAATTCAGCTGGTGTTGCGTCGAGTTCCAAGAAAACAAATTCGAATGCAAAAGGAAGCGAAGGCGCCATAAACTTTGCGGCTTTTTGTACGATATCATCAGAAAACTCGACTGCACAACCGGCAGATGTGCTCATCCAAACACCGATTGCCTCACACCGGCGTGCTAGAACGCCAGCATGGAGCTACATGTTCTACCCGAATGAATCTTACGTCGACCTAACGCTGACACTACCGACTGCAATTATGCTGATCGAAATCCAAATACAACCACATTTATCATCATTGGCGTCATGTCCGTCAGCGGTGGCTGTGGAAATTTCACGTGATTGTGGTCTTGGGCCAATTCCATTTGGTCAAGCTCATACTACCGTTGGTAGGACATTCATTCGCTTGAAGTTAGCGAAACCGGAGATTGCATCGAGTATCGTTTTGCGTTTTTACAGGTAAAATAAAAACATGTAAAGATGTAACGAAATCAAAACCTGAACGGAACTAGTTTATTATTCATTAAATTCATTCGTACATTTACTTATACCGTTAGAAAAGAATTTTTGTTAATTAATTTATATATTTTCGCACTTACAAACTTAATTCCTTATACTTATTTGTATTATAGACCGAAAGACAGCGCAAGCATTGGTCTCACGCAGATTTCAGTGTTGGGAACAACGATTTTCAACAGTGGCAAATGCATAGGGAGCAGCGGCAATGAAGTGCCAGCTGCAGACGACGATTCTCTCGCTAAAACGGGTGTTGGTTGGATACGGATATTGGCTCGATGTTTCAGCGTTGCAATGTTGGTTCCAGATAGCCCGTTAGCCAATTCAGTCATCTCTGCTACAGCCGAGTATCCAGGTTTTCTTGAAGCATGCTGCACACTGCTGAACATTATGCCACTTTGTTCAAATGTTGCCTTGCAGAATTTAGAAACAATCTTATTAAAACTAGGAACGAGCAGTCGAAGCTTGAGTTTAAGCTTGGTCAATAATTTGTTGACAGGGACTATGCCACAAGGTAAGAAATCAATCTTTGAGATATTTAAGTTCACACTGTGATTTTGTTTCATCTTATTAATTTTTTTCGTTTATCATAGCTGAAAAGTTCAACCATTCACAGCTTAATTCTTTCATGGAAAAATAATTTATTAATACTACTCTCTCGATTTCAGTATACCGCTTATGTAACGAAGCTGTATGTGATCTTCTATATGATCTTTGCACGAGAAATGATTGCTTCATCAGTGATCGAGTGTCCGTGCTTCTTGAATGGATTTTGAAAATGCACGAAAATTTCGATGCCAGATCTATTCAGTATATAAATCCTCAAAGCGGACTACTGAAGGTGGTCGCATCGATTCTCTGGACTATACATACCGATCGATCTATTCCAAATCTCGCTGACATGATATCGGATAATTTATTTGAAGTTTGTTTCCAAATGGTTGAAAATCCTGAAACGAATCCCGCGTTGAAATCAGCTTTTGATTCATTTTTGTGTTCTTTGTGCTACATCAGGCCCGAATTGTTTAGCAAACTTCTCGTTAGCTGTGGATTCATGGAGCATATGCAAATGGAGGGAATGACTGATGACACGAAAGAAGCCACTTCGAGTAGCAGACATACAAGTGGTCCGACAAACGATGAAAATTTATCGAAACTGTTCGAAAACCTTTCACTCTTGAGTACGCTTTCAATCGCGTGTCAGTCACGTCAGGCAGTTCAGTCGTTGATCGAGTCAAAGCTCCCGAAGAGATTAGCTCAATGTGTCCATGAATTTTGTTGTTCGATTTCACCTGAAGTACGGAAGATATCGTCGAAAAATCAAAAGCTATCCAATTGTAGTTTGACCGATTCCGATAAAGCTGAAAACGTTAAAATCGAAGAAATGTCAGAAAACTGTGTGTTGAAAGTACATCAACTGCCGGAAGTGTTGGACTTCTTCTCAGAGTGTTGTGCTGAAGGACAGATGCGCGACTGGCTCGGTTCGTATCAAGGATCAATTTTCTGGAAGCCATTGCTCGAACTGCTGTGCAACCACAGACCTAACGATTCGAACATTGAACCGCTACAGCAACACTTCATTCGAATCGAGCGCTCGACGATAAATTTCTTTTCACGTGTCACTGCATGCCATCCGAAAAATCAAGATAATTTGACATTTATTCTGATCTCGGTCATTAAGAAACCGCAAAAAATATCGCAGATTTCAAGCAGTACTATTATATCTGGGTTTACGCGGCGACTAGTCTTACAACTGTTGCTAGAGAGTGAAAAGATATTCGTTTCGGTTCGAAGCCAAATCACGCTACAGAAACGTAATAATTCGATGTATTTGGTTAATAATCATCCATCGAAGCGGACGAACGCGCATCATCTCTTGTTTTACTTGAGCTCGCATACGAAGTGTCAAGATTTACTTCAAAATTGCATATCAAGTAAGTGTTTGGATTCTACCCTATAAATCTTGCCAATTTACTACATTGATCTTTAATCATTTCATGAAACATCTTTTGTATGATTTTTAATATAACTCCTGATATTTCCAGTTTATTCAAACATTCTACCACCACAAGGTCCCGAAGTAAAAACAAATGATGCAGCATGTTCGAATAACGCAGCGAAAAATCAGAATGATAATCATAAGGAATTGATGGACATGGGCTTGAAAATAGGAGCGCAAGGTATGGAACTTTTGAGCGTCGTTGCTGGTGTCACCGCAAAAGATAAACGACTCAAGGATGTTAAGAACCAGGCCGCAGCTTTAAAGGAAAAAGAATCATATCCAAAACCAGCAAGTGAGTATAGATTGATTAGAAAAGAAATTCTAAATTATTCTATTAAAAAAATAAATTAAGCTTAGATAATAGAGAATATTAAAATCAATTAGAATTCCTTCATGCTCTGGCTTGAAAATATGCTAAAATAATTTGTGTCAATGGAAACACATTAACGACCCTTTTTCATTGTGAAAAACAAGAACAAAACAAACTTTGTTGCAAAATATATATACATAAACATTTAATATATATACATAAACATTTAATGAATTGGATTCAAATCTGGGCGAATTACATACAGGAGATTTCACTTGAAAATTAAAACAAAAGTTTCAATTTTCACATCAGTTTCAAAAATTACATCAAGTCTGCCAGCTTAGAGGCCGTAAAGATTACCTATTGTTATCAGCAAATTCTTATTTAGAAATGTGTTAAACTGCTTTTTTAATTAGCACTGACCACAGAAAGGAACTAGATCAAAGACCAGTGATTTAAATCACAGTTGCGATCTCCGTATCGTGGATACGAAAAACTGACTACTCGATGCGTGTTTTCTCTGCGG
This sequence comes from Nemotelus pantherinus, assembly GCA_963978885.1. Taxonomy (NCBI): domain Eukaryota; kingdom Metazoa; phylum Arthropoda; class Insecta; order Diptera; family Stratiomyidae; genus Nemotelus; species Nemotelus pantherinus. The sequence goes on from OZ022264.1 coordinate 40,044,729, forward strand.
ACACCGCTGCTTGTGATTCCACTTCTGCAAATGATAGCTCCGCTGCCGCGCGAATTGCTCTGCTGCCTGTGGCTGCTCCTCTGCGAGTGTTATCTTCTCTAAATTTCATCTAAATGTGGAGGAAAAAAGATGAGGGAATAAGATTTTCTGTACGGCAAACTAGCAATGATCGGTTCAACAGCATGAGTTGAGAACAATCACACTGCTCACTGAGAACAGTAGTGATTAGAAGCAGTAATCGCAAGTGATTTTACATCACTAAACTTATTGTACACTTTGATAGTTGAAGTTTGTGGGGAAAAAACATTTTTATCGTGTAATCTACTTCATAATTATTCAATCATTCGTGCTCCAACTCTACTGCCATTCAAAAATTTGATAAACAATTTCATTTGAAAGATTATCATTTGCCAAAGGATGCTGCCTAACCATTAAATCCAACAGCGACAACGAATTGACAATCCAAAATAGGCTGTGACAAAAATGAGAGTGGCCTAACGGCAGAAAGCCCGTTTTATAATAAACTACACCACATAAGCGACATTAGGTCGATCGTTAACAAGTTTTTACTAATGTTCGAAGAACATTAGTATTAAAATCGATTCGGCCAAAAATTCATATTTCCATATATATATATATATATATATATATATATATATATATATATATATATATATATATATATATATATATATATATATATATATATATATATATATCATCAAAAAATTTCAGTGAGATAAGCTCGGGAACGCGCCATCCGATTGAGCTGAAACTTTCAGAATACATTGGTGTATATGCAGAATAGGTCCAGGTCTCTTTAAATGTCAGTTATTGTTAACCTTTTGGTGCCGGCGGCCATTTAAGTGATATTTTTAATATACCTATTATTTCGTGCACAAATAATTTTCGCAAAAATAAAGTTAACGAAATAAATTTCTAACGTGTTTTACATATGAATCGGATAATGCTTTGGAATTTTTTAACCCTATGTGTGCGCTGGGTGCCTAAAAAGAGGACGGGAAAATTTGAAAATTTTTAAATTGCGATAACTTTTGACAGAGCTATTCAATCATTACGAAATTTTCAGGACGTGTTAGTATTATTTAGTTGTAGATTTATGTAGCTTTTTATGAGCGTGCTGGCAACCCTGTAGCTAGGGCAGACACTGAAAGTGAAAACCTCCAAATCATCGTCTCTCTTGAAAAAATGCCGTTTCTTCAAAAAAAAGCCACTCATATGTAAATCTTGTGCTTGTTTTACATAACCAAAAAAAAAAAAAGATATGGTATAACGGGCACGCTTGGTAACCCTTGCCCAATTTACCTATATTTTTAGCATCAAAAACTTCTGTTCACGGAAACTCACGATCCGATGAGCAGAATTAATTGAAATTTGCAGAATGTATTAGTCTTAAATAGGACCAGGTCTGATAGAAGTGATTTTGGAATGCGGGCGATTCTGTGCCAGTGGTGCCATCTTGAAAAACCACTAAAAAAGATAACTATTTTTAGCCCTATAAATTCTGATTGAATCGTTCGATTTTGACGAAACTCACACAGTTGCTGGACCTTACTTCAAACCACGTTTGGTAGAAATTTGGTCGAAAAATTCGGTTGGAGTTGCCAGCTATGATAATTTTGGTGTCTTCATTTTGAAAAAAAAAAATTTGGAAGTGAAAACATTCAAACCATCGAATATTCAAAAAAATGTCCGTTTCTTACAATAAAACCAATATGTATATAAATCTTATGTTTTATCTACACGTTCAAAATAAAACTTTGAAAATTTCATGTCGGACCAGAACGGTAACCCTCTCCCAGTTAACCTATATTTTTACCATCAAAAACTTCTGTTCACGGAAACTCACGAACCAATAATCAGATACAGCTAAAATTTACAGAATGCATTGGACTTAAGTAAGACCAGATTTGATAGAAGCGATTTTGAATTGTGGGCGTCTGTGCCAGTGGTGCCATCTTGAAAAATTACCAAGAAAAAAAACTGCTTTTTGTCCTATGAAATGTGAATAAATTACCAGATTTTCATGAAATTAGCACAGTAGCTAAACCTAACTCTAATCTCTGTTTGGTGGAAATTTGGTTGAAAAATTTGATTGGTGCTACCAGCTATGGTAATTTTTGTGTCTTTGGTTTTGAAAATTCGCTCAGGAAAATAAAACTATTTGCACTATAACTTCCAGTGCAGTCATGAAATCAATATGAATTTCATACAATTAATGAAACCTGTCATAAACATTATTCAGGCCAAATTTAGTTGAAAAGCCACGATAGGGTTGCCAGCTATTGTTGGTTTTGTGTTTAATTGCAATATCTTTATTAAGCGGTTTTAGCGTAGAATTTTCAAATGGTAATGATATTGTAGTGACAATAAACAGCAAATATTAAGCTTTCGATTATTTGAAAAAACTCGCTGCTGGTAACTCTAAATTTCTTTAGACTCCTTTAACTTCGAATGTAATATAACAACGTGAAGCAGATGTGATATATTCTTGGCTTTGATACTGGCAGAAGGTTGTCAGCACGAGTCGGTTGTGCTACTTTTGTATCAATAAACGCTTACCGTTAGTATTCATACCGGAAACATTTACAATTAAAATAAATAATCAATGTTGCAATTCGCAAAGTTCTGCAAATTTTTGGGATCGCAGCCCCAAACACCAACTTCAGTTACAGTGCTGCAGGCACTGAGCATTTTCTTCATTGATGTTATATGAGATGCTGCTTTCAAAATTATGTGAAATAAGCAACTGATAACGAATATAATTAACCCGTGTTTTGCTCTCATAAACGTTGAAATTCATGCCAGTGGTAATATCTGAAACCTTCCACCATATACGACCAAAGTAAAACGTGTCATTTGAAACAGTTTGGTCGTAATAAGTCGTAATGTCGTAATGTGGTGGAATATGCACTCAAAACCTGCACGATTCTTCTACTGTTCTTCGAACATTAGTGTTTCTAGCGGTTCAGGTGCGCTAGAGTTTTTTAGATTGTTTTTTTATTGATTAATTATTGACTGCGACGTTGAGTTAATGTTCTTCGACACATTCCCTCATTTTGGCCTTGTTTTGGCTGGAGCGGGTGGTACGAAGGCGGCTACAGCTATGTTTCATCTTGAACTAATCCAACAGTCTCGCTATTATGCATTAATGTTTACTGCAAAAAAAGTTTAGTTTCATTTGAGTAAAGTAAAATAAGTAATCCTTGGCCAGTCTAGGGGTTGTAGCTGCTAAAAGTTTAACGAAAAGATAAATCAAAATACGGCCTTTTTAAGTATCCCCGGGAAAATAGAGCACTTTTGAAGTAAATTTTAACGATGTACTTGCATTGTTCTACGATGTATTGTCTTTAATAAAATTTAACTTACAAAGGTTTATCAACGTGCCACAAACACACATAAATATCAAACTTTTAACAATTCTAGTTAATTTTTCATCTATCAAACTTCTCTCACCTTGTAAAGGTTATTGAATTGTGATCATGGTTCCCTTCTTGTCTATAAATCAGCATAGACAACGTATATCGTCTCCAAAGCTTCTTGATTTCATTTATTGGTATTTTGTCATAGCCCATTATCCTGAAGATACGCTTTTTTGTATATTTTTGTTATCTGGAGTTAGCCTACAATAATTACTGCAATAACAAAACTGAACCATTCAAATAGTCTCGCATTCAACTCGGACCAGTTTAGACACGATTAATCAAATTTTCCTGTAGTTTTGTAGTTTTTTTCGCTAGTTAATCAGTTTGAGATATTTTTCTCGATTATGCTGCCCCAAGAGGAAAATAAAGCGTTGTTCCGCTACTTTCCTCACAAATGATAATAATAAACAGCACAAAACATCAAGACTAGATGGAAATTTTAGCGCAGGAAAGACAATAAGCCTAATCAATATGAAAACGATCAGCGTTAGAATTGGGGCTTATAATTTTGCTTCCATTCAACTGAATTCCTTATTTGTAGCCAGTAACATAATAAAACAAAATTCTCCAGCGACATACCTAACAATTATCTCTTGTGTGAGACCTGAACTCCATCTGAAAATGCGAAAACCAGCAACGTTTTGCCATGAAATTCAACATGCCACTCCATGGCATTCACTGCCGCCTACACTAGACGGCTCGAATTATATTAAGCTTTGTGCCCTTGGCAATTGTAGCCGTACTGAAACGATACTACCGTACAGCAAAATCGCGTTCGTAGCTGGATTTGAAATATGAGCCATTCAAGCTCGAATCTGGTGCTCGCTATTCAAGCTTCTGCTTCTAGTACTTTCACATCATCTGCTTTGGAGAACGAAGAAGCTACATCAGGAAATGATAGCCATCTTGAGTACTTTCGAAGTGGCACCTGACATAGAGCATTCGGAAAACAACAATACGAAATATGAATCTGCTGCTGCGATGAAATTGACGGTCTAGAATATGCACCCCTCTCTCTCCTTTACGCATCTATCAAACAATAAAACAAAAACCTGCAACGAAACTATTAAAAAGACGCACAACCAAAACGAAAACCCGTACAACTGAAGACATCAGCTACACCAACGACAACCTAGTTGCTTATCCGCCGCCAATCATTCTAGCTTAGCCGAATCAAGGGACAACCACGGTCCGCCTCAAAAAAAAACCAGACGCTTACTTTAAAGCGACGAAAAGAGTATATCTAGAAATCCAGATCATCCCCTCAATCATATCATTTGCAAAAGTGGCAAGTGTAAATTCAGCTCCATCCACCAAACCCATATTATTACCACAGCGAAACTTCTATCCAACCAACCCAAATAAAACTCACTACTGCCGAACACATGGGCCAGTTCTGTGCCGTCAATCAAGAACAACTACATACGATAATGAAAGATATGACGGCGAAAATGATTCAATGCTCACTGGCCAAAACTCACCGAAAATTCCACCCAACGCACTTCAATGAGCCCCACTAACCATGTTTGAATTCTCACGTAGAATACAAACTGCAGTATGACGGGAGGTAAAACCATTAAGGTCTGCTGACCTTGAAGAAGTGAAGATCTTGGCAAACGGACCAAACCGACGAAAATCAACTAGGAGAGGCAATATTAGCTACATTTGCCTCATACACCTATCAGACGACGTACTACAATGTGCCATTTTATGGGGTATCTAGATGTATGGAAATGAACGATTATAACCGTTAGGCCGAAACCTGGTAAGAACCCAACATTCTCCCAGAACTGGAGAACAATCAGCCTCCTGTCATCAACAGCCAAATCAGCCGAAATGGTTCTTCTTTTTCGCTTGAGCGAAAAAGTCTCCGAGAACAACATTCTCATGAAAAAGCAGATTAACTTCAAGCCACTTAACTCTACAGACCTGTAGCTTGTAAGGGTAGTCCAACACATCCGAACAGGGCTCAAGTATACAAAATCGACTGTTCGATTGATATGTTCGACATCGCAAAGTTTATTGGATCCTTTCTCACGATCAGAAAATATTCTGTGTCACATTTGACAAACACTTCTCATCTGAGATACAAATGCAGTTGGAGTTCCGCAAGGATCCTCATTATGCCTCTATTGTATAATATAAACACTGCACACATCCCTGAACTATCCATGGCTGAAATATGGCTATTCGTCGATGACACGTGCATCTTCCACACGGCAGGTAGAAGCCGTCACTTCAACTTTGCAACTCAGCATGCTTCCAAAAATAAAAGATGAAGGTAAACTCTGACCAAACCCAACCAATTTTCACCAAGCGTTAGAAACTGACAGTGGTCGAACAACGAATTAAATGGCTTACTTATGACTTACTTTAAACGAGCGACTAACTTGGACGGCACACATGCAAACATACATCCTTTCACCTGTCATTCACCATCTTACCTCTCACAAAAACTAAAAAAAACACCAGATCACTTATTTACAAACAACCACTAAGACCGGCATTACTAAAGGGTGTTTTTTTTTAGACGGTTCCCATTTCAAACTTGATTAAAACAAAAAACATCAGTCGAATAGCCGTATTTTCGTGCGACTGCCTCTCAAAAAGAGGTACAATTTCCAATCACTTTTTGAAGCAACTGGGGTTGTATATCGTCAATGACGCGAGTTATGTTGGTTTCTAATGCGCTGACCGTCGCTGATTTGTCAGCGTAGAAAAACGATTTCGCAAAATACGATTTTCGAATTTCGTCTTCAATAAGTCGATCGTTGCGATCGCTGTGTGGCACGTAGCGCCATCTTGTTGAAACCACATCTTTCTCACATCCATACGAGACAAATTCGGGAACAAAAACTAGTTTATCATCGCTCTGTACTGGTCGTCATTGACAGTAACGTGCTCATCCTGCTCATCTTTGAAGAAGTATGGGTCCTATGATGCCACTAGCATGCAGTGCGCAAAATACAGTGCATTTTTGTGGATGCAACGGTGACTCCTTGATTTGACGATGATTTTCCTTGCTCCAAATGCAGCAATTTTGCTTATTTACGTAGCCATCGAGCCAGAAATGTGCCTGGTCGCCAAACAAAGTTTACAGAGGGTCAATTTTTTTGATTTTCGGCCCATCCTCCGAATGTGCGACGCATCCGATATCACACGGCTTTAATTCTCGCACGAATTGGAGCTTGTAAATCTTCAGACTGAGATCCTTGCGCAAAATTTTCCACAAAGCATTCTTGCGAATTGACAAATCTGGGTTGTGAACAACACTGGCTTCCACGGCTGCGCTATTCACTTCGGAACGCACTATTCTCAATCTTTTCGTTGACCTACAGTACAGCAACATTGAAGTGGTTGCCAAAATTTGTAATCATATGGTGACTAGCACGTGCTAATGTATCATTATGCGGTCCATAAAATCCATGAAGCGATTTTTGAGTTTGAGAAATAAATTTCCACGATTTGTAGACGCTGCTATGACTTCAATAGCCACAAATGAATCCGGTTCTTCGTCGTCGACTAATACATTTCGAGATTTGTTTCCACAAATTTATCTTACATTTAATCTATGATGAATTTACCAAATCATATTTACCGAATCCACTAACAAAATATTTCCAATTTCCTTCTCAGAGCAACCTATTGACGACAACCTCACAGCCAATCCTAAGAGTCAAACACCGAAATCGTCTGGAAATTGCCTTCAATTTCAGCAGAATTCCTGTCCAGAAGTTTTACTTACGAGCGACACAACCATTTCCCAAATCTTGGCATTACTTCACAGTCGAGGGGATCCACTCTCATCGCCTTGCCTCGAATTAGAATTGGTAAATACTTATAGCTTTTAATTCGAGGCATAACAGTTTGAATTATTTCATCCCAATCGTAGGTTTCGGCGCCCAATCAATCGGACGAATACATTGACGAATCTCTACTTAAGGCATCAGACTTCGAACCACTAGTCACACCATTGCAACGGTTTTCTAGCCGCGGCGGACTCTCACTCTTAGCTCACTATTTACCGACTGTTTTCCCGGAAAACTCCAAAGCAAATGCATTGCAGCCAGACAAAGAGAAAACACCACCGTCGAACGAATGGGTCAAAGTCGAACCGAACGATGAAATCTACGAAGACCTGGAAGATTCAGCAACTGAAGCCGCTCCGAAACTGCCCACGATAACATCGGTCCCACAACATTCATTGGCCGCATTTGGTTTGTTCTTGCGTCTGCCGGCATACTCAGATGTTCTGTTGCGTGATAAACTTCGGGCCCAGTGCTTACTTCGTCTAGTATTAGGAGTAACTGGAGATGGCGAAGGAAGTATGTTACTGATTTCTAACTGACCGCCTGTCGAAATAAAATGAATTTCAATGAATATTGTGTTTTCAGATGACATCTACAGCCTTTCTCTAGCACCTTCGCTACCAACGTTGCCATTTGAAGTATTCAGGCAACTCTTAGATAGTTCGCCGCTAACAACCGACGATGGTGTCTTGTTACGCAGAATGGTAATTGAGGTGGGCGCAATGCACTTGGTTCTTAATTGCCTCGGAATATTCACGCATCAATCACAAAACTATCAAATTACTGGACCGGCGGCTGACGTAAGTTTCTGTTAAATACCAAGCAGTCTTTTTTTTAAATTATCATAAATATTTCCCCATTATAGGTGTCAAACGGTGTTAAAAATGCAACAGATGTAGACCCAGTCATATCAGATGATAAATCTCACGTATACTGGGCTAAAGGTACTGGCTTTGGAACAGGATCCACACAACAGTCATGGGACGTGGAGCAAGCCCTTTTACGTCAAAAGAGCGAAGAAGAACATGTTACAGTACTTTTGCAGGTATGTCTGAAAATTTGATGGTATCGTAGAATTGCTTTTTTAATGTTAATGGCAACGTATAATATTTTGAATGGTTTTATGTGCAAATACTTAATATTAGGTCCTGTCGAGCTATATAAACCCGGGAGACAAAGTTCCTAAATTCTTGAGCTGTGATGACGAAATGGATTACGATGATATAACCGAAGTAGCTGGCGAACTGCCAACGATATTTCTCGATTTATTGCAACAGTCTTGTCTGGTTCCGGCGCTAAGCTCTTACCTACGAAATGATTCCGTATTGGATATAACACGTCACATTCCACTGTACCGATCAATTCTACAATTGTTGCGTGCTCTTGCACTTTCGAACCAGCTCATGGGATTACTGCAGCCTAATGATTCCAGCGAAGATCTAAATTCAATTGTGTCACTTCTAACCAATATGAAAACTTGCGTCGACACTTATGCCAAACGACTAAAGTAAGCTTCATATTTTCGATTGATAACGAAATTGATAACATTAAACTTTTTCAGAGTCAATAAAAAATCAAACATTAAGGGACAGACGCAAAAAGTGACTGTTAATATTGACGATGGTGACGACGAGGGACTGGCTCTCTTGATTCCGGATATCCAGGAGACGGCGCTACTAGTACAAAGAGCTTCAAACGTAGATTCGCAATCCAATTGCTCGCAAGATATGGACAAGAGCTTTGTAGATAGGCCAATAAGTAATTCCGTTGAACAGCGATATCTAGAAGTAATGAAGAAGCTTCAATTCGACACGTACGAGATGATTGTTGAGTGTGAAAATGGATATCGTTTCGTTGTTTCGCATCATTTCGAAAATAATGTTAGGACAGCAGGAGATCGTGGTCATCCGTCGCGAGTGAAACGCCTGGCACAGGAGACTGTAACGCTATCGACAAGCCTGCCATTATCATATAGTAGTTCAGTATTTGTACGCTGTGATAACGACCGATTGGACATTATGAAGGTGAGAAGGAAAATGATTATAACATATTTCATTCAATAACATTAAAATCATAGATATAAGCTTTAATACAAAACGTATTGACTGGACGATAAAATATGTTTTTATTTAAAATTTGACTTTCAGGTTCTCATAACTGGTCCAGCTGATACGCCATATGCAAATGGATGTTTCGAATTCGATGTGTACTTTCCACCCGACTATCCGAATTCTCCTATGCTTATTAATTTAGAAACAACCGGACGACATACAGTCAGATTTAATCCGAATTTATACAATGATGGTAAAGTGTGCTTATCAGTCTTGAACACATGGCACGGACGGCCTGAAGAGAAATGGAATGCACAAACGTCGAGCTTTTTGCAAGTGAGTATTATATTTTTTAGGTCATGTTTACAAAATATTTATTTGACTATAACTATATACAAAGTAAGTATTAGCTCAGATTTATGTTTATGTTTTCATGATAATGCCCTATTCACCCCCGAGCTCGCAGTGAAGTCGGTAGATTGTTGGTGCTTACAGTGTTGCCAATATCTCCCCTGCTTTTGAATCTACTCTGTGGCTAGGCTGATACCAATCTTTCAGATGGAAGTGATCTTCGTTTGGACCTACGGAATGGTGTTTCTTGAAGCTGTTGAGTATTAGTGGTGATCAAACGTTGATCTTCATAAACAAATGATAATTCTTGAAAAGCACTTGCGATAGCGCGAAAGGGTTGGGTCTCAGAGATTTCGAACGCTTCTACTAATGAAGAACCGAATGATGATTTGGACGTTGAACAATGTCTACAGTTTTCTTTAGCTTCTTGCCAGGGTCTTAGTTGATCTTTGAATCAGTCTTCCGCAGTCCATTTTATAAAGAAGTATTATAAAGAACCTTCCCAAAACGTTCGATGACAGTTCCTGCATCCAATACAATACGATTTTTTCTGGAAATAAGAATTTCTGAAGCTGTTTCTTATCTGGTGCATTTCAACGCAAAGTGGTTCGATAGATCTGCAGGAATGCTTGTAGGCTTTCATATGTCGTACCCTCTCCTTTTGATTCTGGAAGAATGTGAGACGATTCTTATGCCAATTCAATAGAAGCTATTACTGTGATTTCGTGAGAAGAAGTATTTCGCTCATCAAACGCGATAGCATATGGGCGTGCATTGATCTTTAGCATTAATATATTTAATTTTAAAATCATACCGTTAATAGTGTTAGTGCCCATCGCTGTAATCGCTTTGTTTGATGAGCAGCTATCTCCTTTCTTCTGCCAAAAGTTGCAAGAAGATGCTTGTGATCTGTTTGAAGGGAGAGTTTCCTTCCAAATAATTTAATTACTGTCAAAATAGCCGATAGAGCTTCTTTTTCAATTTCGATACGAAACGTTTATTCAATATTTACTCCAGATACGAAAATGTCATTTATATACAGTGGCTGACAAAAGTCTACGGCAGAACCTTATATTGAGGGGCTGGTTAATTGGAAGCTTTAATCGAAAATCCATTGATGCGTATTTTTTCGGTAACTTAAATATATTTATAAAAAAAGAAAACAAAAATAATAACTTCATAAAAAACTGAAAGATAAATTCATAAAAACATGAAAAATTGAATGGACAAAAGTCCATTCAGTGCTAAAAAAGTTCCAACTAAACGTATCGGAATTTTTATAATTATTTACTGGCTTAATACTTGATTGGACCCCATTTAGAATCAATTACTGCTTGCAGTCTTCGGGGCATAGAGGCGACTAAATTACAAGTTTCAGCGGGTATAATTTTCTCCCATTCTGAAATGAGAGCTTCCTCCAACAAATTTTTATTTTTTATGCGACATTTCCGAATTTTCCGCTGCAGAAGCTCCCATACATGTTCTATTGGGTTTGAATCCTGGCTCTGGGAAGGCGTAATAAGCTGCCTGGGAGCGTAGAACAACAATCAGTTTTGACGAAAAGTGCTGTGTTCTTCGGATCATTGACTTGTTGGAAAATCCAACTCCCTCCAAGGCACAACTTCTCAACTGATGGCTTCAAATATTGTTCCGACAGGTCCATAGTAGTTTCAACAAAAGTCAATATGCCGACCCCAGATGCAGATATGGCTCCCCAAACCATAACATTAGCTCCACCGTGCTTGACATCAGGAAGAAAATTTTTATGTCTCTAAAGCTGTATTTTTTCCTCCATTTTTTAACGCGACCACCACTCCCGAAAATGTTAAATTTCGACTCATCGGTAAAAAGGACTTGATTCCCAAAATCAATATCCTTGTTAATATGGGCCTTGGCGAACTCTAGGCGCAGAAGTCGGTTTTTGGCGTATATTAATTCTTTTTTTACGTAGAGTTCTGCTTTGAAACCCATTAGAATTTAATATTCTCGTGATTCTTCTTGCATGAACATTTTTTTCCTTATCATAGCCACTTGTTTCGTCAAATCTGGAGCACTTATTTTCGGATTTTTGATCACTTCTTTTTAAAAGTAACTAATGTCTCTGCGCGAAATCTTTTCCGGTCGGCTAGTTCGCGGCTTAATTAGTGTTTTCAAAATTTTTGATAATGTTATACACTGAACTTCGGTTTAGTTTCAGTAATTTCGCAATTTCCGAGCACGATTTATTGTCTTTTTTACACTGGACGACCAAATTTCGGACATCACTAGAAATTTCTTTTCGCGATGACATTTTGCGATCCTTACGGCTCGAAACTAACGATAAAACTATAATAGAGTTGCAGCTGCATATGTACTGAATGACAATAAGAGCAAATAAACAAATATTGCAGAAATACCGTTAGGTTTACTTGGACATTTTTTTGTGTATAAGTCAACCAGCATTGACCGCCGTAGACTTTTGTCCATTCAATTTTTTATGTTTTTATGAATTTAACTTTAAGTTTATTATGAAAAGTTTTTTTTTATACAGGGTGGGCCAAACGCAAGTTTCTTTTTAAAAATGCAATAAAATGAACAAATTTAAATTTTTTCCCATGTATTATGGCTTTATTAGTAAGATGTTGTCCACTAGCATATCAGTCTCATGAAATTTTTGCACAAACTTGCGTACAGCAGGCGCGGTAGGTGCTTCACTTCGGCCAAAACTAATTTTCAAAAAACGCACTGTTTGGGCTACACGGCACTCAGTTTGGAAATAAGTTTTCAATATTTCCCAATGTTATTCAAGCGTAAAGTGACTCATTTCGTTACTGACTTACTGTCAAGATTTTAAGCGGGAAACAACTTTCAGTGTCAAAATAACCTATTATTTAAAAGAAACCACTAGATGGCCCACCCTATAAATATATTTACGTTATTGTAAAAATGCGCATCAATGGATTTTTGATTAAAGCTTCCAATTAACCAGAACCTCAATATAAGGCGCTGCAGTAGACTTTTTTCCGCCACTATATGCCGTTAGTCCAGACATACGGCCCAAAATTTTGTCCATTATTTACTGAAATATTGCGAGAAATGTTTTAACTCCAAATCTCATGTGGTTGTGCCGAATTAATCCCACATTTGTATTTATTGCTAGATGTTTGGAATTGTTTTCGACTTTAATTTGTAAAAATGCGTCAAAAAGATCAATAGGACTAAATAGTTTTTGCACCTGGGAGAATAGCTAAAATATATTCTAGTACCGGTAGATGATATTGGTATGTTTCCAGTGCATTGTTTAGGTCGGGTGAAAAATTTGCACACGTTCTGATTGCGTCGTTTGGCTTTTTCACTACTACAATAAGAGCAGAACGCTCGGGGCGTATTATGGCAGATATCACACTTTGCTTTTCGTGGCTCAACCTAGCTCAACACTTTATTCCATTGCCTAAGCTACCATACGTTTCTCACAATAAATCCGCTCACAATTTTGTTTTGATGTAGGACGCGCCTCTACTTTAGTACAAAGTTCAAGTTTATCGCCAATAATATACGGAAAGGATGATTTTAACTTGTGATTTAGTAGTCAGTCGATTTGTTTATGTTAGAACTATCGAATTGCATTTGTTCACAAATCGAGCTGATTGACTTGTTAAAAAGCAATAGTTTTTTCATTGAATCCAAACTTCCTCGCCGAAGGTTTCGGCCCTTTTCGGAGACTGGAGATGAGGGGACTACCTCGTAAAAGGAAGACTGTGAAAAAGTCCGTCTGATGTAACTGTCCATTAACATCTGCATCGGAGGATGAGGGCAGTGCGGTCACAACCTATGAGCCAGGCTTTCGCCTTGATTTCCTGGATCTCGAAACGGAAGATGAAAAGGTGACCATTGGAAATGACAACGATCCGGACAGCATCGCAATTAATTAAGGTGTGAGTTATCAAAATTCATCTTCACCACTCCAAGGCGGCTTCTGCTGCTCTTTCTCATCTCCGTAAGAGAACGGAGGATACAGTGCTAATCCATGAACCATGAGTTGCTAAGAACCGGGTCGACGGATTGTATATCGACGGATACAGACTGGTGTTACCTGAACCTCTAGGTAAACCCAGAGCTTGTAGACTTAACAATAAATTTATAAATATTGTTGTCCTTTCAAACTATCAATTGGCAGGTAACGAGACTTGTATTTATAAATCTGTCGAAACAGTGCAACATACTGTAGGGAAAATCATGCTGCAAAATCTGTTGTTTGCAAGCCCGCTGTATTTCTAGACATCGAGATAGCGTTCAATAATGTGCGTCCTCAGGCAATTTTAATTGCTCTCTGAAACCTGGATGTCAATCTGCACTTAGTGACACTTATAAATCGGTTAGTCAGAAATCGGGTTATATTCTCGTCTTTGGGTGAATCCAACCATCAAGCGAGTGGTGAAGAACAGTTAATGAACTTCTAAGGAAACTTGTTCAAGGTGGATGTAAAGTCAGGATGGAGAGTTTAAATCATTCCGTACATATTCTCTCGCAATAGTTTCAGGACTGTGGCCTTAGTGCAAACACAAAAAAAAACTGAACTATTGCTCATCACGAGGAAGCATTGGATTCCATCCTTCGATCTATCGAAGCTCAATGGACTCCTATAAACCTCACAAACAAAGTAAAATATTTGGGACTCTCCCAAAAAGTGCTCGTAAGCTATTTTCTGCTCTTTATAGCTATAAAAGGACTATAGGAGCAACTTGGGGCCTGCAGCCTCGTATCGCATCCTGGCATTATCCCTAAAAAATAATGCTGTGAAAATATATACCGATGGCTCCAAATTGAACGGAAGAGTCGAGTGTGGTATATTCTCATCATTCCGCTTGCCAGACCACTGAGTGTCTATCAAGCGGCTCTTACATAATCAGATAATCGGAGTGAATATTTGGGTTTTCGCTGATAGCTATGCGGCTATATAATTCCTTGTTGAAGTTTGCACCTCTTCAAATCTAGTTGAATGCCGTATGTCTCTTAACAAGATGTCGAAACATCGAATGATGCAGCTGCTTTGGATGCCAGGATATAGGAGCATTAATGGAAACTGTGAAGCATACCAAATTGCAAACGCTGACACGCCTTTGCCGGAAGTGCTCTTCAGTCTCCTGATTGGAATTCCGTTTTGACAATACCGCTCCTATTCGTATTGTTTATCAATGATCTTCCCAGTTGCTTCAATTCCATTTCCCTCCTCTACGCGGATGACCTCAAGCTTCTACATACTATTTCTTCTTATGAAGACTGCCTGCTTCTTCAATCAGACCTTACTGCTTTGAGTGATTGATGTGTTGCTAACTCTCTTTCCCTAAATATCCCTAAATGTGTTGTTATGTCCTTTACTAACAAACCAATTCCTATCCACTTTGATTATATCCTCTTCGGTATTATGTTGCTGCATGTAAACCAACATAAGGACCTTGGCGTTATCTTTGATCCTCGTCTGAAATTTGATCTGCATTTTCAATTCATCTCATCAAAAGCGTCAAAAGTTGTCAGGATTCGTTCTTCGTCGTTCTCGTTGCTCCTTTAATATCTCAACTTGTGTCCGTCTATTCACGTCGCTAGTACGTAGCATACTAGCATACTTCTCATTTTGTGTACTTGTCAGATGCAGTCGAGTCTGAACAACGTAAGTTTATTCGTTGTCTTCTGTAAAAGTTTGATTTCGCATATTGTCCTTATAATGAACGCCTAAAATTGTTTAAACCTTTCCCCATTGCACGTCCGCAGATTGTTCCTTGATGAATGTTTCTTGTACAAAATTTATGTTGGCCTTTGTTCTAGCAATATTCCTGTTTCCGAATTTGTGCGGGTTCCTGACCGACCTATCAGATCCCAGTCTTCTTTCACCATGCCTTTTGCGCGTACTGAAGTATTTTTTCACTTACCAATACTGACAATGCTAAGGAATCATAATGATCATTAGTTTGGTTCTTTTTCCGTACCTGTCTTTAGTTTTAAGAGGCATATTCGTCATACATTCACCCATATTATGAGTGTCGAGTCGATGTCGATAATATCGACATCGACTGCATATCGACAGATATGCTATTGCGAGTGTCGAGTCGATGTCGATAATATCGACAGTTTTGTCGATTGCAATTTGTTTCGCGACGTTATATCGACAGGTAGTTGGATATATGCAAAATGTAAGTTATTTTCTTGGAATATTCAGTCGCTTATAAAATAATTATTAAAGGGTGAAAATAACAAACGCCAAACAATTTGAACATTTTTTATCTCTACTTGAGAATAACGAAGAGCTCACAAGAGGATTCGTTAAAGCTGGTGGGTGAAATGGCGAAGTGAAGGATGAATGGAATAGTTTTGCAGAAGAGCTAAATAGCATGGGTCTACCAGTAAGAAATATAAGTGGCTGGCAACAGGTTTGTTATTAAGATATCAAAATTCTTAAACTCGTATGACCTCCTCAGGTGTGGATCGATTACAAATTTAAAATTCACAAAAATATCATAAGAAACAATAGTGAAAAACTGGTGGTGGTCCGAACAAACAAGTTTATTTCTCCCCTCTTCGAGAGTGTGTAGTTGATTTATTTAATTTAAATGTTAGCTGTGGCTGTGAATTCCGAACGCTGCGCGATATGAGTGTGGAACTTGTATCATCGAATTTAAATTGTTTCACAAGCAATCAAGCAACCTCAGTTGTAAGCGCTTTACGACCAGCAGCCATCAATGTAACTTTTTCAACGGAAAAAAACACATCGAGAAAGTAATCTTCCACCGCCGTCCAACTGGAAAGTAAGCTCCGATTACTCGAAAAGCAAACTGAACTGCAGGAAAACATTAATAAAAATGTCGCAGAAACCCTGCACTTGGACAATAAAATATATTGCTTTCAAAAATACAAGTTAAAATTGCTGGAGAAGTCCTTACAAATAAAGCAAAAAACCCTGCAGATTTATGAAGAAGATGCGAGAGACAAAAAAGACTTCGTGCGCAAAAATTGAAATTAAAAAAAATGTATGAGTTGCAGCTTCAACGTTGAAGTTATATGCAGATTCGTTACCAAATATTTGAAAACGTTAATTTAGTGTTAAGTACAGGGTGTGCCATCTAAATGTGGTCGATGGAAATATTGAATAACTTGAACAGTTCTGAATCGATTTTCGAAAACTTAATTTTTAGAAAATTTGAAGCTTTACAATGTTTTTCATTTAGTTTTCAAACACAACGTCGATCAAATGACCACCTTTATTGCGGATACAAAATTCAGCTCTTTTTCTGGCATTTTCCATGACATTTGCCAGCATCTCGGGTGATATCGCAGTGATTTCGGCTCGAATATTGTCCTTAAGCTCGTCTAAAGTCTTCGGTTTTTTGGCATACACTTTGCTTTTTAAAAATCCCCACAAAAAATGTCCGGTACCGTTAAATCGGGCGATCTCGGTGGCCAGTCAATATCCCCCCCTTTCGATACCACACGTCCTGGGAACTTTTGACTCAAGAAGTTCATCGTTGATTTCGCGGTGTGACATGTCGCGCCGTCTTGTTGAAACCAAAAGCCTTTAAGACCTTTTTCACGCATTTCTGGTAAAACAGAGTGTGCCAACATCCATCGATACCGATCCCCATTGACAGTTTCCCCAACTCTGAAGAAGAACGGGCCAATGATGGTTTGTGAGCAGACACCGGCCCAAACAGTCACTTTCTGATCACGTAGTCGAGTTTGATGGATAGCATGAGGATTTTCTTTCGCCAAAATGCGACAGTTTTGTTTATTTACAGTGCCAGATAGCGTGAAATGGGCCTCATCAGTCATTAAAATTCGCTCCCAAAAATCGGGCTCCGATTCACTCACTCGAATAACGTTATTGGCGTAAGCCACGCGTCGCGAAGTGTCTGTTTCCAATAATCTTTGGGTTAACTACACTTTATATGGAAACATATCCAGATCATCTTTCAGAATCCTCCTCAAAGTAGTTCCACTGATGTTTAGTTGCTGAGACCGGCGGCGGTACGCGACAGAAGGATTCTCTGCAACACTCCGTTGAACAGCTTCAATATTTTCATTTGATCGTCGAGGACGTGGTCGATTTGAATGTGGACGGTCCGCTACAGACCCGTGATTCTTGAAATTCGAAGCTAAGCGACGAATAATGTCACTTTTAGGCGCAGAACGACCGCGATACTTTTGACGATACGCACGCTGTATTGCAACAAATGACCGATTGCATTTAATGAACATTGTCACAATTTCCGCGCGTTCTTTGGGCGTGAATCGATTCATGGTTAAAATTGTAATGCAATAACCTTTCCAAAATGTGTTCGACGATGTCAATCGGTTTAAATCTGTCAAAGTTATTCAATATTCCCATCGACCACATTTAGATGGCGCACCCTGTAGTAATCTAAAACTCCGAGCAGTATTACGAATGCTTCTTTTGAAAGTCTGAAATGCTGTATAAATCTACTCTTCATTAAATAAATCATGACTATTCTAATGCACAGCGCTTACTTCGCATTGTCCATATCCAAAGAATTTGACTAGTCTCAAGCCACTTTCTTTTTCGCCTTAATTCTAGGAGGGCGGCTTGATTGTCCTCATCAAACTCGTCGTCAAAAAATAAATCAAAATAATTCATTTTACAAACTTTCAAAAAAAAACTTTGTTTTTAAAAAAAATGTCACTTGACAAATTGTTCAGAATGGCACTTTCGTTCACAATAGTAATCAATTCAAGCATTTTCCTCGATTTCAATATGGCAGTATTTATAAGTCGTTTCGATCGACTCTCGCAATACCAAAACGCCATCGACTCGACAACTTCGTCGAATATCGACTAGCAATCGACTCGACACTCACAATACGGATGATTGTCAGAGCCTGTTCGCTTATAATTTTGCTTATGTTTCAATTTTATTTTCTTATTTGTTATTATTATATCTCATCTTCACTATTTTAGGATTACTTACTATTTATTCACTTTCACTTTTATTATTCTATTATTAATATTATTTTTCTATTTCTCTTTCTTAATCTGTTTTATTGTAATATTTTCGTTGCTTATCATATTTGGATCATTGAATTTTTATGCATATGCTTTTCCATTTTATAATTGGATGTATATCTGTGAAATGGATTCTAAATAAATAAATAACAAAATCGGAACTTATTTAACATTTCAGGTACTTGTTTCAATACAAAGCTTAATTCTGGTCCCTGAGCCATACTTTAATGAGCCTGGTTTCGAACGTAGCCGCGGCACACCGAGCGGTACACACTGCTCAAGGGAATACAATAGTAATATCTACCAAGCATGTGTGCGATGGGCAATGCTCGAACAGATACGAAATCCTAGTCTCTGCTTCAAAGAAGTAAGTGAAATGCTCTTGATAGCTCTAATGTTCCTATCTCACACTAATTCACGCCTTTCTCAGGTCATTCACACCCACTTCTGGCTAAAACGAAACGAAATTTGCACGCAAATCGAAAGTTGGATAAATGAATTGAATAAACCGCAATACACGGAGAGAAGTGGTCGTGCAATATCGTTCAATTCGATGGTGCTGCGACGCCAGTACAAGCAACTACGCGAAGAACTAGCCAAGCTACCAGTACCGGAAGGTCTTGAAGATCTCGATAGTCCCTTTAACCCAACGGTAACATCACTACTCGCAATGCCTGAAACAGTACCGCAACAATCACCTACACAATCATCATCAGCGCAACCGCCATCGAATTCATCGGCCAATATCGACGTAGACCCTGAAACGCCCACAACATCAATATCGGACGCTGGCTCGACGTCCGCAACGGCACAAGATGAAAGTGTTGCAAATCAAAATCTGATTCAGGAAGATCAAAACGATCAATTATCGGCAGTATCATCATCATCATCCACAACGCATTGGGGAGTTCATCCAAGTTAATTACTACATACTATTCTATTTTGCTGCCGTTACATATTACATTTATTCGATGCTGATTCAAGGAAAACAATACTTTAAAGCAAAACCATATCCATCACTAAGTAATCACGACAAACTGTAGCTCCTTCTACCCATAGCTGATATATTTACTTCAATTTGGAACTGTACAATTATGGAACACTTGATTCCGTTCTCTCCGTTTATTTATTTAATTTGTATTCGCATTTGTACGATTTGTATGATGGCTAACATTAACTACTACAACCAAATATATTAAATATTTCACGACGTTAAATGTTGGCACTTATTCGTTTTAATCGTCTTCACGAGTTCTTAATTAATATTCGTTGATGTCGTAGTATGTGCTTGTCTACATATTACAATTGTAATTGTGTTTAAAAAAAAAACAAACGGCTAACCAAAAACAATCTGATAAAGAAACTGATTTGAAATGAAATAATAAATGATTGTGTAATTTATACGAAAAAGCCATTGAATATTTGTCGATTTTCACGCACGTGCTACGTTGTTTTGTTATAGTTTTGCTTAGTTGGCTTTTAATTCAACTTCGAATAAAAAATAAACAATTGTGTAAGATTCAGGATACAGATGAAATATGAAGCAAATTTAAAATAGCAGCTCTAATAGACATAAAAATTATTGAAACCGAAGACATAAAATTTTACGTGAATGAGATGGTGATTGAATTATATTTGATGTGAAAATAATAAAAACTAATGTGTTTTTGTATAAGATTGTATTTTGATCATATTTAGAGATATGCCCTCGAATTTATTGTCCGAATTTTCTACGACATGGTAAATTTTACTCAATCTTAACTCCAATTTCCTTGTCTGAGTTTAATTGCACTCTATGATAAGGCTAGCGAAGTTATTAACCTCGTTGAGTAATTAAGTGCTAGAGCTATAAATTATTTATATGAATGTTCATAGGAAGACAAATAATAAATCTTACAAAGAAAATACATTGATTATGAGCATAAAAAATTCTAGAGTAATAGTATCGATACTGCCAAGTCAAATACTTCCATGACGACCTCAGAAGGTGCAATTATGTCTATTTTAGGTCTATTTTAGTTGCCTTTAGATTTATATTGATATCGCAAAGTTTATTTTTCATTATTCGCTTTCTTCTTTTTCTAAAAATATAGCGAAATTATGAGTGCCGGTGTACGAACGCTGGCACTCACAACTTCATTGGATTCCCTATAGTGAAGAGTATAATCAATCAATCAAAACCAGAATAATAACCAGAAACTTTTGTGCGAGGTGGTAGGAGATGCCGTTTAAAGACACTCTATTCTCCTTTGTTTTTTAAGAATTCCGGCTTTCATTGCAAGAATCGCAGTTATGTGGCAATGATGGCTGATCTGCCCATTCTGAACAAACGGATATATTATGCACTGTTATTAATTCTACAATTCTCACAATATGAACTAATTCAATTCGGTAAATTTGGCGTCGCAATGTTTTAATTTTGTAGGATATGTGAAAGTTTCCGTCCAAGCAAATTTGAGAAAAATTGCGGCGAATTCAACGCTGATGTTCATCAGTTATTCGTTAATTTCAAAAAAAAAAACATACGATGGCATCGACCGAACCGTATTATATAACAATATGCTGCAGTTCGGAATCCCATCAAAGAGGATACGATTAGTGAAAATGACCATAAGCGACTTAACACCACAATGGCTAAATCAGAATGACAACTAATTCTTTTTCTACGAATATAAGGTCAGAGGGATGGATTACCTCCTGTACTCATTAAGCAAGCACATCAGAATGTCATCAGAAAAATCCTTGTTAACACTAGAGGAACTCTGTTAGTCAAGTTGCTCAGCTAGAAGCTGATACTGATGACATGAATGTTATTATATACAGTGGCTGACAGCCAAAACGATGTACAATATCTGGCCGCTTTCGAATGAAATAAAGAAAAACATTTGTGAGGAATTGCAAATATAATGTGTATTTATCATTTAAGTAAAAAATAACAAAAAAATATAATCCGTTACGATAAAGATTAATAAAAACCCAGATAAGAGCTGATTTTGACCGCACAGCCAAAATTGAAGAGCAAGAGTTAATAATAAACAATTTCAAGGACGGGAAATCTAAAAAAAAATTGCTGAGATTGTTAAAAGGAGTGCTTTAACGGTTCAGCATATTATTGAAAGTTTTGCGCGCGAAAATCGGAAAAGAAACAGAGTCAAAATAGCTCACAATAATTTTTTTGCTGAAACGTATTGCCGTTGGATCGTGAGACAGTCAAAAAAGGATCCTACATTGAGTGCCCTGAATTGGCAGAGTTTGCTGAAAGGACTGTCGGCAAAAACAGCAGCCACCAAACTATAGGGAGGACACTCAGGAATGCCAATTTAAATGGTAGAGTTGCCCGGAAGAAACCTTTCATCAATCGCAAAAACAGTTTGCGCAGGATTGATTACGCTCGTGAACATTTGAGAAAGGATACTGCTTTTTGGGAAACCATCATTTTCTCTGGTGAAAGTAAATTCAATTTATTTGGATCTGATGGGGAAAAATACGTCTGGAGGCAACCAAATACAGAGCTCAATCCAAAACATTTAAGGGCCACTGAGAAAGACGGAAGTGGTACCTACTACTGTAAATTCAGCTGCATTCATTTATGGATTTAGATGGTTTTTTTACTCAATAAAGGAATAAAATTTTATTTGGTACAAAAGGTCATTAGGATTTTCCATTTAAAGATCCTTCAAATGACTTTGAGTATATGCGCATCACTAGGCTAGGCAAAAAAAAGTCCGTGAACACATGTTTTAATGAAGGTATTGAAGCAGTTTGGGAAAACATTTATTGCTTTAAACTTTGATTACTTATGACACATGGCTTAGAGAAATAGAAGGTATGAGCCCTTTCAAAATTTGAATCCATTTAGGTCGTTCGATAGCTACGAAAATGGAAGTTTCCCAATCGGTTCGAGAATTAATAGTTAACCTACGAAGAGAGGGAAAAGTATCCGCAAAATTGTTAGCAAAAATCCTTCTACCGTACATAAAACTATAAAACGGTTTGAAGAATTAGGATGCGCGGCCAGCAGGCATCGTACTGGACGCCCCCCAAAACTGAATTCCGCCCATAAACGAGGGATTTTAAAACCGATTCGTGAGAAACCGGGTACAAGTGCATTGACAATCGTGCAAAACATGTCGCAGGATTATGGAGTGACAGTTACACCACAAACTATCCGTAACCATTTGCACAAAAGTGGCTTTCACGGTCGAGTCCCAAGGAGGAAGCCATTTATAAATAAACTTGATCGGAAACGCCATCTCGAGTTTGCTTAGGAACACTTATCCAAATCTCCTTCCATGATACCACTGCGCTGATACCGATTGTCGGTATCAGTAGCGCAGTAACGCACTTCGGTATCAATGGTGTTGGCGCTACCGCTTTGCAATGCCAACACCATTTGGCTTGGCGCTATGCTACGGCGCGGCGCAAAGATGTGAGTTCACCTCAGAGTTAAATTCTTGCCAAAGCATATTCATTCAAATTTTTGTATGAGAGTTTTTCTCGAACGGAAAATCAATAGCATTCTAGCTTATATTTTCTTTTCCGATCGGTTCGACTCAAGCCACTTGAGTTTTACAGGCTGCATGTGTACTTCAAGCACGAACCGCTAAGTAAACATAAGGAAAAGCGATGCGATCGTGGTATCATGGCGTCATGGTATCAGCGCAATGCTGCCAGCGCCGTATGTGAGTCCGAGAAACGCAGTGAGTATCACACATAAGCGAATGAGATCATGGTATCATAGCGCAATGGTATCAGCGCAGTGCGCTGATACCACTGCTGGCGCCGGTATCAGTGTATCAGCGCCTCAAAATTTGCTGCGTTTGCTGTTGTCTAATTCTGAGTGAACATTTATTCGAGAGTGCCAGAAAATTTGGATTAGAGGAAACTTATGTTTTTCAACAAGATAATGACCCCAAGCATACTGCCCGAAAGGTTCAAGAATGGTTGCTTTACAGAGTAGGTCGACTTCTCAAAACCCCTCCACAATCGCCAGACCTGAATCCCATTGAGCATTTGTGGGATGAAATTAATAGGAGAATTCGTAAACGTCCGCTAAAATCCTTGCAGGATTTGAAAAGAGTCATCAAGGAAGAATGGGATCAAATTCCGGCAGAAATTCAACGAAACTAGTTGGATCGATGCAAGCACGTCTCCTGGAACCAATCAACAACAAAGGTGGCCCAATATTGTTTTGACTTAAATTTAAACTTCATTTTTTTAGTTTATAAATTACTACTTATATTGTGTTCACAGACTTTTTTTGCAATATTTTTTTAATCTTTTTTGATTTTCAAATTCTCGGGAATTTGTCAAGCATAAATTTATTATTGTTCAATTTTAGAAATATACTTTGTGCTTTTTAAGATACAAACAAAATGTTTTTCTTTTGAAAATATTGCTTGTATGACTATTGTAGTGATTTCAGATCATTTGCTTATGAGTGTTCACGAACTTTTTTTGCCCAGTGTACGTTCGCTTATGCGCTGTATGGGCACTAATGTTCGCTCGTGTTTGCAGATGTAAAAAATTGGAACTTATGCTCAGAAACCGGTCGGTTTTGACATTTGCTTATGTTCGCAGACTTATGTTTGGTTAGGGCACTTTTCTGGCTGTTCGGGAAGTTATGTTTGGGTGCAACATATGCTTTGCGTGGTTTACCGCGGCGCATATGCGTACGTACGTACGCAGACTCATCACTGGTTGGACTTTTAAGAAGGCATTAATTTAGGGCGGGACAATTTGACCCGATAATACTGTCCTTTTTGCCAAAAGTATGCCCGAGATTTATTGTTGAACCCCTTAGTGTACTTCGACGAGCCTGACTTTTGAGCCAAACTTGAATACCACGAGCCAGGCGAGTCGTCTGACTTCATATAAAACGTGAATATCACATTTCGAACATAACACAAATACCACAAAACGAGTTCGTGGTCCTAATCTAAGTTACAAGTTTCGATATCGGCCGCTTCAAATATTTTCCCCAACTATTTGGTTACATCGCATGGGCCCAGTTTCTTCCAAGTTAAATGATATGGCACGGGGTTAACGACATTTACTTTTGGTCTAGGACCAGAATATTCCAGGGAAGATTCATTGTCCCGGTGGAGCTCGAATCATTTACTTGCAGTTGCATATGTTCTAAAAATTCTTCAATTCTAGTAAGCCTAAGTCAAGTATGCACCGATTCAATTAATAATATAAATAAATTAATTTATACAGTGACCAAACGTCTTTTTCTCTTTATTTCTTATAAAATGTACAGTGAAAATTCAGCTTAAAAATACTTTTCACACATACATAGACATACCAGCCGAACTTGAAGTTTATTTTCGTTTACATAGCTTGCACATCGATACATTAAAATGTGAAGTTGAATTCGTCAAATATTTTACGCTAATCATGTGACACAAAAAAAAGAACAAAAACTATATCCAAATTTAAACCGTAAATTGAGAAGTGCCGTAAACCGTAAATTGATAGAAACTTAATGCCAACAAAATAGCCAAAGTTTTCAAATCATAAAAACGTTGCATCCATTTTACTTGTGGTTCTTTTATTACACTTTCTACTTATGAATTACATTTTAATTTGAATGTTTTGGTTTCGACAGGAAAGAAAGTTAGAACGGTAAAGCTTATGTGATGTCAGCATATAAATGATACGATGAAACTACCAACTACTTGAAAATGAATTAATCTGTTCAATCTTAAAACATACGATAACTGCAAGTTTGGAATATTTTTTTTTCTTCATATTATTTCCTTCATTCCTCGTCGTCTTCGGCTTCGCCGTTTTCGGTGTCATCATTTGCTTCTTCGTCATCATCCTTCTCGTCTTCGGATTCTTCCGACTCCGATTTCTTAGCAGCGGCTTTTGGTGGTCGGCCTCTTCCACGACCCGAACTACCACCTGTCGGTTTTTTAGCAACCGCGCTACCCTTTTTGTGCGCTTTCGGTGGTCGGCCACGGCCTCGCTTGGCCGGAACATCACCGTTCTTTTCCACCACTTTCCTCTCTTTAGCTGCTGGTGATTCAACAGCGGCTGGCCTTCCTCGTTTTTTAGGTGACTATGGAATTTCATATGTTACTTGGGAGGACATTAAAATAAATGGTTTTATCACTTACCACCTCCTTTTCTTTGACTTCTTTTTCCGCGACCTTGCCTTTACCGCGACCCTTTTTGACTTCTGTATCGCCCATTGTTTTAACTGTTTTAACGGATTTCTGGAATAAGATAGAAATGAAGATTATTACGATGGCAAAATCAATTTTAGTTCATGACAATTTAACTCTTAAAGGCATTAATGGGAATGGTTTGATCGCGTATTTGGCAGGATCGGATTTTGGGATATCGCATATTGTTTTTAGCATTGAGTCCCGGGTTTCTAAATTACGTCATTTTTTGCTATCGAGAATTTATCACGTGTGCAAACTGGATGTAACTGTTCTTTGTAAAATGGGATGCTCTTGTGAAGGTGTCAAGTTTGTGTCGCTATTGCGGAAAATAGTGAGAATAGAAAATAAGCTGTGGAAATTAAGTTGGTGAGAATTTTTTTTGTGTATTGTATTTTCTACCTGGCGAGGTAAAGGCATCAATGTAACGCATGGAGTAAGGTCAAGCAGATGTATATGCCATGCCGAAAAAGAAAGAAATAAAAATGAAGAGGATGCGCTGAAATGTTTTACAAAAGTAGCACTGAAAGAACGGGGGTAATGTGAGAAATACTGAGATTAGGCTAACAGGCTCCGATTCTATGAAGTACAGGGTTTAGGCGAGTACCTAGTCTAGGAAATGAAAATCGTATGGCTAGTGGCTTGACTGTGTATTCAGCTATCACAGATGCCGTTCCTGCAACAGATAGACGAGCGAACACCTGATACAAAAAAAAGACGTGTCCAGTCATGGTTGAGAGAACGAATGGAGATGGTAATAAGGCAAGGCTAGATGATATAACATTCTACGCACGCACACTAAAAGATAGAGAAAGCAATATCGAGAAGAACGAGAGCAGTGGTTTTGGAAAGATTATCTTCAAGGAGGCAGCAGACGCGAACTCGATGGTTGTGCTTTAGCTAAATACAAACTAAATGTTAGGTATTTTCAGGTAGAGGGTTGCCGGCCGAGGCACTTAAGGCCGAGGCACTTAAAGCCGTGGCGGAGAGTTAAACGCGTCTATTGTTGGATTTATATAATTCATAATGAGCCGTGAGATCTTCCTCAGCTGGTACTTGTAAACGAGGAAAAAGGTAACTTGGGCAATCCATCAGCATATTGTCTCGAAGGTTAACCCAAGTCACGGCTGCTATCAGCAGTGAGATCGAATGCCGATCTATTCGAAAGGCAGCACGGCTACCGGAAAGATCATTCAACAATCGATGTCATCTCAAAGGTTTTTGGGGCTGTATCAAAAGCGGAAGAGACATATCATCGAGCCAGACTGGTCGCCCTGCTTTTTTTTCTATGATAATGCCAAAGCTCAGGGGATTGCCCTTTGAAGCGAATGCTTAGCGATGGCGGTAGGGAGACACATGTGGGAGAAGCCGATATCAACTATTCCATTATTCTTTTTTTTAAGTGCCACATTTATTTATTATTTTCTTAAGCGCTAGTGCTATGCCTAGTCGCTACTAAAGCTTTAATGTGGCAATTAATTAATGGAGCGCTGATATTATGCCCAGTCGCCGACTGTTAAGACAACACAAGACGAACAAATACAGTCATGGGCACGGCGGGATTCGAACCCGCGGGCAGTAGATCGTTGCTTCGAACTGACGCGTTAGCGAGCTAAGCTACCTGGTAGCGCTGGACGTATAAAACGCCTTCAAATCGACGAGGTGGACAAACATCCTTCGGGCATTTAAACAGAGCTTTCATATCCCTAGCTACATTCTAGCCGTGATGCCGGATACCTCATGGGCCGATGGTTACTCTACGACACCGACGACGGAGGCCCGTCAGGTTAAATGCGGTACAGGGGTCGATCTTAGGACCTGACCTCTGGATCATCATGTACGATTATCTATTGCTTTAGAAATGGAAGGCAGTTCTCAATAGTAGGGCTAACAAATTAGGTTCTAAATTGTCACGTGAAGGACAAGAATGAGAAATGTGGAATTTACAGGACTTCTTGCCTGGAATGCGATAAACTATGCATCGGTCAAACAAAGCGGTTAATTAGTGTTAGACCAACGGAACTCAAGCGGGCATCCTCAGCGAGAAAAGAAACACAAATTTAGTTATATCGGTAGTAGCGAAACACAACCTGGAGAAGGAACAAAACATTACATGGGACAACGTGGAGGTGATCGGATAGGTATAGCATTTACAAAAACTAAATGCGCACGACAGCCTAAAAATATCGAAAACGCTGATGAATGGGCATGTTGACGATCTCCCACTGTCCCGTGCTCAACAAAATTCGACACCAAATGACGAATAGTGTTGTCAGACGGTGCCTATTGGCCACGATATATTTGAGTTAACCCAAGTTAAGAAACATGTTTCCAAGGCCAATATCGATAAATTTGACTTAGACAGCCTTACAACTGAAGAAGAAGTGAAATCGAAAATGTTGATAATACGTTGCTTCCTTCAATTGCAAGTGACCAGCGAAAAGCCGTAATAGAATTGGAAGACGCAAAAGCTATGATGCTAATTCAGGATTAAGAATTGTCTGGGTGAATATCAGAGCAAGGAGGCGACCAGAAGTAGTGCGCAGCTACAAATTTAGGTGCTGCGATCACAACAAAAAGGACGGTAAAGAACCAAATCAGAGCACCTACTGTTGTAAATGTAGTCAAAGTCGCCATTTCGCAAAAGAATGCACCGCTGCGACGTTCTGCTTGTGCAATGAAAAGGCAAAACCAGAAGAAGCAAATCACAATCTGAAGAAAAGAGTGTGTAAAGCCTTCAGAGAAGCGCTTGAAGCGCAGAAGAATAAACTTCGTGGATCTGAGTCTTTTATACCGGGACCCGACTAGCCATTTGCTCTGCCATATCCGATGGCAACGACTGCCATCTGATGCTTTGGCAATTTCATATTATTTCGAAAATGCCTCTGAACGGTGAGGACGTGTGCTTCATCTGAGCATTGAATGCTCTTAAAATGTTATTTGAAGTGGAGAGCAAAGGAATTCAGCTTTTTGATAAGCGGGTGAAATTTCAGATGAAGGTGAAACTATTATAAGATTTGCTGGGGTACGAAGGGAGATGGGGTAAAAGCCATTAAAAAAAATCCGCCGCTCAAAAATAGGCAGTTTCATATATTTACTCATCCTTAAAAATTGAAAAACTATCTCCTTCAAAAATAACAAGTAATTAATTGTATTATTCAAAATTTACGCATCATCATTTGACTTTTTCGCAATTTCCCACCATTCCATAAACTTTAAACTCTTTTGATTACTCAACAATATCGTCCAATCCCTGTACATTCAGAATTCCTACATATTCTTATAACAAATGGAGCATGACCACGTTCAACGCTATTTTGAATATTAAGAACAGTCAAAATATGGCCAGGCTTATGACCAAGCAAATGGCATAATATATGGCCTGCCATAGGCCGCCTCCACTAGCATGGCATGCCATGGAAAATGGTTAAAGGAGGCATCTGTTAAGGAACAAAGCAGAGCTGTCGTACGGCGAAAGACTTGTTCAAAAGTACTTGCTTGGAATAGTTATATATAGATAGGAGCAATGTAAACTCGACTACGTGTTCCTCAGAGCCGTTAAAGCGATTTTAACGATAGATGTCTGGCTGGTATGTTTGTTTCTGGGAGTGTTTTTTGTTTGTTGACTTGTTTTTCTTCAGGGTGTTACCTTCTCGTGAAATTTTTGTGTATTTTTGTGTGTTCTTCTTCAATATTTGCCACTGCTGCCACCAATTTTCCCCTCTGGTGGGAACATTTCCCGGTTGGGGATCATCAAGTTTTGCCGGAGCAAGCTTTTGGAGTCGCGCGATGGTAGCTTTGCTGGCGACGGCAGCGAAGGTCATGTAGGGCTAGCGATAGGCTGGTGAACATCACCAAGGGGGGAATCAAGCGAACATGTGATGCATAAATGCTACGCCGCAGAGAACCTCCTGGAAAATAACAGGCTTATTGGTGAACGGAAGAGATAGCAGAAATGAGGCGAAGAGCTCTAGCGTGCAGACGTAAGGCTCAGCGATCTATCGGTAGAGCGGAAGCATTTCAAATTGCCGCAGAACACAACCGGCGCGAAAAAATGAGCTGGGGAAAGTCTATCAAGGCGAGGAAAAAACAAATGTGGCAAGCGTCTGATGATGATGAACTGAGCTTGGACCCATGGAGACAAAACTAGTATCTGGCAGGCTTGGTCAAATGGGTCCTGGCCCACTCATGCAGTCAGATACACTGAAGCACATCGCGGACTCTCTGTTTCCAACTTATCACACGAATCAAGAACCGAAAGGCCTCTGGCTCCGGCAGCATCACAGCGGAAGTTCTGAAAGCTGTGTTGCCCTACTAAGCATAAACGTTCTATCTGCATTTTTCTCATTTTTTAGTTAACGCCGGATTCGAAAGCTACTTAATCTAGTACATCATTCTACCTATCTTTTCTTTATGGAAGTATGTTAAAATCAATATTGAAAAATGCACTCTCAACATATCTCCAGCACAATTCAAAACTCGAATCATTGAATACCTCGAAAGAACTAAAATGTTTATAGAACGTTTATGCTTAGTAGGGAAATGTGGCAGAGAATAAATCGCCAACGCTACTACGAATGTATAATGCGTGCTTTGATTCCGAAGACAAAAGGGGACCCTAACCCCGTCTACGTACAGACATCTTTGTATGCTTGTTCCGGCGGGAAACTGCTGGAAGGGCAATTGAAGCTACAACTACAGGCAGCAATACGAAGGACCGGTGGCCTTTGAACAATCAACATGGGTTCCGTAGTGGCCACTCAACAAGCGTTTGAATTTGAAAATTGAAGTGTGCCAGTCTTCGACAGACCAGATAAAAAAAATCGATCTAAAAATGAAATACTGGACATTTTATGTGTCATTTATCAGCAGAGTCTCCGCTTTTCGCCATTCGTCAAAACTTTCAATCCAAAGAATGATCAGATAATGAGACCTTTAAAATTTATCTTCAGTTTGAACTCAATACCAGTCTTTAGTTAACACAAAAATAGACAATAAAAGCCCTCCTATAACTAAGTGACGTCTTGTGTACAATCATTTATTTCTAGAGCAATAATTTTACAAGTTGCTGTAGCTTATTCTAATGAGTATAAGGTTATTCAGCCGATTAAGCACGAGCCCAAATTGCCACATTTTTAGGGCTTCTGAAGACTAATTTATGATTCATCTAACTCTAAATTTGAGTGCATGTCTTCAAATTTATTTGTCTGAATTTTAATAATTGCCATTCTACTTTAGAAAATGTAAATAAAATCAAATTTTGGGAACTAAAAGCAATAAAAGTAGCTTGTTAAGAGCTCAATGTACCCAAATAATGACACCAAGTTACAATATGGTGATATCGGAAAGCGATTACTCGTACGTATCGTGATTAGCCAACATGATCCTCATCAAATAGGATTCAGTACACAAAATACATTTCGTGCGCAAGGACGATGAAAATCAGCTAACGAAAACAAGCCCATTTTGAGGCAAATTTTCATTCTCCGTGAGTCAAATATCGCATCAAAAGCATTTTGCCGACTTGTACGTAAAAAAGTGTAGGCTATTGTAGAGTTCACCACTTACCACGGCAGAAATTCTAGGACAGCTGCATGCTTGGGTGCCGAAGCGCCGATGTTATCAACACTTTCCCGCCTGGTGGATCTCGATCTTCTCCCTATCTTGTTTCCGCGTAATATTTTGTTTACTAGGAATATTGCCGTCTCAAGCGACAATAATGAACTATGTGAAATTATCTTTGAGAATTGGCAAAGGAAAACGTGGTGTAAGTTTTCATTCGCGCAAAAAGTACATGATTTTTACTGAAATTTTGTTAGCCTATGCGATTTCAGTTATATAGCTAATTTGAAATAAATACATTTTAGTTACCAGTTTCAACAGTCGAATGCTTAAAGGTTCTTTGGCAAAAGATGCGTTAAAGATCTTTTACCTTACAGCCTATTGACATTTCTGAATGCAAACAAAAGCCGCGTTTTTGCGTCTCAATCAATGGCAAATCGGGAGAGTAGCATTGAAAACACCAACTCCCGCCCAGTTTTTTCCACGCTACTATCCCATCTGTCCTCAACAGAGGCGCCAAAAACCGCGACTAAAAATAGCCATGTTACCTAACAAAAACCTATGACAACTGGGCTGGAATTCCCAATTGGTTTTCACTTAATAACTCTATCTCGAAGAGGCAGAAAATAACGAATAAGATTTGAATTCGATTGAATTCCAGAGGTCGAAGTGAATTGCCGAAAATTCAAGCATTTTCCAACCCATCGGATCAGTCGGGCCGTTTCCCCGAGAACAAAAGCTTCGGCAACGGCTTTTAATGAGCCACTAAAAGCATACATTTCCAACAACCTGCACTTTCAAGCGGATCATTCGAACAGTTGACCGAAACTTAGGCGATAAATTTTATATCCATTGCCCCACACTGTACAAATCGCGCCAAATTAATTTGACGCCTAAAATACATAGAAAAATCCAAGAAAATCATCAAAAATTCACGATTCAATAATTTTCTTATTCAAACTCCAGTAATGAACCACCCGCCATGTTATCGGGGTCGCGCAAAGAAATAAAGCGCCATTAGGCCAAAGGGAAAGCACCACCAAAATTGCACGTTTCGAGCACAGCGCGTCTTCTAGCCGGCTTTTCAAATTTACTAGCACCGGTCGCGTTGGCTAAGAAATCGATCCACATGCAATTACCAAGTAGATTTAGATAAAAACTTAAGAAGTAAAATTATGGAAAATTATACATACTCACAAATCGAACAGGACAAGCTTAGGACTTTGCGACAACACCACTCTACGGACACGAATAAACAAACGCTTCGATTCGTCGAATCGAATGGCACAAATCAAAGTGCTTTCGGCTCAGAAGCGTTTTCGTTTCGTTCTCGCCGTGTAATAGCACGAAAGCCGGACAAGAATGGCAATGTGGATATTTGCGAGTTGCATGCGATTTCGACCGGTTTTATGCCGGCAGCATGGCAGCATTGCCAGGCCATGAATAGTAGTTATTAAATTATGTTATTTGGAATCAATTCCAAATATTAATAATTTATTATATGAAAACAGTATTACAAATGCTTTGACGCTGATGGTGATTAGCACATTTATATTGAATAATTCTGCTGAAGTCTAGAAGATCCAAAAAAAAATAAATGAATAAATTCAACAAATATGGAACAAATGCACATTGGCGAGTTTTGATGCAAATGAAGACGAGTGAAAGGAAAAATTCAAAGATTTGATGATACACTGATAAACATACCCAACCGCTTTTTCGCTCTGCCTTCTAAAAACTCAGTTTTAGTCATTTCAATACAATTGAGGATATTTGCGAAAATTCATACACTTTTCTCGTGGTTCGGCTCGATCGGAGAAGCGTGCAGTTTCGTTTAGTTTTGTTGCAAACCATTTTCCGCGGCAAACTTGCTAGAGATGAATTTGGTTCAAGTTCCGCATATTTTGTGAAGTACCATCTCATATGAGGTCTGTTTCCGTACTTTCAGCAAACTGCAGCAGTAACAGAATTTGGCAGCTGGCTTCTTTTTGCTGCAAAATTTGGCTTGCATTTGGCTTGCAGCAAAAGTACGGAAACGACTTGCTGCGAATCTATTTTAATATATTATAATAGATTCAAGTACGGAAACAGACCTATCATCTGAGGACTAGCGTTTAATCCTGACGGTCATATAGAAGGCCGGTTGCAAAAGCAACTAACGTACCAAGATGGCGGGCTTAATGTACCTTTTTTCGACCAGCCGACGTACATTTTTCGACCAATTCGACCAATAAAAGTACATTAGTACCTGTCAGATTGCAAGTCGCGACCGGCCTTCTATGACTTAGTTTATGAGAGATCCCAATTTAATCCCGATTCGGGATAATCCCAAATATCGCGTCGTATAAACGGGCAAAATTGGAATTGGGATTTTATGAAATTCCAATTGCGTATAACCATAGAAACTTGTTTTGCGGAATAGGTTACACTCACATTGAAAGTGTATTGTATAAATGTGACAAGATAGGAAGTTTAGGTTACGTTGAACATTTCAGTTAATGTACGAAGAAGGCAATGACTGGAGAGACATTTAGCGATAGCTGAAGATTTTGAAATGCTCCATTCGGCGTTCCACAATGTTGTGGAAAATACAGCAGGCGGTAGTAATTTCCGGCACTTATTTATGATTAACGTCTTCTTTTGCGAAAATAAACGATTCAACATTAGTTTTATCCAAATGCACAAAACAAGCGCCGCCACATATTTCATATGTCTAATGTGTAAATTTGCTCAAAACAAGACCGTCATGTTGAAGAATCACTTTTATTGACACATTTCATATGCACACTCACACATAATCATCGGGCGTACACCCAACTGTTCGGGTTTAAGCTGATATCCGAATTTGACCGTTTATATACACAATAACACAATAGGGTCAGCTTCATTGCAGAGCCTCTTTTTCCTAGCAGCAGTAAGCCGCTTAAGCATAGTACTAGGTCTGTTTCTGTACTTGAATCTATTATAATATATTAAAATAGATTCGCAGCAAGTCGTTTCCGTACTTTTGCTGCAAGCCAAATTTTGCAGCAAAAAGAAGCCAGCTGCCAAATTCTGTTACTGCTGCAGTTTGCTGAAAGTACGGAAACAGACCTACTGAGTTCGATTTCACGTGAAATTTTCATACAAAATTTCACGTGAAATCTGTTTCGGCGAAAATTTAGCTTGAAAATAAGCAAGTTTGGTACTGTGTTCTTAGCATGAAAAGTTGCTTTGAAGTTGCTTTCGCTTCGAAAACATAGATGGCACTAAAACATGTTGTCAATTATTTCACGCCAATTTAGTTTGTGCAGTTCATTCTTTCGAGCGAAAAAGTGACATTTAGTGTTTGAATTTGAAAATTGAGCAGTGCAAATGACTTTCCGGTAAGAAAATCGATCGAAAATTGAAATTCTTGACATTTTATCCATCAAGAATGAGCAGTGTCTCTGCTTTTCTCTGTTGTCAAAATTTTCGCTCGAAAGAATGGCCAGATGATGGGGAAATGTCAAAATTTCACGTGAACTCGAACTCAGTACCAGCCTTTAGTCCAGAAACAAGCAATTCAAATTATCATCATCCCCCGAAAGGGAATAGGGTAGGAAAGGAATCCCAAACCACACTCTCGACACATTTAATTTGAAATTAAAGGTCTGTTCCCGTACTACGATTAATTGCGATTAATCGCGATTAATTGCAATGAAGCCGTTCCCGTACTCCGTTTTACTGAAAACTGAAAATTTCCCCTCTTTCAGTAAAATTCAGTAGGGTCTGAGCAATGCCTCCTAGAAGTACGGGCCGTAATGCAGAATGATGACGTCAGAGCATCGGGAGAAATGTCGCGAAAAACACACGTAGTCTTAAGGGACGTCCGCGGGAAAATGTTAATTGTACGGGTTGTGTTAAAGCAATGCCTCCTAGAAGTACGGGCCGTAATGCAGAATAATGACGTCTCACTAGACTGTCAAAGTGGCGCGGAAAACACACGCAGTCTTATGGGACGTCCGCGGGAAAATGTTAATTGTACAGGTTGTGTTAAAGTGAGTGAAGTGAAAATAAAGTGAGATGTGCGGAACAGTGCTAGTGAACAGCTAAAATAAAAATTAATGCGGTGCGTGCGGTATAATTGGGGAAATTCGTTACGAAATGTTTATCAGTTGGTGTTAGGTTATGTGATGTTTCGTGTCAATTTACTGTCGATAAAATTAATTGATACAAAATGCAAGTTATAACTAAATATTATTATTATAACGCGTCCACGCACAAAAAACTAACGTTTTATTTATATTATAGCTAAAAATCCGCTCGTAAAATCTCGGTGTATATCGGCACTGCCAGATGGAAATATCAAGATGCACGGCTAAATTGACGTCATAGCTAAACGATTACGTAGCCTGACGGCCCGTACTTCTAGAAGGCATTGGTTAAAGTGAGTGCAATGAAAACAAAGTGGTATATGCGGAACAGTGCTAGTGAACAGCTAAAGCACAAATTAATCCGGTGCGTGCGGTATAATTGGAAAAATTCGCTACGAAATATTTATCAGTTGTTGTTAGGTTATGTGATGATTCGTGTCGATTTGCTGTCGCGATACAATTAAGTGGTACAATATGCAATTTATGACTAAATATTATTATAACGCGTCCACGCACAAAAAACTAACGTTTTCTTCATAGTTTAGCCAAAAAAATCGCAAGTGAAATCTCCGTGTACATCGGCACTGTCTCGTGGATATGTCCGTGCGTTTCACTCACTTTTATTTGTTTCAATATTTCAGCTCAGTTTTTAATTCTTCATTCTCAGTTTTTAATTTATTAATAATTATTTTAACACGTGTGTCATTCTCGTTATTTCCGTGTTTTTTTCTTTTTACCAAATTTGGTATCACCTTTGCAACTCGGAATTTTCCGTTTTGCTCTTTAATCGGCGCCATCTTGAAGTATATGGCCACAGGGGCCAGATACACACAAACAATGCTCACTACTCACTTTTGTTGTTTGTTATTTTTTCACTGCCTAAATCTATTATATTGTTTCGCCCAATGTCTCGCGACCGTCCGTATACACTTTTTCGTAATTTTTAATGTAAAATATCGCCCGGATAAATATTTAAAAATTATTAACTCCCCGAGAAAATTTGCACATCCAATTGACAGCTTCCGCCGACGCCTCCTCGACGAGAACCGGTGCTTCCAGTGTGGTATGGCCGTTGACAGAGGCCATATTTACTCGAAATTATACAAACACTTCCCAGTGTCATGTTTATTGCACACAATCTGGGCTCCTTTAGCGTGTTGTCTTTTGCGGTGGAAGGTTGTAGCCGGAAAACCGCAGTGATTGCTTTTCCCCGAAGGACGGTCTTTCTCTGGAATTGACAAGGCGTGAATCATTAGGCGCGTTTTTTTGCTCCTCTATCCAGCGGAGAGCAGAATGAGAGTAGAGTAGACGCATTGAAAACAACAACACTCCTACACCAGTGAATTCACTGGTGTAGGAGTGTTGTTGTTGTTTTCAATGCGTCTACTCTACTCTCATTCTACTCTCCGCTGGATAGAGGAGCAAAAAAACGCGCCTATTGTGTCTTGAACTGCGTGTTCGCCTCACTGGTTCGCGTCGTCGCGTAGTTTGAGATGTCTTTGTGATTTTTCTTTGTGACTGTCTCGTGAAGAAGTGATATTTCCAAAAAATAATCGAATAAATGTTGGCTGTTGCCTAATAGTCAGGAGGCCAGGACCTTTTTCTGCAAAAAGCAGAAAAAACTGTAGGAAAAAAATCTGGGCTCACAAAAATCGAATCGACACATCGCTTCTCGTCGGAAGTGGTATACGTTACGGTCCCATGCGTAGTTCACTCAAGTGGCTTGAATTGGACGAAACTTGACGAAACCGACCAACAAGTACATTATGCCAATTGGTCTCTATGTATTCGAACATCCACTTAAGTTAATTTAAGCTCACTTAATTCCATTATAGCTCAGCCTTAAGGCTTAACTCGACCACGTGTTCCTCATAGCCGTTAGATGATTTTACCGATAGATTTCTGGGTGGGTTGTTTGTGTTGTTGTGGTATTTTTGTGTATTTATGTTATTTTGTTTGTTTTTCTTCAGTGTGTTGTCTACTCGTGTATTCTTTGTATGTTTTTGTGTGTGTTTTCTTCTTAAATTTTGGGCCCCCGCTACACCCTATTCGCTTCCTGGTGGTCAAATTTCATGGCTGGGCACCATCAAGTTTTTTACCGCATAAATATTTGTGTTTCCCTGAGTTTAAAAGTAACGAGCCGCCACTGCAATAGGTCCCACCCATTCACTATCAATGTACACCACTGTGAATTTTCAAAATTCCAGAATGCATGAGCAACATTCTCTAAGACTTCCATACAGTTACACGAAATTTCAAATATTTTTTCTCTCATTTAAAAACGGACTCATCAATAAATTGACTTGTACTCCCCTTTCAATCGAACACCCGATCGAAACCAATAACTCAAGAGCTATTCAACCTGCAGAGCTTCGGCCGAAGCTACATGTATCCTCCTGAACGATTTAGCATATCTTTTCTTCATCACGCTTTACACAGATAGATAATTTCTCAAACCTGAGCGAATACAGCCAGCCAGGAAGCATGTGTATCCTTGCGCATTTCCATGTAAGCAGCAAGCCGAAGCTTTTGGCGTTCCCGAACTTACACGCACACCCCGTAACTTTGCTCTATAAGAAATAAGGAGTGAATTCGGTGAGTGAAAATTATTTTCAATTTTTCCTTGTTTCAAATGAAATTTGTTCTTGATTTGATATTTGCTAAGAATTGTGTTGCATTCAAGTTTTGCTGTGAATTATTGTTCGGTCTTGTGGACGCGTACTTGCATGGAGATTTTCGGATGAAATCCATCTCTGAGTGTGAATGACCTCCAACATGGCTACCAGAAAGATCTCATATTCAGAGATGGATCCAAGACGAGCTTTCTTACTGATAACAATTAGTTGAGGGTTGAAAAGGTGCTGAGAGTAGTTTTCTAATGGGTCTAAGTGTAGTGGTTTTCTGGTGGTAACGAAACAGAAACATTTCGATTGGGTGTTGTTTTATGTGCATAATATTTTTTTTCAATTCGAATCCAATACTTTCAGGGATCTACTCGACAAACCACCGGTCAAAACCACCAGCTACAATGTCCGATTCGGAGAACGTGGAAACGAAGAAGAGGGGACGCACGTCCGGGACGGCGGAAAAGGTAATTATCTCAATGCATATACGTACAAACATTAGTCGACGAATGTGATATAAAATTTATTGCATGCAATATACGATTTGCAGCGGGCTAGAGTGCCAACCCCACCACCCAAGAAGGACGATAAGGTATCGGCAGCGTCGGACGGCGAGACAGCGGCGAAGCGCGGTCGCGGGCGCCCGAAGGGAACTATGAAGAAAAACGGCGGCAATAAGGGTTCGAATAAGAAATCCAGTGGAAAAGGACGCGGTCGTCCTGCAAAGAAGAAGGATGATTCCAGCGACGAAGATACCGAGGAAAATGACGAAACGGAGGAAAACGAAGAGGACGAAGAAAACGACTCCGGTTCGGACGAATAGGCTAATTGAGTTCGCGTTAAGTACACGATGCGATGAATGGCGTTTCGTGAAAACGAATTGGCGCGAAAATCGTCATAAGAAACGGATTGTGTTCGTTTGATATAAGAGTAAAACATTAAAAAAACAACAGCGGAAAATTAATTTATCAGCTATAAACTCCAGAGTTTGTAGTTCATTTCATTTAATGAACAAAAATTATGCATTAAGTGAGAATGATAAAATCCTATATTCCAAAATTCAAAATTTTCAGAATGCAAATTAAATGTAGTGGTTGTTTGAAAATAAATCAGTTTAAATTGTATTGGTGTGGTTTCAATTCATTTCCAGCTTGAGGGATTATTTCAATTGTGATTAATATTTCGATTTAAAATAACAAAATGGAAAAATAAAGTTGCTAGAACTGCGACCTCCTGAATTTATTGTATCTGAACCTATTGGAACCTTCTTTATAAATTAACCGCTTCAGGCATACTCTTTATACCTCAGATTATAATTTCACAATTCAAGCTTCTTTTAGATCTTTTAAATCTGCTTTCAGTCTGGTGAATTTGAAGTAAAAATTTCCTAGTTTAATACCATTGACACACGGCCATTTTTATCAAGGCGACAGTCCTCAAGGTTTCAATTAAAAAGAGGGGAAAACGACCTTACTTAAGTACGAAAAAACGTTCTCATCAAGTTATTACAGTTATAAAAATTATTACAAATTCATTGATTCATTTTCGCACTTTTTAGTTTAACAGTGTTGGGACCTGTAAAATATCAGCCTGGCAGTTCCAATTTTAGTTGGCCATCTGGCAAGGGAAATCAGTACATCTCTAGGTCTGTTAGCGTACTTCAGCAAACTGCAGCAGTAACAGAATTTGGCAGCTGGCTTCTTTTTGCTGCAAAATTTGGCTTGCAGCAAGAGTACAAAAACGACTTTCTGCGAATCGATTTTAATATATTATAATAGATTCAGGTACGCGAACAGACCTTCTGTTGCGGCAAGCTGAATAGACTGACAGCTAAACTACGTGCCTCCCATAGCCGTTAGACGATTTTACCGATTGTGTTTTTTTTTATTGTATACTTGTTTTTGAGGGTTTTTTGTTTGTTTGTTTGTTTATCTTCAGTGTGCTGTCTTTTTGTTATATTTGACTTACGTTTTTGTTAGTTATTCTTCAGTTTTGTACCCTAGAGGACGAGCAGCGATCAAAAATTGAAGAATTACTAACAAAAACGTACAAAAAATACACGAGAATACAATACGCTGAAGATAAACAAAACAAACAAATACAGAATCACAATCGGTAAATTGTCTAGCAGCCACGGGGGGCACGTAGTCGAGTTTTATCCAGGCTGACTATTGCTTAAGTTAAATATGTTTGTTGGATAGAATGTTGTCCTATACGTTAAATGTGTTATCATGCAATTATCTATTTTAACTATCTCTTACAGGTATCTCATAGAAAGGGAAAATTTCATAGATCCCACGCTGATAAGAATGTTCTAGAAGCCAAGGCACAAACAGATTTTCATAAGGAGAGA
The DNA here is from genome assembly GCA_963978885.1 of Nemotelus pantherinus. Lineage (NCBI taxonomy): Eukaryota > Metazoa > Arthropoda > Insecta > Diptera > Stratiomyidae > Nemotelus > Nemotelus pantherinus. The sequence goes on from OZ022264.1 coordinate 40,085,200, forward strand.
GTCAAATTTGTGTACATATGGCCTACTATTTGTGCATATGGCGGCCATTTTCTGTCAAATTTGCCCATCGTCCCATAGGTTTCCTTCAGTATTTTTCCTAATATCTGCCTTGAGATTCTCACCTATTAACTACTTGGATAGACGCTTTTTTTACCTGTCACTTGAGATTATGCTTCTCGCAGTTTGGCATATGATAAAGTGTGCTTATTTGGTTTGGTCTCCTTTCAGGTGCTAGCTGATGGTAAATCCTTCACAGTAAATCCTACCCTTCTCTGCCATCAGGCAAATATCGCAAAATATCGTCTTTTCTACGCTATTTAGTTTGTACGTTTTGGCATAGCATAGCACCACTTTAGCAACTGTCAAACTTCACAACGGCAAGCAGGAGCAGCTATGGATTTTGGACAGCCAAGAGCTGCTTAGTTGGTAGGCTTTTACGGCCATGCTTTTACCCGGCTCAACCTCAAAACGGAAAAAAAGTTGGAATTGGCATTTTACCATTGTGGATAGCACTAATTAGAGTGCTTTTCAGTACATAATAAAAAACGCGGTTCTCGATAAGATTGTTAATTATTGAGGTAAGGTAGTTTTAATTACTGAATTTAGTTATGAACGTTATTTGAAAATTCGTTTGCAACAAAAACTCAAACCAAATGCTGGTCATTTCAATTTCATTCAAACATATAGATGTCGTTTTACTTGCAATCGAAACAGCGCTACTGTTTTGGTGCGGCTGAACCGTCAACTTGAGCAGTGTTGGTATTTTCTGATTGGATTCGAAGGAACCAATCATCGTCTTCCATCTGTCTGGCATTAAAATACGTAACAACCGACAACCAGTATACATTTCCGTCTCTTTTCCATTCACGCAAACGTCCTATAACATCTTTCGAATTGAAACCACAATCTGCCGTCAAATTTTCAAAACTGCAAAACCATCTTAGTGCCATCTCACTTGAAGTCGCACGCGAGAAAAAGATAGCAGGCAGCCGATGCGCAAGATTTTAATTTCGTGTCAATCGGTCGACAACTTTATTCGTATTCAGTTTTCGAAGCAAGAAGGTTCGTAGAGGCGCTGTGCGGTGTTTTTGTCCGTGGTTCAGTTCAATTTCGTTTCCGTGTACATAAAATCACATAGTTCTTAAGGAAATTTTTCGCAAAGATGCGACATTATGCAGTTGTTTTAATGTGCCTGGCCGCTTTGGTAGCCGTTCATTGTGAAGTTTTCTTGGAGGAAAAGTTTGCTGACGGTAAGTTTTGTCTGATGAGAAATTTCCGGCTTTTGTGGTTCGATTTTTGGAGCCGGTGTCCTAAGGGGTGTGACACTGCCACGTTTGAAACGGTTTCTCAATTATGAATGGCGTTTTCGATATTTTGCCATAGACTGACTGATTTTACAGACAATTTGTAATTGGGAATGTGTTTTTCCATTTTCAGATAAATGGGAAAAGGAATGGATCTACAGCAAGCATCCGGGCAAAGAGTTCGGAAAATTTGTGAGAACTGCTGGAAAGTTCTATAACGATGCGGACGAAGATAAAGGTATGTGTGTAGATTTGTTGAGTTGGATATTAGTGACTGATGGGTGTACGTGGTAATTTGTTCATTGCCACATTTTTGGGGATTAAAATAATTAATTGAACTGGTCAGATATTCAGACTGTTAACCAATTGTAAGAGCGCATGGGAAGAACCAAGTTATAAAACAGGTTAGTTTTATGCCTCGATACATTAATATTTGCAACAGCGGAAAAAGAAAAACGATAGTTTAGAACGATCAAAACACTAATTGCATACGTGGTCCATTCAGAGCACTTTCCGTTTCTCGCATAGAACCCAAGTCAATGATCTGCAAATTGGTATCAAAGTGCGAAATACTGAGATCATGTAATGCTGAAATTAGCATACACATGAAAAGCGTGCTGAATAAATGTGAATCAAATTGGCCAGCTTCATCAATCGCTTTGGTTTGTATTAACATAAGATTCTTGCAAGCAAATTAATGCTAACGAAGCCGACCGGATCTTATAGCGGTCAGCGACCTCTCATTCGCTTCTTCGCGAATAACCAGTTTTCTTTCTTTGCTGAATTCGCTTAGAATTTATTCGTTTCTTCTCTTCCAATTTACCTAAAAGTTAACGCAAACAATCAATGCGATCGGACTGATAATCTCATTCCCAAGCATATTTCAAACTTTTGTAGTCTTCTCGGAAATTTCTAGCAATTATTACTACAACCAGTTTCGGTAAAAGTTACATAGCTCATCAACTGCCTCAAGACGTGGCATAATTCCTTAACGATGACGATTGTCGCCCATTAGAATAATTGCTTTCACTTAAAGACGTCGTTCATTGGTTCTGTCACCCGTGAAATGATCTCATGTCTTCGTCTAGAAGAATCCCACAAGAATTGTGAGAGGAATAGTCGGAACCGGCATCGAAACGGTGTGTGTAACACGTAACTGATTTAGTCATGTTGATTGGTTGTCTTATCAGTGAAAATGAAGTAAGGAACTCGATTATCACGTTTTCGTATTAATGAGGCCAATAGAGATATGTAGAGCTGGTCGTATTGTGTGTTGTAATCAATGTTTCACGTTATCAGGTGTGTTCCGATAATTTTTTTTTTTTAAAAAGAAAATGCGTTATCAAATTGCAGTTCAAAGAATTTTTATCGAAATGGTCTTGAAGTGCTCTTCGAGGCTTGTTTGAATTTCATTTTGACACCTGTTGGTTCTAAGAATCGAGTTGAGAGTTTCCATGAGCCACGTTGGTTCCAATGTTTTTGAACTCATTTCAAATCACTACATTTTTTTATATCTGAAAGCAAAAACATCTATTCCGCATAAATTCTGGCCAATAGACATTTAATATTAACAGAAATTTGAAAATAAATCACAAAAATTGAATATTCAGTTAACCCAGCAATATATAACCTATGTTAATTATCAAAATGTTCGCGAACCTAGAACCAAACTGGAACAATTCAAGCTTTTTTCCTTAATTTCCTCTGATGAATTTATCTGTGTAACGGAAACTTGTTTCTCTGCTGATATTTTCAGTGAGTAAATTCTGCTAATGCCCTATACGTTTAGGCTTGACCGTGATAGTGTATTGATGATGGTCAGATGATGATGGGTCCTGATCAGTGTTGCCACAAAAAAATATATTTGGGGACCAACATTTTGGAAAAAAAGGACCAAAGGGGACCAACCAATTTCGTTTCAAAATGCTGAAAATATAACATTTTTCGATTATATTATACATAAAGTAGATACCCATGTATGTGCATCTTTGTAGATAAATGGTTTCTTTTTGTTTCAAAGGAGCAGTCTTATATGTACAATCAGCCATCCGTCAGAAATATTTCTATGCGGCATAAACAAATCAAAATGCACTTTTTGAAGTTAAAACAATTCTTCAAGAAAATATAAATCCTTTGACATGCAATTCAATTAAATCCCAAAGAAAGTAACGGAATTTAAGATATGTGCTCTGAGAACTAAAATTTTGTTTTTTTACATAAATACTAATACCCAAATTTAAATAAAATTTCAAAATTGTCTTCGATTGCCATATTTTTAGTTCATACGCTCATTTGATTAGAAAATTTACTAACTTTTCAAGCACATTATACCCTAAATAGTGAGTTTACTCATTATATGCAATTATTATATGTCATTATATCATATCAAAATACCGAAAATATGAAACTTTTTACTATGTTGATTCAGGAACTAGATACATATATGCATAAATATTTTTTGTATTTCTGAATGTGTATTTCTGAAGTGAATCAAATGATGTAAATCTTTTTAGGCAAACATTTCTTCAAGAAAATATCACTTTTCTGCAATTAATTCAATAAACTGCATAGAACGGAACAGAAAGTTAGATATGTGCACTGAAAATTAATCATGTTTTATATTCTTTTATGCTTTAGTAGTAGATTGACATGCATACTAACGAATTAAAGTGAAACATACAGTCGAGTTTTTGCTTTGAAGAAGCGCACGCTGCGCATGTAGCCCTTTTTGATTTCAAATGAAACGAAGTTCAATATTATCGATGAAAGCAGAGAATTGGGATTTTATTTGTAGATTTGGTAAGAAAAGCAAAGTAAATTGCTTATAGATGCAAACGGGACCAAAACCTGATGGTTTTCCCAAGAAAGGGACCAAAGGACCAAAATTAAAAACTTTGTGTAAAAGGGACCAAAAATGGTCCCAATGGACCAAAGTGGCAACGCTGGTCCTGATAGCCATTCGTAAATTGTTTCAGTGAGCACCCTTTGATTTTGCTGCACTCATTCCTCTTGGATGTTTAGCGGTCCGTGTTCCTTATAATTATCCCTATGTCAATCCTGATCTTCATCATCCTCTTCTTTCTTAAATAACAAGCTCGTTCGTCCATATCGAAAAAGGAATTCTGATCCTCCGCGCTTGAAATTTTTCAGAGCTGATTATGTGAGAATTACTTGCGGACTTAACAGTATCAACTGAAACTCCTTCTGTCATGACCAAGACACTGATACAGCTCTTGTATTCTTTTACGCTTTGATATTTAATTTAGTTTCCTTTTACACTCTCAGGACCAGCACCCGCAACTACCATTGCTATGTCTAATCTCTATTGCTATGCTATTGCTCTCCATAAAAAAGACAAGGCACGTATAGAATCGTCTTGCAACTCGTCTTGCCAATCGCTTCAAGACTTCCCGGATAAAGGAAAAAAAAGTTATATCCGAGTTACTCGCCGACTTCTTCTCCCCTACTTTTAAACTTTTAGAGACTCCCAGTCGTTGTAACAGTAAAATCTACTCAATTTTGCTTGTTTGTATGAAAGCTTTTCACGTGAAGTTGAAATCTTAATATGCCTTTTAGACCCAAATGCCAGCAGTGGTCCAAATGAATTAAAAAAAATTTTGTTTATTCAGTCTCTTCGTCTTTATGTGTTTCTCTTTCTATTTTGTTCAATTTAAGCTTGTCTAACGGTGCTTTTTATCTGTTTGGAAAATTGTCAATATCTCTCCGATCCTAAAATCGGGTAATGTTAAGAATGTATCCAACTATCTTCTTATCTCAATTCTCTCCTGTTTTCCAAATTGCTTGGACGAATTGTCCACAACAAACTTTAAGGTGGTAAAAAGTCATCTGCTTTCTAAGGAGCAGCATGGATTCATCAAAGATCGTTCTAAATCTAAAAACTGATATAAATTTCGATGCCTGTTGGTTGGACGATAGGCGGCAGCTTGTTGACGTCATCTTCACAGATTTTGTGAAGGTATTTAACAGGGTATTTAACAGGGATGTGTTAGAGATACTTCGTTAATTTGCCGTTTTTGATGTCCTAAACTCTTCCACTACACGATTAACAATATGGATCTCCCATATTGTTAATCGTGCTTGCCGCATCATCTTCAAGGGCTGTATTAATCCCCAAAATTCCACGCTTGGTCCTCTCTTGTTCGTTTTGCTCATGTATGACCTTCTCAGTTGTCTCAACTTCTTTTCTCATTTTTACGCGGATGAAATTAAGCTCTTAAGCTCCTTTAAATCCATCAATGAAGTTAAAATAAATTAAAGTTTCAATTGCATTTAGCTGCTTTAAGCATTTGGCGCAATGTGAATTGTCTTTCCTCTCAACGTTCCCAAGTGTGTTTTTATATCTTATACAAACAAACCTTTACCTATCTGCTTTGACGACAAACTTTCTGATAGTCTGTGCGCACATGTAGATCACCATAAAGACCTTGGCGTCTTCGACCCTCGTCTAAAGTTTGATTTTCATGTACAATTTATCCCATCTAAAGCCTCAAGAATGGCAGGATTTCTTCTACATTGTACTCGTTGTACACTCAATATCTTCAAACATTGACTTTTACAGGTTCGAGCTCTTCATATCGCTTCTCAGTGAGGTAGTAGAAATGGAGTGGACATGCCCATAAGATTTACATTGAAGGGGATGGTAGTAATTTTTTAGCAACTCATTGTCAAATCGAGTCAAATCCAAGTAGTTCCCCTCCAATTTGACAATGAGGTCGAAATGGCGTAAAGGCAGCTTTAACATGCTTTGTGCGCGAGAGGATTGAAGGGGCTAATGGTGGAAAGTTATACCGTCCGTGTCCAGGGGCTGTCGCTTCTACGTAGGCTACTTGAATAATGAGGATACTTGAATAATGATCGCAGTTTTGTCAGATGCAGTCGAATCTGTCCAGCTACCCGATGTCTGCTTTATAGGTTTAATTTTTCCTGAGAACGTTTGCAAATTCTAAACCTTTTGTTTCACGTAACTCTGTGTGCAATAAATCAAATTTTGATATTGCAATACATTGCTTGACCTTTGCAATAGAAGGAGTTTAATCCGCTCAAGCTGGCTCAGTGTTTATTTCTCCGAAATGAAAGTAGTAGTAAGAAAATAGTAGTAAGAAAGTATTATAGTATGTTTATCTATATACTTTCTTATCCATTTTGTTCTTTATAGCCAATTTCATTAAATGGACGCGTTATTTATTTATTTATTGACTTTAACGGTCAATACACGTGAATATTTTCAGGTTAACTGCGGAAAAAAGATGGAGAAATCGAAAATAAAAGGAAGATCGTGCATAATCAATAGGAAAATCAGAGGACCGAGGAACGAGCATTGCGGAACATGAGAAGTGGCAAAAAATGGGATGGAGAACTAGAGTTAACAGTTACGAAGCAAGCACGATTACACAGATAAAGAGAATATCAGAATCAAAGAGGACCCTTTGAGAAAAAAAACTTTAAAGCCCGCTGAATCGAAAGCCTTGGAAAAGTCTGTATGCATTACATCCATATGTATTGTAAATCGATAACTGAATCAACAGGCAGTGAACGGCTGTAAATACGACCCAATTGACTTGCCTCTAATGAATCCATATTACTCAGAAAAGAGAAAAGGCTCACTTATTGGGTGTATTTCATTGTTAACTACCCTTCGAAGGAGCTTCTTGAAAAAAATTGTATGCTATATAGAGTTGCTCATATTTGTGTCTAAATGCAATAATAATCTATGTCTCCTTGACCCTGCACTTACCACACCCCAGTACTTTCTACACAAAATCTATTCCACTATTGATGTCGATATATGTACACAGAAAAAGAGTGCATCTTATCACCCAAAAGCTTAAAATATTTCGAATTATCGACTAAAAATAAAAATACGTCCCCCGATCAAACACTTTATACCTCTATTATATATTGGGGTAATATTCTGAATACTTTTTGATCGCATTTTTAATTCTTTGCTAAACCCTAGAGCTCTGATATGTCAACGCTAATTATTCCTATTGATTATAAATTTTCGACGTTCCGCAATCCCATTTGTTCATGTTGATTGTGTTTCAATTCAGTCCTTTTCAATGCTAAAGTGACCATACTTCAATGATTTTATATTAGAAGGATTACAAACAGGTCGCTATTAAACATTAAAGTGTTCATTCAAATACCTGCATATAAGAGAACAAATGAATAATTTCGTTTGTTGCGAACCTGTAACGGTTGATTTGCATGTAAATAATTTAATATATTGTTGACTGGTCTCTAATTTACTCCAGTTGCTCATGAAAAGTTTTTATGATAAAGAGTTTACTGCCTGTTTGCAGTTTCATTATTCTTTTCAATTTACCTATTTAATTTTTATTTAATACTGTTATCGCTTACTTTGCACAAGGGATACGTTTCTCGTAAATAGCGCGCAATGTGAAATTATGCAAAGCGAAGTAAAGTAAGGATACCGCCAAGACAGAGCGGTGAGAGCATCGAGTCGAGCAACGCGCTCAAACGGTTCATATATTTCCATGTCAAAGCAGCTACCAAAGCAGAAATGTGATAGTCAGTAGTAGATCAATTCAGACCGATTTCGTTGCTCGACGCTCTCTTCGCTTCGTCTTGGTCTCTTACCCTAAAGCTTCCTATTGAACGATGAGCTCCTCGCTCTTTATTTTCAATAATGTTAATGAAATCCTGCTAAAATATCTTTTGCGATGTCTTCTTTCGGTTCGGTCGTCGAATCTACCTTCACTAATTTCCTATGCTAATTCGTTAGTGTTTGTATAAGGCTAGATAATCCGAAAATATCCCGCTCAAATCGCACCAAAATCAAGGTCATGTCAAGTTTTCTTTTTTGCTATTAATAAGTAATATTTCGTAAGTGCTATGCGCCATTTGCTTGAAGTTTTCGCAAAAAGATATCGGAATCACAGACAGATGACTTTTGGTTTTTGCACCAAGATAATGCGCCAACGCACACTGCATTGATTCTTGACCATTTCGTTAACCCTCCGTGAACACACCTATTTTTTCGATCATCGAGAACAATTGGGGTCAAATTGACCCCAACCACTTTTGAACGTCTATAGAATCGCCGCCACTGAAGATTTAAGAAAAAATTTGTAGGTATAGTTTGAGACCTCTTTTAGTAGTTCTCATGCATTAAAAGTTCCTTAAATGTCCTAAACATACCTGAAAAAAATTCGCGAAAAAACAATTTTGTCAAAAATCAGCTTTTTTACAAAAAAATCGTAACTTTTTTAATTTTGAATATTTTTGGCTAAGAATTTAGGTGGATACTCTCAAGATATGACAAAATCATAAAAAAATCAGCCACATAGTGGCTCTGGAAAAAAATGTATTTATTTTTCATATTTACGGTGGCGATTATGAAGAATTTAAAATTTAAAAAAAATTATAACTTTGTCAATTTTTTATATTTTGACCTAAAAATGTATATAGATACTCTCAAGACATAGTAGAATAATAAAAAAATTGGCCCTATGTAAAGGCTTGCAAAAAAAGGAATAATCTTCTGAATAATCAGATTCTAATTGCTCCGAGACATGGTCGTCGTCGGAGGAATCACTGTCGCCAAAATTGTTATCATTGTCTAATTATTGCGTACACTAGAACGCAGATTATATGCCATATTGGTAAAAACAAAAAATAAACTTATTTCTTGGCTTTTTTAAATTAATCTGTTGATTTATTAAGTAAAAAAAATTGCGTTTTTACCTCAATTCACGTCGAGTACATATGGGGTCTATTTGACCCCTTGATCTGCTTCAAAGGCTTCTCAACGACGACTGACGACTTGGGACTGTATGCAAACGGTGTAAATTTATAGTGAAGGCACAGAAATACATTTAGGAGCCTATAGTACCCCCCTTTTCTCGCAGGCCTAAGCGCTGCGATCGGTCAAAAAGGTCTCTGGGGTCAATTTGACCCCCTGTGTTCTCGGAGGGCTAAAAATTCAACTCATACAAACAACGTATTTGCCCGATTTAGCTTCGTGTGACATCTGGCTATTCCTAAAACTAAAAAAAAACCGCTCCAGGGACACCATTTGAGGAGATTTAGGAGATAAAAACCAAATCGCCGCGTCCTTGAAGGTCCTTCCGGAAATCGACTTAACTGTTTCGAGGATTGGACGAAAATTCGGCATCAGTGTACTGTATCGAAGGAGTACTTTGAAGGCGATGAAATATATTTACAAGGATATTTAAAGATTATCCGTTTCATAACGTAACTCACCTTCAATTTTGATTCCAGTAGTATATCAAGATGGGCTAGGATAAGGAATTTCGCCAATTAGTTCACGATTCAAACCCTCCTTCATGTTGTTTGCCGATGTTAATAATTTTTGCTGGGAATCTTTATCTTGAAATGCCAATAGATCTTCGAGGTTGCGTCTTCCATTTTACTTCAAAGCTAACTCTTCTCGTGAGTTGAACGCTATCTTGGCGGGAAAGTCTGATAAACAATCGATATAGACGCTTCAATAGTTGAAAGTGACGTGATATCGTGTTGAAACTGTGTTCGAAGGTTGAAACTATGTTTATCCTTCAAATCATGGTTGCATGTTGACACTTGAAAAAAATCTGCGCCGCTAGTCTCAGAAACTCTTCGATAATTGTCATGTTCCGTTTTCAAAAAATAAAGTGTGATTTCTACGCGTCAATTTGTGTGCCCAAACTAACTCTTGGGGAAAGGTCTTTTTACGTTTGGGTATTTTTTAGTGATCCAGTACCGGCAGCATCATCTGCCACAATGTTCCAGCACATATCATTCCGTTCTAGCTCATTACATTCTATTCCGTCCCGCTAATGTCCACCTCATATCCATTCCAACAAAATGAGCATATAGTCTTCATTCCGTTTATTTTGTGAGCAGGCTTGCAATAAATATTTTTCACAAGGAGTCAGCTTCAATTTTCAGTCATGGATGTTTCACCTTGGCAAATCGTGAGTGATGGAGCCAGAGTGACGGAGATAAAGTTTAGCATACACTTTATTCTTAAATATTTTCCGATACACACCCTTTGATCGCAAACTAGTATCTGGTGGGCTTTTACTATCTAATAAAAATGGTCTCTGAAAAAGCAGTCAAAAGTTTCCATCGTAGTTTTTGGTGACGCAGCATTCCGGCTAGGACAGGATCTATGAATATGTTATCTGCCTCATGCCCTTTAGCATTATCTTCAAAACTATTTAGTGATTTGAGCTACTTGATTCCAATTAGTTCTTTCTTGGTTTCCATTCTTTTTCGCTGGTACGGTAATGGTATCCGAGCGCTACTCCTTCAATTATTAAAAGCTTAAAAATCACTAGACATATGGTTTTAAACATTTAAAATCATATACTGAGCGATATGCATATTTGTCAGTTTTTAATAAATATGTAAGCGAAAATCGACTTCCTCCAATTGATGACCTGATTATGTCTTCGTAAAATGAGACTTCGATTACAACTTGCTTCCATTGTTTAAATGCTTACGTCCAACTAAATTTAGAAACACATTTCTTTGGCAATGTAAATCGGCACATTTCGAATGGTTGTAAATGATATTGAACTTATGAGTTTACATATAAAATGCTGATACTCGATTTTTTTTAGTAAATAGAAAATTTTGTAGGTCATATTTTCCTGGTTCAAATGCACATTTGAACATATTTATTGTTTAATTGTTAAATGACAAATTACGCCTGATATGACAATTTCGATGTTAAATTCTAGGCAAAACATTTTTTATTTCTCAGAATATTGCTTATTGCAAGTAAGTACCTTTGACGTATTTATTTTCTAAAAATAATTCGCTTTGCCCTAAAACTATTGTTTTGTTGACTAGACTAGTTTCATAACTTGCTCATTTTTATATTTAATAGTTTCCTCTCCAGTTAGTTTGCATATAATAATATTTACTTGATAACAGTCGATTTCCTATCGATATTTGGAAATGCTAAAATATAATGTTACATACATCATTTGAGCAGAAAAAAAGAAGAAAGATAGTCATCTTAACTATAATATTTACTAGAATGTCGAATTTAAATTTATTCAGCAAATGTTTACTTTCAGACATTTTTTTTCGTTTTACAAAATATAGTATTTAATGATAAGAATTTTTCATTGGTGTCAACTGCTGCTCCTTATTATCTTAAAAATTTTGAGTATGCACAATGCAAGGCATACTTGAAATAGTAGCTTTAATTAATCTCACGGTCTAAGAAGAAATTTTATATTAAATTGCGAAAATGAACCGTTGATGCAAAAACGCATCAAATATGCAACGTTTTGTTCTACATTTTGCCTCATCATAAAAAGTTTATGATGCTTCTTTCAGAGAATACCTGATCCTTAATTTTCACAATCTGCTCTTGAGAACAAGAAAGTTTATCAATCACAAAAAAGATGGTAATCGCTTGGTGCCAGATCCCGGACTATAAGGTGTATACATCATCCCTTCCCAATTGAACTTGTTGGCGAGTCACTATATACGTACAGTGGTGGACAAAAGTTTTCACACATAGGCGTTTGTTAACTAAAACAAGTATTAAAACAAAGCCAACAGAAAATATTCATTTCATTATTTTTGGAAAACAATTATTCATTCTTAAGCTATTATATACCTTAAAAATTAATTTAAAAAAATAATGCCCTATTCTGGAAAACAGCGAAATATTTTGAATTACACGTTTTTGCCCGGACAAAAGTTTTCACACAGTTTGTGATATTACGTTAATTATAGTCATTTTTTTATATTTAATATTTCGTCGGAAGTCCTTTCTGTTTAGTGACCTCTTTTAATCTCCGAGGCATCGACAACACAAGGTTTTTTGTATAATCTGCCGTTAACTTTTGCCATTCTAATTGAAGCATTTCCTTTAAATGTTTCTTGCTGGAAATTGTATGTTTCCGCAAGCGTCGTTCTAATTCTTCCCACAGATGCTCAATTGGGTTGAGGTCCGGTGACTGTGAGGAAGTCGGTAAAGTATGAGCAACATTATAAGCAACCCACATTTTAACATTATGAGCCATATGTTTCGGATCGTTGTCATGCTAGAAATAAAATTGATCATCTAAGTCCACCTTTTTGGCACTCTTTTTCAAATTTTCCTTAAGAATATTTAAGTTAAGTTTTTGATCCATCATTTGCTCAATAAATATAAGCTCGCCAGAACCTGAAGCAGCCATACAGCCCCAAACCATAACTCCTCCACCACCATGTTTGACTGTACTAGTAATATTTTTTGCATTTAACTCTGTGTTGAGTTTTCTCCATACCCGGGTTCTACCGTCAGACTGAAATAAATTATATTTACTCTCGTCAGAGAATAATACATTATTCCAGAAACCTTCAGGCTTATTTATAAAGTCTTTCGCGAATTTCAATCTCTTTTTTTTATTTATTTTACTAATTAGAGGTTTTCGTCTAGCTACCCGTGCATTATATCCATTGCGATGAAGGAGTCTGCGTATGGTTTTGGGGTGAACATATTTTTTAAAATTGACTTTAACTTGACCTGCACCTCTGATGATGTTGCTTTGGGTTGTTTCTTAATGATTCTTACAACCTGTATGTTAGAATTGTAATTCATTAATAGGATTTATAAACAAAAACAAATTGTATTTGACCAACCTGCGCTTCTTCTCTAGTTGTTAGTTTTCGTGGGCGTCCTTTTCGTGGAGTACTTTCGAATTCTGCGTCGTTTTTGTAACGTTTTACAATACCGCAAATTGTAAACCGACTTCTACCCATTATATTTCCAATTTCTCTATACGATTTATTTTGTTTGAATAAATTCAAAATTATTTTACGCTCTTCTTGCGTAATTTCCTTCTGCCTGCGCGACATGATCACTACTTTAATGACTTTACAACTAAACCATACACGCAAATACATTTTACCTCCAGTCAAATATATAACGGGACTTTCCAGTTAAATTATCAACATGAGTCTTGCCACCATTCCAACTTACTTGATATAGGAAATCTTTTCAAACTTAGTGTGTGAAAACTTTTGTCTGGACAAAAACGTGTAATTTAAAATATTTTGCTACTTTCCAGAATAGGGTATTATTTTCTTAAATTAATTTTTAAGGTATATAATAGTTTAAGAATAAATAATTGTTTTCCCAAAATAATGAAATGAATATTTTTTGTTGGCTTTGTTTTAATACTTGTTTTAGTTAGCAAACGGCTATGTGTGAAAATTTTGTCCACCACTGTATGTGGCTTGGCGTTGTCCGGATGGAACACAAATCTTTTCCTATGAAGTGTTTCTAGTCGGTAATGGTTGATTGCTTATTTTATTATTTAGTGTTTGGCCATATTGGAGCAGCTCATAGTAAATGGTTCCTTTCCAGTCTCGCCAAACACAGCGAAATCTTCCTGATTTTTAATCCTGGTTTGGCCACCGCTTGAGCCATTTCTACGCGCTTTGACCAGTATCGTTTTGTCTCTTAATATTGTAACCCGTCTCTTATATCCAGTCACCAACCGTTTCAAAAATCGCTCGGTTTGGTTCTATTTGGCCAAACTTTTGTAGATTCAAATTGTTTTTTTTGCTTTCAATTTATCCAGTTTAAATGAAATTCTTTAATGCTGTCTTATGTTCCTAGGCGATACTACTACTTATCGACATTTTCGGCGACAGCCCTCCGTGTGCCAAGTTCATTATAAGCATCAAAATTGCGCACAATCAGCTGTGACAGCATCGGGACCAGAAATACCATTCATAATTTCAGCTGCATGGCTTACTTTTTCGTCTTTATCGAAGCAAAATTGTAATTTTTAAGGCTCCTTCTCGCTTTTTCTTCTCCTGGTAATTGGAACTATTAGGTTGCTGCAGATGAAATGGCCGACTTAGCAATGACATAAAGTTGGCTGCAATTTTAGTGTATTACGTTGGCACAAGGCGGCGCAAACGATATGACATATTGAAGTATAAATACTGCTTCTTTGGTTTATGGAGTTATTTCTGTTTTGCACTTCATAGTGATCGTAAAAACAAAAAGAGAAAATGAGCATGGAAGTGAATCGACAACGGCTACTTTTACTATACGAATTTAAATTAGAGCACAACGCAACGGAAGCAACGAGGAATATCAATAGCGCATTTGGGCCTGATATAGTTAACGAACGAACCACTCGGCGGTGGTTCGAAAAATTTCGATCCGGAGATATGGACCTTGGAAGTGAGCCACGTGGACACCCAGGACCATCGATCGATAACGACAAGCTGCGTGCATTAGTGGAGTCTGACCCCCGCCAAATCATAAGGGATCTTGCCGAGAAATCAGCCGTTCACAATTCGACAGTTTGCTGCCACTTGCAACAACTTGGAAAAGTGAAAAAGCTTGACAAATGGGTTCCGCATGATCTTACCGAGCAAAACATGACGTGTCGAATGGAGATTTCAAGTTCTCTTCTCTCCCGCAACAAAAAGGAACCGTTCTTGCACCGAATTGTGACCTGCGATGAAAAGTGGATTTTATAATCGTCGCCGATCGGCCCAATGGCTAGATGCCGATGAAGTGCCAAGACACATACCGAAACCAAGCCTTCATCCAAAGAAAATAATGGTAACTGTTTGGTGGTCTGTAGCTGGAGTTATCCACTATTCGTTTCTGCAACCTGGCGAAACCATCAATGCTGAGAAATACTGTGCTCAACTGGATGAAATGTGTCAGAAATTGACAGTCCAAAGACCTAGGCTTGTCAACAGGGATGGAGTGATACTGCTTCATTATAACGCACGATCTCATGTATCGAGAACAACGGTCCAAAAATTAAACGAGTTGTGCTATGAGACTCTTCCTCACCCTCCATATTCACCAGACCTCTCACTAACAGATTACCATTTCTTTAAACATTTGGATCACTTTTTGACAGGAAAAATATTTAATAATGAAGTTGCTGACAAAAATGCCTTCGAGGAGTTTCTTCGAACCAGAAACTCGGACTTCTACAAAACTGGAATAAATGTACTTGTACCTTGTTGGAAAAAGTGTGTTGTATCTATTGGTACTTATTTTGATTAAATAAATTGTTTTATATAAAAAATTACAGCTGTTTAAAAATTTATTACTAAATCGGCCATTTCATCTACAGCAACCTAATATATTAATCTTTTGAGTATTTTTTTTTTGGTAGACCGACCTCCCCACACCATTGTGTTGTCTCAATTAAGGTCTTTTGCATTCTGGATATCAAAGTATCCGAGTGTGAGCCTCATATTATTACCGTGAGGCCATCCGCATATTCGAGAGCTGCTAATCCTTTACTGTTGAAAAGAAAGTCGTCAATTAGTCTGGACCATAGCAGGGGGATAATACGCTTTCCTGTGGACATCTTCTTTTAATATTTTCTACCCCCAGGCTCTGCGAATATCCCTCGGTATCTCAATACTTACTCGCCCATTTGATTTCTCCTTGAGAGGGCTTCTGGTGCAGAACCATATTGTTATGACGAATAGTTCCTGTTTCGGACTTCAATGATTGATGCTATAATATAATTCATAGTTCTATACGCTTTAGATGGCCAATCCACATGCTACCGTACATAAATAACCAGCAAAATATCCTGAAAATTTCCTTAAAATAATCCAAACGAAACATTTTCTATCTCTTCTAAGTCCAATGTTATTCTTAAAATTTTAGGTATTCAAACATCTGAAGATGCCCGCTTCTACGCTCTATCGAAGAAATTCAAACCCTTCAGCAACGAAGGCAAACCATTGGTTGTCCAGTTCTCCGTTAAGCACGAACAGAACATTGATTGCGGTGGCGGCTATGTGAAAGTGTTTGATTGCTCATTAGATCAGACTGATATGCATGGCGAGAGCCCATACGAAATTATGTTTGGGCCTGATATTTGTGGACCCGGTACGAAGAAAGTGCACGTTATCTTCAGTTACAAGGGCAAAAACCATCTTATCAACAAGGAAATTCGATGCAAGGATGACATTTACACTCACTTCTACACATTGATCGTTAAGCCCGATAACACCTATGAAGTTTTGATTGATAACGAGAAAGTTGAATCCGGCAACTTGGAAGATGACTGGGACTTCTTGCCACCAAAGAAGATCAAGGATCCTGAAGCTAAGAAACCAGAAGATTGGGATGAGAGGGTAAGTTTCCGATTAGTCTCAGATTACACCCTCTTGTGCAACTGACTTCAACACCATATCACTAACTGATGTCTATTTATTTCAGGCTACAATTCCAGATCCCGATGATAAGAAACCTGAAGATTGGGATAAACCAGAGCACATTCCAGATCCGGATGCCACCAAGCCAGAAGATTGGGACGATGAAATGGACGGCGAGTGGGAACCACCAATGATCGATAATCCCGATTACAAGGGTGAATGGCAACCGAAACAAATGGACAATCCAAACTACAAGGGCATCTGGAAGCACCCTGAAATCGACAATCCCGAATACAGTGCCGACAGCAATTTGTACTTGCGCAAGGAAATCTGCACTCTGGGCTTCGATTTGTGGCAAGTTAAGTCTGGCACAATCTTTGATAATATCGTCATTACCGACGATATTGACTACGCTGCCAAATTGGCTGCCACTTCCAAGGCGACGCAAGACGGCGAGAAGAAAATGAAGGATTCACAGGACGCAGAGGAACGAAAGAAGAATGCCGACGAATTGAGCAAGGACAATGATGATGATGAAGACAAGGATGATGAGGATAAGGATGATGATGAAAATGAAAATGATATCGGAGACGGCGAAGCTGAGGAAACTGGAGATCACGATGAATTGTAAATTCAGCTCTCCATGTAAAATAAGATCTCCAAAGCTTAGTGCTTAGTTGTTTGCAGTTTATTTCGTCGAAGGTGTAGAATCGAAATGGTATATAAAAATTATCTGTTCATTTTTTGTGAGGGGAAAAAGGTAAAAACCATCAAAAACAAAAGTTTGTTGTAACACCATTGTATCTTAATTTTTTTTTGCAAGAGGCCTGGAGATATTTTTTCTCATTTTCATAAAAAACACTGAGTAATGTATTTAAAATAAACAAAAATATACATTTTTGTATATTTCTATTTAAAATAGGGAGTTTGTATAAAATGAAAAAAGAAAAAAACAATTTGTTGTGAGCTATCTCTATTGCAAAACGAAAAAAAAACACTTATTCTGAGCTCTGATTTCTCACATTTCTTTGGATAAAAGTTGTGTATATTTGAATTCTTTTTGTTGACTTGAAAATCGGATTACAATAGCAATATATCTATGTATTACAACAATATCCAATACGAATTAGGATTAACAATCTCATACGGTTTTTAGTCTGTTAGAATAAAAATCTAATTGAGTAGTTGTATTCCAAGCTAGTTGTTTCACAAACCAAGTATGAACTACACTAGTTAGGAGCGATCGATTCCTTTCCATTCTTAAATCATTTTTTTTATACAGCAACAAAAAGAATGATAATATATATAGATGTGAATGTTTTTTTTGTCATTTCGCTAGTTTTAAAAAAAATATTTGTATGACTGATATGATATAAATAGCAAGTTTTAGATGTAATTTGTATCTATGATGCGAGTCTGGAAGTGATGAAACTAATAAAAAAAATATTGAAATAAGTTTATTGCCTTTTAACTGCACATCAAGGTTGAAATGTATCACATTTAAATAGTGGGATAAGGAAAATTCTTTAGATATGTTAGACACCGATTTTTAATATGCTAAAAGAAATGAATTCCTAAACTTGATAGATTACAAGGTCTTTCGTTATGCTGTGGCGCATGACTATGAAGGAAAGTTTTCAAGCTGTCTTATACGATCGCCATAGCAGTGAACCCGTTAAAAGTAGGATTGGCTTATGAATGAAGTAAAAAAAAATTTCCTTTTAAAATAAAACGTACAATATTAGGTGATTATTGTCGAATGGTTTCAAATGTTATCTTCCTCACTGACTCATTAATTCAAAACCTCCAAGACTTAATGCAGCATTGATCCGATTTTCTTTCAAAACAAACAATTTATATGTGTTTATGCAACTAGGAGAAGTAATTACGTTTACCTACGACCGTTTCAGATTAAATACAGCAGTGGATGCAGTTGTGCATCAGGCCCTTTAGAAATTGTCGTTTTGATAAGTACATATTAGAGATTGTCCAATGAGACGTGTATCCACTATTGGATTTTCTGCCTAATTTTGACATTTTGTATTAGAGAATATGGGAAGAAAACAGTTGAAAGAAGAATGCGTTCTTTGTGCTTTCAATTTACTACGGATATCACGCCACGGAAACGATTTATGATAAGAATGCAGCACTGTATTTAATGTAAACCTGATGGCAGGAAAATTGAGGAAAATTACTTACTTGAAATATGGTAAAGTAAAAATTGTATTCCGTCGAATGTAAGAAAATTTTACATTATATTCATACAAATTACTGATATCAAATAAAATTTTATTTGATTTGAGGAAGATTTCACATCTCGTAAACAAGTAAATATTTTCTTTGATTCTCGGAAACATATTTTTCTGTGTGCAGTTTTGGCTCCAATGCAGTATGGTTTTCAGAAGCACAGCAGCACTATTGCGGCTACCCTTGACGCGGTTCAGTTTAAGAGATTTGCAATCACTGGATAAAGGTAATTATGCGGCAGCAATTTTCGTCGACCTAAATAGGCTTATGATACCATTGACCACGAGATTTTGTTTCTGCGACTGGAAGAGTATGGGATTTGCATGAAATTTAAATCTGTTATTAAAAACTACCTATTGGATAGGATAATAATGACAAAACGAGGAAGCTACACCAGTCAGGAATCTTCTATAAACAAAGGTATTCCACAGGGATCGATCTTAGGGTCTATACTTTTCCTTATCTATGTGAACAGCGTTCAAGATCTCAGGTTTTCTGGTAAGATAGTTTTGTTTGCTGACGATACGCTCCTGTTATATGCTAGAAAAGATGAGTCAGCCATCCAAAGTACAATAAATATGGATTTGGAAAAATACTTGAGGTGGCTGCGTCAGAGCAAACTCGTTATAAATGCCCACAAAACCAAATACATTATGTTCCTGCAAAAAAATAAACGCCCTATTAATCAATGTATTCAAATTGATGGAGTTCAACTGGAGAAGGTCGATTCAATAAAATACCTGGGATTGATTTTGGATGAAAAGATGTCCTAGACCCATCACATCAACTACATCAGGAGTAAAATCGCACCATTTACCGCAACACTGAGAAAGCATGATTTCCTGGAAAAACCCACTCAACTAATAATCTTAAATGCTTTTATCCTGTCTACTGTGAAATATGGAGCAGTCTTGTGGAGCCAAACAACTAAGCATAACATCGAGCTAATTGGGATACTTGTCACTAAGGCGATAAAAGTTACATATATTTAGGTTGCCGACCTTAACACCAACAGATGACGTGTATGCTCAATCAGGGTTGTTGAACATCCAACAGATTATTAATCTCGAAAGAGGCAAAATAATATACCAAATAATAAACAACGGGCTAAAATGGCCAGATATTCCTCGGACTGTTGGAGAGTTAACTAACAGGGAAACAAGATAAACCAGCAACATTTTAGTTTGTAAACCAAGAACGGGTAGATTAAAGATGGATCCAATACAACAGGCTATAGCTTTCTATAATACATTGCCAGATCCGTTAAAGAACTCAAGCAATATCGTGACATTCAAAGAAAACTTAAAATTGGTGCACATGGACTGTGCAAGCTGACAGAGTGATGGAGAGAGTGGTAGGAAAGAGGAAAAAAAATTGCACTTTCATTATTTCAAACAGCAAATTAATGTTAATTCGTATTTAAAAATCAAATCAATAGCTTCCGGCAGCACTTGCCAAATCTCGTAACTCGAATCCGCATACAGCAAACACTCACAAAATAGGTCTGTTCGCGTACTACGATTAATTGCAATTAATTGCAATGAAGCCGTTTTTGTACTCCATTTCACTGAAAACTGAAAATTTCCCCTCTTTCAGTAAATTTCAGTAGGGTCTGAGCTACTGAAAAATACTGAAAACTGTTAAACGGTTTTTGGCGTAGTGTTATTATGAAGGACGAATATTTTTGTGGCGATAATTTATCACCGCTTAGGATGACTTTATAACTCAGCTTTATAATCACTATTGTTCTCTCAAAAACCGACAGCTGACACTTTTGTTTGTCAATTTTCAGGAAAATGCAATGAGAGCAGAGCGTTTTCGTACTTTTATTGAATTTCCCCCAGCACATGATTCAGGCAAATTCAGGATAATTCAGTGACTGAAAGCACGCGAACAGACTTAATTTAAACAAAAAGTGTAGAAAAAGAAACACAAAAAGGCGGCAAAGCAACAAGCCAACGACACGCGGTGTTCCCAAGCGGTCCCCCATCTAAGTACTAACCGCGCCCAACACTGCTTAACTTCGGTGATCGGACGAGAACCGGTGCGTCCAGTGTGGTATGGCCGTTGACATAAGCACTAGGAACTCGAAATTATAGAAACACTTCCCAGTGTCATGTTTATTCCATACAATCTGGGCTCACAAAAAGCGAATCGACACATCGCTTCTCGTCGATAGAACTTCTTGTGTTTTACTCGTAACTTGACTTCTTATGTTGCTAGCAGTAACAATTGTGCAAGTCGCAGTCAAAATTGCGCAGTAATGGATGATTTACACGTTGCCAGTTGAGGTACTTACTGGTAATGGTGTTTTTGTATTTAATTAAAAGTTTTGCATGTTTAATTTCAGACCAATATTTCCGCAACCGGCAAGTGAAGACCAAAATGTTTTTTTTTTTATAAATGAAATTAACTATGATTTCACTCAAAAAGAATACGAAATTGATGCCTAAGATTACTTTCACTTACCCGAAATACGATATCCCCCGCGAAGCACTTCTGTGGCTACTATTGCAGCCTGGAACGCGGCACTTCATTGGAATTCGATCGCTAATTTATTCGGGAAACCGACACGTAGATTTATGTTTCTATGGTACACGCCGAACAATTTCAAAACTTTCTGTGAGAAATTTTGACTTAAAGTCAATGTTTTGATTCACCGACAGTTCACCGACACTAATCACACTGACATTGATATTTCTTTTCGTGTTCCCCGTTGCACGCTTTTACCCCAACCTGATATTCCTCACATTTTTCGTAAATAAGAGACAGCATTAGGGCTTTTCGGCTGTGAGTGCGGTAGAAAGGGGTGCATTGAGCGGAATTTTTATGAGAGAGCGATGTTGTGCGTGTATTAAAAAAGGCTAACTCACGTATGGGTACCAGTGCTGTCGTTTTGAAAATTTTTAGGGGAGTATATTTCCTAATCCAAAGGGAGTACTTTACATTAAAAGGGAGTACATGGTTTTGATTATATATATATATATATATATATATATATATATATATATATATATATATATATATATATATATATATATATATATATATATATATATATATATATATATATATATATATATATATATTTATATATATATATATATATATATATATATACATATATATATATATATATATATATATATATATATATATATATATATACATATATATATACATATATATATATATATACATATATATATATATATATATATATATATATATATATATACATATATATATATATATATATATATATATATATATATATATACATATATATATATATATATATATATATATATATATATATATATATATATATATACATATATATATATATATATATATATATATATATATATATATACATATATATATATATATATATATATATAGTATTATTATCATATTTAGTTACTATTCTACCGAATATGAATTGCTAGTCAAACAGAGACTATGAGCTTAGACTTGCAGGTCTTACCTAAGTTGGATGAGCAAAAGTCTAACCAGTCATGAGTCTGGTTACGCGGCGAAGTATATGTGCCATGCCATGCAAACCATTTCCCAGCAAAAAATATGATCAGGCAAATCAGGCTAAGGCTTATGCCCGATTTATACGTTGGGACGAGCGTCTCGGGTACAAGAGTAAACAAGACTCAACAAGACATTGGACGAGACTCAACAAGACATAGGGTGTATTGTTTACTTAGGATATTGCACCGTACAACACGGACCATACACCATGCACCTTTCATAGGCTCGTTGAGTTATTTCAATCTGGGACACGCAAACACATGTTTGAAGTCCCGGCGAAAAATTCGAAAATTTAAATGAGCACATGCTACCCTCTCGAATCCCTTTGACTTGATGCATAAAACCGACTTCGCTTCCAGCGGCTTCGAACTAGGACGAGACGGTCATAAACAGTCAGGCACAGCAATAAAAGGATCATTATCCCTTCGTAAAACAAACAAGAGCCGACGAGCAAACCATTTACACACTCGTGCTTGCCATGAAAAACACAGCCGAGACTAGACAAGGAGACCGTTTACACACTCACCTTGTCTTCATTTGGCATTGCTCGGCGAGAATGTAAATTCGGCTTTAAATAATGAATAGTTCTGCAGAATAATTCCGTCTGCATTGGCATTTCTTTGAATATACTTACGAATTTCAGAAGTGATAGGATCGCCTTAAAATCTATAGTTAAAAGTGATAAAAGTTAAAACTGATAAGTGTGAAAAGTGAGAGGATTGATCGGAGTGTTCAATCGGTATAAGAGTGTAATTAATTATAGAGATTTAATATGTACGAATTTTTTAATCATTGAAATTAAATAAACCAGTTAGAGAAGACAGCCATATCTAGTAAGCGTAAACATAAGGATTATCTACTAACAATAGTTAACCTTAGAGTAAGGCTTAACCTAATCATTGTTCAAGCCTGATCATAAGGCACATATAATGCTAAAAACAGTATGCCTTACAGCCAATGACATGGCCCATGTTAAAATAAGGGATAAAATAAGGTACAATGTATGCAGACTTTTTTCCCTTACAAGAGACAGGCATTTTGCACTAAGGAATATATTACACCTAATCAAGCCTTATATAATGATTAAATTGTTTGCTGGGTTGTTGCCCTCAAACACAAATTTCCGAACTGCCAGAAAAGTGGCATGCACATTTGGCAATTTTTCCGGGTGCATGTCAAATGCAGGTCTTAACACACAAATTTGGAAAATCTTTTTTAAGGAAGCATTCGACACCTTACTTGTTACCCATCATAAGCGAAGCTTCGTCTAAAGCGAATCTTACTAAGTTTTTCAAATGAATATCCAAATCGTTTAAATACTTCGTCAAATTGTAATTTATTGACTTTAGATCACATTTTGAGTGCTGACGATCCTGCATGTGTCAAGCAAAATACAAAGAACAAGTAGCAGTAAAAATTATGTTATGTATAGTAATAATTATAGGATTAGAATAATTTGCGATTTCCCGTACGTATTCAAAATTCTAATGTGTTAGTCCATAGATGGCGCTCATCATGGAAAATTATTATTGAACATACCTGGCCACCCAACTAACGATTGCGTTTATTGGAAATGTTTACAGTTATAATTAAAATATATCCAGAGTCGAGCATTTTTAGTTGTGCAGAGTTTTAATGTTCAGAGTTTAATGAATCAATACGAATTAATAAAGGCGATACAGAATCATATAGAGTTTAATGAATTAATAAGAATTAAAAAAAGCGATACGAAAATAGAGGCAGTTCCAAAAGACCTAAAAATCTATAGTGGACTTCTGCCTATTTAAAGTCCAAATATCGAACAACTAGAGCCAAACATTAGATTATCCTTATATCTGTCATTTCGTCAATGATCAGAGAATTTTTTTTTCAAAACTTTGGATATTGGCTCTCACAATTCATTCTTTAAAATGAAATTAATGACATTAGTAAACTTCGCTTTCCCACACTTCAATAATTTTACAATTTCAGAATCTTGGGCAATTGTTTTAATCAACAAAATCAATGGTGTGATTAACCTAAATGGTAAATTGTGTTCCAAAAAATATAGCTATTCAAAGCTCGGCCACTTAAGTATTTTTGGATTTTTTCGTGAATGATTCAATAGCTGCTCGACTGTAAATTTCTGGTTGATTTTTACGGCTGACTCCAATTTTGTGCGATTTACTTTTTAATTTCGCAATAAATGTGAAACTTTTTTGCTTACCGGTTTTTGGCAGTGTTTACAAAGAAATCTATTCTCATTTCTACCTTTTGAAGTAGCAGGTATAGCCTTTGCTTGCACCCAATCAAACTAAGCTAGCTAAATTTTCCGAAACTTTTGATATCGTCTTTGATTTTCAATACAAATTTGTGTGGTATCACAATTGGATCCTGAACTAGAATCGTCAGTATCCAACTCTATGCTAACCCTCGTATCATTAGCCGCACTGCCTTTCATATTTATCGCAGGTGTGAGCCCTTAAGTTCTATTTTTATCCAATTTAATCAAAAAAAAAAAAACTGTAAAACTAAACTTCTTACTAAATAAATTTATTTGATAAACCAACTGTTCCATGGTTTTGTTAAAATTGCATTTGGTCCTAGAAATGACCAGCGCGTTTGGTGATGGAAAAAATGACTTGTGTCATAAAACTGAAAATTAAAGCATTTTATCTCAAGTCTGTGATAATAACCTTTTGAAATTCCCGCTAATATACTTGAAAAAAAGACAAAATTGAACACGTGAGCTATATAGACAAATTGCTGCTTGTGAAACAAAAAGAAGAAGTCAAGCTGAAAATTCGAGCATTTCATTGCAAGTTTGTGTTCAACAATCCTCTCAACTTACCTTTGATTTCAACATTCACTTCAAACAGGCAGTTGAAATATTCTTCACAGAAATTTCCGAAATATTTCAGGAAAAACAGTTTACGCAATGAAACGAAGAAACAGTCAATGGTGTCGCAAAAATTAAAGAAAGATTCAAATCACTTCACTACTTCTACGCCAAAACCTTCTACCTTATCCTGCCATGACGGGTGGTAGCAGAGGGCACCAACAATCAATCGCTATTGCACCGTCGGTCAATTTCCACAGAACTTATAATGTAAATTAAAGCCTGAATTACATTGCCATGCAGTGCAGTGCAGTAAACTGCAGTCCAGCGCGGTGCCGAAGCAGTTCACGCATTGCAAAGCACATTGAAAGCAGTGCAGTGTTCTGACAATGAAAGTCAAATTAATTTGTGGAGGTTTGATATTTAGATTTTCTGCACCTGTTTTTCGTCCATTTACAATTTAATGCCGGGAACGGAGTTTCCCTTCCAATTTAAATGGTTTTTGCCCGGTCAGCTACTCTCAAACGAATGTCAGCTGATGCAGTCTGCAGCGTTTTTAGAAATTGGCCTAAACCATGCAGTGCAGTCCGCTGCACTGCACTGCACTGCAGTTAATGTGATTTGCCACATGCAATTACATGAGTTCTAAATTTCAGTGCACTACACTGCACTGCAAGCCGATGTGATTCAGGCTTAAGAGTAGTTCACGCGGGAGGACACTAGCAATAAAACTAAATTCTTCTAGTCTTCTTCTTAGAAATAGAGAATGGACGCCGTAAAAGTTCACGTTGAAAATGTTAATGTACTATCCAACAATATTTGAAATTTGGTATTTGAGAACAATGTGAGCATTAAAAGTGTTCCCCATGAAAAGGGAGTACTTTGCAAGTGAAGGGAGTACAGTAGTACGGTAACTAAAAACGGAGTACAAATACTCCGATCGGAGTACAACGACAGCACTGATGGGTACACGGATAGCCATTTTGTATCCATTTTCTTTTATAACTGTGGTACATTGCAAAGCAAAAAAGAGACAAAAAAAAACACATTCTGATTTTCATTTGCATATGACATTTCCCATTTCCCGGGCGCTCATAGGAACAGATGGAATAAGATATTTTCAAAAATGTTGTTGCCATGCCAAGTTTGAAGTTTAAGCAAATTTTGCTGCGCAACAAAGTCGTATTGCATCATTTTTACTGCTCTCATGCGTTCTCATGTGTTCAAACTCGTTTTGCTGCGCAACAATGTTGTGTTGCATTGATTGTAACTCCAGCATAAACCCAGCATTAGGGCTAAAACTTAGCACAATTTTAATGACATTTTCCTTACTACAAAAAATAACTTTTAATTTGTTCGTTTTCCGTATAAGTAGGTACATCGAATTAAATTATTCACAAGATATCAATTTTTTGTTGTGTTTCATAGAAAATAATTGTTCATCAATATTCCATGAGAGTAAACAAGGTTTTCTTACAACTGGAAACCTTCGTGCGTTCTTCATTCGAATTTGTATTCCAGAGTGGTTTTTATTTTGTAAATTGACCTTCTCCGACAGCCGGCCGGTATCGAAGCATATAAGTAGATACGAATGCGTGTAGAAGATCGTATGTAAAGAAAATATCGGAAATGTTTTCAGATGCACGACATAACTTCACTTTCTGTTCAATGGCCAATGTGATATTTTATTTATGTAGATTACGATGACTATTTCTGCTAAAAATAAAATTATTTACAGACAAGGAAAACGAAGAAAGCTCAGGATGAAAATGACATATTTGGAAGCATGTTTTCATGGTTGCAGCGGATAAATAATAAAATTAAATAGTTTAAACAGATGATGACATAATTAAAAAAACTCTAGCGCAACAGCACCGCTAGAAACACCAATGTTCGATTAATAGCAGAAGAATCGTGCAGATTTTGAGTGCATTTAAAATTAAAGTTAAAATGTTATTTTTATTCATTATCGGTTGCTTATCTTACAAAACTTTGAAAGTAGTTACAAAATCAACCTACCCTTATAAGATTGTTTTTATCCGATGACTTCATCGAAAGTTACAGAAGGTCTGTTCGCGTAATACAATCAAATGCGATTAATTGTAATTAATTGCAATGAAGCTGTTTTTGTACTCCGTTTTACTGAAAACTGAAAATTTCCACTCTTTCAGTAAATAGGTATGTTCGCGTACTTCAGCAAACTGCAGCAGTAACAGAATTTGGTAGCTGGCTTCCTTTTGCTGCAAAATTTGGTTTGCTGCAAAATTTGGCTTGCAGCAAAAGTACAAAAACGACTTTCTGCGAATGTATTTTAATATATTATAATAGATTCAGGTACGCAAACAGACCTAATTTCAGTAGGCTGAAAAATACGGAAAAGTGTCAAACGATGTGGCGCGAGTAAACATTTTCAAATGTGCGCGGCAAGCAACATATTTTTTTGCGTAATGTTGTTTTGAAGATCGAATATTTTTCTGGCGATAGTTTACCACCGCTTAGGATGACTTTATAATCACTATTGTTCTCCCAAAAACCGACAACTGACACTTTTGTTTGTCAATTTTCAGGAAATGCAATGAGAGCGTTTTCGTACTTTTAATGAATTTCCCCCAGCACATGATTCAGGTAAATTCAGGATAATTCCAGGGGCGGCTCGTCGTTGTACGCAAAGGAAGCAGTGCTTCCCTTGCTAAATATTCCCTATACAAGAAAAATAGCTTAACAATGCATATTGAAATTCAAAGCAAATGAATAGATTTTATATGAATTAGCATCCAACATCAATAAAAAAATTTACGAAACTCAAAACACTATTCATCTCACACACGATATCGTTCTCACAGCCAAAGTGCCTTACAAGCAGTTTTACAGCAATGCGATCGGATATCTTGCGTTTGAGTGAAAACCTCAAGCATCTCTTACCATTGTAAGCCAGAACGCTCAGTTCATTGCAGCGTATTGAAATATGCTACACAGCAGTGGCGGCTCGTGTCTTTAAGACTCGGGGAAGCAGATATATTTTTGCATAGTTTTCCAGAATAAACAAGTAGGAATTTCAGCGCAGCAAATACATCAAAAGTTGCATTCAATTTCCAATTATTTGACTCAGTGACTTTTCTACTCATTATGGTCACCATCAATCTCAGTAATATTTAAATGATGCAAGATTACAAACTACAATGCAAGATATTGCAAATTAGAACTATTTTTTTAAAGAAAAATTGCAATTAGTGGTCCTGGTCACCACAAATCTATAAAGTACCTTTTTTTATTCAAATAGTCTAAGAGAAAAATATACCGCTGTAGATGTTCTATGGTGAAATTCAATTTCAAGACAAAATGAATTAAACCTGCGGCAAACAACGTGAAAATAATTCCTCACCCATACAAGGTGGGGTTAGATTTACCTCATAAAGCATTTTATCTATTCTGTGTATACATATATTAAACAGAACGTCCTAAAATATTTCTTTTATTCTTTGCAATAATAAAACACAAAGCATTTATTTAAAAAAATACTTTCATACCTCTTCCATAAAATCAGCTTCATGTCTTTAGGATTTGGGGTTGAAATAAGCTCACGTTGTATGCCGAACGTTAATACTCTTGTACTATTTAAGTGAAAAGCCACTATCCCTCTTTAATCATTCCAATACTAACTTACGAACTTTCAGCCAAACAAACAAACAGACAAATCAGAAGAATTTCAATCTACAGCAAACATTAAACTCTTGAACTCAGTAATAAATCCATTACAGAAACGAAACATACAAATAACATCTTATGTTAAACAACGAATTCATTACAGTATTCATACATACAAATAACATCCTAAACTCAGTCGCCCAAAGCATACCAGCTCCAAGTTCTATAGCGAATTAGAAACCAAACAGAGTACGCTACAAATCGTGCTGCGTCCATTCACAAATATTTCGGGGCCATTTAGCGGCTGAATAAGCGAGGGGTTTTTGATTTTCTCTGCTCAGGAAGACGCGGTGAGCTGAACAGCGTCCGCGCTGCTATTCGGGAACATTCATTGCAAAGTGTTTACGACCATTGATTGCGTGATGCTTGCAATGGGGTGAATGCACACACCATGGTACTTTAGTGTTCTGTGTAGCATATTTCAATACGCTGCAATGAACTGAGCGTTCTGGCTTACAGTGGCACGAGATGCTTGAGATTTTCACTCAAACGCAAGATATCCGATCGCGTTGCTGTAAAACTACTTGTTATAGCCCGTTCACACTAGGCTCTAAATCAGGCGATTTCGATCAGCTGATCGCTTTAGAGCTAAATCAACTTAAATCTACCTGATTACCCATACATTTTTTTCGGCTTCCGACCGAGTTAATCAAGTAGATTTAAGTTAAATCAAGTACAAATCAGGTACTATTGTGAATTTTTCCCGGCTGAATTGTTCTCAGAGCGTGCTTAATTCCATCCGTGAGAGGGAGAGTAGATTTCAACGAAATGTCATTCGAATTTCGTTCAAAAATAGCAAAAATTGGACAAAAAAGGAAAATGTGAGTTGTACAAAATGAAAAGAAAATGCTCTTGCATGTTTCTGCACCATTTTGAACAACTTTCATGAAAAAAAAATTGTACACACAAATTCGAGTGACAGTTCGCTCTCTAAATCTCCTCATTGTAAATCACTTCGGGTAGTGTGAACGCTTACTTGATTAACTTGACAGATTCTAAATCTACCTGATTTAGAAGTGTAGTGTGAACGGCATATAAGGCACTTTGCCTGTGAGAACTATCTCGTGTGTGAGATGAATAGTGTTTTGAGTTTCGTAAATTTTTTTATTGATGTTGGATGCTAATTCAAATAAAATCAATTGATTTGCTTTGAATTTCAATATGTATTGTTAAGCTATTTTTCTTGTACAGGGAATATTTAGCAAGGGAAGCACTGCTTCCTTTGCGTACAACGACGAGCCGCCCCTGCTACACAGAACACTAAAGTGATCTTGCCTCAATGCACGTACCATGATGTGTGCATACACCCCATTGCAAGCATCACGCAATCGATGGTCGTAAACACTTTGCAATGATTGTTCCCGAATAGCAGAGCGGACGCTGCTCAGCTCACCGCGTCTTCCTGGGTAGAGAAAATCAAAAACCCCTCGCTTATTCAGCCGCCAAATGGCCCCGAAATATTTGTGAATGGACGCAGCACGATTTGTAGCGTACTCTGTTTGGTTTCTATTTCGCTACAGAACTTGGAGCTGGTATGCTTTGGGTGACTGAGTTTAGGATGTTATTTGTATGTATGAATACTGTAATGGATTCGTTGTTTAACATAACATGTTATTTGTATGTTTCGTTTCTGTAATGGATTTATTACTGAGCTCAAGAGTTTAATGTTTGCTGTAGATCGAAATTCTTCTGATTTGTCTGTTTGTTTGTTTGTGCTGAAAGTGCGTAAGTTAGTATTGGAATGATTAAAGAAAGATAGTGGCTTTTCACTTAAATAGTACAAGAGTATTAACGTTCGGCATACAACGTGAGGCTATTTTAACCCCAAATCTTAAAGTCATGAAGCTGATTTTATGGAAGAGGTATGAAAGTATTTTTTTAAATAAATGCTTTGTGTTTTATTATTGCTTGTTGATACAAAGAATAAACGAAATATTTGAGCACGTTCTGTTTAATATATGTATACACAGAATAGATAAAATGCTTTATGAGGTAAATCTAACCCCACCTTGAATGGGTGAGGAATTCTTTTCACGTTGTTTGCCAAAGGTTTAATTCATTTTGTCTTGAAAATTCGATTTCACGAACATCTACTGCGGTATATTTTTCTCTTAGACTATTTGAATAGATAAAAGTACTTTATAGATTCGTGGTGACCAGGACCACTAATTTTCACTTTTTATTTAAAAAAAATAGTTCTAGTTTGCAATATCTTGCATTTTAATTTGTAATCCTGCATCATTGAAATATTACTGAGATTGACGGTGATCATAATGAGTAGAAAAGTCACTGAGCCAAACAATTGGAATTTGAATGCAACTTTTGATGTATTTGCTGCGCTGAAATTCCTACTTGTTTATTCTGGAAAACTATGCAAAAATATATCTGCTTCCCCGAGTCTTAAAGACACGAGCCGCCACTGGATAATTCAGTGACTGAAAGCACGCGAACAGACCTAATTTAAACAAAAAGTGTAGAAAAAGAAACACAAAAAGGCGGCAGCAACAAGCCAACGACACGCGGTGTTCCCAAGCGGTCCCCCATCTAAGTACTAACCGCGCCCAACACTGCTTAACTTCGGTGATCGGACGAGAACCGGTGCGTCCAGTGTGGTATGGCCGTTGACAAAAGTACTTCTAACTCGAAATTATACAAACACTTCCCAGTGTCATGTTTATTCCATAATAATCTGGGCTCGCTTAAATCGAATCGACACATCGCTTCTCGTCGATAGAACTTCGTTGTTAACTTGACTTCTTATGTTACTAGCAGTAAAAATTGTGTAAAGTTATGGCACCGTCAGCACCTAACCCTCAAGTACCGACATCCGGTCTAAATCTCTATCCAATAGTCGAATAAACAAGTTCAATACTTTCCTAAACAAATTTAATACTTTTCATCTGCAACCATCATATCAATTCGATATTTTTCTAAACAAATCAATCTTCATATAAACATATCTGCTCAAAACAAAAATGTTTATTTCTAAGATCAAAGCGAAATTCGCACAGATCAGGTTACAGAAATCGCATCTAGCAATTTCTGCAACCTCAGCAGTTCTAACACTATATAAGAATATCCAATCAAGAAGAAAGTCAGAGAGAGAGTTGGTTCAATCGATCAAGAGTGTGTTTCAATCAAGATCAGTTAAAACAAGTTAATCAAATTTAATATATATTCAACGTTATAAATGAAGAATTAATTCTAGTAGAAATAAAATATGTGAAAGTGGTAAGAAAAAATAGTGTTTTATTAAACGACCACGATAAAGATAACTGAGTTCTTTAGTTGCAAAATGAGACTGAAAGGTTTTTGAAAACTTTTCAGAAACAGCAAAAAACTATATTTTCTTTCCTGGTCAATATATCAAACCAATTTTTTTTTTAATAAATTGAAAATAAAAAACTACACAATATTACAAATTTTCATAAACTATGGATTATGTTAAATATTAATTAATTCGCATTTACAGTTCATCAGGTCGCGTTTTGGAACAAAATCGCCTTCAGGTGTGGTTTTGGAACGAAACTTCATGTTGGAGTCGGGTTTTGGAACAAAACAAAAACAATTATATTTTTTTTAATTTTTTATTTTTGCCTGTAATTTTTGTTTTACAGAAAGTAGGTGCCTACTTTAGAACATAACTTAAAAAAAACAATTATACAAAAATAAGTTTAAAATCATGGAAAAATGAGCAGCAAAAATATTGTGTTAAACATTTTTTTTTCGTCAATAATTACTTCCGCATCCCAAATATCGTTCTCTGTAAGATTATTATAATCTATACGACGATAAAAACACTTGTTGGATTCATCAGTTTCATCCTCCGAATCTATATTTTCTAAAAAATAGAAGCAAAATGACACAACTTCAGTCAACGCACACATTTAATGTGTCGGCGCACGATTTCTAAGAACAAACATGTGAAGTCGCAATCAGTATGGCCAACTTTGAAATATTTCTTATCATTCTAGAAAAAGCCCGCTTAATTTAAAACAAGATTAATAATAAAAATAACCATTTAAAAATATGTGACGAACAGAAGTTTAGCCTTTTCTTAAAGTTAGAACATTAGGTCGGTTTTTGGAAAAAATAACAAGAACCGTTTCCAACATTGCTAAGGTTTGAGTCGCTTTTTGGAACCAAACCGTTCAAAATATTAGACGCCATTTTGAAAGAAAAAATCTCTGTTCAGGTCGCGTTTTGGAAATAAGGCTGTTTTTCAAATCACTTTTTAAGGCATTTAGACTGGGTTTGGGATAAAATAAAGTGCACAAATCGATTCCTGAGAAGATTTCCTATAAGAAATGGTGTTTAACTCAGTTTCGTAATAAATCGCTTGAGTCTCATTTTGCAACTAAAGAACTCAACTGTAAGTCCCAGTAAAAATTGCGCAATAGTGGATGATTTACATGTTACCAGTTATTAGCATGCCAGTTGAGGTATTTACTGGGAATCAGTACTGTCATTTTGCAAATTTTCAGGGGAGTATATTTCCTAATCCAAAGGGAGTAGACATTAAAAGGGAGTACAATAGTTTTAATTATATATATACAGTGGGTAAAAAAGTTAAGGCACGAACACTTAGTAAGAAAAAAAGCCTATTTTTAATGCGCGACTTGAATAATGAATGATTGTGGTTTTGTATTTAATTAAAAGTTTTGCTTGTTTACTTTAAGAACAATATAAAAAAAACCGGTAACGAGGCAAATTTCACAATATTAACGTAACAATTTTGAGTGAAGTACCAAAAAAGCGCAATAAAAGGTAAGGCACAGCGCAGTTTTATCTAAAAATATTTGTAATTCCTGAAAAAAATACCGCTAAATCTTAAAATTATGAAAATATGATATTTATATTCAGTCTAGCTTGAAAAATGTTTTGCGAAAGTAATTTTACTGAGCGTGTTGTTAAAAATGAGTGTGAAAAGGAAATCGGTAGGTGCAGAAATACATGAATGTATTTTGCGACGTTGGTAAACATGAATGGCGTATTCTGAGATTGGAATACTAATGGGAAAATCAAGATTTACAGTGAGAAATGTAATAAAAAATTATAAATCAACCAAATCGTTTGAAACAAAGCATCGGTCAGAAAGACCTAAAATCTTATCAGAGCGTGGAAAAAAGTGAATTATCGGAAAAATTAAGAAAGACCCTAAATTAAGTGCCCCAGTTTTACGAATTAAGGTGAAAGAACGAATTGATAGGAAAGTCTCTACTCAAATTATTCGAAATGTAAAAAAGAAAGCGGATTTGAATAGAAGAATGTGCCGAAGCAAACTTTATATGTATTGGTAAAAAAAAAAATGAAATTGTTAAATTACTTTTCCCTTAAGAGTACGTAAAAAAGCCAAAATCATTCTGGAAGTTCATCATTTTTGTTGATTAAGTAAAAATTAATGTTTTTGGATCTGATGGGCGGCGATATGGTCGGCGAAAGCCTAATACAGAGTTTAGGAGGAATCATACTACTCCCACTGTAAAACACAGTGTAGAGAACATTATGCTATGGAACTGTATGGGGGCATCTGGTCCTGGCAATATAGATTTTGTGAACGGTACGATGTACGATTCTTCAAAGATATATTAAACAAAGTGCTGAAAAATTAATCATTTTATACAATTTTGGCCTGTAACAGGACAAAGATCCGAAGCACAATTTAGAGCAATGTCGGCATTAAGATATTTGTAACTGTCCAAATGATATTAAAACCAACATCAGTCACGGAACTTAAACCCAATTGAGCATTTGTGGCATCATATCAAAACCAGATTAGCATTGCGAAACCTAAAGTATAACAAAGAGCTTCAAGATGTCATTATTGATGAACGGACCATAATTTCATCCACTTTTTGCAAAAAATTTGCGAAAACGATACCGAAACGACTACGAGAAGTGATAAAAATGCGTGGGAGAGCTACAAAGTATTAGCGCTATGTAAGTTATTTTATTTTAGATTGATCACTTTAAAACAATTGAAATAATTTCAGATAAAACTGCGCTGTGCTTTAATTTTTTTGCGCTATTTAGGTACTTCAGTGGAAAATGTCACGTTAATGTTGTGAAATTTGCTTTGTTACCGGTTTTTTTTATATTGTTCTTAAAGTAAACATGCAAAACTTGTAATCAAATGCAAAATACCATCATTAGCAAAATAGCATTCAAAATAAGTTTTTCATTCACTAAGAGTTCGTGCCTTAACTTTTTTTACCCACTGTAGGTGAATTGGGAAAGGGTCACCGTTCTTGCCCGCTATAGAATTTCAAAAGTTCTACTTTGGCATAAGACTTATATATGAGTTGCTTTTTTTCTAAAAACCGACAACATTTCAGGAGAGTGGAAAATTTGAAGGTTTCCACTTTCAGTGCCTGCTGTATCTATAGGGTTACCAATATGCTCAAAAATAATAAATGATAAAAATTTACAACTTAGTAATATTGTCCCATAAGTTTTATAATGATTTGATAGCTCTGTCAAAAGTTATCGCAATTAAAAAATTTTCAAATTTTCTCAATCTCTTTTTAGGCACCTAGCGCACATATAGGGCTTAAAATTTCAAAAATTTTCATATCCAAATTCAAAACATGTTTTAAATTCATTTCGCAAACTTGGTTTTTTGAAAAAATGTTTGCCGATAGAATTATAGGGATATTTTAATTATCACTAAAATGGCCGCCAGCTCCAAAGGATTAAAGGTAACTAACATTTGGTGAGACCTGGACCTATTCTACATATACACAAATGTATCTTGATAGTTTCAGCGCAATCGGATGGCGCGTTTCTGAGAAATAGTCACGAACGAAATTCGAAAATTGTCTGAGAGGTGGAAAAAAGTGTTTTCGATTTAGCCTCCAGTTAAAGTTTCATGGAAAATTGGCATTTGGCTCGAACTGCGGACAAGGCTTTAATAATAAAAAATAAGGAACGAACGGATCAATAAAAAAAGGAAAATTGGAAAACTTCTACTGCTCGCATATATTTTTCAACTGACAGTAAAGTGAGGTAATCTCTCAATAACGTTTGGTCAGGTCAATAACGTTTGGTCATTAAAGCAAACGATTTGAGCGCCCAACGTGGGTATGACAGCAGTATAGAGGTATAATATTGCGATTATAGAGGTATAATAGATATATAGATATTTTTGCGATTTCCTTTCAAGTACATATAATTATGCCGAAAATTCTAAACTTAACTTCGAAATTTTGCCGCGGACAAAATCAGAGATATGCTTGAATGTTGTGACAAATTCATTGTATTACATCATTCACCACTGTTTGAGTTTGATTAAAGTGGCATTTCACGTGAAGTGGACAAGGATTCCGTTTATATTAAGCACAATGGTACTTCTAGAGGATATGAACGTGGATACACAATTTTTTTTTTCGATGAGGTTTAGCTGCCGAGTTATGGGTTTTTGAAAAATTGACGAAATTGACGAAATGTATTTTTGGAAGCCGATTTTGGAATTAAAAAAACACATAAAAACATTAAACATACTGATAAGTATAGAAAATTAAGTGTTCCTTGTAATTTTTAAATTAAATTAACATTTTGTTCCTGTGTAAAACTGGATGTAATCATTTTAACTCGTAATTTGAATAATTTGGACCAAGTTATTTTTTTTTATTTTATTATTACTTATTTCATCATAAAAAATTTAGAATGGGATGGCCAATAGTTTAGGAGGTAGGTGAATTTCCATATTGGAAATTCCATTTCCAGCTAGTGGGTGTGAAAACAGAACATTTGTAGTAAAACCTCAGAGCAGAGAGATTTAAGGAAATAAAACAAGCGTATACATATACGAAATTTAGTGACAAATTTAGAAGCAAATCGAGAGAAATACTACCTCAAATATTCCCTTTGGTTTTTCCACAACCTAAGTTCTACGAGCTTTTGGGTGTAACTTGTCCAATTCGCCTACAGATGGCCCACTATCTCTATCTCTATGTTCCGTCAAATTTGCCCATAGTACCCATAGTTTTCCTTCATTCACTACTACTAACGCTCAGATTTAGGAAAATTGTATCAAATCTCACTGATGTTTTCGTTTCCTTATATCCCGCTCTTCTGAAAGGCTAACTCACATATGGGTGCACGGGTAGCCTTTTCGTATCCATTTTCTTTTATATCTGTCGTTGAGAAGCTCTCGGTGCTGCATGCGGATGAGCGGCTGATTGCTTTTATCGTGAAGCTTCCCTTGGGAATGCTTGTGTACAACGGGGAGTCAGCACGGGTGCACCTCAGGGTGGTGTCAAAGTAAAGGGAAGACAAGTGCGTAAACTTCTTCCATTTTAACAAAAAAAAAGCACTTTGACCTTGAAATTGCGCCTCCATTTACGCAATGCAATATCTGTCTATTGGTATTTTTGCGAGTAGTGAGCCGTATGTGAGCAACGAATAATCTAGCCTGAGTATGTAGCTGACGAATATTATCTTGCATCTCTTTCTGTTCCATGCCATTTCTTCCAACTTTCCAGGCCTATAATCAGCTTATCAACAAAACAATCTCAGGTCAGATTATTAGATTTTTGGTCCGTATACATATACGGAGTTTACACACTGGTTAGGAACTAACTTTTTACGCTGTGGTGCAGTCATCTCTCCTCTGTTGTAGAGCATCACGGGTGAATACTCTCTTAATGAGGCTAGACTGTGCCGGCTGCAAAGTGAATGCTTATGCGGACGATATAGCTGTAGCACTGTCGGGAAAGTATTTATCTACGCTATCAGAGAGGCTAAATCACTCTCTCAATTTAAAGGGGATAGTGTGGTGTAAGTTGGGGTTCTGAGGATGAGGGGGAATCCGTCCTCATATGCCAGTGGCCGGCATTGGCAAGGAGAAGGGCAGCGGTACTTGGCGCATCTTTTCTCTCAAATCTGACCGCATTGTCCCTAGTCAATTTAAAGGGGATCGTGCGATTCGTCAAAGGAAGCAGATGGTATCCTGATTTCAGTGAGTAGGCGAGAGTAATTAATTATTGTGGCATCAAAACGGACCTCTCCTGGGCCTATGTGTGTCTGTCGGTAGGCCTATGTCGATTGGCAGCCACTTCAACCTACCTACCTATACCTACGTACATGCCGGCCAGAGTTACAGGTTTGCAGGAACATTAACCAGGAATTTCAGAGGTTTACTCCTAATAAATATCAATGCATCATGTAATTAACGGAAGCTATCACCACTTAAAATTTATTATAACATTATTTTCTATACTTTTGTTGCAGCAACTCCCTAAAATAAAACAAAACAATAATACTAAACAAAACAAAAAACTATATTACTTACGTTTTGAAAATTAATTTGATATTTATGTCCCATTAACGCCACTAGTGACATCTCTTTGCAAATTAGTACTACATATACATCTAAAATCGAATTAAATTATGGATATTTATATTTTTCTCTATTGTCATTATCAAACTTATTCTAAAATGCATTGGAATTAAGAAAATATACAAATTAAAATCAAAAATCATGAATAAACTAAATATCGTTCGTTTGTAAATTGAATATGGCGCCTTAAATTGTTCATAAAAACATATGGAAAGAGAAATACACAAGAATCCATCAACTCTATAGTAAATCGAAAGTGGAGACCACGCCGCCATTTATTGTGAGAATAAAATTATGGGAAAGACGAATTTTTATTCAATTTCAGTCAAGAGCATTTAATTAATATGTAACACATTTTATAATGAATGAAAATTGAATTCAACAGCTTCTGAAATAATAAGATAAAAAGATAACAGATTCGAATTTCGTGATTACCATAAGTGTGGAGAATTTCCCCACTCACTTTGGAGAACTAAAAAAACACAATAAAAGGCAGAGCCAACTCTACAACAAGTCTATTGCGATTAGGATCATACAAGCAACGAATTCTCGAGGTATTTTGCTTGGCACATATTAATTGTGTTCTATCTTTCTATCTTTCTTCTAACTTTTGGGTGGGGTGGGTGTAAATGTAATTACATGCCGATCAGGCTATTTTTACACAAACATTCAAGTTCCAGCTCTACTCACTTGTTACAAACTTAAGCCACGTTTGGCAGAAATTTGGTTGAAAAATTCGGTTGGAGCTGCCAGCTATGGTAATTTTAGTGTCTTAAATTTGGAAAATTACTGAGGAAAATAAGGCTCTTTGCCCTATAGCTTCTAGTACAGTAGTTGAATCATAAAGAAATTCAAATGGCAAATTAAACTTATTGTAGGCAATGTTCAATAGAAATTTAAATGCAATTGCCAGCTATGGTTGTTTTTGTATTTTTTTGCATACCATTAGTAAGCGACTTTAGCATAGAATTTTCAAATCGTAGTGATCTTATAGTGAAAATAAACACTAAATTATTAAGATCTAGAAAGTTTGAAAACTTTTGCGATTGGCAACCCTAAATTTCTTTGCATCCCTACACTCAGAAAAAAAATTTGTAAAATTGGGGAAAAACATTGTTAATTCATATATTTTTCACTATGAAATGGCGCCATAGAGGTTTCTCTATGAATTAACTACTACATAGTAATACGTGCGTGAGTTGTATTGGCAACAATTTTTTCTATTGAATCAACAAGGGCTGCTTGTAATTTTGAAGCCGCGAATAGGAAATCCAACAACTAAAGTGGATCGTAATAACATGGAAAGGAAAGTGTGGCTGCATACTTAAAATATGAACAAAAATGTCGTAAATCGACTTAAAATACCAATGCAAAAAAGACGCTATTTAATGCTTTGAATAGTTGAAAGACCCAAGAATTTCGACAATTTAGAATTCTCGAAATTTTTTGGGTTCTTCAACTATGTAAAGCATTAAATAGTGTATTTTTTGCATTGGTATTTTAAGTTGAGCTTTTTGAAACATCTTAACATTAAAATTATGCTGTTTTGTGTCTTATTGCTGGCAAGCAACAGCTCTTTACAAGCTTTATCGCGTATGTTGTCTAATAAGTACGGCGAGATTTTGGTCTTAAATGATGCCAATTTCGCAAGGAGCAAATTTTCATTTCCTGGGGCTGGGTGTAATAGCCGGAAGTTGATATGTATCTGGAATTTAAATTATAACACAATTTGAGTCTGATTTTAACAAAACTATCTACCTATTTGATGTCCTTCGGTATCTTTATACCCTTGGCCATGCTTTAAGATTTATTTCTATCTGCCTTAGAAGAAAAGAATTCTTCCATTGCTTTTCCACTTGTTCCCAATCACTGCAGCTATAACTAAAGGTAAGTAACAAAAAATAAACTATTCAGCACACCGAACGACACACACTGCATGCACTACAACTTACATATATGCGCGATTTGTGTCTCGAAATGAATGCTGCTGAGATTTAGTAATGATCAAACAAAAGAAAAGAAATTGAAGTGCATCTATTCAAATCAACAGATCAAGTAGTTGATTTGTGTTTATGACTAAAATAACCGATAATGCATGTTGCATTTACAACATACGTATTGAATTTACATTAGTCGTTTTAATTCCATAAAATTCGTTGTTACTATGAAAGAAACAGCAACGAATATACAAAGAGGCTGTACGTTTATTATGGCCTGGTTTTTACATTGATAATTCTTGATTTTACTATGCGACTTTTTTCTGAGTGTATAACTTCCAATGCAGTCATCGGATCAATACCAAATTCGCAGAACAGGTTGACTTCAACGTAAGGCAGATGTGATATATTTTTGGCTTCGGTGCTAGCAAAGGGCTGCTAGCACTAGTAAAGGGCTACTAGCACTAAGCCTTTTTGTTATTTTCGTTCCAATAAATGCTTGCATTTAGTATTTTCATCGCAAACATTTGCAATGAAAATAAGTAAACATTGTTTGAATTTTCTAAGCTCTGGACATTTTTCGGATGGCAACCCCAAACACCTTTCTACCGCAGTAACTTTCGATGAAGTCACTGAAATTAAAATAAACTTAGATTCTATTATTACTAAGGGTGTATTAGTTTTACGTTGGAAAAGTAAGTAGTGGTAGAATACACACTCAAAATCTGCACAAATTCCCTACTGTTCTTCGAACATTAGTGTTTCTAGCGGTTCTGATGCGCTAGACTTTTTTTTAAATTTTCACTAATGCCCAAAATATTTAGCCATGAACTGGAACTGAAGTATTCAGAAGTATTCAACACTTTCACTTAAACTTGTTGTGTTCTCAATGAACGAACTTTCAGTTCGCACTTTGAAACTGTTGCAAGTATCTGAATACATTCGTAAATACGAAAACTAAAGAGCGCGAAATGCTGAAAAGTTGGGCTGTAATTTCA
Source organism: Nemotelus pantherinus (assembly GCA_963978885.1). NCBI lineage: Eukaryota > Metazoa > Arthropoda > Insecta > Diptera > Stratiomyidae > Nemotelus > Nemotelus pantherinus. The sequence goes on from OZ022264.1 coordinate 40,126,239, forward strand.
CTTGTATTCCCGGAATTTGCATATTTGGGAGTTATTTTCACTTGCAGCATAGTACATTTAAAGGAGTTGAAGTTCATTCATGATAACAAAGCTTACTAGCGAGCTTTTGCAACTAGAACTACACTACCCTCTATTCTCTAGTAATCGATCGATATCAAACAATAGTACTATGGAAAAGCTTACGCTACTCCAATCATTCTACTATTCCCGCCGTCTAGCCATCCAAATAGCTTCTAGCACCTCGAGTGACTTGCGCGGTTCGCGTCTTGGGCCAAGCCTTCGAATCTACACACGAGAATCTCGATTCTCGATGCCCTGCTTCAATATCTTTCCTTGTCATATGAGAAGCTCGTCGTATCTGAGAATATGCTATGAGAAGTCACCAAATCGTATCGTTGAAGGTGTGAAATGCGGTCAAAGCTAGAGAATGTTCGCGGTTTCAGCTGGGCAACGTCTTCGTCTTCGTCTTGCAAGAAGTTTTCGCCGTGCTGCCGCCGACTAAGAAGTATGGGGGCGAACAGGTATTGTTAACACGTCGTTTGTGGAGCTCGTGTTTATCGCTGGAATCGCCACCGTCGCCACTATTACTTGGTATTTTCGCTTTGCGAACTCCGTGGGCTGGAGTGTATCTGATCGACTTGCATTGTAGCGTGTTCCGCCGTGACGCTGAAGCCTGAGACCACTCGAGTAACTCCACTTCTGTTTCTGCGACTGTTGTGCTGCTGCTGCTCGTCAGGCAGTTGTTTCTGAGCTTTCCGTGTAGTAACTTGGTACCGCGAGGTGTGTCCTGTTTCGTTTCGTGTATATCTGCTACAACGTTGTTTTCATGGTTTTCCTCCGTCAAATACATATATAATTGTACATTTTAAATATTCGTTCTATTTTATCTAGCTAAAACCGTTCAAAATAAGAAATTAGGAACGCGTTCGACGGCTAAGTGCATGCTGCCAATCGTCGCGGCCCTGGTTCTCATCCCAAAGTTGTGTTCTTTTTCAGATTTTCTTAAATAAGTTAAGTTTGGTATTGTTGGTGTCGTGACGTGATCCAGCATATCGAGTTCGAAGCAAAGAAACGTGACCTGAAGATTTATTGTGTCCGAATTTGTTGACCAGTTTATTATCAGTTGCTGGGACAGTGGTCTCCTAAGTTTTGGAGATACTCTTTGCGTGGAAGAAAATAATTCCGTCCATTTTCCTTGTTTCTTGTTTTCTTTGAAAATCCATAATCACATTTGAACTACATCACGAGCATCGTCTTTTGTTTGAATCGCGTGTTCTGGATTCAATTGACTACGTTGTCCGTTACTGTCCCGTTGCTATCGACTAGCAGTGAAGTTGCTGATCAACTTTTTCGTTGCGAGTGTCTCGTAAGTGGTCTGGAAACGGTGCATTGTGCTGCTGATGATCTTCGCGAATTAGAAAGAAAGATACCTACATACTAAGTAAATAAATCGTCTTGATCGCGTTCGGTAAATGTCAAGGAAACAGCGAATCCAAAGTACGGACAAAAGCGGAAGACGAGTGAGAAGTTAGTAACTTGTCCGTTGATTGTTTCAATTGTACCCTGCTGAGCTGAGTCGAGTGTTCATTTGGAGTAGCCGTCTGAGGATTATCATTGAGACTCGTAATTAGACAACGCGATTGACTACAAGTTAACTGGATTTGGCGTGTATCGAGTAGGACTAGGTGAGTGGTGAAAGGTCGTTTTCAAGTCTTATAGTTCATATAATTGTCTGATGTGCTGACAAAGCAACTGGTAGTCAATGTGCTGCATTGGATTTTTTTCCCAATGTGTTGTGAATGTAATGAAAAGAGCTGATTCTATTTTTATGTTTCAACTTATCTTAAATAAGCTTCTTTGTGCTAAGAGATAGTTTTCACTGCTATAGCAATAATGTCTTCTGTTAAAGATTAATGTAAGTAGTTAAAGTCGTTTCCAACCGTATTTTGAAATATATCGCAGCAAACTAAGTATCAGAAAGTGATGAAATTTTGACAATAAATTTACTGAAAACTTTTCAACACTATACTGTCAATAGTCCCGAGCTGAATATCTTATTCTTCTTACCGAAGCATGCAAATTTGTATTTGGTGAGGCTGGAAAACCCTCAACTATAATATCGCTCTGAATTCAGGTTGTTATTTTGCATATGCTTACTGGTTTTGTTGAGGATATCAGCTCAAAAATTCTATCCAAAAATCGAAAACGTATAATTTTTATTAGCTCAAGTTAAATCAGTTATCAGTTATTTACCTATTTATAGTGGAAAAGTAGAAAGAATTTAATTGAAATATGCTATTTATATCCAACATTTACATTGGAACGTTCGAATTAATATACGAAATCGATTCTAAACCATACAATAAAAGCTAATGTATGTGACGCCCAATAATGGAATCGTGGTTGTTGGAAAAACACAAGTAGGTAGATATAGGAAAGAGAAAGACAAAATGTAGATTGAATGAAAAATGAATATTCAGATGGGTGAGGGCAGGTTAAGAGCAGCAAATGTTTTTCGTAAAAACAATCATTTCCATATGGATTCCATTATTTTCAAGCAAACTATTAAAAACAAATTTGTCTTACCAAGCGAATTTCAGTTAGTTTTGAGTATATTCAAAGTCGATTTTTCTCAAAATCAATTTATATGAGTTCTGTATGCGCTAAGTTTTCAGGAATCAGAGTCAAATATAGTTTAATACCTAATATGATAGTTCAATATCTGATGCAAAGAAAAATATTTAGTAAGAATAGACGAAATGGAACCAAAACACTGATGCCATCATTGCAGAGGTGTGTTGGTTCCAAAACGGAAACGGAAATGTACGAAAACTCTCTTAATACTTCTACAGAGAAGAGTAAAAAACTCTGTTCTTGAGCCTCTCTGTCCTTGAGGTTCTGTGTTCTTGTCTTGATCGATGAAGGCTATCAGCCGCATATCAACATCTATCACCCCACAATCGTACAAGAATTGATGCTGTGAAATATCCTCTCAAACTCTAAAAAGCTAGCGATGTATAGAAAGTGTTTATTACGGGGGTAGTACCGGCTAAAATTTTGAAAAAATCAGTTCTTTTGTTTTTTTTTGCATTTTTCAATTTATTATGCCTTCAGAAATCACGACTCAAAATTTAATTAAGATATTCCCAAAAATAAAGAAGTTACGGCAGTTTACGGCAAACCGCTGCTTTTAATTACCGCGAAAAAAAAGATGAAGAGCGCATAAGTCAGGCAGAAAAAACATAATATTCAAGTCAGTCAGGCAGAAAAAACATAATATTCAATAAATAAACGAAAAAAAAACTTAAATCGCGTTTTTCTCGAAATGAAGTTTTTTCAAACTGCGGACACTTATTCTCCGGGGGTGTGTTCAATGTGCATGCTATAGCTGCTCCAAAAGCATAGCATAGCATCACTTTAGCAAGTGTCAAAATTCGCAGTAGCTAGGTGAAGCAGCTATGGATATTGGACAGCCAAGAGCTGCTACGAAGGTCAGCCTTTACACAGGAAATTCAAAAATAATTTCGTTTCAATTTTTTTATTGTAATTTTTGCATTTTCGTGGATCAAATCAATACTTCCATTGCACTTTGGAAACTGTATGAAATTTAGGAGTTTTCAACATAGTTTTCAACATAGCAACAGAGTTTTCAACGTACAAGCATGGCCGTGTACAAGCCAACTTAAAAATTCGAGTTGAGTTTAAGTGTTTAGAAGCCCGTATTTAATTTATGCTGTCACTATTTTCAAATTTATTCCTCATCTTCTGTGTCACAAAAGCGCAAAAACTTCTTTTCATTTCAATTTCCAATTGAAAATGACGTTTAAACTGCATGTCAGCTGTGTACGCACGGCCATTTTGCCTTAGCTACTTTCTTGCTATCCTCCAGACTGCGAGCAGCAAATAGCTGCTACCTTAGCAGCTATGCCGGAATCTTGGACAGCCCGACTGTCAAATAGCAAGCAGCAGAAAGTAGCTATTTCGTGACATTGGACAGCCAGAGCTGCTAAAATAGCAGCTAATAGCTGCTATAGCATGCACATTGAACACACCCCGGATTGACCGAACCAATTTAAGTCAAATTTGGTGCACTACTTTATTCAATTATCTTGTGTGGTAATCTACTACAATATAGACCAAAAATTAGCCCCAAAAAATTTGGCAAGTGGAACAAAGTGAAAAAAAAACACGATTTTTCGAAAAATATTTTCAAATAACCGCCATTTTTTTGATCATTTTTTTAAAAATATTGTTGTAGATTTCCATGTAAGAAACATTCCTCTTTAAAATGCGGTTTGGTTTGTTTGTTTCAGATTTTTCTTTCCTGAGATTATCTGTCCGCAGTATGACGAGGCATTTTTAGAGACGTCGTTCTATAAATAAGTAGAAAAATGAAAAAATAAAAAAAACAACATTATTTTGCAATCTTCAAAACGTGTATTTTACCCATGCAAATTTTAAAATTTTTACAAAATTAAGGACGTGAAAGGGAAAATTTGGAAAATTAGGCGGTTTTTGAGCATTCTAACCGGTACTACCCCCTTAAGTGTATGGATATTTTCTAATTTTCTCAATGACTTCATTGATTAATTGCATGGAGTCGGTTCAGATGGCCCCTAGAACTGCGACATACTGGATGTATTGTACATCTTCATCGCGATTTGCTATAAAATATCCAGACTCCTAAAGAACTTGGATATGTCCCCGGACAGGACTTTTCTTGTTTCTCAAATAGAGGGGAAAGCTGTGCTAAGAATCTCCAATCTTCGTTTCTTTATTGCTCGGCAGTGACGTCTCGCTCCTTGCCTATACGATGGGGGTACTTTTTTGCAAAGAAGATGACTTACTCCACATAGAGTCCTTATGCAACTTTTACGGGTGCTTCTTTTGCTGTCTTGTATCGAAGCTGAGGTTATCTTTTGAGTATTTCAAACCCTCTAGATTAAGTCAGTCGTGCTCGATCGTTTTATTCGCCCATGCTTTAATTTCCCTGCCCCAGTATGGATTGGGACCAATATAGGGGAGTTTAGCACTTTTTTTGGCCTTGTTATCAGCTTGCTCGTTTCCTTAGAGCCCCTCATTTTCAGGGACCCATATAAACTCGAGACTGTTCTGTGCTTCTATTTCATTTAGGGTCTTTCTCGCCTCCAACAGTATAGTTGAGTTTATTCGACCGCAATTGATAGGATCTTAATATGTGTACTGATATTTTTAGTGTTCCCTATCTTAATCATATCTGTGGCCTTAACTAACTGCTATAGTTCTGTTTGATAGATTGCCATCTTCTTAGGGAGGGGGTATTGCATTGTGCTCTTGTGAATTATGATCACTGCTCCGACTGCAGAATGCATCCTTGAACCATACACATACCACCTTTGCGTCCTTTTATGCGAGAGGGTTTGCCATCGTCCCATTTATTCCTTGATAGTATTGTGACTTAGAAACTTATCCCGAAGGTTACCTTAATTTTTGTTTAATGAATGAAGTTTAACATTTCCGTTCATTTTCCGTTCAGATCTTTCGGTTTGTATCTGCAGGCTAATAGTCTGTTCTGCTACTTACTCTTGAAACTTGAGTTTCAGCGGTGAAAAATTTAGAAAGGTTTTCATCACTGACTTTAGGGCCAAACTCATTGCTCTTGTAATCAGCAGTCAGGCAATCCTTTGAAATTTGTTGAGTCCATTAGCACAAGTTGTTTTTGTGATTTTAACATACATTAAAACAGAGTCAAAACTAGTTTTCTAGAGTTACAAGAGGTTTTTAACCAAAGAAAGTGACTAAACAAAGTTTGTTCTACGTTGGAGATGCAAGATCTAATGGGTCGATTCTTTTTAATCGTTGGAATTTACAATGGGCTAATATTCTTTTGGCTAACTTGTCGGGATGATGAGCAAGAGCTGCGGTTTTAAATTTCCTCTGCAACCGTCTCGGTACGCAGGTCCTTGTGAAGATTACCATTACGGAAGTACCATGGGGCTCCGGTGATAGATTCAAGTATTTTTGATTGGGTCCTCTGTATGATATTAATGTTTGATGGGCGGGCTGCTCCCCAGAGCTGCAAGCCATAGGTCCAGATTGGCTTCAGAACAGACTTGTATACGAGCACTTTAGAGTCGAGAGAAAGTTTTGACAAACTATTGAGCATGCATTTAAAAGTGTTGAATCTTAGACACCTTTAAAGCCGCAATTACACTCCCCCCCGAACGTTTCGTCGAGCGACTTGTAAAATAACTTCCTTAATTTTTTGGCATTTGAAAAAAAAAACAGGGGATAATAGACGAGGTGACCATTCACACTCTCAACTCGCCAGCATTTGCCTGTGTGTAATTTCGGTATTACAACGGCAAATGCACTGGTTCGCTCGCCAAGTTGTAGAACATGTTCGAGCGTCTGTAGAGGCTATAAAACCGATATCATTTCGAGCGGCTCCGAAGAAAGACGAGACGGTCATAAACACTCAGCACCGCCATAAAATGCTCATTATCCTATTATAAAACAGACTAGAGCCAACGAGGAAGCCATTTACACACTCGTGCTTGCTATGAAAAAAACAGCCGAGAATAGACGAGGAGACCATTAACACTCTCACCTTGTCAACGTTTCACTGAAAAAAATTCACATGGCACCCAGAGCTATGTAACATAGCGCATTATTTATGGCCTCATACGCTATGTACATAGTACTCTGAGAATCTACATAGCGCGTGGTCCTATGTAACATGGTGCAGCATTTATGGTCCCACACGCTATGTACATAGTTCTCTGAGCTATGCAGTATGGCTCCCAGCGCCATAATTACATGGCGCAGAAATTATAGCCCCACACGCTATATCATGCTGCCTCCTCACTGTGGGCCATCTTGTGGCCCATTGTGTAGACGGGCGATTGCCTGCTGTGGCCGACAGTGGCGAAGCATGGAAATGGCGATGGCCGAGGATGGCTTTCGGGGCGGTTTTTCACACACATCAAAGCGGGCCATCATGCGCAACCGAAAAATAATGACTGACCCGTCTAGCGGCCCGGTGTGTGGAGGCAAATTTGTGGTGGTGGCTTCATTGTGGCCATCATTACGACCATTGTAGTGGCTGATGATGGCCCACAGTGAGGAGGCAGCATTACATTTTGCCATGAGCCATGTAATATGGCTCATGGCACTCCAATTATAACTGGCAGCCATACTGTGTGAGGAGATGTATAAATTTCAGCAAGCTTCTTGAGTATAGGAGAGGTTTTATTGTAGTAGATTAGTTGACTGAAAATATCTGCAATAACATTGTTTAGCTAATAGAAATACCCCATATACAATTAGTCTCCCAAAAAAAGGATGAAGAGACGGGAGAAAAATTGATCAAATCTTCGTGATACATTGCCAAGCGATCTTTATGCTGCGACAATTTCGATAATGAATCGAAAAAACTGAGACCCGGGTCAAATAATTTTTGCAAAAAGAATTTAAATCGAATAAAACTTCAATTCAAAAATAAACTGCAAAACAATCGTATTCATTACGCTCGAAAAGCATGTTATTGTACTGAAAACACACATAGCGCCAGATGCCATAATTTATAGACTTCTGGCGCCATGTACATAGTCGATTTCGGTCGATTTGTAATAAAATATAGCGCCACACGCCATAGTTATAGTACATTGGAGCAGACACTATGCTTATAGCCCGCCACGCCATATACAATAGTCCTCCACGCCATGTACTATAGCCCTCCACGCCATCTGCAAAGGGTTGCCAGTGCGAGGCGTTTTTGCTATCAATAAATGCTAACATTACGTATTCATATCGCAAACATTTACAATGAAAATAAGTTACCAATTGTTTAAATTTTCGAAGTTTTAGAATTTTTTTTGGTTCCAAACATCTTTCGTTTTTTGACCCTAAACATATTTCCCATACCTGTAACTTTCGACGAAATCATCTTATCAAATCAAAATCGATAGAGTTATTTGATTTTGACGTGAGGCAATTGTGGGAGGCTTTAAGTTGTAGTGCTGGTAAAGTGTTGCAAGCACTAAGCATTTTCTTTGTTTATCTTATGTTATGCTGCTTTCAAAGTTTTGCAGTGTTTGGCTTTCCTAAATGGTGAAATTCCTGAAATCCTTTCCAGCTTATGAGCTTAAATGCATTGTTAAGATCAAACAGGTTAGAGCGCGTGTGGTAGAATATGCACTCAAAATCTGCACGATTTTTCTACTGTTCATCGAACATTCGTATTTCTAGCGGTTCAGGTGCGCTAGAATTTCTAATCAAATTTAAATGAATCATTTGTTTTCAATCTGCGAGCCATCCTTTATGTCATTTCCTTTTTGCTTTTCGCTTGTTGATGTAGTTTCATTTCTCCCTATACGTTGAATTCATTTATATATTTTCATTTAATGCTTTCTTAATAAATGAAAGAAAACAAAGTGCATCACAGAAAAAATTAATACTGACTGGACTGACTGGATCAAGGCTCTATCGTGAGTGGCGCGCTATATTGGAAACAAACGAACTCAAGTCAAATGGACTCATTTGGACTGCTCGTGAATGGGGGCCTTACTAAGTGCTAGGGCTATACCGTCTAGGTCTTTCTTTTTTTTCCACAAAGAATGATGTATTCGTTTGGCGTTATTGAGGCTATCTTTTCGGAACCCTTCCTCTGTGCGTTTTCAGGTGTACTTTATTCACATGTTAAAAATTCTTTTGTCTACATATGTTAGATCGTTGATCTAAGGTAAATGACCGTATTTTCGTCACTGTACGTAATTTCGTCATTTATAACATTTCTGTCTAAAACAAGAAAATGCTTTATGTCAACTAACATAGCATATGATTGTATGAAAATATGACAAATGTATTATCGAAATCACTCAACTTTTATTTAAAGTGCGCTTGAATTTCAAAAAATTTCCGTTATGAAAAGTCTTAGAGAACAAATTGTTCTAATTACTCATTGTCAAGTAGTGCCTCGCATAGTGCAGACTTGATTGAGTTATAAGCGTAGTGAATTTTTACAGTGAGTAACAAATTGTTTCTTTTTCAAGTTTATTAGATAAAACATATCTAATTATCAATTGTTCAATGAAGTATTGAAAATATCATATTTATTGCTAAAAAAAATTAAGTTGACGAATTTAGGATTACATAAAAAGTAGGCATGAGCCTAATTTCGTCATAGTGACGAAATTAAGCACTGGACTCGTTAATTTATTTGATTCATTATCTGGTACTTAATAATAAACTAAATGAAATTAATGTACAGAAGCGTTAATTAAGTGTCAAATAAGTGTATGACATAATTTCGTCAAGTACATTTAGAGTAAATTGAGGTGGTAACTTCTAAATAAATTTATGGGTTTCTTAGAATGAGCGACTTGAATCAAACATATATTTTTTTCATATTCCTTAAGATTATTGCTCGTTACGAAATAAATTTTTTCCTAATATTAAGGTAAAGACTCTCTACACTAGTGTTTCAACAGAACTTCACTTATAGTAGTCACTTAAATAACTTTTGGCGGTGATGAAATTATGTGCTCTGAAATGAATATTTTCCTAAATTCGTCATATTGGTAAAAGAATTTGAATACATTCTAATAGTTTTAATATATGACATATATAAATATAACATAGCAAATAGTTTATAAAACATAAATATATGCTAGTTTTAGTTATTACATTTAATAACAATCACATAAACAGATATCTTGGGCTTCTTTTGCTTTAAGAGTAATATGGCATCGAAAAAATACACTGAAAGTGATCTTGAAGTAGCATTGAAGCGCATCAACCAAGGAGAATCTACAAGCGCTGTCGCGAAAATATATAGAATTCCTAGAACAACACTACAAGACAAGAAGTTTAGTCGGCTTTCAAAAAGTACTGGGGCACCGACAATTTTGACTAAAACGGAGGAACGAATTTTAGTCAAATGGGTTCTTGACCTTGCCAAAATAAGTTTTCCTGTAACGAAATCCCAATTAGTACACAGTGTATCAAATCTTGTCAAAGAAGTTAATAGGGACAATCGCTTCAAAGATGGGATTCCAGGAAGAAAGTGATGTATTGGCAAGAGTTTCCCAAAACTTATCATCAGGAAGAGCTATTGTATTGGAATCTTCTATAAGAAACTGGTTCACAAAAGTTTCTTCATATATGAAAACTTTCCCCGAATTAGATGAGGTTTTATTGGATCCAGATAGATTATTCAACTGCGATGAAACAGCTTTTTTTCTGTGTCCCAAGCAATCAAAAATTTTAGCTCGCAAAGGATAAGCGTGTATATATAATTGCACCAATAACGATGAAAAGGAATGCATTACTGTATTGGTTGGCTCTTCAGCAAGTGGAAAACTTATGCCTCCGCTTACCTTATTTTCATATGTCCGGATTCTTAGAAATATATTGGACAAAATGCCTAAGACGTGGGGGATAGGCAAAACCGAATCAGGGTGGATGACATGCGAGTCTTTTTACGAATACATTACAAATTGCTTTCACTCATATTAATGAAGAATTATATAGAGTTGCCGGTTATTTTGTTTCTCGATGGACATTTGTCCCATATTTCTCTGCCTCTTTCCAAATTCTGCAGAGAAAAAGGCATAATTTTAATAGCTCTTTTACTGAACGCAACACATACCTTACAGCCAATGGATGTTGCAGTTTTTCATCCAGTTAAACAGCTGTGGAGAAAGAAAGTTGGTGACTGGAGGATTCAAAACAATGGAGAGAAGCTAAAGCGGGAAGATTTCACAGGATTAGTTGATCCATGTTTACTAGAAGCAGTTTAACCCGAGACAATTTAGAACGGTTTTATGAAATGTATATTGTATCCTTTTGATGCGGATGCAGTTCCCTATGAAAACTTACTAGAGACTGCAGTGCATACACCTAAGCACAGTGAAGACAATATTGCTCTCGAAAGTACTAAAATGCGTAAAGAATGTCGAAAATTTTTGTGTACGTTGGAAAAATTGGTAGGCTGCGGAAAAATTGATAATTTCAAGCGAAATATCGGAGTAGTATGGACTGGTTGTGCAACTGATGAAAGCCTTTTTCACCTATCGAAAAATGTGTCAATGACAAACGAAAGTATATTGGCTAATGTTACAAACCACGAGTTGACTTTAAATGCTAACATGGTAAGCGACATTTTGAATGGCTCCGATATTTTAGAGTTTGATGTTCAACCCACATCTACACCTTCCATCATTCCATCATTAGCACTCCCCATTGTTGAAATCAACGAGAAATCATCACCACAATTGATAGCAAGGACTCCCGAAAAACTATGGCGTCAAGCGATAATGAAATGATTTATAGCTATCCGACTCCATTTAAGAATTCTTTGTTTTGGCCAGCAACACCAAAGTCATCTAAAGCTCCATCCACTAAGAGAAAACTAACTCCTGTAGTTGCAACCGCATATGAATTTTTAAATTACCAAGCTAAAATAAACCTGCAAAAGCAAGAAAAAGCTGATAGAAAATTGAAAAAAATTACAAAACTCCCAATCCTAAGCATAAATAAAGGTGATTTTGTCGTTATACTTTACGAAGGTGAAAATTATCCGGGAATGGTTATAGATATAGAAGATTCTAAATTTAAAATCAAAACAATGGCTATGAGCAAACTGGCGATGGCCCGATAAGGAGGACATTTTATTCTACAATAGGGAAGATATTGTGAAAAAAATCAATGCTCCGTTGCTATTAAACTGTAGAGGCATTTACGCTGTCAGCAATATTTAAATGCAATCAATAATCTGTTAGAATTATTTTATGTTATTTATTCAAATAAAGTTTTATTTTCTTTCCCAAAAGTTGTTAATGTTTTGAATAAAAAACCAGTGCTCAAAGATTATATTATTATTATACATAGACGAAATTAAGAGCACTAGTTGACGAAGTTAGGAATTTGACTGTTTTAAGTGACGAAATTAGGCTCAAATTAGACTTATCTAAAATCGGTAAAAATCCATAACCACACCAAAACTTTTTTGCATTTACTAATGCTATAGCATTGTGAACATTCCAGGCATAACTACTTTCAGCATGATGTTTCAAAATATCACAAGTTGCCCCAAAACAATGTAGGATACTGTAAAAAGTTCCTTAACATGACGAAATTACGGTCTTTTACCTTAATAAACATTGTCCAGGATAGGACTTCGTTAATAATATCGCATTGATCAAAGTGCTCGAGGATTTCGCGGTCTTCCATACCGTACCAACAATATGTATCTGAAATCTTCGCTTCATTACCAACTGACGAAGTGGAAGTCCGTTCAACTTGATTTATTGAATCTTTTTTTTTTGGAACCAGTCTGTTCAAATGACAAAATTAAATTTCCAAATGGCCATCTCAGTGCAGTATTTATTTTCTTTCACATTATACAAACAGACGCATATCTACCGACATGCTATGGCAATGAATCTCATGGCTAACAGTCATTTTGAATAATAGCTAAGGTACATTCATCCGTGCACTTGAGAGTAGATCCAAGTTCGTGTGTGATGCACAAGGAAGAAAAAGTCTGTAGACGAAGCGCGGCTTGTCTAATTAGACGAGAAACGAGTTTCATATTTACAAGTGTGCACGTTTAATCAACAGCTTTTTTTTCGATAGTTGCTCTCATCTCCAGCAGCACCACGGTATGTATGAATGCAGAAGATGACAGCAGCGGCAACAGGCAGCATGCTGTGAACTGTTGTGGTCACTAAAACGACCAGCAACGCGGTAGCAAGCACAACGAAGGTAACGATCTTCTCGCTGCTTAATTACTTTTGTCTGCATCACAGTCACTTTGAACAGATGACAGTACAAAACTTTTACAAACTGTTACTTTCTTATACCGCCGTCGCATCCACAAAAAGATACAAACGAAATACTCAAAAGGTGAATGTACATACCGCCCCATATGTATCTAACTACTTTTGTACAATCGTAGCGATGTACTTACGAACAATTTCCGTGAGTGTACAGTCAACACGCAAGTAAACAGCTTCAACCTCAATCGTACGCGAGCTTCATGCGCTATTTCTGCTGTTTTCAACATATCACCGTCGTATCGAAGTATCTATTCTATTGTATCTTCTATCTATAATCAGATACTGACATCAGTTAGTTTGCGCTGACATTCTATCTGTTCTGGCGGTGTCGGCCTGGTGTTGATGATAACAAAGATGGTAAAAAAAAGCTTTTCGGGAAACTTGTTGTTGACACGGAGACTGAAAACAGAAAACATCTTCTTGATTCTTCAAAATAAATGAAATGGGTAATATCCCATAGTGCTCGACGAGTTTTAACTAGTTTCGCATTACAAATGGGTGTTTTGGCTCAGTTAGCACCTAAAGAATGCGGGTCGTAGCCTATTTAGAGGATGTTGGTCGATTGATAATGTAAATCTGGTGAGCGACTGTCGAAAACTTTCACAGATTATGTTTTCATATCACAAGATATCCGAGATTTTAACTCGATTTGATACGATTTTTCATTCAAATATTTCCAGTCTTTTAAATTCGGTCGCCATTTCGACGTGTGTATGTGTGTTCCCCTATTAGTAAAAATGACAGCTTTATTGACATTTACATAAATTTATTTCTATGCAAACATGTGGAGGAAGCATGAAAAATAGGCTTAATATCAGCAAAATTTTGAATTGAAATGAATCTACTTATGATATTTTACTGGTTTTCACGAGCTCAGTTATAGAGAGAACTGGAAATCTATATAGATGAGTTGACACTGATTGAAAAATCTGTAATTATCATCTTATTGTAGTGAGAAAGATTAATTTCGCTTTCTGGTTTTTTGTAATGTAAATTTTAAGCTTCGTTTTGTGGAATGACTAGTGAGAATTACTCAGATTTTATTAAAAGTAAATGTAATTGATAAATGACTAGGAAAAATCAAGGTAGATGATGCGAAGATTAACTGAGTTTATAAATATTACGTAATAGTCTTTTATGGGGATTTTTTTCAATCATACCTGAATTCAGACATTGTTGTTAGTTGAATCTAACCATTGAAATGATGGACAGTTTTTTGGTATTCTTGGATAGATGGTGCCCGTTTGGGATAACCGTTTATATTTAACACCGCAATAGGACGAATCGTAGGTGAAAGAGTCGATTAGAATGATTTAGTTTCTAGCATTTGACATAATATTAGCCCAGGTTTGTAACTTAAAACGCTTTGACTATTTTACTTTTGATTTGCTTTTCATGAGATCTATAAAACATGGCATTTGAGGCTAAAATACATGTGCGAAGCCTATAATACAAAGCGCAAATCTTGCGTTCATGGAAGCAAGTGAAGTATTGCTTCTCTTACATTTGGCTGATCTATACTTTAAATTTATTTATTTAAAAATTGCGAAAAAAAAATCGTATGTAAGAATTTTCTAAATAAATTTTCCCAAAAACGAATAGTGAACATCTCACGCGGCTAAGGCATAGCTTAAGAACTATATATAGCTCGGAAAGTACGTGAATTGCGATACAATTAGAATATTTCCTCACTGATTGCGAGAAGTAAATAGCAATATCCAAGTCCAAGTTGAAAAAAGACACAAAGTAGGGGAGACCGAGGTGGGTTGTGACAGAGGAGAGTTGTGACATACTAGATTTCTCGGAGCCTATGACAGCTAGAAAGCTAGCAACACTGCGCATTTATTGCTTTTTTGACGAGTTATTACATGTTATTTCGCGCAGGCCGGCACTGCAAGTGGTAGTGTCAATACGACATTGTTGTAAAAAAAAAATGCCAAAAGTAAGTTTTTGGTCAATAATTCAGTGTTCTATTATTTTATATACGTATTGCTAGTGCTGTTGTGATATTTTTACTGATATGCAGTAACTATTCTACTTTCATACCTTGATATAGCTTTTCTGGTTTGCTTCATATTTGTTAGGTTATGAGCAGAGCCGTCTTAGATCAATTTGGGGCCCTGGGCACTTTAAGATAAATGTGGCCCCTATGACAGAGGGCTGTTAATAACAGGCAAAAGAGAAGATCAAGTGCAGGTGTGCAAAATTCTAGATATATTTATCTGTTATTTTTATATATATTAAAAGTCACATTAAATTAATTGGTAATTATAATCCGGGAAAGTCACTCTTCAACCATTATACGCAGATTAGTAATTAAAAAGTCTATGGGCCCTATTCTGAGAGTCACCTCACATGACAAATGAGGTGACGCTCATGATTTCGTATTCTGAGAGTCACGTGAGGTGTTGTTATTTCACCTCAAGTGACGTTTTCGATCTGTTGGCTATTCTGAGAGTCACGTGAAGTGACGAGCGTCACGTAAATTAAGATTTTCAGTCACTTGATAATATCAAGTGACTGTGGTCAGAAATGATATAAATTGATATTTTGAATAAAAAGAAGAAGGATTTTCACGAAGTTTGCATCGTGAACCATAAAAAAAGTAAACAAATCTTATTTTGAAGATAATGCGGTTAAACTCAACTACGTGTTCGCCATAGTCGTTAGCCGTTTTCTAATGAATTTTTGGCTCGTATGTTTGTTATTTTGTAGCTTTGTGTCAATTTTTGGGGAGTTTTATGTTTGATTGGTTGTTTTTGTTTCTGTGGCTTTGAAAATGCAGATGGCATTGATACATGTCTACAATCATTTCACGCCAATTTAGTATGTGCAGCTCATTTTTTCGAGCTAAAAAGAGACATTTGGTGTTTGAATTTGAAAATTGAATTGTGCAAATGTGTTTCCAATAAGAAAATTGATCGGAAATTGACCTGTAAAGTACCAGTTTTAAAAAATAAAGGGTTGCACTGAGATACTCGTGAAGTAAAATTTTTACAAGTCTCCATTATCTCGTCATTCTTTCGAGCGAAAATTTTAACAATGGAGAAAAACAGATGCACAGCTTATTCCTGACGGATAAAATGTGAAGGATATCAATTTTCGATCTATTTTCTAATTGGAAAGACAAACGACAATTCGAATGCCTTATTGGACTGATGAAAAGTCATCCACAAAGCCTGAAACAGCACAGCGAACACATAAAAACCACTTCTAATATTCACCAATACTTCTTACTAACCATTATATTTATAATCTTGTATAGCAAGTTTAAGTATACCTGGTACACTTGTAAACACCGTCCTCTTTTTTATTTCCCAAATCATTTGCTTATCCCTGGAAATTTCCTGTTTGCGTTCGATTTTCCTTACTTTCTATTTGGCTTTTATTTTTTTAATAATTCCACTCCCTCCAAAGTAAGCCGAACTTGTGATACATAAATAGGTATGAAAAGTTTGTGCGCGCCAACCATGTGCAAGCCGTCCCCCATCTAAGTACTGACCAAGCCCAACACAGCTTAACTTCGGTGATCGGACAAGAAACGGTCGATGCCAGTGTGCTATGGACGTGGTGAATTTCGAGCGATGATAAATTTCAATGACATGATAAATTTCAAACGCTCAAGCGTTGCCATTCAAACACAAATTCATAGTCACCTCACCTAGAGTCATGTCACGTGACTCTCAGAATACCGATTCGTAAGTGACGTGACTTTCCAAGTGACGTGAGATCTCACGTGGGATGACTCTCAGAATAGGGCCCTATATTGATTGAATGGGTACTTTGCTAGATTTTAGACAAACAAAATCATTAATCATTTCTTCAAAGTCTCTTTGAGCATATCACATTCTATGGACATTAGCGACAAACTGGTCAATCTTTCTTGAAGCATTGTACTTCTTTTCGGTACATGTTTTATTTTTTTCAATTTTGAGAAGGAGCGTTCCTCACTGCAGTTAGTTACCATCATGCATAAAAAGATTCTCAATGTAATTTCTACATATGGAAACGTGTCTTCAATTTTGTCTTCTTTCAAAAGATGATATATTTCTGAAATATAATTAGTTTCTTCATCTTGGCTCCTTTGAACACTTTTCAAGTATTCTGGTAAATGCAGACATTCCATTTTTAACTCTTTCTTGCTAACGTCGTTATGGTAGATTTTAGGGAATTCTTTGCGACTTTGACTCAACACCTTGGGACTCAAAATTTTTAAGCGAGATAAAAAATCGAACTGATGACTTATTTCCTTGTACGAATTCAATTGCTGTTTTAAATGAACACTCAGGGTATCAATTATGGGAATAAAAGTTTCTACTTTGAAACTAAAATTTCTCTTTCCCATTTAGTTAGACTGATGGCGCAAAACCACCAAATTATGTCTGACGTGAGTTTCTACCTCTTATTCTTTGAGATAGGTTCTTGTAGTCACACTCCGGATTTTTCACTTTGGCGCACGATTCAAAATCATCAAATTTATCCCTTGCATTAATAATAAAATCATCAAGTGAAGTTAACAAATTACACTGAGAAAACACATGGCGCCAGACGCCATAATTTATAGACTTCTGGCGCCATGTACATAGTCGATTTAGGGATTGTGATAAAATATAGCGCCACACGCCATAATACATGGCGAATGTACATGGCGTGGCGGACTGTATTACATGGCGTGGAGGACTATATTACATGGCGTGGAGGACTATAGCACATGGCGTGGAGAACTATAGTGCATGCCGTGGAGGACTATACTGTATGGCCTGGAGGACTATACTGTATGGCGTGGAAGACTATAGTACATGGCGTGGAGGGTTATAAGCATAACGTCTGCTCCTATGTACTATGGCGTGTGGCGCTATATATTATCACAAATCGACCGAAATCGACCATGTACATGGCGCCAGAAGTCTATAAATTATGGCGTCTGGCGCTATGTGTTTTTTCAGTGTATCTGAAGATGATCCAGTTTGCATCCAACAAAAGGCCACGAACCTTCTCAGTTCGGAGCATCTGGAGGTAGAGCACTTGATGTTAGGTGATGGAACTCTATCAAAGAAATTCCCGAGGGATTAATGATATCAAAGATCATATCCTCTCCTATATTTAAGAAGCTTGCTGATATTTATACATTTCCTCACACAGCATGGCTGCGAGTTATAATTGTAGTGCCATGAGCCATATTACATGGCTCATGGCACTATGTAATATGGCGTGTGGGGCCATAATTTCTGCGCCATGTAATTATGGCGCTGGAAGCTATACTGCATGGCTCAGGGTACTATGTTCATAGCGTGTGGCACCATAAATGCTGCGCCATGTAACATGGGCCCACGCGCTATGTAGATTCTGACATTATGGCGCTGGGAGCCATATTGCATGGCTCAGAGTACTATGTACATGGCGTATGGGGCCATAAATAATAGTTGCAACGTCCATTTTTATAGTTTTTTTTCTGAAGATAAGTATTTGTTTTGTCTATTCTTTCAATATGGTGTTCCGAATTTCAGTCAGTAAGATAAGTTTCAAGTTTTAAATTTTTTTGGACAAACTAAGAGCTTCGCCTAGTTTCTTTTCTTGTCTGCTCTGCATCCTCCGCGATAGACATCAAGGTTTCTATAATTTGTTTCTTACTGCATCAGCTCGTGCAGATCATCTGGTTTGAGAAAACTTTTAAGAATTTTTTTGAGCCTAAATACTTAATCAATGTATACCATCGGTGAGTAGAATCAAAATAAATTGTACAATTTCTGAACCATTTGAATAAAACTTATTACCTTTCGTACACAGCCAGCGGGATGAAGAACTTCCAAGTTTGGAGAATGTCCCCGACATGATACAAAGGTAGCAAATTCACATTTCTCCTTGATTTTCGCTTGCAAACCAGCATACTTTCCTGACATATTTGATACTTTGTCGTAGCTTTGCCCGCTGCAATCTTTGATTTGTATGTCATGATTCTCTAAAAATTTCAGGATGGTTTCGGTTAATTATTCTGATTTGTCCTCTTTGATAGGTATACATTCCAAAAATCTTTCAATTGGAACACGGTCTTTTACGTATCAAATCATAAATTTTAAGTGGTCAGTATGAGACAAATCGGGCGTGTTGTCAACGTTAATCAAAAAATACTTAGCTAATTTATTTGCTTTATAGTTGTTTTAGGAACTGCTTTCCCATTACGTCAATAAACACATTACAAACATTCGCTGATATATAAGAAATGTGTCCTTTTTCAGGATTTCCATTTTTTTTAGACGATATTCAAGAAATTTATCAAGCTCACTTAATAACTTCACACATCCTAAATAATTTCCATTGTTGGGAGATCTAAGGATTTCATTGTCTCTTCGAAACGGAAGCCCTCTCAATGCCAAAAATTGTGCAACTGCCACAACCCGTTTAAGTACACTTTTCCAGTAATCTATTTCTTTTTGATATTGACAAAGCAAGTCTGTGTCTACTCTACCAACTTCTTTACTTGATGTAGAACTATGTGATTAAGGTGTTTCCAATCATTACCCGGAGACCATAGGTTTACATAAGAAAGGTTAAATAAGCAGCGAGAAAGACAAAGCGAATGCAGCAACCAATTTCTTTCAACACTTTCATTATTTTTTTATTTGCTGGATAATCCCGAATGGATAGGATAATCCCGAACAGAAATGCCGTCCCGGCCGTGCGTTTCAAATAGGAACAGAAGGAATTAAAATGCCCTCCTCACACATTGAAAATCGATTTGTTTATGTTTATTCCAGTGATGCCCAAACTCACACAACCCAAAATGTGCATGTGTTAAAGCTGTACTGTTTCTACACTAATAACACATAAGATTGAGAAGATACTCTTTAAAAGTGGGATCATATACATATATGAAAGCTTAAAAGCCCATTTACCCGCGAGTATAGGCTTGAGCATCACTGGTTTATTTATTCACAAATAATTTAAGGATATCACCTACTAGAAAGCAGATAGAGCTGCCAGTGTTGGCCCCCGGTTCATGAGATTGCTATAAAAGCAGAGGGATAATTATTAAGTATAGTCAGATAATTTATTTTAATTTTCGAAAATAAATATATTTATCGGTTGTGATCTGGAAATAAGGGGCCCTATAGATGGCGGGGCCCTGGGCACTTGCCCAGTGTGCCCATGCGCAAAGACGGCCCTGGTTATGAGCCATTATTCTGATCGACGCATGTTTTTTTGCTCCTAGGAGAGTTGTGACAGCTTGTCACAACTCTCCTAATTTGAAGCAAATCTATTTTCGGCAACATGCTTTGTGGTGGGGGTCTGCATGCTTTACCCACCTACTTTAATTTTTATATATTGTTTGAGAATGCCAAATAAATATACAAGAAAAAATAATAGACCTGTGTCTAGTATCGAAATATTTGAATTAGTTTGTGAGGAGGTTACATTAGGTGGAAACAATCTTAAAGATAATGTCAAAGATATATTAAGAAGAAAAAAGCTTAAGGGGCCAATGAAACGAAAAAACCACCATCTATTGGGTATGCTTTTCCAACAGTATTCACCAAAGATGAAGAAAATATGCTATGCGAGTATTTGTTGACTTGTGTGTCTTCAGATTATGGCTTTACTACTAAAGAAACGAAAAGCTTGGCGTACAGATTAGCACATAAGCATAATAAGAACTTTCCGATCCAAATTTATCACTAAGATTGGCTCAAGTATGGCTTGGGCAACGAGCTGCAATCAAACAAATGTGGCGATATTTTTCTCCAGTTATACATGTGTCTTTAACATACATAAATTTTCCGGAAAAAGATATTTAGCTAACTTTAGCTAACTTAACAGCTAACGGCTCAGAGTGGATGCAAGAGAATGATTTTCATACGTTTCTGGAACACTTCAAAAACCATGTCAGATCGTCAAAAGAACAAAAAGCTTTGTTATTACTAGAAAACCATTCGTCACACGTGGCTTTAAAAAATATCGAGTTTTTCAGAGAAAATGGTATAATCTTACTCACGTTTCCTCCTTGCTGTAGTAACAAACTACAACCAATGGATCGTTCTATTTAAGGTCCTCTGAAAAAGGCTATTAATAATGCAAAAAAACTGCATTTGACGTAACGATCACGGCAAGGAACATCAGCGTTGGTTTTGCAGCTACAGGAACTTGGCCTGAACAATTTACTGATCGAGTTTGGACCGATCCAAAGTCAGACCGCGAATTGACTGCAGATCAACAAGGAAGAACAGTTACTCCAAACATAATTGTTGATGCATAAGAACAGTTCTTCCAGTCTATACATACTGTTGAATGATGTTATCGGATCCGAAAACATAGATCCTGTTGCCTCTGCATTCAGGAACCGCAGCCCTCTATACGATAGCTTTGCACCAGTTGCTTCCACATCTTAGCATCCATATAGCACGTAAACGCTGACTCCGTTGTCTCCAGATCTCTAATCTGTAATGCGCAGCCTCCAGAAATAGAACCTGTTGCCCCACATCCCAAGCTTATAATCCACCACCAACAAACTTGTAACCAATTGCGTCCACAACTAAATCTCTTAATCTACGCCATATTAAATCTAATTTATTTTCACCGGAAGTGCTCGGGCCACTGCCAAAAGGACCTCCAAGAAAAGGCAACCAACCAAATAGAAGTAAGATCAAATCCGCTGTTCTTACTGACTCGCCCATCAAAAATAAGTTACCTCGAGCCCTGTCACAACTTACCTCGAACCCTGTCACAACTTACCTTGGTACTAGGAGAGTTGTGACATTGAGGATTACTTCATTTAATCTCAATTTTCTCATGGATCTTACTTTTTTTGTTTCTTTTTATATTTAATTTAAATATTGTATTAAATTAGCTTTCTTCCATAGAAAAGCTCATAGACGTACCAGTAATATTAGATGACTTATGTTAGTTAACGTAAAAATTGTCACAACCCTCCTCGGTCTCCCCTACCCAGCCAAGCAACGCTGCTACGATCAAATACGTTTCTCATTCCCACTAGGCAATATACATGTGCTTTGCCAAAGATACTATTTTAACGAATGGCGATTTATGCAATATTGATTTTCTTAAAACATTTTCTGAGTATTAAAATGGTAAGCGATAAGGTAGTTAACGCGGCATATTACTTTCGATACCATTTGGCGAGTAAAAGGAATATCTCCGACACTTTTATGCAACCCAATACAGAGAATTTCGTTTGTTGCCAGTGAATGTTCACTACGCTTACTGTTTCTTGATGGGATTATACACACGCCAACACACTCTCACCTATCAGCTAACACGGATGTATACATTCTCACCTGTCGTTTGAGAGTATGCTTTTCTCACTTTTGCATATGATAAAGTGAACTTATTTTGGTTTTGTTTCTTCTTACGTGCCAGCTGATGGTAAATCCTCCACTCCCTGCCAATCTCTTCCATCAATAAATCACGTACTTTCAGGCCCCTGGCTAAAGTGTTAACACCACCGAATGAAAATAATGAGACAACAAAACGCATGGAAGCAACGAAAAAATTTCACCTACGAGCGTTAATTTAACTCCATGTAGACCAGTGAGGTAGTAGAAGTGGAGTTGACATCGACGGTATACATTTTCACCATTAGCCCCTTTGATCCTCTCGCGCGCAAAGCATGTTAAAGCTGACTTTCCGCCATTTCTCGCTCAATGTCAAATTGGAGGAAAACTACTTGGATTTGACCAGATTTGACATTTAGCGGACAAAAAATTACTACCATCCCCTTCAATGTAAATCTTATGGACATGTCCACTCCATTTCTACTACCTCACTGATGTAGACTGCATTGTGACGTCATTCAAAAAAATGTGCTTATCTTAGCTATTTGGAAGCAATAAGAAATTACTTCTTAGGGGGAAATCTCGTCTCAAGAGAGAAACTGAGAGAGAAGCCGGAACTTATTGCCACGTTCCCCATACGCGTATTATTACAATCATTGTAATTTGCTTGTGCGTATTTTTTTTTGAATGAGAATATTTGCTGTAGTACGTACACACTATGTGATTTTTTGAATGAATTTGAAACGACAGGATGTGGCAAGGGCTGTCAGAGGCTGCTGATTTGACGAGGTGTCATCATTTTGCTGTGCTTGAATGTAGTTCGTTAGCGAAATTTGTGCTATATTTTATATATAAATTTGGTGAATGTATTTTTAATTGGAGAAGGTATTTATTTCACTAATAGTTTACAGCATTGTTGAAACTAAATTGATTTGAATTGTTTAGAATTGAGTGCGTAGAATTACTTTCTAGAATCGCATGATTTTTTGTTTTATACTTAAAATAGTGAGAATGCGATTAAAATGTGAATGTATTTATTTGTTCCGTAAGTAGCATAGATCAAAATTGAATAAATAGGGACCTTTAAAAAAAAAATTAATTATATATTGGTAGCATGGAAATTAAAAAACTGATAGCAATACAGTATATGTCCTCTCACGTCCAAGTTCTTAATTCCTGGAAGATTTTGTATTAGCAACCTTAAAAATAGCTAACAAGAGAGGTTCTATTAATACGTAACAAATTTGAAGAAAGCATAGCCAATGTCAGTTATCAAAATAGACTAATTGCTTCCCTACGGTGAACTGTCACGCCACGGCACTGATTACCTCATGTAGTTTAATATACGGGATGAGTATATTTTCTGGTCCTGACTTTTATCCACTACCATACAATCAAATCGCACAGAAATAAGAAGCCTGTTGTGAGCAATTCCTGCGGAACCATGGTGTAAAAATCATCCTTAGAGATCTTAACGCAAAAACAGGTCTTGAGCCGATAGTCAGGCACTACTACGCAGGCACCAATAGTTTGCATGTGAAAATTAAACATGATACAGAACCAAACATGTCATAGAGCTAACAGTAAAGTAAAGTAAAGTAAAAGTAAAGTAATTGCACGACAACCCTCGTACGGGTCTAGGGGTTGAAGCTTGTAGCGAGCTTCATTGCAAATTTACAATCAATGTGAAGGGTGAGTGAAGTGATTAGTTCCACGACTCACTTTACGCCGGATTAATGTGTGTACCTATTTAGAGCTAGTTGAACTCAAAGCTTAATGCGCGGACCCTCATCCGAACCTGAGACCCCACACACAAGACGCCAGTGCTCTACCCACTAGGCTACTCAAGCTTATGTCATAGAACTAGTAGCATCGAAAACTTGTGGGTTCAAAGTAACCGGTTATATCATACCGTTTCCGTCCTATAAAAACATTGCATCTCGCAAAGCAAGCCCGAAATTTGCGCCACTTAGTTGGCGGAACAGATTGATTTATACTCCTGATTATCGCTGGTCTGACTCTGAACAGCTGATCCCACGAGAGCATTTGCCAAGCTTTACGTTGCTTCCCTGTTTACAAAGCTAAACACGCAGGATCATTAGGGCGAATGTCCAATCGAACCTCGTGAGTTACTTTGAGGAAAGACACATATGACTTGATTAATCATAGACTAATTGAAACAACAAAAACTGAGTGTAATACGTCAGTGATGAATTATATCCTTTTATCAGTAGGAAAAACGGCCTTCTTGAACTCAAAAAAGCTTTAGAGATAGTAGAATTTTCTAGACTAAATTTGAAGAAATCTGAGGTAGAACTAACGAAAATAGAGGGCGCCCATCCCGAGAACACAACGCAAAGGAAGCTCTCGAAACTCCATGCACTGTCCATGTAAAAGCATAAAAAACCGGCAAGGACGCTTAAATTCAGCTCTAATAAAGAAAACACTGCTGGGGCATGAACTGATGTGGATATCACCGAACAGTATGCCTGGGTGACTGTGTCGAAAAAACAGCAGAAGAGTGACGGAAGGCAAGAAGAATCGACGAACCTAAGTTCACCTGAAAAATTGGCATTGAATCTCGAGCCCAAAGGAAAAAACTTAGGCGCAAGAAAACGCAACCATTCAATGCAAAAAAAGGTTACCCACCTTTTGAAAAACCAACACGAGTTTTTAGTGGGAGCTCAACAATATGTAAGTGCCATCCGAAATCTATCATATTTTTAGTAACGCTAGACATCCGTAACGCTTTTGTCTTGGCGAGATGGATAGACATATTGGAGTCTCTTCAGTGAAATTTTCAGGTAGAGTGCTACTTGCTAGGAGACTATTTGATAGATGTTCATTTCGTACATTCAATCTATCAGAAGGGCTAGAGCTGGATGGAAACCTATAGTTCCCCAACTGACAATCAAAACAATTTGAGATTGTAATGCTGGTGAAGAGGAGCATACCAACCGATATACCCATGACGGCAGGCCGTCAGGCCGAAATGCGGCGTGCTACGGGGCCTGCGGGTTCGAATCCCGCCAGTACCATGGCTGTAAGTGTGAATGCGTGTGATTGGCTATGAGGGTGGAAAGTGGGCCCAAACTGGTGGCCTAATGCTGGCCGCGTTCTCAGCAGCCCTCTTCACTAAGCTAACCTAACCTAGGTGCTCAGATAAGCCTTGTATATAACCAGGACCGACTTAGAGTGACTTGGCTTGGAACGGCTTGAAATGAAACTTCAAAGTAGGTTTTTGGTGTGACTGGATTAAAGTGGATTAACCGAATAAAATGCAGCTAGTTCTACTAAAGTGACGTATATCGCATCGTAACGTCACATATACGAATAAAACTCAAGTGGGCTTCACATTTTTCAATCCTCAATCGCTCGATCTGCGTCTTTCAACGCCCAAATCGATCCAATCCAGTAAAATTTTGTGATCGGATCGACTTAACTCAAATCAATCCACTGCGCGTATACAACGTGGTTTGAGTAATCCTAAACCAGTTTGAAACCACGTTATAAACGAGGCTATAGACTCAGAGGTACGCTCATAGAGGTTTCCAGGTAGTAGTTTTCACATCTTAAGCAATAGTCACAGAGATTGGAGTGACTGAAACATTCAACAATCTTATAAAAGGAATAAGCTTCCGAAAGCATAATCAAAGCGGAATTGTTTTTGTGGGATGATTAAAATTGAAAATATTTTTCGACTAAGTTTTTGACACAACTAATAAAAATTAGTGATCTCCAACTGCAAGCGGCCCGCGACGACAATGATGGTATTTAAATGTTTACACCATTACATAATTTATCCTTCACTGAAAGAAAAACTCTTGGTTGGTTCAACTATTTTTAATAGTATTGCAACGATTCATTCAAAATCGTTAAACGAACTACGGAAAATAGTTATTTTTATTATGTTAATATAGTTAATTTAACGATATAAAAGTAGTTGGTTCTGGTTGTACAAAAAATATCGCAACGTTCATGAAATCAACTGTTTTAATTGTTTCATAACCACGAAAATTAGTTGATAAATAGAAAAATTTTCATCAATTCACTCAAAACTTCATCGTTTCGAATTATTAACTGTTTTTATGGTACTTAAACTACTTCGCAATATAGCCCAGTGAAATCCGACATAAAAAAGGCGAAACTTCGGAAAAATTAGGGGAAAGCTGAATTTTGGTGTGAACCTTGGTACTGGCGTGTTGAACAAAATGTCAAAAGTCCCCATCGATCCGAGTGCTGCGTCACTTTTTATACGGGGTCAAAGGTCACCAAAAGTGACCTTTCCTAAATATCTCAGTAACGGTCACGTCTTTAGAAAAACAATGTATGACGAATTTGGAGCTTAGCAAATTTCCAACAAAAAAGATTATATAGCTTTTTCCTGTAACCATAACCGTTTTTGAGATATATTGATCTAAACATTTGTTACTAACAGCACCCTCATTCTCATCGGCATGTTGATATTATCCGATTTTGATTACGACTTGGCATGTTTGTGAGTTTGTTTTTCTAAGTTTAAGAGGCGCATAGAAAAAACATGTATACAAACTTATCTACCTGACTCCAGGGTAGGTGGAAAAGTGTACTCCGAAAAGTTGCCACCACCCCCCGCCCCCCTTTGCCATAAAACTTGTAGGGACATCTGTTCGCTACTCTCTACTCCGAAAAAAACTGTATTGCGGCATCATTCATGGGATATTCCACGAAAGAGCAGGACAAAACAAACAAATTGCAGGTAGAAATAAGTTTTGTAACATATCATGGGCCTAGGAGCATGAAAAAGCAAGATAATATCATGGCATAATTCTGTAAACGCTCATTCCTGACATTGTAGGAGCTCAATCTGGTGCAGATTATCCCCGAATAATCAGTTTTTTTACCAATCCTGTGATGGCTGCATAACGCCAAAGGGATATGACAAGTCTCGACACCAATTTGCACCTGAAATTACGTGACCTTGCCCTGATCGTTCATGTGATAAGACGGAATGGAAAAAAAAACTAAAATACCGGGTATTTCGGGGTGGTTCGTTTGCGGGGGTGAGTAGGGTGTGGGAAGGGTGTGGATGTAGGGCTGGTCGTGCGATGTCAAGAATAGGCAATTAATAGGATAAAAAGTGATTCTACCTTGTTTAACAGTGGGCAAAGAGTAGGCAACGAGCTCATTTCTGCAGATTTGGGGTGGATGCTCAGGGATACCGTTTTATGGCAAAGGGGGAGGAGAGAACTTTTCGGAGCACACTTTTCCACCTACTCTGGAGTCTGGTAGATAAGTTTATTTATATGTTTTTTCTATGCGCCTCTTAAATATAGAAAAACAAACTCACAAACATGCCAAGTCGTAATCAAAATCGGATAATATTAACATGCCGTGAGAAAGAGGATGCTTTTAGTAACAAATGTTTAGATCAATATATCTCAAAAACGGTTATGGTTACAGGAAAAAGCTATATAATCTTTTTTGTTGGAAATTTGCTAAGCTACAAATTCGTCATACATTATTTTTCTGAAAACGTGACCGTTACTGAGATATTTAGGAAAGGTCACTTTTGGTGACCTTTGACCCCGTATAAAAAGCGACGCAGCACTCGGATCGATGGGGACTTTTGACATTTTGTTCAACACGCCAGTACCAAGGTCCACACCAAAATTCAGCTTTCCCCTAATTTTTCCGAAGCACCATGTTAGATTTCCCCGGACTAATAGTTGATTTCAATAAACGCAATTCAGTGAGCAACGTCTTTGGAATTACTCTACGCAAAGTAGAATGGTTTCAACATTTGGATGTTTTTCATGCTCCGAATGAAATTGCTGCATAAAAGTAATCAACAATTTTCTTATGGTTGTTTTAACTATAGCCCTAGTTGATGCAAAAACAACTAAGGCAAACTGTTGATTTTTCATACTCCTCATACTCATACTCCTATTCTATCATAGAAGTTTCATATGCTACATGGCAGAATTGTGTTCGGTTTGCTGTTCGATATAATTCATATTCATGTTATGCTGTGAAGCCTTTATATTTCCCTTCTTCTATTCACAAATTATAAGTCTTCTGTTTGCAGATCACTGTTATGAAACAGGGAGTCCCGAAAACGAATACGATTGTCCCAATGCCAGAAATTGTTTAGCAGTTTCAATTGTTTTCATAGATGCTGCAGCTTGCAGCTATGCATATGAACTCAATTTCACTTCTCACGTCCTGCTTCTATTTAAGGCTTGGATGGATTATGTTGCTATGGTTTATGGCTTATCAATGCTCCTCTAATGATACAAGCATTTAGAGAAAAATATACCAATACATCGTTACCGCCTGAACCAGTACTTTTTTGCACCACGGACGTTGTTTATCAACCACGCGTCATGGTGCATAAAAGTAATCAACTATTTTTTTTATGGTTGTTTTAACCATAGCCCGTAGTTGACGCAAAAACAACTAAGGAAAATGGTTGATTATACCAAGATTTTTCTTTCAGTGTATAAAACGGATTCTACTCTCTTACATATAGCAAATAAGTCTTTACTCTGAAGTGAAAATATACACAAAAAAATGTTAATAATTTTAATATAATATTTTCACTTATTTTGCTTTATGTTGTTTTGTACCTTCACCGGCCGTCAAAAACTGAGTGCCAGCTATTCCAGTTCATTATTAAGGCGTTCATAGCCGTTTTCAACTCGTTTTAGAATATTCGTGAAGAAACCTTTTCTGATTTTTCGAAACTCCGTTAGTTCATATGCTGTTGTGTGTGCATTGAACTGCACATAGAATAATTTAAGACCCTAATTTTAAACTTTTATCTTTATTTCATTCAAATCACATTCTTAGCTATTTTATTCGTTGTTAATATGATAAAGGTACTTATTAAAATTATGTGCGACTTGTTTGAACAACTTAAAAAAAACATTTTTAACTACAATCTATTCAGCTGGTTTAAGGAATCCTAGTTTTGTATTGAATAATCGTTTTTCTTCCAAATTTTAACCCAGAACTTTTTTTCATGCAATTCGATATGAGTATTTATCAGAATAAACTCAGTTCGCATGTATTTGACGCTCCAAATGTACAGTCGTTTCAACAAAAAAAGTCTAGCGCTCAAATTCATAAATGAACGTTACGCAACATTCTGTCATAAAAACGATTCTTTAAAAAAAATCTGTATTACTATTTCTTTAGAAAAGCATAAAAAGTTCCCCAGGTGTTATCCCGTCAATATGCCTCAAGATCCAATTAAGATATCTATAATAGTGCGTTTTAGGCTATCTTCAAGATCAAATCAAGAAAAACCACGAAGAACAAGTATTTTCTTGCGAAATATTAACGCTCGCATCGAACAAACATCATCCGATAAATTTTAGACGCGCTCATAGCTAAACGATTTTATGTTTGTATGCATATTTTTAGCCAATGAATTAGTCGCTAATCAACTTAGGCCAATTCGACTGCCAATGATCTCATACTCACTCTGACGCTGAATCCAATGTAGTTTTAGTTGAAGATGAAGCTTATAGCGTATACAAACGAATTTAGGCTTATAAAAAATATATAAAAAGATAAATGATATCTAGTTCTTGAATAAATTTATTTAGTTTTGACTTGTTGGGGTAAACTGTTGACTGGTAGCGTTGGAAATTCGATTTTGTTACTATTATCGAATTAAAATCACAACTCAATTTATCGCTTCCCGGAAAAATAAAAATCTTCAGTTTTTTTTAAAGTATCTATTGCTCTAGTTTTCGACTCATTATTACATTTCAGATTGCTAATTCCTACGAAAGACATAAAAGTAACTATAGCGCGCTCATTCTTTTACCGCTCTATTGGAAATATCCGAATCAGAGGAATAGTGATGAACCCGAGCTTCAAGGCAATCGGCCCGTTCGAACTACTAAAAAAGACCACCTGTATAATTAGAAGCGGTGAATTTTTTTTCCACTGAGTTATTATTTTGTGAACGGAAATCAGCAGTTTGATGCTGAAGTTTATGTTTCGATTAAAGCACACAAAAACCAACATGCCAAATTTCTTTAATAATTTTTCGAGTTTAAACATGATTTCTTGGATCCATTAAAAACTGAATAGTTTTTTCTTGAATGCAATGAGCATCAGATCTTTGGAAATTATAAGCATGAATGCGCAGACATCTTCTTTCTTGCGTCTAGAACAAACAGAACACAAGTATCTTTTTACCCATTGCGAACACCCATAGATACAATCAGGTGGATGTGAATCAAAAAAAAAAAAACGGAATCTAGTTTTTGTATCATTAGCAATTGTGAGTTTAGTTAATGACGATTGTTTACAATACTTTCCGCTTTTACTCGATATTTTAATATTCGGCTGTTATATAGTGTCTAGTATGGGAAATTATATGACTACCACGCCTCGGCAAACCGATTTGTGCTTTTCGCGTGCTGCGTTGCTTGTACTGACACCATATAGATTGCCCCTTTTCGTGGATAATGGCTAATAGCCATAGAAAATTCAATAAATATTTGTTAGATGAACACGAAAACCCAAAGCAAAATCTATGATTGGAGGTTGAGACCGAGCCATAATGTCCGTATCTAAATTTTAATTCAATATATCTTTTACATAAGAGTTTGTTTATACCGTTAATTCTGTCGGCTGCTACTATTACTATTATTGGTTTTCCGTGGGGAAATCGATGGTTATGAGAGATTTTCGCGAGCAGTTTTTGTTAGGCTCGAGCCTAAATGTAAATATTAAACTATAGCGGTAATAGTGCGAATGACGTCGATGCGATACACCTTGATTGGATACGCATGTACAGAAATTGAAAGGTGTGTTTTGATGACAATCGATATAATAAATTAGAGGTACAAGGTCATTTTAGACGATATGATTTTGATTTCAATGTAATCGATAACACGATCTAAGACTTATGATAATCAGATGAAGCGCCTATTGGTAGTCGAAATATTCGAAATGCCATTGATTACAAGCATTAAGGTACCTGCTTGTTTTTTATAAAGCTATAAAATTCGTCTGAAATTCATAAATTACATTCGATTTACATACAAACTGATTTAGTTTTTGAAAAATTATCACAAGTTATAGTCAAATTCAATGTTGTCTTGGATTGTTAATGTCATTGATCGCCAGCTGAAAATTTTATGAAACATGAATGGTTTTGAGTTGTGCGTTGAAATATGAAATATGTACGAAACGGGCTCATTGAAAGCGTTGTTGGTCCGATAGGCAGGGACAGATAAAATGTTTACGTGTCTCACTCGCCGACCCTTGGAATTGAGGCCAAATAAACCTAAAAAAGTGTTCAGATGAAATATTACCCATGAGGAGCTTAGCAGCAAAGATTGTTTTGGATTTTTCACGTCTGTTATTAAGTGTATATATGGCCAGTAACCTAAGTCGATCAATGTAAGGTGGCAAACGAAGAGGATCTGACCAAGCAAATTCACTCAAACAAAACCGAATGAATGGATGGACTCGATACGGTCCACATACACCTGCTGATAAAGCGCCCAAACTATACACGCATATTCAAGTATCGGTCTTACTAACGCACAAAAAAGAATCTTAGTAAGATGTATGTCATGAAACTCTTTGGATCGCCTCCTCACAAATCCCAGGGTAGATGAAGCTTTTAATAAGATTGCGTTAATATGATCGTCAAAAGTAAAACAATTATTTAAAAGTTCTCCTAAATCGAGTATTTTGTCAGAATAGCTTAAGGGAATACTATTCCAAGAGTATTGCAACCTCAACGGATTAATTTTACGCGTGTACGAAACAACGGTACACTTGTCAATATTAATGACTAATTTGTTATGGTCACACCAATTCGTGAGGTTATTTAGGTCACCTTGAAGTTCCAAGCAGTCCTGAATATTAGATACCTTTTTAAAAATTTTGGTGTCATCTGCATATAGTAAAATTGATGAATGTTTCAGGACAGATGGTAGGTCATTTATATATAAAAGAAAAAGTAGAGGTCCTAAGTGACTACCTTGAGGAACACCATATATGACATCAATTTCTGATGAAAGGGCCCCACGGAAGGATACGTATTGGGTACGACATTCCAAATAAGATGCTATCCAGGAAATAAATAGTTCAGGAAAGTTAAACGAGGACAATTTACACAATAGAATGGAATAATCCAGCTTATCAAAAGCCTTCGTGAGCTCAGTGTAAATACAGTCTACCTGAAATCCTGCCTCGATTGATGGGATAACAATATTGGAAAACTCAAGCAGGTTGGTAGTTGTGGATTTGCCTTTCATGAAACCATGTTGGAAAGGAGATAATATGGGTTTGCTATGAAACGCCACAACATTACTAATTATCGCTTCGAATAGTTTAGCAACACATGGAAGTTTTGTGGTGGGACGATAGTTGCCTACAACATTTCTATCGCCTTTTTTATGAATAGGTGTGACGATTGCATATTTCCAACCACTAGGAAAAATAACGAGCGACAGAGAAAGGTTAAATAGGTAGACAAGAATAAGAGACAGGGAGGATATACAATATTTTAAGATAGCATTAGGAATGCCGTCAGAGCCTGGTGTCAAATTATTGTCCAGCTTCCTAGAAAATGCTAAAATGGTATCTTCGTCTATAAGCAAGTCTTTCATTCCCAAAGAAAAAGTTGGGATCATTGTGAAGTTGTCATTATAATTATTACTATTACTATTAGTAGAAGGTACCGTATTGTATGCGGTACGGAAATGATTAGTAAAAATATTGCTAATAGTAAATGGATCGGAAATGGCCATGTCGTCTGAGTTAAACGTGGTGGTATACCCATCATGGTATCTCTTGGAATTAATAAAATTCCAAAAGCTTCTAGGCTGCTGTTGAAAAGTAGAATTAAGATTTCTAAGTTGACCAATTTTCGCAACCGAGATGCAGTCAGAAGATAAAAATTGTTTAGTGTGGTGTAGGATGTCAACGACAACGTCATATTGTTTTTTAAATTGTCGGGGGTAGTAGCTGGAGCAAAAAAAGCAATCCCACGACAACCCTTGTACGGGTCTAGGGGTCGAAGCTGGTAGAGAGCTTCATTACAATTTTTTTAATCATTGTGGATACGAGTGTGGAGTGATTAGTCCCACGACTCACTTTACCCCTGATTTAAATCAGGTACCTAATCAGAGCTAGGTGAACTCAAAGCTTGGTGCGCGGACCCTCGTCCGAACCTGGATTCGAACCAGGGACCCCGCACGCAAGAAGCCAGTGCTCTACCCACTAGGCTACTCAAGCTCTAGTAGCTGGAGCAAGCTTTGATAAAAATAATACCCGAAGCTTCACCACAGCATTGAGTTTGTAATTAAAAGTTTCAGCTCTGGATATAGCAGAAACTGGGCGAGCGCTGTTTGCTTCGTGTGTCATGAAGTTCACATTTCCTTCTTTTTCTGCATTCTCAAATCCTTCCGTAACAATAATCTTCGCTGTTTCTACCTCTTTGTCACCTGCCGAGGAGTTGTCGATTGTTTTAGATTGCTTGCTTCTTATCCCCCTTTCTTTTTTCGATGCTTTTCTGGTTGCTAGGGTAGACGTAGTAGTACCTGTGATTGGGCTGCTTCGGCCCAAGCTATCAGTCTGACAACGACAATTGGTAGTATTCCTAGGCTTTATATTTTCACGAGCGCCGTGAGGATATTCTAAAGCGTCAGTCTGGCAACTTGAAGTGTGGCGAGCTGTGTTTACAGAGGATATAGCGCAGCCACTCAGGGTCGAAAAGATCCTGTCTACTTTGTCATTAAGTGACTGCAGGTTATTATCGGATGTAGATGGCGGAAGCTGTACAGTAGCTTGTTCCAGCGGCTGCCAGTGTATTATTGAGTCGTTCAACAGTCCGGTTTTGTTTTCAAGGTTCTTAATTCTACCGAGAATAGCGTCATACTTGTCATTTAAACTAGTGATGTTCTCTTGAATGTATCTTATGTCGTCCAGATGCAACCTTATGTCAATCAAAGTTTCAAAAAACGGTGAGAGAGCTGATGATATACAAAACCATTCCGTCAAAACCGGAGCTCTATTAGCCTTCTCTCATCTCTGGCTAAACTAACAGAACACATTTTTCTTTTCCGTTTAAAGGAGATAGTTCACCTCAGTAATATCCTGCTGGACGAGCAATTCGTCTTTAAGTCCCAACATTCCACCGAGCTACAACTATCCAGAGCTGTTGAACATATAAAAACAGGGTTCAACAGACGTTAATCTACAGGTCTAGTTATGTTCAATGTGGCCAAACTCATTTGACCATTTTTTGATCATTTTTGCACTAAGAGATGCTATCGTTAAATATTCTTAATATAAGCATCCTACATTCAAAATAAGTAACAAGCATTTTACTTTCCTTAATTTTAAAGTACTTACGAGTTGTACCCCTGGAAAATTTTCTACCAATTCAGTCATCGAATCAAAGTTCTGCATAATCTTTAATACAGGTTGGCTGTAACAAGGAGCACGTTTGGAAAAACACGTATTCAAAATGTAGACAGTGCCCCTACTTTTCTTCGAAAATCAGTCTTTCTAGCGGTTTTTACGCGCTACATTTTTTTTCTACTTGTTTAATAGATTTTTCCTTTGTCTTGCTTCTCCATATTTCACTACCTTCTATAGACTGTCCCCTTGTAATTGTATTGTATTTTCAATCCAACGATAAATACAATCACAGCAAGTAGATTCAAGATTTGATGATTTTTTTGAAGCTTCCATTGATCTAGATAAGGGATAAAATAAAACTTATTGCAAAACTAGGTAGGTAGGTAGGTTGAACTAGTTGCCGATCCACAGAGGCCTGACGATCGCCAAACATAGGCACAAGAGAGGCCCGTTATGATGTCACAATAATTTTTTTTTACTCTCTCCTACTCACTGAACACGCGAAACCATCTGCTTCCTTTTCCTTAAACGAACCACACTATCCCCTTTAAATTAACCAGGGACAGTTCAGTCAGATTTGAGAGAAAGGGTGCACCAAGTGATGCTACCCTTCTCCTTGCCAAAGCCGGGCACTGGCACATGCGATGGAGGACAGATACCTCCTCGTCCTCAGAGCCACAACTCCGACAGAAGTCGTTAAATCTGGCGCCCGATCGTTGCGCATGCCGCCCTATGAGGCAGTAGCCCGTAAGAACGCCCACAGTGCAGCGCAAAGTGCTTCGAGTTAGGCCTAAAAGCTGCCTGGTGCGATGCACATTCATAGATATCCAGGGCTGCCTTGTTATCGCACAGAATGATTCAACATTCCAGGACTTCCTAGCGTCCTCAAGATATTTTTGCCTGATGCCAGTTTGACCGATGTCATTAGTATACCTATTGAGAAGGAGCAAAAGACTTCCGGTGGCAAGGTACCGAGCCCTGCTAGTTCATCGGCCTCACAGTTGCCCTGAAAACCGAATGTCTCGATATTTCCCTAAGAGATGCACGGCATTCAGCGACAATCATGGACACTGTACCAGGACCAGCAAGGGATTTAATAACTGAAAATACCAATATTAACCCCGAATATTCGATTACAAAGAAGCCAGTAAATAGCTTGAAAAATAGCCTGAAAGACACTACAATAGACGGAAAACAGCTTGAGATTCAGCTCATTTGAGTATACACCACATCGGACTCTATTGTTTAGCTTTGAGCCGTATGTGTACACATAGATAAGCCCACTTTCGAGGGTGACACCATCACGCCATTCATCCCTGCCAGGAATGCGAGTAATGAGCTCCAAATCCAGTAGGTATTGCGGAGCGATGTAGTCAACACCCGCTTTGGCCAAAAACCTCGCATGGCCGAACACAGAAGCAAGATTAGCTTGCTGTAAGATCAGTAGATTGGTTGGTAACCAATGAAGCAGCAAGAAAAGTGCCTTAGTAGGGGTGGAGCGGAGCGCTCCAGTTACCAGTAGTGCAGCTATCCTCTGTACTTTTTCAAGCTGCCGTTTGCCGGTAGCTTAAAGAGCCGCCTGCCACCAAAACGCCATCCCAAACAATAGAATTGGCTCAACCACAGCGCTATAAAGCCAAGCAACAGTACGAGGCTTTAATCCCCAGTTCGCCCCTATGGCTCTTTTACAGCAGTAAAGTGCGTTGAAAGCCTTCCGTTCGAGCTCTTTCTGCTTTATTTTAGTTCCATAGTAACTTCGAGTCGAGGACTAGCCCTAACCACTTGACCCTTTGGCTCAGGTCAATGGAGACCCCGTTTAATTTGGTTAACTTAAAACTAGGAACTTTGTATGGTAGCGACACTTTCATGGACTGCTGAATATCAGCAGCAAGGACGCCATCAGGGCCCGGGGTTTTAAACAGTTGAAATGGTATGCGATATGCGCAGTTAGCTTTTACCAGTGTTCGAAAAAGATAAGTTTTTATTTTTGTAAACCAGCTAGGAGGAAAGCAATTGTCGTTTTTGCCCCTTTAGCATCAGCTCAGACGTACTTATGTAAAATAAAATATATTTTTAGCTTGTACGAGCAACGTCTTTTTGGTCGCCGATTCTTTTGGCTTACCAAATCAGACTGCCTTTATTGTGCCATATTCCGGTCTTAAATAGTAACATTATTCGTTAAATTCGTAAATGAAAATTATGTGTACTAAAATGTATGGACTTGGTTTTCGGTGTTATTTTTAACTTTAAGTGTACTTGTTCGAGTCTCTGCTAAGTCAAGTTTAATTTCAGTGCTCACCACTTTTGTGGAATGTCGCTCAAATCGCAAAGTGGATATGTTTAATTTGTTTTGACATTTATGTGTGTTTACACTTTAGTATTCACAACACAGTTTAAAAGAGTTAATAGCCCACCTCAGTTTAGAATTTGATATTGTGAACGGCGGCGTTGAACTGTAGGCTTGCTCCGTTTCGTGCACCGTTTCTAGAGGGCAATAATTTCCCGTAAAATGTGCATCCATCAGAACGTTTAGAGTATCTGCGCGGAACTAGTCCGAATGCCTGCAGGGTTCATGATGCACCCCATAGCCTTCGGTGTCGTGCTTAACACCATGCAACGGCGATTTGCCTCGCCGAGCCTCTCTACGTTTCCACAGAAATATCTTCATGAGGCCCTCTTCGCCTTTCTTACGACATACTTAACAGCCTTAAGCTTCGTTTTATACAGCCACCAGTCATTAGATCTTTTTGAGCTATTGAACTCCCTCCTACACTCTCTTGGCAGGGTGCTGATCTCCATATTCCAACAGGGAGGCTTGCAATTTCCCCTGCACTGAAAGAAAAACTCTTGGTTGGTTCAACTATTTTTAATAGTATTGCAACGATTCATACAAAATCGTTAAACGAACTACGGAAAATAGTTATTTTTATTATGTTAATATAGTTAATTTAACGATATAAAAGTAGTTGGTTCTGGTTATACAAAAAATATCGCAACGTTCATGAAATCAACTGTTTTAATTGTTTCATAACCACGAAAATTAGTTGATTAATAGAAAAATATTCATCAATTCACTCAAAACCTCAACGTTTCGAATTATCAACAGTTTTTATGGTACTTAAACTACTTCGCAATAGTTGATTTCAACAAACGAAATTCCGTGAGCAACGTCTTTGGAATTATTCTACGCAAAGTAGAATGGTTTCAACATTTGGACGTTTATCATGCTCCGAATGAAATTGTTTATCAACCACGCGTCATGGTGCATAAAAGCAATCAACAATTTTCTTATGGTTGTTTTAACTATAGCCCTAGTTGATGCAATAACAACTAAGGAAAACTGTTGATTTTCCATACTCCTCATACTCATACTCCTATTCTATCATAGAAGTTTCATATACTATATGGCAAAATCGTGTTCGGTTTGCTGTTCAATATAATTCATATTCATGTTATGCTGAGAAGCCTTTATATTACGTTGCATGACGCTTCATAAGTTAATCACATGACAGTGTCTTCCACTGTGGCAAACGCAGTGGGCTGCGGCATTACATTCATTTTTTTTGTCTTTTGTATTGCTAAATCCTGTTGTACGAGGATTAGGTTGGCTTGGCACAATACACATCAGCCATCGCTTGTCTATTAGACCATTCAACCTAATTCAAACAGAGTTAATTCAACCTAGTAGTGATGCCAACCTATGGTAGGAATCGCCGCTAGCGGTGCGGCAAAACTAGAAATTTGGCAAATTCTGCCGCAGCGGCAAATTCGGCCATACAATTACCATACAAATGTAAAATTCAACAAACATAATTCCACACTGCATACTATGTATATTGTTGGAATACCATTGTTTGTGGTTGCTTATTTTTTTTGCACCACGGACGTTGTTTATCAACCACTCGTCATGGTGCATAAAAGTAATCAACTATTTTTTTATGGTTGTTTTAACTATAGCCCGTAGTTGACGCAAAAACAACTAAGGAAAATTGTTGATTTTACCAAGATTTTTCTTTCAGTGTGGCTATGGTTTACATGCTACCCTAGACGCTGAGTTGAGAGATCTAGCAAGAGTGTCAACCGCTTGATCCAATTCATGGTAGCAGTCAATGCTCTTAGGAGCAGTTTGCAGTGAAGATCGAACCAAAGAATTAAATAACTTCCAGTCCGTCCTCTTTCTGTTAATAAAGGCTATCTGTTCAGCAGAGCAGCAACCAGCCACGTTGAACGATATGTACCAATGATCAGAAAATTAACACTAT
Organism: Nemotelus pantherinus; assembly: GCA_963978885.1. Taxonomy (NCBI): domain Eukaryota; kingdom Metazoa; phylum Arthropoda; class Insecta; order Diptera; family Stratiomyidae; genus Nemotelus; species Nemotelus pantherinus. The sequence goes on from OZ022264.1 coordinate 40,164,990, forward strand.
GTAAGCGAAACAATGTAAGCTATTGAGTTTTCACCTTTTTTTAATTTGACGGTTTGCAATCTACTATCCTGCCGTGACCGCTATAGACTATCGATGCTTTCCAGTGTTTTCATTCAAGCACATAATACTCAAATTCATCTTCATTTCGTTTTTACATACACTTCTAATCGTTTCGAATGATCATAAATCAAAAATCGATACTCCATTCAACTGGACATCAGTCATCTTTCACTTCATCCATTATTTATGATAATTTTTGCGTAGCTATTAACAGAAATGATGAAATGACAATGACTGTAATATCTTACGATTACATCATAATCTGACCTTGCTTGCTCCTCAATATCAAATCGAATTTTTCATACAAACACACAGTATCATATATATTTTAAATGCAACATTGTTTTGCAGACGCATAAATCATTTTTTTCGTTTTATCTTTATTTTATTACCTCCAGCACGAAGCACAGCCTCCGATCGAAACAATGACGATTTCAATCAAAATCAATTACCTTGATTAACACACCGCGATAATTGTTTACACCGCCGATAAAATCATTAAACGCCCCGCGTAGCTGTTGCCAATATTCGCGCCGGCCCAACAATGAGTAAAAGTCGAAAATATGTTTGGAGAAAATGAGCGACGAGGTCGAAACATTCGAAATTACATTAAAATCGATTTTTCGGATTTCTTCTGTGACAACAGCCGCGGTGGCCATTGTTCCGTTTATTCCTCTTGCGGTTTCCCATACCGCCCGCTGGAGCCGAAAATCGACTGCGGGAATCAATGGCCTTTGTATCTTTTGTGTGGATTACTTGCATACTAAGCCGGTTAAAACTCGTATGGACTCTCTGGCTGATGATGTGATACACATTTGGTGTACGTATGTACGTGTCCTATAGACAGAGTCGAGTAAAAGTGCTATTCATAACTATAAAAGGAAATGTGATTCCATAGAAAGACACGTTCGTTCGGTCGCCTGAAGGCTGCGGGCGACCCAATTTTATCGTGAGATCGCGATTCCGCTACCAATCAACCACCTACACACTTAATTGCTGTAATTTTTTCGTGACTGTTTTTCTTTTTCGTATGGAGTTTTGGTCATTGCCTTACCGGAATCTCTCCGGTAAACAAAAACGTATGGCCATGTGCATTGATTTTGCCGTAAGAGGCAGCTTATGGACAATCGTTAGTGGTTTGATTGTCTTTTGTTGTTGAAAGCGTTTCCCCGATTGGTTTTCGAACTTGCTCTGTTGTTGTTCAGTGACTGATGATGCTGATGGCGATGGTGATGATGATTTTGGCGAACTCAGACATTGATGCAACTAACTGATTGTTAAGATGTAACGCCTTTGGCGGAACTGAAAGATGAATGTGGCCAGGAAACGTGTAATAATTTTCGGTGTGATTATTTATTTTAAGGACGGAAGCTGAAATGTATGTAATTTTGTTTATTTTTTTAAAGACACATTAGACTTTTAATTTTGCTGCAATTTGTTTTCATAGTTGTTTCGAGGGCATAGGATTGCGGTATTTAACTCACCGATTCCGTATAACTAGAAAGCACTTTTCCGAACAAGAATAGTTAAAAGCTTTTTAAGAACGAAATTGGTTCAATGTTTAATAAATTATTATTTGAACTTAGAATATAATACATATATAAGAAAGTTTGAACTACATAAGGATACTACACTAAGATTTGCGACCGCACGCGAGAACGATCGGAATCAGTGAGAAGTGCCAACGTTTTTCACCTCGAGTCTCGACGCTGCACGTAGGGGTATTTCCGCCGACATGTGGACGGCATTTGACAGCTCGTCACGAATCGCCTTGGCTCGTGCCCAAAACCCATTCCAATCGGAAATCGCACGAGCGCCTCTGACACCTGTCAAAGTCGCTTGTCTGGACCGTCCACACACTCGGCTCGCCTGGGCTCGGCCAATATGTATTTTCCACATAAAAGTAGCTCTAGCATCGTGCAATCGCTACCCGACCAAGTTGAAGGGTCGAGGAGTATTATGCCGGCGGTGTCCACCCCTCTCGACACCCCGTTCAGCGTCAGCGTGTCTATCTAAACGTGATCAAACGTGATCGTTCTCTTTGTTGCACGTAATTTTTCCAGAAGTTTGAAAAATAATTCAGTTTCTCTGTGTCATATGGTTCGTTGGGCGATTTTCTCAAAAAAAAAAAAAAAAAAAATACTATGGATTTAGATACTACAGGTAAGGATACATTGACTTTTTGTAATTTGGAATTATTTCAATGTAATTTTAATGATATCCTAGTACATGTGAAAATTGTGTTCCATTTAACAAAAAAGTAATCTGGCTTAATCTGACTCCATCTTCACCTAGATGCTGTTGTCATATGCGAATCAGATTTGTGAAAGGATCTGCTGACGTTACAAACGCAGAAATTGACTACTTTGAAAATACCATAAAGTTATTACAAAATACCGAATTCATTCGGGGAGAAAAAACATTTTCAGTGAAACATACAATGATGCTAACTATGGTAGATGCTAAAGTGTGCAATGCTGCAACAGGAACATCTTCTACAATGAAATATTATATTTGTGGGGCTACTTCAAAGCAGTTCAATGACTTAACCATCAAATGTGATATTGATACCGATGCATTATCCTTTGGTCTTTCTGTGTTGCACGCTAGAATCCGATTCTTCGAAAGCATATTTAAGATTAGAATTGTATGCAATTGCAGAATTGTATGCAATATAAACTTCGAGTACAAAAATGGCAGCTAAGATCAGAGAATGACAAGACCATAGCAAAGCAAAGAAAGACGGGGATACAAAAAACCTTTAGACATGAAACAGGTTTGATAGTAGATATTCCAAGATCAGGCTTCGGTAACACGAATGATGGTAACACCAGCAGACGTTTTTTTTGCCAATCCTAAACTAGCAGCTGAAATAACTGGTGTTGACTTTAACTTGATTTACAGACTGAAAATTATTTTGGAAGTCATTTCAAGTGGTCACAAGATCGACTTAAATAAGTTTGCCGAGTATGGAATACAAACTGCAAGGCTTTACGTCAATTTGTACCCATGGCATCCGATGACCCCTACATTTCATAAGATCCTGATGCATGGTGCAACTGTGATACAACACGCATTGCTACCTATCGGCCTACTATCTGAGGAAGCTGCTGAAGCACGAAACAAACATTTCAGGCAGTACCGACAAAACTTTGCACGTAAAGTTTCCAGGGAATCATGCAATCGTGATGTCTTAAATAGACTTCTTCTATGCTCCGATCCCTTGGTGAGCAGCATGAGGCCAATACGAAAAAAAAATGACGAATCGATTTGCGAAAGAAGCCATAGAAATGTTTATACCAGCTGAACCAAATCCAATTAATGATGACTCGGACTCAACAGAGAAGTTTACAGAAGACGAGACGTCTATAGAAGACGAAGAAGAGTCTTCTGACGAAGAATCATAACACTCATCATCAAAACCGTTTTGATTTGTTTAAAATTTTATTAAGTTTGTGTGTATCATAGTATCCCTTATAATAAAAATCAGCCAAAATGATCTAGTTTTATACTCTTTCATCCTATTTAATCTATAATGCAATCAAAAATTTAAGAACGCTATTTATGATAATAAATCCATTAAAAATAATTTTGACCGCTTAGATCGACCAAATACTCCTATGTGCGCTGGTCATAGTTTTAGATCGTTACTGTTATATGTTTTACACTTGTTTTACAATTCACTACTCAGACATTTAACTTTAAGCTAAGTATGAATTCTAATTCCAATGAAGCAAAAAAACAAATAATGTATTTTTTTAATTTCAGGTAAGCTTTTGGATCAGTACATACTAAACAAAATGATGAATATATGGTAAGTTTAGTGTAAATGCTAAAACCACCAACTATCACGCATAACTATCTACCATACTTAGAACCACACATAATAAAGATAAGGAATACTAAAAGAGTTAAAATTAAGAGCCTATGGTATATTCAAGTCATTCTCAAAGCTATCAATCTTAATCACTTGAATTCATTTATACTCTTAGACCCTAAATGAAATAGGGGCACAAAACGGCTTCGAGTTGATATAGATCCCTATCCATGAGGAAACGATGAAGCTGGTATCAAAATCAAAGAAGAAGCAAGAATGTCCTTTCCAGCCCCTTCTCCGTACTGGGGCTTAAGCAGGACAGACACGTACAAGGAAATCAAATCATTGTGGAAGAAAAAGATCGGAAGCTACTTGCTTAATCTTGAGGGGTTGAAACACTCAAAAAAATACCTTACCTTGGATAACGAAAGAGCAAAAGAAGCACTGAATCTTTGTAAAACTGAGAAAGCATCTCTATGTGGAGCCTTGATAGGTTACTTTCCTTGCAAAAAGTTCCTCCATAGAATAGGTAATGAGCGGAACGATTGCTGTAGATATTGTGGCGAGACGGCATAGTGTGGAGAACATCTTCTCCCTTACTGTTCAGCTCGAGCGAGACGTTAGTTAGAGTTCCTTCCATCTTCTCTTCTCTCCACCAGGGATATGACAAATGTCGCGTCATAGAACATATCCAGGTTCATAAGAAGCCTGGATATCTTATAAGATATAACGCAGAGGAGGCACAATAGACCCAGAAAGTCGCGGTACTAGAGACCTTCTGAACCCACTCCATGCAATCAATCAATCATTGTGTGCCAATTGTACGTTTGGCTATCATTTATGGCGCAAAATCAGTAGTTCGGTCTAAGCCTGCTGCAGTAGAGATGTCCCAGCTATGTGTCGTCTTTTTTCAGTTCGATATCTACAGCATTTCATTGCGGTCCTGGCGCACGCTATCACACCACTGCAGACAGTACGTACATTAGCGTTCTTTTCCAATAAACTTACCAGCATATACTTTTAGAACCGGATTCCTCTCGCCCATATGAGCTACGTATCGTGTCCACCGCTGCATATGTTATCAGTGACCTCATTTATTTAGTTTTTGTGTGGGCGGATGTCAGGAACCAAATATTTATCTGAAGATCTTTTCAAGCGCAGATTAAAGTTGACGATTGTTTTTCCTTAGAATGCAGGTTCCTGCCGATCACATGGGTAATTGAAAGACCGTGAAGAGCTTAACCTTTTTGTAGGAACTTGAGCAAAAAGTTTTGGCGACTGCACTGAAAAAATGTACATTACAAATATTCCTACTTGACGTGGCAAATATGGTTTCATACACTATGTACATAATACCCTGAGCTATAAAATATAGTTACAAGAGTCATATAAAAAATTAGTTCAAAGCTCTCTGACTAGCTGAACGCCATGAACAACCCTTGTGGGATAATCTTCACCAAGTTGATCCAAGCTAACCAGCTTGAGTTCAAATGTAAACAATATGGACACTGATTCGCCAACCCTTCCCAACATTCGCTCCTATCTGATCCTTGGCTTTCTTTCCTGATGTGATACTTGAGTTTGTTTGTCTCTTCGAAAGAGATAAATTTTCTATCATGGCGTTAATTTGGGTATTGTTGGGATGATCGAACACCCTTTTGGGAGTCATTTTATCTTCTCTACCAAGACCGAAAAATTATGCCTTAGCTATAAAAAAAACTGCTTGAAAAAGATTGCAGCGTAAAATGACTGTGGCGGCCAAAAGGGTTGTATTGGCTTTCGAATTTCCCCTAAAACCACTAATGGCCGCAAGATCACGGAGATCTTAATAGAGTTAAAAGTTCAGTACCATACGTACTATCTTCCTGAGGAGAGAAACCTCAACATCATCATAAGAGGCCTGTAAGGGTTCAGCCCTGATGAGGCCAAACTTGACCTGGAAAGACCTATCGGGATCTTCTATTTGAAAACTAGAAAGGGTCCTTCCAAACTCATCAAAGTACTCCTTCCAAGATATGAGAAAAATATCTATAACGTTCAGGCTATTTATCACTTAATATGCCAAATTGAACTTCAAAAGCCTCGACCTGGTCAAGGACAATGCCACAACCGCCAGCAGTACGGTCATTCAGCCAACAACTGTCACGCCCTGCCCCTGTGTGCCAAATGTGATTACCATCAAAAATTTTGCACAAAACAACCTGAGCAAAAGCCGAAATGTGTCAATTGTGGCGGAGAGCATCCCGCAAGCTATGGAGGTTGCTCCAAAAACATTAGAAACTCTTTTGCTCAAGTAGCTAGACCAACTCCGGTTTCGCTTCCTCCCCCAACAAACATTAGCAATTTAGCGAATAAACGAATTCATCTAATCAGCGAATACCGCCAGCTGCCCGAACCAAATGGGGTAGTTCCTCACCATCATGCAAAAACAATTTCATGCAATGATGAAGGAAATGATGGCGAAAATGATCCAGAGTTGTTCCCTGCCCAATCTTCAACAACACGGACTTCCTTTACTGAAACAAAATGAATCGAGCAAACCGAATATCCATTCTTACGTTGAATGCGAATTCCATGCTACCGAAAAAATGTGAACTAATTTAATTTCTGAGCGATTGCAGAATTGAAATTCTTCTGATCCAAGAAACCTTTTTGATCATAATTACAGAAACGATAGTCTAACTGGCAGGAGAGGAGGCTCAGCGGGGCTCGTAAGAAGACATATTATCCATAATGTTATTCAGATTCCGGACTTCAGTGAATTGGAAGCAACGGTCCTTGAAATTTATTCAAGTTTTCTCAAATTTAAACTCAACGCTCAATATCTTACCCAAGACCTTCGTTCACTGGTCACATGGGGAACAGTAAAAAATAATTATGCGGGGGAAAACTATTATAGCTTTGTTGCAGATAGTGTTACGTGTTTGCATATTCCCGATGAGCCCACTCACTTCGGCCCTATCTACAGCCATGTCTTAGATATTGGTTTATCCACAAATATAAATCAGAGTGTGCTTATAAATATATTAAGAAGGGCTACCTTCGGATCACAAGCCAGTGCTATTTGAAATTGAGGATATTTCCATCGACTCCCTAATCAAGTGGAAAATAACTACAGACTGGCAAGTGTTCCGGACTTCTCTGTCCAATAAATACCAGAAACGATAAGGACTTTGAGGAAACCATTGAGCTCTTCACCAATAAAATCTCTTAGGCCAAAGATAACCCCTCGGCCAAAATTTCAGTTATGGACGACCAAGACTCTTACGATCTTCCAAACTCTATCAAAATAACCATAAAGAGGAAAGATCAAATTCAAAAACGATCTAAAATTACTGGCTATCCCAGACTGAAGTAGGAAGCAAACCGGCTACCCAATGTCATTCGTGATCAGATTAGAAAATTCAAGAACGAACAGTGGGAGCACTTCATGAGTAGACTTAATCCTGATAACGGCACACTCTTTAAAATTTCTAAATATTTTAGAATTAAGAACAAACGAAACGTGCTACCCAGCCACTGGTCCTCTGGCCTTAAGTACAGTAATGTTGATGTAGCTGAAGCCTTTGCGGATTATCTAGACGACGACTGAGTAGACCGTGGTACAGTTAATACGCACCACAACTCCAAGCGGAGATCGAATTCCATCAACTTCTGTTGAAGAAGTAAAAAGCTTGAAAGAAGAAGTCTTAAACACACAGTCTTAAAAATAGAAAATCTCCAGGTTCAGATAATATTGCCAAACTATACCTTTCCCCACCTGGCTGACAACATCCTTCGGACAGTTTCAGATACCATCAATGTTATTTTTCGCCTCAAAAAATATTCAGACTGTTGGAAACTGGCCACAGTCATAGTCATTCCAAGCCCGGGAAAACTTATCTTTCCCTCAAAACAAGCATCCGTTCAGTCTCCTTTCCTCTTTCGCTAAACTCACGGAACACGTATTCCTCTCTCGTCTACAAGAGAAAGTTCTTTTAAATAATTCTCTGCCAGCAAAGCAGTTTGGTTTTAAACAATATCTATCCAAAGAGCTGCAGCTAGCTCGAGCAGTCCAATACATTAGATCAGGTCTCAATCAGAGGAAATCAACAGGACTCGTCATGTTTGATGTCGCAATGGCATTTGATAAGTTATGGACCGGGCTTATCGTTAAATTGGATCATCTCTGTGTACCAACTGCATTCATTCGCTCATTGGATCCTTCCTTCAAAATAGAGCCTTCCAATCCAGAATTGATAGCACACTCTCATCTAAAAGACCTATCTATAGCAGCAGGAGTCCTTCAAGGGATCACATTTCGTATCACTCACACGCTATTCTAACTATGACGTTTGTCACCGATTTTGGACAATCTGTACGTAGCAGATATCCCTATTACCAGCAGAATTCACATCTCGTTTTTCGCAAACGACACTTGTATTTTGCACACGTCCAGACAAGCCGCAACCATTACCTTAAATACGCAACGTTCCATAGACTCCCTTGTAGAATATTTTAAGAAATGAAAAATCAAACTGAACAGGGAGAAAACTCAAGCGATTTTCATAGTACGCAAAAGTCGTCAAACATCACGTGCGTTAATAATAGACAGTCAATCTACATATTGGCAAGAGACAGCCAAATACCTAAGACCTACTTTCGACCACAACTTAAAGTGGATTCCACACATAACCAGCAATGGATAACACAATAAACACCCTATATCTTCCTTTATAGCACAGCCAAAATCCCAAGAATAGATTTGTTCCTTACAAATCTATCTTTGAAATTCCTTGGCAAATGCCCTGACCATCCCAACACTCTAGTAAGAAATGTACTAAGCCTTCCACAATACCTTGATCCTCTCACTCACAAGCATGTTAGTCCAACTCACATTTTTTCCTTGAATGAATCCCACACACTACTTACACCACAAGGTAAGTTGCTGCTATATAATAGGCCATATTCGAGACGCAGGACAGCTACGGTAAACTCGACGGCCCAATATATTCCGACGGTCTGACGAAATCGAACGTAATCTTTCCTCCACAGACATACGAAACTAACTGCAACCTTACTTTCCCTCCCTGTCATCACACCCCTATCCCAAATTTCCTTCACTCCACTTTATTAATTTGCTCCTAGTATTGCTCCAAAAATGAAGCTTTTGAGGGGTTTTACTGGGCTTTCCCCTCTATATTATAAGTTAGGTTAAGAATTTCAGATACATAATACGCATATATTAACATTAGGCTAAGATCTTGGTATAGTTTTAAAACTGTTGGACCTAAGACACATTAAGCTAGTACATTAGGTATAACTCACATTTATAATTTAGTTTAAGCCCAATAAAATGTTTGTTTGATAAAAAAAAAACACCCTATATCTTCTTCTCAAAACGTCTCAGTTAAACAACTCAAATAGATCCCTTCTCTATAAGCAAGTGGTAAGACCCCAATTACTTTCCGTCTGCGTAGTTTTTAAACAAACCACCAAAACTAACAAGAAAAAACTCCAGTCAAGCCAAAATATTGCGATAAGAAAAATATTTAAGATTCCCTGGTACGTCAGGAACATAGACATCCATAACGATTTAAGAATCGAAGCAGTTGACAAGTACATTCGTGACCGTGGCTTAAGCTATTCGACACCCCAACAATTTGCTAGGAATCCTGAAAATACCTCACGTTCATAATAGTACGACATATCCAAATCTGAGGTATTTATCGATATAAAACACAGCGCAACGCTGCTCACTGCTATAAGTGGAGTAAGGGTGTAAAGCCCGCATCAGCTCCAGGAAATCACCAGTTCTCAATTAGTCTGGTTCCTGTTAACTCTTTGTGGAGTCTAGTGCATTTTGCTAATGACTATGAATAAAAAAAAACCGTGTAAATGCGAATTCTGCTTTTAATCGGGAGAAAAGGTTCATTAGCATAACCGTGCAAAAGTCAAATTGTGAAAAAAAAAAATTGCCGTGAAAATGGGGGGATAGCTGTATATAACGAATAATTCAAATTTTGATTTTGTGTTGAAGAAATATAAATTTTAAAAAATTTAAAAACATCTTTATAATTTACAATACATTACAATAATTACAATACATTACAATAATACAATAATTTACAAATGAACTACTTCTCTCTTATTGATTAGAGCCACCTTCTTGAAAAGTGAAAATAATACTCAATAGCATGATGCACTGTCGGATGTTGTCGGTGTTGTATCAAAGCCGTTTTCGTCTTCTGGAGGTTAGTTTTTGTCGTGTCCTTCCTATTTACTTAACTTTTTGTTTCCGGTTCCTGTGCAATGGGTTCTTCAAATGATTATTCCTGTGTTTTTTCGCTTTCGCCAAGGCACGAAATGGTGCCCGTGTGTGTGAACGAACCAACATCTATTATTTATTGAAAGCTGTTAGTACGATTTGATTTTCGTCTGACATCTCTGCAATACACCGATATTATGTTCAGTGACACATCTCTGCTCAAAAGAGAAAACTTCACAATATAATACCCAAAAAAATCTCTTAAGCTACCGTACTTGCAAATATCATATTATTCTGACAACATTCGATAGCCAATTATTTGCACGCGATCGGACAATACATTGCATAACAAAAACAAATCGTTAGAAAATCCATTTCGCAAATCTGCTGTCGTCTCTGACGCACATATCCAAATTCTTTTATAATTTTCTGAATCCGTTGAATAACAGCGCCCGTTAAGAAGTCACTTCCGGATTTGCAATTAGTGATTGTTGTCTTGTGCCGCCGAGGCATTCACTTTGTCATTGCTCAGTGGCAACAAATTTCACAGCATGCTGGTCTACCGTAGAGTCTTCTCGTACTTCAAATTGTAACTTATGACTAGTTGTGGCTTGAAAAGGAATGCTTCACTTTTTAGTACACTTCAAACTCCAGCGATCAGGAAGGAAACAAAAAGAATTTTTCTTTCATTGAATCCACTGCACCGTAAATGAACACCTAATCACCATTTTGATCATTTTCGGGAATATGTCGAAAGAATATGTCAGGTGGAGCTCGTGAAGTTGTTGAAGATGTTAGATGAAACGTTACAAGAACACACACAAAATACAAAAGAGTTTGACGACAAAGAGATGATGTAACTTTTCGCTGCTCGGGTTTGAGTTGAAAATAAAAAGCACATTCAAAGTGTCGTTAAAGTGATATTATTTTGTTTGGTGAATGAAAACGTAGTTGGATTGCATCATTTCCAGAAGTTGATCTGTTTCTCAGATATTTTGCGTTTGTGGAGTAAAGTTTATGCGCAATTACTCGACGAATTTATGCTGTAAACGCTACGTTGACGCTATTGTTGTTAAAATTGAAGTTAACATCTTTAAACGAAATAGGCATTTTAGTTTGAAACGCAACGACTCATTTTTCTAGTGACTGGTGACGTGAAGCAGTTGTGATATACTTTTGGTTGCAATGCTGGTAAAGTGTTGCAAGCACTAAATATTTTCATCATTTATTCTATAGGAAATGCTGCTTTTAAAGTTTTATAAGCTAAGCATCCGATATTGAATATGAGTAACAAGTGTTTGACTCACCTAAATTTTGAAATTCATGCAAGTGGTAACCCTGAAAACCTCTCCACCTATGAGTTTCAGTGCAGTTTTCGGATCAAAGTGGTGCGGGGCCTTCGAAACCGGTTTGTTGTCATAAAGAGCATTTGCGGTAGAATATGTACTTTAAATCTGCTCAATTCCTCTACTTTTCTTCAAAAATCAGTTTTTCTAACGGTTTTTATACGCTAGAGTTTTTATTTAACCTATTTTATATGGCAGTCTTCGAGCATTTAACAAGAATTTTATGATAATGGGACGGAAAAATTAGTTTATGTGCATGGACTCATTTTGTAGTAAACAATATTAATGACAGCTATTAATTTATTTTTGTTCATTTCTTCGTATCATTGGTTTAATAACAGCTAAAATGAATAGTTTCCGAGATCGAGAAATCAAGAAATACTGCTCATGAAAATCAAACTGAATTGAATCAAGAAATAATCAATAGAAAAAAGTAAATAATTAAAATCATTAATAAAAACACATAAATATTTAAATTACAAACTAATATTTTGCTTTTATGCTTTATAAATTTGCTTTATAAATCATATGGATAGAAAATAAGTTGAAACGAATAAAAATTGATTAGAGTTTAAATTGATTAGACATATTATTGATTAATAAACATTTTAAGAATTAAACTTGACAATTAAATAGGAAACTACTAATTATCGTAAAATTAAAATAGCAACAAAATGGAATTAATTGTGCGTAGTGTATACGATTGATATGCATAGTGTATACCAGGGGTGGGCAAACCTAATACTGGTATGATCGACATTAATTTTTTTAATTTATGCGCGATCGACTTCGAAAAATGGGTTGAATTAAAAACAAATAAAAACTTAATTAAGGTTTTTATTGATATTAATACATTGTATTACTACTTTGTGCAATGTACTTTATTAATAAATATTTTGGATTAATTTTTGATGTACATATATGCGTGACTCTCCATTTAATCAAAAAGTATTGTAGAGCTAGGCTTGTCAGAGAACTCCTAAGTTGCGATTCGATGTTTTTCATTTGAGAAAACGTTGCTTCACATCGATAAATGGAAGCAAAAAATATGCAAATATCCTCATTGCCACCAATCTCAATAATGGATATTTTTTATGGTAATAAAATCCAAAAATAATTTTCATTTGCGCGTGCTATTGTTAAAATTTCGAACTCAAGATCCGATGAGTTCAATTGTAAAGTATGAGCTAGATTTGATGAAATATTCTCGTTATCGAATTCTCTAAAAGTAAATGAAATAAATTCAAAAATCGGTTGAAGTTTATTGAGATTTGCAAATCGTCTCTCGAATTCTTGTTTAAAATTTTCCAGTTCAGGACAAAACATTTCAATATTACATGCACCAATAGGTTAGGTTAGGTTGTACTAGTTGGCACAAGGCCACACATAGACCTATTGGTACATAGTGATACCAGATAAATGGGCCAGGAGAAAAAAAAATCAGTCCAAGCGGCCATCGAAGGCCCCGGACTTTTTCGCGAACTGAAAGATGTGTTTCAGCTTTTGCATTTTAGATTCACCAGTCAGTTTAATATGTTTTTCTAAATATGGAAAATATTTAAAAATTTTGCCTATTTAATTGTGAAGCAAAAGGTTTTAATTTTATTTAAAAAACATTTACCGAACTCAACAAGTCAACAATATTTTCCTTTTCCTTGTAATTGTAAATTTAGCAAGCTGTAACGGCCCATAAAATCCGTAAGAAATCCTATTTTCTTCACCCATACTGCATCTTCCAATTGTTCATGTTTTTCTCCCAATGTCTCCAAAAATGCAATAATTTCAGGCAAAAGATTTAGAAATCTTTGCAAAAAGCTTCCTCAGCTAAGCAATCTTAAGCTTAGTACTGTTTTCGGTTTCACGTTAAATTTTCATGCAAATTTTCACGTGAAATTTATCTCGGCGAAAATAATTTTCACGTGAAATTTATTTCGGCGAAAATTTAGCTTGAAAATAAACAAGAGTTGTACTCACTTTTAAGCATAGTACTGAGTTCGATTTCACGTGAAATTTTCATACAAAATTTCACGTGAAATCTGTTTCGGCGAAAATTTAACTTGAAAATAAGCAGGAGTTGTACTCTGTTCTTAGCATGAAAGGTTGCTTTGAAGTTGCTTTCGCGTTGAAAACGTAGATGGCACTGAAACATGTCTCCAATCATTTCACGCCAATTTAGTTTGTGCAGTTCATTCTTTCGAGCTAAAAAGTGACATTTGGTGTTTCAATTTGAAAATGGAGCAGTGTAAATGTGTTTCCAATAAGAAAATCGATCGAAAAGTGAAATCCTTGACATTTTATTCGTCAGAAATGAGCAGTGTCTCTGCTTTTCTCCATTGCCAAAATTTTCGCTCGAAAGAATAACCAGATAACGGAGACATGTCAAAATTTAGCTTGACGATTAACTCAGTACCAGCCTTTAAGTGTGAAAAATTGCTTGGGACATGCTTTCGCTTTGAAAATGCAGATAGCTTTGGCACATGTCTCCTATCATTTCACGCCAATTTAGGATGTGCAGTTCATTCTTTAGGCTAGTACTGAGTTAATCGTGAAGCTAAATTTTGACATGTCTCCATTATCTGGTCATTCTTTCAAGCAAAAATTTTGAAAATGCAGAAAAGCGGGGACACTTATCATTTCTGACAGATAAGATGTTAAGAATTTCAATTTTCAAACGATTTTGTTATTGAAAAGACATTTACACAATTCAATTTTCAAATTCAAACACCAAATGTCACTTTTTAGCTCAAAAGAATGAACTGCACGAACTAAGTTGGCGTGAAAAGATTTTAATTTAAAATTTTATTTTATCTAAAATTGAGATTAACCTTTGTTGCGCTGTGTGTGACAATTTACTATCTCGGTAGCAGGGAGACGAATGCGAATGCAGGCAAGGTGTATAGCGGGAAGCAAAAATATAAAGTGTGTACTTTAGAACAGAGAGATTAAAGGAAATGAAACAACCGTATACGTATACGAGATTTAGTGTCGCAGTTTTACTAAAATGATATAAATCTATAAATTGCATAAATCGAAAGCATAGCTATCTCGGATTTTCCCTTTGGATTCTCCGCTACCAAGGCTCTGCGAGCTTTTGTGTGAACTGAATCTGCGTGGACTATCCGATTGGATCTATTAAGCCAAGGCACATTCCAAAATGTACTGGATAAATCGCCTACTAAATTTTCAGTTCACATTTTAAATTAACCTAGTAAATTATTAAAAATGTCTGTGATCGACTGTCGAACTGTTCGCGATCGACCGGTCGATCGCGATCGACCGTTTGCCCACCACTGGTGTATACGATTATAAGCACTGCGTTGTGTTACATAAGGGTTAACGCTACGGGGATTTTTTCGGTGAAAATAGTAGAACTGCTAGTGTTAAGACTCGGTTATGTCAGTTAAACTGTAACGGTGTGACAAATTGAGCTACTCATCATTTAAAAGAAAGAAAAAGGCAACCTACCTCGGAGCAGGCTGCCAAAGCAATTAAAATCGCTTTCCCACCACTTAAGTAGGTTACAAATGTAACAAGACTCAAAGGGGCGCTAGGTATTGTGGGTATTCTGGCGCTAGATATTATAGGTATTGTGTTCTTTACTCGACAGATACTAACAATGTTGAATTTAGGATATAAGATGCATCGGCCGGACTGAGCACCCACCTAAAACAGCGAATTAGTGCGATAATAAACATCTCACTCTTCGATTAAAGATTACTGTGTATGTAGTAATAGTCCGCCGTACGTACCAGAGGAATATGAAACATTATAATACCTGAAAAAAATCTTGTTACGCCCACTTAACTGGAACCTATTTTACAAATTCCCGATGTTAGCGGATTCCATCCTGCACTAATCGCCAACACGATGACTGGCACCGTCACAATCTGGATCATCATCGTAATCATCCTCATTCTTCGAATCATCATCGCTCGACGCAACTGGCGTCATCATATAGCTTTTTATTGATCTTATTTTCTTCCGAAGCGTAGACTTGCTCTTCATTCTCAGCTATAATCTCAGAATGGCAATAACCTATGAGGTAGGGGAGGAAGGAGGGGCTGAAGAAGGAGGGGCTGAGGAGGAAGGGGCTGCGGAAGAAGGGACTGAGGTAGGAGAAACTGAGGAAGGAGGGGCTGAAGAAGGAGGGGCTGAGGAAGGAGGGGCTGAGGAAGGAGAGGCTGAGGAAAGAGGGGCTGAGGAAGGAGGAGTTGAAGGAAGAGGGGCTGAGGGAGGAGGGGCTGAGGAAGAAGGGGCTGAGGAAAAAGGGACTGAGGAAAAAGGGACTGAGGAAAAAGGGGCTGATTAGGGAGGAGCTGAGAAAGGAGGGGCTGAGGAAAAAGGGGCTGAGGAAGGCGGGGCTGAGGAAAAAAGGGCTGAGGAAGGAGGGGCTGAAGAAGGAGGGGCTGAGGAAGGAGAGGCTGAGGAAAGAGGGGCTGAGGAAGGAGGAGTTGAAGGAAGAGGGGCTGAGGGACGAGGGGCTGAGGAAGAAGGGGCTGAGGAAAAAGGGACTGAGGAAAAAGGGACTGAGGAAAAAGGGGCTGATTAGGGAGGGGCTGAGGAAGGAGGGGCTGAGGAAGAAGGGGCTGAGGAAGGAGGGGCTGAAGGAGGGGCTGAGGAAGGACGGGCTGAAGAAGATTTGTACGGCTAGAACTAGAACAGATTTCACACTTCTTTTTTATCTTAGTACTCCGTAAAACTCGTCCTGTCCGCATTGAGAAGTATTGAAGGGTGTTGAGTTTAAGTGCGCTGATATGCATGTGGTGTAGGTAGGTAGCATTTTCTCTGTTCAGAAATTTGTTTACAAATATTCGAACAGTGTACCTCGTACCCATCCAAACCAAAACGATTTGTAAATATCAATGGTGCCAGCACCAGACCTTTTTTCAAATCCTTTTGACTCGATACGTAAAACTGACAATATTTCGAGCTGCCTCGAGCTAGGATGAGACCCTCATAAAACAGGTAGGCGCCTTTGAAAACACCATTCACACTCTCGTGTTTGCCAGCTTTTGGGATGTGGAAAACCACATTGGGGAGAATGTGAACCCGGCAGACCAATTTTTGGGTAGTGAAAAAAACTTCACTTAAAAATCCGGTGTGAAAACCCGATCCCTAAGGGTCTGGAATCTTCTCGAGTTTTAGATTTCCGGTGATCCGAAGCTCACTCAGCGACTCTAGGCCCACTATTTGGGTTGAGTGAGAGGCACCCAGGCCCGTCTCGGCTTAACAACACATTAAGATAGGCCTTTTTATTCATTTATCATTAGATTATTTTATCTGAAAACCTTTCGAAGCGGAATAACTTTGAATTTTTCTGTTTTTTATTTGGGAATTGGTATCCATTAGAAATGCACTGTATAGTTATTCATAGATTGCTGGGTTGATAATGATTGATTGATTAAAGAAGAAGATTTTTATTTCATTTTAGTTATACATTCTTAACCTAGCTTAAAGTATAATTAGCAATGATAACTTAAAGTCTAGCGGTTATACTATTTTGGCCTGCTGGCTCTTATAGTTTTTTTTACATAAATATTTTTTTCTTAAACATATTATAAAAAAAACTTAAACGCCGCACGTAAGGATTAAATTTGAAAAAATCGTGAAAATCAACACCGAGGTACTTTAGAGATGAGCTAGGAGTAATCTTAGAAGTTCCGAACGAGACAGCGAGTTTTTTGGTTTTGTTGCGAATAGTTTGCGATCCCCGATATCTAGAAGGATTACGAAATACACTAAGCTGTGTCTTACTGCTATTTGGTTTGATGCCCCATTCGTCATAGTAAAGACTTAATTCTGCCAAGTAGTATTCCAGGCTCCTGGCTTCTTCAAGCGGATCTTGGCTCGACGCGAATAAGAGCGTGTCATCGGCATATTGAAAAATTTGGACTTGATGTTGGCCCACTGGAATGGGAAGGTCAGCGGGGAATATGGTATAAAGAATTGGTCCAGTGACAGAACCTTGTGGCACTCCTAACGCCACAGGTCCTTTGGGAGAATCTGCTCCATTAACGCTGACATAGTATTGCCTGTTGTAAGAAAGCACGCTGCGAGTTTTATCACCTCTTCCGGGAATCCAAACTTGATCAATTTAAACAAAAGATCTTCGTGCCATACGGAATCAAAAGCCTTCTCGATATCTAAAGCACACACTGCTGTTGGAATGTTTCGCTCATTCAAGCGAGGCACGGTTTGATCGTGCAGGTATTCTTTTATCTTTTCCAGCCAAATTCTCTCAAAACCCTTCCCCAGATTAGACAGCAGAGAAATTGGGCGGAAATTGCTGGCCGCTTTACTTTTGCCCTTCTTATGTATAGGAATAATCTTGGCTACTTTCCATGAGTCGGGAAAGTATCCATTGTTCGGGGCATTGTTAAATACAATGGAGAGAATTCTGAACATAGAGAGTGGTAGATGTTTAATAATGAAATTAGACATTCCATCATGCCCAAAAGACTTCTTGCTTTTTATTCCGTATTAAGTATCCACTATTAACAAAGTGGAACTGATCATTTGCATCTTGCGGGTCATCCGAAGGATTTTCGGATGAAAATATAGCCAGTGGCTCATGGTGTAACATATATCTAGGAAGCGACTGACTTCTTCTCTTACCATTTGGCGGTTAGGAGCAGAACTGTCAGGCGGAACACCATTTAATTGAGATCGGAATGATTGGAACTCAGCCTGATGACTAGCGTTGCTCACAACAACATCGTCAATCATCTCCACCATCTTGCGGCTGTTATATTTACCAGAAAGCAAATTTATTTCCTTAAACATGTCGGGGTGGGTTGATAATGTCTATAGTAATCAATATTATTATAAAATCAGCCTTTTTCACCTTTTCTCATGCATTAGAGTCTATTTTAAAACTGGTTTGATGAACTGAATCTACTTTCCATTTGCTTTTGTTTCCAGATAGAAGTATGCTTTGTCATAAGTATCTATGAGCAAAAAATCTAACCATTCGAGATAATATTGCTTCACAGGGAATCAATAATTAAAAACAATAGCCAACTTTCACAAACAAGCTAAAACCCTCACGAAAGATAAATTACAAAATTGAAAGATTTCACTCAGATTTTCTCTGATATTTGTAACTAATGTGAACAACGATATACACCAAGTATCTAGTAAATATAATTGACTCGTCTATAGTCATTGACATCATTTCGAAGTAGTATTCCCAACATTATCATACTCTTTTAATTATACCTGAGTTTTGTACATCATTTTCTTCATATTTTCTTTCTTCAAATAACGTCCAAATGATGCAATAAACTCACAATAACACTATTAAGGTTATATCTAGAAGGCCAATGCAAATAGCACTATTAACACTGAAATCTTCAACTTATGCATGTGCACATATACACATTTTCAGCCAGACCGTTTGTGCTTCACAGCACTCTTCGTAATCTTCAACTGCTACGTCCAGAGTTATACGCTATATGGTGTCAGTGCAGCGGTCTTAATACGAAATCTCCGAAACGCAAGTGGCGACTCCATTTACCAACTCGTAAAATGCTGACTTCACATCCCAGATTCGAAGTCAAACCGAAAGTCTTCAAGAAATGACTCCAATTGCTGAGCCGTAGAAGCGGAAGCCGCAAAGCCTGAAGCCATATCATCTCAGGTTTACGGCAAACCTAGAAACATGTCGTCTACTCGCTTCAAGCCACTTCCTATGGATGCTGTCGCGAGGCCCGGCCAAGTCAAGAGTAATGCTCGTTGATCTCACGATTATTATCAAAGCAACTGAGATCCTAAACGAAACAAAATTTATGTAATGAAATGTTGTGACTTTGATACTCTGAGCTGCGATTATATCTTTCTTTTGTGTCGTCTGATGTTCTTTTGCGAAATGTGGATTTTGCTGTAGCAGTCGTTACTGGCTAGTGGCGTAACTTTAGACGTCAGTGTGCTGCTAATCGACTTTTCAGTGCTAACGTAGTTTTGTCGCCACGTCCGGATCACCTTAATTAGCAGATTTTAAATCTTCAAATCTATGGAGCTATCATTTGAGTTTCCATGGTAACTAATTTCTGTTTGTACAAGCACACAGATATTTTAATAAAAGTTGGGTCTTATTGTGAAAAGTGAAGCGATTTTAGGAAAAGCGTAGATTTTTAATTGCAATCGTTTTTTTTCCCTAGAATTAATGGTGAAAGCGTGTTACTTGTCTCAAGTAGGGCTCGTATATTAACTTTGACATGGTAAAAGTATAAACGCTCATATTCCTGTAGGTCAAAATACTTTTTAGCGCAAAAATAAATCTTCCCGATATGTACCGCGAGACATCGCATTGCATGCGATCTCTCAAGCCGGAGAATCTGAGCCGACCACAATTGAATAATAAATTTGCGGTTGAGCGATTGTAAAAGTGCAGAGACGTCATATCTGAACGGTAGAACGATTTCATGGGAAACGAGTCAGTGAGGTAGGTAGTAAGCAAGTAAGCTAGTAAGTAAACGAGGCATTATGTTCTTAAATGATATTGTGCCGGGGCACTGTTACCGTCGATCGTCCATAGAATCGGAGAGTAGATGCTAGAACTGAATAAAACACCTTCATTGCATGCACTTTTGCATACTCGGAACTACATACACTGCGCCTCAATTGCATCCTTTGTGCGCTGCGTTGCACTTGAAAAAGATACTTAAGTTGAATCGGGCTGAGCGACGCGAAGAGAGTGTCTCTGGTGCCGAGCTGGGCTGATGCAGCCCGTAAGAGGTGCGACGATGCATTCACTTTATAATGCCTCCCTTTTATGGCTTGCGGCTGACAACATTGATATGATGATTAAATAACGGTGTAAATGTTTTGTTCTAATGCACGTCAAGTTTCATTCGCTTCATATGCGGATGCAAGAAGTCATCGATGAAATCGTCAATGATCAACTTAGATGTCTCGAAGATATTTTCATTTATATTGCAGTGACGATTCCATTCATTGAAGTTTTATCTAGCTGCTTCTGTTTAATCTTGTCTAAAGCTCAACCCTACAAACTTTTTCAACAGTTGTTGTTTTTCATTATATACTACCAAAACTTCCAAGAAAATGAAAAGAAAATAAACAGTGCATCATATTTATATCAGAAAAAAACATGAAAAATTAGTCGTCTTACTGTAATCACGCGTATAAATTTCAAAATTTTTGAAATTGCTTATTTCCTCTATCGGATATTTTCTAATCAAAAATTTGATGGTACACTCCGTCACTGCTAATGTGCAGGAAACTCACACGTGACAATCTTAATCATCAGCGGATCTCTTCATTCTGCACCACTGTCACATCTAGAACCTATGATCTGTTGAAGAAAGGTTTCTGGCCAGTGCTGCCAGATAGGCGCTGCGGCTTACCCCCAGATAATTCATATTTACCCCTAAAATTACCCTAAGTAGCCATAGTGACGTCATTTCTGGCAAACTTTTCGGCACTCTCAAAAACCAGGTTATTTAAATGTAAATTTTATGTGGTTAAATTACCATGGATCATAGATTTGACGACAGCGCATTGTGATTAGTACTTAAGAAAACTCAATCGGTCACTCAGTTGAATAGATAGAGATAGAGGGTATGGTAAGGTAGAAATATCAATTTTGAAACAGTATAACCAATATCCGCTTATAGAAATGATTGAACGTTTTTATTTTGATTTTTGCATTTTCTTATATCAGAAAAAGATATACATGACATAATTCGATATTATTATTTATTGAAAAATCCCTTCCGGAAAAATGCATTATCAAATTTCCGAATGCCCTAAACAAAACCCGGAATATTTTTTCCCCTGTTTGTCCCCTGATGCTTTTAAAATAGCCCTAAATCTAGGGTTAAATTCCCTAATATGGCAGCACTGATTTCTGGCCCACTGCTATTTTTTTCCAAAAGTTTGTGAAACCCATCACTTTATATTTTCAACGAAGACATATGAAGAAAAGTTGTACTTAGAACGTAGGAACTGTCGTATTTCTCTACAAGGTTGGTCGAGTTTGTGACTCTTATTACTGGTTCGTTGGATGATGGACAACAAAACCTACACGGAACTTGCTGAGGTATTTGACAGGTTTAATAAACTTTGTCAATTTGGCATTTCTGATCTCCTACACTCCTGAATTTCTTCCTATGTTGTTAGTCGTGCTTGTCAAGTCATCTTCAAAGGTTGTGTTTCCTTACCTTTTTATCTCTCATCTAGTGTTCCCCAAGGTTCCATTCTTGGCCCTGTATTGTTCATTTGAAACTCGTTTCGCGGAAAATTCATATTTCTTTATATATATATATATATATATATATATATATATATATATATATATATATATATATATATATATATATATATATATATATATATATATATATATGTATATATATATATATATATATATATATATATAAATATATATATATATATATATATATATATATATATATATATATATATATATATATATATATATATATATATCATCAAAATGATTAAGGGAGATAATCTCTGGAGTGGCCGATTCGATTGAGCTGAAATTTTTGAAGGACTTAGATGTATATAACAGGTAGGTCCATGACTTGCTAGAATTCAGATATCTTAAACCTTTTGGCGTCGGCGGGCATTTTAGTGAATTTTCAGGTACTCCTATATTTTCAAGCAGTGTAAATTTTTGTTAAAACAAAGGAATAGGAATGAAAACTTATTATGTTTTTAGTTTGTTCATGATAAAGAAGTGGAAATTTGGAGCCTTGTGTAGGCGCTGAGTGCCTAAAAGTAGGCTAGGATTTTTTTTCAAATTTCGATTTGTCATAACTTCTAAGAAAAACAATGAATCATGGTAAAATTTTCAGAGCGTTTTGATGTAGACTAGAATTCACACATGGACTTTCAAAACTGTGGGGCAACTCTGTAGCTACAGCAGGCTCTTAAAAAAAATCCTTCTTAAAATTTTTGATTTTTGAAAATAAATTCAAATTATTGGTAAATTTTGAATTTTGTCCACCAATTCAAACAAAATATTCGAAAATGCCTCGGTAAACAAGAACGGCAACCCGTGATCAAATTACCTATATTTTCAGCACTCAAAACTTCTGTTCACGAGAACTGACGATCGGATAATGCGGTCAATATGAAATTTACAGTACATGTTGAAATTAGAAAAAAGTGATTTTGAAATACGGGCAACACTGTGGCAGTGGTGCCATTTGGAAAAATCACTGAGGAAAAAACTTTTTTTTGGCCTATAGCTTCCGATTTAGCCACCAGATTTTAACAAAATTCAAGCAGTAGGTGAATGTTACTCTAAGATTAAAAATTAGTATAGGGTCGCCAGCTATGGCAATTTTTATCTCCTAAATATTGTAAATTTGCTCAAAAAAATAAAGGTTTTTTCCCTATAACTTCCGATGCAGTAATGAAATCAAAACGAAATTCATGTGATAAGTGGATCTTGTTGCATTTCTAATTCTGTAGGAATTTCGTTGAAAAATTGTGAAAGGGTTGCTAGCTATGATGAATTTCGTAATTTATTGACATAACATTTCCAAATGGGAATGATCCTGCAATGACAATTTACAACAAACAGTTACGTTTCAAAAAATTTAAAAAGTTTGGACGGTGGTAGCCCTAAAATTATATTCATTCCCATAACTTACAGCGCAGCCATTCAATCGAAACGAAATTCATAGCGTGGGTTTAATACAACGTGAAGCAGCTATGGTGCTAGCACATGATTGCCAGCACCAGACAATTTCGTAAATATTGCACCAACAGATGCTTCCATTTTGTATTCATAAGCAAAGCATTTACAATAAAATAAGCAACCGATATTTAAATGTTCCGAGTTTTGGAAATTTTTCGAATGTCAACCCCAGACATAGTTTAATCGCTGAAACTTTCGATGATGACACTACAGCCACAGGGTTACTAGGATTTTCATTAAATTTCTGTAAGACCTGATCCTATCCAAGACTACTAAATTCTCTGAATTTTATAATGATCTGGTTATCCGGTCATGAGTTCCCATTAACATAATTTTCGAGTGCCCGAAAAATAAGTAATTTACTGACGAGTTACCACACTGTCTGAGAAATTTGGTAAATTTTAAGCTGATTACGTAGAGAAAGAATAAAATTTATCATTTGTTGGCATTTTTTCTCGAAAATCAGGAGACTCAATTATATTTAGAATTTCTTTTCAAGTGCCTACCGTAGCTCCAAGGCTGTCTGCTCTTTTACAAAAAATCACACAAGTCTAGTGCTTATTAATATTAATACGTCCTGGAAATTTGGTAAAGATTTCGTGACACTTTCAGAAGTTATCGCAACTTGGGGGGTCGGTAGCTTAGACTTAGAAAAAAAACTTAGAAAAAACTCCAACTCGTCATCATAGCCAAGCCTAAAGCATTATAAGTTTTCATTTTCTATACTTGTTTTTCCATTTTATTCTTTCCATAGAATATCTTTCCCAAATACCTGAAAATTCACTGCAATTCCCGCCACCGTCAAAGGTTTAAAGATGGTACAGTGACATAAATAGATGATACAGTGGAATGCTGAATTCCAGACATTTTTCCATCGCCTGCTTGAGAGTAAAAATCTGATCATTGTTGATTTGCCTGTTTGGTGTAATGTAGGCCCTTCATATTTAATCAGCTTAGCAGGTATGCCGTCGGCTTCAGGGGCTTTGTTAAATTTCAGCCGACTTATGGCTCTTCGTATCTCTTCTATGCTTGGTGGCGGCAACATAAAATCGTCTTCTTGCATTGGTGGAACCTCCTGTTCTTCGTTGAGCTGACCTTTTAGCAATTCACTAAAGTGCACTTCCCATCACTCCAGAATGCCTTCGCGATCGGTGATCAGGTTGCTCTCTTTGTCCTTACAGTAAGTGCAGCGTAGTGTGTACTACGTCATGTTTCCGACTATTTGTTAGAACTTCTGCGCCAGGTGCGTACCTCGCTCTCGAGCTCTTTCTATTTCACAGATTAGGTCTTTTTCCCAGGCTGCTTTCTTCTGTCTTTGCAGTCTCTTCCCTGTTTTCTGAGCTCTTTATATTTCTCCTCACGTGCCCGCGTTCTATCAGATTGCTGCATTGCCCGGTATGCAACATTCTTAAACGGCCCACAGACGAGAGATCTCGTCGACAACTAGATCTGCAATATGCGATATCTGCAACGAAATTCTCTGTCTGTGGGCTAGTCTCAGGTTGCATTTTTAGTCTCTGCAACGGTTGCAGTAAATATCAAATTTTTTTGATTTTTGGTGGGCGGAGCTACTGGTCGACGACCACGTTGCTGTGTCTGTTGTGATTTTGAGACTAGAATGGAGATCTCATTTGAATTTAGTGTAACGTAATGGTAACATCATTCGAAATCATTGGTTTAACGGACTGTGTACGAAATGGCTCAACAATAGTCAGTTAGCATACCTCATGATCCCGTTAATATTTTATATATTTCAGGAAATATTTATGAACGAAAAGAATAAATGTGGAACAATAATATCTTTAAACATTTGGCAGCAACGGATATTTAGTTCATTTTCAGTGCTGCCCGCCTATGATGACCGCCAATTAAAATTCAATAAAAAAAGTATTTAGAGGGCTACATGTGTCTGAACCAGAAAGTACAAATACCTAGATACCCGTACATACCTGTTCGAAATAAGTTTACGTGAAACATAATTTTAAACCCTATTAAGGCACAATTGCTGCCAGCTCATGATACATACAAATTTATAATTTTCTTCGAAAATCAGTTAAGACACCTTTAATATGAACAATTAGTGCCTGGCTATGATGATCGCCAATGAAAAATTATTTAGAGGTATCAATGACTAGGCTACAGATGCCTGAAGCAGAAAGTACAAATACCTCAAATACCCGAGTATATGTACCTGTTCGAAATCACTTTACGTAAAACATCATTTGCTAACAATGCTTACAATGTATGTCCTCCGTTTTCTTACAACGAAAATGACCTGAAAACACCCATTCCAAAGCGTGTGTTGCCTCAACGAAAACAACGTTCGAATGAGATTGCAATTCAAGTTGCGATTAAATTCTGTGTCTGTGGCAAATCAATTGAGATCCAGTCGACGACCAGATCTCCGTGTCTGTGGGCCGTTTTACTCTCCCTCCATCGAGGGCAAGTCCTAACGCAGGAGCCAAAGGTGTTACTGGTATTTTCATCGCGTAGGGCAGGCGTGTTGATTCGAGCCTGGTTCGCGGATGCAATGCTTCTACACTGAGAAAAATACTTCTATTTTTTGAAGAAAAATGAACACATTATCAAAGAAAATTGGTAATGATTCTGCGCCAAAGAAATATTTACTCAATCCAAAGAAAGAAATTTCTTTATTTCAAAGAACAAATGCTGTACTTGCCCTGGGTAAAACTTGGTATAGTTTCAAAGAAATATTTATTCATTCGAATGAAAAGAATTTATTCATTTCAAGCACTGATATTGCACGTGCCCTGAGTAAAATTTGATATAGTTTCAAGAACATCTGGCATAAATCAATTCACGTACGATCACCGAACTTAAGCAGTGCTGGGCGCGGTTACTACTTCGATGGGGGACGGCTTTGAAAGCATCGCATGTTGTTGGCACGCAGAAACTCTGAAAAAAAAATGTTCCTTCTTTTCTTTTTTTTAAAGTGCCACATTTTTTTTCTTATTTTCTGAAGCGCTAGTATTATTTATGCCTAGTCGCCAATTTAAGCTATATTGTGACACTTAATCAATGGAGTTAGGACAACTGTAGACGAACAAAGTCAACCATGAACCCGGCGGAATTCGAACCCACGAGCGGTAGATCGCTGCTTTGGAATGACACGTTAGCGAGCTAAGCTATCGACCCTTTATTTGTGTAGAGGAAATGTTGATAGAAGTCATAAAAACTATCAATTTTTTCGTTGAATGTTGAAGCATGGTTGTTGTTGAAACATAGAAAAAAATAAGATATAATTTACTAAATTCATAGACATAATTTACAAGATTTGAGGAAAATTACTTACTTGAAATAAAGTAAAGCAAAAATTGTATTCCGTTGAATGTAAGAAATTTTTCAATGATATTTATACAAATTACTGATATCAAATAAAAGTTTATTTGATTTGTGGAAGATTTCACATCTCGTAAACAAGTAAATATTTTCTTTGATTTTCGGAAACATATTTTTCTGAGTGTACGCAAAGCAATTCGCACTCAGAGAACCATACCAACAGTCTAAGACCAATGACAAACACAGCGGTTTTTGCGAGGCGTTTCCCGAGAGGAAAACCGAGTCGGTATAGTTGTGCATTACTTTAGCATTGTGATGACACACACCGCGGTGCGAACCGCCTCTCGGTTTCGGAACCGAGTCGGTAGATGAGAGGAATGACCCACCGACTCGGTTTTCCAGCGTTTTTCGATATGTTTATTGCTGCGTAGTCCGATCGAGCTGAAATTTTCTGGATGCATTGATGAATGCATGGGATAGGGGAAGGAAAATCTGATAAGAAAACAGATTTTTGAAGAATGGTTAGGATACAGTATTGGAAAATGAAACATTTGTGGGCACTTGGTTTCTAAAAGTAGGCAATTACAGATTTTCAAAGAAAATTAGTATTAGAATTAATTTGCCCAAAATTCATATGCATATATATACTTACGTATATATGTATATACATATATATACATATGGATGTTTCCACGACTACTTATTCACAAGCATCTATATGATACTCCGACGTAATTTGTAACTGAAACGACTCGATAAACGCTTCTGAAAACCGCTGTGTGTGTCGGCCGACGCGCCAAACCGAAGCGTTCTGAACTGGCCTAAGGCCAATGACAGACAGTTCGGTTTCACCGAAGCGTTTAACGCTTCGGTTTGGCGCGTCGGCTGACACATACAGCGTTTTTGCATACTTGCAAGTACGAAAATACCGTTTTCCGCCGCTAAACAGTTTTCCACTGCCAAACAGTTCGTTTTAACAAACGAAAAACGGTTCGTTTAAAAAAAACGAAAAACCATGAAAAACGATTCGTTTAAAAAAAAAAAACGATTCGTTTAAGAAAAATGATTAATTTTAGAAATGCTCTTCGTTTTAGAAAAAAAAATTCGTTTTAGAAAAACTGTTTGTCGCTATTTGGAAAAACTGTTCGTTCGTTTTTTGCAGCCAAACGTTTTTTTTCAAACTGTTTGGCGTTTTTGAGCCCATCACTAGTCGTCGTTGTGATATCAATCCGGTTCCGAGGCTAGTTGATGGTTTCGGGATAACCGCATCGAGAAGCATTTAACGGGAGGACTAGCCTGAAAATATTTGCCAGCCTTTTGTGAGAAAAAAGCTGTTGCCCGCAGCAGGCTTTCATCAGCCGACACAGTTGCGGCACGTGCATATATTCATATACTACTAGTTATTCTCCCTATCCGACTGACGGCCCGGCTTCAAGTAATGTATTGTAAACAGGATTAATTCAAGGAAACGGTAAAGTTTTGTTAGCTAATGAAGAGATAGAAACTATATGTGATAATATTTAGCTTAAACATTTAAAACATCTCGTGAATTTTTCCGGAGCCATGACTTTATCGAAATTCTACAAAATGGGATGAGTGAGCTCTCCTCGATATCAATGAACATTTTCTGCCGTATTCTTTTGTTTTGTCCTCCAAACAAAGACTTTTTTGTTGTTCTTCAACCAAAAAGCGGCCTTACGCAAGCTTTTGGGGAAAAACATACCTAATTGCAGCAAAATTCTGTTCAAATAAATCATTCCATCAGTTTCCGACATGCATGAAAACAAAACGAACAATGAAGAGTAAATGCGCTACAGACAAGTTGCGTATTTTTGCTAGATACTAACAAAAGCGCAACGATCAATAAACTGCCGAATTGATACTCTTCGTGGTTAACCATTCCACATGAAAACTTCGTCGTCAGCAAATTATCCATTCATTACAAAGGCCTTGATAGAAATCGATTCAGCAACCGAGAAAAGATACGTGAACATTTTTTTTTATGGATACAAGTAAACAATCAAGTGCAGCTGGGAAAACTCAATAGTTTCCAACTTAAAAGCAACTTGTATATTCACCACAAACAAACTGCCGTACAAAAAGTCTAACAAAGTTGGAGTATTGTTACTTCGTCATCAATATGTGCATACAAAATGTGTGTGTTGATGCAAGAGGAAAGACGATAGATGGATCGTCTAATTTTCGCGTTTGCATTCAACATTTCAGCGGGCAGGCGGCAAGTCAGTGCCCTCGTCTTGTAGCATGTGCAAGATTTTGCAAGTCAACCGTCACCATCCTGAATGGAACACCACGATGCAACTCAGGTAAGCATGAGCAGCTTGGCAGCTGGATACATATGGATCAAGATGCAGCGGCCCCAGCAGCAGCAACAGCAGTAACTCTTCAGCTCAGCCAACAACAATTTTCCTCGATAGCCATTCATTGTTCTTGAATTTGCATATAATGGAGTGTGCGCGAAAAACCAACTGCACTGCCAGCAGCATCAGGCCCTCCACGTCAGGCTGCAGCCAGGTATCATCACAGCACAGGTATCATCAGCGGCATTGGAATCGGCATTGGTCTGATGGATGCATCCGCGGAACTTTTTCTTTCCAATTTCCCATTTGATACGAATAATTTTCAATGTCTCTCTTTCGTGCTGCATCCTCGACGTTGGGAAAACAGAAAAGTTTATTTCCAATTAAAATTACCGTTAGCTGTCTACTGTTGCATCTACACCATATACTAGCTCGTATGCAGAGCTGCATATGCCCTGCAGTATACACAAAGTGTCCATATCTCAATTTCAATTAAATCGAAATTGACGGCTTGAATGATGTTCACTTTGGAGATATAAAGTATTCAGATGGATCATTTGCAGTGTTACGGAGCCGATCGGTGCGAAGAGGATAGATATGGTACTTGCAGAAATGCACTCTCTGTGCATATTTACTCGTGCAGTAGCTACGTGAATAATTTCGATGCAATTCGCAGCGGACGTGTCACGAGTAGTTAAAACTGACTGTATATTCAGTCAAAGTGAAATTTTTTAGATAGAGTACTAATCGCAATTCGTCGGAACAAAGAGGCTTGAGAAAGAGTAGCGATTCCGTTGAAAGCGAATAATTGGGATTGAGTCGTTTGATTTTGTAGCTTTTTGCATAATTATGATGAGATGGATTTAATTATGTAAGCTAAGAAGCTGCAAATAGAAAATAGAGAAGTTTCTTTTCAATCTGGTTATTGTATTGCATTCAACCTGGTATTGTATTGCATTCAACCTCATACACATGAGAAAATGATATTTTATAAAGAGATAAATAAATACGGATAGGTATATACGATTAAAATTCGATAGTAATAATTTCTAATGCATAATATATTATGCATGTAGACGTTAGATCATCATTAGTTAAATGTGATTTTATCGGTTTAATGCTGCCGGAGATGAATGAATGCAATTATGATCTAGGATGCAGTGCAAGTCGGAATTGGTTAAAGAATGTCAATGATCTTTAACCCTTTGTCGCCGGCGGCCATTTTAGTGATATTTTTAATATACCTATTATTCCGTCCCCAAACAATTTTTGCAAAAATTAAGCTAACGAAATGAATTTCGAACGTGTTTTAAATGCGAATCGGATAATGTTTTGGAATTTTTTAACCCCATGTGTGCGCTAGGTGCCTAAAAGGAGATCAGAATTTTTGAAATCAGGAAATATTGGTACTATTTAGTTGTAAATTTGTATTGTGTTTAATGAGCATGTTGGCAACCCTCAAGCTAGGGCAGGTGCTGAAAGTGAAAACATTCAAATCATCGACTCTCCTGAAAAGTTGTCGCTTTTTGGAAAAAAAACCACTCATATATAAATATTATGCTTTGTCTCTATAGCCAAAGTAAAACATTTGAAATTTTCCAACGGGCAAGAACGGTAACCCTTCCCCAATTTACCTATATTTTTAGCATCAAAAACTTCTATTCACGGGGACTCACGCCCCGATAATCAGAAATAGTTGAAATTTACAGAACGTATTGGTCTTAAGTAGAACCAGGTCTGATAGAAGCAATTTCGAAATGAGGGAAATGTTGTGCCAGTGGTCCCATCTTCAAAAATTACTAAGAAAAATAACTGCTTTTGGCCCTATAAATTCTGAATCAGTCATTCGATTTTGACGAAATTCACACAGTAGCTGAACCTTACTTAATCTTACTTAAACCACGTTTGCTAGAAATTTGGTTGAAAAATTCTGTTGGAACTGCTAGCTATGGCATTTTTGGTGTCTTGAATTTTGAAAATTCCTGAGAAAAATTAAGCTCTTTGCCCTATAGCTTCCAGTACAGTCTTTGAATCATAACGAAATTCAAATGGCAAATTAAACTTATTGTAGGCAATATTCAGTAGAAATTTAAGTTCAATACAATGATAGGGCTGCCAGCTATGGTTGTTTTTGTATTTTGATTTTAGCATAGAATTTTCAAATCGTAGTGATCTTATCAGTGGCGTGGCGTGATCATTTACCGAAGGGAAGCAATTGGTTCATATCCATGGTTGATTAAGCTTTCTGCAAATTTGTTATGTGTAATAGAGTCCCTCTATAAAAGCACCCACGAATTATTAACGGGGACGTGAGAGTAGCCTTTCTGTATTGTTATGAAAATAAACGCTCACAGACCTTCACACAAAAAGAAAGCATATCAATATTTATCGGTAAAATAATAACAATCTCAGAACTAAAAACTTAATATTTTTGAAAGCGGCTAAATTCAGAAGAATTGAACAGGTTTAAAAATCTGAAACTTTATCAGGATGAAAATCTTGAGTTTATTTTAAAAATTATGTTATCAATTATATTGACATAAGCACGTGTAAAGGTTTAATATTCTCATTGTTGTCAATTATGAACCTTGCTCTTCTACGACGTTGTGGTATTTGGCAAATCGACCATAATTCGTTCCCGATTTCCATAAAACTATTTTCTAAAGATTGTATTCGATCTTCAAATTTTGCAATTTTTTGAAAATGGTACAGTATATCACATTGTTTGAACTGTTAATAATATATTATATTATGTTTTTTTTTTATTTTTTTTTAGAAGAAAACATTAAGCAGAAAAATTAACCGAAAATCTTTAAGCAAAACAAAAAGCCCGCTCTCAATATTAACGGTCTATCCGCCCAAATTAATACTCTCATTTTCAGTTACATATTCAAAGAATTCTTTTGATTGCTCTTTATTATAGAAAAAATGCTAAAATTAACCGGCCAACAGTCCAACGTGTGTTTGGACCTAATTTTGGAAACCTTTTTTGAGGAATAAATGCAAAGCAAATATACTCATTGTTATTGTTGAAAAACTAGTAATAGATTGGGGAATAGCTATATTCGCGTATATTATTGCATGATTTTGATAAAACTAAATTTAGTCAATGTGGGAAGCAATCAATAAATATTGCGGTTTTATACATTTCTTTTATACGTGTTTGTAATTCAATTGTTTCGCCAGATATTACAGGAGCTACTCATAGCTTTAAAATTTAGGACAGTATGCAAAACAAGGTTAAATGAACGGGACGCAGTTTGGTTATCAGAAACATCTGTAAAATTCATGAAAGTTTAAAGAAAGCTTTATAGGATGAAGTAATGTTAGCAAAGGTTGTTCAAAGCTGTGGACGATTGGTTGTTTTATCTAACATTATTGCTATGAATTTGCTTTCCAGAATTTCATTACAAATCTCTTTCAATATCTTTTTAATAAACTACTCATGAGATTGTTTTGAATATAATTTGATGTTCCGGAAAAAAACATTAGCTTGGTCCAGATGAGCTCTATCAAAATTTTTTTTCTTTAAATGATTTTCCACTATAGCAAGAATCCACATTTTCTTTGTAACTATGTAATGCTTGTTCTTGACACCCTAAATGACGCACAATGTATATTAGAATCTTCATTATTTCTCTATTTCTCCTAACTTTGAGCAATATCACTGACTATTTACATTGATTACTCAGCAATTCTTTAATTCTTGGGCTGGATCCGAACTTGGAAAGTAAGAGGACTGATTGGAAATGACCAATGCTTTTTGTATTATGCCTGTTCACAGTTTTTACATTAATTAAATTAAAAAATCCGATACTTCACCGAACGTTTGAATCGTTTGAAAATAACACACATGGCCAGCAAAATTATTTTTGTTTGATATTACCGAGTTTTTCATTTATCAATTTTGCAATAAAACTTTCTTTGTTAAATAGACAATTTACGAATTCAGTTTCGATCGATCCTTGTTGATGATTACCTTTTTTCAGCAAATTACCGAGATTCAAAGAGAAATCGAATAAGTTTACGAACAGAACAAATAAAAACTTTCACGTATTTCAACCTTTCACTGTTTCAAATATCAATAAAAAAAATCATGTAATTTTACACAGTAATTTTACACAATTCTAGTCTACAGGTTCACCTATTTTGAAAATTTATATCAGCCAAATATAAGGGAAGCAATACTTCCCTTGCTTCCATGAACGCCACGCCACTGGATCTTATAGTGAAAATAAACACGAAATATTAAGATCTAGAAAATTTCTTTGCATACCTATAACTTCCAATGCAGTCATCGGATCAATTCGAAATTCACACAGCAGGTTGACTTCAACGTAAGGTTGATGCGACATATTTTTGGCTTCGGTGCTAGCAAAGGGCTTCTAGCACTAGGCCTTTTTGTTATTTTCGTTGCAATAAATGCTTGCATTAAGTATTTCCATCGTAAACATTTGCAATCAAAATAAGTAAAAATTTGTTTAATTTAAACCAATTTTTTCGTTTAGAAGCTAGATCTATTTTTGTTTTGACATATATCGATATTTCGAGGGAAATCTGCCCTCTTCTTCAGTGTCTATTGGTCTGATCTTAAAATAACTTAGATATCTTATTTAAGGTGCTTACTTTTAAAGTATTTACTAATACTAATTACCTGCTAATTACCCGCTAATTATCTATTGATTATATACTTAAATACATTTTACTATCTATATTAATCACATTATCATCATAAAGTATCTGTTTAAATTAACCTAAACAATGGTGATACACAGTTTCCTTGGGCTGTGTTTAGTCGCCTATCCATCGGGGTTTTCCATATGTTCAGGCTTTCGTACGCATCCAGTTTTCGTACCTGCTGTACTTCCTTAATCACCTCCACGTTGTCCCACGTTATGCTGTGCTCCTCCTCCAGGATGTGTTTCGCTACTGCTGATCGTACTATCGTTGTGTTCTTTTTCCTTGCTGAGACTGATTCGCGCTTATGTTCGGTTAGTCTAACACCAACTAACCGTTTCGTTTGTCCAATATATATTTTGTTGCATTCTGGGCAAGTAATTCTGTATATTCCACATTTCTTATCTTTTTTGTCTTTCACGTGACATAATATTGTACTTAACTTCTTAACCCTACTGGTTGGAACTGCTTTCATATCAAAGCGTTCAAGGAGCTCCTGAATTTGCTTGAATATTGACGTAAAAATAATTGGAACTCTTATGGCTGGTTTTTGTTTTTCTTGTATAAAGAGTGTCGTTATCAGATCACGCTGTATTCTGTCTTTCTTCTTTTTGACAAGGTTTCCAATTATTTTCTCGTCAAATCCATTTTTTCGCGCGGTGTCTTTAATATATTTAACTTCTAAGTTAAAACTTTCCTGATCCATGGGTACTGTTAATAGTCTGTGGATCATCGAGTTAAAGGGTGCCATTTTTTGGGAATGCCAATGATCAGACATGGAAGATGTTGTTCTTTGGGTGTGTGTGGGCTTCCGGTAGATATTAAACCTAAGAGAACCTTCTTTCCGTATGACCATGAAATCCAAGAATGGTAGTTTTCCATTGTTTTCGACTTCCATTGAAACTTGGATATCCTTATGTGCTTGATTCAACTTCTTCAAAGTTTCTGCCAAAGCATTCTTTTTTACGATAGCTAGAATGTCGTCCACATATCTCATCCAGACACGAGGAAGCGATCCTTCTTCATGAAGTTTCTTCTCCAGTCTGTCCATAAATATCTCGCTCATTAGTGGGGATAAAGGATTTCCCATGGCAACACCTTTCATAGCTTTAAAGTATTTCCCCCTGAAAGTAAAGTAACTTTCATTCATGCAGACTGAGGCAAATTTCAAATAGTCTTTAGCCCTCCTCCTCCCCTCCGGTGAGTTATGCCTCTCTTATAACCAGTCCTCAAAGAACGTGAGTGCTTGTTTTACCGGCACGCTTTGGAATAGAGCCTTGACATCAAATGATACAACTTACTCATCTTCCCCTATTGCTGCCACTCTTCCAAGTTGCTCTATCACCTCGTCACGATTTTTGACTGCTCTATCGCTAATCTTCCCTAACGCCCTACACTCGTCTACAATCCACTTTGCGATTCTCCTTGTCGGAGCGTTTGTGGCAGTTACAATTTCCCTTAGCTCATTTCCTTCCTTGTGTATCTTCGGAAGGCACCTAATTCTTGGCAACGCCGGGTTTGAAATCCGCAGCTTGTTGATCTCTCCAATCGTCCCTTTGCACTCTTTCAAGATTCTTTCAACTCGTTTGATAGAGTCTGGTAAGGGATCTTTCCTTAGCTCATGGTAATCCCCGTTGTTGAGCTTTTCCACTACATTTAAAAATGGCTAGTGATTCTTTAGGTAGAAAAGGGGCCATATTACATGGCTCAGAGTACTATGTACATGGCGTATGGGACCATAAATAATGCGCTAAGCATAAATAATGCGCTATGCTAGTATACACAGTTACTATTTCAAATTTTATATATATGTTTGTCGTGATAACACTCAAAGTAGAATAATTGTTGTCAATTCTCATATTCAACCAATTTAACACTTTTTTTATAAATCGACAGCCTAGAAAGGAAATTAAATTTTGTTATAAAATATTCCCATTCCATTTTAGCACTTTACGCGAAATATTGTCAACGGATATTAAAATGTACTGGCTGACGTCAAAGAGCCCAAATAGTTCTTGTCATGTAGTCTTCGTATGCAATGGGAAGAGCAAAGTAGTTTATAGTTAGCATATCCGTAGTTAGAGCTAAATCCTCTGACTGATATGGATCGAAACAACAACACAAATGCTCATAGTCACGCATTACTTAGCAAATATTTAGCATGTTAGTATGTTTTGCAAACATTGGCTGAAATTTGCTAAAAGCATTACGAACACTGGATATGATAGTTGAATTATTTCAGAACATAATAATGCTGATTTCATCATTTCCCCATTCCCCAAAATAAAACTAATATACGCCTCTACTCATCGCTTAATCCTTGAACACAAAGTGCTATCATTTGCCGCACCTTCTGTCGTCAGCTGGCCATCATTAATGGGTGTGGTGCACAGTATTGACTATACACATTACATTTTTTCCTCAACATGAACGATATTCAAAATATTACTCTCCAGGAAAACTTCAGTTGGGAGCATGAAAGCGTAACGTAAAACGTACAAAAACATTAAAAACTGCCAAACGAAAGTCAAATTTCAAATTGCCAAATTGTGTGAATTCATCAAATTAATTTCATCTGATTATTCACCAGCCGTGTGGTGAAGATGAAAACAGTTTACGAAACGACCGCATCAAAGTCATTGCCAAACTCGATCCGAATCAATTTTCCAGCTTCATGATGTTCTCGGTCCAGTCGCGTTGACCTTGAATTAGCAAAGATGACCTATGCGTGCTACGGTACTTTAACGAAACACTTTTTCAACACGCATTGTTATTCGATCAGCCCCCACACGGTGGGCAACACACTTTTTTGCTCATTTTCAAGTACCTGCGACAGGAAAATCAATGGATGTGGAGGTTGAGTGGCGATCCAAATGGAAACACAATCACCTTGTTAGCTCAGATAAATTGCTAGCAATTAAAAGTAGACGAATTAATGATTTCGGCTAATCTGGCTTAGTGAAGTGCCAATTACAGTGCTGTAGTTGGTCCATTCGTTCGTCGGTATTCCGCGCCGTAAAATCTTTATACGTTCGGTTTATGGCCAGCCAGCGCTGGTCCGGCAAAATTAATAACCCGTGAACGTGCTGAAATCTCAAAAATTCATTTCGAAGGTGATTTCGATTCGAGCATTGAAGAAAATGGTGAGAAGATCTGAAATGTTCGATTAACCAGTGTGTACATGATTTTGCAATTTGCTGGACTTTGTTGATACATACAAAGTAACACGCCCTGCCCGAGTCGATTTCAGAACGTGAATCGAGGGAGATAATGGCAGTGCCTACATGACATAATTTTTTTCATATTTTCAGATGATATCGGCGGGGCTCGACAAGCCACCGCGATTACTCCGAATCGAAAATGAAATTAAGTAAAAGTGAATTTGATAGTTGAGGAGAATGATGGTGATGTGATGGATTGGTTGATGTATTGCGAAAACTGCATTGAGGTGTCCAGTCAACGTTATTAATTGATAGTTGTTGATTTGAAATTAATAAAGATGGGATCGTTCGAATTATCTTTTAAACTTATAATTTTTCGAAATGTGTGTCATTGCTGGATGCAGAAAGTAGTTCTATGAAATATGCGATTGTTTTCGTTAATTACTGGCAATGCTACAGTGCGCGCCATGAACTAAAAATTTTCAAAATCAAATAAATATAATTACCTATATAGTTTGTATCTGCGCACTAAGTGCGCAGGCGATAATTACGATTAGTCGAATTTGATCGTTAACAAGCCGTGTAATTTTAGTTTTGCATTAAGTCATACCTTTTACATACTCTGTGATCATGGTTAAGCAAGGTTCGCTGATCATAGTTTAATTGGATTTCGATTTTCTGCAAACTTAAATATAATGCATTAGATAGCATAATTTTTTTAAAAAAAGATGATCAATCTTTAAATTATGATCATTTTACTAAAAAAAGTTAACCAATTTTTTTTTATTGAATCAAGCTCAAGGCTAGAGTTTATAGTTCTATATGAAAGCATTGACTTTCACTTGGGGCAAGTTTTTGATTTGTATTGTAAACGAATATTTATACATGAAATTGGCCAGCTCCTCTTCTCTAAAAACTAAGAAAAAAAACCTAATTCGTGCATTTTTGCAAAGAATCTTCATGAACTGCCTCTTCGTATGAAGGTTGTTTAGCCTAGTGTAGTGAGTAGAGCACTCGTGTGTGGAGTCCTTGGTTCAAATCCAGGCACGGACAGCGGACTGCGCACCGAGTTTTAAGTGAAAAAATCTTAGGAACGCGCCATTTGATTGAACTGAAATTTTCAGGATACATGGGTATGTATGCAGAATAGTGCTAGGTCTCATAAAAAGTTAATAATCTCTAAGTCTTTGGCGTGGGCGGCCAGTTTAGTGATATTTTAAATATACCTATTATTCTGTCAATAAATATCTTTTGCAAAACCAAAGTTTATGGAATGAATTTCTAACATGTTATTGATGTGAATATGATAATATTTTTGAAATTTTTAACCCTATGTGTGCGCTAGGCGATTAAAATGAGGTACGGAAAATTTGAAAATTTTTGAATTGCGATAACTTTTGACCAGGATATCAGATCATTATGAAACTCGAAGGACATATTCATGTTACTAAGATGTATAATCAACTATACATATTTTTTTTATGAAAGTGTTGGTAACCCTACAGCTACGGCAGGCATTGAAAGTGAAAACCTTCAAACCATCGACTCTAATGAAACATTTTCCTCTCTTACAGTGAAAATCAACTCAAATATAAATCTTATGCTTTGTCTATACAACCAAAACAAAACTTTTGAAATGTCACATCAGACAAGAACGGTAACCCTCCTCCAATTTACCTATATTTTTAACATCAAAAACATCTGTTCACGAGAACGCACGACCCAATTATCAGATACAAATGAAATTCACAGAATGTATTGATATTAAGTAGCACCAGGTCCGATAGAAGCGATTGGGGAATGCGGACAACTCTGTGCCGGTGGGGCCATTTTGAAAAGTTATAAAGAAAAAAACTGCTTTT
The DNA here is from genome assembly GCA_963978885.1 of Nemotelus pantherinus. NCBI lineage: Eukaryota > Metazoa > Arthropoda > Insecta > Diptera > Stratiomyidae > Nemotelus > Nemotelus pantherinus. Next base: position 40,203,470 of record OZ022264.1, read on the forward strand.
TGCCCTGTGAATTTTGATTCAGTTGCCAGGTTTGCATGAAATTGACACAGTAGCTGAACCTTACTCTAAGTGTTAAACTTTGGCTGAAAAATTCGGTTGGTGCTGCCAGCTATGGTAATTTTGGTGCCTTGGGCTTTGAAAATTCGCTCAGGAAAATAAAGCTTTTTACCCTAAAACTTCCAGTGCAGTCATGAGATCAAAACGAATTTCTTCTAATAAATGGAACTTCTTATAGGCATTGTTCAGAAAGAATCTGGTTAAAAAAACCATGATATGGTTGCCAGCTATTGTTGGTTTTGTATTTATTTGCAATATCTTTACTAAGCGATTTTATCGTAAAATTTTAAAACGGTAATGATCTTGTAGTGACAACAAACAACAAATATTAAGTTTTAATATTAAATTTGAAAACTTTTGCGACTGATAACCCTAAATTTCTTTGTACCCCTATAACTTCCAATGTAGCCATTGGATCAAAACGAATTTGGGAGGGCAGGTTGATTTCAATATGAGGCAGATGTGATATATTTTTGGCTTTGATGCTAGCAAAGGGTATCAATAAATGCTTACGTTAAGTATTCATATTCCGAACATATACAATGAAAATAAGTTACCAATGTTGAAATATTCTAAGCTCTAGAATTTTTCCGGTCCCAAACATCTTTCGTTTTTTGATCCCAAACATCTTTCTATCTTTGTAACTTTCGATGAAATCATCGGATAAAATCAAAATCGATAGAGTTATTTGATTTTGACGTGAGGCAATTGTGGTAGGCTTTTAGCACTGAGCATTTTCTTTGTTTATGTTATGTTATTCTGCTTTCACAGTTGTGCAGTGTTTGGCTTTCCTAAATCTTGAAATTCATGCAAGTGATAGTACTGAAATCCTTTCCACACTATGAGTTTAAATGCATTGTTAAAATCAAAGTGGTTTTGCACTTGAAATAGGTTGAAGCACTTGTGATAGAATATGCACTCAAAATCTGCACGATTCTTCTATTGCTCATCGAACATTAATATTTCTAGCGGTTCGGGTGCGCTAGAGTTTTTTTTATATTGTTGTAAAATATTTAACTATAAGGGTATAACATTGTTGAGTACCTCCTATAAGATACTCTCCTCTATCCTGCAAGAACGCATAGCCCTATCATCGGACAATATCAATGTGGCTTCATCCAGGCAAATCAACAAATGATAAGATCTTTACGCTCAGGTAGGCGATGGAAAAATGTCTAGAATTCAATATTCCACTGTACCATCTATTTATAGACTTTAAGGTCGCCTATGATAGCATAGCCAGGGTAGAACTGTACAAAGCCATGAGAGAATTCGGCATCCCAAATAAACTGACACGATTGTGTAGGTTGACCATGACCAATGTGGCAAGCCAAGTTAAAATAGCCGGACTGCTATCCAGACCATTCAATATCATCAATGGGCTCCGACAAGGGGATGGCCTGGCCTGGCCTGCTTCCTCTTCAACCTGACGTTGGAGAAAGCAATCCAAGACGCTGGCACGTCAACGGGAGGGACTATCTTCACCAAGTCCTGTCAGGTACTGACTTATGCAGATCATTGAAAGATCAGAACTAGCTGTACGAGAATCCTTTATCCAAATCGAGCGAGCGGCCCAAAAACTGGGGTTGCACATAAATGAAGGAAAGACTAAGTACATGGTAGCAGCATCTGCAGGAAGAACACCTAGAGTCAGTCAAAACATCAGGGTAGTTGAGCATGAATTTGAAGTATCTTAGGTCAACTATCTTAGGCTAATTGTAGTAGCCAATAACAACATGGAGGAAGAAATACGCGGGGGCTACTCAAATGTAACAAAGCCTACTTCAGACTGTCTATGCTCTTCAAATTCCGAAATCTCACTCGAATACCAAAGCTCCCGCTGTACAAGACCATGGTCCTGCCAGTACTCACGAAACGATCCGAGACTTGGTTGCTCACCAAAAGGCCCTCTGACCCCTTAGCCGCGTTCGAGAAGAAAGTCCTGAGGAGAATCGTTGGCTCCATATGTGAAAAAGGACAAATCCGGAGATGCTACAACCATGAATTGTACGCTATCTACCTAGGAGCAGATATAATTACTAAGATAAACCTCGGTAGACTTCGGTGGGCAAGACACCTAGCTCGAATGAGCTTGGAGGGTCCGGCGCAAAAAACCCTTTGCGGCAAATTTTACGGCAGAAGACAGCGCGGGAGACCTTGCCTGCGCTGAAGAGATGCACTGAAAAAAATTCTTTTCATAATAACAATGAATGTAGATCATCAACTTCATATTCATTAATACAAGGAACAATTCATAATACCAATGAAATTATTCATCATAATATTTCAGAAGATTAAGAACAATTCATTAATGCTATGAATCGACTTTCATCGAAAAATCTAGCTTGTACAAATGCACAAATACATGCACAAAGTTTCATTATTAGTGCAAGTAATGTACACCTTCATGATGCTGATGAACGCATTCATTAAAACAATGAACCTTATTTGTTACTACAGACAATATACTTTGAGAAACTTCGTTGAAGAAAAAGTTCTTACTATCAATGCACACGTACATTAAAACAAATTTTGAGCTCATCATATTTATGTATATTCACTGAAGTCGGGAATTCTTGACACACAAGCTGACAAGACGCAATCGCAACAAGTTATTAACAAGTGAAGTTAGAAAAATAGTATTATATGTTAGTGTTTGGTGAACGTGTTTTTGTGGTCATTTACTGTAAGTATACATATAATATATATATCATTCATATTTCATATTTTTCCGCCTAAATGAGATACAGAAAATGACATCACTAAAGGATATTCTGACTAAATGGCCAGAATATAAAAAACCCACAGGTTTTCGTTTGGTAAGTTACTTTAAAAAAGAATAATAATTATTTCTTTCCATATAAATTTCTTGGGAAAAATATTGGTTTTTTTTCAGATTGATATGGACTTCAATGGACTGCATTCAGACAGTTCTTCCATCCTAGATAAATCGGAGGAGGAGTCCAAAAAAATTAAAGAATTTTCGATCGAAAGGGTTCGAGACAAAAATATTGCTCACACTTTATCCGCATTACATGACGCCGATTTTAACAACGGTATTGATGAGAATTAACATTTATTTCAATTAAGTATAATCTTCACTCTTTTCATAACAGATTATACTGCGCTTCAGCTCCTCCGAAGTATTCATGGCTTTTTGGTTCCAGCGCAAAGGATACCTAGAGTGAACAGTCAACAGTGAACAATATTTTTATAAGCTTACAATAAGAGTGAATGTTAATTAGTTTTTATTAAATATTTTGACTTAAGTTTTGCCAAAGAAGTGTTTTGAGTTCCTTGCAAATAAATTTATAAACCAAGATCTGCAATCAATTTAGTAAGAGAAAAGAATTTATGTAAAATAATTATAGTTTATTAATAATTATATTAAAGATATGTACCTTATCCCAAATCGACTGTGTTTTATTAATTATGTGAATTCTTTCATTATTATGCCACTTATGGAACATTTTCTATATTATGAACTTATTCATCAAAATAATGAACCTCTTTATAATATTAAGAACTCATTCATCTAAATTCTAAATTAATTCAGGAGCAAAATAACTCCATTCATCAATATGATGAATTTGTTCATAAATAATATGAATATAATATGAATGAAACTAGAATGAGATTCATAGCAACAATGAACATTTTCATTGATGATTTGGAAGTATACAATGCACGTATTCTTCATAACAATGATTTTCTTTCTTCAATTGTTTCAGTGTGTGAGTGCTAGGTTTGTATCACAAAACTGATGAACGGCTTTTCTTTATGCCAATGAACATCCCCATCGGTTGGAAAATGATGAAATTTTCATTGTAACGATGAAAATTTTCATCAATTATATGTACCTTTTTCGTTCAGTGTGGACACTCGCAGTCACGATCGAGCTCCGAATTTTTTGCGAAAAGCAGAGTTTTGTCCAGATTTTGAATTTTTGTTCTACCAGAAGTGTTCCTTATTACTAGACTCATTCATTAGACGATTCTAAAAATGTATTATTTATTTTGCATATTGCATACATTTTGCATATTGCATACATTTTGCATATTTTGTATATATTTTGCATATATTTTGCATAAATTACATATGCACAAACTCTCTGTTGCCCTGCATATCATTTATTGTCGTAGAGCGATCTTAAAGCCAATTAAATGAAACTGGCGGTGCTGTTTCCTGGAATAAATAAAATTTCTATATTTGTTCATATATCGAGAATACGATAGCAACTCGATTGCATGGTTAGTTTTGAGCGAATTACACTTCACTATGAGCGCAGATTTTTAGATCTCTCGAATTATTTACAAGTCGTTGCATAACCGTGTATCAAGTAGTTAGTGAAGTGATAATTGTTAAAACAAAGCGAAGACAATGCCAAAAATAACCAAATTGAGAAGTGCAAAGTTGGCTTGCCCAACTGAAGGAAAACTGTTTCACAGGCGATCAGGATGGACAAACTGTATATTGTCAAGCTTGTAATAAGGAGGTTGATAAATTTTTAATACTGCCTGTTAGTTGATTACAATTATTAATTACGTAAAATACTTATTCTTAATTACGTAAAATACTTATTGTATTTCGTTACTTACAATTAGATTCGATGTAAAGAAAATCACAATTGAGTCAACATTTAGATACTGTTGGGCACAAGAATAATGTTGAAGACAAAGATAATGCTACGAATGCTTCAAATATAAATCCAGAAACAACAAAGAAGAATTCATTTTATATTGATATGTGTCGAGCAATGGTCGTTGTTAACATTCCCTGAAGAAGCCTTAACAAAGAAATGTGGAGAAAGTTTCTTCAGAAATATAAGATGCAGAATATACCAGATGAATCGACATTACGAAAGAATTATTTACAAGATTGCTATAGTTTGGCCATTCAGGACATTCGAAATGAAATTGGTGGTAACCTGGAAAAAACTGTTGTAACATACTGCAATTCAAATTATAATAAAATAGCATAATGTCTAGCAGGCTTTTCAAATTGCATGTATTTTACATAAATTGCATATATTTTGCATATATTTTGCATATCTTGCATATATTTTGCATATATTTTGCATAAATTATGCATATATTAATAAGTTACAATAAAACAATTAAGAAACAAATATTTGATTTACATTTCTAATTATTACCTCCCTTATTTACAAAATACGTAAGTGCATAAGCATCCGCAGTCTACTTATTATAGACAACCTGTTTCAAGGACCATATACCGCTTTGATACGAAGACTGCATCGAAACTCATAGGATAAAAAGAATTTCAGGGTTACCACTCCATGAATTTAAAAATTTAGGAAATTTAAACACACTCAGTATCGGATGCTTTTTTTTATAAAATTTTGAAAGTATTATCTCCTACATCATAGATGATGAAAATGCTATATACTTGCTACACTTTACCAGCATTGTGATCAAAAGTTTACCATAACTGCTTCGCGTCACAACCAACCTAACCTGTGAATTAGATTTTCATCCGATGATTTTATCGTAAGTTCCAGGTACAGAAAAATGCTTGGGGTTGCCATCCGAAAAATTTTGACGATGACTGCAATTTTGGGCTACCATCCCGAAAACTTTTCAAATTTTCAAAATCTAAATGTTTCTTGTTTATTTTCACCACAAAATCATTGCCGTTTGAAAATTTAATGATAGCTTCGCTTAATAAGGAATGAAAAAAATCCAAAAAAAAATCATTCCTGGCAGCTATCATAATTTTTCAACCAAATTCCTTCCGAATTTTGACTCTAATATACGAATTCCGTCCAATTACTATATAAATTCCGTTTTGGTTTCATGACTGCACCAGAAGCTATAGAGCCAAAAGCTCTCATTTCGCGGATGAAATTTTCAAGATTTCGGAGACAAATATTACCATAGCTGTCAGCTTTATCTTAATTTATCAAACAAACTTGTCTTAAAATAAGGATCCGTAAGTGTGAGAGTTTCAGTAAAATTTGGTGACTGAATCGAAATTTAGAGGGCAAAAAGCAGTTTTTTTCTGAGTGATTTTTCAAGATTGCAGCATTTCAAAATTACTTCTATCGGCAGTAAATCCTGATTTCGCTAAAACACTAAAATGCCCGCTTTTTCCAAAGGGTAAAATAATTTTAAAATTACGGTCAGTAATTAAAATCAGTAAAAATCCAGGCTATCTGCAGGAAGCTGTTTACTTCTTACACATATATAATTGTTTGTCAGGGCCCACTGGTTCCTATAAATCAGTCTCCCGTTTTTAATCGTTAAGCAGGAACTTCAATTCCTTGTGAGTTTTAATCTCCGGAAATGACATACTGAAAACCAATTCAACATGGAAAAGCATTGACAATTCGAAAACCTATAAAAATTTAGTCAATAAATTCCATTTCAATTCCGGTAATAAATACAACATGGATAAACACTTTACGTATGCTTTCTTTTTGTTCGCTTTTTGACAATTTTTCTTGTGCTTGGTATTCAAAATGGAAACTCATGGTAAATTTGGTAGAACACTTCTTCTCCCTGTAATTGCATTTCAATTTTATACTCAAATCAAATTTCTTCTGACAAAAGTTATCAAAATCGGACTTTATCCACAGTTCACATCACTAACTTGATAGAACTAAATTTAAGATGGCTTCTAGTTTCTGCTCGGACAGATCAATGATCCGATAATAGCCCAAATTGTCAGTGTCAAAGTTGTCGATATAAAAATTACCCATACGATATTTTTCATTCCATGTTATAGCTGCATGAAATGAATCTTTTGGTGGTTATAAAATTATCAAAACGTTATACAATAATGTTTTTTACGATTCGTCATCGAACCACATGCTGGAACGAGTTTCATGAGCCCGCACATATGCTCTAATTCGGTTTTAAAACTCGTTTTAAACTCTATTCGGGCACGTGAACCTAGTCCAATATTGAAACTCGTTCTGAATCTCCTATTTTGCGACCATAATAAGATGCACCTACTTTAGGTGCTGTAAACTGTAGGTTTGAAGGAAAAGAGATTGCTGAAGCCATTGCCAAGCGGTGCTCTTGACAACATTTACATATCGTTTTATTTCGTATCCTGTATTTTCAATCATTAGGCTTTTTTATTCACCAAAAACCGTTATTGTCCATTCTAAATATTTTTGATTTGCTTCTTATTTTATGATACGTAAAATATTTTATGTTTAACATATGCTCAGTGCTGGATATTTGTTTCATACTTTGGTTATAAAATCTATTCTTTTCAAATCAAATCGCGATGTTTGTCAAACAGAAATTCACTGATATGTCCAAAATCTTACATCCTCCACTTGAAAGTGGAAACCTTTCCAGTCAATTCAATTTATTTACTCTATTTCTCCTTTCTCTAATTTCTATATTTATAATCTATGATTTCTTTATTTATTTAACAAAGGCGTGATAAGGAAGGCACAATAGGAGATCTGCACGACATGTCTGTCAATGATATCGTGAACGCTCTTGAACACGACAGTTTCAAGGTTCAATGCCCTGGCTAATACAGCATCACGGTCCTTTCACTCCTGCTTTCCAATTGTACGACTTGTGAACAAGCCCGCTTTTTTCCTGAATTTAATGATATCTAGAGAGAATTATTGAGATTAAATTTATAGTTTAAGCTATTTGACCCACGTTGGGCGCCAGCCATGAAATAATTATAGAACACTATGTTTCTGTAAATTTACGTCTATGAAGTCATTTTTCTTAGCTCCAGAGAATTTCTCGCATTCAGAGAGTACAAAAGTAAATTAAAGGAACATAGAGTACAACTAAATTATGAGTTTTGTACTCCAAGTAAAGTTACATATGACTAACCCAATGAGTAACTCCAATGTGTTGACGAAGTTAATTTCACTTACTTTATATCGTGCCTTCTTTTCAACACAGTCGAAATCGATTATTCTACAGGCTTATATATGTATGTACCTCAATTAATTCCTATCTGTCTGTCTGTATCTGTCTCATAACCTTTGATCTGCTTTCAACTTCTTGTATTCAACAGCTGACGCATCATACATTTGCCCATACGCAAAAAAGTCACATGTCTTCAGCAAAGCTAATTTTAGTATGACTTCACTAACATTTATACTTCATGTTCTGCGAAAAAAATGACTCATTAACAACAAGTTCACCGCGTAAATGTAAATCACTTCATTTTGTTTTGTTTTATCCACTCATGTCATTCATTCTCACCGGTCTTTATTTTCGATTTTTCGCAGACTCGAATAAATGCATCATTGCGACTAGATTGCCATCTGGCGAACACAAATGGTAGTGCCTTGCTATCCACGCTGTTTACCGTCCAGTCAAGGAGAACGGCTCGCTCGACTAAATGCACAACAACAGCAACAACAGAAACAACAAAAGCAATAGAACAACAGCAGCAAATCGACTTAGCGGCTTAGTATCCATTTTTTAACAACGACACACATATTAAATCCCGTGTTAAAGCTGAAGCTGACATTTAGCAGAAAACGTGACTTGTAGCGAGCGAGAAGGAGTTCAAAAACCCGTCCGCGGACCATTCTGGTTGCGATTGGGAGCCGAGCCGGATAGGGTTGAAATTAGGCTGCGCCAAGATTGAGAAAAGGAACTTCATTGTAAGTATGCCTGAATATCTATTTTATTAAGTTCATTTGTGAATCTCAAGAGATTCAACAACAGTAACGGTGCGATAGCTAGTCATTTGATTCGCATCTAGCCGGTGAACTGGTTTTCTTGTCTTTGACTTTGCTACCGTTTTTTTTCCTCTCGCAGCGTTGTCTTTGTTGTTTCCGTGAAATGTGATCTCATTGTTGATATTTAAAAATAACTGGTTGTGCTATACGTGCTGACGCGCAATATTGACTTAATTGATAAGTTGGTTGATTTGGTTTGAGACAGAACTGTCAGCATGAGCAATACCAACACTTTTAAATAAAAAAAAATAGAAAAAAATACTCTCATTGTAAATTTTTACCTATTAAAGATCTCAAATTTGAAGAGCTTTTATGTTAGTGGGATGCAATAATCTAATCTAATCTACTTTAATATCAAATACTTTCTTCTATGGGTGTAACTTAAAAGTCATAGTTCGAACATAAATAATATGGAATTGAAGTAAAATGTTTTTACCGTTATTCACTGCTATCGAGTATAAACACAAAATACAGTGAAAAGTACGATTTCAAAAGCAAGAAAATTATTCTTAAAGCACCGCAGTTTTTTTGGAGTGAACAACTATACTCGATAAAAATGAAAATGATGGTTGAAAGACTTATTTTCGAAGAAAAGTAGAGAAATCGTTCAGATTTTGAGTGCATATTTCTCCACACGTGCTCTTTATAACAACCAACCTGTTTCGAAGGTCGTGTATCTCTTTGATCCGAAGACTGCGTTCAAATTCAAAGCATAGAAATCTTTTCAAGGCTACCATTCACATGATTTTCAAAATTTAGGAAAGTGCAACACTTGTTACTTATATTCATTATCGGACGCTTATTTTATAAAGCTTAAAAAGCAGCATCTCCTGTAACATAAATGATGAAATCAACGTACCCTGTAAATTTCGTTTTCATACAAAGGCATCCGGAAAATATTCCGAAACGTGGAAAATTTAAATGTTTGTTAATTATTTCCCTTGTAAGAACTGTCCCAGAAAGTTTTGCACTATTGAATTTTACTTTAAAAAAACCGCTAGAAACACTAATGTTCCAAGAACAGTAGAAGAATCGTGCAGATTTTGAGTGCATATTCTACCACACGAGCTGCTTATTACAGCGAAACTGCTTCAAACGCCATGTTTGCAGAACTTTGAGAATTTGAAAAATTTGCAGAACTTTGAGAATTGAAACATTGGCTATTTATTTTCATTGTAAATGTTTCCGGTATGAATACTAACTGTAAGCATTTATTGATACAAAAGTAGCACTACCGACTCGTGCTGCCAACCTTTTGCCTGTATCAAAGCCAAAAATATATCAAATCTGCTTCACGTTGAAATTAACCTACCCTGCGAATTTCGTCTCGATCCGATGACTCCATTCGAAGCTATAGGAGTATAAAAAAATTTAGGGTTACCAACCGCGACATTTTTCAAATAATTGAAAACTTAATATTTGCTGTTTATTGTCACTGCAATATCATTACCATTTGAAAATTTTACGATAAAATCGCATTATAAAGATATTGCAAATAAACACAAAAACAACAATAGCTGGCAGCCCTATCGTGGCTTTTCAACCAGATTCGGCCTGAATAATGCCTATAAAAGGTTTCCATCAATTGTGTGAAATTCTTATTGATTTCATGACTGCATTGGAAGTTATAGGGCAAAAAGCTTTACTTTTCCGAGCGAATTTTCAAAACCAAAGACACAAAATTTACCAAAGACTTCCTTCTTTTAGGTATGGGCTGAACATGTGCCAGCTTCCATGCGGAAGGGAATATTCCAGTCGAGGAAGAAAAGTAAAAAGTTTACGCAGAGGCTTAGATAACGTGGAAGTGCAACATCTTAGTACCATCAGTCCTGGTGGATTTGGATACATCAAGCTTGGCGAGTATTTTCTATACATCTCTTGAACGGAAGAATAGCAGTTTTTGATTGAAAGCGCACATTAAAGGTCTAGCAGGGTTTGGTGTTGTAGTTACGCATTATGAATTAAAAAAAGTTTCGGCATTATTTTTTTTGAAAATCAGTAATAATATCTCGCGCATCAGTAATAATATCGACCAACCTTATGGAGTTCATTAATTTTGTAGCCTTTGCCTTCGATTGTCAAACTCAAGTTGATGTGATTTACACAGACTTTTCGAAGGCTTTTGATTCTATGAACCATAACCTGCTGCTCCTTAAACTTAAAGGTTTCGTTGTTTTTGGTCCCCTACTCTCCTGGTTTTTCTCTTATCTTCATAGTCGTCCTTGCAGAGTTACTTTTAATGGTTCCATTTCCTTTCCTATATTTTCCACATCCGGAGTTTCTCAAGGTTCTATCCTCGGTCCCTCACTTTTTATCTTGTTTGTCAATAACCTTCCTTCGGTTATCAGTTCTCCCTGTCTTTTATACGCGGGTGACTTAAAATTATACAGAGCAATCAAGTCTGCGAACGATTTTCATCAATTGCAAGCTGATTTGTTTGCTCTTAATCTCTGGTGTCAGGACAACTTCTTGCCACTGAACATTTTGAAGTGCCATCAGATGTCTTTTGCGTATAAAAATACTCCAAATGTTTTCTCTTATTCTTTGTCTGGTATATCCCTGTCAGTTGTCCAGCATTTTAGCGACCTGGGTGTAGTGTTTGACTCAAAATTAAGATTTGATGTTCATGTCATGAATATGACTCTAGGATTGCTGGATTTGTCTTGCGTTCTTCGTATATTTTTACCAACATTTAATCCTGTATTCATTTATTTGTCTCCTCAGTACGCAGTATTCTAGAATACGCGTGCCAAATCTGGTCTCCGCGCTTTCAGTATTTATCTGACGCCATTGAATCTGGTCACTCGCACTCGCTCGCTTCTTTTTAAATTCAATATTCCCTATTGTCCCTACTCCTCTCGTCTTTCGCTCCTTCGTATGTCCTCGTTGCAATCTCGGAGATTGTTCCTCGATGAGTGTTTACTCTTCAAACTTTGCCAAGGCATTTTTTTTGTCAGATCTTGGTTCCCAGATAACCAGACGTGAATCTAGTCGTCCAAGTCGCTCCTCTGAGGTTTTCTCTGTTCCGTTTGCACGTACGGAAGTCTATTTCCATTCACCTTTGCTGCGTCTACCCAGAACGCATAATGCCCTTAAGATTGGTCCTCTCTCGCAATCTTTTTTACAATTTAAGCATGTATTGAAAATGTTACCTTGAATTACTATTTACCTTAGTCCTAATTTTTGTTTTCAAATTATTCAATTATTTTTGTTATTTCTTTTTCTTTTTTATGTTTCATTCTTTCTTTTTTTTTTGCTTTCTTGACGCTGTAATTGGAATTGTATCTGTAACGCTAGGGATTAATAAATAAATAAATAAATAAAACTCTATTTCGCTTTCATACGCTGTTTCAGTAAATTACCTTATCAATGAAGGATGTTGAGCATCTCGGTTTCAATAATGCAGTAAACAGATTGTGAACCACTGATTTCAAAACACTGAGCTACGTTAGCTACCAGCAATTGAACTAATCCAGATAAATAATAATGAAAACATGCAGCATGTGAGAGTAAATAATCATGTCCATGCAGCCGTTCGTACAATACAGGTTTTTACAATTATCGAGACAATCATCTATAAGACACTCGGCAAATTAGAAAAAAACCATAAACAACAAGTACCGAAACGTGGTAACTTCATAAATTGGTCGTTGTAGGAGAAATTACTTTGCACTGACAACGAAATTAATAACAGTCGACTTATGCAACTCATATTGTGTTCCGATCCCTGGTACGTGCTGCTTCAGAAAATCTATTTAATTTCATTGCGCTGAAGCAGTCAGTACGAACTTTCCGCTCTTCTGGAAGAATCACAAGAAGTGTGGGCATATTGAACGGCGAACCGGTTTGACCGTCCAATCTTGTAACTTATGTTTGGATTTGAGTGTTGATCTTTCATTGAACCTCAATAGCATTTCCTGTGCGGGCAGAATCCACGAAACTAGTACACGAGCCGAGCTCATGACTCGCCAATGCCAGCACTGTTCCACTATTGTTATTCTCTGTCTACCAGATACTGTTGCCACCACAACTGCAACAACTACCAGACCAATGATAGCCGTAGTTACTATTTATAGAAGTTTCTTTCGAGACTTTACCTATCTTTCAGTTGAGGCAATAAACCGCAAGTACGGCGGTGTTGTTGTTGTTGCGCAATGCGCTTAACTTTATCCGTTTCACTCGATTGAATCGGGAATTGATTACGAATCGATGTGAAATTCAAAGAGGATTGCAGGTAACTGGCATTAAATGTTCGATGATCTAATAGTTGCGAGAGGCGATGACGAGAATGATCTAAACATTTTAGTGACATTGAATCAGTTTTTCTTTTTTTTTAATTCAATTTCATTTTATGGCACTGAGAATGACGTAACCATACAGTTGGTAGCTACATAAATAAGACTTTCGGAAGACTTAATTGTGGTATCATTTTTGTATCATCACTTTTCCTCAATACCATAAAAATCATGCACCAAACCATACCATTCTTTTCAGTTTCCACCTTCTAGCATACATTCCTCAATCACCCAAATTAATTACCGCCATAAGTTCAGCCACCAGGGACATGAGTTGTTTGCATTGCAATTTGAAAATTAGGCAACAATAGTAGCTTTGCGTCAGCTGGTGATGCTTCTTGATTCTTCAGACCTTGGTCGTGACTAGACGATGACTTCCAAAAAATTTTCGGAGTTCTTTCAAGAGCCATACAGTGTTAGTCTTCAAAAATAAGTTGTTTCCAAACATTATCTATTTTCTGTGGTTTTGAATTTTGTTGGAGAGCAGCGAAGCTTGAAGAGCGAAACCTCTTTGACTTGACCTCGTTAAAATATCGAAATGAGCACCTGTTTACTTCATACTATTTTCCAGTAATTTGATAATTGCTATAAGTTTTTGCATTTTGTTCACTCGTTCAAAATGTAAAACTCAAAATAATGACCTCACAGGATATTCGGACTATTTAAGAATAAAATCGACTTGCGCTGTGACCAAGTGCAATCGAAAAAAATATCCATAACTTGCGAAAATTTCAGAGATTCGAATCAAATCTCGAATCGATAGTTATGAAATAAGTATATGCAAAATAAATAACTATTAACTATTGCCACGCACCCACATTTTGTGCAATCTATGCAATTTGAAATTTCGACAAGTTTGACAGATCGTTTTCCATAAATAATGAAAACGATTCATATGCAAAGTATCATTCAAAGATGCATATTATCGTATCATTTGATTTTCGAAACAAGTTTGACAAGCTTTTGATTGTTTCTCATTTTAGTTTCACCTTATGCAAAATAAAAATTCATTTCAAATATAGCTTGCACATTTTACATTTATTTATTAATTCCCATACGTCATGCAAGCATATCAGCATCAAATTACAGTAGGTCATCTCGCATATTAGAATTGCAAAAAAGTAATAAAAAATTTATTTTCGGAGAAGAATCGAAGCGGGTTTTCTACTAGTTTGAAGCTATTTAGCTCCATCGGTGAAACATACAAAAGGCAATCCAAGAATAAGATCGTTGATCGATTAGCTAACAGTCTGAATTGATAAAAACGCGATGGTGCATAAGAACCGCTAGAAAGACTGATTTCGAAACGGAAAAAAACATAGATGCTATTTTCATAAGAATATAATTTATATATGCATATATATATATATATATATATATATATATATATATATATATATATATATATATATATATATATATATATATATATATATATATATATATATATATTGCATCTGATGTTTTATTGCATTAGATCGCAGATTTTCAACTCAAAGATGCTAATCGGTCTAATAGAAATATGAGAGAATATGAAAGAGTGGTCAAGCAAATTTGAAACAGTGGATATTGACAGGCTATAAAAGAAAAAATGAAGTATGTGTGTTTGTGTTGGTACTAATATACTCTCAGAAGAGAGATTTCAAGAAAGGAAAGCAGCAATGAGAGTTGCCAAAACCCAACGGCATTTTATCCCAGAACTTAAAGCTACAGCTACCACAGGAGTTTATATCAATCTATATGCAGATGATTTCCTTTTCTGGAACTCGCAGCATAACTCGCACTTTGTAGCGGCGGCGTTACCAAGGTATTAGCTATCTAATCAGCTTGCTGCGTATTATGTAAAATGGGGTTTGCAGACTTCAGGAAAAGAATCAAAGCTCTCAAAAAATCTAAAACTATTATCAATGAACACAGACGGTATGAGCACTTCACAGACGGTGAAATGCCCCCGCATAAAACGACTCTCGCTGGTGCTGCAGTCAGCATGTTCAAACAAGCCTCAACAGATCAATCAGCGTATATTACCTTATAGGCTGTATCTTCAAGTCGAACTCCGTTATATCCACTCGATCTAAAATCATTGCCTCTAAGCAATTGATTAGGCCGATCCTGACTTACGGTGTTTCTATCTGCTCTTCGGCCCCTCCTAGCGAACTTGAGAACCTGGCGAAATTTGAACGCCTTATCCTCCACAATATCACATCCCTTCACCTAAAAGTCAATGGACACTATTATTGAAATAGTAACCTTTACCAAAAATCAAAAATAAGACCTCTTTCCTACTATTCGGTTCAACTAAACCAACGCAATTAACCGTGGCACAGAGCACCCCAACCCCATTATTCAATCGCTTTTTTGGGAAGCATAAATCTCTTCCTAATAATAAAAACTCTAGCGCACCTGAACCGCTAGAAACACTAATGTTCGAAGAACAGTAGAAGAATCGTGCAGGCTTTGAGTGCATATTCCACCACATGAGCTGCTTATTACGGCCAAACTGTTTCAAACGCCACGTTCTACTTTGGTCTCAAGAATGCATTATAACTCATATGGTAGAAGGTTTCAGATATTACCACTGGCATGGGTTTCAAAGTTTATGAAAGAAAAACACTTGTTAATTATATTCGTTATCAGTTGCTTATTTCACCAAACTTTGAAAGCAGCATCTCATATAACATCAATGAAGAAAATGCTCAGTGCCTGCAGCACTGTAACTGAAGTTGGTGTTCGGGGCTGCGATCCGAAAAATTTGCAGAACTTTGTGAATTGAAACATCGGTTATTTATTTTCATTGTAAATGTTTCCGGTATAAATACTAACTGTAAGCATTTATTGATACAAAAGTAGCACAACCGACTCGTGCTGGCAACCTTTCGCCAGTATCAAAGCCAAAAATATATCACATCTGCTTCACGTTGTTATATTACATTCGAAGTTATAGGAGTATAAAGAAATTTAGGATTACCTGCAGCGAGTTTTTTCAAATAATCGAAAGCTTAATGTTTGCTGTTTATTGTCACTACAATATCATTACCAATTGAAAATTCTACGATAAAACCGCTTAGTAAAGATATTGCAAACAAACACAAAACCAACAATAGCTGGCAACCCTATCGTGGCTTTTCAACCAAATTTGGCCTGAATAATGCTTATGACAGGTTTCATTAATTGTATGAAATTCGTATTGATTTCATGACTGCACTGAAAGTTATAGGGCAAAAAGTTTTATTTTCCTGAGCGAATTTTCAAATCCAAAGACACAAAAATTACCATAGCTGGCAGCACCAATCGAATTTTTCAACCAAATTTCTATCAAACAGAGTTTAGTGTGAGGTTCAGCTACTGTGTCAATTTCATGAAAATCTGGTAACTTATTCACATTTCATAGGGCAAAAAGCAGTTTTTTTTCTTTGTAATTTTTCAACATGGCACCACTGGCACAGAGTTGCCCACAATTCAAAATCGCTTCTGTCAGACCTGGCCCTACTTAAGTCCAATGCATTCTGTAAATTTCAATTCTATCTGATTATTGATTCGTGAGTTCCCGTGAACAGAAGTTTTTGAAGCTAAAATTATAGGTTAACTGAGAAAGGGTTACCGTTCTTGTCCGACATGAAATTTCCAAAGTTTTACTTTTACTGTGTGGATTAAGCATAAGATTTGTATACAGATTGGTTTTATTGTAAGAAACGGACAGTTTTTGGAAATTCGATGGTTTAATGTTTTCACTTCCAAATTTTTTCAAATTTCAGACACCAAAATTATCATAGCTGGCAGCTCCAACCGAATTTTTCGACCAAATTTCTACCAAACGTGGTTTGGTCCAGGTCCAGGTACTGTGTGAATTTCGTCAAAATCGATCGATTCAATCAGAATTTATAGGGCTAAAAGCAGTTATCTTTTTTAGTGATTTTTCAAGATGGCACCACTGGCACAGAATCGCCCGCATTTCAAAATCACTTCTATCAGACCTGGTCCTATATAGGACCAATACATTCTGCAAATTTCAATTAATTCTGCTCATCGGATCGTGAGTTTCCGTGAACAGAAGTTTTTGATGCTAAAAATATAGGTAAATTGGGCAAGGGTTACCAGGCGTGCCCGTTATACCATATCAAATTTTTTTTTTGTTTATGTAAACAAAGCACAAGATTTACATATGAGTGGCTTTTTTTTTGAAGAAACGGCAGTTTTTCAAGAGAGACGATGATTTGAAGGTTTTCACTTTCAGTGCCTGCCCTAGCTACAAGGTTGCCAGCACGCTCATTAAAAGCTACACAGATCTACAACTAAATAATACCAATATGTCCTAAAAATTTCGTAATGATTGAATAACTCTGTCAAAAGTTATCGCAATTTAAAAAAAAAAAAGTTTTCCCGTTCTGTTTTTAGGCACCCAGCGCACACATGGGGTTAAAAAATTCCAAAAAATTATCCGATTCACATATAAAACACGTTCAAAATTTATTTCGTCAACTTTATTTTTGCAAAACTTATTTGTGTACGGAATAATAGGTATATTAAAAATATCACTAAAATGGCCGCCGGCGCCAAAGGGTTAAAGATTATTAACTTTTTGTGAGACCTGGCACTATTCTGCATATACACCAATGTGTCCTGAAAATTTCAGCTCAATCGGATGGCGCGTTCCTGAGATTTTTTCACTGAAATTTTTTGATGATATATATATATATATATATATATATATATATATATATATATATATATATATATATATATATATATATATATATATATATATATATATATATATATATATATAGAAATATGAATTTTTGGCCAAAGTGATTTTAATACTAATGTTCTTCTTCGAACATTAGTAAAAAAAACCCTAGCGTATCAGAACCGCTAGAAATACTAATGTTCGAAGAACAGTAGAGGATTTGTGCAGATTTTGAGTGTATTGTTATATATTGTTGTTATATTGTTGTTACTGTCTTATATATTATATATTGTATGTATTGTCATATATATTGTTATATATTGTATATTCGCGATGTGAATACTTAATGCAAACATTTATTGGTACGAAAATAACAAAAACACCTCGTGCTAGCAGTCCTTTGCTAGCACTGAAGCCAAAAATAAGTCATATCTGCCTCACGTTGAAGTCAATTACTGCATTGGAAGTTATAGGGATAAAAAGAAATTTAGGGTTACCATTCGCAAGAGCTTTCAAACTTTCTAGATCTTAGTATTTGGTGTGTATTTTCACTACAAGACCACTAAGATTTGAAAACTTTATGATAAAATCGCTTACTAAAGCTATGTCAAAAAATACAAAAACAATCATAGCTGGAAACCCTATCATTGTTTTTCAAACTAGATTTCTACTGAATATTGTCTACAATAATTTAAATTTGCCATATGAATTTCGTTATGATACCATGACTGTACTGGAGGCTATAGGGCAAAGAGCTTTATTCAAATAAAATAACATTATATAAATAACTTGATGCAGTTGCACAAATTTTTGACGATTCTAAAAGCATATAGATATATAACTTAGATGCTTTGCTTTTATATAATCTTTTAGTGCTTTTATATAATCGAAGTCGTTTGTCATAAATTATGCTTAACATAGAAGGGGGATGATGCAGATGAATAAGCTAATAAACTTGGTTATAGATTCAAGTAACAAACAATAAAATTTCCAAAACTCGGAACATATAAATATCGGTTGCTTATTTTAATGTAAATGGTTTGCTTATGAATAGAAAATGGGAGCATCTGTTGGTGCGATATTTACGAAATTGTCCGGTGCTGGCAATCATGTGCTAGCACCATAGCTGCTTCACGTTGTGTTGAACCCAGCCTATGAATTTCGTTTCGATTGAATGGCTGCGCTGTAAGTTATAGGAGTGAATTAAATTTTAGGGTTACCATCGTCCAAACTTTTTAAATTTTTGAAACGTAAATATTTGCTGTTAATTGTCATTGCAGGATCATTCCCATTTGGAAATTTTATGACAACATCGATCGAAAAAATCTTTATTTTCCTGAGCAAATTTACAATATTTAGGAGACAACAATTGCCGTAGCTGGCGTCCCTATACTAATTTTTCAACCAAATTTCTATGAAATCTATCTTAGAGTAAGGTTCATTTACTGCGTGAATTTCGTTAAAATCTGGTGGCTAAATCGGAAGCTATAGGCCAAAAACCATTTTTTTTCTCAGCGATTTTTCCAAATGGCACCACTGCCACAGTGTTGCTTGTTTTTCAAAATCACTTCTATCAGATCTGGTCCTAGCAAATTCCAACATGCCCTGTAAATTTCATATTGATCGCATTATCCGATCGTCAGTTCTCGTGAACAGAAGTTTTGAGTGCTGAAAATAGAGGTAATTTCATCACGGGTTGCCGTTCTTGTTTACCGCGGTATTTTGAAATATTTTATTTGACTTGGTGGAAAAAAGTCAAAATTTATCAATAATTTGAATTTATTTTCAAAAAACAAAAATTTTTCAGGAAGGTCGATGATTTGAAGGATTTTTGTTCAGGAGCCTACTGTAGCTACAGAGTCTTGAAAGCACAGTCTTGAAAGTCTATGTGTGTAAAATTTTAGTCTATATCAATACGCTCTAAAAATTTCACGATGATCCATTGTTTTTCTTAGAAGTTATGACAAATCGAATTTTGAAAAAAAATCCTTGCCTACTTTTAGGCACTCAGCGGCTACACAAGGCTCAAAATTTCGACTTTTTTATCATAAACAAACTTAAAACATAATAAGTTTTTATTCCTAGTACTTTTTTTGAACAAAAATGTACACTACTTGGAAATATAGGAGCACCTGAAAATTCACTTAAATGTCCGCCGCCGCCAAAAGGTTTAAGATATCTGAATTCTAGCAAATCATGGACCTTTCTGTTGTATACATCTATGTTCTCCAAAAATTTCAGCTCAATCGGATCGGCCACTCCAGAGATTATCTCTCTTAACCATTTTGCTGATATATATATATATATATATATATATATATATATATATATATATGACGAATTTTCGGCGAAGCGATTTTAATACTAATGTTCTTCGAACATTAGTAAAAAGTGTATGTTTGATAAAAAATATTTTTATTGCTAATTGTAATAAGATTAAAAGTAAAAAATTAAACCAATTAATGGAATTCATATCAGCAGACAAGCGGTCAAAATTAGTTTTTTTTTTTGTAAGTAAAACCGACGTACAGTGGTTCATTTAATGCGATTTTCGCCAACAGCCACGACATCCTACACGAGTTCGCAGGAAGGACTTGCACGATAGTCGTTTTTCATGAAGCAAGAAATAAACCAACATGTCCTCCGATCGATTTTCCCTGCGAAAGCCATGTTGTTCCAGACTCGTAAACCCGGTTTTTTGCAATCCATGGTTCTTGGACAAAAATCAACTGTTTGACATTGACACATGGTGAAGCAGAGCAACTACCGCTGCTTTGGAATGTTCCAGTTTATTTTGAAGTATCCTCTTCATTGCCAATTAGAATCAATCAATCTCCTCGGAAACTTAACTGCTTCACTCTAGAGCCAAGAGGTCTAGACAAATGACATCTTTGCTGTTTGGGCCTCCTGTTTTAGGTCGAACTTAGCTAGCAGAGGGATCTCCGATCCAAAATCTGTATTCCAACCAATTGTATATAAAAGCAGAGCCGATTTCGAGACCTTGTACACAAATGCCGTTCCCGGCCTCTAAGAGCAATATTTCTTCTTTATGTTAAATGAAAAGAGCCTCCCGTCGATTCAGAACTGGCTGGCGAATTTTGATAACTCTCAGGTCCTCCGTCGGAAAATCAGGGGTAAAGAGCCTGGCCTTGCATCTACATCGACTGGGGATCTAATCTTTTGGCACCACCTTTAGTTCTTTATTGTAGCTGATGCGGATTCTACGGGTCAGTCGCGAGGAGGTGGTGTCTTTCTTGCTGTTAGCAACACACTTTCAAGTGGTCCCAAATCCGTTTTTCCAATGTATAATTGTTCGGATCTCCTCTAATAACAACTTAGTTTACATCGCTGTTGTCTACATCCCACCTAGATCTGATGAATCCGTCTACAGCAACTTTTGTGATACAATATCTTCATTAGCAACATCACTTAGCAAAAAAGATAAAATAATAGTTTTGGGAGATTTCAATCGTCCGAATCTATGTTTTGTTCCGGATGAAAAAGACTCTTACCTTCTCCCCGTAAACCTTGTAGACACCAACAATTTCAATCTTGCGAGTGCCTTTTATGGTAATGTTTTACATCAAGTTTCCCACACCCCTAACCAAAATGGTATTTGGGTAGATCTAGTCTTCACGAATGCTTATGACGAAGTAGTGGTTCGTCCAACCAATGATGCCGAGCATCTTTTTCGCAACAGTTTACACCATACAGCACTGTCAGTCGAACTTTCCACTCCTGATTCCACCTACTTAAAAACTTGAAAGCATTTAACATGTTCTTGATACTAATGATTGGTCGACTACTCTTTCAATGCAAGATCTCGAGAGAGCCATTTCCTCTTTTTACAATAAAATGTTTGACGCCGTTGAAAGATATGAACCAAAGATAAGAAAAATAAAATAAATTGTCTGAGCCATGGCTTGATAGGGACCTTAGGCATATGCGAAATCGTAAGAACAAACTTTATAAGCTGATTATAGAAAATACTGACGTTAGTCCTGCTATTCAGAAAGAGTATAATGAAGTCGCATCGCAATTTTTAGCAAAGTCTCATGAGGCTTATGATACTTACATTAGTTTAACCGGCGAAAATATAGTCCGCGACCCGAAAAAATTCTTCGATTTTGCTAATGTGAAGCGAAAAACTACTGGCTATCCATCGTCGATGTTTCTGAATAATATAACGTCTTCTTCTCCTAAAGAGATATGTGACCTATTCGCAGATAGTTTCCAAAAAGTTTTTAGTGCTCCAGACCTAACAAACTCACATCTTTCTTCCTCCGATTCAACTCCAACGGCTTTTGTCAACCATTTAGAAATCTCCCGCGATGAAATACGTAAAACTATTTTGGAACTCAACTGCAACAAAGGTCCTGGGCCCGACCTTCTTCCTCCAATCTTCTTATGCAAGTGTGTAGAGCAGCTTATAACTCCCTTGCATATTTTCTTTAATAGATCACTGTTGTCAGGAGTTTTTCCATCCTGTTGGAAGCTTTCGTATGTCACACCCATATTCAAGAATGGTGATCGACGCTGTATTGAAAATTATTGAGGCATTGCCATTTTGTCTTCGATTCCGAAACATTTCGAAAAGGTGGTATACGACAAACTTTCTTCCCTGGTTGATTCCCATCTGAACGAGAAACAACATGGCTTTAGAAAAGGTCGCTCAATTACCATGAATTTAACAATCACAATCTTAGACGTTCTATGCAAAATGGAAAAATGATACCAAATTGACGCAGTCTACACTGACTTCAGTCAGGCATTTGACAGAGTTGACCATTCTACCTTACTTCTAAAGCTACAGAAATTCGGTATTACCGGGTCTTTACTCAGCTGGCTGACCTCCTACCTTTGCGACCGAACACAATGTGTAAAATTTCAAGGACTTTTATCGAAAAGCATTACTGCTACCTCTGGTGTACCACAAGATAGCCATCTTGGCCCACTTCTTTTCAATATATTTATTTCCCACCTATCTGACGTCCTTGCAAACATACCTCATTACATACGCAGATAGTCTCAAAGTTTATCAGACCATTGAATCCAAATCGGATGCCCTCTTTCTCCAATCCAAGCTTGATTCACTCGATCACTGGTGCAATGCAAACAAGCTCTCTCTTAACATTGATAAATTCCAGGTTATTAGTTTTTGCCGTAAATGAACGGTCACACACAATACGTACTTAATCGGCAATAATTTGCTAACTAGAGTGGATAACATTGTTGACCTCGGTGTTATTCACCTTACACTATGATAAAATACTTTCCCGAGCAAACAAACAGCTAGGGCTCATCAAAAGACGTGCTAAATAATTTCGTAACCTGTGAGTCACAAGATCCTTATACTTGTACGTCCTATTCTTGAATACGCTTGCATTAGCTGGAATCCCGCTTTTGATATAAGTTTCGACTGGGTCATTTAAATTTATCAACACTAGCCTCCAGAAGAATAATGATATCGACCTGCTTCGTATTCGACGTCATTAGAGGCGCTATTAGTGTCGAACTCCTGAATAGCAAATTTGTGACAAATATCCCTGTAAGGAACACCAGGTCCAATCATTTCCTAAAAGAATATTCACATTCGACCACATATGCAGCTAATGAGTCGATAAATAGATGCTGTAGGATATTCAACAGCATAAGCAATCTATATTCACCTACGATTTCCAAATTATCTTTCAAATCCTCTCTTTTGCATGCCATCCGTACCCCTTAACCTCAAGCCATATTCTATATATCAATGATTTATTTATTGTTTGTTATTTATTAATCTATTTCTTCTGTAATTTTTACTAATGTTCGAAGAAGAACATTAGTATTAAAATCACTTTGGCCAAAAATTCATATTTCTATATATATATATATATATATATATATATATATATATATATATATATATATATATATATATATATATATATATATATATATATATATATATATATATATATATATATATCATCAAAAATTTTCAGTGAAAAAATCTCAGGAACGCGCCATCCGATTGAACTGAAATTTTCAGGACACATTGGTGTATATGCAGAATAGTGCCAGGTCTCAGAAAAAGTTAATAATCTTTAACCCTTTGGCGCCGGCGGCCATTTTAGTGATATTTTTAATATACCTATTATTCCGTACACAAATAATTTTTGCAAAAATAAAGTTGACGAAATAAATTTCGAACGTGTTTTACATGTGAATCGGATAATCCTTTGGAATTTTTTAACCCCATGTGTGCGCTGGGTGCCTAAAAAGAGAACGGAAAAATTTGAAAATTTTTAAATTGCGATAACTTTTGACAAAGGTATTCAATCATTACGAAATTTTCAGGACATATTGGTATTATTTAGTTGTAGATTTACTGAGCTTGCTGGCAACCCTGTAGCTAGGGCAGGTACTGAAAGTGAAAACCTCCAAATCATCGTCTCTCTTGAAAAAATGCCGCTTCTTCAAAAAAAAGCCACTCATATGTAAATCTCGTGCTTTGTTTACATAGACGAAAAAAAAATTTGATATGGTATAACGGGCACGCCTGGTAGCCCTTGCCCAATTTACCTATATTTCTAGCATCAAAAACTTCTGTTCACGGGAACTCACGAATCAATAATCAGATACTATTGAAATTTACAGAAGGCATTGGACTTAAGTAGGACCAGGTCTGGACTTAAGTAGGACCAGGTTTGGGCAACTCTGTGCCAGTGGTGCCATCTTGAAAAATTACAAAGAAAAAAAAACTGCTTTTTGCCCTATGAAATGTGAATAAGTAACCAGATTTTCATGAAATTGACACAGTAGCTGAACCTTACTCTAAACTCTGTTTGATAGAAATTTGGTTGAAAAGTTCGATTGGTGCTGCCAGCTATGGTAATTTTAGTGTCTTTGGTTTTGAAAATTCTCTCAGGAAAATAAAACTTTTTGTCCTATAACTTCCAGTGCAGTCATGAAATCAATACGAATTTCATACAATTTATGGAACCTATTATAAACATTATTCAGGCCAAATTTGGTTGAAAAGCCACAATAGGGTTGCCAGCTATTGTTGGTTTTGTGTTTGTTTGCAATTTCTTTATTAAGCGGTTTAATCGTAGAATTTTCAATTGGTAATGATATTGTAGTGCCAATTAACAGCAAATATTAAGCTTTCGATTATTTGAAAAAACTCGCTGCAGGTAACCCTAAATTTCTTCATACTCCTATAACTTCGAATGTAATATAACAACGTGAAGCAGATGTGATATATTCTTGGCTTTGATACTGGCGAAAAGTTGCCAGCACGAGTCGGTTGTGCTACTTTTGTATCAATAAAATTATACCGGAAACATTTACAATGAAAATAAATAACCGATGTTTCAATTCCCAAAGTTCTGCACATTTTTCGGATCGCAGCCCCAAACACTAACTTCAGTTACAGTGCTGCAGGCACTGAGCATTTTCTTCATTTATGTTATATGAGATGCCGCTTTCAAAATTTTGTGAAATAAGCAACTGATAACGAATATAATTAACCCGTGTTTTGCTCTCATAAACATTGAAATTCATGCCAGTGGTAATATCTGAAACCTTCTACCATATGAGTTATAATGCATTCTTGAGACCAAAGTAAAACGTGGCATTTGAAACAGTTTGGCCGTAATAAGCAGCTCATGTGGTGGAATATGCACTCAAAACCTGCACGATTCTTCTACTGTTCTTCGAACATTAGTGTTTCTAGCGGTTCAGGTGCGCTAGAGTTTTTTTTTTTACTCTACTTTTCAATTTTTATTTGTTATCGTTTAGGTAATTTTTAACTTGTACCTTGTTTGGTGAATAAATAAATAAATAAATAATATATGGATCCAACTGTTATTTTTCTCGTGAAAGCTTGTCGCAAACGGCCGAGTGTCAATTTTCACACGCTGGCTTAATTCCTTTTCACAAACCGACGTAATTCATTGCAAGTGGAGGACACGACCTTACTTTTTACAGCTTTCAACTGACTCCGAGCGGAGCTTGCTTTGAATTCAGCCAATTTCATACAGAGATGATTCCATACCATTTGCCTGCAATTTCGTTGAAGGGTTGATGTAACCCTGGGGTGGTTGCCATTAGTTTTGGTTTTTTCGAAGTTCGCCTGCTCTAGTTCTTTTGATCAGCCAACTCTTGTCGTTTCTGGTAGAATCCGCGGCGTTTAGAGGTGGCACATACTCGCCAATTATTTACATTGCCCATGGGAGGGTTTTTTTTGTCCTTGTTGAATAACATCTAAAAACAAACTTTTTTTTTAACTTTCACATAACTTTCAAGGCTGGCCTTTCAGTTGTTCTGATTCATATACTTATATGCATTTACGATGCATCATTGTTAACCGATTCATTTTATTTTAATAAATCAGTTCCTTCAATTTTAAAGAGTAGCTCCAAGAAACACATGAATACGCATTTCTTGAACAGGATGAAAAACTCAACTATTTTATCCACCGATCTGTAAAATAATGCAATATCTTGCATTTTGAAAACCATGGGAGCAGTTAAGCTCATACATTTTAGAAAGTAAATACTACACGCATGAAGAACTACAGATCTAGACAAGTACATCGATCAGCATTGCACCAGCACACGTAGAAAAAGAGATATATCAAGTTGCGACTGCTTTCCGCTTTTCAATTGCATTCAATTCCAATTATCTGCTGAAACATTAAAAACCTCAGCGCGCCAAATCGAGACAGAGTGTTTTTTTTCGAAAAGCATTGTTTAAAAGAGCAATTATGCAAATTTGTTTTGCGTCGATTGCGTAAGTCTGCCAGTGTGGCAGTGAACGACTCGTGCAACATGCTCTCTAGCTTACGTTTAGTATCCGTGTTAGCAGCTCAATGTTCTAGCAGGTTGCGCGAAGCAACATTGTGGGCTTCGCCAACAAGGTAACACGCGCCTGTAATTATATTTTAACATAAGACATACAACGTGAGTCCACACTGGGCGCTTTTAGCACCAGGGTTCGCATGGGCCTCTTTATTGCTGTTTCTGTGTTTATGATCGGTGTTAGCCTCTTAATTAAATAATTCTTCATCGTTTTGGTCAGTTGATTTTTGAACTCATCACGTCGCTTCAGTCGCATGGTGGTTTGAATTGCAAGCACGCCAGGCTGGTTGGCGGCTCTGTTTTTAGTTAACTTGATGCCGATGTGCGAAGGTGACGCTTCAACAACTTTGGTTTTCATGCAACATAAGCGAACTATTATTTGCCTGAGGCTATGACTTAATAATGAATGCAGAATCTTCGGTAGAATGGTGATACAAGCAAATCACCACTGCAACGTGGGTGAATAGAAAGTTTTTTTTGCAATGGATTCGATGGTGTTGTGGTTGTTGGACCGAAAAAGAAGAATGAAAGTGGATTTGGGTCAATGTATCTATGTAAATCAGATGTTTATCGGAACCTAGTGTCGTGAAAGAGGCAGATAGTTTTATGTTTCTTTATGGAGAGGGTTGCTGAAATTAATGCATTTTAATTGGTTCGATTCAGAGGTTTTTATATATTCTGAGTGCCCATACATCCATTTTTAATTTTGAACCATTCTGAATGGGCTTTACAATATTACTTGATTCGTTAATTTACTTAATCAGAATTACTTTTTTCTTTGAATTTTTGCGATAATTATTCGTACTGGAATCATATTCTTAGAATGTAAAAGCTCTATTATATGATATTTTTCCGAGGTTGTTATTATCTTGAAATGAAAAAACCATTTTGGGTAACTTTCAAATTGCTGATTATAGCGCCCAATGTGGGCATGGACGCATATGAAGGCCCTTTCTAACTAGTTAACAACTGCTCAGTTCTTCCAAATACTTCCAAATCCAAGCTATCGTGGTCTTTGGACTGTTAAGTTATTGGTTGAACAGTAAATTTTGAATTTTTCAATACAAAACAGTGAATCTCTCATACCACCACTCTTTTCCTATTTGGGACAGTTTCTCTCGTTTTGTTTTTTTTTTCTAAAATACTTTAACTAATATTTATTGGGTTGTTCGGAAAGTAATTTCGTTGTTTCCCAATAGAGGACTTAGTTGTATTTTTTCACAGCCAACTTCACACTTAAGCCGCATTATCATTATTAGTCCGGGGAAATTTAACATGGTGCTTCGGAAAAATTAGGGGAAAGCTGAATTTTGGTGTGATCCTTGGTACTGGCGTGTTGAACAAAATGTCAAAAGTCCCCATCGATCCGTTACTTTTTATGCGGGGTCAAAGGTCACCAAAAGTGACCTTTCCTAAATATCTCAGTAACATTATTACATATTGAGATATTTAGGAAAGGTCACTTTTGGTGACCAAAACTTGTTTGCAAAATTTCGATCCGGCAATTTTGATATTGAAGATTCTGGAAGGCCACTTAAAGCTGATGAAGACACAATAAAGGCATTAATTGATGCAAAGCAGCGAATAACAACTCGTGAAATCGCTGAAAGATTAAATTATTTAATTCGACCGTTCATGGTCATTTGAAACGCCTAGCTCAAAGCTCGACATATGGGTTCCTCATGTTCTTACGGAAAGAAATTTGTGTCAGCGCATTGACGTCTTTGATTTGCTTCTCAAACGTCAAGAAAATAATCTACTTTTGAAGCACATCATCACTGGAAATGAAAAATGGGTTGTCTACAACAATGTTACACGCAAGAGATCATGGACTAAAAAATATGAACCGGCTCAAAGCACTTCGAAAGCTGATATTAATCAAAAAAAGGTGATGCTATCTGTTTGGTGGGATTTCAAAGGAATCGTTTTTTTTAGATTCTGCTGGACAACAGAACGATCAATTCTGAAGCGTACTGTCACCAGCTGGACAAATTGAATGATTCACTTAAGCAGAAGAGACCAGAATTGATCAATAGTAAAGGTGTAGTGTTTCACCATGATAATGCGAGACCTTATACAAGTTTGTTAACTCGCCAAAAGCTTCTACGGCTTGGATGGGATATACTGCCACATCCACCATATTCTCCAGATCTGGCACCTTCTGATTATTACTTGTTCTGGTCTCTGCAAAATTTTTTAAACGGTAAAACCTTTACATCACCTGACGAAGTCAAAAATCACCTGGATCAGTTTTTTGCCAGCAAAAACAAAACATTTTACGAGCGTGGAATCATGCTACCGCCAAAAAGATGGCAAAAGGTATTGGACCACAATGGACAGTATATAATTCAATAAAATATTTATTCGCTATAAAAAAAATCGTCTTTCATTTTCATAAAAATAAACGAAATTACTTTCCGAACAACCCAATATAATATGAAAGAGCTTCTTCTTGTTTGCATATTTTTTTTTTGTTTTCTACTAACTTCCCATCAACTAACTCTACCTTATTATCTTTATTCTCCATTTATCCTATGTTTTCTTTTTAGCATTGAAATTTTTCTAGTGAAATGTGTTGAGAGTGTGGTTTGGGATTCTCTCGCTATCCTATTTCCTTTCGTGGGATGATGATAATCTAATTGCTTGTTTCTTGCCAAAGCCGCTTACAGCTGCTAGGAAAAAGAGGCTCCGCAATGGAACTGACCCCATTGTTGCTGTAATTGGACGGGTGACCAAATTATCCCAGGGGTTGGCTATGCGGTAATTTTAGAAGATACTGACGAAGAAAAAGAGGACATGTAGCATGACTTAATGAGAGACGACCAAATGATAAACAGCTGACGAACACTCAAGCAAAATCTTCCCGTCAGTGGAAACAAAATGAGGAACTAACTAACTAACTATACAAAACTGATGACTAACGTCAAGCACAGAATTTATAAGGCTCGCGCAGCACTTTTTGCGTGCCGGTCTGCCTACTCCAATACCTGGGGTCTTAAACCTAGGGCGGCCTATTACATATTGACATGTGTAGTGAGGCCGATTTTGGTGTATGGAGCGATCGTGTGGTGAGACCCATGAAATGCAGCCGATAATTCGTAACTGCAGGCGAAATGCTTTAACTGCGAAGAAGAGTATCATTTTACCAAGTGCATGAAGCAGCAGGAAAAGACTGCCAAATCTGTAAATTGTGGCGGTGTAACTACGAGCGATTTCCAAGAAACGACAAGAATTTAAACACCCCAACACACAAACTAACACCGCAAACCCAAAATTATAAAATCTATACCCTAATGATAGATTTACAGGTGCATAACTGTTCTATGGTTTACTTCTATGCCTCAAATTAATCTTATTTAGAAGGTCCACCAGTAGGACAGGGACCATAAGAGATGCATGGTCAACAGGATACTAGTGTCAGACAACACTATCAGTTTTACTTGGAATCATGATACCGAAGTCATTAATGGTAAAATGTGGGGACTATTCACACCTTTGTTGTGCTAAGGAGATACAACTCCCGGCCATATATCCATCTCTAGGTTGGAAATATGTTTTTTCAAAATGAGTCTTTAGCAAGCATCAAATCTGGTGATCACCTCTATTTATTGGAGAGCCAGGACTCCATTTTGGGACGCCAAGGGACTCTATCTCCCTTTGTTCATAATCCTTTACTAACCGTAGAGATAAGTGAATGTAAATACTCTTCCCTAGTAATACTCTTCCCTATGACTTTAAAGTTCACTGTCCTGCTGCTGTTACGCCATGGATGTTATAAATAAATTATTTCCAACACACCAGCTAAGTATGTATGGGGACGCTATCTAAAGCTATAAAAACCTACTTTGCAGTTCGCTACTTCCCATCTGTTCATGGTTCGGTCCTAATTCGTTCCCTTCACCAGCTAAGTTAATTGTAGAGGCACTAGCTTCCGAAGTTCGTTGCCGCTATAGATATTACATACCTAGGCGAATGCAAAGCATGTCCTTATCGGATTACTATTAATAAACCGTTCTATTTATGAAGTATCCAACGACAAATCTCTGCCCTAATGTTCGGCAGAGATGGATTGTAGGTATCAGCATGCAACTTTCCTAAATGTCTAGACGGCGACAACCAATTAGTCTTCCATACACCAGGTTGGTAGTTATGAGGGTGCTGAACCTTAAAAATCCAATGAACTTCTTCCAGGAGTGTGTAGTTTAACGCGAAACACACATTTTGGGGATCTTGACTCATAGAACCTAGGGTGAAAGCACTCTTCGATACACTACAAACCTATGGTTTGAGACATATCTCAACCGGCTGGCCAACGTATTGGCCGTCAGACACCAACAAATTCCAGACCTCACAGACTTCGCAATTTCGAAGGAAATACCTCCAAACTCCGCAAAACCAAAAGCAGTTTTTGATTTGTCTTCAGATCACTCTCCTGTCATTATTACTCTGAATTTGTCACCCCACTTTGCTTGCTGTAAGAGTAGATATTCGAATAAAATCAACTGAATATTTCTAACAGCATCATTCAAATCACCGGAACATGTCAATTCGGCCGTTATTCTTTTCAATGAGCAAGTCTTGGAGGCATTCAACACCGCAACACCTAAACTTGAACTGCACCCCTCAACTCGAAAAACAACATACCCTACATCAATTAAAATCCTTCTACTGGAAAAAAAGACTGGCACGAAAAAATTGGCAGTTGCACTGGTCTCCTCAAACTAAAGCACGCCTTAACAAGGCTTCTAGTGAGCTCCAGCTGGCACTATCGAAAGACTACTAGCTAAAGTTCCACTCATTCTCTAAGAATGGCGACTATTCGTTGTGGAAATCGCTCAATAAAATAAACAAATCTATCATCAGGAAAGTCCCACTTAGAACCACCAACGAACAATGGGCCAGGAGTGACGTAAAGAATGCCACCGCCATTGCAGTTCACTTAGAACAGGTTTTCGTACCTTTTACCTAGGCAGCATGCGACTTTGTATCTAATATCAATGCAAAGGTTTCACAACCAATCAAGGCGTCAGCTAAAGAATTGCAACATATCATTATCCAGGAAACATGCGCAAAAAAACTCTGGGAATCGATCTCATCACCAACGCTATGCTCAAACAGTTGCCTTCAATCCTATTCTCTTGGCTTTCTAATGTGTTCAATGCTATCTTCCGAATTGGGTATTTTCCTGGAGCTTGGAAAACAGGCGATATCATAATGATCCCCAAGCCTGGTAAGGACTCTTTTCAAATGAAGTCATACAGACCTACTAATCTATTGTCCTGCGTATCCAAATTTTTCGCGAAAATTCTGTTGAAAAAGCTACTACATACTAAAAGATGCGAAAAACATTCCAGAATATAAATTCAGATTTTGAAGACATCACAGCACCATTCAACAGGTCCGTCGAATTGCGTCAGACATTAAAATAGCATAACTCAAGCTTTCAATAAAGTCTGGCATGGAGGATTTATCTTGAAATTTCATCGATTCCATGAAATACTTTCTTCTTTTTGTGGCAAAATTTGGCTTCCAGCAAGAGTACAAAATCGACTTACTGCGAATCTGTTTTAATATATTATAATAGATTCAGATACGCGAAGAGACCTACTATCAGCCAGAATAGGCAATTGTTTACAATTCACGTTGCCGAATTGAGTCGGCTAATATTCTAAAATGAATAATTCTCGCGTACACTAAAATGCTATAATTTAAGCACTTTCATAGAGCCAAAACAACTCTCATCGGAAATATCGTTTACGCAATAAAAACAGCGAAGGAGTGTAGCAGCCCAAGCCGACACTCTGTAAAGACGAAATCGGCAATATCATCGCCGAAGATAGCCAGATTAAGGAGAGGTGGGCCTGCTATTTCAAAGAACCCCTTAATCCTGAACATGGCTCAATAATATCAGAACCGATAGACGTCTCTGACGAAGTCCCGATCGCACCTCGAACGCTGGAAGAAGTCAATTTTGCCATAAAAATCCAGAAAAATAATAAAGCGCCGGGCATTGACGAGATTCCGGTTGAGCTAATCAAGTACGGTGGAAGCTCTCCTATAAAAGCCATCCACAAATTGATCCAGCACATCTGGGGTCAAGAAAAAATACCGCAGGAGTGGTGCAAATCCATCATATGCCCTATCCACAAAAAAGGAGACAAACTTCGGTGCGAAAACTACAGAGGCATATCGCTACTTTGTACGCCCTATAAGATACTGACGAAAATATCTTTGAAAATGTCTTTGGGGAGTACCATGGAGGCTTTAGGTCTGGTCGATCAACTACGAATCAGCTCTTCACAGTCAAACAAGTGCTCGAAAAATGCTGGGAATTTAACATCGACGTCCATCAGATTTTCGTGGATTTTAACCAAGCATATGACAGTATTGACCGAAACGTACTGTACAAAATAATGCTATACTTCAGCATCCCGGCAAAACTAGTCTGACTGACCAAAATGACGATGACGTCGACAGCATCACAAGTTAGAATCGACAACAGTCTGACTGACGCCTTTCACACAAATTTCGGACTAAAGCAAGGCGATGGGTTGGCCCCTCTGCTGTTCAACCTAGCACTTAAGTACGTGATAAGGAAGATTCCTGTCGACACAGGGGGTACGCTTCTGTATAAGTCGAACCAATTAGTGGCCTATGCGGATAACATTAACATCTTGCCACGTTCCTTCAAATCCGCCAAAGAACTCCTGTTGAAACTTGACGAAAGAAGTAGGCCTGAAGGTCAATCAAAAAAAAAATCATGACGCAAACAAGAAAGAAGACCTCCATTAGACGAAATATAATTCTGGACGAATATAATTTAGAGAATGTGGACGAATTTATATACTTAGACTCGAAATTGACAACGAAAGGCAGTGAAACTGATGAAATTAAACGGAGAATACAGCTCGCTAATAAAACTTTCTACTCCGTTCTGGCCCTACTGAAGACCAGCTGCATTCAGCAGATTCAGACCTGTGTTGTGCTACGGATGTGAAACTTGGACCCTTACCCAAGCATCCGCAAATATGCTGAACGCCTTCGAAAGACGGGTCCTCAGGCGTATAATTGGAGCTAAACAAGAGTGCGGCCAATGGCGGATAAGGTACAACCACGAGTTGTACGAGGTTTTTGATGAGCCAGAGGTTGCTACAATAATTAAACTGCGGAAGCTACAATGGGCTGGTCACGTGCAACGAATGGACGAGCATCGTGTACCTAAGAAGGTCTTCGACGGTAGGGCCGAGGGTCGAAGACCAGTGGGAAAACCCAGAAAACGCTGGTCTGACTCTGTCGACGAAGACTGTGCAAAGCTGCTCGGTTTTCGAAATTGGAGGACGCGGTCATTGGACCGAGACAACTGGAGGCGTCACCTGCGAGAAGCCAAGGCCCGAAAGGAGCTGTAGTGCTACGACGACGACGAGTGTACTCGAAAATTAAAAAAATATTGAGGGTTGCACCATGGACTTGAAACTGCTCCATTGACACTATTCAAAGTGAAATGTGAAAGCGATTGTCATAGAATCTAGATCTCGAGAGAGCAGTGTGATTTTTGACAGTACCTTAATACCTATCAGATTGTAAGTTACGACCGGCCTTCTGTACGATGGCCAGGGTTGAAGGAATTAGACCAACTTGAAATTTCTTAAAATAAGTGTATAAGATGTGGTTAATGAAGTGAGATCATTATAGTTGTAACGAGGCATAAAATCGGACATTAAACTAAAGTTTCCTGAGTAATGTTCAAATAATGTATTCGTGATGTACATATTACAATGAATTTACTTTACTCAAGAATAATGATGATTGATATTGCAAATCCATGCTTTGAAAAATTAAAGAGGCTATAAAAGTAATAGGATAAGTAACCAAATATTAGTATGTGCGACTAAAATAAACTACAAATAATTAAATAGCACTTCAGACTATTTTTATTAGTTTACTTGAATAGAGTGCACTTTTATTTTCACTAAGTTTACATCACGAACAAGCCATAAGACACTATGTTACAAGGTTGCAATTTAAAACTACGTTTTTAGCATACCTCCTCTGTGACGCAATTTCTTTTTTCACTAATAATAGTTTCCTATGGCTATTTGCATACAGCCACCATCAAATCGAATAACTAAATTTATTGTTTCCACGGTATGTGAACGATACTCTATGCTATAAAACCACAAAGTTCTCTGCACTTTGATAATGATAATTTCGTAACAATGTTCTCACTGAAACCGATACTTAAAATTGTTAACTTTTTTGGTTCAACTAAAACTTCGAGAATTGTAGATACCTCTAAATACATATCGTAAGGTAATTTTGTTGGAACAAGCAAACTATGCTAAGCATCGAATCTATAAAACCGCAACATAACGGTTAATTAATTGCATCGATCTTTGCGCTCTGTCTTCCGAATTCGGCTCTAAGACCAATGATCCCAATAATTGCAACTAGAAACGAAACAATTTCATTCGAATTAAAAAGTTTTCTTCAAAACTTCATCGTAATTGCAATTCATGGTCACTAACAAGGTATCTTTCCCACTGTACTTTCAGATTGAAATTTTCGAATCATCATCACCGTCATCATCATCATCTTCTGAACTCCAGCGTGTTGTCTTCTGTTTGAGAAAAAGTTGCATCCAACATTAATCACAATGTCTTCGGAACGATCGATTCCGCACTTACGTGATATTTTCGGCTTGAATGGATACGCCGTGCACAATCATCATTCGCCAACGAATCATAACGGTAACGGCATCAATAATGGCGGCGGCGTTGTTGTCGGTGCAAATATGGACGCTTACTCGACTGCAATGGCGGTCGAAACAAAGAAATCGACTACGAAAAAGAAACGTGACAACAACAAGACACTGACTAGCGGCGATGTGAAAACACTCGAACGTCACCTGAGCATGAAGAAAACGATCAGGAAGAAAATTATGCGTGATTTGCAACAGGCGTTTGTTGAAGACCCGAACGAATTTCGCGTGGAGAACTCGAACTCGGAACAATTGAAGGCTGAAATTCGTGCCGAAGCGTTACGTTTCGGTGGCGAGAAACACACGCGTAAATCCGATAATTTCCTCGATATGTTACGTGGCGAGAAACCGACTAGTGTAAATAACGATTATTCAGGAAACAGTGCACAAAATCACGATTACGACTACGATAGTCCGGCTGCACCGGTTAGTAATGAGAAACAGAGCTTCTGGCGAAGGTTCACAATGAAGAACAAAACCAAGCGATAACAGCAAAGTGAACAGACAGACTTGCCTGTTTAATTGTAAATTTACTAAACATATCTATGTAATATGATTTGTACTTAATTTGTATTGATGTATTTTGAATAAGCTGCTATGAGTTGAAGAAGGGAAGAATTAGAATTAAGGTGAGTTTCGTGAAATTGTTCTGAAAAATGAGCTCTTTATACCCTCATTCGATTTCATTTTAGTTTTGTTCTTATCCAAACTTTTCCATTGACTTATGTCACCTAGAAAGCTTCCATACTTTCACTTTTGCGCTTCAATAACTCAAATTCTTTTACATTTATTATGAATTCATACCATGCCTAATCTCGAATAGTTCTAACCTTTCATACTACTTATCCATAACAAAACCTAATCTTTATTAACCAACTCACAACTGTGACTCAACAGTTGCAATTGTAACGGTAACATCGCGACAATGTGACTTATTCCTTTAGAAACTCCATGGTCCAATAAGAAAGTCTAGCAGATTAGCAAAAAATTATAGAACCATTGAAAAAAACAACAAAAACATTCAATTTCAGTAACTTAATACCAATCAGAATAAATTATTTTTGTCAAAACTTTCAAAACTAACAAAGAAACAAAAATGAATGACATTTTTAAATAGATGTTTCGAGCTATTTTTATATCTCCACTGTTTCGATCTTGTCTGACATTTATTAATTCTTTGAAATTATGTCTATATTCGAAATTCCTTAGATAATATGTCAAATTCATGAACCAAATTTGTCAACAATTTATCTAAATCAAATGCTAATGAATACCAAATGCATTGAATAAATCACGGAGTATCAAATGCAAAATATATCATTAATATACTTAAAAGCAATAAGTATGTGTTATACATGACTAATAGAGCGTAAACTTAATCTAATTCTTCCGAAGCGAAAAAATTAATTAATAAATGCAACAAAGGATGTAAGAAATTTAAAGAATGTTCCTCGATCAAAAAAAAAAAAACAAAACAAAAAAACTAAAGATCACTACTTGATCCATTTATGAAGCATCCCTAGTTATTTTATTACAATTTTAGTCGAATTGTGTTGCCAAGAATTATATTTCTTTCTTTTTTTTATATTTCTGTGATAAAATATTAATGATGTTGATGAAATCTATGACGAAAAAAATATCTAAAGAAAAATCTGAAAAAAATACACTTTCATCATAATCGCGTCAAAAAGAAAGTAATTGGAATGCAATTTGTGTGTATTTATGTCGCAGTTACTTTTAAGTAAGTGACTGATGAATTACAGATGTATGTATTAAGTTTTTTTTTCTGGTAGCAATTATGTTTATACATATAGAATATTTGTTTGTTGATAATTAATAGATCTATATCAATTCGTTGTAATGCATATGTAATTACTTATATGAATCTACTATTTCCAGTTTTTATCAAATAGATTTCAGTTTTTTTTGGTAAATATTCAACAGATGTGAACGATTTTAACAGTTAGCATTGAAATTTTCACACATTTTATTTAAATAGAATATAATGATACTGTTTGAGTAAATTTGTTGTTTTAATTGCTGTATTTTAGTAGATTAACGTAACGTAACGGGTTCAGCGTGAAAAAACACTTTTTTCACGAATTTTTTTTAGAATCATGGATAGATCAAATTTATTTAAATATTTTGTACATTATTAGTTATCATTTCAATAACATTGTGTCATTTTTTCATGTGAAAATATGGACAAACAAATCGGTGACAAAAGTTTGGAAACAGACGATTTGCGGTGTTCACTGTATCTCAGCTGAAAATTATCGGAAATCAAAGAACATTAACATTTAGTCAAAGTATCATCAAGTCCTCCCCCCCCCCCCCCCCCCCCTAACGTTCTCTCATTCCTATTTATTCATTTTTAAATTTTTGATGGTTATTTGAAGTGAAAATTGCAATTTTTTACGAAAAAAAACTGCTATTTTTCACCTTTTTGTAGTTGGAAAACCCCCTTAATGTAAAAAAAAGTTCTCTTTACATGTAGAAAGTGTGTACCAAGTTTGAAATGAATCGGTAATGTGGTTTGTAAATGGCAGTAAACACAGACTTTGAAAAAATTGTTTTGAGAAAATGACTACTAAACTCCGAGCTGTCGGAGCAACAATGATAGAGGGGTGGGACTAAGTATTCAATAACTTCGAGAGTTTTGTTCTGATTGACTTCAAATTTTGGGACTATATTCTTGAAATGTTTAGCTATAATATAAGACACAATTATTTTTTTTCAAAAGTGCTAGACTTATCCTCAGTGTGAAATATTACACATAGGCCACATAGGGCTTTAAATTTCGTGGTCAGCAGTCGTAGAAATGAAAAAAATTCACGCAATACACGAAATCAATGCGCAAGTATAAAAGCAAACGAGCTGAAAGGAATTTTTCTAGAACGGTTGATTTAGATCCTTATAGACTGTTAGTGTGGCCACGTCATCAGCGTAAGCTTGCGCATGGAGCCGTTTCTGTTGTAGTTCGTTTAGAAAGGAGTCGATTAACATACTCTACAGGAGCGATTATAGGATACCTTTATGTGAACATCCATTTATCGCCTTGGTTGTCAAGCAACAGTCTCTCCAATTTCCCGATAGCAACAGTCTCTGTGTCAGCATGCCACGTATCAATTTGATTAAGACATCGGTCACGCCATGAACTTTTGCAGCTTCACATAGCTCTCTAGAGGGCACTCATTCAAAAGCTCTGTCAGTGTGTACAACGACCTGCTTCAAACCTCGAAAATGAAAGGCGACTCGCATGACTTCTGGCTGATGCGCAAGTTGCTCCTCCTGTAATGGATCATATTTCGGCGCCCTAGTACGTAAGTGCCTTTCAACAAGCGTCTGCAGGCATTTCAGCATAAGCGGTGTTTAACTGATCGGCCTAAAAATCCTTGTACCTGAATAGTCATCTCTCCCAGGCTGTGGTATAAAGATTACTTTAGCCTATCGCCAAGGCAATGGAACGTAACTTAAGACTAGGCATGCCCAAAAAATTTCCTTAAGGCCTGTCTTCAGGTGGTCAATGCCCTCTCTTCACATAGCCGCTTCTTGACACGAAAAGCAGTAGGTTTGATCAGAGGCACAGATACCCTTTGCGTTTCAATCACCGGTGCGCCAGGAAAGTGATTTTTAAGTAAATTACGTGGAGACTCCTGTTTGGAATTGGTAAACTCACCATCTGAGCATTTTAGAGAGTCCAGCTTAACTGGTCAGTCTTTTTTACGACCTAGCACAGCCTCACAGTCTCTCTTGTACCACCCAATCCCTCACAGAACGATCCGAAAGACTCCCTATTGGAAGTCCTCGCTAAATTTGTATAAGTTCTTTGCAAGTCTTTGTAGGCGAACCAGTTATACTCTGTGTTGAGTATTTTTCCTGGAATTTAATTGTTTCTGTTTCTACAAAGAAGCCGTCTTGTTGATTGGATAGGCTTCTTCATAGCTGCTTAATATGGGTCTATTCAGAGTGATCAACCGAAATTCTATTGACTTCGGCGACTTTATTTTACCACTAGGGCATCCTTTGTCTGCAAGAAGCCAAATGAACTTAGGTCAATCATTGTTTCTTGGGTTTTTTTCTGTACACAACGGATGTTGGATCTGTAGCTAAGGAGAACATAATCCGATACGCACTACCCCGTTATTTATCCAACTGTTCGAAGTAACAACAGTGGTATATCAATAGTCGAATGATAATTCCCAGTGTTTACGCAGGACATTAAAAGGAAAGTAAACTGAAGCGACAATCGAGCGTTTTAGTCCACCATCTCGGTACTGCACGATTACCGCTGACAAGTTCCGGCTTAAAAGCTGTCTGAGAGTTATGATACTAAGCAGATTGGAGGCCAGAACAAAAGCCATCGGCCTCGTTGGCCTTTGAACATAAATGTTTTTTGCCCCTTCGACTGAGCTGGACAAGCATAATACAGGGGATGGTTTCAGATTGACATTTGAATTGAAAAAATATTTTATTTGAAGTTAACCGTACACTTTTAGCCTAACTTAAAGTTTAATTAACAATAAAAACTTACAATCTAGTGTCTCTTCTCTTTCCTTACACTCTAATGGTATTATCCAGCCTGTACAGCGGTTGGGATAGCCCTAGCAATGCTTTTCTTAAAAACTTCCATACGCTAAAAATACAATCTAACTTATGCCTAATTATAACTAACTTAGCCTAATTAGACCTAAATCTTAAGTCTTACCCCTTCTGTTCGTCGGGTGGCCTGTGCTCAGATTGACGGTTTTTCTCTCGAAAGAAAGTACAAAGCCTTTGTATGCTGCAAATTTATCTAAAAAAATGTATACCTGTAGGCATAAGTGCATTCACATTTAATGCCTCCGCTCACAAATTGGTTGTCTGAGCTAGCAGGCAGAGAGATCTCCGATACAGCCAGATCCTCCCTTTTTTCAACTGCATCTGTGAATTCCGATTTACACTGGGAAGCATCGACTCTTTAAGCAGAGCCCTCTTCTGCCGCTGACCAGTTTACCTGGCTTTACTCCGAACCTTCCGTTCTGTCCCTAAGTGACAGCATGGGCATCACCAGCCAACCTTTTTCTAGCTACTCCAGGTAAGCTCTCTCCACCTATGAATATAGTTTTATAGGTGAATGTCTCATGAACAGTGGTGTGGTGCGAATGTCATTAAACCATTCTCAAAAATTAGAAAAATTAGAAATAGTGCCATAGTATTTCCAATCGCATCACCCTCAGAAGAAACTCTTACAACATGGGCGTTGAATACGAACCTTCCGTTCTGTCCCTAAGTGACAGCATGGGCATCACCAGCCAACCTTTTTCTAGCTACTCCAGGTAAGCTCTCTCCACCTATGAATATAGTTTTATAGGTGAATGTCTCATGAACAGTGGTGTGGTGCGAATGTCATTAAACCATTCTCAAAAATTAGAAATAGTGCCATAGTATTTCCAATCGCATCACCCTCAGAAGAAACTCTTACAACACGGGCGTTGAATAAAGGAAACAAGATTACGACAATGGGTGGTGAGTGTTCAGCCCGGCATCCACCGACGTCACGTACCGGAGACTGATGAAGATATCTAATTTAAATTCAAAATATTTAAAGAATTTAAATGTAGTTTTTGCGCGGTCTGTACTCCAACTTCATTAATTAGAACATGAAAGAGGCAACATACACTTTCAATTTCTCCATTTTTAAAAAAAACTAAACGCTTTTGAGTGACAGACAGTCAGTGACAGTATTCATCGTTTTCATAAGGGCTGTTACGTAAGTAACTATTAAATTACTGATTTCGATATAAATGATCATTAATAAATCAACAATTTAAGTGCCCGTCTGTCTAGACTTGCAACATACAACAAACTCATTAGCAGATAGATTTGGACACAACCGAAAACAGTTCTTCATTCTCCTAAAAAACCGGTTAATTGGGGATGTTTTGTAGGCTCAGTTTGTAGGCGTGTCTGCACTGCATCCAAATGTCACGAATAGGTGCTGTTATGTTAATGTCCTTAAAAACTTTAGTCCTTGATCCATGCCGTGTTCCATTATTTAATAGTTGCGAGCACTTCTACCTACTAGCAACTACTCATGCTCTTGTTCTCGAGTAGTTAGGCCTTTTTGCCGTGAGGGTGCTAAATAGGTGGATTTGATTTTTTCCATTGGCTAAAACTTGACGAATATGTATGTGGTAACAGGGGTCAAAAATTGAAGAAAATTAAAGATATACAAAATATACACGAGAAGACAAAACACTTCAGAAAAACAAACAACAACCACCCTCGAACACAAACCACAAAAACATACTAACCAGACATCTATCGGCAAAACCGTCCTTCTGCTATGCAGCCCTACTAAGCGTAAAGGTTCTATCTACATTTTAGTACTTTGGAGATATTGAATTTGTTTGATTTGTACTGAAGGTATTGGAGAGTGCCTTTTTCAATATTGATTTTAACACTTTCACAAAAGATAGGCTTTTCAAATTTTGCAGAATAATGCAACAGAGTATTTAGCTTTCGAATCTGATGTTAACTCAAAAATGAGACAAATGCAGACAGAACCTTTATGCTTAGTAGAGCAGTATGAGAGGCACGTAGTCCAGTTTGGCCTATTATTCTAATACGAGAAATGATATCAACATGGAGTCTAAAACTGAGAACTGCTATTTTACGTGATCCGAAAATTAAAACAATACATTTGCGTCTCCGGTTTTATTGACTTTTATTTGTTATACCACAGATCTTGAAGCGCACTCAAGCAGCTTCGTGAATTTCACGCTGGTACTTTTCCCATGCAAGCATTGGACCATGTTCAGGCCTATATTTTACATTACAACCATCTTGAGCAAGACGACCTTCATCACGTAATCTTTCGTACTCTTCCCGATCGTATTTTGTGAAGCCCCATCGTTTCGAAATGAAGATCTAAGGGAAAAATCAGAAAGAAATTATGATCTGAGCAAACCCAATAGTTGCGGGTGACACGTACCTTTTGTCTTCCGGGGAACTTGAACTTGGCACGACGCAAAGCCTCAATCACTTGACCCTTGAAACGGTCGCTGGCACGTACGGACATGATAGGTTGACCGATACGGACACGTGCAACGGTACCTTGGGGCTTACCGAAGGCACCTCTCATTCCAGTTTGGAGCCTGCAAGCGAGAGAAACGATATAAGTTAAGTTTTATAGGTAGTTCCTAGTTTTGTTAAAAGTATAGATCACTCAGTTGGTTTGTCAAAGTTAATTGTGTAATCATGGTTTCACTCATAACCCAGTGCTCGAGGCAATATCATCAGGTCAATATGGTGGAAAGAATCGTCTGTGGTGGAATATTTGGCTTGATACACAATTTTATTCGAGTCGAGATTTTTTCGTCCACGATATAACACAGAAAATTTTACAAGCCGCTGAAACCAAGGATCGAATGCGGCACTTTCTCATACTTTAGAGTTAAGCTTGATAACAATTAAGGTCCAAAAATCACAACTTATCGACCTTGGAAATGTGTGCTACTTCTTTATTGCTCGCATTTCTTCCCTAGCAAATTGCACTCTTTACTCTCTCATAACTCAATTCACATGTTGTACTGATATTATACTACTACGGTTTAAATCATATATCTTTGCACTATACTGAAATGTCCCTAAAAGCTCGTACCGCTAAGTGCGTAAACAATGGCTTCTATCATGTAAGGTCTTTGGTGCGGATTCAGGTTCTGACTAGAGGTGATTATTATATCAATATCTCAAAGAATTTCAAAGAATACGAATGTATTAGTCCCACCTCTAATAAACCTGAGTTCTGACTCGGGACAACGCTCCGAGTTTTGAGTTAATCAAGCCCTCAATAGGCGCTTGAGTCAATTCAGGGGTAAAGTGAGACTAAACATTACACACTCACAAGTACGATTACGAGAATGGAGCTCTATCAACTCCAAACCGCAGGACTCACAATGATTTTAACGCCCACTCGCTATTCCCCACAGGCAAATTCTGTTTTCTCAGCGTTCACTTTTAACATGTCATACATTATTTTGAGATAACCACCGATGGTTCAAAGTGGCACCTCACCCAAAAACATATTTTTCTATACCCTTGTATCAATAGAAATATAAGCATTCACAGCTCAATTCCAATTTATATTGATTTAAGGATGCGACGAATATCTACAGTAAGCTCCTTGTCTCACGAGATCAAGCATGATCTATATCTGCCAATATTTCT
The DNA here is from genome assembly GCA_963978885.1 of Nemotelus pantherinus. NCBI lineage: Eukaryota > Metazoa > Arthropoda > Insecta > Diptera > Stratiomyidae > Nemotelus > Nemotelus pantherinus. The sequence continues at coordinate 40,247,022 of OZ022264.1, forward strand.
TCCTCCACAAACGTTTCTACCACAAACTTACTAGATAATTCTAAAATAAAAACGTCTTACCTATCAGCTCCGGCACACGACAACATCTTATTGATGCGGATAACGTGGAATGGATGAAGCCGCATACGAATGTGGAATTGATCTTTGCCGCAATGTTTTACCAAATACTTGTTGCAGCAAATACGGCCCGCTTCCAAGGCTTCCGAGCTGAGCTGTTCATATTCGTCTGACACTAAATGTACGCATAGTGGGAAATCCTCCACTGTCGCCTTCTTACGACCCAAATCGAAGATACGAATTTTTGGATCTGGAACACCACGACAGAAACGTGATTTTGGATATGGCTTGTTTTTGCAATAGCGATAGCTGCAATCGAGTAGGAAACATACAATTAGAAAAATCAAGGTAATCAAGTTAGCTACTAAAGTAGAAAGTGTTAAATCATTGCGGAAACGTCACAAGCGAGCCTTGTTACACTCTCGTGTTGTCATCTATTTTATTGAGGTTGCCTCCGACAGTTAAAAGGAGGCCCCCCACCCGAAAATGGATAGTTTGCTATATCCTCAAAGCATTCAGGATTTCTTAAAGCACTAAACACTCCAGTCCTGTTTGAATTGATTTGAGGAACAATTGAATGCTGACGCTTACCGCAATACATACTTTGCCGAACACAAATCACTTACCATCGCGCTGGACGTCGTCCCATTTCGACCTGAAATTAGTTGCATTTTAGAAATAATTTCACACAAACAATTGCCTCGATATAAGTGAAATAATCATCGGCCACACTTGAGCAGTTTGACCGAAATATTACAAGATTGCTTTCGATTTTATCAGAGTCCAGATACTTACTGCGACTTTCTTCCGCAGAATGTCGAACGAAAAAGAAGGAAGCGAGACAGTTGTTTACTATTTCCGTTTTTTGACGTCTCGGGCCGAAGTGCAGCCTAGCGGCGAACACTGTAATTTTGGGTAGGTGAAGTTAAACATCAATCTGATTCGAATTATCAATTTTAATGATCAATATACGTGTTTAAAATTAATTTCCATGCAAATCACTGATGAGGAGAAGATTTGATAAAGTTTTTAAGACAATTCCTAGTAATCGATGATATTTTTGTTTTGTCGATACGGCAGAATAGGTTTAAAAAAAAGAAACCACCTATTTCTCTAAGCATGGTGAAGGCAAGAAGAAGCTAAAGTCAAAACCCCAATAAATGTCATGGCAGAGTGTCAAAAACAAAAACAATAAACATAACCTCTACAGTGTGACAATGAATCGGATATTGTTTCTTAACTTTATTCGAATTTCAAGGCACTTTCGATCAATTTCAAGTAAAGTATCAAACTGCTTTGAACAAACTGACTACCTAACATCTGAACTCAAAGCAAAGATTCTGTATAGTTCCTACCTGGAAGATCAAAAACTCAAATTAGGTTACCGGAAAAACCGTGCCTTGGAGCAGACCTTACGAAAATATGAGAAATCCACTTTATTGAATCGAGTCGATGTCAAGCCTTTCCCGCAGGCTTTAAAAGCGTTATTACCGTCTATTGATATTGAGCACAAAAGAACTGAGTTGCGAAATAATACAGAAAGCCCGGAAAGAATACAATATATTGAGTCTAAACCACATGAAACTGACAATTGGATGAGTGACTATGAATTTTATGATAGTGATGATGAGGAGAATGGGAGTAATAGTGGAACTCCTGGTAGGCTTTTATATTAAGTTTCACTCCCGGGGCAAATAAAGAATGCTCAACTATTTGTAGATTTCAAGCAAGCATACAATATTATCGACTGATCCGAACAAACATAATTATCTATTCCTTAAAAAAATAAATGTTGAGCCTAAATTAATTCAAGACTACCAAAACCCTAATCCCCCTCATCACAAAATGTATTACTTTTAGGTACCATGTAGTGGATGTGGTGCAGTTTTACATTGCGCAGACACAGGACTTCCAGGGTACATACCAAGTGAAATATTTCGCGGCAGAACACAAAAAGAACTACAGGTAAATTTTAAATATAGATATATGTTCTATATATAGATTGTATGTATAGATATATATAGATTGTATGTTCTATATAGATTGTATGTTCTTGAAATTAAATTACAATTAGTTTATATACCACTACAGCGCTACAATACTATTAGGGTCTAGATGTTGAAATTGGTAGAGATTTCTTCATTCCCATTTAATTTATGTTCCACGATTCACCTTACCCTTGATTTGACTCATGCATCTACCTAGAGCCCGGCTCTCGAATCCCGGTGTATTATCATATATGATGATTTTTCATGATATCGGGTTTGAACCACGGACAAGTGCAGACTTAGCTTGCACTGTCCGAATTCCGCTGAGAATTGCAATTTAATTTTCCCACGTAGCTGACGCTTAAACGAGACGTGAATTCGAAAATGCCCATAATATTGATATCATCAGCGTAAGCTACTGGCTGCGTCGACTTAAATGAAAGAGTTTCTCTCGTGTCAACGGGGATTTTTTTAATGATGTACTCAAGTGCCAATTTAAAGTGTGTAGAAGCTAAGCCATCCCCTTCTTTTAGCCCTGTATTTGTCGAAAACGAGTTCGTCATAAATCTGCACTTGTGATATGGGTGATGGTAATTTTCACAATCGTACTAACTTTGCTGCGATTCCGAACTGCAGCATGATTTTATAACGCAAAATGTCGTACGCTTGTTTAAAGCCGACGAATATTTGATGAACATCAATGTCGAATTCCCAGAATTTTTCCAAAATTTATTTGACCGTAAATATTTGGTCAGTTGTCGATCTTCCACGTCTGAAGCCGCCTTGATATTCACCAAGAATTTTCTCAGCGTGATGGGAAATCCTAAACTTGAAAATCTTTGCTTGAACGATGTGCAAAGTAGTGATATGCCTCTGCAGTTTTCGCACAGTAGTTAATCTTCTTTCTTGTGAATGGGACATATGACACTTTTTCGCCACTCATCCGGCATCGTTCTTGTTGTCAGATGCCTGTCACCAATCCATGGATTGCCCTTAAAACAGAAATCCCGCATGTCTTCAGGATCCCCGCAGGGATCCCATCGATGCCCGGTGCTTTATTGGATTTCAAGCGGTCTATGGCCTGTCGGACTTCATCTAATGTAGGATGGTGAAATTAGTGATGGCGATTCGTCGGGTGCAGGGACATTTCCGTGCAGTAATTGCTGGAAATAAGACGCCCATCTGTCCTTCACCTGTTCTGAGCCGCTTATGATATTTGCATCGGCAGCCCTACATAGGCTAGTGCGTGGTTTAAAGCCTTGTTTTATGTGCCTCAATACTTTGTACGTTTGTCGAGTGTTGAGCCATAAAGTTGTCATTCATGTTATTCAGCATGTTGTCAAAATACTTTCGTTTCTTACGTCTAATTATTCTTTTAGCTACTCTCCAAAGACTGTCATATTTTTCTTTTTTTGGCTCTTGTCGGTCGTTCAATGTGAATTTTGTAGGTTGCATTCTTTTCGTCCAAGACGGCTGGACATTAATCGTCGAACCATTAATTCCTACAATGTCGGGCTGTATATTCCACTACTTTTTCAGCTGCTGCATTCACTGCGCTTTTGATGGTAGTCCAGACTTTGTTGATTGACGTAGTGTTAGGCGTGGAAGCTAGTTTAATTTCCAGAGCAGAAATATATCCGGCTTCTACCGTCTTGTTTCGAAGCTTGTCGACATAGAACTTGCGTCTTGAGCTTGCTCTGGTCTTATACGAAAGTGGTATTCAACATCGATATCGAGTGTTATGATTAAAGGTGCGGCCGTCCGGGGATGCCCATGTCCTTTTGTGAATGTCGCGATGCGGAAAAAACGTGGAACTTACGATGAGGCTTCTACTGCTCGCAAAGTCGACAAGTCCTTGTCCATTGCCGTTGCAGATATCGTGAAGGCTAAATTGGCAAGTGGTTTCGCGATGTGTTTCCTCCTTTTCAACCTTTGTATTGAAGTCGCCCAGCAGGATTTTCACATCATGTGATAGCAGAGAATCATATAACCTTTCCAGAATGTTATAGAAATTATCTTTCACTGCCTTTCTTCATCTTCAGTCGGAGCGTGAACGTTTGTGAGGCAAACGTTAACAAACTTTCCTCGAATGCGGATCGCACACAATCTTTCGTTGACAGGTTTAAAATTGATTGTTTGCGGTTTCACTTTTTTGTCCACGATGAAGACCACTCCAAATGATGATTTTCCGCTTTGGAAGATTCTGTACGATCTCATGTTCGTAATTTTAGTACTAAACAGTTTCGTTTCCTGGACAGCAAGAATATTTATTTTATAATTAATGACCTATTCCAGGAGAGCTTTAATGGCCTCCGGTCCTACAGGGCTCGCACGTTCCAGACTTCGATAGAGTAGTCCATATTTCGTTTGCATGGTCAATTCCGTTGATCCGATCCAAGTATCCGAGGCGAAGTATCAGGTTTCTGAATGAGGAAAATTTTACGGGAACGGGTTATTGGCCCATTGCCCAATCCCCAACCTGGAGGTCCAATCCGGCTAATGTTCCCGATTTAAGGCGCGGAAAACTCGCCCTCACCCTCCTTCGTTGGCAACATTCCTGATCTGAAATGTCATGAAGACTCCTGGCAGCCACCCGATGTGAAAATTTGAAATCACATCTTCAGGGAGGTCGAAAGTAGGATTCAGTACCAGAGCTGAAGATGTTATTTCCAACAAGCATTTTCGGGATTTCAATTACTTTTGCGGTAACCAACACCCGATGACGCCCCCGTGGCCAATGCTACCATTTGGCTGCCATTGAAAAACACATAAACACTGAAAAACACAAAAAGATTTATCTAACCGTTTCTAGCAATAAGATATTTGACTCAATTTTTCGAGCATAGCTATCAGCAGAAAAGAACAAATCTACAGCTGAAGCGGCCCTCGTTTAATATACAACCAGCTACAATAAAATATATATGAATTAAAAAATTTCCATTAATCATAAAAATAACTAGATTAGCTTATCCAGAACCAAACAACATTTTGCAGCTAGAAATTAGGGATTCTATATAAACTAGAAAAAGCAGAATTTCCGCATCAGTTTGAATTTGTAAGCCAGTGGGAAAACATTAATCATAAAACTGCTCAAATACGTCAAGTTGAGTGTGAAATAAAAGGCAGAGTTTCGGGCTTCTTTCCAATGAGATGAGTCTAAATCGAAAGTTCGTAATTTACTTAAAAAAAACAAGAAACTGGCAGCATCGAACGAAAAAAGGGTAGTTGAAGGGAACAAAGTACCACGCAAAGAGATGAAGACCATTTTAAGTTCCTGGCTCTGGCATATCGATTCAAATCAGCGTCGAAATTACGAACAGAGTTGTCGAAGTCGATAGTTAAGCCTTGCAGTACCAGGACAATCCAGAGAAAATAGACCCCACAGCGGGACAAGCGGATGATGCAAGCTCGTCTCGAATCGTACAAAGAACGAAAAAACTGGTCCTTAGAGGATTGGAAATGAGTCACTTTTTCGGACGAATCGAAATTCAATATAATTGGACTAGATCGAACATCGCGAGTGAGATGCAGAACCGGTGAACGATATGCGGATGAACGTATGCAAGCGACGGTTAAATATTCTCCCTATGTGATGATTTGGGGATGAGTCCTACATAATTGTGTACGGCTTATTGTTCTTGTTAAAGGATCTGTGAATGCTGCGAAATGGGTTGGGTACAAAATCTCGTATTACAATATCTCGTTTACAAAATCCCGATTACAAAATCCCGCATTTCAAAATCCTGTTTTTTGAAATTCGGGATTTTGAGTTTCGGGATTTTTAAGTACAGGATTTTGTATTTCGGGATTTTGGAATACGGGAATTTTGAAACATACGGGATTTTGTTAATTCGGGATTTTGTGATTCGGGATTTTGATACGATCCCCTGCGAAATACAAAGAAATTATTTAGGAAGGCTTAATTTCGGCAATCAAGGATCTAACGCCGAATGTGTTAAATCATCTGTGCCAAGACGATTCGCCTCCTGCACATCGAGCTCGCTCTCTAAATTATTTATATTGACAAAAAACTTTTGTGTTACTAATGAGCTTTCTAGTGGGGTCTCTTTTCCAGGTCATACAATTGTAGGAGCGGCAGGAAACAGTCAACAGTCCCCACTTGAATCCCATGTAAAATCTTTAGCAGGTAATGGGTTCAAAAATAAAATAAAAAGTGGGCCGGGAACTAGAAAATTTGAAGTGTGTAAAAAGAACAAATCAATTTAAAAAGAACAAATCAATGAAGGTTTGCTGAAAAAAATTGTATGACAGCCTGGTAAGGCGAGTGAAGGCTGTCATCCAGGCTAAAGGCGGATCGATTAATTATTAATAATTTTTGAATATTTAAAAATCATAAATTTTCTCTTTTCTGTTAACTTTTTCGTAGTTACTATAATGTGTTTCCTCTTTTTTCAATTACATGATAGAAAAAAAAATAAGTAATACTTTTTAAATACAAAATTTGCGACTTTTTTTGAAAAAGTTACCCATTTCCTCTTTTTTTAATGTATCAAGCTCCTTGAATAGTATACCAATATTGTGGCGCTTATTTAAGAAACATTTTGTGATAAGAAAAATAATTTTTATGTGAACATTTCTAGAAACAGAATGAAATATGTAGCTATTTCAATGAAATTGGATCTCGTAGATTTTTCTGTCGCTATTACAGTACAATCTCACAAATCTACGGTGTGTACAGTCTGTTGACAGTATTTGCCGATTCCTGTACTGCAAGTTCACTAAGCTGTGTTTGAACCAAAACCGATGCTGTCGTGAACAATGTGAAAGCGCCGAGTTCAGTCTGACAAATAATAAAAGCATTACAAAACATTTACTTCATTGGTATACCAACAGATGCCACAACCATGAGATTGAAAATATAGTCCTTATGATAGTTCAATACTTCGATTTGTATTCTGGTGACATAGAATCCAAATTGTTGGGTGTTATTAATACGCCTAACGAGACATTCAGAGGATAACACTAATTATTCCAACCACTCTACAAAAATTTAGTCTGACTGAAAAAAGTATTTCCTTCACTGCCTACAACGCAAATGTTAACTTTGGTGAAATTAATTACCCGAAAGGTAAAAATATCCCTACTAACCTGAGAAACGCTTTAAATAAAAGTGTGCCTGTAACTGCAGGAGATGCTATCAGCAAGTTCGAAAACTCTTTCACGAATATGTCTTTTCATAATTTTAATTGAAGCAGCAAATATATAGTTTAATAAGTTGAGTCTAATCTACACCATGTTACCAAAGGAATTTATTTTTATTTAAAAGAGCTCATATGAACATTGACTTAATTTGAAAACGCTTTGCGTAATCCATCATTTTACTCTTTCAGCGTATCATATGTCAACGTTGCCACTTTCTCAAACACTACAATATTGCATTAGATGTAGCAATTGCACCCGAAGATTACGTTAAAACACTGAAATCTATTCAGGAAAAACATGCACTGGCAGTTTTAATTGTCGACCTCCTTGACTTTCCGTGTTCGATATGGCCAGGAATTCAAGAAATCCTTGGTCACAAACGTCCAATTTTCATTGTTGGCAACAAGGTTGATTTACTACCCAGAGACTCAGCGGGGTATTTAAGTCGAATAAAAGACAGTCTGACGAGGGCCATAGTAAATGCAGGTGGCGATGAAATATATATATAAGGAAGACTTATATAAGATATTTGATAAACCATTTAATTTTTCGTAGGCATACATCAAATGAACATAAAACATGTTGCATTGATTTCCGCCAAGACTGGATACGGTATCGAAAATCTGATAACACAGTTGCATCATACATGGAAATACGAAGGTGACGTTTATCTTGTGGGATGTACGAATGTTGGAAAGAGTACTTTGTTCAATGCTCTGCTGAAATCGGATTATTGTAAGGTATGTAGTTTTATAAAACTGTTTCTGTTTTCGAGTTTTGGCAATATATTCATTTAGTCTCAAGCCTTTGATCTGATCCAAAAAGCAACAACATGCCCGTGGCCCGGAACAACCTTGCAAATGCTGAAATTTCCTATCTTGAGACCATCGGGTGAGCATCTTACTCAAATTGCGAAATCGACGAAATTACGATCCTTTTTCAGATGTTCGCCTATACTATCGCCAAAAACGTCTTTTATCTGAACGGGCACAACAACAGGCAGAAGAAGAGCTCCAAAGAGAACAAATGAGATCGACTGGCAAACCGAAAAAAGCACAAACTTTAATAGGTCATATAGGTAACGGGACTTCAAGGATTTAATTGAATTTCCCACATTCAAATTCTATTTTGAAAGGACAAACATTCGTAGAAGATCAAGATAGTTTGGATCCGTTCAGTATGTCAAAAGGCACAAGCCCGATTTTAACTTTAAATGAAAAAGATCGGGCTTATGTTAATAGCAAATGGTGCTACGATACGCCAGGAGTGGTGCATCCTGATCAAGTAAGGAAAATTAATTTTGCTAGACAAATATCAGAAATGATTTAGTTTCCATTAGGTATTAGATCTTCTAACCACTGAAGAAATTATTCAAGTGCTACCGAAGAATGTGATTCAACCACAACCTTTCATTCTGAAGCCAGGCATGTCTCTGCATTTGGCAGGCCTAGCAAGACTGTGTTTTCTTGAAGGAAATTGCAATTATATTCGGTAAAACAAAATGCAGTAACGAAACACTCAACGTTCTACTTTTTTTTTTTTACAGAATTCATGTTTTTGCATCATCTGAGCTTCCAATACTGATAACAACAACAGATGGTGCAGATGAAGTCTATAGTACGTTGCGTGGAAGTGAATTTTTATCCGTGCCGTTAAAAGATGAAATAAGGCAACGTAAATGGCCGGGACTTGAAAGTTCCGATCCTTTCACCGTTGTAGGTGAACCGGAAAGGGGAGCTACATGCGGTAATTTTTAAACACTGTCACAGTGAATATATTCAAATTCATCTTTTTTTTCCAGATATTGTCTTGTCCTCGATTGGATGGATAGGACTTGAATTGCCCTCGCGAGCAAGTTGTACGTTCAGAGCATGGACTCCACAGAAACGAGGCATCCACATTCGGAGTCCACCGCTAATTTCTCAAACAAGCAACCTACGAGGATCTAAAATTAGAGGTTCATTGGCTTATAGGAAAAAAGTTTCTAGCTTTTAGACAAAAGTTTTGTATTTATTTAAGATGTTATTAACTTGTATGATGTAAATATAGTAGCTAGGTTATTTTTAAAAAATTAACGGAAATCTATTTTATTTCTTCACACCGACTGTATTAAAAAGCTTATTCTTTGCAATCTGCGCCATAAGACCGTGAATTAGTTCGATCGATGCACGGCTACAATCTCTAGTCGCTTTTGATAATTTGTCTTCGGTACGTTTCTCGTTAACGTCACCTGAAACGATAGCTAATTAGGCAAAAACTTTTTACTTCACGATTTCGATTACTAAGCATTATATTGTACCTGATACAACGAAGGGGCCACGACCTAAAGTCGCTTCGCTCTGCTCTAATTTCTCCGATAAATCAAAAATTTGTCCAGTCGTATATTCGGTATTACTTAGTAATCCAGAGCTTCCCAAAGTATTCACCCAGTACTTATTCCAAAGCGAGTCTAAAAGTTTCCGATCTAGCGCCGATTTGAAGTAGCTGACTTCCAGTGGATAGTACTGTTTGCAATGAACTCCAAAATCTTCGATTTTATTCAGTGGAATTGTTTGATATTCGGATGGCTCTTCATTTGGTGGCTTGTAACCTGGATAATATAAATGTGATAGGATTTACTTTCGACATATAGCGGAGTTTTGTGCAGGCTGCATATATTTAATCTACGAAAATTTGTCTTGCTTTACAGCTATAAGTTAAGGCATACTTAAAATTATCAGCTGATGTAAGCTAAACTCACCTTTCGGGTACGTTCGAAACGCCCCGAGACAAACTTTTCCCGCTGAAACTGTACGTACTGGATCAACAACGATAGCGACAAACGGTTCTTGGAAGTTTTGATTTAACATCTGAGTAGAAACATCTATGCCAGACAACCAACAACCATATCCAGGATGACTATGATACCATCCAATCGCATTTTCTAGCCTTCCCACTTCCTTCGCCGAATCAATGTACGCCGACATATATTCGTAAGCTTGTGACTGAGCATTCACTCGAGTCTCAGTACCTTCTACTGGCAATGCAAAAGCATCCATAACATTCTAAAATGTGTTTTTATCAACAGAAATGTATGTGAAAACTTAATTTGACAGTGAATTACCATTGTATTGTCCTCAACTTTTCCAAGAAGCAATCCCATTACTTCCAGTGTGCCACCTGACCGTGCATGCATTACCATCTTCAACAATGATAAGGCGGAAATCTTTATATCCTTAAAGTAATGTGGATCCTTCTCCCATGGCCTGGTCTCCAGGATCTGCTTTTGTTGGTTGTCATCGAAACGGAAAATCTCATCACATGCAGGAACGGTCTTAATATTGTTTTCAAGCTCCCAGTTCATTTTAGCCATTTCGGAGTCAGACATCGCGGACATGGTGCAAGTTATTTTCTCGATCTTCTTCAAATTAACAGCAAACCCGGCCGTAAATGAAACTTTGACAAAGATGACAGACGATTAACTTCTGATGTGCCAAATAGATATTGGCCGAGCCCAGGCGAGCCGAGTGTGTGGACGGTCCAGACGAGCGACTTTGACAGGTGTCACAGGCGCTCGTGCCACATCCGATCGGAATGGATGTTGAGCACGAGCCAAGGCGATTCGGACGAGCTGTCAAATGCCGTCCACATGTTGGCGGCCTCGTCTGACTTCGGCTCGCCTGGCCTCGGCCAATATCTATTTGCTACATGTGTTATGTCTTCTTCTTGACACAGTAGGTTGCTTAGATTGGTAAAAGATGGAATGCGTATTTCACGGCAATGCAGTTCAGATTTAAGCCTGGCAGTTCCTTCTTGTATAGATTAGAACAGTGAGATAGTAGAAATGGAGTGGGCATGCCCATAAGATTTACATTGAAGGGGATGGTAGTAATTTTTTCGCTACTCATTGTCAAATCCAAGCATTTCCCAGCCCCTGGACACGGACGGTATAACTTTCCACCAATAGCCCGCGCGACCGATTGCGAATGGGCAAACCAAAGACGTATGAGATTTCTATTTTTCATTTTCTTGTGGGGGCATAGGAAAAGGCGCGGCATTTCGAAATATTTACTGTCTATTGAAAAATTTGATTGGTATATTTTAATTGCAGCAACTTATTTTAGCTTAGATTTCCATAAAGAAATACAATCGTTGCTTCAAATATTATATGGCAAAGCAAATATAGTGCAGGTAATAGTGTATCGCAGGAAAGTGGAGTCATTGTATACATATATGCAAATACTTACATATATGCAAAACAATACTATTCATATCTGCAAAACACTCAATTGTACCTTACATGGAAATTTTTTTTAAAAAAAAGTGATTATCACATAAATTGTTAGGCATTTTACTGAAGTATATTAAATAAAGCAAATGTATTATAGTTGGAGAATTTCCTTAAGCAAACTGATATAGCAAATATAACTGAGAGCGCAAGTAATTTTTTATGGTCTGAGTTTAATGGATATTTACTTTGTAGTTATCAGGGTGAAGCGATCAGTACCGCAAATCACATTGTCTCTTATAAACGAATTAAAACACTGTACCGAACAAGAGCCTCCCTCTTTCTTTTACAACCGGACTTGCGACACGGCTTTGGCAAAATTACGGCTCTCGTCCTGTTTATATACATATATATATATACATATATATATATATATATATATATATATATATATATATATATATATATATATATATATATATATATATATATATATACATATATATATATATATATACATATATATATATATATATATATATATATATATATATATATACATATATATATATACATATATATATATATATATATATATATATATATATATATATATATATATATATATATATATATATATATATATATATATACTGAAGAAAACTCAAAACTACTGTCTGCTGCACCTCGCGTAGGGTCGTTGATAGGAGAAGACTGTTGAAATTAAACAATACACTGTTATTGGCGGACAATGTGAATATCAAAATGTATCAAAATATTACTTACTGCAGCAGGCTCAAAACTGATGTCTGCGGCGCCTGACACAGGGTCGTTGATAGGATAAGCCTGTGAAAATGAAATAAAACACTGTTATTTGCGGACAATATGAATTCAACCATACTTTGCAAATGCTAAATATATATATATATATATATATATATATATATATATATATATATATATATATATATATATATATATATATATATATATATATATATATATATAAGTACACTGTAGAAGAAATGCAGGAAATGTTCTTTGATGAATCTCGAATTATCGTGGAGTCTGAACGAGAAAGGTTCGAAAATAAAACAAGTGTTGGCGTTGCTAATATTAGTTTGCTTTCAGGTTGATGAAAGGTTGGAAACCACGTAGACTCGGGGGTGGTTTTGGCGGGAAAAAAGAATCTGGCCAACTACGTTTTGGCGGCACAGCCCGACCATTTCAAAAACTCCTAGATCTGACGAGTAGAAATATTCGTTCAAACGAAAAGCATAAAATATATTAACGGTTTAGAATTAGTCCAGTAATTTTACTATAGATATTTTTACTTTAATTTATTTCGTCAGCGACCTAGTATTAAATGATTCTTAACTCAACAATTGTTTCTGCTTGAGTCTTCCTCTTGTAATTGGAGCACAATGTTGATTGACCGAATAATGTCCATGGCCCAAAGGCAGGGACAAGCGCAATGTAATGTCGGAACGAATAGGAAATACGAAATAATAGTTTAAGTAGTCCTTAGTGAATGTGAAACATAAAAAAATATATCAAAAAGAATTTTAAAAAATCCACAAAATTTTTATGAATTGTTTCCTGAGCGACTCCATTTTTACACTATTTTTTGCGGCTGTTTTCATTTCCTTATATCTCACTCTTCTCAGGGATATCTCCATGATATCTCCAAATCCAGCATTTTCTCAGAACGAATTAGAATGCCATCCTAACATGAGTAATGTACTGTCACTCCCTAAGCTCATCTTCACTTTTCATGCTATAGATCATAGTGTCTTATGTATTGTAATTCGGACCAAATGTCAGGCATATTAAACATCCCTTCAGTACGCTTTCATGGAATTTAAACGATCGTCACCAGCCACGTATGCTGTTGAAAAAATGCAAGTAATACTCTGTGGTGAATCCTCGTGGTGCTCGATCGCGAAACATTAGGGACGCTTGTATCGATATAACAACTTGATTTCAGGTAAGTGCCGAGTTGGTAGCTATGTCGACTCGAAGGATACTTCGGCGAAACTGCGCTTTGGCGGCAGAACACGGACATTCCAAAAAAAGCTCTGACCGAACACTCCTATGTGCCCCAATCACAGACATAAAATAAATTAATAATTTATTTTTCAATTTGGAAACAATGGATCAAAAATACAAAAACTTTAACATATTTTAATTATATCTTGCTTCTGTACAGCTATCCCGATTTTATGGAAATTTTTATTTATTGTTCTACTAAATCAATTGAGAGTCGAAATTATTGCAGAACCGCAGCATTGGCAACAACACTTGGATTGTTCACTACCTCACCCAGGCTATCTAAAACTTCCTTGCGATAATCGTCGAAATCGCCATCGATCTGAATATCAAAATAAATTTCGTCAGTTTCACTTAAAGTGTTGATGGCGGTTTTCCTTACCTCGTTAATAGTTTGGTCTTCGATTACGTATAGCGAACAGTTTGTTTCGCGAATTAATCGTTCATCGTGAGAAACGATCACTATACCGCCTTCGTATTCGTTTATAGCTTCGTCTAAGGCGTCAATTGATTCAATATCTAAATTATTTGTAGGTTCGTCCTGGGAAGGAACATAATGTCAGAAGAAAAGTTTTTTCAAGATGCCGGATTGCTTACCAGAATTAACACATCTGGTCCACTCAGACACAGCTCGGCCAGCGCAACTCTTGCTTTTTGTCTACCAGACAAATCCTTCATTTTGATTATATGAGCATGACTGGCCAGACCGAACGATCCAAGAGCCTTCCGTGCCTTCTCGTGCTGCAAATCGAATAGCCGCTGCAGGTACTCGGCAGGAGTCTCTTCCGCAGTCAAATGCTCACCGGAATGCTGGTCGAAACGTCCAATTCTCAAACGATGATCTTTCCTAACTTCACCTTTAACCGGCTCCAAATCTCCAACAAGTAGCTTCAAAAACGTTGATTTCCCAACACCGTTGGGACCAACAATAGCCACGCGACTGCTCAAGTCGATACCAAATTCGCAATTGATGAATAGAGACGGTTGACCCGGAAAATTGAAGCAAACACCTGTAAAGTAGTGTTTGTGGGAGGGTTTAATTTTGTGTCTGCTGTAGATGCCTTACCGTGTAAGCCCAAGATCGGAGGTTGCAATTGCGATGGTTCTGGAAACCGGAAATTTCTGGAAACCAGAAATTTCACGATGTATTCCTTTGGTCGAGCCAGTAGCTCTGTTGGACCTTCATCCTCTTCATTCTTCGTTGCCTTACCCTTGTTTTTCTCCTGTTTTCGCATAATAGTTTCCTTTTGTTTCTTTTCCTAAAATAGGAGTAAGTGATTGCAAGTTATCATATAAACATCCCTTTAAAGTAGATTTCATATATTCGGGACGAAAAACACTGTTACTTGGAAGCGTCCACTTACCGCCGCTTTTTTCGATTGCCCATGAGCCTTCAATTCTTTCAGTCTCTTCTCTTGTTTTTCATACTCCTTAATCATTTCTTTCCGTTTTTGTACATACATTTTTTTAAACATAGAGTAGTTTCCTTTGTAGTAGTATAATTTCTTGGTATCTAAATGAATGATTTCGTTACAAACATTATCCAAGAAACTTTGATCGTGAGAAACGATGAGTAAAGTTTTTTTCCAGCCTTGCAAGTAGCTAAATTGGTATAAACAATTAGTTTAATGATTTTCTTCTTCTGCAAAAACATACTTATCAAGCCAAATTACAGCGTTCAAATCCAAGTGATTAGTAGGTTCATCCAGCATGAGCAAAGTGGGTTTTATGTGCAATCCACGAGCTAGCGACACACGCATCCTGACACAGGGTCGTTGATAGGATAAGCCTGTGAAAATGAAATAAAACACTGTTATTTGCGGACAATATGAATTCAACCATACTTTGCAAATGCTAAATATATATATATATATATATATATATATATATATATATATATATATATATATATATATATATATATATATATATATATATATATATATATACATATATATATATATATATATATATATATATATATATATATATATATATATATATATATATACACATAAATATATATACGAATTGAAATGATTTAAATTTTACTTACTGAAGAAAACTCAAAACTAATGTCTGCTGCACCTCGCGTAGGGTCGTTGATAGGAGAAGCCTGTTGAAATTAAACAATACACTGTAATTGGCGGACAAAGTGAATTCGAGCATACTTTGCAAATGCTTGAGTTTAGCTTGAAAAACTCAATTTCAATAGCTTGTATAAGTTTGCACTTATTGGATTAATGATTAGATTAACTTGCTTGTCTGCAATTACCTCTTCTGCTCACAAACCGTTTTAATGCTCCAATGAATGCGTTTGTTGTAAGATCACTTACTACTTCCAAATGCACTGCCTTAGTGGCAAAACATACAAATACGGCCACATAAGTTTTCTGCGGTTTTTTGCCACGAATTTTGAAATGAGTCCAGAATGGGCCACAGAAGTCGACACCGGTGGTCCAGAATGGACGACTAGGTTGGACTCTCTTTTCTGGCAGAGTACCCATCATTTGAGTCAGTAGCTTCGGCTTTGTTCTACTGCAATGAACACAATTTAGTACAATTGATCGTGCTATGGTTTTCCCTTTGACAGGCCAAAAACGCTGTCGGGTGATTGCTAATAGGCCTTGTGGACCGATGTGAGAATTTTTCACGTGATATTCTGTCATTATCAGCCGGGTTATCTGATCACTATACGGCAGAAGCATTGGATGCTTGGCATCGTACGCAATGTTCGCTTCTTGCAGGCGTCCTCCGACTCTAATTATGCCATTTTGATCTAAGAATGGCGTTAGTGTACTTAAACTACTTTGCTTGTCAACCATTTTGCTTTTCTTTAGCAATGCTAAATCTCCTGGGAATCCTCGCCGTTGAGATTCTTGAATGATTAACCTTGTAGCGACTTCTAATTCATCGATACAAAGATACTTCTTCCGTCTTTGTGAGCTTTCGCCGTTTCGCGCATTGTTGATGAAACGCAGCATGTATGCAACCACTCTTCTTAGATGCTGAAACGAGTTTCGGTGATCAATAGTAGCCAAGAAATTATTTGTGTCCTCTGCTACTGACAGTACCACTTTTGCCGGCTTCATCTCAAGTGTCGTCTCGAATTTAGGATTAACTGGCCAATTTTGTTCTGCCCCATTCAGGAATATTGGTCCATAAAACCAACATAAAGTTTCACTTAATTTTTCTGGCGAGATTCCTCTTGAAACTACATCTGCTGGGTTTTCTTTTGTTGGTACATGTCGCCATTGATCTACTGATGTCAACTCCTGTATAGCTGCAACACGATTAGCTATGAACGTTACATATGATGAAGATGGTTTTCTTAACCAAGCAAGGACAATTTCTGAATCAGTCCAAAATGTACAAGGTATTTCTTCCCAATGTAAGTCCTTCTTTACTCGTATGGCAAGCTTTGCTGTAAGTGTAGCAGCTTGAAGCTCTAATCGAGGCAGAGATACGATCTTTGTTGGAGCAACCTTTGATTTTGCACACAAGAGTCTTACTGCGATAGTACCATCTTTATGTTTTGATCGAATGTAAATCGCTGATCCATATGCCTTTTCTGATGCATCACTGAATGCATGAATCTGAATACTATGCGGCGTTCCTCGAGAAAATAAATGCCTTGGAAACTGAATGTTCTCTAAAGTTTTCAATTGTTGACGGAAATTCACCCACTGAGTATGCATTTCCATCGGTACTGCCGCGTCCCATTCAAGATTCAACTTCCATAATTTTTGTAAGAAGATTTTGGCCTTAATCACAACTGGGCTCATTATCCCAAGTGGGTCGAAAATGTGGGCAATGTCTGAAGATACGGTCCTTTTTGTCACTCTAGTTTCGTTTGACTGCAAGACTTGTACCCGGAAATTGTCAGAATTGGGTAGCCAATTTACGCCTAGCGTTTTTATGTGCTCATCGTGTTTTCCGTTGACTGTGAATTGAATTGCACGATCATCATTAGAGATGCCTTCTAGCAGCTGAGTGTGGTTTGCACACCATTTTCTTAGTTTAAATCCACCAGAAAGAAGAACTTGGCGTAATTGGTTTTTCATTTCGATTGTTTGTCTTAGACTATTTGATCCAGCCATGACATCGTCAACATAAATATTACTGGTTATAGCTTCCGCGGCTAGAGGACTTGAAATTTCATTCTCAGATGCTAACCGCCTCAGGCATTTTATCGCTAAGTAAGGGGCGGTTGTAACCCCATAAGTGACTGTGGAAAGTTGGTAGCACCTGACACTTTCATTTGGGTCATCTCTCCACAATATTAGTTGATATTTCTGATCCTCTTTTCTCACCCTCACTTGGCGATACATTTTTTCGATGTCCGCCGTGAATACAAACTTTGGAAGGCGGAAGCGCAAAAGTATAGTGAAAACATCTTCTTGGAGTGATGGACCTGTATACAGTATATCGTTGAGCGAAATATTTGTCGATGTTTTAGCCGAAGCATCGAATACCACTCTCAACTTAGTCGTTGTGCTATCAGGCCTTAAGACACAATGGTGTGGCAAGAAATAATGTGGTTTAGGAATATCGTTCATGTTTACTTCCTCCATGTGTCCTAGACGCAAATACTCTTCTATGAAATTTGTATATTGATTTTTCAATGATTGATCTTTGTTTAATTTGCGCTCCAAAGACAAGAAACGTTGTAATGCTCTCTCCTTTGAATCTCCTAATAATAGTGGATCTTTTGCAAATGGCAATTTCACAACAAATCTTCCATCCTTTTCATGGATGGTGTGGGCATTAAAATGTTCTTCGCATATTCTTTCTTGGTGAGTTAACTGAGCTGCCGGTTCTACA
Source organism: Nemotelus pantherinus (assembly GCA_963978885.1). NCBI lineage: Eukaryota > Metazoa > Arthropoda > Insecta > Diptera > Stratiomyidae > Nemotelus > Nemotelus pantherinus. The sequence goes on from OZ022264.1 coordinate 40,265,310, forward strand.
TCGTCTAATTTCCAGAAATTTTGGACTTTATTTTCAAGTTCGTTGGAGTCGTGGCTACAGATTCCGCAGCATACTTCAGACGGGGATTTTTCGACTACCTTGCCCGACAGTATCCATCCGAACACAGTGTTTTGGAGTATTGGTAGCTTTGGTCCAAGTCGTATCTGCCCAACTGATAAGAGTTCTAGATAGTTTTCTGCTCCAATAAGGAGATCTATTCTGGCTGGATAATTGTATTCGGGATCAGCCAATTTAATGTTCTTTGGAATTGGCCATGCTGAGACATCGATAAAACGTGATGGCTGGTCGGTAGTAATTTGTGTTAACGTGAAAGCTTCAATTCTCGTTGAATGTCCGGTAGTTCTAGAATGCAACAACACGTTAACTTTTGACTCTGCTGTTTGCTTTCCTTGACCAATGCCTCGAATATTCAATTTTTCAGGGGTTACATTCAATCCAAGTTTGTTTACTAGTTGCTTTGTGATGAAATTCAACTGAGATCCTGAATCTAAAATTGCTCGGCACTCATACTGTTGGCCATCCGGTGCAGAGATATTTACCACAATTGTGCTTAGCATCACATATTTATTTTTGTCAGTATTCTCTTGAGCGACCAGAGTGGTTGAGCTTGGTTTATTTTGAATTGAACCTAGATTGTTTTGTGACTTTACTGTGGTTGTATTGTGTGTGGTGGTATTTTGCTGGCGTGTTTTCACTACTAATGCATCTAAATGAAGCAATGAATTATGCTTCTTCTCGCAGCCTTTGCAGCTTCTTGATGAACACTGTTTACTGCGATGACCTTGCTTTAAACAATTCAAACATAAGTTGTGCCTTTTTGCGACTTCCAATCGAACCTCAGGTGTCAATGCCAGAAATGCTTTGCAAGCATATAGAGGATGGAATTCTTGGCATACAACACATTTTACAGCATTGGATGCAGTTAAAAGAGAAGACGGTTTGGATTGTCGATGATTACTTCCGCCTGTAACTTCGAGGCTTTGAAAGCGATATTCCAAGAACCTTAAAAATTCATTGACTGTGCTCAATTCTCTAGGTTCAGCTAGTGATTGCTCATATAATGCGTGTGTAGAGCGATCTAACTTCTTTATGAGCAAGTATAATAATATTGGATCCCATGTATCAATCGATAAGCCTAAATTCTTCAGAGCCATCAAACATTCATTTGTAGTGTCATGCAATGATTTAATAGCCGTCGCGGACTCTGTTACACATGATGACTGTGAAAGAAGCTTAGTCAGAAGATGATTTACCAGCAGTTTTTTGTTGTTGTAACGATTCTTGATTATAGTCCAAGCGTCGTCGTAATTTTCTGCTGACACCGGTAAATGTTTGATTAATCGTTTCGCTTCCCCAGTCAGGTTGCTTATTAAGTAATGCATTTTCTGCGCTTTCCCAATAGAGCGACTATGAATAAGCTGCGTATACAAATCATAAAACTCAGGCCAACCCAAATAGTTTCCGTCGAAACAGGGTAGTGTAATTTGAGGTAATTTAATGTTGGAGGAGATTTCAGTGCTAGATTCCACTGAATCTGTTGCCTCTTGAAGCTGCTGTTGCAATATTATGACTGTATCATGCAACCAGCTCATCAGCTCGTTATAGTATTCAGCTGTGTAGCCCTCCGAATTCTCGACTACCGTGTTCTCCCAAATCAATTGGTCATTTTGTGATAATTGTAGCTCGTATTCTTGCAGTCGAGTTTTCTTGAACTCGTAATATGCTCGTACTTGCCTTTCCTCAAGTTTGCTTTCTATATCTTTGATGAAGAGAGCGATGCTCTTCATCAATGCCTTTTGTCTTCGTATTAGCTTGACGAGTAGCTCCTCATCTTGTGATACTAGGTCACTTGCTACTTTGAATTTGTTGGGCTCTTCGCCCTCTTTATCAAAACTGGCTGTTGTAATCTCGTTCGAAGTTTTAGCTGCAAGTTTGTCTTCAGCTTTTCGTATCCATAGTTTGATGTCCCTACACACGACAGTAATTGCATCGTAGTAGCCGAGCTTGAAATATGGATGCTCGGTGTTTTCATCTTTCATGAGCTGCAGATTGGCGTGATTTGCCTGGAACTTCTTCCAGTAAGAATCTAAATCTGCCATCATTGTATCGAGGTACTCTCTCGTTTTGCGTTCATATGAATCTTTTGTGATTCTCTTATGGAGCTTCTGAATATCTGCTCCCAGAACAGATTGCTCTTCTGCAATCATCTCCATGGTCACGAATTAAGGTGTGCTAATTAATCAATGCAAACGTTCTTGATCTTACTTCTGAAGATCACGTCGGGGTCACCAATGTATTTATATAGCGACCAAGGCTTTTCTTGAATCGCTCTTGATAGGTGTCGTTATTGTATTTTGAGCACCTGATGTCGGTCCTTTTTCTGTTGGTCAGGCGTAGACTAAGTACAGCACTTATTCTAGCCTTCAGAAAGGAGTCCTTTGGACACTGCCTTCTAGTGCAATACTAGAAACCAGGTGGTTCAGTTGAAATGCTGAATTCAAGTACAGTACAAGAACTCAAACTTCAACTAGTATCAGGTGATGTAGAATACGTTCAGTACGTATTCTCACCTTTGAACAATTCTATTTTAGCGCTAACCTCTAGTACAATACCAGAAATTAGGAATTCTAATAGAAATGTTGAATGATTCTATTTTAGCGCTAACTTCTAGTACAATACCAGAAATTAGGAATTCTAATAGAATCGTTGAATTCAAGCTCAGTGCCAGAACTCAAATAACCTTAGCGCCCCTAGCAGCCTCACCAAGGATAAATAAAGAGCTTTGTCCACGCTAAGATTGATTTTATTCACATTGATTCGTTCTTTATATAGCATAATTTTGCTTACAATACATTTGCTTACGACTAATTATTCATAACATATTTTACAATTGTATCGAGAATGAACTTTGATCATTCCTCATACTGCTTATAATTTTTATTGAATACCAATAGTTCAATATTTAATTTGCTGACGCGTATAAAACTGTAGATCAATACTTCGCGAAGCATAAGCAGTATGAGAAATAACTTTAAAGTTTATCATGAATGGTATAATAAAAACAAGTATCGAAACGTATCGAACAGATATCGAACATCTGCAATGCGTTGAATGATGCAGGTCAGTCAACTATTCGTCCAGGTGAGGTGATATGTTGAACGCTTCGTTGATCTTCTGGAGTACGGTAGTGGCGGATGTATATTCATAACAACGTCTGTGGTGGATGTACATTTTCGTCTGCATTTAGTTCTGGATGATTCCATAGTAACAAGTTTGTTGTGGTCATGTCAATTCGTCGGTTTTTGGGTCGCACTGGATGTCTGCCTAGACTCGTATCTGTAATCGAAAGGCCTAGTAAGGGAGATGTATCGTCAGTACTCTTATGCTTCGGGGGTCGTTTATTGGGCACGTCTTCCGAACAAGTTTCCTCCGTTTCTATAGGCAGTGGTGCTAATTTATGGATTGGTCTCCTAAGAACCCCATTCGCTGTTCGAATATCCGCTACTCGTGCCAAGCCATCGGAGCCTTTTATGACTTGTGAGATTCTGCCCATTCGCCATTTTAAGACTGGGAGATTGTCCTCTTTGATCACCACCAGCATACCTGGTCTGACGTTTTCGCAGGTTTGTTTCCATTTGTGGCGCTGCTGTAACTCGGTAAGGTATTCCAAAGACCACCTCTGCCAGAATTTCTGCTTGATATCGTGAATTTGCTTCCATCGCTTTGGTAGTGTTGAGCAATTTGGTAACGCGTGTGTGTCTATTGGCGTGGTAAGAGGCTCTCCGATCAAGAAGTGTCCCGGTGTCAAAGCTGATAGGTCGTTGGCGTCCTCGGAGAGTGGAGTTAAGGGTCTGGAATTGAGAACGGCTTCTACTTCGGTTAACACTGTCGCCAATTCTTCATAGGTTAAGGATGCGGGTGCTACGTTTTTAATCAGCAAGTGCTTAGCTGATTTTACAGCCGCTTCCCATAAACCACCAAAATGCGGAGATCTAGGTGGAATGAAATGGAAGTCAATTCCTTTAGAGCCACAAAAACTAGTTATCTTTTGTTGCGCTTTCTGTTCGTAAATGCTGCATTTTAATTCCGATAATTGATTTTTCGCGCCAACAAAGTTCGTTGCATTGTCGCAATATAAATGGCGGCAATGTCCTCTTCGTCCCATGAATCTTTTCAAGGCAGCAATAAAAGATTCTGTGCTTAAATCGCTGACAAGTTCGAGGTGTATGGCTTTCGTTGCGAAGCAGCAGAAGACAGCCAGATATGATTTTTGAGGACGCTTTCCACGTATTTTAAAGTGGGTCCACAATGGTCCAGCGAAATCAACCCCGGAATTAACGAAAGGTCTTGCTGGTTGGACTCTCTGTGCAGGCAGCTCTCCCATTAACTGTGTGAGCAGCTTTGGCTTAGCTCTGGTACACCGTATACACTTTTGCACCACTGATCTGGCTGCAGTTTTGCCCTTGATAGGCCAGAACTTCTGTCGGGCGATAGTTAATAATGCTTGAGGCCCGGCATGTAGATGTTGTTGATGGATATCTTCCAGAATTAATTTCGTTATGGGATGACCATATGGCAATATGATAGGGTGTTTTGTGTCATAGGGTAGATTGGAATGCTCCAAACGGCCGCCAACACGTATCAGCCCAAAACTGTCCAAAAAAGGGTGTAGACTGCTTAGTGATTCACTGTTGCTTAATTGCTTCGTTGTTTTAAGCCGATGCAGGGAGTCGTGATATTCCTCTCGTTGTGCTTCCTTTATGACGACATATAGAGCTTCCTCTAGCTCTTTGGCGGACAGTTGCAAAGTGCAACAGGCTATCCCCTCCATCCTTCGGGCGTTTTTGATAAATCGCAAGGTGTATGCCATTATGCGTTGTAAACGTTTCAACGAGTTGCGATGATCTATATCGCTTAACAGCTGGGTATTTGTCGGAACGGCTGCCAATACTGCCCTTGGGCATCTTTTTTCCAAGTCAATGGTTTCCATTCGGTGTGGTTTTGGCCAACTGTCTTCAGATCCATGTAAAAATACCGGCCCGTAGAACCATAGAGAGCAGTTTTTCAAGGCTTCTGGAGCAAGGCCTCGGGATACAATATCCGCCGGATTGTGCTCGGATCTGACGTGTCTCCATTGTGAAGGTAGTGATAGCTGCTGGATTGTGGCTACCCGGTTGGCCACAAAAGTATGAAATGACGCTGCTTCCGCGTGTATCCAATTCAAAACGATCTCCGAGTCTGTCCAGAAAAAACACGATCTATCAGGTAGACTTAAGGCCCGCTTGAGGCGATGAACCAATTCCGCAGCTAGCTTGGCAGCGCAGAGTTCTAGTCTTGGAATTGTGATAGTTTTCAAAGGTGCTACTTTCGACTTAGCGCAAAGGATATGTACAGTTCGTGTGCTGTCAGCATGCGTGGCGCGAATATATGCGACGGCTCCATACGCCTTTTCAGATGCGTCAGCAAATACATGTAGCTGCGTGCCCCTGGGTATTTTCCCACCTGTGACATGGCGAGGGATAGTAATTTTATTTAATTCACCAAGATTTTTTCGAAATTTGAGCCATTCGGAATGTAGTTGAGCAGGAAGAGCGGCATCCCAAGCAATTTTAAGGCTCCAGAGTCTCTGTAAGAAGATTTTTGCTACCACGGTAACTGGACTCATTAATCCTAGTGGGTCAAATAAGTGTGCAATGTCTGATAACGCTGTTCTTTTGGTTACCTTTTCAGAATCATTACATACACTTCTAATCTTGAACTGATCAGTTAAAGGGGTCCAGATTAATCCGAGTGTCTTGACTTGCCCTTCATTATCTAGGTCTAATATTAATGCCTGATCTTCATTCGGTACGTGTTGCAGGAGCATTTTATGGTTGGCGCACCACTTACGCAGCTTAAATCCAGCGGAACTCAGTATAGCCCGAAGCTGCTCTTGTTTCTCGATGACATCGCATAGATTATCGGCGCCGGACATGACATCATCCATGTAAAAGTCATATTTCAGTGCTGCAGCGCCAGAGGGAAATCGATGCATTGACTGATCTGCGAGCTCTTGCAAGCATCGTGTCGCCAAGTAAGGAGCCGATGTGGTGCCATAGGTTACGGTATTCAGCTTATAATACTTAATCTCTTCGCTGGGATGGTTTCTCCATAGAATTAGCTGATATTTTCTATCAGGTTCCGCTACCATTATCTGTCGATACATTTTCTCTATATCGGCTGTGAATACGTATCGGGGTATTCGAAACCTTAAGAGAATAGTAAAAAGGTCATCCTGGATGGTGGGCCCTGTGCAAAGCACTTCATTTAAGCTTATTCCGTTTTTAGTTTTCGCTGAGGCGTCGAAAACGACTCTGAGCTTAGTAGTCGTGCTCTCGGGTTTTAGCACGCAGTGATGGGGCAGGATATAATGTGAATCTATTACTGACGTTGGGTCAATTTCGCTCATATGCCCTATTGTTTCATATTCATTCATGAACTGGCAATACTGTTGTTGTAGGGCAGGATCTTTGCTAAGCCTTCTTTCTAGTTGCAGGAAACGACGAAGAGCTATTTCCTTCGAACTTCCCAGCTGTTGCGGGTCTTTTTTGAAGGGTAGTTTGACTACAAAGCGTCCTTCATGGGTCCTTTTTGTATTCTGAACGAAATCTGTTTCACATTTTATCTCTTGTGTCGTCATATGAGCATCCGTGTTATCTGGTTCTTCTAATCTCCAAAAACGCTCTATTTGCTCATTCATTTTTTGCTCATCTAATTCAGCAATTGCGCAAGTTATGTTTGACACCCGCTGACTTTCTAGTTTACCGGCCACGACCCATCCAAACGCTGTATTTTGAAGAAGAGGGAGCTCTTTTGCCAGTCGTATCTGCCCGATTGATAACAACTCATAAAATATTTCAGCACCGATGAGAAGATCCACCTGTCCTGGCTGATCAAAGGTGGGATCAGCCAGTTTTATGTTACGTGGGATGGCCTGTCTTGTCGAAGGTCCCAAACAATATGCAGGTTGGGCTGATATTATTTGCGGTAGTACCATGGCATCTATTTGTGCCGTAAAATTCGATACTTTGGAATGAATCCTTAGGCTGACTCTATTTCGAGCTTGTTGGCAGCTACCGCCTATCCCCCTAATATTAAGGTCAACGTGTCTTTGTTGCAAGCCCAGTTTGATGACGGCGCTTTCGGTAATAATGTTCATTTGTGAACCACTGTCTAACACGGCTCTTAGCTCCACTAATACTCCTTTATGGTTGCGAGTCTGTATAATGGCAGTACTTAACAATACCATGGCTCCTCCCGTGGACCATTCTGTTGACAACGTGGCTAGACTATCATTACCTCTTGAGGGTTCGATCGATAGTGTCGATGGAGTTGTCCCTTGCTGCAATTTTCTAGCGTGTGAGTCGTTCGCGCTTGCCGTTAGGTGATCCAAATGTAGCAACGTATTGTGCCTTTTCTCACATTTCAAGCATTTGCGAGACGTGCATTGCCACGCCCGATGCCCATCACGCAAACAATTAATACACAGACTCAATTGTTTGATCTTGTTTATTCTGTCTGGTATCGATAACTGCTTGAATTCTTGGCAAGCCGATACTTTATGTGTGCCTTTACAAACCTTGCAGTTTATGATGGGACCGTCCTTCACCGATACCAAAGCTGCACATTTGTTAGACGTTAGTTTATTATAATGAATTGATCGCTTTTCTGCGCCTACAGTTTCCAAAGCCTGAAATCTACGTTCGAGGAATTCCAGAAAGGCGTCTATGCCCTGAAGCTCACGTGGTGCCTTCAGTGACTGTTCGTAGAGATTATGACTGGTTTTGTCCAATTTCCTTATGAGGAGATGAAGGATCATTGGGTCCCAATTTGTTACGTCTATTTCCAAATTATTAAGCCCTAGCAAACATTCGGTTGTCACGTCATGCATTTTTTTAATGGCACTGGCAGATTCTTGGACTATCGTGGGCTGAGATAATAATTTGTCCAGAAACGCAGAAACCATTAATCGCGTATTACTATAGCGATTGTTCAACATATCCCATGCCGTACTGTAATTTTCATCTGATATGGGCATATGTCGAATAAGACGTTCCGCCTCACCTGTAAGGCTTGTCTTGAGGTACCACATTTTCTGCGCGTTACCTATTTGCTGCTTGTGGACTATTTGTTTGAACAAGTCGTGAAATGATTTCCACTTAGAGTAATCTCCGTCAAACATAGGTACGGTGATTTGTGGTAGTTTTATTGGCTGTTGCGGAAGGACAGAGGACGCTGCGATTGCATTATGCTTTTCGACGCCCATTGCCAACAATACAAGAGCATCTTGTATGCGTTCCTCAATCTTATTGAATTCGTCGTCAGTATAGCCACAGGTTGTGGGATCTGCCGTGCACTGACCTATTGTTTCGTGCTGACGGCGTATATCTTCCCAATATCTCGTGACGACTGCGCTCTTCATGTCGCAATATGGCTTTGACCTTTCAGCCTCATTAGAGTTTATACCTCTAATAATGTGCTCCACAGCATTCATCTTCGATCGCTGCTGCCGGATCAGAATGGTTAAGTCGCTACTTCCTTCTAACGATGTCTTGAAGGGTATAAATGCGGCTTCTGATTCGGTCTGGGGCTCTGTCGTGCCACTTTTCCCACTTTTGGAAGCGTACCGTAGCTGTAGCATCGCTTCCTTTGCCTTTAAGTACTGGTGCTCTACTGCTCTGAAGTACTTGTTGGCGAAGTATGGGTGATCTGAGTGAGTACTTTCAAACTCCTTTAACTCATGATCGGCTTTAGCAAACGCCTCCCATAACTCCGTTAATTGATTCAAACGTGAATCGAGATAGTCGGCTGTTTTCCGAGCCAGGGAATCCTTCTTAAAATTTGCCAAGATTCTCCCTAATTCCTTTCCCGTTTCATCTTGATGTTGGACCAGATCTTCGAAAGTGGCCATTGTAACAGTCTGTGTTATGGCCCAGACTACGCTCCTACGTTGAAAACGAGATGAACGGTAGAAAAAAAAAAAAAAAAAACCTACTTAGTCTGTGTTATGGCCCAGACTAACGCTCTAAAACTCTTTGAGAGAGTAAAAGGCCGGGCAGTCAACTACTGCAAATGGATTGTTGATTAAGAGGATATTCTTCCTTTCAACTAATCCACAAGAGACACAAAGTGAAAAACACCGAACGAATTCTCCTAAAATTCTGATCTGTATGAAAGGACGTGATTCGGTATGAATCACGTCGGGGTCACCAAAATGTTTATAAAGCGAGCAGATTCTTTTATCTGCCCGCAGGTAGCCGAATACAAATCCGTCTACTTTAAAAAAATATACTGGCCGAATACAAATCCGTCCAAGTAGTTAAATTGCTCTTCGGTACAATACCGATGGGCAAGCTCTAAGAAATGAAATTCAACTAATCTTCTTAGCAATCTCAAAAGAAAGAGGGTTTATTCACTATAATCAATATCTTATATACTAAACTCGTATAATGCTAAATTAACGAAATGCAAAGTTTCACCTATAACAAAAGTACAATCATTGTCAACGACAGTCGATCAGATGAATGCGTAGGTCAATGACGTGGGTCAGCAATTTCTCATTATTTTCATTATTTAGCAACAGTTGCTGACACTTGTATCATTGACCTATGCATGCAGCTTTACAAAACATATGCTCGTGCTGCAATTGACACCTTGCAGGAAATTGTTTCGTACAGGTAAAATATGTTTTGATATTACAGCATATACATACGAACATACAAGGTATCAGATAGCAAAATAACTACATGAATTGATTCTAAACGTATCAAGCAAAAATGATGATTCTCACATAAAGTTAAATTGAGCGTATGTATGGATGACTAAGTGAACATATGGTAAAATGAAATTTAGGAAATAGATTTTAATATGTTACGTATATCTAGACTTATTGTTTAATTATATGAAATTTAATATATGAAATTTAACACTTGGATTGTTCTACCTTTTAAAACAAAGTATTTTACGTGAAAGTCCAATGTTTGTAGGCAAAGATAAGTAAGTTCTTGAAATCGTTCAAAAAAATGAAATATGGATGTATGTCGAGGAATTGAAATATATGTTGCTTCTAAATGAATAATTTTGTCTTTCAAATGAAAGATTTTGCGGCACTAATTGATGCATTTGGAATTTATGAAGTACAAACATTATGAATGAAAATACAAAACCCGCACGAATGTATACACTATGTGACTGGTCAGTAATTTTCACTGAATCAATCATATAGAAGAATATGATATATATAAGAGCTTGATTGGCAATCGCTTTTTGGGGTTTTATCAGACCACTTGTGTTTCAAATGATTTACCCTCGTGCGTCGTTATTGGACCAAAGCAATGGGAAGTCAAGCAGGACGAATTTGTATTCGGCCAGCAAAGAGTCGCATAGATGAATATCATATTCGGCTATACAATTAGTATGCGGATTTGTATTCGGCTGCTAGCGTGCCGATAAAAGAATCTGAATAAATATCCAAACAAAAATAATAAATATATATCCAAACAAAAACTTACCGAACTATCCATACGAGCACTCGTTACCTCAGTAGCTGAGTTTCTTCTGGTTTCAATGTTCTGAAAGTGGCAATTTTATAAATTAAATTTAAGCTCAAGGAAAACGTTATAATTACTTACGCGTGAATTCCCTTCAACCGCGATAGGAACTGCATTAGCAGTGAGAGTTGTCCGGTTACCTAGTCGAATGAAGCACTTGGTTTTAAAATGCTCCGAACAAATCACAGTTTTTTTACTTAGATGCAGTTCCGGCAAACCCAAGGCGCTTTTCCACACACATTGCTGGAGCTCGTTTTTCGGAAATCTAAAAGATATTGACGGTAAAGTTAGTTTTATATAATCTTGCCCCAAAGTTCTCAACATTTGCAACGCCTTTGATACGAAAGAGCACAAAGTGTCATGGCGACCACCAAATTGTTGACAAATTTAGAAATATTGAAAAATTATTACTTTTAACAGGAGAAGACGATACCAATGATTGATTTTAAGCTTAAACCTTATATTGATCACTTACTTGTGAAAAGAAATCCCGGAAGGCTTGCACTGCCTTCGATTTTCGCAACTTGGCACAACGCACTTCATTTTCACTTTCTGCCTTTTTCTCTGTCTGTCACTGCAAAAAAATACACAAATATACGATCACTATTCACATCTTCACATATCTCAAACATTTTTACCTTGAATCCTTAATTCGGAAATTCACAAAGGTCACTTTTATTTTGGCGCGCACAAAATTACTGCACAACTCACGTGTTTCACCGTACTTGTCAGATTGACAATGAGGTCGAAATGGCGGAAAATTGAGGGGAAATGCTTGGATTTGACAATGAGTAGCGAAAAAATTACTACCATCCCCTTCAATGTAAATCTTATGGGCATGTCCACTCCATTTCTACTATCTCACTGGCATTTCCCCTCAATTTTCCGCCATTTCGACCTTATTGTCAATCTGACAATATGGTTGAACACGTGAGTTGTGCAGTAATTTTGTGCGCGCCAAAATAAAAGTGACCTTTGTGAATTTCCGAATTAAGGATTCAAGGTAAAAATGTTTGAGAAATGTGAAGATGTGAATAGTGATCGTATATTTGTGTATTTTTTTGCAGTGACAGACAGAGAAAAAGGCAGAAAGTGAAAATGAAGTGCGTTGTGCCAAGTTGCGAAAATCGAAGGCAGTGCAAGCCTTCCGGGATTTCTTTTCACAAGTAAGTGATCAATATAAGGTTTAAGCTTAAAATCAATCATTGATATCGTCTTTTCCTGTTAAAAGTAATCATTTTTCAATATTTCTAAATTTGTCAACAATTTGGTGGTCGCCATGACACTTTGTGCTCTTTCGTATCAAAGGCGGTGCAAATGTTGAGAAGTTTGGGGCAAGATGATGTAAAACTAACTTTGCCGTCAATATCTTTCAGATTTCCGAAAAACGAGCTCGAGCAATGTATGTGGAAAAGCGCCTTGGGTTTACCGGAACTGCATCTACATTGTCCGCCAATACCAGTGTATTGTTTAATTTCAACAGGCTTCTCCTATCAACGACCCTACGCGAGGTGCAGCAGACATTAGTTTTGAGTTTTCTTCAGTAAGTAAAATTTAAATAATTTCAATTCGTATATATATATTTATATGTGTATATATATATATATGTATATATATACATACATATATATATATATATATATATATATATATATATAAATATATATATATATGTATATATATATATATATATATATATATATATATATATATATATATATATATATATATATATATATACATATATATTTATATTTAGCATATGCAAAGTATGGTTGAATTCATATTGTCCGCAAATAACAGTGTTTTATTTCATTTTCACAGGCTTATCCTATCAACGACCCTGTGTCAGCATGCGTGTGTCGCTAGCTCGTGCATTGTACATGGAACCCACTTTGCTCATGCTGGATGAACCTACTAATCACTTAGATTTGAACGCTGTAATTTGGCTTGATAAGTATGTTTTTGCAGAAGAAGAAAATCATTAAACTAATTGTTTATACCAATTTAGCTACTTGCAAGGCTGGAAAAAAACTTTACTCATCGTTTCTCACGATCACAGTTTCTTGGATAATGTTTGTAACGAAATCATTCATTTAGATACCAAGAAATTATACTACTACAAAGGAAACTACTCCATGTTTAAAAAAATGTATGTACAAAAACGGAAAGAAATGATTAAGGAGTATGAAAAACAAGAGAAGAGACTGAAAGAATTGAAGGCTCATGGGCAATCGAAAAAAGCGGCGGTAAGTGGACGCTTCCAAGTAACAGTGTTTTTCGTCCCGAATATATGAAATCTACTTTAAAGGGATGTTTATATGATAACTTGCAATCACTTATTCCTATTGTAGGAAAAGAAACAAAAGGAAACTCTTACGCGAAAACAGGAGAAAAACAAGGGTAAGGCAACGAAGAATGAAGAGGATGAAGGTCCAACAGAGCTACTGGCTCGACCAAAGGAATACATCGTGAAATTCCGGTTTCCAGAACCATCGCAATTGCAACCTCCGATCTTGGGCTTACACGGTAAGGCATCTACAGCAGACACAAAATTAAACCCTCCCATAAACACTACTTTACAGGTGTTTACTTTAATTTTCCGGGTCAACCGTCTCTATTCATCAATTGCGAATTTGGTATCGACTTGAGCAGTCGCGTGGCTATTGTTGGTCCCAAAGGTGTTGGGAAATCAACGTTTTTGAAGCTACTTGTTGGAGATTTGGAGCCGGTTAAAGGTGAAGTTAGGAAAAATCATCGTTTGAGAATTGGACGTTTCGACCAGCATTCCGGTGAGCATTTGACTGCGGAAGAGACTCCTGCCGAGTACCTGCAGCGGCTATTCGATTTGCAGCACGAGAAGGCACGGAAGGCTCTTGGATCGTTCGGTCTGGCCAGTCATGCTCATATAATCAAAATGAAGGATTTGTCTGGTGGACAAAAAGCAAGAGTAGCGCTGGCCGAGCTGTGTCTGAGTGGACCAGATGTGTTAATGGTAAGCAATCCGGCATCTTGAAAAAACTCTTCTTCTGACATTATGTTCCTTCCCAGGACGAACCTACAAATAATTTAGATATTGAATCAATTGACGCCTTAGCAGAAGCTATAAACGAATACGAAGGCGGTGTAGTGATCGTTTCTCACGATGAACGATTAATTCGCGAAACAAACTGTTCGCTATACGTAATCGAAGACCAAACTATTAACGAGGTAAGGAAAACCGCCATCAACACTTTAAGTGAAACTGACGAAATTTATTTTGATATTCAGATCGATGGCGATTTCGACGATTATCGCAAGGAAGTTTTAGATAGCCTGGGTGAGGTAGTGAACAATCCAAGTGTTGTTGCCAATGCTGCGGTTCTGCAATAATTTCGACTCTCAATTGATTTAGTAGAACAATAAATAAAAATTTCCATAAAATCGGGATAGCTGTACAGAAGCAAGATATAATTAAAATATGTTAAAGTTTTTGTATTTTTGATCCATTGTTTCCAAATTGAAAAATAAATTATTAATTTATTTTATGTCTGTGATTGGGGCACATAGGAGTGTTCGGTCAGAGCTTTTTTTGGAATGTCCGTGTTCTGCCGCCAAAGCGCAGTTTCGCCGAAGTATCCTTCGAGTCGACATAGCTACCAACTCGGCACTTACCTGAAATCAAGTTGTTATATCGATACAAGCGTCCCTAATGTTTCGCGATCGAGCACCACGAGGATTCACCACAGAGTATTACTTGCATTTTTTCAACAGCATACGTGGCTGGTGACGATCGTTTAAATTCCATGAAAGCGTACTGAAGGGATGTTTAATATGCCTGACATTTGGTCCGAATTACAATACATAAGACACTATGATCTATAGCATGAAAAGTGAAGATGAGCTTAGGGAGTGACAGTACATTACTCATGTCAGGATGGCATTCCAATTCGTTCTGAGAAAATGCTGGATTTGGAGATATCATGGAGATATCCCTGAGAAGAGTGAGATATAAGGAAATGAAAACAGCCGCAAAATTTAGTGTAAAAATGGAGTCGCTCAGGAAACAATTGATAAAAATTTTGTGGATTTTTTAAAATTTTTTTTGATATATTTTTTTATGTTTCACATTCACTAAGGACTACTTAAACTATTATTTCGTATTTCCTATTCGTTCCGACATTACATTGCGCTTGTCCCTGCCTTTGGGCCATGGACATTATTCGGTCAATCAACATTGTGCTCCAATTACAAGAGGAAGACTCAAGCAGAAACAATTGTTGAGTTAAGAATCATTTAATACTAGGTCGCTGACGAAATAAATTAAAGTAAAAATATCTATAGTAAAATTACTGGACTAATTCTAAACCGTTAATATATTTTATGCTTTTCGTGTGAACGAATATTTCTACTCGTCAGATCTAGGAGTTTTTGAAATGGTCGGGCTGTGCCGCCAAAACGTAGTTGGCCAGATTCTTTTTTCCCGCCAAAACCACCCTCGAGTCTACGTGGTTTCCAACCTTTCATCAACCTGAAAGCAAACTAATATTAGCAACGCCAACACTTGTTTTGTTTTCGAACCTTTCTCGTTCAGACTCCACGATGATTCGAGATTCATCAAAGAACATTTCCTGCATTTCTTCTACAGCGTACTTATATATATATATATATATATATATATATATATATATATATATATATATATATATATATATATATATATATATTTAGCATTTGCAAAGTATGGTTGAATTGTCCGCAAATAACAGTGTTTTATTTCATTTTCACAGGCTTATCCTATCAACGACCCTGTGTCAGGCGCCGCAGACATCAGTTTTGAGCCTGCTGCAGTAAGTAATATTTTGATACATTTTGATATTCACATTGTCCGCCAATAACAGTGTATTGTTTAATTTCAACAGTCTTCTCCTATCAACGACCCTACGCGAGGTGCAGCAGACAGTAGTTTTGAGTTTTCTTCAGTATATATATATATATATATATATATATATATATATATATATATATATATATATATATATATATATATATATATATATGTATATATATATATATATATGTATATATATATATATATATATATATATATATATATATATATGTATATATGTATATAAACAGGACGAGAGCCGTAATTTCGCCAAAGCCGTGTCCCAAGTCCGGTTGTAAAAGAAAGAGGGAGGCTCTTGTTCGGTACAGTGTTTTAATTCGTTTATAAGAGACAATGTGATTTGCGGTACTGATCGCTTCACCCTGATAAGTACAAAGTAAATATCAATTAAACTCAGACCATAAAAAATTACTTGCACTCTCAGTTATATTTGCTATATCAGTTTGCTTAAGGAAATTCTCCAACTATAATGCATTTGCTTTATTTAATATGCTTCAGTGAAATGCCTAACTATTTATGTGATAATCACTTTTTTTTAAAAAAATTTCCATGTATGGTACAATTGAGTGTTTTGCAGATATGAATAGTATTGTTTTGCATATATGTAAGTATTTGCATGTATGTATACAATGACTCCACTTTCCTGCGATACACTATTACCTGCACTATATTTGCTTTGCCATATAATATTTGAAGCAACGATTGTATTTCTTTATGGAAAAAATAATAAAATAAGTTGCTGCAATTAAAATATACCAATCGAATTTTTCAATAGACAGTAAATATTTCGAAATGCCGCGCCTTTTCCTATGCCCCCACAAGAAAATGAAAAATAGAAATCTCATACGTCTTTGGTTTGCCCATTCGCAATCGGTCGCGCGGGCTATTGGTGGAAAGTTATACCGTCCGTGTCCAGGGATTAGAATCATTAGAATATGTTTTTGACAGATCTCAACAAGAATGAAGTGGGTGAATAGTTTGTTGTCCTGTCGTTGTTTGTTCTAATCGTCGTGTATTTATGTGGTCTTCTGGAATAACTGTGGGATTACTTGCGATTCGTACTACCAGCGCATTCGAATCTACTAGTTGACGGCATTAAAGGTCTTATTAGAGGTAAGCTAGTTTCCAAAAACTTGTAAATCCACTCTGCTTGTGATAGTCAAGTGCTGGTAGTCATGTCATGACTTGTTAATTCTAAATAATTCTTATAGAGTCAATCTGATGCAAGTGGAATCTTCTGAATAGTTCAAACTAATAGTTAAAAATATTTTGTGTTTAAAGTTCTGGCGACTCTGTTTAGTCCATCCTTTGTTGTAATCCTGGAAAATTGTTTTCGAATGAATCATCACTGGAGTAAATGTATAGGGATGTTACAGTTTGTGATGAAATAGATTGACAGGTTTTACTCGTTTAAAATAAAAATTTTAAACGAGATTTAAACGTGACGATATACTATCCAATATTCTTAAAATGAAAATAATTATTATAGAATCATTTCTAACTTCGTTTTTGGCTCATCAATCTCTAAGTTTTGTTGATTTCGCGAAGCTAGATTTTCTTAGTAGTCCGGTATGTGAAGGCTGTGATAAACTTCCGAAAAGCATTTACCTTCGATGGGTCTGAAAATTTGTGTACTTATGTATTTTGACATGTTGATTACGAGTATAACCATGAAAATTACCGCAAATCGGTTTTTATATATAGTGGGTAAAAAAAAGTTCAGGCACAAATTCTTAGTAAGAAAAAAACACCTATTTTTAATACTACTTTGCTAATGATGGTGTTTTTGCATTTAATTCAAAGTTTTGTATGTTTACTTTAGGACAATGTCAAGAAAACCGGGAACGAAGCAAATTTCACAATATTAACGTAAAATTTTTCACTGAAGTACTAAAATAGCGAAAAAAAGTTAACCCTAGTATGATACCCATGAGTAATTTATACTCACATGCGGGATATATTTCGTCGCGCATCAGCCAGCTGGCCACTCTGACTGCCATGAGGCTAGAAGCTATATAATTTTTTTATGTTTAATGATAAAATAAAAAGTGTACATAATATATTGTTGCCTTCTTTTTAGTAAAAACATGTACCTAAAAGCATCCAAAAATTTACCGTACCATTCTAGGGTTAAGGCTCAGCGCAGTTCTATCTGAAATTATTTCAATTGTTTTAAAGTGTTCAATGTCAAAAAGTTAACTTACATACCGCTAATACTGTGTAGCTCTTCCAAAAATTTTTATAACTTCTCGCAGACGTTTCGGCATCGTTTTCACATATATTTTTTTTTGCAAAAAGTGGGTGAAATTTTGATCCATTCATCAATAATGACATCTTGGAACACTTTGTTATACTTTACCTTTGGCAATGCTACTCTGGTTTTGAGATGATGCCATAAATGCTCGATCGGGTTTAAGTTTGGTGACTGAGAGGGGGCTTTAATAGCATTTGGAAAGTCACAAATAGCACAAAGCCGGCATTGCTCCGAATTGTGCTTCAAATCGTTCTCCTGATAAGGTCAAAATTATAAAAAATGACAAATTTTTCAGCACTTTGTTTAATATTTCTTTCAAGAATACCCAGGTAATACGTTTGATTCATCATACCGCTCACGAAAACTATATTTCCAGGACCAGATGCCCCCATACAGTTCCATAGCATAATGTTCCCTCCGCTGTGTTTTACAGTGGGAGTAGTATGATTCCTCCTAAACTCTGTACGAGGCCTTCGCCGAACATATCGCCGGCCTTCATCAACAAAAATTATGGACTTCCAGTATGATTTTGGCTTTTTTACGAACTCTTAAGGGAAAAGTAATTTAACACATTCGTTTTTTTTTTACAGTTTTAAGGTTTAATTCGGCATATTCCGCCCTTAAAACCAGCCTTTTTTCTAACATTTCGAATAGTTTGAGTACATAAACTCGTTCTTTCACCTTAATTCGTAAAACTGGGGCACTTAATTTAGGGTTTTTCTTAATTTTTCCGATAATCCACTTTTTCACGCTCAGTTAAGATTTTAGGTCTTTCTGACCGATGCTTTGTTTCAAACGATTTGGTTAATTTATATTTTGTTATTACATTTCTCGCTGTAAATCTTGATTTTCCCATTAGTATTCCAATCTCAGAATACGCCATTCATGTTTTCCACCGTCGCAAAATACATTCACGAATTCCTGCACTTATCGATTTCCTTTTCACACTCATTTTTAACAACACGCTCAGTAAAATTACTTTTACAAAACACTTTTCAAGCTAGACTGAATAGAAATATCATATTTTCATTATTCTAAATACATTTAACGGTATTTTTTCCAGGAATTACAAATAATTTTAGATAAAACTGCACTGTGCCTTAGGTTTTTTTGCGCTATTTTGGTAATTTACTGAAAAATGTTACGTTAATGTTGTGAAATTTGCTTCGTTACCAGTTTTTTTGATATTTTTCCTACAGTAAATATGCAAAACTTTGAATTTAACGCAAAAACACCATCATTTATTATTCAAGTCGCATTAAAAATAGGTTTTTTGTTCTTACTAAGAGTTCGTGCCCTAACTTTTTTTACCCACTGTGTGTATATATAATTAAAACTATTGTACTCCCTTTTAATGTAAAGTACTCTCTTTGGATTAGGAAATATACTGCCCTGAAAATTTTCAAAACGACAGCACTGATTCCCAGTAAGTACCTCAACTCGCATGCTAGTAACTGGCAACGTGTAAATTATCCATTACTTTACTGTGCAATTTTAAATGCTACTTGCACAATTTTTATTGCTACTTGAACAATTTTTACTGCTAGTAAAATAAGAAGTCAAGTTCACAACATAAGAAGTTCTATCGACGAGAAGCGATGTGTCAATTCGAGTTAACAGCCCAGATTGTATGGAATAAACATGACACTGGGAATTGTTTGTATAATTTCGAATAAACAGGGTCTTCGTCAACGGCCACACCACACTGGACGCACCGGTTCTCGTCCGATCACCGAGGTTAAACAGTGTTGGGCGCGGTAAGTACTTAGATGGGGGACCGCTTGGGAACACCGCGTGTCGTTGGCGTACTTATTATTTCTTTTTCTACACTTTTTGTTTCTTTTTCTACACTTTTTGTTTACACTTGTATTCACGCGATAAAAGCGGAAAACGCAGCATTATCGAGTTTGGAGGGTCTACGACACGAAAATTGCGTCTGTCGCGTACAGTCACTCATTGAATTTTCCTGAATTTTTTTCCTGAATCATGTGGTGGGGGAAATTCATGAAAAGTACAAAAATGCCCTCATTGCATTGCTGCGGGACAACCTCGAAACCTAGTAGGGTGGTCAGTAGCGTTTCAGTTGACGCAAAATACCTTAAATATTCCCTTTATGCAAGTTGCACATTGAGGTGGTATATGCTCACAACAGATCTATGCCATGAGAAAACCTAAATCGCTTTGAGATGTGGGTTTGCACATTGCAAAGACAGAAATCTTCATGTGTTGTGATGACAAAATTGAAATCCAGTTGGCGAAATGGATTCAAGTAGTGATGACGATGTTATAGTAGCTTGGTACCAGTTACAACGTAAAAAACGATACGAAAGAAGAAAATATTGGGTGCATCCATTTGATAGTAAAATGGGCTGCTTGAATCACTTAGCGGAGATAGTACTACTGGCTGCTATATTTCCCAACAGCTTTGTTCATTCTTTGATGTAGTCATGGACATTTGGTTTTTTACATTATATTTGTACTTATTTGTGTGCTAATCTCGAAGCTCAGATGTCAAATAAAAAAAAGGATTTCAAGCGCTAAAATAGATTTTCCCTGGGGTTCAAATCAGGGCTTATAGCAGGCCACTTTAATAGCGGTATGTTCCGGGACTCAAAAAAAAGTTTCGTGAACGTCGCAGAGTGTATAGGTGCGTTGACTTGCTGAAACAGCCAGTCGTCTCTCCACAAATCCTCTGCAAAAGTGATAAGCACGTCGTCCAAGAGTTCAACATACTTAGCTGAGTTCATTTTATGTGAAATAAAACAAATTTCAGACTTTCCCCGATAGCCGAATGCAGCCCATATCATGAGGGAACCTCCTTGAAAGTTCCTTCTATGACACGTTTCCCGTTCTTTACGGACATCTCTCCAATATCCATGGCAGCCATCAGGCCCGTCTAAATTGAATTTTTTTTCATCACTAAATATGACAGAATCCCATTCATTTGTCCAAAATTTATACCGTTCAGCAAATTCTAAATGTGCAGATTTATGACGTAGCAGAAGCCTTGGTATTTGCAAGCGTTTTCCATATTTAACATTTTCATTATTCTTCAAAATCTGCGTAGTGATGGGAAGATTCAATTGAAACCTTATTTGTGTGGGACTTAGCTTGTTCTGAACAGCCAGCCGTTTTATCTCTCTTTTAGACCTCTCACTGACTTGGGACGGACGACCTGATCTCTTGATTTTGGCGTAATTTTCGGGGTTTTTTATTCACCGTACTTTTGTCCCTGTTCAACTTTTCAGCTATTCTTCTGATTGTTGTCCCGCAATCTCTTCAGCAGTAAATGTTGTCCCCTTTGGCATTTTTATTGATTCGAACTGTAATTTTAAAAATTGCGCATTAAAAACTGCACGTGTAAATGCTAATCTTCATTATATCGTATACCTTGGTGAACTAACTAGTCTTATAAATCTAGACGAATTATCAATTTTACACCTAGAAAATATACTTCACGTACAACTGTCCATGGGCGTGTCCAGCCTCGATTTTAGGTAAAAAAACGAGGATAAGAAAATGAGAAAAAAACGAGGATTTTTTTTTTGTTTCATTCGTGTTTTTGTCATGTACACATTTATTCGTTTAACCACTACTACATTTTTGTAATCAAGTCAACAGTAATTTACGTGGATTTTACTTGCTAATTGGACCAAAAACGATTTTCATACCAGAATGAAAAAGTGGAAAAAATGACTTTTCCAGAAAAAGATCAACTGCTAAAGGTCAAGGAATACTTTTCGTATAATTTCTGCATGACTTTCTGCTGAAAATGATGTGTAGAATTTGGTACGTTGTAGACGGCTTCAATTTAAGTGGTATTCTGATAATAATAAAATATTGATATATTTGACCATTATTGTACATTTCCCGTTTCTTAGCAGCTATGAATGCAAAACATCTGAAAAAATCTAATATGAGGGCTATTCAACGAACTAAGTGTTCGCAAAAAGTTAGAAGTAATACAAGCAAGCAAGCAAAAAAACAATTTCTCAGCCGAAAAAAATTCCGAAGGCTTTAAAATTAGTAAGAGTCAGGTGCAACGTATTTAAAAAATAAAAACCAACTAAGGCAGACATTGGAAAATTTCTAAGCACTGGCAGAAAGCGGTTGAAAATAAATTTATCATACTGCCAGATAGATAAATTTTTGTATGAATGGTTATCTAAGGCACGCTTCAAAAATATCCGGCCCGATACTTCATAGTAAATCCCATCTAATCGTTACAAAATTAGAGCTTTGTGATTTCAATACATCAAACGGGTAGCTAGAATCCCTTAAAAAGGGTTACAATATTCATTACGGTACATTTTGTGGCGATGGAACTGATGTTTATTTAGACACAGTTCTGGGGTTTCAGTCACAGCTAAGAATGCTTTATGATGGCTCCGATGCTTCAAATATCTATAATCTTAATGAGACAGATGTGATAATCTGAGACAGTGATAATCTGGAAGACATCAAGCTACGATTTTTTCCCACCTATTAGCACTTCTCATTTACAGCCCTTAGACCAGGGAATAATTCTAAAATAGATAGGTTATACCTAAATCAGGGGATTAAACTAAATTACCACACATACATATATGATGAACATTAAATTGTGTGCTCTAGAAAATACTGAGCGTACTTCAGCTCTGACCCAACAAAACTAGCTTCTGTATTTGGAGCTTTCTGCTGGTTAAAATTTGGCAGGAGTCGATGAATTGTCACAAACGAGTCTCGCCCGGAAGATTTGGAAGATGTCTTTTTTGTAGAAGTTTCAACCGAAGTAGCCATATCAGCTTTTGTCAATTCCGATAGTGAATTTAAATCGTAGTATTCCGAAACAGAAAATGAAGTTCGTCCGCAGAATACTATTTCTATAGTCACCATAATCAAGCAAATACGGAACATCACAGCTTAGGATCTCTGAAGGAACATATCTAAAGCTTTGCAAACAGTAAATCTTTCAGCAATTCTAATGGAGTACACTTTACGAGCGCAAAGAGGCTAATTTCTATATTTAATTATTTTAAATCTTTAAACTGAACATGCGTTTCTGTGAAAAATTAAACATTTGTGAAACATTCACGTGAAAAGCCTATATTTTGCATTTTATTTTTCTGTAATAAATACTCAAGATGCTACGATAATAAATATGTGAACATAATTTGCAGTAACCTTTGATAAAAATAAAGATTAGGGAAAATATCCTCAACGTTCTTTTTTAAAGTTTTAAAATTGGGCCACCATTTAATTTGTGACGCTGAAGTGGTCCCATTCCAAGGTTTGTGTTTATAAAATATATATAAACATATTAATAGTATCCATTTCGTTGTCAAAAAAATTACTCATTTTATTTTAAGCCACATTTCAATTTTTTCGCGAAACGTCGCTTGCAGGCTTGCAAGTGGATACGACAATAAGCTGATCGTAAAATAATTTATTTCAAAACTTGCGTTCATAGTTTTGAATGTATGAAATCGGATAAAATATTAATATTTGACTCATTTTAAATAAAACATTCAGCCATTAAAACTGTTTCTTATACTAATTGAATTTTTGTGCCACCCAAGTTTGCAATTTGTTTTTGTAGGCTTTTATTTTCTGTGTGAAAATTTTAAACAAATATTATCTTTTCATGAACTTTTCAAAAGTTTTCACACAGATCCTTAAATTAATTTACATTTTTCCTGCTTCCCCTTTTCAAATTCGTTATGAATAAAAATTTTTCTGCATAACGTATCGGAAATTTTTACTGTTTCAAACGACTTCTGTGCTACAATTAGAGCATTGGTATGAATTTCACGATACAAATATTATAATTTAAACAGCTTAAATGAATTGATTTAGTTATAAAGACAGTTGTGGCGGTTTTTGTTTGCTGTGGCGGTTTTTGGGCAACAAATAAAAAACTTTCGCTATTTTGGGCTATGAAAATTTCAAATTGGTCTATATTTTCTCCCAAATATCTGGCCACACTGTGTGAGAGCACCATCTTGATTGTATATGTATGAATACAAATCTTTTGCACTCATCAGCTAATTGAAAATATAATGAAATCGATTGGAAATTCAAAAATAAAATCGTTATTTCTTTTGATTTTCTCGTTTTTTCCGCGTTTTTTCACTCGTTTTTCGAGGGTTTTTCGAGGAATTTTTTCTAGGGTGGGGCATTTGACCCACCCTGCCCCACCCTGAACACGCCCATGCAACTGTCCGCTATATTTATTTCGCACTAGTAATTTGGGCTTCTGAAGAAAATTAAACATCAGCTAACTACAACGAAAAATTAACAAGTTATCTAAAGTGCCGTTACATTGCGTTCGCTTGCGAAAATGATATGACGTCATCACAAATAGTGTGAGACGATTCATTTTCTCAGAAATACCTAGTCATAGTTTGTATGTTATAATTATTTCGCGCACTGTAGAGAAAAGAATGGGTGCCGTATCCATTCGTTTTGAATCTGAGAAATTTTTGAATGTTTGAAGGCTGTGTTTATAGACGATACGATTAAGGTTGCGTCGTACATTTTACCATTTACTTTAGTTAAGTGCTTCGTCCATCGTGCAAAATATTAAAGGAAATTATAAGGGCAAAAAAGTTTTGCGTGCCAACGACACGCGGTGTTCCCAAGCGGTCCCCCATCTAAGTACTAACCGCGCCCAACACTGCTTAACTTCGGTGATCGGACGAGAACCGGTGGTTCCAGTGTGGTATGGCCGTTGACGAAGACTAACTTTACAACAAACTATACAAACACTTTTCAGTACCATGTTCATTCCAAAGTCCAAAACGTCATCGAAATATCTACTTCTACCATAAGCTCGAGCTCACAAAAATCGATCGCAACCACCTCCACCTATCATAACACACGAGCGCCATCAATCGTGCTTCTATCCACCACAACACATAACATTCATTACATTATATCGATCATAACCATTTGGTTATTCCCAATCCCATAACGTCCATCCTTCAAAATTAAATAAAAAAAACTGCTAACACAAAAATTATCCCAAATAAATATTGATTGAGCGCGTGAGAGAGAAGAATTTTTCATTTAAGTTGACCAAGTCCGTATTGCTTTTTCTTTTCTTAGCCTACTTGTTTTTTTTTTTTAAATTTAAATTAGTATAGTGTTTTTGGAGAGTTCTAAAATGTATGAAACTGATGTGTATTTATGTAAGTATATTCACAGGATTATAAACATTTTCAAAATTAATTCAATGGATTCAATGGAGTCAAATGCGGCGGAGACTTTTCTTGTTGCCAACACAATGACCCGAAGCATAAAGCTTACGATGCTAAAATATGGTCGATTCATAATTGCCCCCATATGATTGAAACTGCTCCTCAAAGTCCGGGCATAAACTAAATTGAGCATCTTTGGGCATATTTGGAGAGCAAAGTTAGACAAAATCATAACATTAAAAGCAAAAGTGAACTGAAAGTAGCTAGTAGCATCCAAAAATAGCCCTAACATTAGCAGAGTCAATAACAGCGCCATTGACAGAAATAATTAATCATAAGAGACGACATTCGAAGTACTAGAAAACTGAATTAAATAAAATTTATAATACTTTGTTTTCTTGTAATTAATTTTCCTCACAATTTTTAGATAAGAAATGAATTAAATTCGTATAATCTTCTTTAATATTTAATTTATGAAGTTTCTGTTATTTTCAAAATAAATTATGGTAAAAAACAGTGGCGTCTTGTCAGGAATGGTAGCGTCGACAGTCACAATAAAAAAAAATGACTAGTGACACCCGAAAATAAGAAAGATAATTAATGTTAAGTACTTAGCTATTGCACTTTAGTTTGTTCAGATTAAAAAAGGTGTTAGATCGAAATAGTAGAATTTAAACGAGCAAACAACCCTTTCTTTCAATTTGGGTTTGTGTACGCGGCTATACGGTACTTAAAACTTTTCAGATAACCTCCACCATTCAGGACTTCATTTCCATACTAGCTATTTAATTGAGTGTTTCGTATAGAATGTTACACCTCGCATGCAGACGAGGCAACGTGAATAACTTTGCGGCCAGACGTTGTCTGTTGTAACTCTGCTTAACAGCAGCATGCAGCGTTATGTTACGCTTAAGATGTTTTCTGTTTTTGCTCATTTCTGGAAAATAGAATTGTATGAATAGAAAAAGGTCCAGTGTGCGTTTTTTTATTGAAGAATGCCTAGTGATTGTTAGGGTAGTAAAACGATAGTGGTGTATACTGGTAAAATAGAAAAAAATACGTTTTTAATTGATTTCATGCTTTATGTAGGAGAGTGTAGTTATCATATAGCACTAAGCCGTTTGCGTGATTGACTACATTATATTGGGGATGTTATCTTAAAACTCCAATATCTTCAAAAATATTCATAATTTTTAAAACGATATTTTTATTCAAATCTACTATTATTATTTTTTTACTCTTTTATTTTATCCTACTCCATTGTAGAAAAAATTGACATCATTGTTGTTTGAAAATATTAAGCATTAATTGTATAGTGTTCTAGTAATGTTTATAATCCTGTGAATATACTTACATAAATACACATCAGTTTCATACATTTCAGAACTCTCCAAAAACACTACACTAATTTAAATTTAAAAAAAAAACAAGTAGGCTAAGAAAAGAAAAAGCAATACGGACTTGGTCAATTTGAATGAAAAATTCTTCTCTCTCACGTGCTCAATCAATATTTATTTGGGATAATTTTTGTGTTAGCAGTTTTTTTCTTTAATTTTGAAGGATGGACGTTATGGGATTGGGAATAACCAAATGGTTATGATCGATATAATGTAATGAATGTTATGTGTTGTGGTGGATAGAAGCACGATTGATGGCGCTCGTGTGTTATGATAGGTGGAGGTGGTTGCGATCGATTTTTGTGAGCTCGAGCTTATGGTAGAAGTAGATATTTCGATGACGTCTTGGACTTTGGAATGAACATGGTACTGAGAAGTGTTTGTATAGTTTGTTGTAAAGTTAGTCTTCGTCAACGGCCATACCACACTGGAACCACCGGTTCTCGTCGGAGTAGGCGTCGGCGGAAGCTGTCAATTGGGTGTGTAAATTTTCTCGGGGAATTAATAATTTTTAAATATTTATCCGGGCGATATTTTATATTAAGAATTACGAAAAAGTGTGTACGGACGGTCGCGAGATATTGGACGAAATAATATAATAGATTTAGGCAGTGAAAAAATAACAAACAACAAAAGTGAGTAGTGAGAATTGTTTGTGTGTATCTGGCCCCTGTGGCCATATACTTCAAGATGGCGCCGATTAAAGAGCAAAACGGAAAATTCCGAGTTGCAAAGGTGATACCAAATTTGGTAAAAAGAAAAAAACACGGAAATAGCGAGAATGACACACGTGTTAAAATAATTATTAATAAATTAAAAACTGAGAATGAAGAGTTAAAAATTGAGCTTGCAAAGATGCACGAAATATTGAAGCAAATAAAAGTGAGTGAAACGCACGGACATACCGCCAATATGGACGAAGTAAGTGAAGTGAATAAATATACCGCCAATATGGACGAAGTGATTGAAGTGAATAAACATACCGCCAATATGGACGAAGTTTTTGAAATGAATGAACATACCGCCAATATGGACGATGAAAGTGATTTTGTGACAGTGGTGCGTGAAAAAAACCAAAATAGAAAACTGCACAGCAATGTGGAAAAAGTTCAAACAGCGAGTATAGGAAGTGAGCAACTGCATTCAAAAAAAGTGTCAAAAGACAAGGGTAAGAAAAGTGAAAAAATTCCACCGATTAATGTGTTCGACCAGGTGCCGAATGACCTTGTCAAACTAATGAAAGAGAATTATAAAATAAAAGACTTTGCGTTAAGACGAATTTCAAAAAATAAAGTGAGAATAGAAGTAGATAATATAGAAGATTATCGAAAAACAAAAAGTCTATTGGAAAGTGTTGAAGCGGAGTTCTTCACTTATACTCCAAAAATAGAAAAGACGCAGACCGTGCTGCTCAAAGGACTGAGTGGTGAAAGCGAACCCGCTGAAATAGCCGAAGAGCTCAAAGCCGTGGCCCCCCATCTGGATATTCGTGGAATGACAAGGTTCACCACTCGAAGGGCTACAAAAGAAGGACACCAGCTACCAATTTATATGGTGCAAATTGGAAACGGAATGAAAATATCCGATCTGCAACAAGTCAGGTCCATAAACCATCAAATCGTTCGATTTGATAGACTTGAAAAAAATGAAGCGACACAATGCAGACGCTGCCAGCGATATGGGCACTCAGCAGCCAATTGTAAGATGCAGTTCCGGTGTGTAAAGTGTGACGTGAAGCACGAACCAGGAAAGTGCAGTCTCACGCTTGAGGACCCAAAAGAGCGCACTTTCTGTGTCAACTGTGGACAACATGGGCACCCGGCATCCTATAAAGGTTGTCCAGTTCATAAAACTTTGATGGCAAGAAGTATTGGGAATCAGCAAGATGAAGGACGGAGAACGACGGAACAGCGGCAAATGGCTGTGAATTACGTCCGACCCGGACTCAAATACTCGAGTGTCGTAGGACAAGCGCAGCAGGCATCACAGCAAAAGCGTCCAGTAGCAGCAGTGAGTCAAAATGAAGAAAGCAACAACATTGTGCATAAATTGGATTTGATTGTCAACACATTTACCACGCAAATAGATAAGTTTAATAGAATTTTAAGAGAACATAGTAATAAAATAAATTTAATTTTCAGAGCGATAGGTATCCCAAATATCGATGGATAGATTGGCCTCCTCCACTGCAGCACGTCGCTTAAAAATAATAGCGATTAATGTAAATTCTATCGTGAACCTGTACAGGCGATCAAACCTGTTGCAGTTCTGCAATAAATACTCACCTGATGTCGTGCTGCTAACCGAAACGAAGCTCAACAGTCGTCACAACCTTTCGTTCGAAGACTTCGACTTCATCCGAACGGATAGGCCGAATGCCACCAATGGAGGAGGGACTGGCATCCTAATTCGAAGCGACCTGAAATACAGAGTCATTCCTGTAGCAAATTTTGGTAAGTTTGAATGTTTGGAGGTTAGTTGCGTCTGTATTTCACTACGTGATGGAAGTAATCTGTTTCTGGCGTCTGTCTATGCCCCTAGTAGAACGTGCAACGTATTCATACGTGAACTTCAAGCACTTTTCATCCACCTTAAGCTTCAAGACCCTCACAACTACTTCGTTTTTGCGGGCGATCTAAACGCAAAGCACACCACCTGGCTGAACGCTTCCAATAACCCTCGCGGAGTATCTCTGCACAACTGGATTCAAGCCAACCAGCTTGAATTCAAGTGTAAGCTTTATGGCCCTGAATTTCCGACCCTTCCCAGATCTGGATGGATCCTATTTGGACATTTGCATTGCTGATGCGAGACTCGAGTTTGTTTGTCTCTCTGCAAGCGAGAAACTGCGGACTCTTCCCTATGATAGCGACCATTTGGGTATAGTCATGTTGATCGAACACCCTTCCGACAGTCACTTCATCCTGCCCATCAAGGGAAAGGAATTCCGCCTCAACTACAAAAAAACGGACTGCAGGAGATTTCAGCGAAGAATGACCGCGAAATTACTCGAGGGGTGTCTACACGGTGCCGACTCAGTGGCGCCCAATGACAGAAACCTCGAAAATGACGAAATAGATAATTATCTACTGAGTCTAGATGAACTGACATTGAGCACCATTGAGTCCACTGTTCCGAGTTCATCAAAAACCAACAATATGGAAGGCTACAAAACCGCTATCATAGAGAAGCTCCAGAAGCTTAAGAGCAAACTGTTGACTCGTATCAACAATATCTACAGAAGGCTCCAGCATTACAACCACCCTACCCTCAACACCCTCAAGTCCATTTTAAAGAATGTCCGTTATTTGATCAAGCTTAATTATAAGAACGAAGTGAGCAGGCAGTGGAGCGAAAAGATCAAGAACATATCCTGCACGGACTCGGACAAAATGTATGCACAGATCAATAGCATCTTTCGAAAGAAAGCATCGACAGGTATCTCAGAGCTTGTAGTGCCAGCGAGCGAACGGCGTTTCCTTCACGGAACGGATGCCGCCGACGAAATTGAATCTGATCAAGAAGATCCCATAGTTATTACGGAAGAGGAGCAAAAGTTAACCGTAATAGGCAACTATTTGGAGGCAGTTCACTCCCAAAACCATCACATGGGCAAACCTCGACTCACGGAACTCGTGATACGTAGGGTAAACGAGTTCAAAGCGACCGGCCAAGTCGAGCGTCTGATAAAATTCAACCAGCATCTACTGGCAGATGTAATCCCCTGTGAAGAGTTAAAAGACTACTTCGTGACATTCAACCAATTGAAGATCTTTTTCAGGTCCCTGAACAACAAACGCTCGTCCGGAATGGATGGAGTGGCGAACGTTGTCTTAAAACACCTGCCAGATACAGTTATAAGGCAGTACTGTATTCTATTCAACAATGCTCTGAACAATTGCCATTTTCCTGAACGATGGAAAACAGCTAAAACTTTCCCGATCCTTAAACCAGGAAAGGACCCGAAAAATGCGCGTAGCTACAGACCTATAAGTCTCCTGCCCAACGTCAGCAAGGTCTATGAGACTCTCATCAACAACTCGCTGCGAAAATATGTTCAGGACACCAAACTCATCAGCAATTGTCAGTTTGGCTTTCGTGCAGGCCACTCGACTGTACATGCAGTCACAAAAGTCGTTTCCGACATTTGTTGGCACGTCAACGGCAGAGAATGCGTCGGCGCATGTCTCATTGATATGGAGAAGGCATTCGATACGGTGTGGCTGGATGGACTTTTGTTCAAACTCCTTCAGCTTAAGTTTCCAAAACATCAACACTATTAAGAACATGATCTATGGCAAAAACTTCGTCGTATCAAGCGGCAAACTAACATCAACCAGATCCTTCCAGGTCTCTGATGGTCTACAACAAGGCACAATTACGGCACCGCTCCTCTTCGCCATCTACACTGCCGGACTGCTCACCTCCTTCGGCTTCAATTCATGCCCGAAACGAAAGATTGTTGCATTTGCTGACGACTTAATTATTTACACTGCCGATAAAAAAGCCAGCGTCGTTCAGAACGAGCTCCAGATCATGTTCGATAATGTTAAGTCCTTCACCGAAGCCTGGAAGATGAAAATCAATCCACAGAAATGTGAGACCATATTATTCCGGCCGACATTACAAACGGCCAACAGGGACCTGAAAAGAAACTGGAAGGACTTCCACATCAACGATTCTAATGGCAATAGTGATAGGAACCCGGGCTCCAGCCGAATCCCCCATAACGCCTGCGTTCGATACTTGGGCGTGTACCTGGACCAGCATCTGTACTACTCCCAATACATTGACACGCAACTGAACAAAGCAAGGGGCGCATTCATGTCTCTTCGAAGGCTCTTCCACTCGAAACACCTCGAACCTGGGATAACACTGACTTGCTACAAGAGTTTAATCAGACCGATTATCACGTATGGATGCTCGGTCTGGTTCAACCTGAGTGCACAGCAGATGGAGCGTGTAAGAGTCTTCGAACGGAAATGCCTGCGTGCGTGTGTGGGAGTGTACAGAAAAGCGGAAACAGACTACCTGCTTTATGTAAGTAACCAGGAAATTTACGACATTGCGAAGATCCCAAGGATTGACGTTCTCCTTCTCAGACTCGTGCGCGATCAAATCGCCAGATCATCCACGGCTCAGATTCAAAACGAATGGATACGGCACCCATTCTTCCCCAATCCCCTCTACTTCGAGCAAACAAGACTCACCGGCTTCATTCCACCTGAAGCTTTCACATACCTTGACGAGCGAGGCTATATATCTGACCCCCATGAAATGCCCATCATATACCATGTTCCCCGGCGACGCAACCAGAAGCAGATTACTTACCCGAAAGCAACTGACATTCGACATTCGAATCTACAGTTTCGATATTCGACGGCACGGCACGACATCAGACACAGTCCAGCGCGATCAAGGCTACATTGTTGGCTCGACAACGGGCTGCAGACATAGGAGGCCAATCGGATACGTTTGATGAATGAAAATAATATGTACATATTTAGATAGTAAGGATAATTGTTAAGCACGAATTAACCAATTATTATGTATATGCAGTTGAATTAGGCAGGAAGACCTGCATATGTCCGTGGGACCTTTTTGGGACCAATGACATCCTAGGATTAAGTATAAATTGTAAATAGGTAATAGGGTAAGTTAGTTTTAGATTAGCATGTAAGAGCGATTGATTTGCGGGTTTTCTTTTTTCCCGCAAAAGAACTAATTAAGATATTGTAAGATTAGCCTTTTAAATTAAATTATTAGATTGGGAAAATTCCAAATATTTAAGATAGTTGTAACTTTGAGTGCCCAGGAGGCCATTAAGTTCTTTGTAAGTGTAGAATAAGAATCTTAGCTTTAAAGATTTGAAATGTTAAATTAAGAAACCGTCAAATAAAGCAATTTCCACACACACCGGTTCTCATCCGATCACCGAAGTTAAGCAGTGTTGGGCGCGGTTAGTACTTAGATGGGGGACCGCTTGGGAACACCGCGTGTCGTTGGCGTACTTTTTCTAACTTTTTATTTCTTTTTCTACACTTTTTGTTTCTTTTTCTACACTTTTTGTTACTTTTTCTACACTTTTTGTTACTTTTTCTACACTTTTTGTTTCTTTTTCTACACTTTTTGTTTACACTTGTATTCACGCGATAAACGCGGAAAACGTGGGTTTGCACATTGCAAAGACAGAAATCTTCATGTGTTGTAATGACAAAATTGAAATCTAGTTGGCGAAATGGATTCAAGTAGTGTCGACGATGTTATAGTAGCTTGGTATCAGTTACAACGTAAAAAACCATACGAAAGAAGAAAATATTGGGTGCATCCATTTGATAGTAAAATGGGCTGCTTGAATTACTTAGCGGAGATAGTACTACTGGCTGCTATATTTCCCAACAGCTTTGTTCATTCTTTGATGTAGTCATGGACATTTGGTTTTTTACATTATATTTGTACTTATTTGTGTGCTAATCTCGAAGCTCAGATGTCAAATAAAAAAAAGGATTTCAAGCGCTAAAATAGATTTTCCCTGGGGTTCAAATCAGGGCTTATAGCAGGCCACTTTAATAGCGGTATGTTCCGGGACTCAAAAAAAAGTTTCGTGAACGTCGCAGAGTGTATAGGTGCGTTGACTTGCTGAAACAGCCAGTCGTCTCTCCACAAATCCTCTGCAAAAGTGATAAGCACGTCGTCCAAGAGTTCAACATACTTAGCTGAGTTCATTTTATGTGAAATAAAACAAATTTCAGACTTTCCCCGATAGCCGAATGCAGCCCATATCATGAGGGAACCTCCTTGAAAGTTCCTTCTATGACACGTTTCCCGTTCTTTACGGACATCTCTCCAATATCCATGGCAGCCATCAGGCCCGTCTAAATTGAATTTTTTTTCATCACTAAATATGACAGAATCCCATTCATTTGTCCAAAATTTATACCGTTCAGCAAATTCTAAATGTGCAGATTTATGACGTAGCAGAAGCCTTGGTATTTGCAAGCGTTTTCCATATTTAACATTTTCATTATTCTTCAAAATCTGCGTAGTGATGGGAAGATTCAATTGAAACCTTATTTGTGTGGGACTTAGCTTGTTCTGAACAGCCAGCCGTTTTATCTCTCTTTTAGACCTCTCACTGACTTGGGACGGACGACCTGATCTCTTGATTTTGGCGTAATTTTCGGGGTTTTTTATTCACCGTACTTTTGTCCCTGTTCAACTTTTCAGCTATTCTTCTGATTGTTGTCCCGCAATCTCTTCAGCAGTAAATGTTGTCCCCTTTGGCATTTTTATTGATTCGAACTGTAATTTTAAAAATTGCGCATTAAAAACTGCACGTGTAAATGCTAATCTTCATTATATCGTATACCTTGGTGAACTAACTAGTCTTATAAATCTAGACGAATTATCAATTTTACACCTAGAAAATATACTTCACGTACAACTGTCCATGGGCGTGTCCAGCCTCGATTTTAGGTAAAAAAACGAGGATAAGAAAATGAGAAAAAAACGAGGATTTTTTTTTTGTTTCATTCGTGTTTTTGTCATGTACACATTTATTCGTTTAACCACTACTACATTTTTGTAATCAAGTCAACAGTAATTTACGTGGATTTTACTTGCTAATTGGACCAAAAACGATTTTCATACCAGAATGAAAAAGTGGAAAAAATGACTTTTCCAGAAAAAGATCAACTGCTAAAGGTCAAGGAATACTTTTCGTATAATTTCTGCATGACTTTCTGCTGAAAATGATGTGTAGAATTTGGTACGTTGTAGACGGCTTCAATTTAAGTGGTATTCTGATAATAATAAAATATTGATATATTTGACCATTATTGTACATTTCCCGTTTCTTAGCAGCTATGAATGCAAAACATCTGAAAAAATCTAATATGAGGGCTATTCAACGAACTAAGTGTTCGCAAAAAGTTAGAAGTAATACAAGCAAGCAAGCAAAAAAACAATTTCTCAGCCGAAAAAAATTCCGAAGGCTTTAAAATTAGTAAGAGTCAGGTGCAACGTATTTAAAAAATAAAAACCAACTAAGGCAGACATTGGAAAATTTCTAAGCACTGGCAGAAAGCGGTTGAAAATAAATTTATCATACTGCCAGATAGATAAATTTTTGTATGAATGGTTATCTAAGGCACGCTTCAAAAATATCCGGCCCGATACTTCATAGTAAATCCCATCTAATCGTTACAAAATTAGAGCTTTGTGATTTCAATACATCAAACGGGTAGCTAGAATCCCTTAAAAAGGGTTACAATATTCATTACGGTACATTTTGTGGCGATGGAACTGATGTTTATTTAGACACAGTTCTGGGGTTTCAGTCACAGCTAAGAATGCTTTATGATGGCTCCGATGCTTCAAATATCTATAATCTTAATGAGACAGATGTGATAATCTGAGACAGTGATAATCTGGAAGACATCAAGCTACGATTTTTTCCCACCTATTAGCACTTCTCATTTACAGCCCTTAGACCAGGGAATAATTCTAAAATAGATAGGTTATACCTAAATCAGGGGATTAAACTAAATTACCACACATACATATATGATGAACATTAAATTGTGTGCTCTAGAAAATACTGAGCGTACTTCAGCTCTGACCCAACAAAACTAGCTTCTGTATTTGGAGCTTTCTGCTGGTTAAAATTTGGCAGGAGTCGATGAATTGTCACAAACGAGTCTCGCCCGGAAGATTTGGAAGATGTCTTTTTTGTAGAAGTTTCAACCGAAGTAGCCATATCAGCTTTTGTCAATTCCGATAGTGAATTTAAATCGTAGTATTCCGAAACAGAAAATGAAGTTCGTCCGCAGAATACTATTTCTATAGTCACCATAATCAAGCAAATACGGAACATCACAGCTTAGGATCTCTGAAGGAACATATCTAAAGCTTTGCAAACAGTAAATCTTTCAGCAATTCTAATGGAGTACACTTTACGAGCGCAAAGAGGCTAATTTCTATATTTAATTATTTTAAATCTTTAAACTGAACATGCGTTTCTGTGAAAAATTAAACATTTGTGAAACATTCACGTGAAAAGCCTATATTTTGCATTTTATTTTTCTGTAATAAATACTCAAGATGCTACGATAATAAATATGTGAACATAATTTGCAGTAACCTTTGATAAAAATAAAGATTAGGGAAAATATCCTCAACGTTCTTTTTTAAAGTTTTAAAATTGGGCCACCATTTAATTTGTGACGCTGAAGTGGTCCCATTCCAAGGTTTGTGTTTATAAAATATATATAAACATATTAATAGTATCCATTTCGTTGTCAAAAAAATTACTCATTTTATTTTAAGCCACATTTCAATTTTTTCGCGAAACGTCGCTTGCAGGCTTGCAAGTGGATACGACAATAAGCTGATCGTAAAATAATTTATTTCAAAACTTGCGTTCATAGTTTTGAATGTATGAAATCGGATAAAATATTAATATTTGACTCATTTTAAATAAAACATTCAGCCATTAAAACTGTTTCTTATACTAATTGAATTTTTGTGCCACCCAAGTTTGCAATTTGTTTTTGTAGGCTTTTATTTTCTGTGTGAAAATTTTAAACAAATATTATCTTTTCATGAACTTTTCAAAAGTTTTCACACAGATCCTTAAATTAATTTACATTTTTCCTGCTTCCCCTTTTCAAATTCGTTATGAATAAAAATTTTTCTGCATAACGTATCGGAAATTTTTACTGTTTCAAACGACTTCTGTGCTACAATTAGAGCATTGGTATGAATTTCACGATACAAATATTATAATTTAAACAGCTTAAATGAATTGATTTAGTTATAAAGACAGTTGTGGCGGTTTTTGTTTGCTGTGGCGGTTTTTGGGCAACAAATAAAAAACTTTCGCTATTTTGGGCTATGAAAATTTCAAATTGGTCTATATTTTCTCCCAAATATCTGGCCACACTGTGTGAGAGCACCATCTTGATTGTATATGTATGAATACAAATCTTTTGCACTCATCAGCTAATTGAAAATATAATGAAATCGATTGGAAATTCAAAAATAAAATCGTTATTTCTTTTGATTTTCTCGTTTTTTCCGCGTTTTTTCACTCGTTTTTCGAGGGTTTTTCGAGGAATTTTTTCTAGGGTGGGGCATTTGACCCACCCTGCCCCACCCTGAACACGCCCATGCAACTGTCCGCTATATTTATTTCGCACTAGTAATTTGGGCTTCTGAAGAAAATTAAACATCAGCTAACTACAACGAAAAATTAACAAGTTATCTAAAGTGCCGTTACATTGCGTTCGCTTGCGAAAATGATATGACGTCATCACAAATAGTGTGAGACGATTCATTTTCTCAGAAATACCTAGTCATAGTTTGTATGTTATAATTATTTCGCGCACTGTAGAGAAAAGAATGGGTGCCGTATCCATTCGTTTTGAATCTGAGAAATTTTTGAATGTTTGAAGGCTGTGTTTATAGACGATACGATTAAGGTTGCGTCGTACATTTTACCATTTACTTTAGTTAAGTGCTTCGTCCATCGTGCAAAATATTAAAGGAAATTATAAGGGCAAAAAAGTTTTGCGTGCCAACGACACGCGGTGTTCCCAAGCGGTCCCCCATCTAAGTACTAACCGCGCCCAACACTGCTTAACTTCGGTGATCGGACGAGAACCGGTGGTTCCAGTGTGGTATGGCCGTTGACGAAGACTAACTTTACAACAAACTATACAAACACTTTTCAGTACCATGTTCATTCCAAAGTCCAAAACGTCATCGAAATATCTACTTCTACCATAAGCTCGAGCTCACAAAAATCGATCGCAACCACCTCCACCTATCATAACACACGAGCGCCATCAATCGTGCTTCTATCCACCACAACACATAACATTCATTACATTATATCGATCATAACCATTTGGTTATTCCCAATCCCATAACGTCCATCCTTCAAAATTAAATAAAAAAAACTGCTAACACAAAAATTATCCCAAATAAATATTGATTGAGCGCGTGAGAGAGAAGAATTTTTCATTTAAGTTGACCAAGTCCGTATTGCTTTTTCTTTTCTTAGCCTACTTGTTTTTTTTTTTTAAATTTAAATTAGTATAGTGTTTTTGGAGAGTTCTAAAATGTATGAAACTGATGTGTATTTATGTAAGTATATTCACAGGATTATAAACATTTTCAAAATTAATTCAATGGATTCAATGGAGTCAAATGCGGCGGAGACTTTTCTTGTTGCCAACACAATGACCCGAAGCATAAAGCTTACGATGCTAAAATATGGTCGATTCATAATTGCCCCCATATGATTGAAACTGCTCCTCAAAGTCCGGGCATAAACTAAATTGAGCATCTTTGGGCATATTTGGAGAGCAAAGTTAGACAAAATCATAACATTAAAAGCAAAAGTGAACTGAAAGTAGCTAGTAGCATCCAAAAATAGCCCTAACATTAGCAGAGTCAATAACAGCGCCATTGACAGAAATAATTAATCATAAGAGACGACATTCGAAGTACTAGAAAACTGAATTAAATAAAATTTATAATACTTTGTTTTCTTGTAATTAATTTTCCTCACAATTTTTAGATAAGAAATGAATTAAATTCGTATAATCTTCTTTAATATTTAATTTATGAAGTTTCTGTTATTTTCAAAATAAATTATGGTAAAAAACAGTGGCGTCTTGTCAGGAATGGTAGCGT
This sequence comes from Nemotelus pantherinus, assembly GCA_963978885.1. Classification (NCBI taxonomy): domain Eukaryota; kingdom Metazoa; phylum Arthropoda; class Insecta; order Diptera; family Stratiomyidae; genus Nemotelus; species Nemotelus pantherinus. The sequence goes on from OZ022264.1 coordinate 40,303,340, forward strand.
CGACAGTCACAATAAAAAAAAATGACTAGTGACACCCGAAAATAAGAAAGATAATTAATGTTAAGTACTTAGCTATTGCACTTTAGTTTGTTCAGATTAAAAAAGGTGTTAGATCGAAATAGTAGAATTTAAACGAGCAAACAACCCTTTCTTTCAATTTGGGTTTGTGTACGCGGCTATACGGTACTTAAAACTTTTCAGATAACCTCCACCATTCAGGACTTCATTTCCATACTAGCTATTTAATTGAGTGTTTCGTATAGAATGTTACACCTCGCATGCAGACGAGGCAACGTGAATAACTTTGCGGCCAGACGTTGTCTGTTGTAACTCTGCTTAACAGCAGCATGCAGCGTTATGTTACGCTTAAGATGTTTTCTGTTTTTGCTCATTTCTGGAAAATAGAATTGTATGAATAGAAAAAGGTCCAGTGTGCGTTTTTTTATTGAAGAATGCCTAGTGATTGTTAGGGTAGTAAAACGATAGTGGTGTATACTGGTAAAATAGAAAAAAATACGTTTTTAATTGATTTCATGCTTTATGTAGGAGAGTGTAGTTATCATATAGCACTAAGCCGTTTGCGTGATTGACTACATTATATTGGGGATGTTATCTTAAAACTCCAATATCTTCAAAAATATTCATAATTTTTAAAACGATATTTTTATTCAAATCTACTATTATTATTTTTTTACTCTTTTATTTTATCCTACTCCATTGTAGAAAAAATTGACATCATTGTTGTTTGAAAATATTAAGCATTAATTGTATAGTGTTCTAGTAATGTTTATAATCCTGTGAATATACTTACATAAATACACATCAGTTTCATACATTTCAGAACTCTCCAAAAACACTACACTAATTTAAATTTAAAAAAAAAACAAGTAGGCTAAGAAAAGAAAAAGCAATACGGACTTGGTCAATTTGAATGAAAAATTCTTCTCTCTCACGTGCTCAATCAATATTTATTTGGGATAATTTTTGTGTTAGCAGTTTTTTTCTTTAATTTTGAAGGATGGACGTTATGGGATTGGGAATAACCAAATGGTTATGATCGATATAATGTAATGAATGTTATGTGTTGTGGTGGATAGAAGCACGATTGATGGCGCTCGTGTGTTATGATAGGTGGAGGTGGTTGCGATCGATTTTTGTGAGCTCGAGCTTATGGTAGAAGTAGATATTTCGATGACGTCTTGGACTTTGGAATGAACATGGTACTGAGAAGTGTTTGTATAGTTTGTTGTAAAGTTAGTCTTCGTCAACGGCCATACCACACTGGAACCACCGGTTCTCGTCGGAGTAGGCGTCGGCGGAAGCTGTCAATTGGGTGTGTAAATTTTCTCGGGGAATTAATAATTTTTAAATATTTATCCGGGCGATATTTTATATTAAGAATTACGAAAAAGTGTGTACGGACGGTCGCGAGATATTGGACGAAATAATATAATAGATTTAGGCAGTGAAAAAATAACAAACAACAAAAGTGAGTAGTGAGAATTGTTTGTGTGTATCTGGCCCCTGTGGCCATATACTTCAAGATGGCGCCGATTAAAGAGCAAAACGGAAAATTCCGAGTTGCAAAGGTGATACCAAATTTGGTAAAAAGAAAAAAACACGGAAATAGCGAGAATGACACACGTGTTAAAATAATTATTAATAAATTAAAAACTGAGAATGAAGAGTTAAAAATTGAGCTTGCAAAGATGCACGAAATATTGAAGCAAATAAAAGTGAGTGAAACGCACGGACATACCGCCAATATGGACGAAGTAAGTGAAGTGAATAAATATACCGCCAATATGGACGAAGTGATTGAAGTGAATAAACATACCGCCAATATGGACGAAGTTTTTGAAATGAATGAACATACCGCCAATATGGACGATGAAAGTGATTTTGTGACAGTGGTGCGTGAAAAAAACCAAAATAGAAAACTGCACAGCAATGTGGAAAAAGTTCAAACAGCGAGTATAGGAAGTGAGCAACTGCATTCAAAAAAAGTGTCAAAAGACAAGGGTAAGAAAAGTGAAAAAATTCCACCGATTAATGTGTTCGACCAGGTGCCGAATGACCTTGTCAAACTAATGAAAGAGAATTATAAAATAAAAGACTTTGCGTTAAGACGAATTTCAAAAAATAAAGTGAGAATAGAAGTAGATAATATAGAAGATTATCGAAAAACAAAAAGTCTATTGGAAAGTGTTGAAGCGGAGTTCTTCACTTATACTCCAAAAATAGAAAAGACGCAGACCGTGCTGCTCAAAGGACTGAGTGGTGAAAGCGAACCCGCTGAAATAGCCGAAGAGCTCAAAGCCGTGGCCCCCCATCTGGATATTCGTGGAATGACAAGGTTCACCACTCGAAGGGCTACAAAAGAAGGACACCAGCTACCAATTTATATGGTGCAAATTGGAAACGGAATGAAAATATCCGATCTGCAACAAGTCAGGTCCATAAACCATCAAATCGTTCGATTTGATAGACTTGAAAAAAATGAAGCGACACAATGCAGACGCTGCCAGCGATATGGGCACTCAGCAGCCAATTGTAAGATGCAGTTCCGGTGTGTAAAGTGTGACGTGAAGCACGAACCAGGAAAGTGCAGTCTCACGCTTGAGGACCCAAAAGAGCGCACTTTCTGTGTCAACTGTGGACAACATGGGCACCCGGCATCCTATAAAGGTTGTCCAGTTCATAAAACTTTGATGGCAAGAAGTATTGGGAATCAGCAAGATGAAGGACGGAGAACGACGGAACAGCGGCAAATGGCTGTGAATTACGTCCGACCCGGACTCAAATACTCGAGTGTCGTAGGACAAGCGCAGCAGGCATCACAGCAAAAGCGTCCAGTAGCAGCAGTGAGTCAAAATGAAGAAAGCAACAACATTGTGCATAAATTGGATTTGATTGTCAACACATTTACCACGCAAATAGATAAGTTTAATAGAATTTTAAGAGAACATAGTAATAAAATAAATTTAATTTTCAGAGCGATAGGTATCCCAAATATCGATGGATAGATTGGCCTCCTCCACTGCAGCACGTCGCTTAAAAATAATAGCGATTAATGTAAATTCTATCGTGAACCTGTACAGGCGATCAAACCTGTTGCAGTTCTGCAATAAATACTCACCTGATGTCGTGCTGCTAACCGAAACGAAGCTCAACAGTCGTCACAACCTTTCGTTCGAAGACTTCGACTTCATCCGAACGGATAGGCCGAATGCCACCAATGGAGGAGGGACTGGCATCCTAATTCGAAGCGACCTGAAATACAGAGTCATTCCTGTAGCAAATTTTGGTAAGTTTGAATGTTTGGAGGTTAGTTGCGTCTGTATTTCACTACGTGATGGAAGTAATCTGTTTCTGGCGTCTGTCTATGCCCCTAGTAGAACGTGCAACGTATTCATACGTGAACTTCAAGCACTTTTCATCCACCTTAAGCTTCAAGACCCTCACAACTACTTCGTTTTTGCGGGCGATCTAAACGCAAAGCACACCACCTGGCTGAACGCTTCCAATAACCCTCGCGGAGTATCTCTGCACAACTGGATTCAAGCCAACCAGCTTGAATTCAAGTGTAAGCTTTATGGCCCTGAATTTCCGACCCTTCCCAGATCTGGATGGATCCTATTTGGACATTTGCATTGCTGATGCGAGACTCGAGTTTGTTTGTCTCTCTGCAAGCGAGAAACTGCGGACTCTTCCCTATGATAGCGACCATTTGGGTATAGTCATGTTGATCGAACACCCTTCCGACAGTCACTTCATCCTGCCCATCAAGGGAAAGGAATTCCGCCTCAACTACAAAAAAACGGACTGCAGGAGATTTCAGCGAAGAATGACCGCGAAATTACTCGAGGGGTGTCTACACGGTGCCGACTCAGTGGCGCCCAATGACAGAAACCTCGAAAATGACGAAATAGATAATTATCTACTGAGTCTAGATGAACTGACATTGAGCACCATTGAGTCCACTGTTCCGAGTTCATCAAAAACCAACAATATGGAAGGCTACAAAACCGCTATCATAGAGAAGCTCCAGAAGCTTAAGAGCAAACTGTTGACTCGTATCAACAATATCTACAGAAGGCTCCAGCATTACAACCACCCTACCCTCAACACCCTCAAGTCCATTTTAAAGAATGTCCGTTATTTGATCAAGCTTAATTATAAGAACGAAGTGAGCAGGCAGTGGAGCGAAAAGATCAAGAACATATCCTGCACGGACTCGGACAAAATGTATGCACAGATCAATAGCATCTTTCGAAAGAAAGCATCGACAGGTATCTCAGAGCTTGTAGTGCCAGCGAGCGAACGGCGTTTCCTTCACGGAACGGATGCCGCCGACGAAATTGAATCTGATCAAGAAGATCCCATAGTTATTACGGAAGAGGAGCAAAAGTTAACCGTAATAGGCAACTATTTGGAGGCAGTTCACTCCCAAAACCATCACATGGGCAAACCTCGACTCACGGAACTCGTGATACGTAGGGTAAACGAGTTCAAAGCGACCGGCCAAGTCGAGCGTCTGATAAAATTCAACCAGCATCTACTGGCAGATGTAATCCCCTGTGAAGAGTTAAAAGACTACTTCGTGACATTCAACCAATTGAAGATCTTTTTCAGGTCCCTGAACAACAAACGCTCGTCCGGAATGGATGGAGTGGCGAACGTTGTCTTAAAACACCTGCCAGATACAGTTATAAGGCAGTACTGTATTCTATTCAACAATGCTCTGAACAATTGCCATTTTCCTGAACGATGGAAAACAGCTAAAACTTTCCCGATCCTTAAACCAGGAAAGGACCCGAAAAATGCGCGTAGCTACAGACCTATAAGTCTCCTGCCCAACGTCAGCAAGGTCTATGAGACTCTCATCAACAACTCGCTGCGAAAATATGTTCAGGACACCAAACTCATCAGCAATTGTCAGTTTGGCTTTCGTGCAGGCCACTCGACTGTACATGCAGTCACAAAAGTCGTTTCCGACATTTGTTGGCACGTCAACGGCAGAGAATGCGTCGGCGCATGTCTCATTGATATGGAGAAGGCATTCGATACGGTGTGGCTGGATGGACTTTTGTTCAAACTCCTTCAGCTTAAGTTTCCAAAACATCAACACTATTAAGAACATGATCTATGGCAAAAACTTCGTCGTATCAAGCGGCAAACTAACATCAACCAGATCCTTCCAGGTCTCTGATGGTCTACAACAAGGCACAATTACGGCACCGCTCCTCTTCGCCATCTACACTGCCGGACTGCTCACCTCCTTCGGCTTCAATTCATGCCCGAAACGAAAGATTGTTGCATTTGCTGACGACTTAATTATTTACACTGCCGATAAAAAAGCCAGCGTCGTTCAGAACGAGCTCCAGATCATGTTCGATAATGTTAAGTCCTTCACCGAAGCCTGGAAGATGAAAATCAATCCACAGAAATGTGAGACCATATTATTCCGGCCGACATTACAAACGGCCAACAGGGACCTGAAAAGAAACTGGAAGGACTTCCACATCAACGATTCTAATGGCAATAGTGATAGGAACCCGGGCTCCAGCCGAATCCCCCATAACGCCTGCGTTCGATACTTGGGCGTGTACCTGGACCAGCATCTGTACTACTCCCAATACATTGACACGCAACTGAACAAAGCAAGGGGCGCATTCATGTCTCTTCGAAGGCTCTTCCACTCGAAACACCTCGAACCTGGGATAACACTGACTTGCTACAAGAGTTTAATCAGACCGATTATCACGTATGGATGCTCGGTCTGGTTCAACCTGAGTGCACAGCAGATGGAGCGTGTAAGAGTCTTCGAACGGAAATGCCTGCGTGCGTGTGTGGGAGTGTACAGAAAAGCGGAAACAGACTACCTGCTTTATGTAAGTAACCAGGAAATTTACGACATTGCGAAGATCCCAAGGATTGACGTTCTCCTTCTCAGACTCGTGCGCGATCAAATCGCCAGATCATCCACGGCTCAGATTCAAAACGAATGGATACGGCACCCATTCTTCCCCAATCCCCTCTACTTCGAGCAAACAAGACTCACCGGCTTCATTCCACCTGAAGCTTTCACATACCTTGACGAGCGAGGCTATATATCTGACCCCCATGAAATGCCCATCATATACCATGTTCCCCGGCGACGCAACCAGAAGCAGATTACTTACCCGAAAGCAACTGACATTCGACATTCGAATCTACAGTTTCGATATTCGACGGCACGGCACGACATCAGACACAGTCCAGCGCGATCAAGGCTACATTGTTGGCTCGACAACGGGCTGCAGACATAGGAGGCCAATCGGATACGTTTGATGAATGAAAATAATATGTACATATTTAGATAGTAAGGATAATTGTTAAGCACGAATTAACCAATTATTATGTATATGCAGTTGAATTAGGCAGGAAGACCTGCATATGTCCGTGGGACCTTTTTGGGACCAATGACATCCTAGGATTAAGTATAAATTGTAAATAGGTAATAGGGTAAGTTAGTTTTAGATTAGCATGTAAGAGCGATTGATTTGCGGGTTTTCTTTTTTCCCGCAAAAGAACTAATTAAGATATTGTAAGATTAGCCTTTTAAATTAAATTATTAGATTGGGAAAATTCCAAATATTTAAGATAGTTGTAACTTTGAGTGCCCAGGAGGCCATTAAGTTCTTTGTAAGTGTAGAATAAGAATCTTAGCTTTAAAGATTTGAAATGTTAAATTAAGAAACCGTCAAATAAAGCAATTTCCACACACACCGGTTCTCATCCGATCACCGAAGTTAAGCAGTGTTGGGCGCGGTTAGTACTTAGATGGGGGACCGCTTGGGAACACCGCGTGTCGTTGGCGTACTTTTTCTAACTTTTTATTTCTTTTTCTACACTTTTTGTTTCTTTTTCTACACTTTTTGTTACTTTTTCTACACTTTTTGTTACTTTTTCTACACTTTTTGTTTCTTTTTCTACACTTTTTGTTTACACTTGTATTCACGCGATAAACGCGGAAAACGTGGGTTTGCACATTGCAAAGACAGAAATCTTCATGTGTTGTAATGACAAAATTGAAATCTAGTTGGCGAAATGGATTCAAGTAGTGTCGACGATGTTATAGTAGCTTGGTATCAGTTACAACGTAAAAAACCATACGAAAGAAGAAAATATTGGGTGCATCCATTTTATAGTAAAATGGGCTGCTTGAATTACTTAGCGGAGATAGTACAACTGGCTGGTATATTTCCCAGCAGCTTTGATCATTCTTTGATGTAGTCATGGACATTTGGTTCTTTACATTATATTTGTACTTATTTGTGTGCTAATCTCGAAGCTCAGATGTCAAATAAAAAAAGGATTTCAAGCGCTAAAATTTCAGCTTCAGGTGGAATGAAGCCGGTGAGTCTTGTTTGCTCGAAGTAGAGAAAAGAATGGGTGCCGTATCCATTCGTTTTGAATCTGTGAATATAAGGCCAAAAAAGTTTCGCGTGCCAACGACACGCGGTGTTCCCAAGCGGTCCCCCATCTAAGTACTAACCGCGCCCAACACTGTTTAATTTCGGTGATCGGACGAGAACCGGTGGTTCCAGTGGTATGGCCGTTGACACAGACCATTCTTACCCCAAACTATACTAACACTTCTCAGTATCATGTTCATTCCAAAGTCCAAGACGTCATCGAAATATCTACTTCTACCATAAGCTCACAAAAATCGATCGCAACCACCTCCACCTATCATAACACACGAGCGCCATCAATCGTGCTTCTATCCACCACAACACATAACATTCATTACATTATATCGATCATAACTATTTGGTTATTCCCAATCCCATAACGCCCATCCTTCAAAATTAAAAAAAAAACTGCTAACAAAAATTATCCCAAATAAATATTGATTGAGCACGTGAGAGAGAAGAATTTTTCATACAAGTTGACCAAGTCCGTATTGCTTTTTCTTTTCTTAGCCTACTTGTTTTTTTTTTAAATTTAAATTAGTGTAGTGTTTTTGGAGAGTTCTGAAATGTATGAAACTGATGTGTATTTATGTAAGTTTATTCACAGGATTATAACCATATTCAAAATTAATTCAATGGATTCTAACAAAGTCAAATGCGGCGGAGACTTTTCTTTTTGCCAACACACTGACCCGAAGCATAAAGCTTACGATGCTAAAATATGGTCGATTCATAATTGCCCCCATATGATTGAAACTGCTCCTCAAAGTCCGGGCATAAGCTAAATCGAGCATCTTTGGGCTTATTTGGAGAGCAAAGTTAGACAAAATCATAACATTAAAAGCAAAAGTGAACTGAAAGTAGCTAGTAGCATCCAAAAATAGCCCAAACATTAGCAGAGTCAATAACAGCGCCATTGACAGAAATAATTAATCATAAGGGACGACATTCGAAGTACTAGAAAATTGAATTAAATAAAATTTATAATACTTTGTTTTCTTGTAGTTAATTTTCCTCACAATTTTTAGATAAGAAATTAATTAAATTCGTATAATCTGCTTTAATATTTAATTTATGAAGTTTCTGTTATTTCAAAATAAATTATGGTAAAAAACAGTGGCGTCTTGTCAGGAAAGGTAGCGTCGACAGTCACAATAAAAAAAAATGACTAGAGACACCCGAAAATAAGAAAGATAATTAATGTTAAGTACTTAGCTATTGCACTTTAGTTTGTTCAGATTAAAAAAGGTGTTAGATCGAAATAGTAGAATTTAAACGAGCAAACAACCCTTTCTTTCAATTTGGGTTTGTGTACGTGGCTATACGGTACTTAAAGCTTTTCAGATAACCTCCACCATTCAGGACTTCATTTCCATACTAGCTATTTAGTTGAGTGTTTCGTATAGAATGTTACACCTCGCATGCAGACGAAGCAACGTGAATAACTTTGCGGCCAGCCGTTGTCTGTTGTAACTCTGCTTAACAGCAGCATGCAGCGTAAACACTCTGTTATGTTACGCTTAAAGGCTGGTACTGAGTTAATCGTGAAGCTAAATTTTGACATGTTTCCATTATCTGGTCATTCTTTCGAGCGAAAATTTTGGCAATGGAGAAAAGCAGAGACACTGCTCATTCTTGACGGACAAAATGTCAAGAAATTCAATTTTCGATCGATTTTCTTATTGGAAAGTCATTTGCACTGCTCAGTTTTCAAATTGAAACACCAAATGTCACTTTTTCGCTCGAAAGAATCAACTGCAAAAACTAAATTGGCGTGAAATGATTGGAGACATGTTTCAGTGCTATCTATGTTTTCAAAGCGAAAGCAACTTCGAAGCAACTTTTCATGCTAAGAACAGAGTACAACTCTTGCTTATTTGCAAGCTAAATTTTCACCGAAACAGATTTCACGTGAAATTTTGTATGATTTTTGTATGAAAATTTCACGTGAAATTGAACTCAGTACTATGCTTAAGATGTTTTCTGTTTTTGCAGATGTTACATTTCTGGAAAATAGTATTGTATGAATAGAAAAAGGTCCAGTGTGTGTTTTTTATTGAAGAATGCCTAGTGATTGTTAGGGTAGTAAAACGATAGTGGTGTATACTGGTAAAATAGAAAAAAATACGTTTTTAATTGATTTCATGCTTTATGTAGGAGAGTGTAGTTATCATATAGCACTAAGCCGTTTGCGCGATTGACTACATTATATTGGGGATGTTGTCTTAAAACTCCAATATCTTCAAATTTATTCATAATTTTTAAAACGATTTTTTTATTCAAATCTACTATTATTATTTTTTTACTCTTTTATTTTATCCTACTCCATTGTAGAAAAAATTGACATCATTGTTGTTTGAAAATATTAAGCATTAATGATATAGTATTCTAGTAATGTTTATAATCCTGTGAATATACTTACATAAATACACATCAGTTTCATACATTTCAGAACTCTCCAAAAACACTACACTAATTTAAATTTAAAAAAAAAACAAGTAGGCTAAGAAAAGAAAAAGCAATACGGACTTGGTCAACTTGTATGAAAAATTCTTCTCTCTCACGTGCTCAATCAATATTTATTTGGGATATTTTTTGTGTTAGCAGTTTTTTTTCTTTAATTTTAAAGGATGGACGTTATGGGATTGGGAATAGCCAAATGGTTATGAGCGATATAATGTAATGAATGTTATGTGTTGTGGTGGATAAAAGCGATTGATGGCGCTCGTGTGTTATGATAGGTGGAGGTGGTTGCAATCGATTTTTGTGAGCTCGAGCTTATGGTAGAAGTAGATATTTCGATGACGTCTTGGACTTTGGAATGAACATGGTACTGAGAAGTGTTTGTATAGTTTGTTGTAGAGATGGTCTTCGTCAACGGCCATACCACACTGGAACCACCGGTTCTCGTCCGATCACCGAAGTTAAGCAGTGTTGGGCGCGGTTAGTACTTAGATGGGGGACCGCTTGGGAACACCGCGTGTCGTTGGCATGCAGAACTTTTTTGCCCTTATACCTATTTCCTTTAATATTTTGCACAATTGACTTAACTAAAGTAAATGGTAAAATGTACGACGCAACCTTAATCGTATCGTCTATAAACACAGCCTTCACAGATTCAAAACGAAATCAATAAAAACGCATTTATTTTCTATTTTACCAGTATACACCACTATCGTTTTACTACCCTACCAATCACTAGGCATTCTTCAATAAAAAAACGCACACTGGACCTTTTTCTATTCATACAATGCTATTTTCCAGAAATGTAATATCTGCAAAAACAGAAAACATCTTAAGCGTAACATAATAGTGTTTACGCTGCACGCTGCTGTTAAGTAGAGTTATAACAGACAACGTTGCCTCGTCTGTATGCGAAGTGTAAAATTCTATACGAAACAACCAACTCAATAGCTGGTATGGAAACGAAATCCTGAATGGAAGCATGGCCGTCATATAGAAAGCCGGTCGCAAAAGCATTTAACGTACCAAGATGGCGTGCTTAATGTAACTTTTTTCGACCAGTCGTCTACATTTCTAGACCAGTTCGACCAATAAAAGTACATTAGTACCTGTCAGATTACAAGTCGCGACCGGCCTTCTATATGACGGCCATGATGGAAGCTATCTGAAAAGTTTTGAATACCGTATATCCGCGTACACAGACCCAGATTAAAAGAAGGTTGAGATCAAAACAGTCACATGCAAAAGAGTTGTATGCTCGTTTAAATTCTGAAATTTCGATCTAAAACCTTTTTCAATCGAAACAAACTAAAATGCAATATCTAAGTACTTAACATTACTTATCTTTCTTATTTTCGGGTGCCATTAGTCATTTTTTAGTGCGACTGTGTCGACGCTGCCACTGGTTGTTACCATCATTTATTTTTACAATTTTCACAGTTCGTAAAGACTATCTTTTCTTGTATCGTGAAAATAAATAACACAAATTTTGCTTTATATTAAAAGCCACACTTGATAAGATATTTATTGACCGACGTCACTTGATTTTAGTACATAAATGAACCATTGTGAAGAGTTGTATTCTACTTTTCTCTATTTATAGTTTTACTACTATCTTTGAGGAGAGTTGAATTCGATTTTTCTTTCCCGAAGCTCCGTATTAAGCTTGACTTTCTGGTTTTCGACAAATTTTCTCTCATGATAGCAGTAGTTTTTCAAACAAAACATTTTTAGTCGAGAAGTTAGGGATGAGACCTATAAGCTTATTATTTAACACACACGTATGTTGTTATTATTTGAATTATCACGTCTTAAATTTCTGCTACCTCCAATGATGGCACCAACCATTTTAATCTCCCTCCATTTCCCACTCTATTGTGCACCCATGAGCTTTCACTCAATCGGTTTTGCTGCCCAAATAGTCCGCAGCAGTGATCTGATTTTGTTGTTGTTTTCTATGCTACTACCATAACTAGACCCCGAAAGAGGTGCAATAGACGCGACTAATGTTTTATACTGAGTTTTCTGCGGAAATTTGGAAACATCTGTAATGAACAGTTAACTACAAGCGTACCCAAATTTACGACAAGGTTACGTTCCGTCAAAAAGCGACCTAACTTGAATCATTTCTTGTTTTTGAGCCAACTAGCTGTACCAAGCAACCCCATGCGACTTCTATGTATTAAAATTCACCTACCTCCTAAACTACTGGCCATCCCATTCTAAAACTTTTATCATAAAATAAGTATACTTTAAGCTTTGTATTGTTATAAAAGTAAACAAAATTAACTTGCTCCAAATTATTCAAATTGCGATTTGAAGTGTCTAGTTCCAGTTTCACACAGGAAAAAATATTGTTTTTCAAATCTAATTTCAAAATTAAAAAGAACAGTTGATTTTCTATACCAATCAGTATGTTTAATGTTTTTTAGATTTTGTTTTGAATCTCAAAATCGGCTTCCAAAAAAACCTTTCATCAATTTCGTCAATGATTCAGAAGCCCATAACTCGGCAACTATACCTCATAGAAACAAAAACTTGTGCATCCACATTCATATCTTCTAAAAGTACCATTATGCACAATATGAACGATATCCAGAACCTCGACTTGTTTTCGTTGTCCGCTTCACGTGAAATGCTCCTAATATTAAACTACAACTGAAAAGTTGTAACTAAACTGATAGATTTTGTCACAGATTGGATTCACCGAAAATATTAAAATTGACTTTAGTAGAAACGTTAGCATTGACACAATTGGAAAACGAAATTTTCCTGTGGAAAATAACATCAATTACTGGAAGAAAAAAAAAATCAGTAATTATATGTCCCATTTATGGGACGCTTGTAGCAAATTATTTAATAAATCTATTATGGGACAATTTTTTGATATTTCCTGATGTTTGATGTTTCCATGAATATTTATTTTTGCGGTTTATATTTTATTTTCATATTTTTCTTTGAATTATTTTCTTTTATAATTTTTCTTCACTCTTTCTTTTTTTCTATACTTTTTCTTTAATCTTTCTCCTTGCATACTTTTTCTTTAATCTTTCTTTTTTATTTATGTATATATTTTTTGCCTTTTTCTCAAATCTTTCTTTTTGATTTTTTTCATTTCTCTTCGATATTTTTTCTTGCATCGTTTTTATGTGCTTTTTTGTCTGTTTTGCTTTATATTTTATAATTATATACATACTTTCCTCTATCCTTTTGTTTTGATCCTTTTCTTTTATAGCACTTTTTAATCGATTTTAAAATATGAAAATCTATGATTTTAAATACGGGTTACGTTGTTATTTTTCAAAACAGTAAAACATGGTGTCGAGTTTGTAAAGGTAAGATCACCGCTATGATTTTTTGAATTCTTTATACTGAGCATTTTAAATTTACGTATTTTGCGCACATAATGAGCAACACTATGATACGGCAGCACCACATTAAAAAAAACATTTTTTTCTTTTTTTAACAAGTCTACTTGTTAGTTTCAGGCCTATACTACACTTGCAACTATGGAGGACAAGCATAGAGACGTTATTAAAGACAATATAGACAAACTAGTGGCCAAAACACAATTGAAACGACTCATGGAACTTTGTGTCCAACATAAGATCATATCGGTCATCATGCAAGATAACTTAAACAAAGTAAGTGTATTTCTGTAGCCATAAATAAATTGTATCGATTTAAGTTGTGTATTTGTTACAGGAATTTCCTGATTCTGAAGAACGCCATCGACAATTATTCATCAAGCTAACGAAACGTGGACCAAAAGCATATAGCAAATTATTAGAAATATTTCGAACAGAGTTTCCTCCGGCCGAGAAAGTGCTCAGTTCAGGCGACGCGATAGTTAGTATTTACGAGAACAAAATTATCGAAGGATATAGATCTGTTGACTCAAATGACAGACCAACGCCAACCGTTGAACCAGAAAAATCTCCACAAAAATCCGAAAAATACAATGTATTCGAATACGATGATAATGATGAAATTCTAAAATTGGAAATTTATTCGAAACCTACAAATCATGATCCGTCGATAATTGTAGAAAAATCAAAGAAAATTCATTACGATAGTAGAATTCCGACTTATGCAATGGGTGGAAAATATCGAGGTGTTTTCTTGATGGTCAATATTATAACATTTCCGGCCTCGGAACGGCGTAACGGTGCCGAAATCGATCGCGAAAATTTGATTCATTTGTTTCGAGAGCTGGGCTACGAAGTTTTCTATTACGAGAATCTAAGATTGAATCAATTTCAACAGGTTTTAACGCAACTGTTGTGTTCAGATTACACAAAACGAACTGAAAGCTTTGTTATGGCTTTGTTGACACATGGTGATATGGTTAGTCAAAAAGAAATAGTTGAATTTCATGATGGTGCTGTTATTTATTTATCGGAAATCGTCCAACAATTCAGTAATACGAATTGCATTAATTTATTAGGAAAACCGAAAATCTTCATATTTCCGTTTTGTCGGTAAGTTGTACATTTCGAATAGATATTTTAAATTTATTCTCATTGGATTGAGAACTGTTGAATTTTATAAAAAAAACAAACAAAATATCTAAATATTAATTAACTTGCGTAGTAATTTAACTAGATTTTTATACAATTCTAGCGGTCGGATTTCGGATAAAGGAACCTACGGCGGCTTCAATCGAATGAACGTCCAAACCGATGGATTTTCGGAAACGATAAATAACCCGACACTATCCGATATCATAATTCTCTATGCATCGGTACCAGGATTCAAGACACATCGAGACCCAAATGAGGGCTCTTGGTACGTTCAAATAATGTGTAAAGTTTGGGCGAAACATGCTCACGATACAGATGTCGAGACGCTTGAGAGGAAAGTTGGAGAGGAAACTGGCAAGATCAGATCCGAAGACAGACTTCAAACGTCGAGTCGAGTCACGTATGGATTTAACAAATCGTTATACTTTAATCCTGGATTTTATCTTGATGCTGCCAAATAACGCAAATTGACAAGTTGGTGCTAATGAATTGACTTCAACGGCGTTAAATGAATTTTATCTATATTGTAGATATATAAAGTATAGTGGTATTTATATTTTTTGAAAACACATATGTATGCATACATAAATAAAATTTTTATAATTCGAAACATTTACGATTAACTATGACAATTATTGCTTTCAGTGCTTGGATGAAAAATTTGAGCCTAAATGAAACTCATAAGATCTCGCCATAGTTGCGCTCACTTGCAAAAGCTCTTTCTTATTCAGATTGTAAGTAAAATAACCCGATAAAATATCATAGTGGCAATTCAAATAGGCATAACTCATGTACAGAGAATTAATCTCGTTTCGCTTAAATGCATAAGAGACCACTACTGCATGGATTCTGGATGTAGTGAGATTCTTCACGCAAAAATGTCACAAGATGGAACGATCTTAACTTGCGAGCAGGAAATATACTGAGGCAAACTGACCTATAAGTCAATTTTTTATTCTATTTTCGCGATAAGACGGGAAGAGAGACTCAAAACGAAAGCAATCTCTAAGTTAATCGTCAGAAGTTAATCGAGCTGTTCACACGAAATTCCTTCTTTTCTCCGAATATAATACAAAAATCATTAGAATGAAGTTTGTTTTTGCAATAATCTACCTCTTATTCGTCGTCTCACGTGCGGAAAAACTTTTACCAGATCTAATATCGCCAATAGAGGATAATTCGGTCGTGAATAGTGAAGAAATCAATTTTTCAAAAACCAATCAGCTCGGTGGAAAATATTCGAAACCAGTATCCGGTAATAGTTTTGAAAATGCTGTTTACAAGTCTAGTGGTAGTGATGTGAATCTGGTTTTCAAAAAAGCTATCGACGATATTAAGCAGAAATCGAAACGTGTCGACATGGTGTTTTTAATAGATTCGAGTTCAAGTGTTGGTAAATTGAATTTCATTAGTGAAACAAAATTTGTGAAGAAACTACTAAGCGATTTCAACGTTAGTTACAACTACACTAGGATTGCATTAGTGACTTACAGTTCTATAGGAAAAATCGTAAGTACTTAAATGTGCCCACACTAACACTACGATCTTTCTATTCAATTAACATTTAATATTGCAACTATATAGCAATTCTACATATAACAAAATATAGAATTTTGTTCTACTTTCGCTAAAAATGTTCAAGCCATATCGCGTCTCACTGATAGCAACACTGACTCTGTGACTTTTATGACTTTAGTCCGCTATTTCAAAATACACAACAAAATAATCACTGTCTTCATATGGGGTCTAGCTTCTGGTCTTAGTCTTATCGCTTGCTATACTTCCGGGATTCCCCAAGAGAGTAGTCAACTGTTTTGGAGCGTCTACATTTTATGTATATGGTTGAATGACAGTTTGAAAATAAACATGCTATTTGTGTCTTGAAGTACTCCTACAACAAGCTTTCATAAGTTGTGCGAGGTCAGAAGCTATCTCCGATGGAATTCCAAAAAAATATCAACACTTTCATGCGGAACGTAACATGATTATTACTAGTGATTTGAAATAGATGTGAAAATATGACGAATTGATTTGGCTTGTCTGCTCAGTTTATGATACGGGAGCTATGTCTAAGTTAAGTGATAGTAAGACAAATTAGCGAAAACATGAGGTCGCCTGTAGATGTTTGGTTGAATTTGAGTGAATGTAGACCGGTTTTAAACCCAAGGCAGCATATATTTCGCTCAAATGAAATAATCAGAATTCTTTAATAATACAATTGTTGTTTATTTTAAAAATTCGTCCAATACAGTAACATTAGTACAGTAAAATAGTAACACAGAAAAAGATCCCCACATATAAAGAGGAAGCCGTCAAAATGATATATTATTTGTTAAGCTATTTTTAAGAAAAATGGAAAAATTAAAATTAAAATTGCTTTTTATGGACGAAACGAGATGACTAAAGGCGCAATTTGTTCGATAAGAAAATACAGCTAAAATTTTGACATTTCTCATTTTGTGATTCTTGGTGTTCAAGCCAAATAGTATTCATAGGTATTCGGGGGGAATACTTCCTAAGACGAGCTTACCAGCAAAGAAGGCTTTTAAATTTTCTCGACTGTTTTATTAGTTACTAAGACAATCATTCTAAGCAGGCTGTCAAAGAGGAGCTCACGCATACAAAATCGCAGTGACACAAGAGATGCTGGATTGTTTCTGACACGAGTCCCATTTTCATGACAAATGCTGCTATAAGACAGTGGCCAGTAATGATACCGACCAGCCGTTTGCAGTTAGTCCACGTTAATTTGAGCAGGTATTTAGTAGCTGCGAGATTGTATGACCCCCACATAGTTTTGGTTACTCTGCAGGTCTGAATTGCTCGCCGTATGCATATCGCAACTTGCATCATATTGCAGTCAATCAAGCACTTAACCGTTTAAATAGGAGTTGGGATGCTTACCGATCCTAACAGGGGAAGACTGGCCCCATGAACGTATTTCCATCAATGCCCTTATGACCGGGGACCCAGAAGATTCGGACGCTTCTATTGATGCCCGGATGCTCCTACAGCTGTTTTGGAAATGTCAGTAATTCTAAGAGCTGCTGTGCTCATTTGCTGATTCCATTCCTGTCCTCCTACGATTGCTTGATATCTTCGCTCGAAGCAAAGAGTGAGGACCAAGTAGGCAATGCTTCCTGCGTATCCCCGGTCAACACTGATGACTGAAGGATCTTGACTGGCAGTGTCCCAATTTCCTAAGCCTGACAGCAGCTTTTGCAGCAATGCCTCTAACAAAGTGGTCAAGCGGGAAAATAGGAACCAGGCACCTGAAGTGCAGAGAGCTGCTGAACTCTATTCATCAGGTCAGCAAAGGTAATTTTATTAATTGCCGACCACCAAACCAAACAGCCGTAAGCAGGGGTCTGTCTAGCTTTCGCCGTGTAGATCCAGTGCGTTAGAACAAGGCTTAGGCCTCACGTTCTACTCAATACCATCTTGAAGGCGTAGATCGCGTTGCTTGCCTGTTTAATTCTTTCCTCTAAATTTCAAATCATATTAATTTATAAAATTATTTATACTTTTATTTTTACTTCTACTGAATATTATAATCTGCTAATGGAAAACTGTATTAAGTTACTTATTTCAAGTTTTCAATTCTACAGTGATAGGAAAGTCAACTCGGCTGCCAGGTCAAAAGTGTGAGAATTCATTTTTCTTTTGAGTACGTACCTCAGGGAAATAAGGAGTCAACATTTTTTAGAGCTGGTCACCCCCAAACTCTTCTAAATTGATTGTAAATTATGTTTCTACTAGTTTCAGCCCCAGACATAACGGGCTGTAGTGGAGCAACTTTAAAGTAAAGTAGTAGTCTTTAGTCTAATTTTTATCTCTAATATTAATCAAGTACTGATTTTCGGACTACAAACAACAGAAAGAAAACATATTATTTTCATATTGTTACACATAAATGCATCCAGGACATCTTATCACCTAGAAAGATCTGGAGATATCTATCCAAACAAATAAGCAAAATTCGACCAGAGCATCTTGGCAGCCGAGAGGTGAATATTTCAACAATTATTTGATCATAGTAGCGTGAAAAATAATTCCAGGGTGGATTTGCTGCTAAAAATTGTTGCCAATATGAAGCAGCAAGCTAACGACAGGCAACAACAAACTCAGCAAAATCAACAAGCAGTGAAAAAGGACCAAAAAGTGCAGAAACTGGGCCAATAAGCTCTGGATATCAAGAAATAGATTAACAGGCAGGCTATAAGAGCAAGAAACAGTTAGCTTAATTTCTAGAGACTATACCAGTTGAGAATTACTCCAGTTATTCCAACCCAAATGCTCTAGATATGTGGTACGGTGAGGATTACTTCAAAGAGGTACATCGCTCACAGCGGAGAACCCGAAGCCAGGAGAAACGTTGAAACAGGTGGCTTAGGATATTGATCGTCTGACACTTTTGTCCTATCCAATATCAGATCCAGAACATTGAAATCAAACGGCAAAGGATGGTTTCAACCAGGGGTTGCGTGATGAGAGCCGCAGCAAAGAATTCGCCCGGTCAATAAGAGGGCGCTAAAGGATTCTTTGGCCTATATTGTGACTTATGAATCTGAAAGAAACGTAAGAGATCATACGGTGCACGACAAATCCCTGCACTAAAGAACATAAAATGCCAAAGAATCGACACCAGGTGCAAGAGTGCTTGCATTGTGAAAAAGTGATTATTGGATGGAATGCAACCCGAAGCCACACTAAAACACTAAAAGACGACTACCCTTGGAACATCATCAGTTGGCGGAGCTCCTACATGCTGAACTTCGGAAAGAAAGGACACCCGAATCTTGATTATGGTACGAAATATGGGCCCAGGTACAGTCAAGTATGCCAAAAGAATGGTGAGTTCAAATGACCGAAAATAACCACTCCTTTTTGGAGAGCAGCAGTGATATTAGTGGAAACTAAATTCGAAGAGTAGAAGTTGACCCGCGGAGCTCATATCCCTAATACTATGATTGTTGCCAGGCTGTATTTCGGGAAACCGAAAATCGGCAACGAAGTCTGTAACATCACAATCGACACCGGAGGTGCTAAGTCGATTTTGAGAGCATATATTATTAAGTTGCGAAGACTTAGCAACGTTAAATGATATACGCCTCGGACGGCTACTGATGAATCAACATCAGCTACACTGGCTGATGCAGCTTGCAGATTGGGTATTTCAGCATCGATTCCTAGCAGCGGAAGTAACTGATGAATGCGTACTTGGAACGTACTTCCTAAGCCTCGACGGTTTTAGCTTGAATTTCGTAGAACGAAAAATCAAGTAGAGGAACATCGAAGTACTACTAGCACGTCAAAACTCTATCCTCTTCTTCACTACAGAGGTCCAAAAACGTGCGACAGTATTCCACTCGCTGTTGTTTTGGAGGCATCGTGAGCATTCTCGGCACCTACCTTGCGCTGACCTTAGTCATGTCAAGATGCTCGTGAAAAATAATTAAAATATTTGTTTCTAATATTCCAACCATTTCTGCGAGCGGTTTTTCTTTAGTTTAGCATCTTCTAATATAAGTTTTGCGACTTTTTGAACAATTTCCGGAGTGGTCACTTCGATTGGCTGTCCAGGTCGTCGTTCAAGTTCAAGTGAGCTCCTTTCATATTTAAAAAGACTGTGCAACTTGTAAATCATAGTTTTTCGTGGATAAGAGTCCCCGAAAATGGACGCCATCACTACCATTATGGTTTGAGCCGTCTTTGGTAAGGAACTTTTTTGTTTGGTGAGGAGCTTTCTAACATATTTTACACTTTCTTCCAGATTGAGTTGCTTGGTCGACAATAGTTCAAAAACTAATGGCTTGATTGAAATAAAACTTGTTATTTATACACATAATCAGTGTCTGAACTCATTACGTTTCACTAAATTACCCTCATTAATAATATACCTACACATTTCGCGAATTTAGTGGCCCTACCTCGTATATTATTGAGTAAATAATAAAAGAATATTGGCAAATAGATCACGAATGACGAAAAGTTTGAAGAATTAGAACTTTGATTTGAGGTTTAAATTAAAAGAGCTTATTTGGCAGGGACCCAGCTGGAGCTCCTTCTGCCTTTGAGGGATACACAATAACAGCGAGTAAAAATATACCTCAGTCTGCGCCAAAGGTAAAGAAAGGGATAAATGATCACTTTACTCACAATTTTAATTTTTAACAAAAATGAGCATGTAAATCTACGCTAAATTTATCCCACATTAGTAATAAGGTATTTATAGTGTGTAGATCAGACATGGTATCAATACTCAATAATGAACTAATGACTATAGGAAAAAAACAGTAAATGCTAGTAAATTGATGGGTAGACCCGAGGATTTAACCCAACAAATGAGTGATTAGCAGCATTTTGACTTGGCTACGATTGTATTGGGTTTGACCATCGGCTGTCAAGAAGCATATTGTTTGTCAGTATCGCTGAATTATACAGGGTAGCAAAAGCTATATACCAGATACCGATAATTCAACCTGGAAGGAATAATTTCCATTTATTTATGTGCCTCAGGATGTCCGAAATGATCCGACTTGTTTCGAAAACTTATGCTGCCCAGCGGCTAACGTATTATTAGCTTAAGTCTAATCCATACTTACTCACAGTTTTCTTTAGCTGGCATTACCATTAACGGAACTTGTAGAACGTGCCTGATTCACCTGAATGGACAAGGCAGTAAGGTCCTAAAATTGGTAAATTAACTTTCGAGTGTTTATCTTTGATAGCGAAGAGAAGACCCTGTTGCAAATATCGGTTGTGTTCATGTAACTGATAGTGTAGGGGGTATGATGTGGTGTGAATGAGATATCAAATAAAAATGCATGCTATAATATATCTGCATAGTAGCTGCTAGGCCTAAAAACATTCTTAGATATGAATAGCTAACTATTTCTAAAGGTACGGCATGTTGATCAAATATCAGATCCATCACCCGAAAACGATAAATGCAATCTTCTCAACGATGAAATACCACAAATTGATTTTGTTGCCGGTGGTACATATACATATGGCGCTTTGGAAGAGGCAAAGGTATTAATTCCTTTATTCTTATATTATTGAAGCTTGTTGATTTCTATTAATTGGTTTCTAGAAAATTTTATCGAACGCACGAAAGAATAGTAAAAAAATAGTATTCCTTGTAACTGACGGTTTTTCGAATGGAAGAGATCCTATACCAATGGCAAAGGAGCTAAAGGAAGATGGTGTAACAATTTTTACAATTGGTAAAGCTAACATACTTTCCCACTGATTTGGACAAGTTTCCTATGAACGATGTTATTAAAAAACGGAAGAGACAATCATTTATTTTCAACTTAACAAACATTTTATGTATTTACGTAAAATTCATAAATTTTTGTGTTGTCTATACATTGTTTCACGGCCTTTTCATTTCGCGAATAAGAAACTCTACCAAATCAGCAAATTACATATTATCTATAGGCAATTTATTTTCACCAAGGAATTGAATCGGGAAACTATATCGAGCTATTCAACATTTCCAGTGCTCCAGAAAATGAGCACAGCTTCCTTCTTGACAGCTTTACTCAGTTCGAGAGCTTAGCGAGAAAGGCATTGCATGCAGGTAAAACTGTGTTATATCTTAAGAAATCGTTGCGAGAACAATTTTGCTTTGTTTAGACTATAAAATTGGTTACAGTGCAAAGTTGGACAATCACACAAGATGTGATGGGCTATGCGAAAAGGAGGAGTGAGTCAATTCATTAAAGCATATTCTTAAATATAAACTTGACTTTCAAATACAGTCGAACTGAAGGATGTTGTGATACAAATGCAGACTGCACTTGCGGTACCTCTACTGGGCATTACGCATGTCAATGCCATGCCGGCTTTTATGGAACCGGGTTTGAAAACCAATGTTTTCGTAAGCATTAGCAACTTACAGCCAATTATAACAATTTTCTACCGTTATATTTAAATATTCGTCTCTAGTTTGCCCAAATGGAACCTATTGGCATAGTTCAAATATGTGTCGTCCATGTCCCGATATCAACCACATAACTGTAAGTCAACCTGCTCTCGATGTAAGTCATTGCGTTTGTAAGACTGGGTTCAAGCAAACAGAGGATAAACGTTGCGAAGGTATTGCCATATGATTTATGATAGGAAAATGATTTTTTATAGCTTCAGTAAATGTTTAACAGGCATCACTTGCCCAAAATTATCACCGCCCCATAATGGTTACTTTGTCAAACAGCCAACGAACTGTGCCAATGTTTTGCATGCAGCCTGTGGAGCTAGATGTAAGTCTGGGTACCAGTTAACAGGTACTATAAATTCATCTTCAAATCATATGAAAATAATACATTTACAAACCGTAGGAACCAGTTTGCGTTTGTGCCAGGAAAATGGGACATGGTCAGGAGTGGAAGCGGTCTGTGTATGTACGTCCAATATACAACGCTATGGCTACAGTGTATTTTTATTTTCAAGAAAATTTAATTTTAGTAAAAACGTGTCCCAGTCTACTTGTACCTTTTTATGGCCTAGCCATTTGTCGCAATAAAGATTTGAACCTATTTTTCGACTATTCACCACGAAATACGACATTCATGAAAACATATGAAAACGAAACGAGACGTGTTACCGAACCCATGCCTATTGATACTGATTGTACATTCAAATGTGGACCAGGATATTATTTGGTTGGATCGAGAAATAGAAATTGCTTGCCGCTCGCTAAATGGGATGGGTTGCAAACTACTTGCAAACGTAAGGCGTTTTTGACAAATTAATGAATAAATTTCAGCAAAAAAATTGCAGAAATTATGTGCTCACCATTGCCCAAACCCACTTACGGAGCGTATGAATTTGATGATTGTACGAGACAGAAGGTACCATACGGGACTAATTGCACCTTATTGTGTCCCGAAGGCTTTACAGTTCGTGGACCGGAGTCAAAAACATGCACCGGCAAGAAGAATGGAATTTGGACACACAAAAATAAGAGTGCAAAATGTGTCGGTATGTCTTCACCGCATGCTACATATTTTAATGTGTTTTCACAATAAAATAAATACTTGAAAATGTAAATGCACACAAACTTAGGTACAATTTCTGCCTTCTAGATATAACGCCTCCCGATATTGTGTGTCCGGAGACTATTTCAGCATTTGTCGAAGGATCAAATGATTTTGCTATTATCGAATCGGTCCCAGCACCCCTAAATGTTGCAGGTTCGTCTTAATTTTAAATTTAAAAAAAGTAAATCCAACAATATTTTATAATTTTATTTTGTAGATTCAACTAAAAGAAATGTTACTTATTGGCTAAAGCAAAACATCAACATTACCGAAGGTGTCAAACTGAAAATTGGCAATCATACTTTCACTTACATTGCAAGCGACTCATTCAACAATAAGGCGAACTGCTCATTTATCATTCAAATTATCGACAAAGTTTCGCCAGTTGCAGAGAATTGTATCGATCCCGACGAATATCTCGTATCTGATGCAAAAACAGAATTCATTGATTGGGAGGAGCCAACATTTTTCGATAATTCAAATACGCCGTTGATGATCAACAAATCGTTGAGTCCCGGTATTCTTGGCGCTGGAAATCATAGTGCTACTTATACTGCCATCGATCAATATGGTAATGACGCAACGTGTACACTCAATATAACGGTTAAAGGTAAGAATGTGCCAAATCTAGATTTTCAATATATTTCTGGTGCTAACTGGATCAACTGATACATTTCAATGAGATCGCTTTAGTTATTTTAAATATGTGATTAGTTAATTTTATTCGTAAGTGTTTCTATTCTGTCTTAAAAATAAATAAATTCAAATACATAGCTTACTAACGAAACATTCATTTTTCCAGAAATGTTTTGCGAACCCCTGAAACAACCTTTGAATGGGAACATACTGTGTGCAAGGAATGTGACATATACTTGGTGTGAGGTGATTTGTAATGCAGGATATGCAATATTTGATAGTGCGGAAGATGAATATAAGGAAAGTTTGAATTTCACTTGTTTGAATTCAGCTCCTGATTGGAAAACAGATACAACCCCAGACTGCACACGTAAGTTTTTAGGAAAAGTTATAGACATTTTAGAAAAATCTGTTATTTTAGCACTTGAACTACCGAATAGTGTAGAACAAATCTTGACTATTCCCGTTGATTCGGACACCGTATCATCCAATTGTGGGAATGAGACTGTACATAGTGAGGTAAGTTTGATAGTAGTGCATAGCAATATGTACTTTCATCCGCCAAAACATACTTTTTAGAGTGGTGAGTCGTAATTTGAAACTTAGTTTATATCTTAAATGCATGTTCAACGCGCTCTGGCAGTCAGTGGTATTGTAGCTCTTATGTTGAAAGCAAACGACCCATAATAGTCTAATAAATGCTATGATAGAAACTTATATCATCCTTGTACGATTGACGTTATTCCTGGAAGTCTTTCATTTAAACAAGGAATAAAATGCAATTTGCGGAAGCATTAACAGTTGATCTGTTTGACGTTTTGATTGTCCGCACGCTAGTGAAGACTGCTTAAATCAGATCAAATATGGAGTATATTTTTGGACTAATAAATTTTTGTGAAGATTCAGTCAACTATTTCTACGGCATTTCGGGAGTTATTTTTCCTCTATTTATTCCAAGTACATATTTTTACCGAAAAAAGGAACTACCTTGGCTTAATAAATCTATCAAAATTATCAATATGTAATTGGAGCTATCTGTATGTTGACTGTGATATAATATGAAATATCCATAACATAAATTTATTGCCACAACGTATTTTACGCTCCCCAACTCTCTTTTTATTATTTTTAATTACCTTTCAAGCGCAAATTATAATCTGATTTACAGTTTTGACGATGACACCACCATTGATTTCACATACACTTTTCACAGAACACTTCTTCGGCTTGAAACACTAAAAGCAGAAATTTTAAAACTAATCATTTTGAGTAAAAGCTACTCATTATCATCATTTCTGTAGTGTTTAATATTTCAAAACTCAAAGCGTTCTTATTTTTACTGAGCCAAGTGTTTTTTTTCTGTAACTGGGTCAACCTCAATATTTTAATTCTTCCGCGCTCAACATATTAGGTATTAGTATCTCCATATTTTTTGCATTGCAAAATGTTTAAACTTTCTAAATTCATGTAATATTTTTACCCATCTGACTATACGCTTAGCTACAAGTTCACATTAGACCTGAACTTGAATCAATTTTCTATATTTGGTGAAGGAACTCGTAGTGCCGCTTTACTCACGTTAAACAAGATTATGAGGTGTTAGTATATTTCTAATGAAGAACAATATGCAACTTAGCAGTTCCGCCTATCAACGCACTTCATCAGTTCGACAGGAAATTTCAGGGCACTTTCTCAGCTAAAATAACTACTATTTGCTGTTCTAGATTGCTTCTTTGAGGTTCTCATTAGAGTATTTTGATGAACCACAAACTATTCAAAGCATTATTGTTTAGAACGAACCCCAAATGCTCGAAAGGTAGCCAACAACTACCCACTTGAACAAAACCAACCGAGAAAACCATGCGTTTGAAACGGCGTCAGAAGACCCATTTTTAATAATAATAATACGATATGAGAGAAAACGGAACCTACTTTGCCAATGCCCCATATTTGTTATATAGTTGTTGAGGTAACTGCAACCCGGACAACTTGGTAACACTAAATTGACAAGCAGCCATTTTGGTTATCATAAAAAAGTAAGAACGTCATGACACTACGTGTGAACACGTTCCCTAGTATTAGTTCTTTGGTTGGAAATAAATCGTTGTAATATAAGACAATCATTCGTGCTGTATTTAATTTAACTACATTGTGTGGTTCATTTGGACACTGTGCAACCTTAAACCACAACAATTGTTGGCGACGAGGATTTGATAAGTGAAAATGGAAATTCAAAAATTCTTGAATTGCTTGATGTGCAAAGCAAGCTTTTAGCTGCGCTAACTAATGGCACACAGCCACAAGCAGCTGGCCACACGCCGGAATCACTGATGAGTGTTTTGGCATCAACAGTTGCAGATTTCGACTACGAACCAAGAAACAACATAACATTCGATGCTTGGTACAAACGCCACGAGGACGTTTTCAAAGTCGACGGCAGAAGCCTTGACGATGCGGCACGCGTCAGATTGCTGATACGGAAATTAAGCCCGGCAACATATAATAAATATGCAGCTTACATTTTGCCCAAAAATGTACGTGACATTAATTTCGATGACACGATTAGGGTTCTGCAGGAAATGTTTGGGGCGCAAGAATCTTTGTTCAGCGCCAGGTACAACTGCCTACAGACAGTGAAGAATACTTAGGACGATTTTGTCAGCTATGCTGCTCGTGTAAATACAAATTGCGAAGCATTCCAGCTCACGACAATGACATCTGATGAATTCAAAAG
This sequence comes from Nemotelus pantherinus, assembly GCA_963978885.1. Classification (NCBI taxonomy): domain Eukaryota; kingdom Metazoa; phylum Arthropoda; class Insecta; order Diptera; family Stratiomyidae; genus Nemotelus; species Nemotelus pantherinus. The sequence continues at coordinate 40,330,203 of OZ022264.1, forward strand.
CTTGGTATTCGTATGTGGTCTGCAATCACCACAAGAAGCAGACATACGGGTCAAGCTGTTGTCAGCGTTGGAGGAAAATCCAAAGCAAACACTTAGCAAGCTAGTCTCAAGCGCACAGCGGCTCATAACTCTCAAAAAGGATACAGCACTTGTCGCAGACTCAAACGTTTCTCATGTACAAGCTATCACAAGTTACAGTAAACATGTCAATCCGGGCAAGCAAAAAGATAGCTCGCAAAAGCAACAACCAAAAATTCCAAAGACACCATGTTGGAATTGTGGTTCAATGCACTACGCAAAGTATTGTGAATACATACAACACAGGTGTGCACAATGCAAAAGGATTGGACATAAAGAGGGCTATTGCAAAAGTTCTCCAAATACAAAGTCAACCGAGAAACAAGAGCACAAACAACACCAACAAAAAGAACGAAGTTTTCAAAAGCAAAAACACAAATGCAAGGGGAAACAAATTCAAAACAACGCCTTGCAGATCAATCATGTATCACACATACAGAGGCGCAAATACGTGAACATTAATATCAAGCCACCAGCACCAGCACAATACTGCAACGTTCGACTTCAACTAGACACAGCGTCGGACATAAGCATAATTCCTAAATCAATATGGATCAAAATGGGCCGACCAGGGGCAAGACCTACAGAACGGTTTGTAAAAAGTGCATCGCAAAACCGTATCACATTGCTTGCTGAATTTTCATGTGAAGCCAAGCTCAAAGGCGAAGTACAAACAGGTAAATTCTTCGTATCTAACATCGAATCATTGTTGATACTAGGTACAGATTGGTGCGAACAATTCGGTTTATGGGATAAACCACTCAACAGCGTATGCAACAACATATGTCAACAACAGAAAATTGACATTAACAGCGCCATTCAGGAAATAAAGCAGAGTCATGCTCAGATTTTCCAAGATAGTCCGTCAAAATGCAGCAAAGGTGTAGTACAACTACATCTAAAGCCAAACAGCAAGCCAGTTTTCAGAGCCAAACGACCAGTGGCTTACGCTCTACTACCGCTAATAGGCGAAGAGCTTATTCGTCTCGAAAGGCTAGGTGTTATTACCAGAGTGGAGTACTCAGACTGGGCAGCACCCATCGTAGCAGTGAGAAAACCTTCAGATAAGGTAAGGATCTGTGGCGATTATTCATCTGGACTAAATCAATGCTTGGAGCTACATCAATACCCACTTCCACTTCCTGATGATATTTATGCAAAAATAGCGCACAGTCGTCGATTTACAAAAATAAACCTGTCAGATGCTTACTTGCAAACGGAGGTTACGGAAGATTCGGCGAAGTTACTAACTATCAACACGCACCGAGGGTTATTCACGTTCAACCGTCTAGCACCAGGCATAAAGAGTGCACCAGGAGCGTTTCAGCAGATTATGGACACCATTCTGGCTGGAATAAGCGACACTGCAACATACATTGACGACATAATAATAGGAGGATCTACGTGGGAAGCACATCTCAGCAACGTACATAAGGTGCTGAAGAAACTGCAAGAATACAATCTTCATGTCAAGTGGGAAAAATGCACATTTTTCGCAACAGAGGTGAAATACCTTGGGCACATAATTGACCAAACAGGCATCAAACCAGAACCAGAGCAAATAGTGGAACCATCAACAGATGAAACCCTCTCAACACCAGATGCAAGTGACGTCGAGTCATCTGAAAACAGAACTTCTGGGCCGATTGCGCAGGTGACAGCATCCAGAAGACATGTTAAGCCTCCAAGCTGGTTTAAAGACTACAGTTTTCCTTAGAGGGGGGAGATGTTGAGGTAACTGCAACTCGGACAACTTGGTAATACTAAATTGACAAGCAGCCATTTTGGTTATCATAAAAAAGTAAGAACGTCATGACACTACGTGTGAACACGTTCCCTAGTATTAGTTCTTTGGTTGGAAATAAATCGTTGTAATATAAGACAATCATTCGTGCTGTATTTAATTTAACTACATTGTGTGGTTCATTTGGACATTGTGCAACCTTAAACCACAACAATAGTCAATCGAAATAAGTTGGTTAACGTTGATTGTTTGATCTTTCTCTGCTTGGCGTACATCATTCTATATGAATCTGCGGTGCAGTCCTCGCCTCGTCCTCAGTTTTGCTTGCTTCTTCTCCCATCTTGTCCGTTGACAGTAGTAACTCAGCAAGTTTCGCAGTGTTTATTTTGGGGTTTGATTCTGCTACTGGCCGATCAGCTTGCTGCACTTCACTTTCAGTGATTTTAATCAAATTTCCAACTGGATACTCCTCTTTATCAGCTGAAAACACTTCAGAGAACACTTCTTCGAATCCATCTCCGCTAACTTCTTCGATTGGTATTTGCAACTTCTTCGATTGGTATTTGCATAGCGCCAGATTCCTCTCGTTCGCTTTCACCTTCGAATAGCGAAATGCCTTTTCATGATAATTTCAATTTTATTTCCTTTATTGATGCTCAGGACTTTCCAATGTAGTTAAGAGCATTTAAGACATTGAAATTTCGCCAAAAATTTCACACTGCTACATCATACTTAGAATTAATCTCAATTCACGAACTCAAAACTTTTCCATTTTTTTAATTAAAGGAGAACGTGTCCTGGATGTTTTTTTGCTGATACCGTTGAACAGTTGACTGCTGAATTTTTTCTTTTTTTCCCTTATTACTCGAACGCTGGACTCGTTCAACACATAAAAATTTCGCTAAAGGTTCAGGTTTTGTCCCGGCTTAGACTTTTGTTAAGATCTCCATTTTGGTTTCAAAGTTCAAAACATCTTCTTAAAAGGCGGTATTTAATTTTTATTCTCCATTAATATTTTTTAAACAAATGTATGTAAGTGCATTGTCCATTTATAATTTTACCTTGAACGTAGTTCGTACGATTTTTTCCCGAAATCAGACGCTATGCAACTAAAAAAACACTATATTAACAGCATCCACATGTTGCACCTGATTTCAATTATACTAAAATACCGCAAAGCGGTACCGAATAGAGCAAATTTATGGTGCAGAAACCAACATCGCGCAACGGCGAAATCGCGCGAAGAGAGTTCGTAAAATGCGAAAGGTCGCTGTACCATAGTCTACAACTCTACTGATCGTATCCTTTATGACATGCAATTAGTTATTTCTCTTCCAAGCGTGATGCATCTAGCTCTATTATTTGTACTGATAACGAGCACATACAATTTATGGCTGGTTTAAGCGGCAGCGATCTCGTTTTCCTTTGTTATTTACTGATACCGAGGTAAAGAGAAGGCCCAGTCTTTGTTCCTTGAATATTTTATAGTTGTTGTTTAGTAGTTTCGACTTTCAAGCAAGCATTCTACTTGGTCATAACATGAATTAATATGGTTCCCTCAAACTCAATTCCTGACATTATATTTAAAAAAAAATGATATTTGAAAAGTCCGAAATGTTCAAAACACAAAACACGAAACAAAAAACACAAAAAACACATTCAGCTGACGATTCGTAATTCATTCGATTCATTTATAAAATTTTCGAAACCATCATTATATGTCCTTTAGTTGCAGAATATTCTCATCGAGCATTTAAAGAAATACATGTGCAATGATTTAGACGATTGTGACTTAGTTTCGAAAACACAGCCCGAATGTAATAAAGACGAAAGCGATAAAGAAGATGTCAACAACGAGATCGAGGACAACACATTTTACAAAGTTTTCAAACGAGAAATATCCCAGCCCCGGGATGCAAAAGAAAAAACAAAGCCCAAACAAAAATACAACGTTCGCATCAGACTCTATACGCGAATTGGACGTAAGCTAGGCGTATGGAGAAAAGGAAAAACTCTGGCTGAGAACATGCAAAAAGTTCGCAATGAGCTACATTCCGTGACTGAAAGTGAAACTTTAAAGAGAAAGCTGCAAACTTTGAATTTTGACGTGAGGAAATTTAAAATCGAAGAGTTTCTGAAATGTTCCGATGGAAGTATCTACAAAAAGCATATGTGCAGTAAGCATTGTTATCTTTTCATTCATACCTCTAATTGCAATCAAAAATTATGATTTCTTTGCAGTCCAATGCGGGCGGGGAACCTTTCACGATGCTTTGTTCAATAGGTGCATGATGTGCCCTCTTGCGACCTTCAACAGTCAAATGGGGCAAATATTGTGCACGAGTTGTCCGCCTCATACATCGACCCGTAAAAGTGGTCGCCGCAATCTCGAGGATTGTATACGTAAGTGAAGTTTCATTCAAATTGTTTTATTTGTTTTTGCTGAAAATAATTAAATTGTCTCTATGTAACGGCAATATTTTCAGAACAATGCCCACCTGGAACTATGGCCAAAATTAAAGTGCCCAGGAAAAAGTCTCGCTCGGACGTCGTCAACACAAAGAGTTTGATGCCGTTTTGTCGAAAGTGCAACCCAGGTGAATACCAAGCAGAGTACGACCAGACACAATGCGTACCTTGTCCATATGGATATACCTCTCCCAGGGGCGCGATGTCTCCTTCGGAATGTGAACGCGAAAGAATAAATCCCTGCATTGCGAGCCCAAATATTTGCGGACAACACGGATCCTGCGTTGTTGATTCAAGTGACCAAATCTTATATTATTGTCAATGCGATCCAGGCTACGATGGATCCCATTGTGAACAGTCTATAGATTTATGTATTTCAGCACCGTGCTACAATAATGGCATATGTAATAAAAATAATGCAACTTCGGTTACCTGTACTTGCTCTCCGCAACATACTGGCGATTATTGTGAGGAAACCATTAGCCCTTGTAGAACGATAGTTTGCCACAATGGAGGCTCGTGTCTGGAAGTGGCTGGAAATGCACTATGTGAGTGCCCTGTAGGCTACGAAGGAACTTATTGCGAGCGAAAGGTAGACTACTGTCGTTTCAGCTTATGCGAAAACGGTCGATGTGAGAATATTCCCGATGGCTATCAGTGCAAATGCCCACCTGGAGTGATAGGGAAAAGGTGTCATTTGAGACCATGCGACTACTTGCCTTGCCATAAAAATGCAATATGCATTGACCTTCCGCATTACCCAGCTACCCAAGATAGCTACATGTGCAAATGTCCGGTTGGGTTGCGGGGCTACGATTGCTCCATGCCACATAATCCTTGTGATGTACGACCGTGTAGGAATAATGGCGTTTGTACCCCTAAAGCTCTGAGAACTGTTGGCAGAGTTGACTTGGATGATGAAAAATATAGGGAATATACCTGTAAATGCCCACCATATTTCTATGGCAAAAATTGCGAAACATTGGTAACGCCCGATTTTTATATGAGGTTCCCGAAGCCAAGTACGACGAACTATGTGATGTTGGACGGACCAGAGCGAAATTTAAAGGAGGTAATTATATCACGTTTAACAGGGAGTATCTAACAACTTTTATTCAAGATCTCCTTTTGTGCCTGGATGCAAACAAACGATTCCTTCAACTATGGAACCTTAATATCATATGCTACTTTAGATATGGACAATATGTTTACATTCACAGATTACAATGGGTACACTATGTAATTCTACTAACAGTACCATTAACAGAAATTGCTATTTTCAGATTTGTTCTGTACGTTCACGGACAACACATTGTCACGGACATAACTGTGAACGATGGTATCTGGCATTTTGTATGCGTTGCGTGGACCAACAACAAAGGGTATTATGAAATTTACTTAGATGGTAAACTTTTATATGCTGGCCTCAATTTGAGTGCCAATAGCGTCATTGAAAAAGGAGGTGTATTGATTATAGGCCAAGAACAAGTAAGGCATAAGCACTTGTATTTTGTATAGCAGATATTCTTGAGCTATCATAAATTTTTCGTAGGATCAACTCAACGGTGACTTTAGTGAATCTGAATCATTTGTCGGTAACATTGCTTACTTAGATATTTGGGACACTTTTCTGACAGCGGCCGAAGTAAAAGAATTCTATAGCTCATGTGAGCCATACAGAGGGAATCTTTACGCATGGACTGATTTCAAAATGGGCATGAACGGAGCAATTGAAGTTCTGCCGTCGAAATTTTGTCAATCGTGTAATCCGGACCTGCAAGTGGCCAATGGACGGGTCAACATAGTCCATGGCAACGCATTTTACCAATGTGACGATGGCCATAAGCTTCAAGGAAATGTCATGCGTAGGTGTTTAAGAACTTCAGAGTGGACATCGGAGATCCCGTACTGCGAAAGTTAGTATTAACCTCTTTGTACTGTACAGCATATGTAGTATGATCGTTGTAGTTATTAAATGTCGTCCATTGCCTGATATATTGATGGGACGTATAAGCTACGACGGATTGACTTACGGTGCTTTTGCGAGATACTCCTGTTACGAAGGATATATGCTTGAAGGTGATTCGAACCGTATTTGTCTTTCAAATGCTGAATGGTCTGGGACTAGTCCTATTTGTATAAGTATGTTTATTAGTTACGCAGAAAATTTTAAGCGTTTTTTCAACACACACCATTCTTTGATAGGTCAGGTTCATTGCCCTCGTCTTAAAGTGTCTAACAATGCTTCTATTGCATATGGTAATGAAAACGGACCCCTGGATTCCACTTTAGTTGAATATGAAGTTGGAGTGTTTGCTGAAATTCTTTGCCTTTTTGATGGAATTCTGAGTGAGAATGTGCTGTTTTGCTTGGAAAATGGTAACGTCTTTGGGCATTTTTTTATATGATAATGCTGAAACTCATATCAGCCTAGCTTACATTGTATTGCAATATGCCTGTAGGAAAATAAATTTTAACACAATATATTGTAAATTCAGGTGAATGGGACGGCAAAATTCCGCTTTGCGCCGAAGATCTCGCCCATACAACGACCACACATAAACCTTCAAACCGTACACGTTCAGAGAGTAACATTTACAAATTTAAAAACCGAAGTATTATGAGAAGTCAAAAATCAAAACTTCCAATCGAATCCACTACACTTAGAGCGATAATTTCCGTGAATGAGAAAACAACGCCTGTAACAACAACATCAACAACAAAAATATTAACAACAATACCAACAACAACAATACAAACAACAACAATATCAACGACAGCGACTCCTACTATTACAACTGCGTCAACTCCCACACATCCCATTCGAATATTAACAACGACAACATTAAGGACGAGTACGCCGCATGATGCAACGAACAGCACCACAACTACACGGCCGACTTTAAAACCAGTTAAGACAACCACTACAATGTCGAAAGAGCTAACTACTACATCTACTACGCCTACAATTACGACTGTAATTCCTACAACATCAACGTCCTTTGTAACTGACAAAGGTGAAGGTAAGAGTTTTTCTATGATTTTTTTTATTTTTATACAATTCACACCAATGAATCAATCTTTTTCTTTTTAAAATGAATCGAAGTTGGAGCTTTATTCTTTTCATCAAGATAAAATTCGAAAAAATGCTAAAATTTGGGAATATATTTGAAACAGCCATAAAATAATTATCTGAAATTTTTCTTTTCTTTTTTCTGTCGTTACTCATGTTAAATGGATGTCGGAAAAAAATTGAGTCCCTAAATCTGTACCCCGGATGTGAGTTAAAAGAAATGCGGGTATCTGCCTGGCTCTGCATTGTATTGAAGAATTTTAACAGTTTATGTATCATATTTGAAAAATATTGTTGAAAAAGACCTGGGGTCTCTCTGTAAAAGGCTTGTGCCGATAACGCGGTTAATTTTTCTCGGATTAGAGAACTTAATCCAAGAAGAATTAGGGGCACTCTTCTGGTTCAAAAGTTTTTGGTTTTGAGCCATGATAGTCAGTTTAAAAGTACGACACCATCTTTCTAAGAAACCGTTTGCGTTTAAGACACCGTAGGAAAGATTGAAACAGGTTTACTCACGTGTCTGATGATCTTGCGTCTATCACAAAATAATCATTCTCGGGTCCAAGTGACAATGTCCTTGTTCATGGAAAACCAGCAAAATTTGATTGATATGAATTTCCATGAAGCATGAGAAATGCTGTGTTCCCTTTGGAATAAAATAATTTAATACCTGAAAAGGAAGACCTGTTTCCTGAACGTTAGAAGGAAGTATGGTCGTATAGTTGGGTCAGATACTTCACAAAAAAAAAAAAAATGCCGACGTTGGAACCAAATATAGGTTGTTCTTGATGGTGTGTCCCCATTCTGTGCTTACATACATAAAGCCGCAGATCTAGCAAATGCCAAAGATACAACAAGTGGAGAGATCAACATCTTTACAGATAGTTAAGCGGCGGTAAAAGCGCTAATGTCTCACACATACAGATCGAAGTGTGTATTCGGCTGCATTCAGGCCCTGATTAGACTGGGCAACAACAGAAGAATCAGAATTTTCTGGGTTCCCGGTCACAAGGGTATTGATGGAAATGAGAGGGCGGATACGCTAGCCCAGCATAGAGTCAGTCTTCCCCTGTCAGGATCGGTAGACATTCCAACTCCTATCCAAACGATCAGGTACTCGATTGACTCCAAAATGATGTAGAATGCGATATGCAGATGGCATGCAACTCAGATCTGCAGGTTAACCAAAATCATGTGGGGGTCATACAACCTTGGAGTGACTAAATACTTGCTCGAATCAACGCGGACTGACTGCAAACGACTGGTCGGCATCATTAATGGCCACTGTCTCGTAGCAGTACATATTTTCAAAATAGGACTCCTATCCAACGACACCTGTAGGAAGTATCAGGGCCGAAAGTCTCAGAAACAATCCAGTATCTCCTTTGTCACTGCCCGGCACTGGGGAAAAACAGGCAGCGCTGTTTCGGAGAGCCCTGGTTGGTGGATCTCTCACACGCGGCGGAGCAGGGGCTGAAGTATATCCTTCAGTTCTTGAAAAAGTCCGGGGCCTTCGACGGCCGCTTGGACTGAACTTTCTTTCTCCTGGTCCACTTATCTAGTACCACTATGGACCAAATCGGTCTATTTGTGGCCTTGTGCCAGCCAGTTTAAACTAACCTTCTTGAAGGCGTATTTGGAGTTCTTTTGGGTCTCCTGAAACTCTGCGTCCCATTTTTGGCTGAGGGTGGTACAGTAAAGTCAAGAGTACTTCGAAGAATGGTTTTTTTATAGACGAGAGAATGCCAGAAATAGCGCTGTGACATACACAATATCAGAAGTAAAGTCGCTCATGTCTCTTAAATGTCTAAGTTGACGAAGTGTGGCATTTTCTGGCTTTCGCTTGAATGTAATCTGTGTACAAGCATATACTTCTGGACATCCATCCGTGGTTAACAGCTATACTAGCTTCAAGTGACCCGTCGATAGTATTAGCACCATCTTCTTTAGAGCCGAAAAAATGAATGCTGAGTGACTGCTGCATCTCAGTTGTGTGAGGAAGGGAGCGACGGTAGACGTTGACTAACTCCTAAAATCTCCCTAGATTTTTAACTGTCGTGAGTAGTTCAGCAGTTGAAATTACCTCCACACGAAGTGGGATGGGCTTAAAAACTTTCAATGAAATCTCATGATCTAGGAATTTAACTCATGGCCGCAGGAAGTGGTATTGCGCCAAATTTATGATGATTCGCGAATCGCCAGAACCGTTATTCAAAGTGAACATATGAAAATCCAAGCTACCAAAATATCGTGAAAGTAGATGAAACGTAATTTCAGGGCTTTAAGGACTTCGTGAGTAGCCACTGAAATAATTGCGCCGCATTCCATAGGCCGAAAGTCATGCGAATAAACTTAAAAGGCCGAATGTTGCGCTGAGGCAGACTAAGGAATCTCGTTCGGATCGAAAAATTTGATGCTAGGCCTTAAGGTCAATCTTTGAGAAGATAGTTTTACTATTTAGTTCATGATATACATCTTATAATGGGGGATTGGATATATATCCGGACCAGTTATGGCGCTGAGGCGTATTTAATCAGCTCAAGCGCGCCATACTCCATTGGCCTTACGAATTATGTGAAGTGGAGACGTCCAGTTGCTGTTGGTGGGCAGCATATGCCCTGCTGTAGCAGTAAATCGAATTCTTTTTTAGCCGCTGTTAGCTTATCGAGTGCTAGGCTGGATTCCAGACCAAACAATCTTACATTCAAAAAGAATCCATACAGATGAATTGCTTAACGATCTTGTATCCCATGGTTATTGAAATTTCTTGGAACGTCGTTTTATAAAGCTCACATGGTAAAGGATTTTGTCGTATTGTAAGTTTTTCGTACAATATATTACAGAGGTTAATTATTTTATCAATTTGAGCTAAACCATCCCCGGGAAGAAAGTGAGTTCGCTTTAGACTGAAGAAATAGTGTATCAGATTTCGATTTAATGGCGGGATAAATTTTCAGATCGTCAGCATAGAATACGCGAGGTGTATTTGATAAGACGTCTGATAAGTCAGCTATGAAAATATTGAATAGAAGAGGGCAAAGTTGGCTGGGTACTTTGTGAAATACCAGAGCAGCAAAAATATTTCTCGACAATATCCATGGAAACTTTAAACACTGAGTGCGATTATGGGGATAGGAACTGAGCTAGATAAGCAAGAATTCAGCGACTCCAAACTTCCTCAGCTTTAGAATCAAAGTAAGGTGGTCAGCTCTGTGTAGAATGCGTCAATTTGGTGTCCTTTCTTTTATTGTTTCTTTCTTCAAATTTGTAGAAGTTGTACGACACTTTCTAAAGCCATTATGTTGTTCATTCAGGCGCGAATCAGCAAGTGGAGTTTATCAGAAACAACTTTTTGAACAAGTTTTTAAATGGTGGACAAAATGGCGATCCCTCTGAAATTTCCGACAGAGCCTCTATCGATCTTTTTTTATATGGTTTGATACTCGAAGACTTCCAGCAGGATGGGAAGACCCCTAATGAGATTGACCTAATGCAGTAAATATACCGGAAAATTACTAACTGCTTGACACACTCGCGCAAAGAACTCGGAGGAAAAAGATTAGGACCAAGACCTTTCAAGCTCCATAATAGCTTTAAGTATATATTTTTTTTTATATTGCTGTATGGTCAACAAAAACTTAGAACTATATTAGAGGAAAAGAGCTATGTGTTTTTTTGAATCAGGTGCATCACTTCGCAGTTCTTTTGAAGAGGATAAAATGTGAAATTGTTAAGGAACATAGACGATAGTTAATCAGTGCTTTTACGCATCAAAATAACAATATCACAGAATTTTTGGGGGCTGCGAATTATTTTTTAGTGTAAGTTTCCCCGGATTCTTTGCTAAAAATTGCTTAGCAACTTCGTTATATTATTCCTGAATATAGAGTAGGTGCCAACTTTTCCTTTTATGAGCTTATGTAGTTTGCTTCTTTAGCTTAGAGAGCAGTATGGTTAAGGCTATTGCAAAAGAGATGAGATGAAGAGATGAGATATGGTTAAGGCTATTGCAAAAGAGATGTTCTGCGTAATTAGTTGGGCTAAGCACGGTATTCGTTTTGCATAAAAATCGAGAAAACCTGCGGCAAAAAGTATTCGCAAAGTTGAACTATTGAAATTTAAGTGGAGAAGTGTGTCATTTTCATCGGAGATAAAACTTAGTTTCTGGCGATTTAAATCTGCCAAAAATCATATTTTACCTTTAGGTTGCGAAGAAATGCAAGAGCTGCAGAACTTAACTCAAAAACATCACACGCTTGTTGATTGGATGTTGGAAATAGCAGATACGATCCAGATGTTTTAAAAAAAATCGTGATCGATGGGACTTATTTTCTCTTTGATAACTACGTCAATAAAAGAGATATGGATTTTAGTTTCGTTTATTTTAATAAATGAATAAATGTGTGGGTCTGAAATTATCGAGAAACCGTGAAGTTATCAAGAAGCCCCTCTCCTCTATTCAAGAAATACGGTTTTTACAATCGATGCCATAAGGTCGTATTTTTCGGGCACGATGCAGGTATAGCTTTTTTCAGACAGCGCAGAACGCTCCAGTGCGATAATACTTTTTTATGAACTGGATCGGATACAATTGACCTGAAATATGTTCATTTTCAACTGAATGAGAAACAATGAAATTTTTAGAGCCGACATTTTTTGGACGCGTCTTTCAGTGCAAATTATTGGTCGCTTGCGTCATGCAATCAAACATTGTTAGATTTTCTTCCCTTAGAGGGTTACGTCTATTAGAGTACGCTAAAGAAGAAAAGAGAAGAAAAATTGATGAGCCTAAAATTAATCCTGCATAACAACACTATTATTTCATGAAAACTAAATAAAATTGTTTTTCCCTCGAACGAAGCGGTGCCAAATGATTAAGAATAAAGGATTATTTTTCTTAAAGTATGCCAAAAGCTCTGAGGAATATTATAAGGCCAATTGTTCTTTGACTTCAGTACTTAATTTGTATTTTCGATTCCTTCTTTTCACAAAACCTTCAAGATTTGTTCACCACATTCAGGACTAGAAAATAAGCGCGAAAGTCCTTAAATGTATGCACTTTTAAACTTCATTTTTCTTGGTTTGTGAAAATTTTCCAGTGGATATATTACCATCATAATTATTAAATATTTTGTATTTGGTCATTTAAAATTTATGAATTTTAAACACGTTTCATAATTTCAAATTACACCTAATGGCGAATATATGTTTCTAGTTATTTCTTCAAGATATTTGATTATTCTTTTTTAGTGCTGGGAATTTTTTTCAATCAAACTTTTTCCTTTTTAGAGTCCACACAGTCAACAACCAATGGCCATTCTGATGAGACATCTCAAGAAAGTCATGAAGATTACATATTGAAAACGAGCACAGAAATGTACGACGAAGTACATACAACATTGGACAGGGCTCATTGTAATCTAAAAGAAGTTCCAAATCCGCCCACACATGGTACTGTAAAGAGCATTTTGGGAGCTTACAATGAAACCATAATTGCCGACTTAAATAACGATCTCAATCGTTCAATGTTCACTCCATCAGGCACAAAAGTTTATTATGGATGCTCGTCAAATTTCGTTGTTACAGGAATGGCTTTCAGTTCTTGTCAGGAAGATGGAACGTGGGAGAGCATTAGTTATACGTGTCAAGGTTGGTATTTTAGTTATTGGAAATATTTATCAAAATTGTGATTTGACTTGATGAAAAAACAAAACAGATTTACTTAATATTTTGTTCATGCGCACTAAATCTAAAGGCAAAGCCGTGTACGAATCAGTTTATTTACCATTTTCGATTAATTATTCAACTATGCCATGGGTAAAATATGAAACGAAAAATGCAGAATCGCTTTTTTGAGTAACAAATGGATCAAAATATTTATAATTTGCATCCGCTTAGATACTGACTTTTCGGTTTCAATTGAATAATAAGAATCGCTTGGTTGGATTAAATTTGAAGTACCAAAAGTCTGGAAATTTCATTGTTTTGTCAACCTCTGTCTTCCAGTTGAGCACGTCTATCTCACCCGTTCAATTATAAGTATGATAAATCTAAAACCCGATATACAGTAAAGAAGAGAACAGATTATCCTCAAAATATTGATATCTGTCAAGAAATTAAAATATATTTAGAGTCTAAAGGAGAAATTGACCCATAAATTGAAATATTTAGTTTTAAAGACTAGAAAAAATAAGAGCATATTTAATTAATTTATCAAATGGACGAAAATAATTAAAACTCACTAAAAATAGCATGTCTCCTTGCTTTCTATGTGCATCTACCCTTCCTTACAGAAGAACAACCACAGTTAGTAGGTTGGGATGAGACAACCCTTCAAAGATATAGTTGCACATAAAGTAAAGCACATAATTTTTATTATTACTTGTTATTGCTATTAAAACATGTATGCTATCACTGCATAAATTTGTTATTCTATACTTCATAACATTTTTTGGAATTTTGTCTTCGTTTAGCCAAGAGAAGATTACTTACTTTTTAGTAGTCCTGTGCTGAGGCTCCAAGAAATAATAGACACAGTTGAAATATCTGGTAGTTGAACCCACCAGTGTTTTTTTTAGCACAGCCAGACTTCTAACCACAAGTGATCACGATTTCTTATTAATGTTACTTCCCTTTCAAACTCTTTCCAAAGATGTTCAATAGGGTTGAGATCTGGTGACGACGGTGGTTACTTCATTAAATGTTTTTTTCCTCGACAACCTTAAGGTCCTTATCTTGCTGGTAGCGCAGTGTTTTGCAATATTTCTTTGTATATCATAGTATTCGTGCAGTCTCTAATTCAAAACAAAGGACCAATGCCATACGAAAGAATCAATTACAGATTATAATAGATTTACGGTTTTTGTGAATAAAAGATTGAGTACCTGGTTCTTAGGACGTTGTACATCAATTTGGCCATTGAATCCAAAAAAATTTAGTTTTGTTTACCACAAAATATTTTTCCACTGCTGGCTCCGTTCTGCAAATACGTTTCTATTTTTAATCTTAAATTAAAAATCTTTCTTGTTACTCTTCCAAGTAGTCCGGTTTCTATAAGATGATTTCTAATTGTTCACCCACAGACTGAGTCATTTAATTCAGCTTTTATATCTTTAAGAAGTGATATGAAGTTGAAATGCATATCTAAGTGCAATGTCACTCTACCGTCGTAAAACCCAGCAATGTAATGAAACTCTTACATTAAAAGAAAATCTTTATTTTGTTTTGGAGAGACCAATTATTGAATATGCACGCACCTTATCAGCAGAGGTATATTGACTGCAACGAATCAGTTCAAAGAAAATGCCTGCGGTTTTGCAAGCGTGAGCTCTCGTGGTCTGATCCCCTCCGATTGCCTTCTTATATTGATGGACTCAAACTTCTGGTTATGAGAGCAACTAGCCGCCATAATCTCAAAATCTTTTGTTCTACAAAGCTTCTCACCACAAATATCTTAAATACATTAATTGAAGAATGTTATTCTCAATTGTGTGTAATATCATGTAATAACTTTTGTAAGCAGTCTTCACTAGACGAATTTTCAAATAAAATAAATTGAATCAAATTTTTATTTGGGGCAACGAGGAGAACCCGCATTAGAAGAAAGTTTGCCTTATTTAGGAGAATCGTTAGAAAGAATTCGATTACCTGTAATTGATTGCATTTATGATTTTGACGGAAATTCTAAATTAATACATTTTTTAATCATCCCACAAAATTAAATGAATCCAATGTCCAAATGCACGCCAAATACCAGAGAATAATACCGTGTATTAGCAGCTCTATACTTCAACATCCCATAGACTTGTAACAAAAATTGTTTCTGTAAAAAATTACTAGGTTTTAAGTTTTCACGTAGGTTTTATCATTGCGAGTAACGCTAACACAGCATATTCTATAAATGTACTCAAGTAGCGATAAATATAGTAGGTGGACGAGAAATCCATACTCAGTATATGTGACCTCCTCACGTAAAGCAATCTTCCTCCGAAGGCAATAAAATAGTGCAAGCGTTAACATCTCAAAATAATAGAACGAAAATTAGATTTAAAAACGAAAACATTTTTAATTTAAAGACTAACGTTTACCGCTAGACGCTAAAAATATTGCATTTTTTGACATGCATGAACATTTAAAACGCAGTCAATTCTGTTCTTTATCAACATAAACGTTCCGGGAACATACTCTTTCGGAATATAAATTATTGCCGACAAATTGCTAGGGTTAGAAGCTGTCATTAAATTCAACTGCTCCCTTTTTAAAAACCAAACAAAGCATTTCATTTTTATATTTTTATATAAAATATTATACTAATATTTATAACAAAAATACAAATATACGATTTCAGAACCATATTGTGATCGACCACCTCGACCAGTTAGTATGAATCATCAAGGAGGTCCAGGTACTTTAGCAATCATTTAATTCTAATCAAGTTACGAAAAAATTGAGCCTGTTGTAAATACAATTTCTACATGCATTCAGGAAAACGCTTCAAATTAGGTGACAAAATCCGTCTACACTGCAACGAGGGCTACGTCTTACATGGAAGTCCCGATATTGTATGTAGTTCAACGGGGAAATGGTCGAAAGTTTTGGCACGCTGTGCAAGTATGTAGTCATAGCAATAGGAGCATTTACAATTTCATCGAAAAATTTTATTTTCATAGAAATTTCTTGCAATAAGCCGAAAATACCAAGCAGTGCAGAGATCATAAAAGGCAGGTCGTATTTGTATGGCGATAAAATTACCATAGAATGTGATGGCGGCGACGTGGAGGATATTGTTTGTCAAAGTAGTGGAAAATGGTCGAAGGTGGATATTTGTTCATAGAATATGTGATAGTGTTAGGATCAAAACGCATTGATTAGAGCTAGCAAAATATGTATTTATAGCTTTAAAACTTCGACTAAACATACAGATTGTGTAATACTTAACTATTCGTTTTAATACAGACGTATACACCTTAAAATTAATATCGAAAGGATCAACCTTGATTGTACATACAATATGTTATACATAGTATTCATTATTTCTTTAAGATAACTCATAATTATTTTGTTTGTGAAAAATATCTCTGATATTAAATTGGATGAGAGATTCACATTGAAAAATCGTATCGTAATTCATTGTTATAATTTCTAACATCAAACTAAAATTGCATTCGATTTATCATCCATTGCACCTTTTGTGTTTGTCGCATCATTATTTAGAGGATGGTCTTTATTTAGCAATTGCTTCGTCGACGAACTGGACGAATAGCTATCACCTGAACTTCTGGTTGACGAAGAATTGCCACTGATTGGACTATCTAGCAAAAATCAAATTATTTACACAACAAACATAATTCGCTACTTACGTTTTCATATCGACCCATTCATGTAATTACCTGGCAATGAATTAGGATTTTCTTTCAAAGCAGACGCTGTTACGGTCGTTGTGGTTAATGCTGCCGTAGATGTTGTTGTTGGTGTCGTAGTATTTATAGTAAGGTTTTCTTTTGATATAGTAGTTTTATCACCGCATTTAGACTTGAGTGTGTGCGAAAAGATTTAGGAAGTGGATTTGATTAGATGTTCGTACTTTTTCACATATTTTTATTGGCAAACTAACAAAAAATTGTGACTGGCCATGCATGAATCTTGTTTCTCAAAATTGGCTATTGGATGGTTAATAAGAATGAGCGTTAGTTAGTAGCTACTATTTCACAGGCATTAATAATAATGTTATAAACATAAAAACTAATGATTACAATAAATGCTTTAGAACCAATATAGATAGTTTTTGTCTTTATACAATTTTTTATTCGTTATTTACTCTTACAATCAGTGATGGTGAGCTTATAACATAAAATTTACTGATATATTACATATAAACAGAAAACCTGAATTCAATCTTTCGAAAAGAATATTCTCTTCAACATAAATTGAAACAGAATTACAGAAACTAAAATTTTACTGAAACTTTATTTAAAGTAGCTTTTGATGGAAGGGAACGCAAATAATATACTCCTGAATAGAAAAGAATATCAATTTTAAGTGCAATGTAATCTTATGGAGTAGATACGATTATTTGGAGATCCTGCTACTAAAGTAGAAATGTTAATTATTTTCACACATTACTTTATCAAGAGTAATACTAAAATTCAGTTTAATTTCCAGCTAGTTGTTTAGAGTTTGATGAGAAAATTAATGAAATGAAATTCTACGTATATTAGGGGACCGAAAAGCAATCAGAATTACGTCGAAGAGCTCCGAAACACGGTCCCGCAAACTCTTAAGTTTAGTTACTACGTAAAATGCCTGTAGATTTTATTTGTAGGTTAAAAACAAGTTTTCCATCCACGAAGTGTCAAGGCCAAGAATAGAAGAAGCACACTTACGTCATTGTATGCTTTTTTGTTCGATCAAGGAATGAAGGCAAACACCGCTGTGAAAAAAATGCCGAAAATTACGGGTATATTCTGAGACTAAACCAGTACCAGCGGTGGTTTAAAACTTTTAAAAATAGAAATATCAAAGGTGTCACACGAAAAGGATGACTACAAAAATTACAGAATGATATCCTGAAGACAATGGTTGATTCAGATCCTCGTCAAACAATTTAGAAACTATCGTTGAAGATTGGCTGTCCATGGTCTACAGTTCAGGATAATCTTCGTTGCATAGGAAAATTGTTCAGGTAAAAAATCTGGCATTCTCATGAACTGACGGAGACAGCGTGTCGCGATGTGAAGCCGATCCGTTTTTGCAGCAATTTGTATCTATGTGGGTGCTATACAATAATCCTGCACGAAAAAATGGTTTTTTTCCGGAAATGTACCTGCTTCGATACCTTAACCATCGCTTACAATAAAGAAGGTCCTTGTTTGTGTGTGGTGAGATTTTTCTGGAATCATAAACTATGAATTGTTTGAAACTGGTCCTACTGTTCCAGCGACAGTGTATTGTGAACAACTCGAGCGAATGAAAGAAGCAATCTGTTTTGTGTCACAAAAAAGCGATCTGTTTTGGTCAGTAAAAAAAGGATACTGCAACACGACAGTAACACAGGAAATAGTAAAGGAGCTTGGATTGGCACTTTTAGCTCATCTACCTTATTCACCGGATTTCGTGTCGACGGATTACCACCTTTTCAGATTTTTAGAGAATACATTAGGTGCCTCTGCACACGAAAAACACAAAAAGAAAAACACTCTGGAAGTGAAAGCACTGAGTCAAAAATATTGAATTTCACAGGAGAGCATAATCAATTCATTTCGGCTGCGTCATTATCACTTTCATCCGTAATTTTTTTCCTGTTCGTATAAATGGACCACACAAGTACACTAAACGTACGGTACATTTAGTGTACACCGTTTGTGCTCGGGTTGTGTTCTCGTACGCATTCCGTATTGTAGAGGATAAGGTTTGTGTACATTGTACCGTACAGTATCCAATCGTACCAAGTACGTTTTCATTGTGTTTATTTTGTTCGGAATATCGTTTGTGTACATGTACACTAACATTACAGACTGAGATAGGGTATGTGTAGTTTTTGTAGTGAAGTTTTGTACGAGCGTAAAAATGTACGGCCCAGAACATTAAGGTACGGTACGATAAGGTTTTTCTTCGTTCACTGCAAGAAATACTATGGCCAGAAACTGTTGCGCCACTCTGTATTTGTACAGTATAAAGTTAAAGGATTAGAATGTTGTCTCATGGTGTTATGCTATGCTGTTCAAGAATTTTTCAGGAATTCCAGTATTTGATTGATTGATTGATTGTTTAATCCGATAGTCATTTAGGAGTGACAAGTACATAACCTTATATGTGAATTTTAGCATAACTAAACTAACTTAGCCAACGTTGCAAGCAAAGCCATCAGTCGGATAGGGGTAATATCATGTAGTACATGAATATATGCATGTGCTGTAACTATTTGGCCTGATGCAATCTTTCTTTCAGGAAGAATTGGCTAATACTATCAGGCTAGTCCCTTCCAAGTAAGGTTGGCGAGGGATCAATATCCTCTCCCCGTAAAAGTTTTCCGAAGCACTTATCACCCAGAATTTTGTTATGGAACGTTAGCATTGGTTAAGCTGCTGAACCGTTAGCATGTGCCCTTTCTGTATATAAGATTGATATAACAGTAAAACAAGAGACCAGAAAGGGAATGGTGTTTTACAAGAAAAAGAATATGACTTATACTGCAGCTGTCATCCAGAATACTATGTGCTCGGGATAGACTTCCTCATTAGCCAAAAACTGAAGCCTACCATGATCGCTATTAATGAAAAGCTATGCACCCTTCGCATGTGATGCAAATTTGCAAACATCAGCTTCATAAACGTTGTCGGATCTACGGAGGAATGTTCTGACGACGGAAAAGAAGTAAATTATGAACAGGTCGAGTGGATTCTTAATAACTGCCCAAAATCATCCTTGGATATCTTAACGCCAAAGTAGACCGGGAGCCGGTATTCAGGTATTACGCAGGCATCGAAGAACTTACTCGTTGCGAGTACCAGGCTCCTGCGTAAAGATATCCATAAGATCACCTAGGTATCACCTGATAGAGCCACTCGTAATCAGAAAGACCACGGGTTGATAAATCGCCGTCACTACTCGAGCCTAATGACGGTACGAATGTACCGAAATGCTAACTTAGATTCGCACCACAATCTTGTTGGTATGGTTCTTTGAGCGCGAATTCCTTACTTCACTGAAGCATCGCATTCGCGAATCAGGTTCGAATCAGAACGGCTTCCTTACGTAACAAAAGAATACCAGTAACACCTTTGGTCTTGTGTAAGGACTCGCCTTCAAAAAGCTCGATGGAGGGGAGTAAGTCCTGCGGCCTGGATGACAGGCGTAGATGAGAAGTGGATACACCTTAAGAATACTGTCATTAGTACTGCTAACGCCTTCTTAGGCAGTAGTCGCAGATATCAAAGCGACTCTTTTGATGATGAATGCAAACTAGCGACTGAACCAAAGAATGTTGCACACAGAACAATGCAGCAATTTCACAAAACGCGGGGACGTGAGGAGGGATACATAGAGCTCGGAAGAATAGAAAAGAGATTTCAAAAACGTTAAAAAGCAGCCTGGGAATAAAACTTGATCTTTGGAATAGAAAGAATTGAAGTACGAGATCAGCCTCAGGCGTGGAAATTCTACCATACAGTCTGAAACATGACGCAGTACCCACCACGCTACATGTACTGTAAAATGAAAGAGAGTAATCTCATTACTGATCCTGAAGGCATTCTGGAGCGCTGAAAAGTGCACTTTAGTGATTTGCTAACCGGTCAGCTTGACGAAGAATTGGAGGCTCCACTAATGCACGAAGAAGATCTTATGTTGCGGCTACGAAGCATTGCCTACTGAAGCCGACGGCATATTAGCTGAGCGGATTAAATATGGAGGGCCCACTTTACACCAAGGAATTCAAGAGATTATTTTGCACGTATGGGACCATGAAGTACTGTCTGAAGACTGGCGGAAAGGAATAACATGCCCCATACATAAGAGAGAAGATGTGCAGGAACTATAGAGGTATAACGTTGTTGAGTGCTTCCTATAAGATACTATCTTCTATTCTGCAAAAGGGGACAACTCCATACGCTAAACGACTAAAGTCATCATCGGAAAATATCAATGTGGCTTCATCCCAGGCAAATCAACAATTGATTACATTTTTTACATTTGAGCAGGCGATGGAACAATATTTGGAATTCAATATTCCATTGTCCATCTATTTATAAACATTAAGGCCGCCTATGACAGCATAGCCAGGGTAGAACTGTATAAAGTCATGAGAGAATTCGGCTTCCTAAATAAACTGATGCAATTGTGTAGGTTGAATGTAGCCAACGTAACAAGCAAAGCAAAAATAGCCGGATTCCTATGCAGACTGTTCAACATCAACGGATTCCGACAAAGGGATGATTTGGCCTGCCTTCTCTTCAGCCTGGCATTGGAGAAAGCAATTCGACACTTCGGCACGTCTACGAGAGAGACTATCGTCACTTAGCCCAGCGAAATACTAGCTTGTGCCAGTGATATTAGCATCATTGAAAGATCTGAGCTATATGAAAATCATTCATCCAGATCGGCACAAAAACTGGAGCTGCACATAAATGAAAAAGAGACGAAATAAATCGTGGCAGCATCTGCAGGGAGAACATCTTGAGTTGTTGAAACCATCAGGGTAGTGGAACATGATTTTGAAGTAGTACAATTCTTCAATTACCGATCGGGACGGACGGTAAAATTTGTAGAAGGCCAGGACCGCACTCCAGTTCTAGCACCGATGATGATTTCATGGAAAACTGTTAGAAATAAATAAAATAAAAATACTTAAATTTCTCGTAAAAGATAGCAGATATTTCAGAGGAACATTTGATAACATACGCTGGCTAACAATGCACTAAACCCAACAATAAAAAAATTCCAAAATTCTGGCATTACTGTCAGTCGGAGTGACAAAGGTTAGTAGTAGTAGTGATGATTGGTTTAAACTTAGATAATTTATGGAAGAAGATAGTTGAAAAGTAAAATAGCTTATTTAGAATTATGTTAAGGCATTTGTTCTACTAACAGTTGTTTACTTTTGTGACATGTAGCCTAATGATGATGCCGTGACGTAGAAGCATATAAGATATGAGGCTGTCTTGCCATGTTAAAAACCAGCAGCTTGATAGTAACCGATAGTTTAGATTCTGCATTGATTAATGGATAAGTAACGAAGATACTGCGCGATTTGAGCCGCTTTCTTCTACATGTGATTTAAATGTTAGTATTGTGGCAAGGAACACACGCAGATAATTTAAATCTTTTGGTTATGAAACATTACTAAATTGGCTTTGGAATATTACCTTGGCTTTTGTGTCATACGAAAGTAACAATAAAACAAAACAGCGTCCTCCTGATCACTCGAACTACTCATTTTAAATGCTTTGAAATAAGTAGGTCAAGACTAAGTAAATACTGTATAGTCCAGCGAAACACTAGCTTGTGCCGGTGATATTAGTATCATTGAAAAATCTAAGCCAGCTGTACGAGAATCATTTATCCAGATCGGCACAAAAACTGAAGCTGCACATAAATGAAAAAGAGACGAAATAAATTGTGGCAGCATCTGCAAGGAGAGCATCTTGAGTTGTAGAATCTTCCTGTTTCGGAAATGCAAGCTGATACAAAATAAAACGATTCCTACATAGAGTCTCATGAGTCGCCTATTTTGTTATGCCTTTACAGCTTCGAGTTCGAAACGCACTCATTTCGCGTAGAAAACGACCAATGTGCGGATGAAGTCGCCAACTCCGCTTGTGACGCCTATAACGTTTCGAGTTCGAGTCCAATCTCGCTTCGATTACGAATCGACCCGTCTGCGGGGGCACTAGGAGGTACAACATTTAATAATGTTGGAGAAGTGAACACACACAGGGAAAAGTTTTTCAATGAAAAACCGAACGACTTTTTTAAAAAGGGAATCGAACAACTGTCTTTGTCAAAAAGTGGTGGAAAATTATTTTGTTGATTAGTATTTATCCTTATTTCTTATCAATAAAAGTGTATTTCGCCAACAAAAATAAAATGATTACTTTTCGGTCTCCCTAATATATTCTATTTAACTAGCACCACACATAATTCTTGCAACGTTAAGACAATGCTTTTGTATAAACAGCTCCCACAAAAATAGTAGATCTATAAATTTACAAATTATCAGCATCAAACCTATATTGATCCTAAAGGCACTACTATAAAAAATGTTAGCATCAAACGTGTTAATAATCACAATGACACACAGAGTCTTTTGTTCTAAATTAGAATTATGTTAGTACATAACCGAAAACAACACATGTGTATAAAAAGTCAAACGTCTAACCTAGTAACGACTTTGCATTGAAATTAAATATTGTTTTTTAAGCAAATCTATAAAATCATATTGCGTAGTAGTGAATTTTTTTATTAAACCCATACTTTCTCGGGGCATAGAGGACTTAGAATAGTAGTTTGAGGATCTTCGGGTGTATAATAATCGGAATCCTCAGCGCCAGCCAATATAACCCCATCACCATCAGCTGAAAGCGCAGGGCGATTCCTTTTCTAAAAAATCATTTGTACAAAGTTTCGTATTAGAAAAGAACTGCTGCTGTGTAACACCGAACTTGATTGTTTGATTTTGTTTTTTTGTTTAAATTTATGAATTATGAAATAGTTACAATTAGTATTTATTCTTTTCAATACTTACCCTTTGTGTATTTTTATCGGATGTTTTGTCGTCATCGGTATCAGTATCATCGATTGATTCTTCAATTCCGTCAATATGCAAAGCTGAATTGGAATTTTTCACTGTCTGTGAATTGAGCAGTGGCGATAGATTTTCATTGTCACTATCTTCATCACCGTCCACCTGTGATCTTTTTGAATTGTTACGCTCGTTAATAATCTGAACGCTTTCTCGGCTCTGGGTTCGACTATGCGATAGTTTTTCTTTTGAAACTTTCTCGGTGTCAGTACGAACGCCACCATTTTGTTGTTTAGCGGCCGATTCTGGTGCAGTTTCTTCGCTTTCTTTTGTCAAAAGAACTGACATACGGAACTGAAAGCAATTGAAAATTAGTCAGGTGATAATCGCTGTTGGAATTTTTAATTTTCTTACCTCGGCAGGAGCTGCATTTTTATCTTTAGACCGTTTTTCTCCACGAGGTGTATTTTGTTTGTCAGTCTTATCACGGGGTTTGTTAAGTATTTCAATGGCCTATTAAGCAGAATAAAATAACCTGACCGAACCTAACAATTGTTTTGTATACAAACCTGAACCGCATCTAGTGTATCAGTGCCATCATTGGAAAGTGATCGGCCCGTTATAAGAGGAGGCCCATTAAGTGCCTCAATTAACGACACCGGGGTATAACCAGGTGGAATGTGTTCACAGCTAGGCTAAAAAATGTGCTGAGAATTTAAATCGTGTTCTAATTACAGTTCGCATTTAACTTACATCTCCTGCATTTTGTGCGCTTGCATTTGTGATGGTCGTATTCAAACTCTTTTGAACAGCACGTATCTGTAATAGAGCCCTGAACGGCGCTCGACATATCGGGCAATTGTTCGCTTGATAGCGAAGTGAATCCGCGCAAGAATTACATAAGCACAAGTGTCGACACGGCAATATCAACGTATCTCTGGTTTCGCTCATACAAATAACACATTCGCTTCCATTCTCCTCACTATCATCATCCATCGTCGGTTTGTTGATTGCTTTATTCTCGATTCCGTAAATCTCTTGCAGCAAATAGCAAAGCCCATCTACGAAGATTTTTTGTTTCAATGCTCTTAAAGCATATGTTCCATCGGCATGATGATCGATGACGCAAATCGTTGTATGCGATTGTCTTATTTCTAAAAACGATATCAACAGTGAATAGCAGAATCGATTTTAATTTGGTCTTACTCACGTTTACCTTCAGCACCTTCGTCTACAACGCAATGAATCGCAATCGGATAAACATCTTTTTCGGAATTATAGCAAAGATCTTCCTCTGAATACAAGTGTGGATTGAACATGTGAGTTGGTTGGGAAAATGTCTGGTTCACGCCACGCTTATAGCGATATGTTTCGGAGTTCAGTGATGGATCGCGAGGTGTTAGTATTACACCGGATGGATTAACTTCTTCCGTACAAAAGTAATAAATTGTTATTGCACATTTGGCATCCGAGTCGAATATGAATTCAATATTCATTGAATTTGTCTCGGACGATTTAAGGAAACGAACCGATTCCTTTCGGATGTTTACTAAACTCTTCAGTGTTTTTGTCGGTTCATTTGCTTGTGGCGGTGGATAGGGAAACTTGATATAGAAATTATTAATTGATGACGATAGCAACATACATACAGTTCAAACTTACTGCTGTTGGACGACTGCCGAGAAAATTGAGGTCAGCGTTTTCTCCAAATAAATAAGCTTCAGGCTGTGGCGTATCAAAACGTTCACCTCCCATTATAAAATGTGAACCGAAATAGTTGCCTGTAAACGAAAGTTGAACATGCATTATAAATTTAAAATCTATAAAACAAATTTCAATATGTAACACACAGAAAAAAACCCAATTCAAGCATGATGACAGGTCATATAGAATTTAATTTACAAATTTGTTTTTAGCTAAATATTAAATGTTTATATTTGATTATTGGAAAGATATCGATAAATCGAGGGTCATACATATTTAAACGATATGGGTTTGATCGTTTTAAGTAATTTATGCTACAGTTTGCACAGATACATCATATGCAGTGGGCCTAATTGTCAGATCTCAGCATAGTTAATTCAACCCTTGTAAAGCAAGAATGGAGAGCTTAATCAAGAAAGAAAAACGGGGAGCTAAATCAAATAAGCTTTTTTCAAAACGTGCAGTCTTAGTCATGTGTTTGTAGGCATCTCTAACAAACAACCATTTTTTAATATTTTATGAGCATTTTATGTCACAGTAATAATTACACCAATAATTCTATTTCATAGCCATGGTATGATGCTCCTTGGCAGGCGTTTGATAAACTTGCATGCTAATAAGAAGGTAGCTACACCGCGAAGAATTGTATACTAGATTGTCATTAAGCTCAACCAATAGGCTAGAGAGGATCAGCATGAAGGTTGGAGCGGAGAATGCGACTGAGGGAAGCTGAAGTGCGGGTGGTTCAAGCAAATCTGCACCACGGTAGAGCGGTGACGGCCAATCTGCTTCGGCACCTAAGTCGGAGGTACGCTGACATTGCGCTGATACAGGAACCACTTGTGTATAAGAATGCGGTTTGTGGATTCGGTGCGAGTCTCAGTGTGTTCCAGCTAATAGGTAGGGACAAGACATTAACATCATTGGAAATGATTCTGGGACTTATGCCCCTGGTTCGATTTATCTTTAGAAGTGCAAGCTTAGCGGCAATACGCGAATGCCGCAGAAGTTTTGAGCTCGTTGCGGAAGACACGGACCACATGAGCAGAATAAAAAATCTTGGCAGCGATTTCCAGGTCAAGATACTCACAAGTAAAAAAAGGTAGCTACCACCGATGGTGGCGTCTGGAATTACACGAACGGGTCAAAGACGGACACAGGAGTTGGCTCGGCCGTGTTTTCTACGGATTTGAGCCTTGACCTGTGGTGTAGACTGTCGGACCATGATACTGTCTTTCAGTCTGAAGTATATGCTATACGCATGGTAGTTGAGTCCATTAGCGCAACATTAACCAAACCAACGCAGGGCAGCCATTCTCGCTCTTGCGTCTTACAGATGATGTTCCTCAAAAACGATTAATGCTTGCAGAGGAGCTCTCAATGGAAACGTATATTCCTATCCGGATTATAGTCGGGTCAAAGGCAACAAATAAGCCGATGAATTGACGAGGCAAGGTTCAGGAGCTAGTAAGAGCCCCTGCATCATTGTGCCATGGTCAATTGTTGACGCCACAAGCAAACTAGATGCTGCCATATAGGCCAAACTAAAGTCCGAATGGGAAAACAGGATGAACTGCAGGGTGGCCAGTACATTATGGCCATCACCTGATGTAAGCAAAAGCAAGAAACTGCTCAAGCCCAAACTAGCGACCTAATGCTTACCGCGTAACCGGCAACTCTCTTTATTACCTAACCTAAACTTTCTCAATATAATCCCTCGATAGTCATATACAGAGCGTAGTGATGAGATCTGTTGCGTCTGCCTTATATCCTTTCACAAATTGCAATGCACTTGCATTCAAGCATCCCTTAATTTAGTATCAATTTTCATCAAATATATTTTTCCTCAAATAATTTCACACACATTGTGCCCATCCATATTCATATCTCTCTAACTAACGTGTATTCTATCCATCATTAGGCATATTCAACATCAATCAATTCAGCATCAAGAGTGATGCACCGGAAGAAAAGAAAGGAATCGCGATTGAAAAATTAGATCGACCGAAGCGCAGATGTGTCAATTTTGGAGAGTTTTCTTTTCATTTTCAATAGCCGCAATGGTGAAATAGCAATCATCTAAGTCGCTCCGTGAATTTTCATCCGAATACGGCTAAAAAGATAAATTTTCATTGGAATTCCGTGAGCTGTACTCTGAACACGGGGAAAAAACGGGTGCTGCAACGTTCGGAGGACGAAGAACCTCTATTATTGGTGACACTATCAAATTAATATACATAGTGTGTATGGTAGTAAGGAATGTGTTTAATGGCCATGTTTAAGGTTAACAATTATGCGTTAATATATTGAAGATAGAGAAATAATTAAGTTATGCAAACATTATGATATTGCTCAATTGTTTTTGCAATAGGAATACATACTTTTGGAAAAATAATGCTCCCTTTCTTGGGCTGCTTTCGTGAAATAGCTAAAGTTACTTTCGATCTTATTAGAAAACAGTAAATGAATCGACCAGTGAATTAGTCGGAGTAATGAATGAATTTTTAGTAAAAGGACTATTATAAACATATTTGTGTCCGCATTGCCGTCTTATGGATTTCGAAATATTTATTCCCGGTTGTGTATTTGTATTTAAATTATATCCAACTATTAAGTAACATGGACACTGTTTGTAGTACTTGCACACTTCAAATTTTATTTGGTTTAAGGCCCCCATTCACGACCAGTCCAAATGGCCTGAGTCCATTGGGCTTGAGTCCGTTGGGTTTAAGTCCAATTTAGCTCGCCACTCACGATAGAGCCTCGATCCAGTCAGTCCATTCAATTTTTCGTCATTAGTTTAGGAAAAAATAAAGATAAACTTGAAGAAAAAAATATTTATAATCTATTAATAGATCCGAAGCATATGGAGGAGTTTTTTGCAATTGCAACATGCATCTAGAACATAGAATAACGCGTAATAGGAAGTAATAGGAAGAAAAAGGATGGCTTACCAAACGGAAGCAAATGGGTCACGTAAATTTGATAAAAGAACTCACACTTGAGCCTTATGATTGGTAAAATTATTTAAGAATGGATAATACGACATATAACACGTTGCTATGGTTGATCACCCCATTTATCAAACGAAAGGATACAAATATGTGGTGAACTATCACTCGTCACGAAAGATTGATCGCTACTTTGCGGTACTTAGCAAGTGGGTGCAGGCTTTGGCTCAAATAATATAATATACATTAATGGGACCTATATTATTCAATAGTTTCCAAAACAAAATCATAGTCACCACTATCCATTTTGCTGAATTTTTCGTTAAAATAAAATAATCAAAGAAACAGTCAATGAGCTTGTCACAGGTCAGCGTGTGAAGCAAGACTCCCACGTTGTTTGGACTGAGGCTTCAACACACACGACTAGTCCATTTTATGGATTGTCCAAACTCGGCCTACTATTTCCCCACACACGGTCGAGCCAAAAAATGGCCCGATGGCCTGAGTCCATGGACTTTGGATTGATTGGGAATCCAATTTGGCTCCTTGAATCCATCCGAGTTCTTCCACACACGGTGAGAATTTGCCCAGGCCTTAGGCCATTTGGACTGATGGACTGCTCGTGAATGGGGACCTTTACATTTAACATGTTCCACGAGTCTGATCAGAATTATTTATGGTTTTTACTTTATGGAAAAACAATTCATTTGAGAACTAAAGCAACAAAAGGTCCAAAGCCAGACAAAGAAAAAAAAAAATTGCGGAATAAATTAAATTTTTATAACGTTAAAACAATAATGTGTTATTAATTAAAGGAAAAGTGCTTGTACTTTGGCAGAGGATTGTGCGGGTGCGGAAGTGCCACGTTACTCGGACGCGAGCATGGCCATTCTTATTTCTTTTATTAGGTCTTTCCATCCGGTGACCTAGTCGGGTTCTGAAAAATTTTTAAATTTCTACCGCCCTCATGCGGTTTCGTTTTTTTGCTGCGGTGGTGAATCCTCGGCCGGGATTCTGCAGCCGCGAGGCAACCCATTACAGATCTTTAAATTAAGCAATAAGGACATGAATATATTGGATGAATGATGGGAGAAAATACTTTTGTCTCTAACATGCGATCTGATACTCATATTCCCTTACTAAAAGCAACGAATTAAAATTCACTGGGATCTCCTAGAAACCTGCTCGGACAAACATACAAGATTTCTATCATATTCTGCTCTGATATAGACGTTGGGTTTTTTTTGGAACCATTTACATATGGGTAATTGCCGCAGGATTGCGCAGCATTTGTGTCAAAAACCTCGAAGAGGTATTTTGTATGCGAATGCTAATCACCGATATATCGCGACCAAAATATGAGCAACACGAAAAAATACAAAGATTTAATTTTTTTCAGTTGTCTGTGCTTATTTTTTACACCTATATGTTCAATAATTGTTTACTGACTGTTTTATTTTATTTGATTTCATAATTCTAATTACGCTTTCATAATTTTGCTACTTAAAGCTAGTTTGAAAGTTGAGATGGATGGAGGCAGAGGACCTAGCTCTGGAGTATAGTGTGTCTATGGTTGTCTTGGCAAAGTCGAGTGGTAACAAATGCAAATGCCCCAAACTTCCTGAGCACTGAGTGCCACAAGAAGGATTACGTGATTTGACTTACAGTTCGCAAAAGTAGTATATTTTGGGAATTCTGAAAGACTGATCAAGGAAAATATGGCAAGTAGATAACGGCTGAAGGTTAAGTATAGTCGGTCGGTCAGATTATTCCAAATAACGAAAGTCATGTTTATAGAGAAGGGTCGAGGAGACTGATTCGATTACTTGCAAGCACAGTTATACTATGGCGACCAGACAACATATGTGTATTGTAAGAGTATCCTAAAAAGAATTTTGAGTAAAAGAAGAGAAGGCAGAAAGGTGGCGAGTAGGATCTTAAAACACGATTGACGATATTAAAGATGTGCTAACCAAATGTTAGTTTGCCATCAAAACTGACCCTTGATTTCTAATATGCGTAGGGAAACCCAGAATGTGGCCATTTATTATATAGCTACATATAAACCAGTGGCTTTACTTTTTTGGGAAAACCATTGCCTTGCATTTTTGAATATTTAGCACATGCTTGTTAGTTTGAAATCAATTTTAAAGTATGCGTAGGTTGGATTGAAGGAAGCCGCAGTCCTCGAAGGACCTTATTGTCGCAAAAAGTTTAAGGTTAAAAAGACATTCTCATGAAAGCAGCGGCACATAAAATACAGAAAGAAGAGGGATCACAGTAAGTCCATGTGGAACTCCAGTTTTAGGTTTAAATGGAGTAGAGAGGCATGACTTGAATTGAACACAACAAGATCGATCATAATGATAGGACTCTAGCCATAGTATAATAGAAGATAAAAATCTAGGTTCTGTCATTTTGTCATTTTTATACTCAAAAATTTCAAAATTCTTTATACATATCGTCGCTGTTAAATCAAACCGGCATATGTGCAAAAATTGAGTTTTTGAGTTTTTGGTATCAAAAAATTCCTTATTTTCCCCTCTATTTTTATGTCGCACCGGCATATCGTAAAGTTCAATAAAAAGCCGTCTAGTGGTGCTTTGCCGCTTTGCATTCACGTGGAGTTAGCCCACATGCGAAAACTTTCAAGCGCTCTAGTGAAAAATGTGTATTTTGCAGATATGCCGGTTTGATTTCACAGCGACGATATGGTGTCTACTTCAAACCGGTTATCAAGTGATTTGGCAACGTAATTTGTGAAGTACATATACTAAATTTGTGGACTTAAACTGACCCTTGCGGAATCTATGCTGCTAACGACAAATTAAATGACCATATTCGTCGGTATTGATATTGTTGCATATTCGCTAGAGTCGTCCACTCGCTCGAACGAGCGTTTTATTGGAAAAATTTACAAGAACAACAATCATTTGACAAAAGGCCGCAAACACATCATCACACACACACGCGCATATATATATCCCGTAGAAGTCGCCTGAAACTCGTTCCGTAGCGATTACTGTTATATACACTGAAGAGCGGGCGGTCCAGAGGAGGAAGCATGAAGGGCATGAGCAGTCGGAGTCGAATTCGATTACTACGTGAACGAGTGCGTAGACATCGCAATAAATTTGGAAACATGATGTAGCATGATTAAAAAAAAAGGTGTGTGTTGATGAGGAGATCGCGAGCACGTTGGGGAGAAGAAAAAGCGAAAGTTCCGGAGAGTGAACGTAAAAGTTAAGATGAAAACGTCTTGTGTTGTGTAATTGAATTTATGGACTGAAATAAATGAATTGATTGTGAGTAAAAGAAACACAAAAAGGGTTATTGCTAGAGAAACGATTTCGGAGTGTGAGAACCCGAAAAGTTCGACAACTGGTATCAAAAGTGGAACTCTTCCGAAAAAAGACAGTGTGTTTCAAGTGCGAGACAATTGAATAATAGTGGAAGACAGTGTGTTTCAAGTGCGAGACAATTGAATAATAGTGGAAGACAGTCAAATGTGAGTGAAAAAAAAAGGAAAAAGAAATGCCGCGTAAAATACATGAACTCAGTTTGGCCGAGTTAAAGGAGGAGCTGGAAAAGCGAAATGCCTCCACGCAAGGTGGAAAAGCAAAGTTAACGTCTCGCTTAACCGACGCGCTGGTGTCTGAGGGACTTGACCCTGAAACGTTTCAGTTTCCCGACATGGAGAATGTTGCAGAAGGTGGAGACACCGACAACGAAGAGTCTGGGAATGCGCTGATGCAAATGTTGTTGCTGATGCAGAAAAGTATAGAACAACAATCCACAGACTTGAAACAGGATCTGGGAAATCTGAACCAAAAGTTTGACAACCAAGTCAGATGCTTCCAAGAACAGATGAAAAATGTGGATGGAAAAGTGGAAGCTGTAATCGAGGAAGTGGAGAAAATGAGGAAAGAGTTGGAAAAAACTAAAATATTGGTTACCAGCACACTGGTCCCGATTGTGACTGCCGATAACACCACATCGAGAAGTGTAAAAGCTCCAATATTCGATGGACAAACAGCGTGGAGCATTTACAAAACACAGTTTGAAGCCGCCGCCAGAAGCAGCAACTGGAGCGAGCGAGAACGAGCCACAGCCCTCATTCTAGCACTACGGGGCCCAGCAGCCGAAGTTCTACAAACTGTTCCAGTCGATCTGCACTCAAACTTCACGGCCTTGATTAATGCACTGGATATGCGATACGGTGACGATCACCTGAAGCAAATCTATAGGTCGCAGCTTCGTAACCGCATGCAGAAACCAGGAGAAACTCTGCAACAGTTAGCGCAGGAAATTGAAAGGCTAGCACTATTGGCCTATCCAGCTTACGACCCGGAACATCGGGACGACACAGCCACAGAAGCCTTCATCAGCGCACTTCAGGATCGGGAGCTGCAACAAGCAGTTCATCTAGCGGAAAAGCGAACAGTAAGGGATGCGTTGGCGTACAGCTTAAATTTTGAAGCAGCAAAAAGTGCTACCCGTAATACAGCCAGACTCCGAGAAATAACGTTGGAAGAGTATATATGCGAACGCATTGAAACAAATAGGGAGTCACAAGCGAATGGTGCGCCTAGGTGCTGGAACTGCGGTGAACGAGGTCATTTACAAAGGGATTGCCGACAGCGAAGAAGGCCGCGTTATTGCCCTGCATGTGCAGCGAGAAGAGAACCGAGACAAGGTCCAGCACCAGTAAGGAATCCTCCTCCTGAGGAGGCGGGAAACATGTAAGGGCCAACTTCATGGGGCAGAGGTTGGCTGGGAGGATCGACGCCCCTAGCACCACCATCACCATCTCTAGACTACGTCGGGGAGAATCAGACTTATGTCTGACTGGAAAAGTCAACAGAGAAAAGTGCATCATAACTATTGATACTGGTGCAACAAGATCGATACTAAGACCGGACCTAGTGAAAAACCACCCATTATGCGGAGACAGGATGTTCTCGTTACGAACAGCTACGGGAGAAACTGCACCCGTCTACGGTGAGATTGATCGACAAATACAATTAGGGGATTTACTCTTCAACCATCGATTTCTGGTCGCGAATATAATTGACGACTGCATTTTAGGAATGGACTTCTTGCGACCGCATGGGGTAACTTTGGATTTGGGCCAGCGAATCTTAAAATGGCGAAGTGTCGAGATTCTGATGGAGGATCTTAGCGACCAGACTACTAAGTTGAAGGTGGTGGTAAGTGCTGACACAGACGTACCAATGTCTTCCGAATGCGTAATATGGGCCAGAATTGATGGTGATTCTGGGGACCACCAATCTTTCCTGATCGAGCCAACGAAAACGCCGGCGCTGCGCAATCTGATGTTGGCGCGAAGTTTAGTGAGACCGAACAAGGATGGATATGTGCCAGTCAGGGTCCTCAATACATCAGACTCTGTCACTGGCATCAAAACAGGAGATGTTATTGGGAGCTGCCATTTTGTTTCCACTGTGACATCCTTGGAAGTGGAAAATCATCAACATCTAGACAAAAAGCCAGGGACGGCCAAAACTCAGGAATTAGTATCAGCCATACTGGGACCATCACAGCTACCACCAAAGCTATTCCAGCGAGCCTCCGACTTGGTCATTAAGTTCAACGACATCTTTTCAACAGGGGAAAATGACCAAGGAAGAACGTACATGGTGACTCACCTCATAGATACTCAGGACGCCAAACCTATCCGACAAGCACCAAGACGCCTGCCTTTGGCGAAACAGGGGGAAGTTAGCGAAATGATTCGAGATATGGAGAAACAGGGAGTCATTGATCCATCCGCCAGTCCGTGGTCGTCACCGGTAGTCCTTGTGAAGAAAAAGGATGGGAGCATTCGCTTCTGCGTCGACTACAGACAACTCAACGATGTCACCAAGAAAGACAGCTACTCGCTTCCACGGATCGACGATATAATGGACACCTTGGCTGACGCAAAGTGGTTTTCAACATTGGATCTTAAAAGTGGCTACTGGCAGGTAGAAATCGACAAAAAGGACCGGGAGAAAACAGCATTTTCCGTCGGTAATGGATTATGGCAATTTGTGGTGATGCCATTTGGGCTCTGCAACGCTCCAGCAACCTTCGAACGTCTGATGGAGTGTGTCCTGCGAGGGTTAAGCTGGAAGACATGCTTAGTATACCTGGACGACATCATCGTGATAGGAAAAACATTCGAAGAGCAGGTCCGAAACTTGGAGGAAGTATTTTCGAGATTGAGAGCGGCGAATTTAAAACTGAGTCACAAGAAGTGCACCCTTTTTGCAGCCGAAGTAAAGTACTTGGGACACATCGTATCTGCCGACGGTATCAAAACAGATCCAGAAAAGATAGAAGCTGTCAAAAATTGGCCTGTGCCAAATAACAAACACCAACTGCGAAGTTTTCTTGGACTAGCGACGTATTATCGCAGGTTCGTGAAGGATTTTGCCAGAATAGCCAAATGTCTACATCAGCTGACTGAGAAAAACCGCCCCTTCACTTGGAATGAGCAATGCCAGACAGCATTCGAGACACTGAAAAGGGAACTGTGTGAGGCACCTGTGCTGGCATATCCAAAGCCGGGAAGGATGTTCATTGTGGACACCGACGCAAGTAACAGCGGAATTGGAGCGGTACTTTCGCAACAAATTGATGGTGAAGAGAGAGTCCTATCTTACTTCAGTCGTGTCCTCTCCAGGAGCGAGAGGAACTACTGCGTGACCAGGAAAGAACTCCTTGCCATAATGGAAGCAACAAAGCAATTCCATAAATACTTGTATGGACAGAAATTTGTTCTTCGAACTGACCATGCTTCGCTGAGGTGGTTACTCCACTTCAAAAACCCTGAAGGCCAAGTCGCTAGGTGGATCGAAAGACTACAGTCGTATGACTACGAAATAGTGCATCGGAAAGGAGGAATACACGGAAATGCCGATGCTCTGTCTCGTCGCCCCTGTCCAACTAACTGCAAGCACTGCCACCGTCTGGAGGAAAAGGAGCCAAGCACTGATGTGCGATTGATGACGGCTGAAATAGCCGAAGGGTGGTCACCGGAGGCTATTCGAGATGCTCAGCTGGCCGATGATGATGTTGGCCCGTTACTGATGTGGAAGGAGTCTACGGAACGCCCTGGATGGAAGGCAATAGCAGAGCGTAATACAGTTGTGAAAAGCTATTGGGCCCAGTGGAACTCTCTTCAGATCTAAGGTGGAGTTCTGAAGCGAAGATGGGAAACGCCAGACAGAACATCATGTAAAATGCAAATTGTTCTTCCCAGAAGCCGAGTCGAAGAGGTGCTTAAAGAATTGCATGAAGGGACATCGGGAGCCCACCTAGGAGTAAACAAGACCCTAGCAAAGGTGCGTGAACGCTTCTATTGGCTACACGCTCGAGAAGACATCGAGGATTGGTGTCGAAAATGTACCATCTGCGCTTCCGTCAAAGGCCCACAGCGAAAAACAAGAGGACAAATGCGAACGTACAACGTGGGGGCGCCCTTCGAGAGGATTGCCGTGGACATTGCAGGACCCTTCCCGGAATCAGAATGGGGAAATCGGTATACTCTGGTGGTGGCGGATTACTTCAGTAAATGGCCAGAAGTATACCCCATTCCAAACCAGGAGGCCACTACAGTAGCAGAGCAGATTGTCCTGCATTGGATCAGTAGGTATGGTGTACCTCGTGAGCTGCATTCGAACCAAGGACGAAATTTCGAGTCACAAGTCTTCGGTGAAATGTGCAAGCTACTGGGGATACGAAAAACGAGAACCACACCCCTTCACCCTCAGTCAGACGGAATGGTCGAACGATTTAACGACACATTAAATAAACATTTGGCCAAAGTGGTTGAAGAGAACCAACGAGATTGGGACCGACACATTCCGCTCTTTCTGATGGCATACAGGGCAGCAGAGCACGCGTCAACCGGAGAAACCCCAGCAAGAGTCCTCTTCGGCAACACAATCCGATTACCAGCCGATTTAAAGTTCGGGACACCTCCTGAGCAACCTCTTACCATCTCGGAGTATGCAAGCGAACTCAGGCAACGGTTAAACCAAATATACCTACTTGTGCAGAAACGACTCAAAATTACCACTGATCGCATGAAAACTAGGTACGACTTGAAAGCTAACTCATCTGGATTCCAGCAGGATGACCTGGTCTGGCTGTACAACCCACGACGCCGAAAAGGTCGATCCCCGAAGTTGCAGCGAAATTGGGAAGGACCATACAAAGTCATCAATCGGATAAACGATGTTGTGTATCGCATACAAGAACACCGAAAGCCGAGAGCCAAAATGAAGATTGTACATCTGGATCGCCTCGCCACGTATTACGAACACGACGCTAATGGACCAGCCAGCGAGGCGTCTATTCGGGACGAATAGATTTAAGGCGGGGGTAGTGTTGCATATTCGCTAGAGTCGTTCACTCGCTCGAACGAGCGTTTTATTGGAAAAATTTACAAGAACAACAATCATTTGACAAAAGGTCGCAAACACATCATCACACACACACGCGCATATATATATCCCGTAGAAGTCGCCTGAAACTCGTTCCGTAGCGATTACTGTTATATACACTGAAGAGCGGGCGGTCCAGAGGAGGAAGCATGAAGGGCATGAGCAGTCGGAGTCGAATTCGATTACTACGTGAACGAGTGCGTAGACATCGCAATAAATTTGGAAACATGATGTAGCATGATTAAAAAAAAAGGTGTGTGTTGATGAGGAGATCGCGAGCACGTTGGGGAGAAGAAAAAGCGAAAGTTCCGGAGAGTGAACGTAAAAGTTAAGATGAAAACGTCTTGTGTTGTGTAATTGAATTTATGGACTGAAATAAATGAATTGATTGTGAGTAAAAGAAACACAAAAAGGGTTATTGCTAGAGAAACGATTTCGGAGTGTGAGAACCCGAAAAGTTCGACAATATCATGAATATGTCGCCTCAAGACTTTAGAGCAAAGCTGGAAGAAGTGATATCGAAAGGTGATTGGCAGCACAAGCAAGATGCAAGCTGCTTTCCAGGAAGCAGGAAATATGTGTTGAGAAAAAATGTTGTTGAATATGATAGAGGTAGGCTCGGAAACTCTTAGGTCGTTATCCAAAAAAAAACTAGGCACTGTCACTGGGTTGGTAGTTTCAGTGTTTTCACAGTTGACTTAAGTGGTGTTTTTATTTTTTTCCTAGTTCTTATCGTTCTCTAAAATTTGCAATCAACTGTTGGACAGTATTTATGGCTAGACTGTGTAGGTATTTTCGTATGTGCTTCTGTTTTTTACGGTTCTAGGCCCTTTCAGACTCTTTTCTTTTTATTGCATAATCCAAAGTTGCATTGTATTAGCATAAATTTTGTGAATGAATGAATGCATTTTCCAAACCGCGAACCGAAGAATTTTTGGAGATGTAATAGTAATAAAATAATCAGCGGATTAAACACCGCTCAAGGATATCACGGCATTTTGACTATTGT
Organism: Nemotelus pantherinus; assembly: GCA_963978885.1. Classification (NCBI taxonomy): domain Eukaryota; kingdom Metazoa; phylum Arthropoda; class Insecta; order Diptera; family Stratiomyidae; genus Nemotelus; species Nemotelus pantherinus. The sequence continues at coordinate 40,367,921 of OZ022264.1, forward strand.
TATAAATTTGGCAGCAATTGACGATTCAAATCTCGAATTGAAGGAAATCGTACTTACAATTTAAAATTCCATTAACTCAGGTTGCGGAGAGGAAATACACGCTGGATTCATTCTCACACAGAGTATGTAGTAGAAAAGAATGTTCCAGAATAGTTAAGTGAGAAGAAACTCTGGCGGAACTATAGTACACTACCATTCGACTCTTTTCGGCATTAAAGAATTGATCCACTCCTATAATACCACTCAATTTGTGAAAAGGCACAGCTGATTTTAGGGGACCATGTTAAGATTAATATTTCACTTATAATTAATGTTTGTACAAATGTAAATCCATAAATCCTTATTTGAAAATGATCAATTCGAATCTATCTAGTTTTTAGTTTAGTATCCACAATTTCGTAAGTTGTCTACGAGCAGTCGCAATAATATAGGGTTTGGCCTTGATAGCAAATCAATAAGATTCTCATTATATATTCCCCCATACGAATGGAATACCTGAAATTCTACAAATTGATTTTTTTATCATTGAAGCACTTTACTTTTTTGTTTCAAAGCTGTAGAGCAATTATCGAGTAGTCATAATATTTACAAGTTAGTTTGGATTCGTACAATGGCGAACTTCAAATGTTTTCGTTTCGAAATTCCAGTACATACCTGACTTCGGTGGATATTTGTATGCATGATTTGATCCTACATCCGCCTCTTCGACGGCTGCATTTTGCCTACTCATCAAAGCACCCATTAATTAAAATCTCCGATTTCTACTAATCGCGTCGTGAAAATCGAAACAAGTCGAAAGTCTACCAAATTCACATGACGTACTAGTTTTGACATTTCTTAAGCCCGTCCTTTCTTCGTTGCCATAAAATAGTAAAATTTGACAATTGCACTGGATTCCACTACTATAATCAGCTGATAGTATACAAATTTAAAACACCATGATAATTATCTGAATCTTCTTAAATAATATGCAAAAACAGACCAAAATGAATTTAAAACACAAAGCAAAAAGAAAGGACTGTGATTGTAATCAACATGGGAAGTTACTATTGTTGGAAAATATTATTTAAACTCTATCTGATCCTACTTTCTTGTTTTCCTCCTGATAACGCATCCATTGACATCTCAAGTCAAGAAGAAGATACATTGACAGATAATTTCCAATAAATTCAATTTTTCTCTCTCGCGTACTCGAAAAATTTGCTGAACATTTGTTTTGAAGTATTTTATGATAAAAGTAGCATCGAGCGCCGAAGAAAGTGTGTTGTAGATGTGCGTTTGCAATGAATGTCTCGACTTAATCAAGTGCTAGCTGTAGACTATCTATTTATATGTACTATTGAATTTAATGTGATTAAATCGAATGTGGATGCTGTGACTTATTCTCGTACAGAATCGGGTAGCAAGAGGCAAATATTATGCTTATGAAGAAGTTTTGTCGCATTCCGATCGGATGTCTTGCACTTTTATTACTAATCTTCTATTCAACATGCGTATTAAGTCTAGGAGATCCATACAAAATATTGGGTGTAGCGCGACACGCCAGCCTCTCGGACATTCGTCGTTCCTACAAGCAGCTGGCGAAGGAATGGTAAACTGATTTTCCGGTTCCAATTTTAGTGATTGATCTAACTCAATAATCCTTTTAGGCATCCAGACAAATCGAGTGACCCAGATGCAGAGCGTAGATTTGTAGAAATCAAACAGGCGTACGAACTCCTGTCGAACACCGAACGACGTCGAGCCTTCGATCAGCATGGGGTGACGAACGAGGATGCGCATATGTTCCGCGATTCGCACGATTATAGTCAGTATAGCCGGTTTGCTCCAGATCCGTTCGAAGAATTTTTCGGACATAGATTCCATTTTGACCAGGATATCAGTTTGTTCCATAAACTCTCGATAACGACGAAATATTACGAGCAAAATATTGTGCCCAAAAGCCGTTTGGTGCCTCATATACTGTTCTTCTATGCCGACTGGTGTTTTTCGTGCATGAAAGCAGCGAATGCATTCAAGAAAATGATTGACTCGCTGGAGCCATTAGGTTGGTCAAGACAACACAGTTGAGGAAAATGTTTAATTGAATAATATTTGCAGGTATAGTATTCGGGACGGTTAATGCCGGACATGAAAGCCAGTTGCTGCGCAAAACTGGTGTCCACTCGCTTCCATGTCTTGTACTTGTTTTGAAAGGACATAGCTACATTTACAAAGAAAGCATTTATAGTTTGCAGAAAATTGTAGGTAAGTAAAGTAAAGAGTAAAGATAAATCAATTTATATGTTGCCACAATATCCTCCATTCAACCTCACATGGCTGTCAGACTTCGTGAAAAAAATTCCATATAAACACTTCAAAGAAATCAAAATAGTTTCATAAAAAATTATTCATGGGAAAATAAATATTTAAAAAATTTGGGCGAAATTGGCAGTTTTGTCCGTGATTGCCACTGCGACATCATCAGCGTAACCTACCAGAAACACATCTGAAGCATTTCCAGGTGCAGCAGATCATCGTAAAAGATGTTTCAGAGGTCCTAAGATCGAACCCTGTGCCGTCCCTGAGTTGACAGTCCTTGTTATAACTCCCTCTTCGGTGCCATATAGTAATCGTCGGCCCCTGAAGTATTTTCGCATCATGTTTACCAAATAAAAAGGATATGAACCTCTGCTCAAGGGCAAGAAGGATGTCTGTCCACCTCACCGAGTAGAAGGCGTTTTATACGCCCAATGTTACCAGCAGAATGACCGATCTGACGCGTCAACATGCCTCCTCCGCTCTTGCCATTGTCCCAAAAAAGTCTGAGATGGCATTGATTGTTGAATGCTCTTTTCGGAAAACGAGCTTCTTGTGATGACAGCAACCGTGACTTGAATAATCATTCGAGAAGCTTCCCCGCAGTGCCTAACATGCACATTCTTGTACTATTGTTTTATGCCTTCACCTGCCTCGGGGGCAGTCCAACGTTAGGACAACATTGTATTGTGCACTACAATACCACCAATTTTAATTATACCCATGGAGACTAATTTATTAATGGTAAAATAACGCACCCACCTTCATGCGGTTTTTGTAGCCCATTGACCCGGGTCCAGGCGGAGAATTAGCTTTCTACAACATTACTCTTAGGTAATCGCCAGATCCGGAATCGATTTCTGGCCAGTTCAGATAATGATCCATAAGCTTACAGGCTACATCTGCCTCCGCAGTACCGACACTAAGTCGATCGGGTCGTGCAGACCCGCGGCTTTCATCTTTCGGATGAAACAATCATCTTTGTATGAAGGCCTATAGTTCATACAGATGTACTCTGGAGCACTTGTTCATAGTCGTTAAAACATAGATGCTGATAGGTTGCCCAGTTTACCTTTTCCCTTCTCTACAAGTACCACCTTTCCACCGCAACGGGAAGACCCCGCGAATAAACATGAGCTACATAAATCCAATAATAGACTTGGTTGGCGACTACAAGCGTGTCAACCGGCACTCCATCAGACCCCCGGAGCCTTCTGGTTCTTCATCCTGGACATTGCACTGTTCAGCTCTTCGTTCGTAAAGAGAGGAACATCCGCCTGGTTGACGATGATTGGGTCATTCATCCTAGGTGAAAACAAGCAATGCGATCATCTCGTGCCTGTTAAATTTAGTGGTATTCCATCCTAACCACTTACTTGGTTAGCGGTTTTGCCTACTCTCCGCGGTTTGAAAGGTGACGTAATTGTGATCGCTCGTTGTATAATCTTCAATCGCCCTCCAGTCTTTCTGATGCGGTGGTGACATCAGAAATGGATTCGCCAAATGCGGGCCTTTTGAATGTTGGTGTCGAATCCGTCTTCAGCACCAATAAATCTAACGTCGATGGTATTTCAACTATGCGCCGTCCGCGAGCATTTCGGTGGGTATGTCCCACTCCAATGGCCTCGCATTAGTCATACGATGGCATTGCCGGCGATGCCACGGAGAGAATCCTCCAGTGAGCTAAGCTTGTCTCCCCAATTCTTGCATTGAGTCATTTGGGAAGAGGTAGCAGCTCACGAGGATGATCTTTACGTATGTCACCCATATGTAACCGTTGCCACAACCGCGACCGCCGATGGATGCCCTCTACCTATCAGCAATCCAAATTGCCGCGTACGCTATGGTAGCTTCCAAACAAGCGGATGATTTCCTCCTCTTATAGGGCTCACTGATCATAACAATAGGAGCCCTATGTTCGCAGACTATCCGCGTGACGAGGTCATTTGTTGCCCTGCGGGTTTCGTTGAAGGACTCTCATGTCCTTCGCGGCACTCTATCGTGCCTATACTACTAATATACTGCTGGTATTGATACCATGGTATCGTCTACATCACCTGTGTATCAACCAGTTATAGGCCAGCTCAGCAAAGCGGTATATACGCGTAATCTATGCCGTTTCGTGGCATTGACGCCGCGAAAATTTTACGCAGTATAGCGAAGATTTTAGGGGCCCCGGTAGCTCTGCTTGCTAAGGCGTCAGGCCGAAAAGTGGCGTGCTACGGGGCCTGCGGGTTCGAATCCCGCCAGTGCCATGGCTGTAAGTGTGAATGCATGTGATTGTCCATGAGGGTGGCAAATTTGCCCAAACTGGTGGCCTAATGCTGGCCGCGTTCCCGGCAGCCCTCTTCACTAACCTAACCTAACCTATAGCGAAGATTTTACTGCCAGCAGAGACAATTTTGAGCCAGTGTTGATTGTAGTAATCAAGCTTTCCAATACAAGCCATTAACAAATGTCACTGAACGGTTTCATTTTCAAGGAAACTGCGATTTTCGTTGATATATGGGGAGCTATTTGGAAGATTTGAGAAGCTGCATAAGAAATTAACATGTTCTTGCGGAAATATACGATGAGATGACAGGCCTCCAAAATTATTTTACCGACTGTTGTCCATCCAGCTACAAAGATATTCGCAATAGTATAGTATTCGCCTGATGACCTCAGCGCGTAAAATATTACGGCCGAAAATTGGTGTCTTTTCGTCCCAAATGCTCCACCTTCCCAACTATGAAGTTGAACGTTTTTCGACTAATGTGAAAGGCGTTTTTGAATTCCCTTTTACTAAAACGTTGAACAAATACTTCACAATAGGTTAAAGTCTTCGCCTAAACAATATATTGTTTGCCTCGACCGATTCAAGCAGCACGACTAATTATAATCATGTGTGAATTTTGTTTTTTCAGATTTCGTTAGACATAAAATGCCATACAAGCTCCTACAAACCGTTAATGATAGCAACCTCGAAGATTTTTTGAACGGTTGGAGTGATAATCGCGTTCGAGCGATAATAATGGAACCAAGAAATCAATCTCGCCTAAGATATCTTATAACGGCTTACGGATATCAACATCGTATAGCCTTTGGGTTGGTCTTTTATTTCAAAACTTTGATCATATAGCTACTTAACTGATCTGATTTACAGCTTTGTTCATTTAAATTCGAAAGAAACTCAATTAATCCAGGAGAGATTCAAAGTACACCCCAGTTTGGACACCTTACTGATATTCAATGAAGATTCAACGCGACCAGTTGCAAGTGTTTCGATGGCCGATATTCCAACACAGACTCTTGTGAACGTTATTTCAGCAAATCAGTACTTATTGTTACCGAGATTATCATCGCAAGATATGTTGGATGGTATGGACATGTTAAATATTTATAAACATATATCACTACACTATATGTTCCTTGTAGGCGTATGTCCAACTGAATGGAATCGACCACGAAAACGTTTATGTGTAGTTTTAATAACGCAAAACACAGATGCCCATAACGATGCTAGACATGCTTTAAGAAAAATAGCTTTACAGAGTGGATTCAACGTTGAGAGAGTTCGATTTGCGTACATTTATCAGGTAAATATAATTTGCGGAGAATAATTTAAAAATTATTTAGCTGTAGCAAAACTCGAATATGCGTTGCTAGAAAGAAAATTTTTACTTGTTGAATTTTGCAAATAGTACATTTTGAATTGCTTTGAGATACACACTATTTTTAACTTGTCTGTTTTACCCATTCAAAATTTCTGTACTCATTGGAATTTTTGGTCCATATACATATACGGAGTTGGTACGCTGGCACAGCGTAAGAAGTTAGTTCCTGCCAGCGTACCAACTCCGTATATATACGGACCAAAATTCCAGGGATCTAACCTGAGATTGTATTGTTGATCAGTCTGGAAAGTTGGAAAAAATCGCAGGGAACAGAAAAAGATGGAAGATACGATTCGACAAATACATACTTAGGCCAGATTTTTCACTGCTCATATACGGCTCACTCTCGCAAAATATATCAACACTCTCTCAGGTTGCTTTGACAGATAATGCATTGCGTAAATGAAGGCGCAATTTCAAGGTCAAAGTGTTTTTTTTTTTTTTTTGGAAAATGGAAGGAGTTGGCACGCTGGTTAGGAACTAACTTCTTACGCTCTGCCAGCGTGTCAACTCCTTCCATTTTCCATCAGCGTCTCCAAAAAACTGATGCCATAACCTTTCCTGCCGAACTCGACACTTTGAATTTCTTCGGCGTCGGTGAAGACGGTCGCTTGCAGGTCATCGATTGCATTTTGGTTTCTGGATCAAAATGGTGGATCAAACCAAGTCTCGTCCATGGTCACGAAATGTGACAAAAAATTCACCTTATCTGCCTGGAACTTTTCGAGAGTCATCCTTGAAATGTCGACTCGTTTCTTCTTATGCTCGTCCGTTAACATTCTCGGTACCCAACACACAGAGACATTCTTCATATGTAATTTGTTGGCAAAGATTTTGCCTGATGGTCACTCTTTGATCTGTCAACACGATATCTTTGACTTTTTTTTACGTTGCCTTCAGCGCGGGATGTGGATGGACGTCCTTCGCGGTGTTCATTTTCAGTGGATGTTCTTCCCAGCTTAGACTCCTTGGCCCAGCGTGCAACGGTGAAATATGGAGGAGCAGAGTCCCTTAATGTTTCCACAATATCACCGTGTATGTCTCTGGTAGACAATTTTTTCAAACAGGGGTACTTAATAACAGCCCTAATTTCGTTTTTCTCCATTTTGATGTTATCTCTTCGACTGTTCGTATTCAAATGAATATACCTCCCTGGAATCGTGGCCTATTTACATGTTTCTTTTTTATGCTGACTTAGTGAGGCTATGTGGTAGTAAATACAATTTTTTTTGGAATTTTATGGGAACTGGAAATAACCGATTATCATTACTTCTTGATCAACCCTCGTACATGTCATTTCGCTTGCCGTAAGCGTAGATATTCGAACTGGAATACATTCAAATGAAACCTCACCAACTCAATATTTCTTAAACCACTACTCAAATCACCGGAAGATGTCAATTCTGTAGTTATTCTTTTCAAGGAGCATGTCTTGGATGCATTCGCCACCACAAGACCTAACATTGAATTGTATCCCTCAACTAGAAAATCAACTTCATGAACTAAAATCCTAGTGCAGGAAAAAAGACTGGCACGAAGAAATTCGCAGCGGCACAGGTCTCCTCAAACTATTCGCTATGAAAAGCGGTCAATAAAATAAAGAAACCTACCATCATGTAGACCTACAACCAATAAGAACTGCTAGCAGACAATGAGCCAGAATTGACTCAGAGAAAGCCAACGCCTTCACAGTTCACAAAGAATAGGTTTGCACACCTTTCACCTTGGCAAAATACGATTTGAAGTCTAATATCAATGCTCAGTATTCACAACTAATTGAAGTGCAAAATATCATCATCCAGGAGACATGCTCAAAAAAATCTCCAGGAATTAATCTCATCACTAATGCAATGCTCAAACAGTTGAAGCCGGGCGTATTATTTTGGCTTTCTAATCTCTTCAGTGCTATCTTTCGAATCGGCTATTATCCTGAAACGTGGAAAACAAGCGAGATCATAATCTTGTAGCGAATGGGCTACGATTATAGAATAAAGTAAACACTGAGACTAACACATTGACATGGAAATGATTTATTAGTAACGAAACTAAATGTAACATAATATAGAAACTAAATACTGCGAGCGCTCTCCGGCACGACCGCGTCGGTCGGCCGCTGAAGATGAAGAGAGAGATTCTGTGTAACGACGATGACGACGCGGTGCGAGTACTGTTGGTACTACTGCGACACGGTGTCCAACCTTGTGGACCCTACAATCTCTAAGCCCGATAAGGACTCTTCTCAAGTGAGGTCATACAGACCTATTAGTATTTTGTCCTCCGTCTCCAAAGTTTTGGAAGTTCTGGTGAGAAAGCTACTATCAACATTTTGAGTTCCAGAAAAAATTCCAGAACATAAATTCGGGTTCAGACATCACAACATCATTCAACAGGTCCATCGAATCGCGTGAGATATTCAAATAGCATTCGAAGGAAAGGTCCGGCTTAGCAGTCTTTTTAGGCGTAACTCATGCCTTCGATAAAGTCTGGCATGAAATCTTCAAAATTAAATCAATGCTTCCGCAAAACATCCATGAAATACTCTACTCCTACCTAACCGACCACACATTCCAGGTGAGATACAAAAACTATTCTACCGCTGAACATCGTGTGCATGCTGGTTTACATCAAGGAAGAGTTTTGGTACCGGTACTTTACACAATCTTCATATCTGATTTCCAAATAAACGACAAACCAACTACTTTGCGGACGACGTTGCCATTCTATGTACTGATTCAGATCCAGTTATGGCATCCCGAATACTGCAAGCCCACATCTCACATCTTGAAGAATGACCAGAAAAATGGAGAATCAGAATGAACGATACCAAATGCACCCACATTACTTTCACATTGCTTAAACTGACTTGTCCTCAAGTATATCTAAACAATGTACCTATATCTCAAAGTAACGAAGGAACGTATCTAGGAGTGCACCTTGACAGGAGGCTCACCTGGAAACAGGATATTGAAGCTAAAAATCAACAATGAAATTCATAAAATTCAAATGCATGTTCGATAGCATGTCAAAACTTTCTCTTGATTCTAAAGTGCTCGTCTATAAGTCTGTTCTAAAGCCAAGACCTATGGCTTACAACTATGGGGAGTAGCTCGCCCATCCATCATCAACATCATTCAAAGGACCCAAGCATGAATATTTCGATGTATGATCGGAGCCCCGTAGTATTTCCGCAACGCTAATCTCCACAAAGAGCTGCAGATCGAGACGATTGCAGAGGAAATCAAGAACTGCATTGAAAAATATATTGCAACCTTCGCTCATCACCCCAACAAGCTGGCAAAAAATACTAACCCATCATAAATTTCAACGATTGAAAAGAACTGAGGGTTGCTAGTATGAAAAATTTTTAAAACTAACTGAAACTTCTTATACGAGTGTTGTGTGTGTGGGTTGGGGGAGAGGCGTATTGGCACCTCTAAGCACTCAGGCCAAAGGACCCATTGTACTCATTTCCCCCTGCCTACCATAGTTTCCCAGACTTCTTGATAAATTCTAGGATCACTGATAGAGGAAAAGAGGCTATCCTCTGCATGCGTGCAACATCCCAGCCAAAGCGTTGATATCTGAGACGCGCAAACGCTGGGCATTTAGAGAGCAAATGCTCCGCAGAGTCAGCCTCTTCTGGGCAGGATGAACAGAGGTCATCCTGTACAACATCTATTCGGTACATATGTCCTCCTAGGCAGTTGTGTCCAGTCAGAATGCCTATCATTGCCCTGCAAGCTTTCCTGCTTTTATTGAGCAAGAATCCTGCAGTCAGATGGTTGAGTTCTGAAAGGAAAACCTTCGTGTGCCTAGCCACACCAACAGTCGTCCATCTATCTTTGTGAGCATCATCTACCCACTTTCGAGGAATGGCACGTGCAGATGCGGTCGGCACACCCAAGGCGGGTTCAGGGCCCCGTAGTGGAAGGCCCGAACCTTGTTTCGCAATTAAATTTCCCTCAACACCACAGTGCCTGGGTACCCAGAGCAGATGCACCCTATTGAATGGCGACAGAGTTCAATCGTGCTCTGCACTCTTGGACAATTTTCGAGTTAGTCAGGGGTCTACTCAGGGCCATCAGTGCAGCTTGACTTTCACTGTAAATAGCAATGCCTTTTCCCCTCCATCTTTCTTCAATTGCCCAACAGGTAGCAAATCAGGATAGCAAATATTTCTCCTTTAAAAACCGAAACCTGCAGTCCAAGAGAAAAAGCCCACCTGTCATTCGATGAATTTAGATAGACACCAGCTCTAGATCTACCATCTGTCCTCGACCCGTCCGTGAAGAAGATCTCGGAATATCTCCTCGTACAGAGATCTGGATCGTCCCTGTTACTTCTGCTCAAGAGTATTACTTCGTACCTTCTTCCGAAGTCAACGAAGGGCACTCGAGCGTCTGAAGGCATAGTGAGAATCTGAGAGATCTCACGCATCGAACCCCTAATAGAGCAGTGCCCCATATCGTCTTTACCTACCCATAAGCCAAGCTGAGCTAGTCTATGGGCAGAGCTCATCGCCACACTCTGAACTTGAATGTCGAGAGGAGGCAGATTGAGAAGCGCATCAAGGGCCGCACTTATACGAGTTATAGCAGCTTAATAAAGTTGTTTGAAAAAAAATACTCTGTATCTGTATATGTATACCAACCCAATACCAAGCCAATCCTACGAAATTCGGCTGTAGTCCACTTTGTGCAAAAAATATTCCTTTATTGTATATATTAGCGATGTCAGGCGTACAATTATTTCGATTGCGCGTTATTCTATGTTATATCACAAATCAGTGCGTGGTAAGTTAAAATATAATCAAATCGCATCATTCGCCATATCACTTTTCGGGTATTTTGTGGTTAAACCTGATTTCGCATTATTTTTTTGGGACTATGAAAATCCGGTTTTTTCCGGTAAAACTGCTAAAAAATCGATTCACTCATACCAAATTTCCAAAAAAACACTGAAACACGTAATTGATAATATTTTGAAAAAGAACTCCATATCAAATTTCAAATCTGTAGCAGTTGCATTTGAATTAGAGACACTTTTACTGAAGTTGTCTCTGTGGGCGTAGTTTCCCAAAAGAACAAAGCACGTATTCCATTAGTTTTGGGTTGTTAAGTTTTAAGTCTCCAGTCAGATTTTTTATTCATATATGGTAATTTGTGATGCAGAAATACTCTTTTCCGTTCATTTAAAGCTGAGTTTCTTTGAGGTAACTCGACATGCTAAGTTTCAAGCCTTTAGGCGAACTTTATTCGAATATATAGTGATCAAAGATGAAACTGCCACGCCTAAAAATTTTCAATAATTCAATTGGTAGAAACTATCGCAGGCACCTAAATAGCTTCCCAAAGTCTCATCATATTTGGATGATCGGTGTCGATGCCTATACGAAACCGACAAACACACATTCATTCTTATGATTTTTATGTCTAAGATGTTGATGGGATCGATTTCAAATATCTCGTCAACATTAACAAGTACACATGAAACTATCCTCTTATTCTGAATACACAGCAATTTAAAACGATATATTTTTTTCTAACTCGCAGGAGAAACAGTCGGACTTTGTAAACGCTTTGTCAAAAGGTATTACAGATAATGATCTGCTCTTACGATTAGTTGTTATATGGCGCAGAGATACGTCTCACATTAAATACGAATGGATCCATGGTGCGAGATTGAACATCGATAAACACGCAAAAGAGGTCCAGGAACAACAGTTCAATCAAACGAAACAGAAGTTAGATGATACAATTCAGCGACTGTTGCGAAGTACAGAGGCTTTAAGTTACGAAGCCTTAGTAAAGGTATGTGAACATTTTCATAGGAAATTCAATGAAATTTACAATTAAAATTTACCTTTATCGTAAACTTTATCTTTAGGATCTGCTTGACGAACACGCACAAGGCATATTTGGACGATTATTCAGTAAAATGGTTTTGATAATTGAATATTTCATTGATAACCTTGGTGAAGAACACATATTGCCAGCTTTATCGGTGGTGGGAACAGTTGGATTTATTTTGGCGGTTGGATATTTGATGGCATATTTAGTTCGTGTCGAAGAAGAGAATATTAAAAAGAGTGGTGTTAAGTTGGACAATAATAACGGTAAGTATTTTTTGCCATGAAAATTTCAATGCAAACTTAACAAGTTGAAATTTTAGCTTCGAAACCAGCGTATGTGCCTGAACTGAAGCTGCACGAGCTTCGAGCCGAAAAATACAATGGTCTAGTTAGACTACTAAAGCCGGGCTGTCGCACAGTGGTTCTTATAACCGATCACCAATCACGTAGTAAACTAATTCCGGGTTTCCATAAAGCCGTTTGGCCGTATCGTAGAAATAAAACACTGATGTTTTCACATATGCTGATTGAAAAAGGTCTGAGCTGGTTTTCAGAATTGTTGCGACTGTCTCTCCCCGAACAGAGAGACTTACAAATCAATCCGAGGAATTGTATCGGCACAGTTTTAGTGTTGAATGGACATCGCAAGTATTTTTGCATGTATCATGCAAAACATCCTGAATCAAAGCGTGGTGCGAAGGTATGTGGTACTAGTCGAATTATTCATCCATATTTATCAAACTATTTTTCGAATAGCGAATGTTGAAAATGACTCGCCATCTCAGCACATCACCCAATTCCGATCCGGAGGCCGGTGCCTTTTTGGGTATGGGAGACAGTGACTCGTCGGAAAACAGTGAAAATGAGCCAAAAATCTTACTGGAGGAGAATCTACTAGACGGATTGAGTAATTGGTTAGATCGTGTATTCGAGGGTACAACTCATAGATACTATGTTAATTATTGGCCAGATTTTCCAACAAAGTAATTCTGTTGTAAATTGTCTATTTAATAATTAATGTATAATCAATTGAAACGTTTGTACGAAATCCACGCATGTATAAACATATAGGGGAAAATAATGTTAAATACTGTTTTCTTATTTATGATTATCTCTCTCAATAGAGTTGATTTCGGAACTTTGTTATTTGTTGTTGGAAATTTCAAGACTTCCACTGCTGCATTCATAATTTTCTACTATCTCTTCACTAAGAATCTAGCTCGATAGATTTCTATTTAAATCGAAAAAAATATTCTAGTCAAGGAAATTGTAAAGTATTTAAGAATTACCAAAAAAATCATAAACCAAAAATGACCGAAATTGTTGAATAAGTGTACTACTGTCAATAAGCCATTGATCAAGATTCGAATTTTAAAGAGAAAAAAATGAGAGCAGAAGGATGCTACATGCACTTATCACATCGGTTTTACGTAAGTTTCATTTAAGCTCGAGCACCGTGTATTCTTTACACATAATATTTAAAACATGTGGCTGCATTTGTTTCATAATTTGCTCTTCGAAGTTGCTATGAGCTGGGCGAGTTTTATACGTTACCATACAATGCAGCTAAGATAGTTTTTTCATCAGTTTCATTTTTACAATAAGCTGTTACGAATCTGCAATGAATCAAAGTATTTCCAAAAAAAAAAATTGCATTCGATGCATATTTTCGTGCATTAGAATGAGTTTTTTTTCGAATAAAATGTATCAACATTTTTCGATGTTGTGTCGACCTCTATATGGCATGAATTGTTGCTTTTTTTGTCCATATCCATAGTGCAAGCAACAGACCAACTTCGTATTCCAAATCTGGAAATTATATTTTGCCCTTATGCTGGGTAAGCCATTTACAGAATTAGGGCATATTTGGTTCTCCTGACAAAATAGAACAATGCTAAAGGTCGAAAACTTTAATAAATTAATAACACAAATTCGAATTGACATTTATATAAAATTAGTAAAAAGTTAAAAATATTAAAAACAGTATCCGTGAAAACTAAGTAGAATCAATCAAACATTTTTATTAGTTAAATTAATTATTTTAAAATATAACTAAAATAATATGATGAAAAATAAAAATACTGTAAAACCTATTGTTTTTCTTTCCTTGAAATAAATTTAGGGAAATAGGACGATGTATACACAAGAAGAACATTTTTTGGTTAGCTTAAATGGTTTTTTTCCCAATATTTCATCATCGATTCGGAATCCGGTCCTAACCTCCTTCAACAAAATTTTCCATCGCTTTCGATTGCAAGCCGACATCATCCAATTAAGCATTCCCAAGCACCGATCGTCCTGCTCAATGCCATTCCTCTAGCGCAAAAAAAGTCTCCTTCGCTGTCGTCTGCCGCAAAGGATTTACCGAGCAGGTTCCTCTTCGTTCATACGAGCTCAGTGGCCTATCAACCGGAGACTACTGCCCTTTAACTTTGTAATTATATATGCTTCTAGGTGGAGAGCGTACAATTAATATTGTAGTTTCTCCGAAATCGCCCTTCCTCATATATGGGGCCAACGACTATCCGCAAGACTTTCTACTCGAACGCGGCTAAGAGGTCAGAATGCCTTTTGCTCATTCATACGTGATTTCTGGCAATATCATGGTCTTGTTCAGCAGAAGCTTTGATATTCAGATGAGATTTGCACATTGCTGCAGATTGTTATACATCTCCTTTCTTATGTATGGGGCCTATTATGACTATCCGTCAGTCATAGGCATCGCTTTATGCTCCAATACGTGCAATATAATTTTATGAACTGCTTGGTGTAACGTGGGTTCTCCATATTTAATCAGCTTAGCTGGTTTGCGTCGGCTGCAGGATCTTTGTTTAACTTCAGTCGACTTATGGCTGTTGGTACCTCTTCAGCAAAAGGTCTTCTTGCATAAGTGGTCCCTTCTATTCTTCGTTGGACTGACTGTTTAGTAATTCACTAAAGTGCACTTCTCATCGCCCCAGTATGCCTTCAGGATCGATGATCAGATTATCCTCTTTGTACTTACAGTGCGCCCAGCGTGGTATGTACTGCACCATGTATCGGGACTATTTGGTAGAACTTTCGCGCTTAGTGTGGACCTTGCTCTCCCATTCTTTCTATCTCACAGATCAAGTCTTTTTCACAGGCTACATTTTACCGGCTGTGAAATGTTTTCTCTGTTCTTCTGAGCTTTTTATATCCCCTCTTGCGTGCCCGCGTTAGTTATAAATGGTTGTGTTATTTGAAATAAAAAAAAATTAACTTTTTTTATTTCACAACTTTTTTTATTGGTTACGACTTGAACCTGAACTACAACTTTAAAACTCAAACTATAAGTGGCCGAGGGCCTGCTTTTATATGGTTGGAGAACAAAGACTTTGAGAATTGTTGATGTTGCATAAATTGCAGAGTGCAATTTATGTAATTTGATTCATATGAGATCTGCTTTCATCTTTTGTTTGACTTATCATTTGATATGTAAGAACTTTTTGAATTCTATTGATTTACTAAACATGAATTGTCGGATTCTAAACATGATTTCATTATTTCTGTTTTAATGTAAACATCATCTTCAATTTGGAAAGATTTGTTTACATATGATTAATCGAAGATCAATGATATTATGTTACGTTATTTTGATGAGTCATTATTCTAGAAAAATCTTAATTTATTATATGAATGTGAACTATGAGCGATTGGATCTATTGTTACATGTCTATGTTTATTGGTATGGATAACTCGTTCCGAGATTGCTGCATTGCTCGGAATGCAACATTTTCACTTTCAGTGCCTAATTTGCATTCACCATCAATCCAGCCGCTCCAACCTGTGCGACTACTGCCTAAGATGGTAAGTATTCTTAAGGTGTGTCCACTTCTCATCTACGCCCAGCACCTCTTCTCTTTATTGAGCTCTTCGAGGGCGTACCCTAACGCAAGGCGAAAAGTGTTAATGGTATTCTCATTACGTAAGGCAGCCATGCTGATTCGAAACTGGTTCGCGGTTCCCGATGCACAAAATAGTTGTTGGAGTCCAAGTTGTCACCTTGGTACGTTCGTACCATCACTTTGCTCCAGTGGTGGCGGCGGTCTATCAACAGATGGTATATTGTCTCCATTAGGTTATACCCTGGTAGCCTTATCGATATCTTTACGCTGGAACCGGGTACTCGCAACGACCTACTTATGCGATGCTGCTAGTTCTATGACTCGAAGTCCATTGTCATTAGTGCCCTCATGCAAACTATGAGTACCTGCCTAATGCCTGAATGCCGGCTCTCGACCTATTTTGGCGTTAAGATCTCCAAAGATGATTTTTACATCATACCTTGGCCAGGCATTGAGAATCCGCTAAACCTGTTAATAATTCTTCTTTTTCATCGTTAGTAGATTCCTCTCTAGGCCCGTGAACGTTTATGAGGCTGATGTTTGCAAATTTGCCTAGCACGCGAAGGGTGCTTATTATTAATGAAATAGCATTAAAGGAAACATTTCATTTTCCGGCTGACCGAGCATATGGTGTTTTGGACGACAGCTGTAGTGTAAATTATAGTCTTTCTGTTGAAAAACATCGTTCCCTGTGAATTTTGTCCCCTGTATTACTGTTATATCAGCATTAAAAAGCATACAGGGCATCGTTCAGCTGCTGAGTAGCTCCAGCTCTGTAGATAGATCTGACAATCCAGGAGAAAATTCCCATCTCCCATCATTGAAAATTCTTTACACAATTTTATAACGCAGGAAAAGCGAGGAATGAAAAATATATCGAAAAATGTATATTTAAAGTAACATTTTAAAAAGTATTTTATTTGTCTGGTGGATCTTTTCTCGATCGGCTGTTTTTCTTCGTTGTACATTTCGGAATTAAGTTTTTACCACTTGCAAGGTTGTCTTCCACAAAACCCTACAATGAATATTTGCGTGAAATTCCGCACCAGCCTGTCACAGAGTAATCTTTAGGTTTTTACTTGGATAGTATTCGGTCATCTTTAGTTTTCCATAGCAAAAATCGACCCTTATTTGACTTTCTTTTACGTTCGTAGCCGAATTTTTCTTATCTTTTAAGTGATGATGCATCTTCTAGGTGGATGATGGCTGAGGGTGGTGTTTTTTCAAATTCATTTACGAACAACTACCTCTCTCTCACTTTCTGAACACGTGAGCTCTACCTATATTTTAGTTTTTGGAATTTAAATAAAAAAAAACGCCCGCCTTTACAATTTGAAGTCACAAATGAAATTTAAATTTTTCTGACAGACTACGCTTAAATATCACTCGGTAAAAAGTAATTCCACAACCTTTGGTCATGGTCTAAGGGTTCAAGCTGGTAGAAAGCTTCATTCACACATTTACAATCAATGCAAACGAATGTGGAGTGATTAATTCCACGACTCACTTTACCCCGGATTTAACTCAGGTACCTATTCAGAGTTACGTGAACTTAAAGCTCGGCTTGGTCCCTCGTCTGAACCTGGATCCGAACCAGGGATCCCATACAAGAAGCTAGTGCCCTACTTACTAGCCTGCTCAACCTCCACTCGGTAGTCAATAAAAAAAACTTCGTGACTGAAACAAATGAAAAGAACGACAACACTCGGAATTAATAATTACTTGAAATGGGATTTCATATATCAAAAACTTATGAAAAGAAGGTTTCCATGAAAAATACTATTGATGTTGCACAGATTCCTTATATTTAAAATTATAAAAAGAAAAAAGCTTCGAGGAATTTATTCATTCAGTACGACCTTTGGCACTTTACGTTTTTCGTAATGTCATAGACTGTTTAGTTCTAACTTTTCATTTTTCTTTTGATTATTAACAAAAAAAACTTAGATTAACACAATAGACACGTTTATTTTTATTTCTTGACCACTACACGTTGATTATTTCAAAATCAAATTGTAAACTAAATAAAAGTGTCAAAAATTTCGTCAGCAAATTTTATTCACTTTCCATGATCATCAGAAGTTTACACTTAATTTTGCAACTTTTCGCTCCAGTTGCGGAGCTCAAAAACAAAAAAATATTTAACAAAATAGTATTATGGGTTTTTCACTAATAGAAAATTATTTTCGTAACTACAAAACTATTTGCTAATTATTTAACTCTTTTTCGCAATTCCTATACGCTACACCAGTACCGAAGCCAGTGCCAAGTATGATTGGGAATGCCCTTCGTCGGAAGAACAAAAGTGAGAAAACTGTACCCACAACTAAGCCTCCGCCTGAAAAGAAGTCGAGAAAGAGTAGATATTGTAATTACGTAATAGAATGTTATGAAATAGTACAAATCTTATTCCACTAAATTTTTAGATATATATCGGGCACACTACGTAGATTAATTCACATTCAAAGCAGAGTTCTTGAGCCGATTTCTACTCACTCAACATTAGCCTTTCTATGTTTTGTGTTTAAAACTTAATTAATAACATCACAGTTTTTTGTTTGTATATTACTTTTATTTTAAACGACAATCCATCCAATCACTTTAAATATCCCATCGTCAAAATAAAAATACAGACGCAGAAAAACATATGTATATTAAATTTTTCGCCAAATTCCAAATATTTTGTTACTTCAATTTTTTATCGCAGGAAATTTTCTCGCACTTGACAATTCTAATATTCTTCGCAGTTTCGATTGCTTAGTAGTAAGACTCATGCTTTTCTTCGGGTTCGCCAGCATTCAATCGTTGCTCACAACATCTTAGAGCAACACCAATGCCAATACCACCAGCAAGAACGGCAGGCCATTTCTTTTGTCCGACAAATAGCAATGAAGCAATTGAACCCAAAACTATTCCACCGGCTAAAAGAATGGAAGCATTAAATTTCAATGGTTATTTCATTGCATAAACATAACTATTTGCCGTGGTGAATGTGGTAAATTAACTGGACATAAGTTTGCATGGATTATTATGGCTCATTTGATATGTTTTCATAAATTTAGCATCAGAAACATGACTGACTTTAAATCACGTTCAGGCAAAGTATAAAACATGGCTAAGAACATAGAAATATTTTTGATTGCGATACTATCAAAAATTGAATTTTAACTAAGTGGTGTCGAAAGAATGCTTCGTTTCTCATCAGACATCAAAGCTCATAGTACATACGTGACTGATGTAACCACTTGTAAGGTCGGAGATTTTTGGGTATCGCAATTATATAATCAAAAATATTTCTATGATAAAATGCTTTCGTAGGCTAAATCCGCAAAATTATCCCATATTCCCGTATCAAATATTCACCGCATAGAATTCAAGCTTTGGAGTCTATGATATTGTAGACAGCAAGGCAAAAAGTTGATCTCAATTTAACAAAATTTATTGTATTTAAATTTATTATTATTGATATAAGTCTGCCGGACTTTTATGTAAGCAGTAAATGGAAAATACAAATATCTGGAACAATTGCAAAATATGATATGCCCAGT
This sequence comes from Nemotelus pantherinus, assembly GCA_963978885.1. NCBI lineage: Eukaryota > Metazoa > Arthropoda > Insecta > Diptera > Stratiomyidae > Nemotelus > Nemotelus pantherinus. The sequence continues at coordinate 40,387,140 of OZ022264.1, forward strand.
TAGGTCCATTATATAGGGTGTACCAGACGAGAGAGACATAACTTCAAAATGAAATAAACTTATGAAATTCAGTTTACTTTATTTTGAAAAGCATTCGATGACACTTTTTCAAAAATAATATCATTAAAATGCCCTTTTTTATCTTCGTATGGTTGAATGTATTCGTCGTGAATCGATCGTGACTTATTTTTATAGATCAGAGAATTCAGATAGCTTCATATAACAATTTTCAAGAAAGTAAGATCGCATCACCTTGGCGGCCAAATGACAGTATAAATGGTATTTATCGAAGTAACTATTTACATTTCTTGCAATAAATCTATTGTCTGCTCCGTGACTAGTCTTGTTGAAAGAAGAAAATATTCATGTCAACATTTACCAGGCTAGCTAATAATATTCCGTTATTATATTGCTATAGCCGCTCGTTATTGTAACGCAATTCTAATGTTTATCTTCAAAAAACAAAGCCCGATCACGCCTTCAACTCACCGAAAGATTACTTTTTGAGTATGGAAAGGCAATTTGTAAATCATTTTTTATCACCACAAATCCTGTGGTTTTGCTTGTTTACGAATCCATTGTTGAAAAACTTTCCTCATATATTTATTTTTGTTTTATGTATTCATTAACAGTTTCATCAATTAAGTGATTACTACAGAAAATACATTTATGAAATAATTAAGAACAATTAATAGGTCGGATGAACCGAACATTGACCTTTTCAACAGTATGATTAAAATCGAACATTTGATATGCTGAGTTAAAGCTTCGGGCTATTGCGCAGTTTCGTTCTTTTAATCCATAATTAGTTTCATGAAACTGGATGGATAAGGCACTATGATGTCTACCTTCACAGTGGCACACACTTAAGTTCGTCTTTTCGAGAAGCCAAGTGCACAGTTGGCTTTTATTATTATTGAGTCAATGTGGTCATTAAAAGTAAAAGCAGAGTTTAATAGCACTCTTAAGTTACGAACTTTATCAGAACGGATTAATAGAGTGTCATTAAAAGAGTAATGTAAATTAACGGGACATGATATGTGGGAGAGAGATAATCAAATATTTGTCAACATTTATTGAAAGTCAGTTTAGAGCGTAGGATCGTACAATTGTCAAGTGATTATATTAGATTGAAAATCTTTGCGTCATCAGCGTAGAGTAAAATGGTGGATCCAGGAACAAAGATGATAAGGTCGTTACTATAAATAGCAAAAACAATGAGACCAAAGTGGCTGCCTTGTGGCAGAGGCAGAGAGAATGAGGCATGAGCTTACAAGAAAAGGGCGTACAAAAAAAGTTTTCCGGCGATCGTCTACGACCACCATGGCTGTCACATTTACCCTACTGAAATGTTTCTGCAAAACATTTGTTTTTCTGCTTTTATCATTTAAATCATACATTTCATTTTAGATGCAATATAATGTTTTAGAAATAGTTATAGCCTCTTTTTGTCGGTTATATTTTTCGGGATTTGACAGAATAAAGTCTAGGTGTGCATGTAGAAAATGAATTTTGAGACATGTTGACTCCTATTGAAAGAAAAGCAATATTGAAGTCATAAAACATAAAACATGCCTCTTTTTATCCGGAACAAGAAAGCACCAGTGATTGAAACAAATGCATCTGCAAATGAAGGCGTTTGCAAGTTTTTTACCTGTCGGTCAATAAAAATTGATTTTCGGCCGCCAAACCATTCAGCTTTTAACCCTGGGTAGGTAATAATTTTCATAAATAAGGAAACATTCTTTTAATTTAATTACAACTTTCAATATGATTTTGTATGAGATACAAAGAAGACGTGAATTTGAGTGCAAAATGCAGCCACTTAATTTTCGCTACATTTGCGGCGAATATATTCTTTCAAGAAATATACGCAAATTAACTGACACCTTGCCACTTTGTTACTACAAGTTGTTTGGAATCAAAGTCGACCTATGTCAGGAATGGAAACCAAGGGATTTGTGTTATACGATCCTTGCAGACCGTGTTTCAAACAAAGAAAAGTGGATTTTTTTTTGTTAATAATTTTCTAAAGTAGTAACGTGTTAATAGCCAATATTTTCTTTTCTTTACAGAAAATTGTGCTAATTTGTATCACCAATGGTTTGGGCGCAGCCGCTATGCCACGAGACGGATTGTTACTTTTGCCTTGCCAGGAGTATTGGAATCGGGGAAAATATGCGATGGTTTTATCCAGATGTCGCGTCTATTACATATCCAGTCTACAGATCGACAGAATCGCACAATTCCGAATCTGCAAATCCAACAAATAGCGATCGAAACCCCTAGATATCGCAAGATTTGTGTTCAGATGAAATAATGTTACAAGGGCAACAGCACCGTTTATCATAAGCGGAATTAAATGATTGGTTTAGAGACCTAGAACTGTCGAAAGAGAATGGTGGGGTACACGCATCGCGCATACAGCAGTTCAATTTTTTAGCTCCTGATGTCAGGATAACGTACTACAGACACCGGCATGAGGCTTATGCAAAATATTTGATGAAGGGTTTAAATATGTTTCTGCACAGATATTCCTGCTTTATTCAAGGAGCTTGGACAACCGTACGAAGCAAGTGAATGTCGGTTATTTATTGACAGCAACAAATGCAGGTTAAAATCAGTTCTTTTATACTATGGTAACCAGAAATCATCCATTCCCATTGCACATGCTGTGAATACTAAAGAATCGTACGATGCTATGGAAAATTTAGTGAATTGTTTTCAGTACCAAATTCACAGTTGGAAATATTTTTCCGGAATGCAAGGTGGATTTACGCAATACTATTGTTTTCTCTGTTTATGGGCCAAACTGGCCCAAAAAAACATTTAACAAGCCTGGTGAAAGAATATCGAGCATGAGCCTTTCATGAGAAAGGAAAATATATTTCTTCCACCGCTGCATATAAAGCTTGGGCTAATGAAGAACTTTATAAAGGCATTAGACAGCGATAGTCCAGCATTTGACTATTTAAAAACTATTTCTCCAACTCTTTCCCTTGCCAAAATAAAAGACGGCGCTTTCGGCCCCAACATAAAAAAAAACTACTACAGGATAACAAGTTCAAATACCTTCTACTACCCGTTGAAGCTGCAGAATGGAACTCATTTCAAATTATTGTTTCCGAGTTCCTCGGGGATAAACAAAGCATCAGAATCGTTGAGGATTTGCTTTTTGAATTACAAAAAAATGGGTAAGATTTAATTCTTCTTTATTATATTTCATGGCTACAATATTGCTTTTCTTGCAATAGGAGTGAACATGTCTCTCAAAATTCATTTCCTACATTTACATCTGGACTTTTTTCCGGAGAACTTGGGTGACGTGAGCGACGAAAATGGTGAAAGGTTTCAACAGCAAATGCAGAGGATGGAGAAACGGTATGAAGGAGTTTGGGATCAGTCGATGATGGGAGACTATATTTGATACCTCATAAGACAATCAAATCCAAAAAATATAACCGACAAAAAAGAAGCTGTAAATATCTTTAAAACATTATATTATGTCTAAAATGAAATGTACGATTTAAAGAATAAAAGCGCAAAAAGCAATGTTTTGCAGAAACATTTCAGTAGGATATGAAAAATTTGTAGAGAATGGTGCTCTTATATAACTTATATATCTATATGTATATATATGAACAATGTACATAATTTTAATAATGATTTTAATGATAATTTTAATTACAACAAATTAAAAAAATAACTTTAATGATTTAGCACTTTTATAAAAAATAACTATAACTTCGAAAGTTGCTGTTGTATTTTTTTCCTATATAGCTTAAAATTTTACCAAAAAAATGTAGTTTATGCAGATATTTTTTTAAAAAGTTAATTTTCAAGATTTCGATTTTTCCTGACAAACTTTGGAAATTTTTTTGCGAAAAAAAACTCTTTCTCAAGTTCATGGATCAATTGCGCAGAAAGTAATTACTTTATATGATAATAAAATAGCACATTATTAAAGTACGCTTTCGGATGATATACGTTTTGCATGAATTGGTGGTATATTACTAAGAAAAATTTCCACATCAAAAAGTGCCCAAAAATTTTTTTTTTAATTTATAAAAAATTATTTTTTTTAAATATTTTTTCACGTTTTTTTGTATAATGTTAGTTGACCTTCAGAAAATCAATAAATCATCTACGGCGAAAAATAAAGTGTCAAAGTAATTACATAGTGTAATTTTATGAATATAAAAGGAGTGTCATCATCGAAGATCAATTTGCCAGAAAAATCGAGATGTTGATGGAAAAGATGAATAGCAGTGGCCCAAGAGTTTACCTTAAATGAAGCTTCGTTGATATAGGTCCCGATACATTTTTGAGCGAAAGGGGCTATCTGGTGTAGCGGAACACCTTCTAAATGGCTCAAAACAAAATGATACTCCTATGTTTACTACTTTATTTTTTACCTGCTTTCTTCCACTCTTACCATCAGTATGCACGATCGGTGTGCATTACCTTTTCTCTCAGCTAATATTTCTTAGTGTTTCCCAGACAACTGGTGTATTGATACAAGGGAAAACACAATTCTCATCAACAACTATATCGTTATTCTGTTATGATTGTCGCATTATTATCTTCATCGCCATGTATCCATGGTTGGTTTTAAAAATTATATTTCTTATATAATTTTTTCTAATGTATTAGGTTAAATTCATCATTTATTTTTCCCACAGTTGAGGAGAAGCAGTCATTAAAATTTTCTAATGTGAGAATCGACTCACAATAGCGGTTTTGGATATTGTACGGATTCATTCCAGTCTTCAAGATACTAAATATATGTTTACTTATGATTGGGAATGGAGTATACACAGCAGTAGCTCCCTCTCGACAAGACATTCTAGAAAACAGCATCATACAATCCAAGGACACCAAATAAGGAAAAGTCGAACTCACGTATTGTGCACGGGAGTTTGAGAAACATTGCATGTTTTTTAATATATAAAAATCGACGTCTTGTGAATACAACAAATTAAGCCTGTCGATCTTTGAAGTGACATATGCAGCTATTGACAACTCATACGGCATGTGATTTAAAACCCAATTATATACCATCGGCATTGAGGCATCCAATCATAACCATCCCGCTGTTACATTTATCAAATAGCGCCAAATAAAAGCATTACAATCTATATAACAAACATTATGTAATATAGAAACCACACAACTTACAGCCCTTCATAAGAACATCAGTCAAGCAACGATCCATCCTTTTCCCAAACTCTTCTTCTGAAAACGTCTTACACGAGCCTTTCGTTGAATCGCACGGCGCCGACATTATGCCGAAATTCCTTCTTTCGCTATGTTTCCAACTCAGAATACCTTCACAGCTAGGTGTACTCGACTTTGAAAAGCCGTCGCTGACCGGAGGATGAACGAAAGCAGAATTTAATCAATTTGACAGCTCGTCGAAATATTGCAGATGTGTATACACGTATAGAATAGAGATTTCGCGAAGAAAATTCCTTTAACAGATAATCGACTGAGCGTTTCTTGCTTTATAATTTTCTGTGAGAAATATTTAAATGTATTTTTTTTAACAGGTATACGATTGAAAATTACACGTATAAACGAAGCGTGCCGTAATAGAATACGAGTTTATCTCATTTCACTAAAATATTCTGCGTAAAATTGGCACACTGGCTGACACATTAGAAACAAATGAAAATGATTAGATTGTCGGGTTGCCGCGGTATTCAAGGAATACTGTCCTATAAATTTGGAGATTGAGTTTGAGTAAGTTTTAAGGTGTATTATTTTTTTCACCTGGTTTTTCCACTCTCCATCACTTAACGAAAATTCACTGTGCCAACATTTTTTCATCAGATTAGTGTCGTAAATCCTAAAACAATTGGTTTTGGGTGCAATTGGAGGCTCTTTTAAACTTAATATTTAATTCAGATTAGATCTGTGAAACTGCAAAAGGAGTCTTAATATAATTTATTTCATTGTGAGAGATTGTTTTATTAGTGTCGAGAATACAAATTTTGTATGCTAGGTGAAATATTCATGTGTGCCTTTGGTTCTATTTCTCACAATAAAGGTGAATAGTTTGTCATTCTGGTGTTCAGATATTTTAAGTCAGCAAAAGAACAGTTCGACCCCACGCACTTTTGATGAATTCCTAAACATTTGATTTAATTTTTAATGCATTTTTAATTTAAATGTTTTCTAATGGCATTACTGCACGAAAATATATCCCGTACAAGAAATTTCACTTCAAATGGTATTCACAATATAATTCTTGAAATGTCACCTTTCAAATTTTGCCGGTAGTACGTTGGTATTAGTATTTCTTCTTTCATTTTTCTCGAATGAGTGCAAGAGATGGCAGAATAACAATTCCGATTTTATATGCTGTCAATTGAATTTATTCATTGTGAATAGTGGTGGACGGCCAATTAGAAGTGTGAAGTTTTGTCACGTCAAGGGGGCTGGTGCTACGCGAAATAAGATTCTGGAAAATCTGTGAAAAATGGCAGATGCTGAGGTTGGTCTCCATCTCTTTCATAAATAAACAACTTGTTAAAGCCCAAGATAAGTTATTTTAATAAATGTGTAATTTCAGTTATCGAAAGCATTGCGAGATTTGCCGAATCGTGTGTTAAATGTCGGCGTCGAAGAGCGGCATGTGGTATTTCAGAATGTGTCGTCTGTGCTGTCAAATCCAGGTATGATAGATTCCAAGTGTTAATTTAGATAAAAAGGCTTAATGTAGCATACTGATAATTTAAATTTCACCACATTGCGGTTGTTGCGCTCCGTGACGCCAATTTTATCTAAATGATTGATCCAATATTGGATGATAATTTATTCTCAGGATTTCCAATAAGAAGCGCATGTATCCTTCGAGAAGCTGCTTACATATGCGATCAATAATTGCGTACAGCATCATTACTCTAGGGCATTGTGTGAAAAGTCTGATTTTGTCCATGATAATAAATTTTGATATTAATTTGATTGGTCAAAAAAAGATTAAAAATTATTTTTGTTTTTAACTTCAAAATGTATGAATAAATACGATATGAAATACACACTAATAGTTGTGTTGAACTGAATATAGAGAAATAAACAGTAATTAACACCTTCCTGTGCAATAAGGTCAATTAACCTATTCCTGATTTACTTAACGCATGCTGGTATGTGAGTTTCGTTTAATTAGCTAGGTTATATGCTGGAAAAGATGAGACAGCCATCCAAAGTACAGTAAATATGAATTTGGATAAATACTTGAGGTGGCTGCGCCAGAGGAAACTCGTTTTAAATATCCACAAAACTAAATACATTATGTTCCAGCAAAAAAATATACGCCCTATTAATCCATGCATTCAAATTGATGGAGTTCAACTAGAGAAGGTCGATTCAATAAAATACCTGGGATTGATTTTGGATGAAAAGATGTCCTGGACCCATCACATCAACTACATCAGGAGTAAAATCGCACCATTTATCGCAACACTGAGAAGACATGATTTCCTGGAAAAACGCACTCAACTCCTAATCTTCAATGCGTTTATCTTGTCTACTGTTGAATATGGAGCAGTCTTGTGGAGCCAAACAACTAAGCATAACATCGAGCTAATTGGGAGACTTGTCATTAAGGCGATAAAGGTTACATTTAGGTTGCCGACCTTAACACCAACGGGCGACGTGTACGCTCAATCAGGGTTGTTGAACATCCAACAGATTGTTAAACTCGAAAGTGGCAAAATAATTTACCAAATTATCAACAACGGGCTAAAATGGCCAGATATTCCTCGAACTGTTGGAGAGTTAACTAGCAGAGAAACAAGATCAGCCAGCAACCTTTTAGTTTGTAAACCAAGAACGGATAGATTAAAGCTAGATCCAATACAACAGGTTATAGCTTTCTACAATACATTGCCAGGTCCGTTAAATAACTCAAGCAGTATCGTGACATTCAAAGAAAATTTAAAATTGCACATAAAAATTAACAACGCACAATGACGAATAGCACCAGAGTTTTTTTTGTATACTTTTCTCTGGACACAAGTCAATGAAGACAATAATAAGTTAATAAAAGTGAGTCTATCATATTGATAAGAATTGTGCTGTCCCTTATATCAACAAACTAGTTCTCTAGGAAGCACTATGAAAAACTTACTGGAGGGTAATGATGGTGCACATTGACTGTGCACGCTGATAGAGTGATGGAGGGAATGGAAGGAAGGAGGAAAAAAAAAATAATTATTTCGTACAAGTTGTACTATTAATTTTAGAATCAAAATTTAGAAGGAGATTCTTAAACCTGCAATGATTTTCTATACTACACAATCTCCAAGTGCTTTACAATCTCACAATATCATATTTGATCAATAAACAAGATCAACAAACTTACTAAGCGAGGTGCCATACATTCGACCTTTATGGAACCAAAGTTCGAGCCTTATTTATTTATTTATTTATTTATTAGCATACGGACAAGCTGTCCATTAAAGCAATAAGTACAATAAATGCAACTTAATACTAACTTACAATAACTTTTAAGAATAAATAAATTGAAAAATTTAGAACTTAATCAGTTAATACTCGTTATTAATAACTCAATCGGGAAATAGTTCAAGTTGCCTAAAAACGGCTTTTATCACATTAATCTTAACATCAAACGAATGAACATAGCTCCATAATTCATTACCTGTGCGCTTCATGCGCTCTAAAGGGGAGTGGAGGCTAAAATTTGTTTTAAAATTATGTAGGTAAAAAATATCGTTGCTTCTTGTTGACCTAGAAGGAGTTCTTAGGCCGACATCCGCAAGCAACTCAAATGAATCAATTTCCCCATTTAACAATTTAAAGAGGAATATTGCGTCAGCGGTTTTCCTTCTAGCTTTAAGGGAGGTTATGTTAAGAAGGGACATAACCTCAGCGTAATTAATATTGGCCGGTAAAGCATGTAGTTTGAATGCAACATATTGCAAGAATTTATGCTGAATTCTTTCGATTGAATCAGAGTGAGTACCATAATAAGGATTCCATAGCACTGATGCATAATCAAGTTTGCTGCGTACAAGAGAAAAATAAAGTACTTTTATTGTATTTAAGTTGTAAAAGTCTTGAGTGTTCCTAATAATGAAGCCCAACATTCTATTTGCTTGATTAACAATATCTTTAATATGAGGTATAAAACTAAGAGAGGTATCGAAAGTCACACCAAGGTCTTTCACAATGTCAACATGCTTAAGTGGAAGATTATTGATTGTGTATGTATGATTGTAATAAGTTTTACTACTATTAAAGACAATAAATTGACATTTCTTTATATAAAGTTCAAGACAATTGTTCACGCAATAATTGTAAAAGTTGTTTAAATTGGATTGCAAAATTTCAATGTCAGCTAATGAAGTAATAGTTTTAAAAATCTTACAATCGTCAGCAAATAGCAAAAATAGAACATAATGAAAAATTAAACTGATATCATTTATAAAAATTAAAAAGAGCAAAGGGCCAAGATGTGATCCTTGTGGTACACCTGAGGAAGGGAAAAATGGATAAGAATAGTGATTATTGATTTTAACTAATAGAGACCGTCCTCGCAGGTAGTCGCAGAACCAATCATAGAATTTACCATGAATTCCAAAGTTTTTCAATTTTTTCAATAGCAGGTTTAAGTTAATTTTATCAAAAGCTTTACTAAAATCTGTGTAAATAGAGTGAACTTGGTTATGAACTTATGCAAACAAATTTCGATCCTAATCAAACCGTACGCCAATTCCTTATAAAGACCTAATGGTGAATAAGAGACGGCTACCAAATTACTCTTGTATCAAGTACAATAGACTCAAGCGCTGGAGAAATAGAGAAATAACTTCATAGTTAAAAATACGCAACAGCTCTCAACAACATCTGGATCCAGATGGAGCAGTTTGATTAATATCCTAGCTTCAATGCACTTAAGCACTACAGAGCCGAATAAGGTATTGAAAGCTATCAATAAACTAGAGTATCTACCGGCCTAAATAACATGACAGCTGAACAAATCATGCTATAAAGAAAGCCATATATTGCATAAAATAACCAACGGCTTCTATGAGCACCTCAAACTTGGTACCTTCCCTGTATGTCTCAAATTGGCTAGAATAATATCAATTTTCAAAGGAGGTGATCGAACGAATCCATCTAATTATCGCCATATAGCTGTCACGATCATCGTCAGCGATATATTTGAAAATATAAATGCAATAATTCGTGAATTTATTGAGAAAAATTCCATCCTAGCGCCTATCGAATACGGGGTTCAACGCCACAGCTGCACAGTCGTGGCAACTCTAAATGCAGTCCACTTTACCAACTCTGCGATGGACAAAACGAAATATGTAGCCGCCTTTCTCGTTAATTTGACAAAAGCATTTGACACCACGAAATCCTATTAAATCGATTAAGTTTTTATGGCTTTGGTATTAAAATAGGGCAACTTATTAAAAGCTGCCTACAGTATAGAAGATTATTGATAAAAAAAGTCAATTTACGTCAGCCAGGAATGCATAGTAAGCATCGGCTCCCCCCAAGGATCTATCCTTGATCCTCTCATTCATCAATAATATTCAAGCCATTCAACCAGTGTTTTTGTAGTCTTTTCTCTGGACACACATCATGATAGGACATATATAATATCACAAGAGACATAATTCGGTAAATATCTAGATGATGGGATCGTCGCCCGGAGGTGGGTGAAAAAGGATGAAGCTGGTAGAGCTGACCTTTTTTAACAATACAAAAGTGATTTTAGGTGGGGGCGGAAAGGTGGAGGCGCTGGCGCAGGAAGTGGGGTTAATTTTTTTTCTTCATATTTTTCATTTATGAAATGCGACTCCACCTCTCCGCCTCCACTTTTAAACAATTTGAATGAAGTCATCCGACCACCCTTCACCCTCTGCACGCCTTGTGCACAAGCATTCGATCCTCCCTCCAGGAGGTGGAGGGAGGTCGGATGACTCCATTCGTTTTTTAACCATCAAAATGTAGCTCACCACAAGGGAATAATCCGACGATTCTGCATCACCTGCACCTGTACCTCCCTGTCCTCACTTTTAAACGATCGAAACGGTGTCATTCAACCTTCTTCTACGCTTTCTGACCGATGAGCCCATCATCTAGACAGCACTGTTTCATTGAAATGCTCACAACCTTTAATGTATACAGAAGCATTCTAGGCAATGTTTTGATCTTACCAGGCGAATGATCATAACAGGATTGAATTTTTCGATTTACAAATTTTGTGTACTATTTATCTTGGCTTATCAGTAGTGATTCGAGTTTAAACAAGATGCAATTATTTGTATTTTTGGGCATAATTTACCATCGCGACGAGTTTCTCGATTTTTTATTTAGGTTTCACGTGTTAAGAGAAGCAGTTTTGTGGCGGAAGTACGGAAATAATGTCCGTGCAAATCGCGACACCTTGATTTTAAGGTGTCCTGGAACGATTTATAAGCGGGTGGACACCATAAGCCGTAAAAAATCAGGCGCACATTTAAAGTTTTTGCGATGTCGGGTACTTGATTTTCCGATACCCACTTAAATTTGGAGGACATTTGCCGTTTTGTCGCATATTATCTTACGTCTCCACCACCACATGTCATCAGACTCGAGAAAGAATTGATGCTTCCGTCCCAGACAGTTTTTATCGAGAAATATGCTGTTTTTGGATCAGCATGTAAAAAAGCAAAATCATCGGTCCCGGCACTATTGTTGAGGTCGACGATTGCAAGCTGGGCAAACGGAAAAATTATTGCGGTAGGCTTGTAACGGGCCAATGGGTTTTTACCGTGAGGCAAGAGAAGCGATTGTGTTTCCCGTTGACATACGATACAGCAAGACGTTATTGCAGCTATCAGAGAAAATATTGCTGATAGCCATGCATTCAGATTGTTGGCGTGCATGTGACTGTCTGGAACAGACAGGCTATCGACATCTTAACAGTTAATCACTCGATGAATTTTATCGATTCGGTCACTGGCTCCCACACTCAGAACATTGAGAGGTTCAGGAGAAATTTGCGAGATCCGGTTTCCGGTATCAGTTTCACTTCCGGTATCAGTTTCACTTTCACACACCCTCCAACCGACGAACCCATCATCTAGACATTTACCCATAACTCTCTACGGATTACATTATTTTTTTCCAATTCCAATACTCCAATTGTCTGGGAAGAAATGTAACAAATTAGTTTGTGTGAACTAGGGTTGTTGCAAGTAGACCGTGCATATTGAGTGGCGTGAAGGAGGTAAAAGAAAGTTCCAAAATGCTCCGCGTGACATTTGTAATGTTTACTTTCCATAGTAGGTTTCGCATCAGATGGTACTTTAGGTGCTAGCCCTATATCACTAAATGTGCTCTTTACCTTCTGAAGTTCCATGCTAATTGTTTGTCAGTTTGAATCTATCTACTATCTACTAATCAGTTTGAAACCTTTTGATTATTTCGCTCTTATATATTTTGTAATACTTATGTATTGCTTATGTATTTGGATTAATGCACTACATGAACTTTACGGAGTTCTCTCTGATGTCATCTCATGGTCAGCACCAACTTATCGTCTGAACAAGTCAAACGATGACCCTTGGGTCCACTTTGAAGTTCCACTTGCATTGAAGTTGAAGGACATAGCTCGTAGAAAATTGAAGCGCTTGGGTTTGATTTTATCGAATACAAGAGATTGCGCTCTGAAACAAAAAGCACTGCGAAGCTATAAGTAAAATAATCACTGCGTGATTATTTTAATGTGCAGAGCCGTCGTCAAAAACCCTTCTGGCGATACATCCCCTCTCTCAAAAGATCTCCTACCATTCCTCATAATATGTTCCTTGATGAAACAACCTCTTCTAATGCGTAAAAAGTTTGTGAGCTTTTTGCTTATTATTTCTCAACCTTTTGCTCTCAGACTTCAGCACCTACTTCGTATAACTTTCCATTTTCCTTCTTTCGTATTTAAAGATTACTCCGTTGGAAGTTGAATTCTTAATTCTCCGCCTCGATAATAACACTGGCTCTGGCTATGATGGTATTCCCAATGTCTTAGTGAAATCTCTCTCCTCTTCCTTATGTATTTCATTATCCATCATTTTTAACTGTACCCTTGCCACTGGAGTTCTTCCGGCGGAATGGAAAATTTCAAATATTTTCCCGATAAACAATTATCGTTCTAAATCCATTCTTCCATGCTTTGGTAAACTCGTATTTTTCTCGAATGTATTGTATTTAACAAGTTGGATCCCAAAGCCCAACCCTTCCTTGCTGAAGAGCAGCATGACTTTGTTCAAGGAAAGTCTACTCTTTCTAATCTTCTGTCATTTAAAAATACTGTTGCATCTGCTTTAGATCAACAAAATGATTCGATTTTGTTGACTATGAGCAGTTGCTCTTGAAGCTGGAATGTTATGGATTCTCCGACTTCAAGATGCTTAGAGTAATTAGCTCACTGCAAGATTGCGAGCAGCTACAAAATGATTCAAGTACACTCAGTATCTGGTGTATCGCTAATTATTTTGCTCTAAATGCCTCAAAATATCATCAAATGTCTTATACCTGTAGAAAAGGCCCCTTTGTTTTCGCTTATCATATCTCTGGATCTCCTCTTGGTGTGGTCGAAAAACTCAAAGATCTTGGCGTCGCATTCGACACTAAGCTTTGATTTGACGTCATGCACATTATCTTCACGGCGTTTCGTTTATCAGGTTTTGTTCTCAGATCCTCAAAATCGTTTAATAATATTTATACTTCTGTGCATCGGGTTTCTATCTTTTGTTCGCAATATCCTTGAATATTGCTGTCAAGTGTGGTTTAATCATTATAGGTCTTCATTACAAGTGCACTGTTCTTTTTTCTTCAAATCTTTTTTCCCCTATGCTGCATATATTGAAGGTCTAGCCCTATTAAAAATTCCGTCTTTAGAATCTGCAAGCGTTCCTTGATGAGTGTCTTCTTTCCAAACTGCATCACCATTACGTTTTCTCAGATTTTAGCTCTAGAATTTCTGTTTTTGAGTCACAACACTCTAATAGAGCCATGCCCATTTTTAATGTCAATTTCGCGTGAACGGATGCATATTTTTATCCACCGCTTTTGCACATGCTGAGAACGTATAGTAGAACATATAGTATCCCATATGGGTATTTTTGATCTTGGTTCTTTATCGCAGACAATTATTGAATTGAAATATTCTTATCGTTTTCCGTTAATTCGTAAACAAAACAGTTGTACTTTTTAAGAATATTTCTCAAAAAATTATAAACTTTTGTTTTTGTGATTACTTTACTTATTAAACTTAGTTTATATATAGACTGATTTTAATATTCCTGTTGTATTAGATTATTTAATAAATAAATAAATAATTCATAGTACTGTAAAAAAAAAATAGTAGCATAAAAAATGCTAAATAAGTTTAATATCTATATACACCATTCGATTGAATACTCTTTAACTAATTGCACTTAATAAAATGTATTTCAGGTATAAATACAACAATCGTTCGTGGAATCTGTAAAGTCGTAGGCACGACTCTTACAAAATATAAAGATCCCGGCTCACAGCAAATTGTCCGTGACTTTATATCCGATTTAATGCGAGAACATCCCGAACAAGCACTCGAACATTTTAATGGAGTATTCAAATCAATTATATCGAAAGATCTTCAAAATGCCGTTGGTCAGAAAGCAGCATTTGCAGCAATTTTTGCTCTTGTTTGGACAACGGTCATCATTAAGAACCGGAAAAAAGATTCAAACGTAACGAATCAAGAGCTACCGAAACTGATCGAGTACCAATCGCAACTGTATCAAACGGCGCTTGCGCATGGAAATGCGAAAGTAGTAGACAAAGCGGACAAAACCCTATTCGAATTGTGGTCAGAAGATGAGTCTTTGCCCAATGATATATTCAAGAAATTCCTCGACAAGGAGCCGGCCAGCAATGTCATTGTGTTCCTTCTCGTTTTAATTCATTACGACCAGCAACAGAACAAAACCAGCTCACTTCTCGAAAGCCACAAATCGAAACTTGTGGATCATTTTGTCAAAGGTCTAGTTACGGTAAAAGTAAAACCACATCCAAATTGGATAGCTGCTTGTCAACTACTTATAAGATCGATCAAGAAAAACGAATTCGAATCAAATGTGCTGCCGGCATTGCAGCGTGCAATGCTTCGTAACCCGGAGATCATCCTGCAGGGCGTGGGTATAATAGTGCAAGAGCTCGATTTGGACGTGAGCGAGTACGCAGTGAATTTGGGTAAAGTCTTAATGCAGAATCTATACTCGAAAGATGACACAGCACGCATTGAGTCCGTGGAGTCGTTGAAAAAACTGGCCTCAAAATGCTCACAACCAAAAGCTATTGAGGATATGGCAAAAAATGTATTTGCGATATTGAATGGATCGGACGGGAAGATTACTGTGGCGGAGTATAGGATAAACTTATTGCAGGTATGTGTACATATTGTTTTATTTTAATGCCAAAAGAAGTATAAAAAAAGTAAAGCAATTTTAGCGTGTTTAGTTTTTTGGTAGAAGTTTGAATTGTCCGTATAAAACTTAAAAAGCAACTTCATAAAGTAGATATTAAATAAGGCCAATGACAAACACAGCGGTTATTACGAGGCGTTTCCCGAGAGGAAAACCGAATCGTATAGTCGTGCATTACTTTAGCATTGTGATGACACACATCGCGGTGCGAACCGCCTCTCGGTTTCGGAACCGAGTCGGTAGACGAGAGAAATGACCCACCGACTCGGTTTTCAAGCGTTTTTCGATTTGTTCATTGCTCCGTAGTCCGATCGAGCTGAAATTTTCTGGATGCATTGATGAATGCATGGGATATGGGAATGAAAATCTGATAAAAAAATTGATTTTTGAAGAATGGCTAGGGTACAGTATTGGAAAATGAAACATTTGTGGGCGCTTAGTTTCTAAAAGTAGGCAATTACAGATTTTCAAAGTAAATTGGCATTAGAATCACTTTGCCCAAATTTCATATGCAAATATATACTTACATATATATGTATATACATATATAGACATATGTATTTATACACGACTACTTTTTTCACAAGCATCTATATGATACTCCAACGTAATTTGTAACTGAACCGACTCAATAAACGCTTCTGAAAACCGCTGTGTGTGTCAGCCGACGCACCAAACCGAAGCGTTTCGGTGAAACCGAAGTGTCTGTCATTGGCCTAATATATACAGTATTCCCCGGTTATAGTGTACAAAACCAGGCAGTCATTATTGTTGCTCATAATTCGCTTTGCCCTTATCCAGAGCTCGTTAAAAGTCTCTAGGGCACGGTTTGTAATCAAGGAATATGACTATAGGAGGGCAAATCATATACGATTGAATTCTACACATACATGTACATTGACTTTGCAAACAAAACATCAAATCTTTTTATGCTACGTATGTAATTTATTATGATTATTTTGTAATATAATATCTGTATCATATATATGTACAAGAAAGAAAGCAATATTGACTTATTTAAAGAATGGATGGGTATAGTTATGTTCCTTTAGTTTATCCAGAGTTTTTAACGTTACTTGCTGATCGCTTAAGTATTACCTCAATGATCTTAATGCATTGATTGCGTATCTAGAAACAGTATATTGTGTGTTTTCATCGATTTAGTTTCATCTGAATCAATCAAACAATCAAACGTGCTTCTCAAATACATTTTCTGCTATAGGCAAGTCAAATATTTCTTCTACTTCTCCTGGCTGAAAATTATTTTCCTTGATAAGCCCGCTTTTCTGAAAAATTTTATATCGTTCCCATGCCTTTTTCGTTATTTCTAACGCATCAAACAAGTTTATTATTTTTTTTTAGTAAATTCGTAAGTTGTTTCTCCCCGTTCTATGGTTAGTGAGCGCTACTTCAAATGTCTGATTTATAACGAACTTTGGAGTATCGAATGACACTCATATCTACGCAGTGTGGAAAATTCGGGATTCCATTGAGAATCTCACAGAAAATTTTTGCACAGTCAAACAAACTCTGGGATTCTTAAACTAATTCCTTTAGTATTCTTTAAAGCTTTCATATGTAAAGCTTAACAAAATGTTCGAAAGTGCTCAAAGCTTTTGTAAATTTGTTCAATTTTTTGAAAATTCTTTGTGAACTAGAAGTATTTAAGTTTCTTTAAGAAATATTTGATCGTTTTTAAAGGATTCTTTGAGAATTAATTTCAAATACGGTTTCATTTCTATAAAATTTCGAACCATACTGAATCCCTAGTGATTTTTTAATTAAAAAAGGCTTTTCTTTGTTTTCAACTTAAAGCACGGGGAATGCGTAAAACAAAACACTTAAACAGCTTCTTAAACACGTTTACGTATAGAGAACAATGATAGGACTGATCAAGTATCGTTCAAATACCCAATTCAGTAAATAAAACGTCAACGGCACTGGGCTTAGAATTTTTGTGAATTTCAACGAATTGTCGCCGATATTTCCGTTGCAGAAATGTTTACACTTTGATCGGAATTTTCTCCGCTAATATTTTCTCCAAGAATCCTTGTAATTTTAAGCTTCAATTTTTTCAAACTTTTGCGGGAATTGCTAAGTATTACTCATAAGTTTCCCATAAAATAATGAACAATTATACCCCAGGCAATAGTTTCCATTTGCTTCAAGAACTTTTTCTATTCCTAATAATTTTTTGCTTACACTCCGATCAGTCGTAATATATTCCAAATTCCGAATGAGGTGCGCCGTTATACTAGTGGTACTAGGGGATAGCGTATGGTCATGTACCAGGGATGCTACCGACTTCTGCATCTGCATTCGCAGAGCACCCGCATTATTCTGCATCCGCATCAGTTTTTGCGGAACTTATGCGGATGCAATTTTGCCAGTCGTAACATGAACTACGAATGTCGAAATTTGTAAACGAAGTCAGATTGCCGCGCATTTGTATTACCTGTTCCTCAGGAATGAAAGCGAGTTATTTGGTTGTTCGTTTCAGTATGTTCTTAGTAAAATATACGTGCTTGTGATTTAGTGCTTGCTTCGATTTAGCAATTATTGGAGATAGCTCCTCATATTTAAAGTGCGATTTGGCGTTATTTCAAAATTCATAATGAAGATAGTGCACATTGTAATATTTACAAAAAGATGTACTCTCGTAAAGGACGGACAACTACTTCATTAAAAAATCATCTGAAGTCGATGCACCCAGAAGAGTACTCTTTATTTGTAAATGCTGAAAATGAGCAGAAAACATAAACAAAATTATTAGGCCCAGGGTAGATTTAAAGTTTGAGGTTCATACTCTTTGCTTTTGAAGTTGTTGCATTACATAATAGTTGTCTAATCTTTCAATCGGCAAATATTAAAGACACGTATGTATCATGTTATTTTCTAATACTGCGTTAGACAAGTTTACTCCCGACATTTTTATCTTTGATATTATTATCTTACTTAATTTGCAAAATTTCGTTTGTTGCTCTCTATTAGGTAAGGTAACCACTCCACTTCAAAAAGCAAAAAAGCAGCAAACATTGATTCAATCATTCAAAAAAGAGAAACAATGGGATAAAGATTTTGAAAAATCTCAGAATATTGATAATTTATTCATTCAACTTTGTGGAAGGTCTGGGGTTTCGAAGACTCATCCAAGCGATAATGCCGAAATATAATCTAAGAGGACGTAGCTTTTTCACAGATTTTGTGTGTGAAGATTTGTATAAAAAAGTGGCTATTAAAGTGAAACAAATGATCGAGAATTAAGATTTCATATCATTTACAACGGATATATGGACGGACCCGAGCTCTAATGTTTCTTTACTAAGTTTGACATGTCATGGAATATCAAAAGACTTCAACCGCTTATCAATTACATTAAAGTGCGAGACATTTGATGATCATCATACAGGATATATAATTTCCAATAAATTTGACTCAATGCTTAACGAATAGAATATATTGAAGAATCAAGTGCATTGCACGGCTCGCCGCGATGAAGGGTCGAACATGACAAAAGCGATGGCTTTATCGAAATTCAATGACATTGACTGCACAGCGCATAAGTTTAAACATGCAATAATAACTGCCTTAAAGTCACAGCAAAAGCTTACTGTTATCCAACAAAAATGTAAAAAATAGCTACTCATGTCAGCCATTCGATAATTGCGCAAAAGCAACTGCATAAAATTCAGGAAAGGTTAAACCAACCTGTTTCAAGACTGCATTACCCAGTGGAATAGCACAATTTACATGTTCGAACGGTATTTTAACGTAAAAGGTGCCTTAAGTATTTGTAGCAATGACAATAACAATCTTCCTATTCTGCCGGAAGAATTAAAAATATAACGACGTTAAAATATGAAATTGCTGCTAAATTTTGTGACCTGGTGCATAACCTTGTATTTATTTACATTAACTACTTATAAAGATCCACGGCACAAGTGTAAATTTTTTAAACCCATTGTGAAAGAAATTGTTGAGTCTGAATTATTGAAGCTTGATAGAAGTGGGACAACGCATTCTAAAATTAATTTTGCGATGAAACTGAAAACATCATGCTCAACCGAAGAAGTTAGCGATCAAAAACCATCGACCAGTACATCTTTCAAACCGAATTTTCAGAACGACTTTGCTATGATGCTTGGCTCTTCAAGCGACGATGAAAGTGAAGTTTGGTTTAGCGCCAGTTATGATATGGCCATGAAATCACAGTTGAAAGACTATTGCAATGAAAAAAGGATCAGTATATACGAAAATCCTTTAAACTGGTGAATAATTTTTTAGCGGTGCAGGATTGATTTACGCAATCGATTGCATGCAAGAAAAGCGGCCAAACTGTTGTTTTTAAAATATAATTTTCCACTCCTGAAGTTTGATTACAAATCAATTTAAAAATAAATGCAAAGTTTCATTAAGTATATAATATACTTTATGAAAAACTCATGTTTTATTTCATTTAACGACTAATTAAAGATGAAATTAACTTTGCATTTATTTTAAATTTATGTAAAAAAATATATGTATATTTGAACATTATCTAATTTTTTTGCTGAACCATCCACATCCGCATCTGCATCTGCAGATGTTGCCTTGAAAAATTCGCATCTGCATCCGCATCTGCAGATCTGACGAAAAATGACATCTGTAACATCCCTAGTATGTACATGTTCTGATAAAGTTTCCGTAAATTGGTGGCATGGAGCATTGTCAGGGAACAGAATTATTTTTCGAAACCGAATTTTTTCATGTATTTTCGTCTGAAAATCTAACGTTCTTCCATTCCACAGTATTTCAGTCACTCGTGCCCTTTTTTTTGGAAGTAATAAGGCACTTGAGTAGATTTAGCTCTAAAGCAATGCGGATTCCTGCACTTTCCAATTGATCACAACATTTTTTCCATCTCATACATACTGCAAATAAATAACTAGGTTATTCGATTTTTACATTTTCTCCGTCTCTTGATGAATAATCTTTCAATACTGAAGGGAGAACTCCAATTCAACAGCAGCTGGATCATCGGTGGAATTATGCTCTCCATGAATCTGATGGGAAGATTCATACTCGTTTTGCTGCCAACCCCACAGCCGCAGCACAGCACAGGTCGTAGCATAAATAGCGCAGATTGTATTCTTGAGCTACCGAATTGGAGTTTTGTTTTCCTGTCTATGCAACTGGTCTTCAGTATAGTCAAGACGGAATAGAAACATTTGTTAGCGAGCTATATTGTTCGTTTTATTTCGTCAGTTTGATTGCATTTTGGTTTGAGTGAAATTAAACGACGGCGTAGCAGAACTGTGTCGGGAGGTGGAAAAAGAAGACTTAAGCAAAACGCTCGCAGGAAGCTTGTGGTAGGAGACAGACAAATCATGAAGATACATAACAGAAGGAATGTCAGAGGAAGTTTTAAGGAAGTTGATACAGGACCAGCTTTCAGCTTTATAGCTGTATAAAAATAACTTTTTGAAAAGCCCGACATTGTGGCCTTTCCCTCATCTATGGAGTATGCGTATTCAAGCTTGGACCGGCGGCCGATTATAGCTCTGCATGACCCAGAATGTGTAGATAATGCTTGCTGCGTGATTGCGACGCTCATTGAAAATTCCAAGAGCGTGTTCTCGCATTACACGTTACTAGGGGGAATTTGTGCCGCTGCTTGGACTGGCAACTAAGCTTGCCCCTGCGTGCCTCTTAATGAGTAGTATCCTATACATTTTACTTGCCTGTAATTATTTAAAATGCTCTGAAGTTTTCAACTTTCCGTTTTATATAGCAAACCTTACGCAAGTCAATGTATGCTCGAAAGTTCTTTTCCCCAAATTTTTGCGAATAATGTTCATAGGTAAATTATGGACTTTTTGGAAAACAGTTTTCAAGTGTTACATCTGCATTGCTGAGAATATGCTGCTAGAATGCATTACAGTGATTCCTGTTGGGTATGGCCCGACTTCGTGCTTTACAAACACAAGAGCAAAAAGGGACAATACATCAAAGGCTCAATTGTCAATGAGAAATCATCGAGCTTATCGTACAGGTCGACAACGTGATAATCTTCGTCGCGCAAGAAGAAATTCTTTTTTTTATACTACAAGGTGGTTCAATGAAGGTAATCGACCCGTTTCGATTCGCTTGAATAGGGCAAATGCTCTGCTGCCACGTGAATTACATTCATTTCAATGCAATAAAAGTAGTTTTCATTTTGATTTTTGTGTATTTATTGAATTAAATTCATTTTGATCTTTAACAAAAAAACTGAATTTAATTCAGCTAATAAGTTAAAATAACATTAATTGATTCTGAGGCGGTACGAAGTTCGCCGGGTCAGCTAGTAATTAATAAAAATCATTTAATATCAATGACAATCAATTATGGTCGGGTAAAATTGTATTAATTATAGTCAGGTAAATCGTGATTTTCCAATGATTATATCTGGGTTTTGCTAGTAAGTGATTTGATCTTATCCAGGTGCAAATGTACGAAATCATACACAGGAAAACTTCAGGTACAAAAAAAAAACATAGATGAATAGCGGGTGTTCCCTTTATCCGGGGGTTGTATACGGAACTACTGTATACGCGAAATAAATGAATTCAAACCAATTCACTAATTCCTATATTTCTCCATTTTATAAAAGTTTAGAGATTAAAAATAATCTTACTTCTAAAATTCACTAATTCAATCTAACATTTTCAGGGCGCTGGTAATCTCAGCTATAATGCAGTGCCGAAGGATCATATATCAACAATTCTCCCAACTGTAATCGATTTATTCTCGAAAGTCTTCGAAACTGAAATACAGGAAAAAGTTCTCTGTCATTCTTTAGAAATGTTTAGTTTATGGTCAGTTAATTTTCGAGATGTACTGCCAACACGAATCATGGATATTTTCAAAAAAGGCTTGGAAATGAAATCGACATCTCAATCTGTACGGGTTTCCTATTTGCAATGGCTTTTGGCATGCCTTGAAAATGGTCGTTTATCTGAAGATGTAGATCTGTCGCCATTACTTGTAAAAACCGTAGAAAAGGCTAGTCAAAACACAACACAGCTTCCTTTAGTCGCAGAAGCTGTTTGCGCCGTCTGTATTATTTTGAAAACGGAAACAGAAGACCAAAGTGTTCAGAAACTCAGTTCGTTTTGGAATGTTATTTTGGACATGAACAAACAAATATTCGTTTCGGAAAGGTTTTTGATATCAGCTCCTAGCGATACACTTTGTTATGTAATGCTAATGTCAGTGAAGTTACTTGCAGAACATTTCAGCAAACTGAAAGGTGATCCGCAACCGTTATTTAAATCGATAATTTATAGCATAACATCTTCATCGAGCAAAGTCCGCAGTTACTGCCTGAAACTTATACCTGAAATTATTAGTAATGCAAGTGGCGTAACCTACGCTAAAACTCTTTTGAATGAAATGAAGAACTACATTCAGCAGGCGAAAATCATTTATGAAGGTGACCATACGACAGATGAAGGTTACATCCCGTCGCACGCATTTGCAGATGCCATAAGAGCTCTATGCCAATTCAAGGAAATCACTTCTGCAGACGCTCAAACTATCGCACTAAACAGTTTGCTATGCTCTCATCATCAGGCTTGTGCTTTAAATGACAATGAACTGTGGGAGACAGTCGTTCGAGATGTCTTGCGTTTGGATCCGAAATCATTCATTTCCCTTAACATTGCCCAAATCCGTGAAATACTTCTAGACAACTACGAACCGAACAGAATGTATGAAAATGCTTTAGCTAGCATGACGAAAATCTGCCCCGACATTATCCTTCCGATAATAATAAGCAAAGTAACGACGGAACTAAACAACCCCGATATGTCCAACGTAACTGATGACGAATACTTTACATACCTCACGCCTGATGGTGAGCTCTACGATAAATCGGTAATCCCCAACAACGAAGATATATACCAGACGGCAGGTCTTAAAAGAGAAAACAAGGCTTACAGCTACAAAGAGCAGATGGAGGAGCTACAACTGCGCAGGGAGATCGAAGAAAAAAGACGTAAAGAAGGCAAATCGAAGCCTCCGACGTTGACGCCCAAGCAACAGGAAGCAATTAAAAACCAAACAGCAAAGGAAGCGGCCATTAAGAGCAAATTGCGTGTGCTGAATGGCAAAATAACTGCTCTTGTATCGATTGTTCGAGCTGCCTGTGCTGGAAATCAACAACAAGTATCGTTATACTTTTCGAAACTACTCGGTTCCATCCTGCGAGTATTGCAGTCACCACTGGCTGCTTCTCCGCTTCTCGATCTTTACATGTTCCTTAGAACCACTTGTTTTAACAGCACTTTATCTGAACTGGGACATTCACTTGCGATATCTACAATAAGACTATGCAAACCTCATTGCGATTTAAATGAAGACTGGCAAACGGAGGATCTCTACGAGAATGTTATTAACACATTGTATAAATTCTATAATCAAACAGTAAGGAAGAATGCTGACACTGACACATTCGAGGAGGGTCTCTTACCTGCTCCAGCGTTTTGTTATGCCTTTGAATTTCTGAAGCGAGCGGCTTATGTGAAACCGATTACGGGAGACGAGAGTCTATTGCTGATTGTAATCGAACTTATCGAAAAACACGGCCAAATTAAAGGTGACACTGTGAATGGTGAACCAACTGACTACAAGCATCCGAAATACATGCCGCGATTGGAAATGCTTCGCCTACTTGTTGCGTTTAGTAGTAAGTACCGGGGAAGAGTTCAAAGTAACGCAGTTGCTGCATTATTGGAGGTTGCGGAAAGCAGCTCCGGTAACGAATATTGTGCAACGGCTAGCAAAGAGGAAATAGAAGTCCTCTTGTTGGCCCTTCAACATAGTTTGGAAGCGGTGAGGGATGTGGCGCTAAGAGCTCTATCGATTATTGTAAAAACACTGCCCGGTTTCGATGAGGACTACAATTTTGCAATGCAGCTAACACGACGGTTTTGGGTAGCGAAACACGATATATCCGAAGACAATCGCCAGTTAGCTGAGAAGCTATGGGAAGAAGCAGGCTTTGAAGTGCCATTAATGATGTACGAAGAGCTTATGGGAGACGTCATTCACCCGGAGCCTTGCATTCAGAAGGCAGCCGCGGTAGCATTTGTAGAAATATTGAAGGTTGACGGATCGCTGGTTCAGACGATCCTTGATCAGCTTTTGGAAATATATCAGGATAAACTGACAATGATTCCACCGAAACTGGACCAATTTGGCCGTGAAATCGATCCCGCCATTGATCAATGGGGTCCACGCCGTGGTGTGGCCATCGCAATTTCTCAAATCGCTCAATTCTTTACGCTGAGTGATGTAGATCGGATAATTCAATTTATGGTCTCACAGGGTCTTGGAGATCGAGAAGAGATAGTGCACAAAGAAATGCTGGCAGCAGCTCTGACCATTGTTGATCTTCACGGAAAAGAGAGAATTGCGAAACTGCTTCCAGTGTTCGAAGGGTTTCTGGATAAAGCACCTGATTCCAGGAGCTACGATAATATCCGTCAAGCTGTCGTCATTCTCATGGGATCACTGGCAAGGCATCTGGACAAAGACGATGCCAGGATCCAACCCATAGTGAAACGTTTGCTTTCGGCTCTTTCGACACCATCTCAACAAGTGCAGGAGGCAGTTTCGAATTGTTTACCACATTTAATGCCATCTGTGAAAGACGAAGCGCCTGCTATGGTTAAGAAGCTGATGCAACAACTGGTCAAGTCAGAGAAGTATGGTGAAAGACGTGGTGCTGCCTATGGCTTATCCGGTATCGTAAAAGGTCTTGGAATCCTGTCACTGAAGCAATTAGATATCATGTCAAAGCTGACACAGCACATTCAAGACAAGAAGAACTATAAAGCGCGTGAAGGTGCTCTGTTTGCATTCGAAATGCTGTGTACGACTTTAGGTCGGTTATTCGAGCCATACATTGTACACGTCCTACCGCATTTGCTGCAATGTTTTGGTGATTCGTCTCAGTATGTGCGACAAGCTGCTGATGATACAGCAAAGGTGGTGATGGGCAAACTGTCGGCTCATGGTGTGAAGCTAGTGTTACCGTCTTTGTTAAATGCTCTTGACGAGGATTCATGGCGCACGAAAACAGCATCCGTCGAACTTCTGGGTGCAATGGCCTACTGTGCTCCCAAACAACTATCTTCATGCTTGCCAAGTATTGTGCCGAAACTTATTGAAGTTCTAGGAGATTCGCACACAAAAGTGCAAGAAGCTGGCGGCGATGCTTTAAAAGTTATTGGCTCAGTTATCAAAAATCCAGAAATCCAAGCAATTGTTCCTGTTTTGCTGAGTGCATTAGAAGACCCGTCGAAAAATACTTCAGTGTGTCTTCACAGCTTGTTGCAGACGAAATTCGTTCATTTCATCGACGCTCCTTCTCTAGCGCTGATCATGCCGGTGGTACAAAGAGCGTTTATGGATCGTTCTACCGAGACCCGTAAAATGGCAGCGCAAATTATTGGCAACATGTACTCCTTGACCGACCAGAAAGATCTGACTCCATATTTGCCAAATATCATACCTGGACTGAAAGCATCGCTCCTGGATCCTGTGCCAGAAGTTCGTGCTGTCTCAGCTCGTGCTTTGGGTGCTATGGTTCGTGGAATGGGCGAGTCTTCGTTCGAGGATCTTTTGCCATGGCTGATGAAAACTTTGACATCGGAAACAAGCAGTGTGGATCGGTCTGGTGCAGCACAAGGCTTATCCGAAGTAGTAGGCGGACTGGGAGTGGAAAAACTGCACAAACTTATGCCAGAAATTATTGCGACTGCTGAAAGAAATGATATTGCGCCACATGTTAAAGACGGCTATATAATGATGTTTATTTATATGCCAGGAGCTTTTCCGAAGGAATTCACTCCTTACATTGGACATATTATCAACCCTATTCTGAAAGCGTTGGCTGACGAAAATGAATACGTGCGGGAAACGGCTCTGAAGGCAGGTCAGCGAATCGTAAATTTGTATGCTGACTCTGCTGTGGCGCTTTTACTGCCTGAACTCGAAAAGGGTCTCTTCGATGATAATTGGCGAATTCGTTTCAGCTCGGTCCAACTTCTGGGTGATCTTTTGTATCGCATTTCTGGTGTGTCAGGCAAAATGACAACGGAAACAGCCAGTGAAGATGACAATTTCGGAACAGAACAGTCACATTCAGCTATTATAACATTCTTGGGAGCTGAGAGGCGTAATCGTGTTTTGGCCGGACTGTACATGGGGCGTAGCGATGTCTCGTTGATGGTTCGGCAAGCAGCTTTGCATGTATGGAAGGTAGTTGTAACAAATACACCTCGTACTTTGCGCGAAATACTACCAACCCTGTTCGGGCTTTTGCTAGGTTGCCTAGCCAGTACTAGCTACGACAAGCGACAAGTAGCTGCTAGAACACTTGGCGACCTTGTTCGAAAACTGGGCGAACGAGTCCTTCCAGAAATCATCCCAATCCTAGAACGTGGTTTGAACTCTGACCAAGCAGATCAGCGCCAAGGTGTCTGTATCGGGCTCTCTGAAATTATGGCATCGACATCTAAAGATATGGTGACAGCGTTTGTTAACAGTTTAGTGCCGACAGTGCGTAAAGCTCTCAGTGATCCACTGCCAGAAGTTCGCCAAGCCGCAGCAAAGACTTTTGATTCGCTGCACTCAACGGTAGGCTCGCGGGCGTTAGATGATATACTGCCGTCTATGTTGCAAGGCCTATCCGATCCAGATACCGAGGTTGCGGAAAATACACTGGACGGCCTTCGTCAAGTGATGGCTATAAAGTCGAGAGTGGTTTTGCCATATTTGGTGCCGCAATTGACTGCCGCTCCAGTCAACACTAAGGCTCTGTCAATTTTAGTTTCAGTAGCCGGCGAAGCGCTGACAAAATACTTGCCTAAGATCTTGGCTGCCCTGCTTCAGGCTTTGGCAAACTCTCAAGGAAAACCAAACGAATCGCAAGAATTGGAATATTGTCAAGCAGTGATCCTGTCTGTTAGTGATGAAACAGGCGTCAGAATTATTATGGACACATTGATGGCGGCGACAAAATCGAGTGATCCGGCCTCAATGAAAGCTGCCGCAACTCTGCTCTCGGTATTCTGCACACATTCTCCCGGGGACTATTCGCAGTATGTACCGCAGCTTCTTCGTGGACTCCTTCGACTATTTGCTGACTCTGATAAAGAAATTCTTCAGAGGTCCTGGGATGCATTGAATGCAGTAATAAAGACTTTGGACTCTGCACAACAAATTGCACATGTTTCTGATGTGCGGCAAGCTGTTCGATTCGCTGCCAGTGACTTGAAAGGTGGAGAATTGCCTGGCTTCTGTCTACCAAAAGGTATATCACCACTCTTACCAGTATTCCGAGAAGCAATATTGAATGGATTGCCCGAAGAAAAGGAAAACGCTGCACAAGGCTTAGGAGAGGTAATTGCTTTGACCAGTGCTCAGTCTTTGCAGCCGTCAGTTGTCCATATTACTGGACCACTTATTCGTATTCTTGGCGATCGTTTCAACGCGGGAGTAAAGGCTGCTGTTCTGGAAACACTGGCCATTCTGCTGCATAAGGTCGGAGTTATGTTGAAACAGTTCTTGCCGCAGCTGCAAACAACCTTCCTAAAAGCTCTCCACGATCCCAGCAGAATTGTACGCATGAAGGCTGGCCAAGCATTAGCCGAGTTAGTTGTGATCCATACCAGAGCGGATCCATTGTTTGTCGAAATGCACAACGGCATCAAAGCCAGTGATGATTCATCGATTCGGGAAACGATGCTTCAATCAATGCGCGGCATCATAACACCCGCTGGAGAAAAAATGACAGATCCGTTGCGGAAGCAGGTCTACGTCACTCTGTGCTCAATGCTAGCCCATCCGGAAGATGTAACGCGAAGTGCAGTCGGTGGCTGTCTGGGTGCTTTATGCAAATTCATGACACCGGATCAGCTGGATGATGCCATGAAATCGCATATTTTGAATGAGGACTGTGCAGACGATTTAACTCTTAAACATGGCCGAACCGTTGCTTTATTCGTGGCGCTGAAAGAAACTCCCAGTACAGTGTATACGCCTAACTATGAAGCGAAAATTGTGAAAGTTTTAATATCGTGCATAGCTTCAGATAAAGTGAACATTGCCCGCAACGGTATTCGCGGAACGGGATATCTTCTCCAGTACTGCCTCAATGAAGGACTGCCAATTCCACAACAACTTGTCGTCCCCTTTGTACGTGCAATGAACCACAGTAGTCATGAAGTGAAACAGATTGTGGCACAAACCTGCAACTATCTTGCGAAAGTCGTCCCGGCAGACAAAACAGCACCCGAACTGCTTAAACCTGTAATTCCCATGCTAGTAAATGGTACCAAGGAAAAGAACAGCTACGTTCGGTCAAATTCAGAAATAGCCTTGTGCTCTATCCTCAGACTAAAGTCCGGTGAAGATACTTATCAGAAATGTCTACAGTTGCTGGAAGCCGGGGCACGTGACTCACTGAGCGAGGTAGTGAGTAAAGTGCTGAGAAAAGTTGCCATCCAACCAGTCGGAAAAGAAGAGGATCTCGACGATACCATTCTTTCTTGATTGCCATTCTCGTTTTTCGCTTATATTATAACTACGATATATAGAATCGTAAACTCAACTGATCCCACAGATTACGGTTCATACTATTCGGACTATTTGTACGTTTGTAATGAGTTTTGTATGATTATTTTGTTTAGCGTAAAACAATATTACAGATATTTGTCGAAAGACGGCGGTTATGTTTCATCTTGTACTATTCATAGCAGTTTTCACTATGATTTGACATCAAACACAGGCAACAATCAACATCAATTCCATACGATATGGCTTTATAGAGTTTTTCTAATAATCGTATGTATTAAATGTAAATTGGATATTTGTTACATTTCTTATATATTATTATTGTATTTTAATTTAAATATAAGTCATGTATGTGATACCTACTACAAATCTTGTTTTAATTTTGTGTATGAGTAGTATTCTATTTATCTTTACGATTTGAATTTCAAGCAAACTTAACATTGCTTCATGCTGGCTTACAAGATGATGGGGACGAAGACCAATCCAATAATTTGTAATGATTCTGTAAAAACGCAAACTCATAGTTAGAGGTATCGTAAAATATACTTGGTCATTGGAATGTGATGATTTTTATTCGTTTATGCACCAGCTGAAGCATTTCCTGTTAAAGGAGCTATTCGCTAGACTACATGGAAAGGCAAAATATCAGGGAATCGAACTGAATGGGAAACTAACTAGAGACAATCATCTAAATAAAACAACACTCAAAGGCACTAAGGCTCAAAGTACTTTCAGCAACAAATGGTGAGACCTAAGATCTTTTACGGGTCAGCGGTGAAGTGGAAGAAAACCGCACTAAAAACTGCTATAAACAGCCTGATCAAACTTCGAGTGACAGCTTACCTCCGGATAACATGAGCAACGAACTAAACCCCAACGGCAGGTATAGAGGCCCACCTAAACTTTGAACCGGTACATTTCAAAGACAGGCAATTAGCTCAGAACTTAATTTTGATACTAGGTTGCCTCCTGCAAAAAACCGGAGTTGCCTTATGTCCTTACGGTAGAAGCCTGCGTCATCGAATAGGCAGTAGCGTCAGTCTTATTAGTCTATTAGTTATGTCCAGGTTGTATGTACCAGTCTATTAGTTATGTCTGTTTAAACTTTTGTTTCATATTTGAACCGGTTATTTGGGAAACCCCATGATTCACATTTTTTCAAAATTGACTTTCTGTTAGAAATCGATATTTAAGCTCAAGACTCACTATATGGTCTCCCCTAGGTAGCAGGAGAGGTACGAGTTGGCTATGCATTGGAGAAACAACATAAGTCAGTGACTTATGTTGTTTCTCCTCCGCAGCAACAATAGCGCTAGTGAAGCGCATTCATCAAAAACACTTTCTGATAAATCATGCAATCTGCTTCGGTAATTTCATTATCAGCTCTGTTATCAAAGAGCTCTCTACGTCTTCTGTTAGTTATGTAATTTTGGAATATTTATCTTGTTGTTTTAACATCATTATTTAAAAAATGAGTGAAAGTGAGACTGACAGTGGCCATATCTGTAGACGAAAAAAGCAAGGTATTAAAAGGCCATATGAATACAAAAGTGAAGTTATTAAAAAAGCAAGAGTGAAGAGCGTTGAGTATGTTAATTGTAATGGAAAAAATGTTCCTGCTGTATTACCACCATTGTCTAAAAATTGCAAGTAAGTATATACCTACCATTTATCTAAAATTATAATTTTTTAAAATCGGCCTATGCTAAAGTGATTATGCTTCTCTTTTAGGTGCTCGAAGGAATGCGTTTTAATTTTTACAACTGACGAAAAAGAAATTTAGAGAACTGAATACGAAAAACGAGCAACATTGCTATCTACAAGGACTCATTTGTGTAAGCAAGGTAAAACAACGGCGTAGAAGAAAGATAGTTGAAGAGTCCTCAAAGCCAAATAGAAGCAACACCTATATTTATTCATTTTCCACCTCGAATAAAAAAGTGATTGTTTGTAAAATAGCCTTCTGTTATCTATATGGAATAACAGTTGAGAAGTTTAGAAGGCTTTGCTTTCTTCTTAGTGCTGGAAAGTCGCCCGGTGACAAACGAGGGAAATGCGCACCGTGAAATGCAATTGCTGGGATTGTTACAGATGCTATTCGCGAGCATATCAAGTCTTGTCCTACTAAGTTGGCTCATTACACCACAAAAGAGAAGCTTTACTTAAATGAGAAACTGAATATAACCACTATGCACAATATGTTTATACAGAAATCTCCTAATAATTGAACAGTCAAGTATTCATATTATAGAAAGGTTTTTAAAGATTTTGACCTGTCCTTTGGCAGACCACAGATCATACTTATACCTGTGAAGAGCTTTCCACGAAAATTCAAAGTAAAGTATTAAATGATAATGCAAAAAATTGACCAATTACGCCTTGAAAAAAAATGTTCCGAACACATGAAAGTTATTGTAGAAATGACCAAGTCGAATGAAGAAGTTGGAGCCATCACAGTCGATTATATGCAATACTTACTATTACTTCAGATTCCGGTGCAAGAGGTGTTTTATTAAATAACAGTAAACGTTTTTTGTATTCACGATCTCAAAAATGGTCAGGCAACATTTTTCTTGTATTATAAGGGTAATGGCACTAAGGGGCCGTATGAGGTGTGTTCATTTCTTATGCGGTATTTCATGGAAAACAGGAAATCGGTAAAATACCATACTAATATCAAAAACCATACTATCTTGAGATTGCTTTCTGCTCTGACTTATTTGGAAAAGTCCAACACTATTGACCATTACTTTTCTATCAGAAACCATTCGTTCCTCCCTTGTGATACGGATTTAGCGGTGTTGAAAAGAAAAATAAAAAGAACAGACCGGATATATATTTTATATACGATTTTTTGATTATTAAAATTGGTGGTTTCGGTACTACAAAAGGACCATGCTGTCTTTAGAATCCGGTGATAGAAATACTCCAAGGAAGCAAAAAGTTTAGCGAAAAATTAGCCAATTTACGCACTTTGGACACTTTGGACAAACTTGGTTATAGCACGCCTGTTTATCAAGAGCGTAACAACACACACTTTCAGACTAAACAATAACAACAGAAACCCACTAAAACTGCCTGAATCACTGTTGTATCCCAATAGTAAAATAGCAATGAATTACAAGAAAATTGCCGATGTACGAAAGTTACAAAGCTATAAACCAGATGATGATAAAATTCAGTCACTTTACAATCAAATATTCAACTGGCCTACAACCACAATGAGTGATGATGAAGATGATTGATATTATGACGTTGTTTACTTTTTATGTTTTTTGTTTTACCTTTATGAGGTTTTTACATTTTTTGGTGACTTTGAACTTTTATGCTGTTTTTAACGTGAAAAAAAATAATACATATTTCTAAATACATCATTTCTATAATAAATTTGCTTTTTTACACTGTCCTATACCTACAAATTAATATATGTATTTGAGAAACCCCAGAAGTCATAGCACTTTGAAACTCGCTCAAAAAAAAAAGGGCAGAAAAATGTATCAACGTACATTTAAGAGGGATATTCGATTTAAGAAATTAGGAAGTAAACAATTTGGCTTGTGCTGAAACAGTTTTTTTTTAATTTGCCAAAAGTTAAGGTCAGTTGACTTATGGGATTTCTCAAATAACCGGCTCATTTGAACTTCATTTAATTCTAAATAATGAAATGTCTTTATCTTGCGACACTACAATATGTATAATATTGTTGTGATCTATCGTTGAACACCTTCCGTGAGTTCGATATTCTTCACATTCGTGAAATAAAACAGTTTCTTTTTAAAAACACTAATTACACTTTTATTCACACTATTATAAACACTATTAATTATTTACACTTTATATTCGCACTACTATAATCTCGCGTTACAATTTAACACTTTTTCAATTTAATTATCGCACTATAATTACTCGCACTTTATCGCTTTTAATTAATCGCGCCCGGATACACTAAACTGCTGTATCGCGCCTTTACGCTGTCTTCGCTATCTACTAACTGATCGCCAGCTCCTCTCGCGGCGGTATTTATAGTCTCTTGTCGTGTGTCTCGGGTTCTCGAAGCCTCCTGATCTGGCTTCTGGAAAGCTATTGTGAACGTTTGTTACCGTTGCCATGTGAGTCAGGTTTGGGGCTCTGGAATGTTCCCTTTTTACTTTCTAGAGGACTCTGTCTGCGACTTGTTTACAAATTGCATGTACGAGACACATGTATCCGACATATATTTCTCGCAGATTCTCAAACTGGTTTCTAGAGAATTAATTTACGTTGTTTTTCGTTGTTTTGAATTACATGTATGAAATACATGTATGAGATGTATTTTGAGTATTTCCTAGCCGTTTTTAGCATTTTCTGGCGCCGCTACAACTTGTTTGGCGTGCATGCAACACTACCCCCTCCTTAGGCCTGTTCGTCCCGAACAGATTCGTCGTCATCCATTGCGTTATTTCCATGGTACGGGGCAAGTCGGTCTAGGTGCACAACCTTCATTTTCAACCGGTGTTTTCGATGTGTCGGCCAGACACCCTCGTCACGCCGTTCTCTTGTCGATAGAGCCTAGAGACTGTGATGATGGTTCTGGGGTCAACAATTCCACGAGCCAACCTCCGACCCATGAGGTTGGCTCTTACTGGTTTCCCGCCGCTTCCGAAGAAGAGACGGCTACGTTCACCGAACCAGCCTCGTTCCTTTGTCGCCATCGCGCTGCACACCCTTCGCAAAACCTTGTCTTCAATTTCCTTCGGCAGTCACGCCTCAAGTGCCCTTTTTCTCCACAGTTCCAACATTGTGGAGCTCCGCTTGTCGGTGATTCTCGGCTGACCTCGGCTCTTTGGCATACACACTCTTCGTACACTTCACGAACTCTAACGTTACTGCGTGATGCCCGTTTTACCGATTCGTAAGTTAGAGCGTAGGCCAAAGTATCCCTCAGCGTTCGATTATTTGTCAATCGAAGTGCTTGTTGGAGCTCTTCATCACGAGCTGCCTGGATGAAAGCGTCCTTCGCTGTCTCGTCCCGATGATCTGGATTTGAAGCAGGATAAGACAGAAGTGTCAAGCGCTCGATGTCCTGAGCCAGCTGCTGCAAGGTCTCTCCCGGTTTCTGTGTGCGTGTCCTCAGCTGCGCACGATGAATTTCCTTTAAGTGGTCTTCGCCATACCGCATATCCAAGGCACTCGCCAGGCTGCAATAACTGGAGTAATTGTCGACCGACATGGTTTGCAGTACGTCCACCGCGGATCCTCTCAAAGACACCATCAGTGAGGTCGCACGTTCTTCATCGTTCCAGCGGTTAACTTTTGCAACAGCCTCAAATTGCTTCTTGTAGTTGGTCCAAGAAGTTTGCCCATCAAATGTTGGTGGCTTAAGTGCCTTGATGCCACTTGATTCTGTTGGCACAATTCCTACGGCCTTCACGCGTTGAAGATCCAATTTCATCTGGTCCATTCCTTCTTCAATACCAACCAACTTTTTGTCGAACTGTTGTTCCACTTCCGTTACTCGACTCTCTAATTGCTGTTTAACTTCTGAAACCTGCTGTTGGAACTGTTGTCTGATTTCTACCAGCTGCTCCTCACTCTTCCTCGCATGTTCTTCTAACTGTTCCTTAATGTCAACGGCTTGCTGGTCGAGCTTCTGGGCTTGCTGGTCGAGTTTCTGATCAAGTTTCTGATCCAGGTTCGTGGCCTGTTGATCCAGTTTCTGATCCAGACTCATGGTTTGCTGTTCGAATTTTTGACCGATGTCCTGGGACATCTTCAGCAGTAAATCCATCACCGGGTTTTTCTCCTCGCTGCTTTCTTCCTCTTGAACAAACTCCTGGCTGATTTCTTCGTCCGGGAATTCAAATGTTTCCGGATCGTTACCTTCGGTGCTCAAAGCCTCCCTGAGCCGTGACAGTAGCGCCGTCTTGTTCCCAGACGTTGAAAGTTCACGTTTCCGGCACTCCACCTTTAACTCTGCCAATGTCAACTCGTTCACTAATTTCGGCATTGTTTTTCGATTAGTCCACACGACTTTTCACAATTATCACTTTAGTCCACTCAACTTTTCACAAAGTTCAATTAGTCCGCACAATTTACAATGCTCACTGTCCGAAACTTTTAAAACTTTTTATTTAGTCCGCGCACTTATTAATTTTCACTTTTCACACGAATTCACTGTCCGTAATTTCTCTAAGAGTCACTTTTTAAATCACGAACGCGACAGAATCCCTTATTTCTGACACCAGTTGTTGTGATCTATCGTTGAACAACTTCCGTGAGTTCGATATTCTTCACATTCGTGAAATAAAACAGTTTCTTTTTAAAAACACTAATTACACTTTTATTCACACTATTATAAACACTATTAATTATTTACACTTTATATTCGCACTACTATAATCTCGCGTTACAATTTAACACTTTTTCAATTTAATTATCGCACTATAATTACTCGCACTTTATCGCTTTTAATTAATCGCGCCCGGATACACTAAACTGCTGTATCGCGCCTTTACGCTGTCTTCGCTATCTACTAACTGATCGCCAGCTCCTCTCGCGGCGGTATTTATAGTCTCTTGTCGTGTGTCTCGGGTTCTCGAAGCCTCCTGATCTGGCTTCTGGAAAGCTATTGTGAACGTTTGTTACCGTTGCCATGTGAGTCAGGTTTGGGGCTCTGGAATGTTCCCTTTTTACTTTCTAGAGGACTCTGTCTGCGACTTGTTTACAAATTGCATGTACGAGACACATGTATCCGACATATATTTCTCGCAGATTCTCAAACTGGTTTCTAGAGAATTAATTTACGTTGTTTTTCGTTGTTTTGAATTACATGTATGAAATACATGTATGAGATGTATTTTGAGTATTTCCTAGCCGTTTTTAGCATTTTCTGGCGCCGCTACAACTTGTTTGGCGTGCATGCAACAATATATACATTCCGACTTTACGTTGCAGTTTTCGCTGCCATTAGGCCGTGACCTTAATTCTCCTAAACCCTTGGTGTTCCGAAGAGAAAATAAAATGAATCATGGTATATATTCCATAGAAGACAGTTTTTTCAAGAAGCAAGAAGGAAGTCAAATAGGACGATAGTTGGAGATGGGGGTTTTAAACAGTGGATTAATATTAGAAACTTCCTAAGCAGAACGAAAAAGGTCGGATGATAGGATCAAAGGATAGAGAGGGGGACGCACAATGACGAAGACGTGGATTACGCAAAAAAAATCAAGACTGTGTAATAAGTTCTTAGCTTCAATCAGATTTGTATGGATTAGAGAAAGCGAAGGAGGAAAATAACGGGAATCAGAGGGATATAAAATTGGGAAAAGCTACTAAAGGAAGAAGAAATGAAGCTTACGGAAAAATTACATGCATCCCGCAGAGCTAAGGAGATAGAGCCGTTGGAAGCAACATGATTCGAAATGGAAGTATTTTTCTTCAGACAAAAAGGTTTAGTGTTGCAAGGAAATATATAATTTAGAGCTTGGTGTTGCAAGAAAGTAGTTGCATTATTATTGTAGTTGAGGAAAGCAAGGTTAAGGGGAGAATTTGATAATCGAAACGTTTTCCGAGCAACGTTTTCCAGTTGGATTGCTCTCAAAACATGTAAGGAGAACCAAAGAGGATGTGTAGATTTACGAATATAAAAGACAGGGGTATAGATTGAGATTAGGTCATGAAGTTAAGAATAAAATTTGGAAAGTGGAAGTACGAAAACTAATTACTTTTATCAAGTTCAGCTGTTATTCCTGGGTAATTAACCCTAAAAAATTATACCGAGAAGCAACTGAAGGTTATGCTAGCGGGATATAGAGAGAGGAGGGTGGTGAGAGTTTATTAAACCATAAAGATGGATCACGGTGGATACATATATTTTTTTATTTTTACTATCGTCTACACAAATAGATACATATCCAATCAATAACAAAGATTAGACAGGGAATAAACTTCAAATCAAGATAAGAATAAAAATTAAATATTGTAAATACCAGACTTCAAAAAAAGAAGAAGAAAGAATAAAAAGATTATAAATTCAATTAACCAAATCATACAAAAAGCAGTAAATAAAAAGAATTGTAATTTTGTAAAGAGATGAAATTGGACGATAATTAGAGAAGTGATTGAGCAACTTATTTAATTTATTTTGTCAGATAGAAAACTTGCTCTTAATTATTTTTAAAAGTTCGAAACGAAGGTGGAAGAAAACCAATATTTAAACAGTTATGTTGCCTAGGCAAGCGTAAAAAGAAAGAATAAAAATCGGTGTAAGTACGAGGAAACATTACGTTGAAGGTAAATGAAGACATCCTAAAACGTTCTGAGTCACGAATAGAACACTGCCCACTGGGCATATACAGTTACTCCCGAAATTGAGCGTACAGGCAGCCAAAAAACGTATTTCGTTGCAATTAACAAGTTAAAAAATGTTTTTATTAAAAAATCTTTCTGCAAATAAAGAGTTTACCTTATTTCAAGGAATGCTTGCAAAGCAAACAAATAAAAAAAAAATTTTTCTTAGATTATTATATTAAAACTAAAATACCATTAAAATAAAAATTAGCAATATTGAGCGTACACTTCACAAAAATATTATAGAAACATAAAAAAACACTCATGAACTTAATACTTTGTATGACCTACTTTTGTAGCCGCCGGGGAATTGATTCTACCAACTTTTTTGTACAAGAAGAAGGAATGTTTTCCCAAACTTCCCGTATCTTCTGTTTCAACTCATTTTTGTTCGTAGGATTCATACTTTTCAGGCGTTTCTTTATTTCATGCCATAGATGCTCGATCGGATTGAGATCTGGGGACTGTGGTGGAGTTTTTAGTTGTTTTTCGACATTGTACAAAAGCCATTCACTAACTATGTGGGAAGTATGCTTCGGGGCATTATCCTGTTGAAAGCAGAATTCCGAAGATAAATTTAATTTTTGTGCTGATTGATGCAGATGCCGTTTTAGTACATCGAGGTATTTCATTTTGGCCATAGTCGATTCAATAAATTCCAAATTCCCGGTTCAATTTGCAGCCATAGAGCTCCATAGCATAAGACTACCACCCCCATGCTTCACAGTTGGCCTAAATTTTTTCTTCTTGAGTTCCGTGTTAGGTTCTCTCCCTTACTATTTGCTTCCCGTCAGAGCCAAATAAATTAACTTTTGTTTCATCTGTGAAAATGACGCTCTCCCAAAAGCTGTGAGGCAAATTTACATGTGTTTTTGCAAACTCCAAACGTTTTCTTTGATTTGCGACAGATATGAATGGCTTTTTCCGAGCAGCTCTTCCATTCAAATTATTTCAACGCAAAACCGTTTCTGAACCTTTTCTGTGGAAACTGCCTTTTCAAGCGTCGTGAGCACTTCCGCAGTCAATTTCGGAACACGTGTTTAAGGATTTGCCCTTACCTTGCGAACAATGAGCCGTTCATCATGTTGTGAAAGAATTTTCTTTCTTCCTCTTCCAGACCTGTTCTTTAAGGTTCCATCGTATTTCCACTTATTTATAATTTTTTGAGTTGTAGAATGTGTCCGGCCAACCATTTCTCCTATCTCCCGAAATGATTTACCCTTGCGGCACAGCTTAACAATAAGCTCTCTAGTCGAAATATCTGTTTGCTTTCGCTTAGCTCCCATTTTCACAATTAACAACAGTACTCTAAACAATTATCTAATAATTCACTTCCAAATCACAAGAAAATTTCACGAGCTCTGCATGCTAGGAATTGAACTTAGCGGTATATTTTAACGCGATACAAATTCCAGGAATTAGATCAGTGAGTCCATGGTTTTTCCAAGTGTACGCTCAATTTTGTATTTGTGGAATTTCAGTGATACCTGGTTATTCTGTTAACAAAATGAAATAATTTTATTTTATTTTGTTTGTGTTTAGTTGAATAAGGTCAGCAAAGGACAAATTTTAAAAATATAAACATATTTTTACGGCAAACTTTTTTTATTACCTTTACTTCTGAGAAATTGTAGTTTTTATATGGGTGTACGCTCAATTTTGTGAGTAACTGTAGATCACAGGACCATTAATAATTAATAAAGGAAAAATTCATCTAAATACACTCTGCGTGTCAGGAGGCTAGGGATTTTAAGGATGGAAAGACGCATACTACATGAATGCCTTAAAGATGGATTGTTGAGAGTTGAAACCGTAGAATCCTGGTGCGAAATGCACAAACTCATTTCTTAAGGAGGCTCTTCTACTGGGTAAAATTATCTGCCATACTTAAAGCGGCTCATATAAAATTAAACGAAACATTAAAAGGGACAGAATTAAGATCGTATAAGACAACCAAGCGGTGTTCAAGGCTATCAATTGCGATCAAATGAATTCATAGTCCCAGAGGCAAGTAGTGCCATAAATAAAATAGGAACACCAGAAAGCTAAATTAAAACATACACAAAAGATTAAAAGCCACAGGCTAATCTGGAAAATTTGAAACACTCAAAACACTATCTCAGCTTCGATAATAAAAGTAATGCTTCTCTGCAAAAGTAATTTAAGGGCTTTTCCTTCCAAAAATGATCTCTACAAGATAGGTCAGGCGCAAGGTGATTGTTGCAGATATTGTGGAGAGATGGCAGAAAGTGAAAATGAAATACACTGTCTAGCTCTAGCGAAACGAAGACTAAATCTCCTGGACTCTACCCTTTCCTCCACATGGGACATAGCAGAAGTCCTGTCTGGAGACACAGCCAGGTTTATAAGATGCCTGAATATCCTATAGAGCAACGCTGGGGAAGCACAGAATGCCGCAGAGATAAGGATCAGCTAGACTCACTTCATGCAAGTCGTATAAAACTACGGTGTGCATCAAAGATTTGCGACTTTTGCGTTGACGCTGGGATTATCCAAAAAGCGTTAAAATCATTTTCATTACAAACATTAATAAGTACCATTCTCGCTGTGTAGAAAAACAAACTAGAAAGCTAATTTAAACTCAAAACTTCGACGTCCTGCACAAAAACGAGTTGACCAATGAACTATTGAAAATTAAATCGAGAAGAGGTATTTCTTCTAGATATTATTTTTATTGTCATATTACATGCATTTAGTATAAATGTATGTGTTCTGTGAAGTCAAATGAGATTTTAAATTATTTTTATTTATTATTATTATGTGAAATCAAATGAGATTTTAAATTAGGCATATTACTAGCTACAAAGTTGCAATGACAGCACTGAAGTTCTTTATTTTCTAGTTCCGCTTTTTTCTCTTTGCTAATATTACGAAGAACTCCCTTTTCTTCTATTTCCTTGAATACATCTGTAAATACAAAATATACATGTAAAATAATCAAGAAGTAGCGTTTCACTTACGTTCATAATTTAAAAACAGATCCGTATTGAAACTATTCCAGTGCTTTTTAGTCTTTAAACAAGATGAATTAAAATCGGTAGATATCGCATGCAAATGTAATCTTTGCATGCTTGGTACAGCGTGAAATCCGATCTTAAATTCTTCTTTTATTATTCCAGATATTTCTATTGCATTTTGAGCTAATAAATACAGTTCTTTTAGCAGATTCAAATCTTTTCGTTTCACCTAGAATGATTGAAAAAAAAAAAATTACTGCCTATTACATGCGACTCACACAAATAGTCTTACATGGTATATGCTAGGAATATCAGCTTTCGGTAGTACAAGGAAATGGTGCTTGGCTTTTGGGTACTTGTCGCGTATCACAACAGCACATTCAGAGGAGATGAGAAGTAGAGCAGGATCTTGCATCGATTTGACAAGGCCCACGTTCCAAGAGGATTTTACGCCAGAGGAGCTCATTTTAATGCGGATTGTAGTATTTTCATTGATGAGAAATTATAACAAACACATTGCAATTGATGATCGGCATATTTTATGCTTCTATTGATGTGTGCGTTGCCTGAAAAGTAGGTGTGTATTTTATTTGTAA
The DNA here is from genome assembly GCA_963978885.1 of Nemotelus pantherinus. Classification (NCBI taxonomy): domain Eukaryota; kingdom Metazoa; phylum Arthropoda; class Insecta; order Diptera; family Stratiomyidae; genus Nemotelus; species Nemotelus pantherinus. The sequence goes on from OZ022264.1 coordinate 40,428,129, forward strand.
ATGTACCAGATTTTTATCCAATTTTAAAATATACCAAAACTTAGACTCGAACATGGTTTCTGCTAAGACTTGACGTTTCAATTAATTTATTCTTCGATACGCGAACAGCAACTATATTTCTGGAAGTATTTCTTTTCCTCGAAACGAAGCGGTTTCCGGTAGGTAATCCGGACTGTCAGACAAAAAGTTAACCTCCCTGAATGTGGTTCATATAAGTTGGTTAAACGTATATCTCTATGTGTAAACAATACACACTGCATATCTTCAACGGCAAGCCACGAAATAACAAAAAAACATTAATCCAGCAAACCTACACTCACCTTGCAGTCAGAAAGTGCTTTCTTTTGTTCCTAAATTGATGAGAATCTTATAAAATGAAATAGCTCTTCTAAAATTCAAAAACCGTCTGTGTATTTGAATATAACACAATCAATGAACTTAGTAATATTTTGTCCTCAATTAACAATAAACATATCAAAATAAAGGAATAGTTTGTTCACAATCTCAGCAACAGTCCCAGTAAACTGTATTTACTATATTACGTGCGATATTATCAATTAGCCGTCTCGCAGGCGTCGACCCAATCGTTGTAAACATCTATAGGTTCGGAAAGAAAATTGATAGATGTTTGATATTCTTCTAAACACACACGACATGTTATTCGTGCTGTATTTCGACTTTTATCCCTGTATAAAAATAAAAAATAATGTCGGTTAGGGCAAGAAATCAATATGAGTCAAATATTAATGAGTACATTTTCACTTCACAGGACTTCTCGTGGTTACAGAACGGGCAATTGAATTGTTGATCAAGTGGCTCAATAGCCTTCCTCTTTGGTGGTGGTTTCCTTTTCGATTTGCGACGGCCCATCGTTGAAGAATTTCACAAACGAAATATACTACCTCTACCTTGATGAGACTGTTTTCGTGTCTGTCAAAACAAACCTATTGTAAATAAAACAGTACTTGTACAGCGGCTAGTTTTAACCCACGGCGTTTCGTGCCGGCACAGCCGGCTTTTAGGCTGCATTTACATGTGTGAATGACGAGCTGTGTGCAACTGTTTGTTTCATACAAATGTCCTGTTGAGGCACACTGCTAACGTCATCTGCATTTTCCATCAAAAGAAACTTTTCCACGTGAAAATGTTAGTATCAATCTAAATGTTAAGCAAGTAAGCAAGTCAAACCAAGTTAGATACATTTTGCAAACGTGCTCCATGTCTACCGTCCACATATCTAAATCCATCCTCAACATCTTCGACACTTTCTACTTATTCTACTTTTCTACGGGTCTCAACTTTTTCTACCTTTTTGTGTAAAATATTCAACTGGTCGAAACATGGCTGCCGTCGAACGTCAAACAAGTAGATTTGACAACTTCAGCGGCTTGTCAAATCATACGGAGAGGACGTTTCATGAGGACGTAAACATAATTTTTAAATCGCTGACGAGAAGTCGTTTAAAGCAGACGTCCTTTGCAATTTAATTCCTGATCCTTCCTAACGTTGTATACCATTGTAGAGTGACAGAAAGTGTAGTTTTCTTCGTGTTCTATTAGTGTTGCATATAAAAGTGCGGGAAACTTTCCAAGAATTGTTTGGATTCTGTGTGCGCTACTAAAGTTTCTGGTTATCATTAAACAGTGAGTAGCACTCCCATAACTTCATTAAATATTTGGACCTAATAGTCTAGTGAATAATTTATATTTTTGTAAGCTATCAGAATAGTTTAGGTTATATTGTGTTTAACTTTTGCTACACAACAAAATGGAGAATCATTCCTTCTCCAGCTACCGTTGTGGGAAGTTGCTCCTTGATCAAAAGAAAGTTACATAGATTCACAACCCATTTTAATTAGGTACACGTTAATTTTAATCTTAGCAACTTATTTTATTACGGTTGAAAGGAAATTTTCCTTCATTCCTGAAGTATTTCGTGAGAGTTCCAAATTGAAAATGCTTCGCTGCTGCTGTTGTTGCTGTTGAACCTGTTAAGGGACTTCAAAGTATGGTTTGTTTGTCGCCAATGGCAAGCAATTCATTATGATTATCATAAGTATGTAGCGATTATTATGATTGAGAATGCACTTAGCACAACTTAGAAAAAGACCGAAGTCCAGAGCCAAGAGTGCTAAGATCTGAAGTGGAATGGCTAAAACCATTCAAGAGGCAAAACAAAAAAAAAGAATTGCCCCGAGAGCAGGGTCCCCTAGAAATGGCCGTGAAGGGCCCTCGTCCGCATAAGCGGAGCACCCTTTAACCAACCCCGACTAATGCTGGGGTGCTGCTTTGCTAGCTCGCTGCGGCTGGGGTGGGTTCATGAAAAATGGAGATGGTTTGCTCTCATTAGAAACGGGATGCTACGTGATATTCATCCGTCATGAATTCGTAGCCGCAAAATGGTATAGAAAATACCCAAGGACAAAAGGGGGCATAGTTCCGTAAAGGAAACCACCCATGGCTCTGCAACATGGGCTGACTAAGCAGACCCAGTGCTCGTGACAACGCACGGAGCCAGAAAATTGAAAATCTAAAACGGGAGAAGGAAAACGCGCTACCTCTCTTTTCCAAGGAACCCGGGTGAGGCAGACAGCCCCGGGCCCCCGATGGTAGTGGAGCCCTGACCCCGATGGTCTGGGGTCCTCCACCCTCTGATACTGGCCATAAAAATTCCAAAATTCAGAAATCTAACAAAAACCACTGAAACTACTCTATATATAAGGCCAGCATCCCTCCCTTTAAAGAGCTGAAAATACCGAAAAATCACGAAAAACTATTGCATCATTTTTTTTTAGGCCAGCCAGGCCAAGCGCGGACCCTGAAAAGAAGAAAAGAATTTTTCGGGCTTGCGCCCAATACGAAGGCCTGGGGTTTTAGTTAATAACAGTTCATTATATTTAATAAAGATCCCAAGGTCTTGGAAGAAAAACTATTCGCTCTCAATACTTAATGATTTTCCATAGATCTGTACAAAAATTTTCAGTTAAATTCCAAATAGCAGAAGGCTCACTGATCTACTACTACTAAAACTACTTCAAGGAAAATCCACTAATAACAAATGGACCACTTGATCTTAATTATGTTTGAATGGAAATGGTATTTTCTGCTTCGATCCATTGCTCAAGTCTTTTTACATAGGTATAAATAATTTAGCAAGAAAATTAAACACCGGTTGTTGTGTTTTTCCACTCACAACAGTAAATCGAAGAAGAAATTACGAACAAAGATTCCTTGAAAACAAAAAAATTTATAGGTATTTAAAAATTTATAGTAAAAAATTTATAGTTCTCGAGTAAATATCGATATAATTATGTACACACTTAAATGTATGATCATTGAAAAAGGTATGTCTTGAATTATTTCTAGTTTGAAGCAATTGTAAATTAGCTATGTAGTAGCCGAATTAATAGTTTAATTAATTTTTCCGTACTTATGAAAATAGAAGCTGTTTCTATACATACTGTAAAGCATAAATCGTTCAACATTGATTGAGACAATTATTGTTGTATTTGAAACTAAGTAATCTAACTACGAATTTATACCTTTTACTACTGTTGGATATTTTTACTTGGTGCGACATTAAACATAATCAAAAATTTTCGAAATTGGTTTATAAATATATTCTCTACCATCTACGTTTTCAAAATTTGACCGCATCTGTCATGCCTAAAAATTTACAGTTTTGTATAAATTTACATTTATTTTTCAATCTAGGCATGGATGCGTAATTATGCTTTAAACCCTTTATTTTGAATTTTCTTTTTTTTCTTTGCAGATAGAATTTGTTCTATTTATATTTTTATCAGTTATTATGCCTGATGTCTATTTTTCCAGTCTTAGTAATTGTGGTTGTTTTTGTGGGGTTTGCGGTTATTGTTGTCCGTAATATGTGTTTCGATCTTTTGTCGGTTTCGTATTGTCAAACATGTATCTATTCATTATTCATGTTTATGTGAAAGAATTACAAAGCTAAAATTAAGTCGGAAAATTTCAAGTGAAATAGAAATTCAACATGTCCGTGATTAGAAATACTAATTTTCATAAAATTGGAAAACGGATCTGCAACCACGCCTGTTGACAAAACTTTGAATTTTCGGTTTAGTCTGTGTAGCGAATTGTATATTTAGAGCACCTTAGCACAACTCAGAATCAGACCGAAGTCCAGAACCAAGAGTGCTAAGGTCAGAAGTGGAATGGCTAATGCCATTCAAGAGGCAAATTCAAAAAAAAAAAAAAGAATTGCCCCGAGAGCAGGGTACCCTAGAAATGGCCGTGAAGGCCCCTCGTCCGCATGAGCGGAATACCCTTCAACCAACCCCGACGGATGCTGGGGTGCCGCTTTGCTAGCTCGTTGCGGCTGGGGTGGGTTCATTAAAACAATGGAGTCGGTTGGCTCTCTGAAAACGGGGATGCTACTTATAAATCATCCGTCATTATAAGGTAGCCGCAAACTAGTATACAAAATACCCAAGGACAAAAGGGGCATAATTCCGTAAAGGAAACCACCCATGGCTCTGCAACATGGGCTGACTAAGCAGACCCAGTGCTCGTGGCAACGCACGGAGCCAGAAAAATTGAAAATTCTAAAAAGGACAAAAAGGAAGAAACGCTGCCTCTCTCTTCAGAGGAACCCGGGTGAGGCAGACAGCCCCGGGCCCCCGATGGTAGTGGAGCCCTGACCCGGAAGGTCTGGGGTCCTCCACCCTCTGATACTGGCCATAATATCAAAAATCAAAAATCTAAATCAAAAAGGACACTACTAGACATGGCCAGCATCCCTCCCTTTTAAAGCGGTAAATCTAGACACTGAACTCTAACTCATCATTGGCCAGCCAGGCCTCACGATCCTGCAAGAAGAAAGTCTTCCTAGGCTTTCGCCCAATAAGAAGGCCAAGGATTTTAAGTTAACAACTCATAGTTAATTTATTTAAATTTATATAAAAAAAGAAAAAAAAGAAGAAGATAATGAGTCCAATATTATTAGTTCTTTTGGAACCTCTTTAGCACTTATTTCCTTCCATGCGAGGTTGTGTGTATTGTTTTCTTTATACTTGAGCGCCTGGATATGTGCTTTATAGATTGATGTACATATATCTTTGTTTCGAAATCTCGTTTACAAAAAAAATATAAACTATATTTTATCAGCTGGATTTTTGGAGCTACAGCATTTTTACTAAATTACTTTGAGTAATAGATATTCGAAACTTTAGAGTTTGCGATAACTTTTTTTTTTGTATTGACAATAGATGCATTTGCTTTGATAAATGTTAATTTTCGTTTTGTAGCTTATTGTTTCTACTGCAGCTGCATATGCATATGGCTTGTTTCTTTGTGTTTATTTAATTTCTTTTAATTAGAATTTCTCAGTTTTCTCCCATTTTTATGTTTAAAATATTACTTAAGTGTTTTGTACTTCAATGGTGAATCACTGCGCTTATTGTATTTTTAATATGTTTTTTTCTTTCTTCAAGATTTTTAAATCTAAATATATAGATATATTTCAATAGGATAATGATTATTTAATGTTCTTGTTGTATATATAACTCGCACTTTGTATTTATTTATTTATTTATTTTTTTTTTTTGATTTGACGAATTGTTTTATTTAACAGACATTTACAAGTATATTCTATTTCTAAGTTTACTCAAATGACATTCTTGATAGTCGCTGTGTTTTGTTAAGTTTTCTTACATTGAAACAATGGAAATATTGGCTTGTTTTCAAATGCAGTAGAATATACTTACAAAGTTGCTGTATAACATTGGGTTGAACGTTGATAATTTATAAATTGCTAAATTTCGTAAATATGATTTAATAGGGTTTTTTTTTCTCCACAGTTCAACCTTTTCTCTGTATCCCTAGCTTATTCTAATTTCTAGCAATGCTTTCTAGAATTTTGTTTTTCTTTTCTTTAATGTTGGAATATTATTTTCCTTTTTTAGAAATATTTCAGAAACCAATCATTAATAAAATATCAAGGTTTAACTCTGGTGATTTAGTGGATGGGTATTTGTTAAATAATGAAATTGTTTAGCTTGCCTTTCAAATGCCAGGAAATTAAGAGTATCCCCTTAAACAATGCACTTTCATTTTCCTGGTGAGATGCCACACTTTTCTTTTTCAAACAACAAACCATCGAACTTGGCCCGTATTGACTTGAAATTAAATCTCGCTTTGAACTTATTCTAAGCAGCGAATATAATAAGAGTGCTTGATAATTAGAATGGAAATATGATAGGATACTTGCGATTCGAATAAATGTATTTTTAATTTGATGTTTTCGTGATTGATTAAAGTCGATAATTTTTCGACGGTGCGTGTTGGTCCACCGAAGTGTACAGTATACCAAAAATCACGTCAATATGAACAAACGCCAGCTCCAGCGTGTCATACTTTGCAATGAATTTCACAACTTCTCCTAGTTGCCGTGAAACTATCCTGATATTTAAGATGTATTATGCAAAATAAACTGGACGACTGAAATAATTTGATAAAATTTTGTTGTTCCGGACGATCACGGCCCAGCAAACTCACTTTCGAGGGCATGAAGTCAGCTAGCACGGTTTCTACGATTGTCGAATCGAAGTTGGTATATCTTTTGATGCTAAAAGAATTTGTGGCTCAACAACCGAAGCGACACAGCCACCACAGTCAAAATTTCGATTCCAGACCTGCTGCAGGTCTGCAGTCACTACCAAAACAGGGAATAATCCGTCGTAGAGTAAGCCACCACCCGGAACACCATCAGACAGGGTACACAACCAATTCCCCCGAACACAGACGCAGTAGAAGACAAAGAACGAACACGTCAGGGTATTTAGTCACCGTATCAAATAACAATACTGCGAACAGGTAAAATGCAACCGATCGACACGGAAAGTACGCGAACAGATAACTCACGCAACACGCAGAACAATCGAATGAAAAATCACATCACCTAAAAGAAACGTCGTATTCCACAAACGATCAAGTGAAGGTAGTGTAGCACAAACTATGTTTCTCATTGCACAACCAGCGAATTTAACATAAATTCCGATTCACTCGTCACCCACACGACGAAAATCGATTTTCGTCCTCATTGAATTTTCTAAATATGGATAGATATATGGACCAAGCTCTCACTACTTTTTACGCATCTTGCGTGTTCTGTCGACGTCGTCGTTATTCGAGAGAACATATGAATATTAAGGGCGAATCGCGAATAACGTCAATACTCGCACAATTTCAACCTGTACACTCCCGTGTATGTAGCCCGATCACATCACGGCTGTTGCCACGCAATCTAGCACATCTAACAACCAACGACTAGGTCACGACCGAACAAAGAGTTTGGACAATGAGTTTCGATTGCGGAATTTCCCAATACGCGGGTTGCTCCACCGCATTTATTCACGGAAGCAAGGAGGAGTGCTCGAAAACTCGATGAAGGCTTTTAAATTATAAAGGACTTTGTCACAGATATCGGAATTCACAAAATCCGTATTTATGAAGTTTCGCACGCTAACAACCTGCACCTATTGCACCGACATTTGCTACCTCTCTGCAAAATGAAGTACAAATTGTTTTTAAAGTTGGCTGACTTTTCATACAGTACCGATGAAAATTTTACGCCTGCACTGGCGATTTCACTAGTCCGCCACAAATCTGTCTGAATATCTTCACTCGGTTGGAACGAGCAAGCGTCACATATTCCCATGCTAGTGCTTAACACAAATGGGAGCGAGATTCGCCACACCAGCTTTCGCAACCGCAACATAAAGGCTTCACGGGTTCAATCGTTTTTACCGTGCCGATCGCTGCTGTGGAATTTTTCACCAAGTCAAGGTGAATGGGCACTGCACAAACCGACACAATTTCCTGGAACTTTTTGCTGTGATTCGGGTGCTCGCTATTCACAAAAAAGATGGTCCGAAGATCACAATTAAAGGCATATTTCAATTAGACTATAATAACTTCACTCTACTTTATGAAAACCGTTTTGGTCAAATATGTTCAATTAAACATAGCTTTTATTGGTGTTGTTATTGGATTTTAACAAGCACGAACTGGACGAACCTTCTTCGCCACCACCGCTTCGGCCAACATTCGTCAGCCAAGTTTGAACAGCAACTCCCAAGTCAGATCTCGATTTCTAATGCCCCGGCCCGAACAAATCTTCGCAGTATTTTTTTTGTCGATTCAGTATTTTTCTTTGTTTCTCAGAAAATCATTTTTGCCACAACAATGTTCACTCGCATGAACATTTTTCTCACGCTCGCATTTGCGATTTGGGGTGCTAGCCTTTGTTCTTTCGTTGTTGTTAGTGCCTGCCACTAACAAAATTGTCGTCGTGAGAAGTTTGAGTCGCGGTGGTTCGAAAATTCCTCCAAATCCTACAACAACAATTTCGAGGTTCCGAGCTCATTGCCAGTAATTAATATTGCTGGGAATGAGCTCCGGAAATACCAAAGCATTGTTGTTATTGGAATTGGACGAATTCTCGAGCCGATGCATTTCGATATTCAATATGAAAACCATTGAATATTGAAGGTTAAGGGGATCGTTACACGTACCCATGCACATGTAGATCAAATGTCACAGAAGTGAGCATGGTAGGCAAATGCTACATCTGTATCCCATATGTACGACGAACTACACTCCAAATGACCATTTCAGCGTTAACAAGATTTTGATTGAGTATGGCTATGGGACTACAATTACCCTTAACTGAAGTTCGTTTGCTCTAAATTTTGTAGCGAATATGAAGATGGGGAGTGGCCTTAGCACAACTTAGAACCAGACCGAAGTCCAGAACCAAGAGTGCTAAGGTCGGAAAGTGGAATGGCTAATGCCATTCAAGAGGCAAAACAAAAAAAAAGAATTGCCCCGAGAGCAGGGTGCCCTAGAAATGGCCGTGAAGGCCCCTCGTCCGCATTAGCGGAGCCCCCTTTAACCAACCCCGACGGATGCTGGTTTGCCGCTTTGCTAGCTCGCTGCGGCTGGGGTGGGTTCTTGAAAATGGAGTTGGTTGGCTCTCACGAGAAACGGGAAGCTACGTAGTATTCATCCGTCATGAATTCGTAGCCGCAAACTGGTATATAAAATACCCAGGGACCAAAAGGGGGCATAGTTCCGTAAAGGAAACACCCCAGGCTCTGCAACATGGGCTGACTACGCAGACCCAGTGCTCGTGACAACGCACGGAGCCAGAACATTGAAAATCTAAAACGGAAAGGGAAAACGCGCTACCTCTCTTTTACAAGGAACCCGGGTGAGGCAGACAGCCCCGAGCCCCCGATGGTAGTGGAGCCCTGACCCCGATGGTCTGGGGTCCTCCACCCTCTGATACTGACGGAAAACCGACGGAAACTAAACTGTGGGGCCAGTATCCCTCCCTTATAAGTTGAAAATACCGATAAATCACGAAAAACTAATCATTCATAGGCCAGCCAGGCCTCGCGCAGACCCTGAAAAGGGAAAAGAACTTCTCGGGCTTTCGCCCAATAAGAAGGCCTGGGGGTTTAAAGTTTAAAACAAATTCATTCTTTTATTTCGATAATAATCAATTGCGATCGAAGAAAAAGGTTGAGATGACATTGAAAATTTACCGAGTTGCTACGTTCCACACAGGAATATTTCTATTTCAACAATATGTTCTTCATCAAACCAAAAGAAAGCAACAGAATTTAAGTATTTTTCGGGTTTTAAAGCCTGTAGATTATGCGCACAATCGTTGACCAACCTCTCACTAACTGTAGTAATTAATGATTTCATCAAATAATTGGAATATATAACTCGATTCCTACTTAAAACAACAATCAGATTCTTAAATTGATTTGCTTGAAGGATTTGTTTTTTGTTTTGTTTTTTTTTTTTTTGTTTCTTTGTTTTCTTCTTTCTTTCTTTAGAAACGATTATCTATTCTTAAATTATGATAGTTTCAATTTCAAGAAGCTTCAATTATATGCACTTTCCAAAATAAAGGAAAAGGATAATTATTATTTAATTATTCGAGAAAGAAGTAAGGCGTACAATCAAAGTGTTCATTTTATATAAATTTGTGTATCTAAAACTAGTAACAAGTTTATATCTATTACAGAATTTAATACAAAAAAATATATCATTCAATTTCTATTTATGCACTGGTGATTGAGAATGTGCTTTTGTATGCGTATCGTTGCACTGTCAATTTGCGTAATAGTAATCAAAGCGATCATATTAATATTTGTTTGAGATACTGAAACAGTTCTTGAATTCATTAAGCGTTTATATAATATTTTGTTCGAAATAAAGATGTTTTCCCATTCAGTGCCTGTTTATGCGCTTGTTGTGCGCATTGAATGACAGTAAAATTTGTTCGTGCCTGCTTGAGCTTTAAGTGTAGAACATGCCTGGACGATCCGCGCACGAACAATTGGCTTGAGCTTCCAAGAGCATCGCATCGATCAAAGGAAACAGGCTTCCAGCAGAACCGCTTTCATGTTTCAGATCCACATCTAAAGAGAAGGAGATACTAACAAAGTCAGCATCTGCAACCATTTCCCAGACAAAACCAAACCACTGGTTCGAGATTATTCCAATTGGTTCGCCAGTCAATGCGACTACCTGAAACGCAACCTCTTCGCACTTGTAAATGTACAAACTGACCTTCAATACTTGAAACAGCGTCCCCAAGATTATTACGACTGGTAACCTGTGAATTACAAACCGACTATTCCTGCTCAATAGTACCAATCGCATTGCCAGGCGGTGCCGAAAATTCCTTAGGTTGAAGACAGCACGGAAAGCAGCATGACAAGCATGCCAGCGGCCGATGCATGTGGATAACTTGATTCTAACTGATATCGAGGACGTTCATTTCGAACAGACGAGCTAGTTCACACATGTTTCTGGTGCAACAGTCATTATCTTCGACGGCGCCGAAAACGTTTTGTCACTTTGCATTGTATTTCTTTGTTTTCGTCTTGCTCGGCGGTATCAATCGCGTGCGGGCGAATCTAGCATGACATCTTTTCCGGCGACAAATTTCTCATAATCTACACTTCAAACCGATTCATCTTATCGTCTCCACTACGATATACACCAGATTAATTCGCTTATGGCATTGTAAATCGCGCGGCAGAACTTAATTTATTTGGCCATCTTCAATTTCACAGTACACCACTCGAAAGGACTTGCTCAATTTAGCCATCTGTCACAATTCTGTCACGAACACGCGATCTTGGCACGTCACGTCAGTTGGCGCAAGAGACTCGAAAATCATTTAAGCGCGTAGATTTCGTAGGTATGAGGAACCAAGAAGACTGCTTGCACTATAGAATCGCGTGAAATATTTTTTTTACGATGCCAGTTAATCTTCCACAAATTGTCGTTTCCTCTACTTGCATTTAATAACGAAAACTACCAAAAAAAAAATGGCGTCTGGTACAGCAAAACCAGAAGAAGTTTGATCATGAGAATACACATCCCGACAGAGTTGGAAAAACACGCGCGATGCGTTGAAAGAACCGACAAAGGAACGAAATTAATTTCTCCTCAATGGTCCGACGCACGCACTGACAACAAGACGTAACTGTGGCCGGCGTCGATCAGTATCTATTGTCGCAAAATTTCTTTGATTACTTTTCCGGGCAGCCATGCGAAATCGAAGTGTCGTCTTCGTTGCCGCTGCGAGTAAAAATTAAGATGTTATCCAAGGGGCACACACAATCGGACAGATCCCGGATGTAATTTTGATCACGATCACCACGGGCAACTAATAACCATTCTAGAATCAGTTGTTATATTTAGTATAACAGAATATCCCTTCAAATGGATTGCGATGGGGCTTTCAGATTTGAAACTAAGCTTTCAAGTGAAGAGCTTCGCGATTAAACCAACGTTACGCGAACTTCACAGAAAATATGATTGGTTTAATTTTTGGAATTTGGCAATATTCCCAGATGACGACATCATTATCTAGGGGATTGATCTAATTAACCACTATTTATGATCACTATTTCGAACTGCACTCTGATTATTTACACACTCGGGATGGATGTTTAATTGCACTTCGAATTCATCGTTGAATTCCAGAAAACTCTGCTTACATTCAAGATCCCGGTTCTACGACGCGATCGTCGCCTTTGCCCAACCGCCACGGCTACGAGTTGCTTTCCGACTCCTATCGAAAAACATGCGGCTCTTTGTGTGATGGAATCAAAAATATTTCTGGGTAGTTGAACTGATAGTGCGAAGCACACGTTTAATCGAGTATATTTCTAAGGGCCATTCGAATAAATCACGAACTTTCACAATTCACTATCAGCCACTCACAATATGACCGCGTCGTCTTGTTCGACCTCCACGCTCGCCACCACGCCAAGCTTATCGTCGCCACGACGGCCTAAGTCAGACTGTCCCGAGCCAAGCGCTGCATGCTCACAGCCCAGCCGCAGCATGGCTATTTCGCATAAACAATTTACCGTTGATACCGTAAATTAGTTTTGAAAAATGAATTTTTCGAAGCGACATCGCTTGTGTTTCGATTTCTCGAAAACAAGATGCCGTAAGAGGGCAAGTAGAGGACTTTTGATACATTGCGTATCAAAAGTCATTTGCCGGGAATTAAAGAATAATCCCAATTGGCAAATGCTACAAGTCCCAAGCACGACCTCAATTCCTTAATGTTTCTTGGCATCGGATACCCTGATATAGCGTCAATATGGTCGGTGCTAGGCTTTATCCCCTCCGTAGACACTAAATACCCTAAGTAATTTAATTCTTCAAACCCAAACTGACATTTAGATAACTTCAACTCCAATTGCCTCTGACGTACCCGACGCAACACTTTCCCCAATACCTCCAAATGCTCGTCCAACGATTCGGTAGCAATGATCAAGTCATCCCTATAGACTATCAATCTGCCTTCTTTAATAAAATCTTTGAATATCTCTGAAATAAAACGCTGAAAGACAGACGGAGCATTCTTCAAACCAAAAGGCATCCTAAGGTATTCGAATTGTCCCTGCGGCACAACAAAAGAAATATACTTCACTGATTCTGGTGACATTTTTACGTGAAATAATCCATTCCGCAAATCGAGCGTACTAAAGTACTTCTTATTTCCTAGGAATTCAATACAATCCTCTAGCAGCGGTAGTGGGTAATTGTCACGGGCGGTAACTTTATTCAAGCTCCTATAGTCGACACACATTCGGACTTCCCCTTGTTTTTTTAGGGACCAAAACAACTGCCGAAGCATACGGCGACTCGCTTGGCCTAATAATCTTCTTTGCCAACATATCGTCTAAAAGCTCCTGAACTAGACCTCTTTCCCTATAAGACAAACGTCGAGGGGCCGAATAAAGCGGCGTATCATTCAACAACCTGATTTTCATCTGATAATCATATAGTTCAACCTCAGTTTCTGATGAGCAGACATAATTAGTATAGACTATCTCTTTAATTCTTATTCTCTCACTTAACGACAGCTGATTCCCTATTTTCAAACTATCTTCTGAAACACAATCTTCGACCTCATCTATAACAGCGCCTATCAGCAGCGGAGATGAACATCTACCAGACTTTTCCCCAGTTAGCCTAGCGCTTCTTCCTTCAACATTACCTTCTGACAGAATAGTGGCGGCGGAACGGGGCTTTTCCTCCCCAACATTCATGGGCTTCTTATTTTTATCGGAAGAAATTAATGCAGAATCAATTGTGGTTTTTGGGTAACTAGACGGAAATACAGACTCACATTCTTCTAGTATATTTCTTACTTCTTTATTTCTTTCTACTTGGCACAATCTTATTCTAAAAGTTCTCAAAAAATCTCGGCCCAAAATGAGCGGGATGCTTAAGGCACTATTAGGTAATACATGTAACTTAATTTTTCGCTTTACATTTCTAAATTCTACATGACATCTAATCTCGCTTAAGGCTTCGATACGCCTGTTGCCAATACCTCGCAGTTCTGTTTTCACTCGTCGTTCTCGGAATACATAAGGGACCTCTGATTTTCGGACAAAGCTAACGGGGCTACCCGTATCAAACAAAGACAATAATTTAGTTTTACCACAATTGATTCTAAAAAATAAACTTACATAATTTATTGCACTGACCGTCGTTGGCTCTCCTGTAATGGTGGCATCGTCGTCATCCTAGTCTACGTCGTCTGACCTCGAATTGTGAAAGTGCGTCGTACCAGCTACCTGACTCCTCACCGGTCTCAATTCCTTCGGCGGGTTCCTACATTGTCTGTGGTTGTGGCCCATGCCCCAACATCTGAAGCACGAATTCAGCGGCCTCTTCTCATATGGACACTTGCTCTGGTAGTGCCCAAACATGCAGCAGTTAAAGCAGCGCGTCTGCCGCAGGTCTTCGGGTACTTCCGTAACCATCCTAGGGACTTCCTGCAGCTTACTTTGGCCTCTATTGTACCTTTCTGCCGACTGCCCAGTTGTGACGGTAGAAACTGTAGCGATTTTGATGATGTGAGTGGCCTTAGCACAACTTAGAACCAGACCGAAGTCCAGAACCAAGAGTGCTAAGGTCGGAAATGTGAAATGGCTAATGCCATTCAAGAGGCAAAACAAAAAAAAGAATTGCCCCGAGAGCAGGGTGCCCTAGAAATGGCCGTGAAGGCCCCTCGTCCGCATTAGCGGAGCACCCTTTAACCAACCCCGACGGATGCTGGTGTGCCGCTTTGCTAGCTCGCTGCGGCTGGGGTGGGTTCATGAAAAATGGGGATGGTTTGCTCTCAAGAAAACGGGATGCTACGTATATTCATCCGTCATGAATTGTAGCCGCAAACTGGTATATAAAATACCCAGGGACCAAAAGGGGCATAGTTCCGTAAAGGAAACCACCCATGGCTCTGCAACATGGGCTGACTAAGCAGACCCAGTGCTCGTGACAACGCACGGAGCTAGAAAATTGAAAATCTACAAAAAAGGAACCCGGGTGAGGCAGACAGCCCCGGGCCCCCGATGTTAGTGGAGCCCTGACCCCGATGGTCTGGGGTCCTCCACCCTCTGATACTGGCCAACATAATCAAAAATTCAAAAATCTAACAAAACCGAAAACAAACTGAAACTAAACTATTTGGCCAGTATCCCTCCCTTTAACAAAATGCTGAAAATCACGAAAACACTACATTATTGGTAGGCCAGCCAGGCCAAGCGCGGACCCTGAAAAGCGAGAAAGAACTTCTCGGGCTTTCGCCCAATAAGAAGGCCGAAGGTTAAATTTAACAATTAATCATTGTTTATTGCTTCTTATTCAAACAATTTACTCCTTTAGGGTTATATACCGTTCTCCGTGTGTATCTCAAAATTAAGAAATCAAACGTATATCAAAATTAAATGCTTACATGAAATTTTATCAATTACCAATTTCATCAAGGTACAAGAAAGAAAAAAGAAAAAAAAGGACACCTCTTGTGTTAATAAAAGTTTGGGGTAGTATCTAGGCTGCAGCGTAGATGTACATCATGTGAGTCATAACCAAAATAATACGGCGTCTCAAGAATATTTCATAAATATAGCCGTCTACGTGACCTACTCTAATCAATAACCCCCAAAGTAAACAATCGAAAGGAGTTTACTTCTAATGTAAGCGAAACAAATATTTTTCTCTTTTTTTTCCCAGGTATTATTTTTGTCATATAGACCGGGAAAATTGACTTATTGCTAGCTACCACAAAAAAAACGAATAAAAGCCTAAATATATTTTTTTCTCAGACCGCATGTGCAGGTGCTTTCACTTGAAGCAGGAATAATTTTTCTCATTTTTTTTGTGGTATTCTTATTATAAAGTAATTGGTTAATCTGTAAACTAATTGCTTTACAAATTTTCTTAAATGTTTAAAAAAAAAGTTGAATTTGTAGTTGAATATGCTATTAATTGTTTGAACTACTTTATAAAGCTTTATATTTCAATGATATTTATCAATTCTTTTCTCATTCACATTGTTTAGGGTTTTCAACCAAAATACTTTTTCTTCCTCAATGTTGTGATAACATAAACTAGCGTACCAATAAAATACCAAATTTATATGTCGACGAAGAAGATTACGATGTAACAGGATTAAATAAAATTCTAAGTCTTCTGCAAAAAATAATGGCGGCACAGCCTCACACGTTGTATCCGGAAAAATCATATTCAAATAGTCGTTCGCGCTAGTGTAATCACTGAGAGCCCGCTAGATATTTTTCTCTTCCTTTTTTTTTTTTTTTTTTTAAACTTGGTAATTCGAATAGAATAATCAGGAAGGTCAAACTCTAGAGTTAACCATGCATGTGTAGTAGAGAGTTGTCGTATATTATGTTTCCAAATGACTCAGCGACCAATTTCGAGGTAGAGATGTGGTAAATGCCACTAAAGTCGATGTATCGTTCTTGGACGCGTTTTGAAGTGTCGCGCGATAGTACAAAAATGAAATTTATCTAGTCAGATCAATAATGATCACGGTTCGTATTTCGTCGTTGCGAGAAAATGATGGACAGCCCTTTGGATAGGCTCGACGCTACTGTGTTACGACGATTTTTCGCATAGGGTAAACTCGTATCGCTCAAATTCCCATCACTGAATGGAATAGGACAGGATTAAATTCGATACCATTTGCACGCTCAGCATAGCGAATCTCCGTGGTGTCCGCTCCGGTTGCGTGTCCGTTGCCCGTGTCCTGATTTCCACGGTTCATATCCAGCCCTAGGTCTTTTGGTGCTATTTGCTTTGAGGCATAGAAATTTGAACGACAAGAAAGAAAAAAAATCCTCAGGCAGAAGAAGTTCTGCGTTGGTTATTGATGTAACGACTCATAAAACAGTCCGTTTACTTACTTAGATATTGTGTACTAATATATGTGTTGGTTGTTATATAATTTATAAGCTCCGTCACGAAGTATTTACCGTAACTTCAGCTTTTACATATAGGATACCTGAACCTTGGTCTATCCGGTAATGCCATCCACGATGCAATGCCCCGTGACACATTTTTAAATGTTGCTTTAGCGGTCATCTGGACGTTTTATTAACCTTGACGCCGAACCAGGTCAATTTGGTGCATGGTAAGACTCATAGGTAAAACACTCAATAGAAGCTGAGTCACTTCAGCAGATAACATGACATACAGTGAAAATTAACACATTTTTGTTTCCTTACGCGTTCGCTGCAAATTATAACATGGTCATGGGTAAGTACAACTTTCCGTATCTACTTGCACAGAGGTGGCGACCGAAACACTTAATATACGCAAACCGTTAAGCACATAGGATCCCACCCAATACCCTCTTCTGTTCCATCAACGCTTTCACATGAACGTCGTCCCTTGCTGCCCGCGATATTTTCGATGCCAACGTTGATATCTTTATGGATGCATTTCCGCTGCTGGTTGGTTTTAGCTCGAGTGTGTTGTCGAAATGCAACTTCTAATTAGTTTTGGGGCGCCAGACGACGCAGTTCTATAAAAATAAAGTGGTAAGGAAATTCATACGGACCAGACCAATTTTTATCGATTGTAACTCCCAAACATGTTTCAACGTGTCGCTAACAACAGGCCCCCGTCAATATTTTCAATCTACCAATATATTATCGTCGTCACGACGAAATGGCTTATCTCAAGAATCTCGAAGCTACTTCACTTGCGACCGCACCACACCAACACCGAATCTCTTCATTCCCGCAATTTCACTTGAATAAGCTCCCAAATTCACAAATTTTCTGCTGTTTTATAATTCTGTGGTCGTCGCACTACAATTAAGTTCCCCACTAGTCATGCACCAGATGCTTCTTTTGCTCCGGCGATTTAATTCTACGCCCGATGCAACAAGTTATCGAATTCCCGTCAGCAATTATTGCAGATAAACTCTTAATTAAATTATTCTCGGGGACATAGTTACATACATGCAAACAACAAATCGTGCACCGATCACTCTCACTTCACATGATCTTATTTTGACAGCTATTATTGTTCATGCTACGACGACAGCTACTGATGCTTTCGTGGGCGCGTTATTTCATCTCGTATACGGGAAGCACTTCGCACCACCTTTTTTTTTTCGTATATCGAATCACTCCCGTTATTGATACCGATTTAGTCGAACACGTGCCCCAAATTTAATTTTGTTTCGTTTTCGCCTCGAACTTAATTAATTCACTGAATCGCACGAGAATCGCTTCCCTCCTCTTCTCCTTCTAATTCTCGCCACAAGCGGATAAATCGCGATAAGATCGCATTTTTCTTGCGTGCGCCAGAACCTCGTCTCGGATTTCCCGAAAAGAAAAACCAATAAATGACAGCCGCGATAACCACTAGCGCGCTGCTTCGGCTTAACATTTACTCCAGTTTTGCAACCACCACACCACCGTACGAAATTTCAAACGCCTCAAAATCGAATGTTTAAAAATAGCCTATTAATTGAATTGGCCTTTCCCGATTTAAACTTTGTAATTCTGCGTGAGAAATACCGGAGACCGATTTACTTGCCGTTCCGCCACGCCACAAGCGGCTGCTTTCCGCCACGACTATCCGAAGACTGTCCCGAATTGCCATTTCAATTTCAAGACGAGCGCAGAAAATCCCGTTAGATTTTTGCTCGCCTTGAGATTGAAACAACAAAGTCACCGGGGACTTGCGGGATTTTATTTTTCCAAATCGAGCGATGTTTAAACCCGTTCCGATTTGGGAATAATTGTAGCGATTTCGAGCACGGGACAGTGTGCGTCGAAATAAAGGTTCCAGTAATTTCACTTGAAATTACTGGATGCTACAAAACATTTGTCCTTCTGGCCCTCTGTCTGGCTTGTCTGTTCGCCATGATCCTCTTCTCGTGTGCAACTACGGCTTCCTTCAACGATTCCACTGTCCTGCTCTTCGCCAGGAGCAATGTGGCATCTTCCCGCGGAAGTCTCATTCCATCCACAATTAGGCTAATTAATTCCTGCTCAGTTAACGTGCTACGACGTTCCAAACCCTGCATAACCAGCACATAGCGATGCAGGGATTCAGTTTCGCTCCTCCAACTTCTTCCTTGAAGTAATTCGATTACGTCCGTTGTAGTCATTACTTGGCCAAATTCGCGAATTAACTCCTTCAGGTTTTCATAAGTCACCGCAGTGCTTCCAGCCAAATGGTCCTGTGCTGCATCTATCAATCGGCTTCGCAGCGCCATAAATTTAAAAATGTCATTGCATTCGGTAATTTTGAATAATTCCTCCAAATCGGCTATAAGCTTATGGACGTCGTATACCGATGACTTGTCGCCACTGAATGCCGGAATGACATCTCCTATGTCCCTAAGTGTCATTTTGGTTTTCCCTTCTACTGCCGAGCTTTTTGCCTGTTTAGCTTCCCATTGCTCGATCTCTGCCTTCAATCGTAAAATTTCCTCCTTTTTCCTAAGCATCATCAGCTCACAGTCCAGCTCGGCCATCTTATCAGACATATGTGCGTCTGGCTTTTCTGACATCTGAGTGGTATGAGGCAGCGGAATTTGGGCATTCTGTGGCCATTGCCAAGACATCGGCAGCGACATATGTGCCATTCGCAGCGGTGGCATATCTTCGTCATATGGCGGCGGCTCTTTCCTGGCTTGCTGCGGTGGCGTCCTAGCATCGACTTCCTGCAGCGGCGTTGGTACTTCGGCTCTCGTCGACTTCATTTCTTCGGCGAACGGCGGCGATGCGCGATCGTGTTGCAGCGGTAAACTCATCGGTGACCATTCCTCAAGCAGCGGCACTTGCATCATGCTTCGTAACTGTCTCTCGGCATCGGTTTCCAGCGGCGGCATGGGCACATCAGCTCCCAGCGGCGGCATCTCTTGGGCATACGGCGGCGGTGTTTGCTCATCTGGCAGCGGCTTCATTGGCAATTGTCCCTCTTGCTGCGGCTGCGGCGGCGCCTCGGCATCAGCTTTCTGCGGCGGCGGCGTCCGTTTTTTAGTTTTTGGTGATGGCATCCCCTTCAGGGTGGCTTCTGCCAATTGACGCAGCAATTGCACACTTGCGGCTGGCGGCATTTTCACTCCACTTTTCTTCAATAATTGCATCAGTTCTGTAGCGAATAAGTGGTTGGGAAGTGTCCTTAGCACAACTTAGAACCAGACCGAAGTCCAGGACCAAGAGTGCTAAGGTCAGAAAGTGGAATGGCTAATGCCATTCGAGAGGCAAAACAAAAAAAAAAGAATTGCCCCGAGAGCAGGGTGCCCTAGAAATGGCCGTGAAGGCCCCTCGTCCGCATTAGCGGAGCACCCTGTAACCAACCCCGACGGATGCTGGGGTGCCGCTTTGCTAGCTCGCTGCGGCTGGGGTGGGTTCATAAAAAAATTGGGATGGTTTGCTCTCAAAGAAACGGGATGCTACGTGATATTCATCCGTCATGAATTCGTAGCCGCAAACTGGTATATAAAATACCCAGGGGCAAAAGGGGGCATAGTTCCGTAAAGGAAACCACCCTTGGCTCTGCAACATGGGCTGACTACGCAGACCCAGTGCTCGTGACAAAGCACGGAGCCAGAAAATTGAAAATCTAAAACGGGAGAAGGAAAACGCGCTACCTCGCTTTTCAGAGGAACCCGGGCGAGGCAGACAGCCCCGGGTCCCCGATGGTAGTGGAGCCCTGACCCCGATGGTCTGGGGTCCTCCACCCACTGATACTGGCCATTATATCAAAAATTCAATCAAAAAGCTAATAAACACCAGAAACTACGATTATGAATGGCCAGTATCCCTCCCTTTGAAGATATAAGAAAATGCTGAAATTCACTGAAACACTACATTATTTGTAGGCCAGCCAGGCCACGCGCAGACCCTGAAACACGAGAAGAACTTCCAGGGCTTTCGCGCAATAAGAAGGCCAATTGTTCAAGTTAATACAAATTCATTATTATTTTCTCTTCAGTGTGAAACCAAATGCAAAATAGCAAAATAATGTACTTATTGTTTACGAAAAATATTTTGGGTTTCTTATATTGCATATACATTCATTTTTCAATTACATAAAATATCTACGGTCGGTTTTACATACATTTCGTATCAAGCTTCTTCTAGGATACATAAGAATTTGATAATTCAATCAAAAAAACATAATTATATATATAGAATTCATCCCAATTGCATACGTAGTGCAAATTAAATAATAGCTCATTAAAGTACTACATTCGGACATGTTTTTTTTCTTCTTCGATTTGTAAGGGTTTTGTTTTTAGTATCAAACTTATCAATAGTTTTGATTATTTTTCAATATTATAACCATAGAAATTATTAATTAATATAATCTTAGTTTCATTTTTTTTTCTTTGAGTTTCTCGTTTCGTCGCTTCGTAGCAATTCGATATAAAATTAATGCAAATTATTTAGGTTTATGAACATGCTCTATTAAGAACTTCGAACGATAAGTTTAAATTAAATAACTGATGGGTTCTTTTGGAAAATATGTAAGGCGCGTTGAGGTAGTAGTCGTTGCTCTGTATGTCACCAGTCATGTCAGTTAGTCTATTCTCGTACTGTACCTCTCCCATTTATTCATAAGGATTAGATATCACCTAAATATGATGAGTCAAGTAATAACGAAAAATTAACTAGATTTTCTTCTTTGTGCTTGAGTTTTTTTTTTCTTTTTTTTCAACATGTGTTAAGGAAAATGAGCAAAAACTAGAAGAAAAAAAAATGATGAAACTTAACCGAAAACTTTTACAAAACTAAGTTTTGCAAATAAATCAGCTCAGGATGCAGTAATTCCTAAAGGAAATTCACGTTCTGGTTATACTTGGCTGTTCACATAACTTATTCGCCTTTTTGGCTTGATTTGTTTTCAAAAATAGTAATTTAAAAATAACAGAACTCTTTGATTGAACGAGCATACATTAGGCCTAATTATTAGCTCTGATAGCACAACATGTCTTAATTAACTGCGTGCAACCAAATCATCGTTTAACGACGATCCAAACTATTGATACTTAAACGTCGTTCTATGCATATTCTAATTGAGCTTAGCTTGATTATTACTGGTTCTTGGTCATTTGGTTTCGGTCTCAATTCGGTGTTCACCGTCGAAATACTCGACACATCCACAGGTGTCACTTTCGGGAATTGTTCCATTTCGAGCCAAATTAAAATTTAATTAAATATACAATACCCAAAGTTTATACAGCTCCTTAAGACGTAATTTCGTGATATTTAGATATTTCAAATAATTACAATAACAATTGTCAAAGATAACCGTTCTATATACGTTTTGCTGGTACATAGTTCGGATTTTGCTTCGTAGGGTTTACAGTAGTCACCATAGGGTCGTCACCATTTTACTGCCAATTCATTGAAAACTAAATACACATTACTTATTACAAATCAAATAGGCACTTTGTTCAAGCAGTTTTACATCAACGTTTCAAGCATATTTTTTTGCCAATGTTGTTCAATTCAATGCCACATTACGCCGGGTTTCGAAACTCTGGGTTTACTGATACAAAAGTCATTTCGATATTCTATATTGTCGCCATAAACTAAACGTTACAACCGATTGGAAGATCTACTATACATTTCAGTTGAAATTTGTCATAGATTTATTCTCTAAAATATGAGTCTGTGAATATACGTTCTTCAAAATCAAATTCGATGGGTCTTTGCGTGACAAGAAATCGTTTCCTCGTTCAGCTTGGTCTAGAAACTGTCTGCGACTCGGTGCGTTACTACGTTCTGAGTTCAATCGCTGGCTCGAGATCTGCATACATTTCAATTCTGCTTCCAGTGAAAGCCAAAAGTACTTACTGTGTTTGTACGTGTTCATAAGTCGAGAAACATCTCTACGCGTTTTCATCGCCTCTCAACCGAATCTAGGTGACGAAGGCCTTCCGTCAGGAGCGCACGAATCGTTTGACATTGAAAGACAATAGGTGCAGCTTGGACGAAACATGCGCCGCCGTTTCAGCAACAAAAAAAATGTACTGCGTACAGTGGTCTCGTCAGCTTCCTCACGAGCAATTCGGTAGCTGTCATATGACTATACCCACTCACAAACCTTACTTGCCAGGACCGACAGACTCACCATGATGTATACAATGAATGTGTGCTTCCAAACTAATCCAAACGTTCGCAGCGTATTGGTCCACGATTTCATCGATAATACATAATTAAAGTGGTGCCGCATGTTGCGGAGAGCCGCGCCGTCATCTCGTGCACGACGTTCGAATCCAATGCTCAGTGGGCGCAGTAAAGAAATTGCATTATTTGTAGTCAATTTCGTCGTAGGTAATCTCGCCGTAAACACACATCTCACAATCCCGCACACAGTGGGGACAAGGAAAACATCTTACAGTATGGAAACTTTGCACAGTACTTTTCTCGCACCTTGAATTCTATCTCGACCAACGGAATCGAAGCGCCCGAATGACACATTATGGGGGGGCCGATGCCGGAAAAAGACAACCGTCACTATACGATTTCGGAAACATGTGGGCCACACTGCAAACGGAATTTTATATTATCACTCAGCAGGGTTATCAACTCAACACTTGCTTTGTTAAGGCACACTCGAAATTAATGCTGCTGGTACAATTCCGCGTAGCACTGCACACTCTCAAGGGAACCCAAGAAAAAACGATATGCACGATCCGACACGTTCCATTTGGCCGTCGCCATGCACCATCTTCCCCACAGTTTTCCTAAACCAGTTCGATTCAAGCAAAAATCCTCATGGTTGCCACTCGAACAGCGCCTGGTATTATCGACAACGGTTGTTCCCTTTTTCCTTTGCGGAAATCATGTACATCTGAGACTACGCGAGTGACCGAAAATTATACTACAGTAATTCCTCGACACAATCACTGACAGCACTGAGTTCCCAGAATCCTGTTACTAGACAAATTCCACTAGGTTACTGACTGGATACTAAAAGTAAGCGATTCAATTTTGAATCCGTTTTATGTCAACTATTCACTCAGCACATTTCACTAATTTTCCTTGTAACCGAAACGACGAAGAACCGCCCATGTGGTTTCGTTGCGGCCACGTAATTTTTCTCCACAAAAGTTAACCACCTCGTGTCGCAATTCCTCCCGAGTCCACTCCACAAGCCAACAAGCTATCCGACTTGTCGTCGTCACAGCGACCCAAAACCGACTGTCGCGAGTGCTGGTTTGATACTCGACGCGAAGGAAAGATCCCGTTATCGGTTCTCGCCTTCGAGTCGAGCATCAAGCCAGGCAATGTCAAAGCGGACTTGCTGTGCCTTGTTATTTTTCAGTCCAATAAAGCTTGAATTACATTGGAATGTAGTGCAGTGCAGTGCAGCGCAGCGCAGCGCAGTCCCGAAGCAGTGCACGCATTGCCAAGCACATTGAATGCAGTGCAGCACTCTGACAGTTAGTTTGAAATTAATTTGTGGAGGTTTGAAATTTCGATTGTGCATCTATTTTGACTATTTAATATGTTGAGAAGACAATTATTGCAAAGAAAACTATTTTTGTTAGCGGGTTGTGCTATTTATAACAATTTGAGATTGCAAAACAGAAGAAGAAAGAGGATTTGGACGAGAAGCTATAATTGCGAAAAGCAGCGTGAGCTTCATGGATTTTACACGAAAATTTTCCAAATACTCAAAGAGGAAAATGACATCGAGTTTAGGAAATTTACTCGGATGGGTGTTGTGCAATTTAATCTGCTGTTGAACTTGTTGCAAAACAAGTTCTATTTGCTGAAGCATATCAGACACTTTATTTGAAGATAACTCTTTCGCGATCGCAAGCTAGAGTTTCTTCCGGACTTTTTTATGTTGGCTTAGCACTCTGAGCTATTCCTGCGGCACTGGGTAGATTGCTTAGCTTTGACAGTCTCCACGTAAACCTATTTCACCAGAATGCCGCCTTGTAATTACTTTGATGTAAGTACTGATGGAACTATTTAAAGGGACAGGTTTAATTTTTAATTCCCAATTTTCAGGTTTCTTTCGCAAGGTCCAAATTTCCAAACAATAGCTTGGATGTTCAGAATAGGAGCATCCACAGCTCGTAAAATTGTTTTGGAAACTTGCGAAGCTATTTGGGAAGAGCTGCATGGGTTATATCTTGCACCACCTAACAAATCCGAGTGGCGGAGGATAGCGACGGATTTTAATTCGATGACTGGACTACCAAATTGTGTGGGTGCAATAGATGGTAAACATATTGCAATAAAGTGTCCTCCAAATGCCGGATCAGTTTACTATAATTATAAGAAATACCATAGTATTGTTCTATTAGCTGCTTGCGACAGCAATTACTGTTTTACAGCTGTTGATATTGGCGCATTTGGAGGACAGAGTGATGGTGGTGTTTTTAAAGAGTCCTCATTTGGGAAAGCGGTATTGGAGAAAACGATTGATTTACCGGAAGATGAGAACTTGCCCAGCTCCAATGTTAAGGCACCGTTTTTCTTTGTGGGTGATGCGGCGTTTCCATTGAAAACAAACATAATGAGACCTTTTTCAAGAACGCCTCTATCAGAGGATGAAATTGTTTTCAACAAGATCTTATCCAAAGCGCGTGTTAAAATAGAGAACACATTTGGGATAATGACGATGCGATGGAGAGTACTGCTGAATACTATCAATTGCTTCCCACATAACGCGGAAGAAATTGTTAAAGCTGTGGTAGTACTTCACAATTTTGTCAAAATGAATGACGGAGAATACTGTCCTGCAGAATACGTCGACAGTTTTAACGATGAAACTATAGTTGAAGGATTATGGCGGAAGGAAGTTAGATCGTTGCAAACATGCAGGTTATTGACAAGATTCAATGCTCCCAGAGATGCATTTGCAATCCGAGACACCTTAAAAGAATATCTTGCGAATGCTAGAACATAACATAAGTTTCAAACACATTGTACAGAGGTTTTAATAAATATGCCGGTTTTTTATGAATATATTTGTATTGTTTTTTTTTAATTGAACCTAATTTACTGCTTAAACTACCAATGTTCTTAGGGACTAATTTAAACTACTTACATAAACTTACATAAGCTTACTGCTAAAATTGCTGGCTTGTTGATGGCATGTCACGTTTAGCCTTTGCCACCTGCTCGTTTAGCTTCTGCAGCACTGTCACCTGGAATTCCCTGAAATGTTCCGGAGGTAAATGCGCTTGCTCCAGCTGCACACGCAAGCTGTCGCAGAAGGCCGCTTCTGCGGAAGTAGTTTGAAAATCATCTTTCAAAGTTCTCATTAAGTTTAACAATTCTTGGTTAGTTTCTATTATTTGTACCTGTTCAATAGCACGCCGCTGCCTCCTTGCGCGCACACTGCTCGATGAGGACGATGGCCTAAATTCGGAGTAAGATGCACCTACATTTACCTCATTTGATTCACATTGATGCCTTTCTTCCTCCCCTACGATCGTACTTCCACCTATACTGCCATCAATGAACATTTCGTCGAAATGATCCTCCTCAATTATTTCCTCAAAATATCTTGAGGCAGCTTCTTCGTCGTAACTGCAGTGTGTACTGAAAGATAAGAAAATTATATTCCTGTATTGTAATGCACTGTATTTCAACTTACTTTTTATTCACACTGTTGCACTTCTCCAAAAACGACAGCATTTCGCCAAATTTATAATTGATACTTGTCGCCCTCTCACTACCACTTCCAGACGGTAGATTTTGTTTCCGCCTTAATCGCATGTAGCGGTCCTTAATCGTCCGCCACCTTTTTTTTGCGTCTTCACCTATAAACATTTTATTAATATAACACACAATATTTTTGAATATATAAATTACCTGTAATATTTAGCTCCTTCCCGATTTCCTGCCAAGCTTTGTCCCTTTTCTCGTTTTTTTTGTAGTCTCTATGACTTTTGTCGTATAAATACGGCCTTCCTCTAACTTCTTCGATTAATTTTTCCTCCATTATCAAATTTAAATAGTTCTTCCGCGCTCAACGACTCTCAAACGAATGTCAGCTGATGCGGTCTGCAGCATTTTAGAAATTAGCCTAAACCGATGCAGTGCAGTCCGCTGCGCGGCACTGCACTTTTGCATCCGGCGTAGAATTAAATCGCCGGAGCAAAAGAAGCATCTGGTGCATGACTAGTGGGGAACTTAATTGTAGTGCGACGACCACAGAATTATAAAACAGCAGAAAATTTGTGAATTTGGGAGCTTATTCAAGTGAAATTGCGGGAATGAAGAGATTCGGTGTTGGTGTGGTGCGGTCGCAAGTGAAGTAGCTTCGAGATTCTTGAGATAAGCCATTTCGTCGTGACGACGATAATATATTGGGAGATTGAAAATATTGACGGGGGCCTGTTGTTAGCGACACGTTGAAACATGTTTGGGAGTTACAATCGATAAAAATTGGTCTGGTGCGTATGAATTTCCTTACCACTTTATTTTTATAGAACTGCGTCGTCTGGCGCCCCAAAACTAATTAGAAGTTGCATTTCGGCAACACACTCGAGCTAAAACCAACCAGCAGCGGAAATGCATCCATAAAGGTATCAACGTTGGCATCGAAAATATCGCGGGCAGCAAGGGACGACGTTCATGTGAAAGCGTTGATGGAACAGAAGACGGTATTGGGTGGGATCTTATGTGCTTAACGGTTTGCGTATATTAAGTGTTTCGGTCGCCACCTCTGTGCAAGTAGATACGGAAAGTTGTACTTACCCATGACCATGTTATAATTTGCAGCGAACGCGTAAGGAAACAAAAATGTGTTAATTTTCACTGTATGTCATGTTATCTGCTGAAGTGACTCAGCTTCTATTGAGTGTTTTACCTATGAGTCTTACCATGCACCAAATTGACCTGGTTCGGCGTCAAGGTTAATAGAACGTCCAGATGACCGCTAAAGCAACATTTAAAAATGTGTCACGGGGCATTGCATCGTGGATGGCATTACCGGATAGACCAAGGTTCAGGTATCCTATATGTAAAAGCTGAAGTTACGGTAAATACTTCGTGACGGAGCTTATAAATTATATAATAACCAACACATATATTAGTACACAATATCTAAGTAAGTAAACGGACTGTTTTATGAGTCGTTACATCAATAACCAACGCAGAACTTCTTCTGCCTGAGGATTTTTTTTCTTTCTTGTCGTTCAAATTTCTATGCCTCAAAGCAAATAGCACCAAAAGACCTAGGGCTGGATATGAACCGTGGAAATCAGGACACGGGCAACGGACACGCAACCGGAGCAGACACCACGGAGATTCGCTATGCTGAGCGTGCAAATGGTATCGAATTTAATCCTGTCCTATTCCATTCAGTGATGGGAATTTGAGCGATACGAGTTTACCCTATGCGAAAAATCGTCGTAACACAGTAGCGTCGAGCCTATCCAAAGGGCTGTCCATCATTTTCTCGCAACGACGAAATACGAACCGTGATCATTATTGATCTGACTAGATAAATTTCATTTTTGTACTATCGCGCGACACTTCAAAACGCGTCCAGGAACGATACATCGATTTTAGTGGCAATTTACCACATCTCTACCTCGAAGTTGGTCGCTGAGTCATTTGGAAACATAATATACGACAACTCTCTACTACACATGCATGGCTAACTCTAGACTTTGACCTTCCTGATTATTCTATTCGAATTACCAAGTTTAAAAAAAAAAAAAAAAGGAAGAGAAAAATAACTAGCGGGCTCTCAGTGATTACACTAGCGCGAACGACTATTTGAATATGATTTTTCCGGATACAACGTGTGAGGCTGTGCCGCCATTATTTTTTGCAGAAGACTTAGAATTTTATTTAATCCTGTTACATCGTAATCTTCTTCGTCGACATATAAATTTGGTATTTTATTGGTACGCTAGTTTATGTTATCACTACATTGAGGAAGAAAAAGTATTTTGGTTGAAAACCCTAAACAATGTGAATGAGAAAAGAATTGATAAATATCATTGAAATATAAAGCTTTATAAAGTAGTTCAAACAATTAATAGCATATTTAACTACAAATTCAACTTTTTTTTGAAGTTGAAGCTAACGGGGCTACCCGTATCAAACAAAGACAATAATTTAGTTTTACCACAATTGATTCTAAAAAATAAACTTACATAATTTATTGCACTGACCGTCGTTGGCTCTCCTGTAATGGTGGCATCGTCGTCATCCTAGTCTACGTCGTCTGACCTCGAATTGTGAAAGTGCGTCGCACCAGCTACCTGACTCCTCACCGGTCTCAATTCCTTCGGCGGGTTCCTACATTGTCTGTGGTTGTGGCCCATGCCCCAACATCTGAAGCACGAATTCAGCGGCCTCTTCTCATATGGACACTTGCTCTGGTAGTGCCCAAACATGCAGCAGTTAAAACAGCGCGTCTGCCGCAGGTCTTCGGGTACTTCCGTAACCATCCTAGGGACTTCCTGCAGCATACTTTGGCCTCTATTGTACCTTTCTGCCGACTGCCCAGTTGTGACGGTAGAAACTGTAGCGATTTTGATGATGTGAGTGGCCTTAGCACAACTTAGAACCAGACCGAAGTCCAGAACCAAGAGTGCTAAGGTCGGAAATGTGAAATGGCTAATGCCATTCAAGAGGCAAAACAAAAAAAAGAATTGCCCCGAGAGCAGGGTGCCCTAGAAATGGCCGTGAAGGCCCCTCGTCCGCATTAGCGGAGCACCCTTTAACCAACCCCGACGGATGCTGGTGTGCCGCTTTGCTAGCTCGCTGCGGCTGGGGTGGGTTCATGAAAAATGGGGATGGTTTGCTCTCAAGAAAACGGGATGCTACGTATATTCATCCGTCATGAATTGTAGCTGCAAACTGGTATATAAAATACCCAGGGACCAAAAGGGGCATAGTTCCCTAAAGGAAACCACCCATGGCTCTGCAACATGGGCTGACTAAGCAGACCCAGTGCTCGTGACAACGCACGGAGCCAGAAAATTGAAAATCTACAAAAAAGGAAAACAGGATAATGCGCTACCTCTCCTTTACAAGGAACCCGGGTGAGGCAGACAGCCCCGGGCCCCCGATGTTAGTGGAGCCCTGACCCCGATGGTCTGGGGTCCTCCACCCTCTGATACTGGCCAACATAATCAAAAATTCAAAAATCTAACAAAACCGAAAACAAACTGAAACTAAACTATTTGGCCAGTATCCCTCCCTATAACAAAATGCTGAAAATCACGAAAACACTACATTATTGGTAGGCCAGCCAGGCCAAGCGCGGACCCTGAAAAGCGAGAAAGAACTTCTCGGGCTTTCGCCCAATAAGAAGGCCGAAGGTTAAATTTAACAATTAATCATTGTTTATTGCTTCTTATTCAAACAATTTACTCCTTTAGGGTTATATACCGTTCTCCGTGTGTATCTCAAAATTAAGAAATCAAACGTATATCAAAATTAAATGCTTACATGAAATTTTATCAATTACCAATTTCATCAAGGTACAAGAAAGAAAAAAGAAAAAAAAGGACACCTCTTGTGTTAATAAAAGTTTGGGGTAGTATCTAGGCTGCAGCGTAGATGTACATCATGTGAGTCATAACCAAAATAATACGGCGTCTCAAGAATATTTCATAAATATAGCCGTCTACGTGACCTACTCTAATCAATAACCCCCAAAGTAAACAATCGAAAGGAGTTTACTTCTAATGTAAGCGAAACAAATATTTTTCTCTTTTTTTTCCCAGGTATTATTTTTGTCATATAGACCGGGAAAATTGACTTATTGCTAGCTACCACAAAAAAAACGAAGAAAAGCCTAAATATATTTTTTTCTCAGACCGCATGTGCAGGTGCTTTCACTTGAAGCAGGAATAATTTTTCTCATTTTTTTTGTGGTATTCTTATTATAAAGTAATTGGTTAATCTGTAAACTAATTGCTTTACAAATTTTCTTAAATGTTTCAAAAAAAAGTTGAATTTGTAGTTAAATATGCTATTAATTGTTTGAACTACTTTATAAAGCTTTATATTTCAATGATATTTATCAATTCTTTTCTCATTCACATTGTTTAGGGTTTTCAACCAAAATACTTTTTCTTCCTCAATGTAGTGATAACATAAACTAGCGTACCAATAAAATACCAAATTTATATGTCGACGAAGAAGATTACGATGTAACAGGATTAAATAAAATTCTAAGTCTTCTGCAAAAAATAATGGCGGCACAGCCTCACACGTTGTATCCGGAAAAATCATATTCAAATAGTCGTTCGCGCTAGTGTAATCACTGAGAGCCCGCTAGATATTTTTCTCTTCCTTTTTTTTTTTTTTTTTTTAAACTTGGTAATTCGAATAGAATAATCAGGAAGGTCAAACTCTAGAGTTAACCATGCATGTGTAGTAGAGAGTTGTCGTATATTATGTTTCCAAATGACTCAGCGACCAATTTCGAGGTAGAGATGTGGTAAATGCCACTAAAGTCGATGTATCGTTCCTGGACGCGTTTTGAAGTGTCGCGCGATAGTACAAAAATGAAATTTATCTAGTCAGATCAATAATGATCACGGTTCGTATTTCGTCGTTGCGAGAAAATGATGGACAGCCCTTTGGATAGGCTCGACGCTACTGTGTTACGACGATTTTTCGCATAGGGTAAACTCGTATCGCTCAAATTCCCATCACTGAATGGAATAGGACAGGATTAAATTCGATACCATTTGCACGCTCAGCATAGCGAATCTCCGTGGTGTCCGCTCCGGTTGCGTGTCCGTTGCCCGTGTCCTGATTTCCACGGTTCATATCCAGCCCTAGGTCTTTTGGTGCTATTTGCTTTGAGGCATAGAAATTTGAACGACAAGAAAGAAAAAAAATCCTCAGGCAGAAGAAGTTCTGCGTTGGTTATTGATGTAACGACTCATAAAACAGTCCGTTTACTTACTTAGATATTGTGTACTAATATATGTGTTGGTTGTTATATAATTTATAAGCTCCGTCACGAAGTATTTACCGTAACTTCAGCTTTTACATATAGGATACCTGAACCTTGGTCCATCCGGTAATGCCATCCACGATGCAATGCCCCGTGACACATTTTTAAATGTTGCTTTAGCGGTCATCTGGACGTTCTATTAACCTTGACGCCGAACCAGGTCAATTTGGTGCATGGTAAGACTCATAGGTAAAACACTCAATAGAAGCTGAGTCACTTCAGCAGATAACATGACATACAGTGAAAATTAACACATTTTTGTTTCCTTACGCGTTCGCTGCAAATTACAACATGGTCATGGGTAAGTACAACTTTCCGTATCTACTTGCACAGAGGTGGCGACCGAAACACTTAATATACGCAAACCGTTAAGCACATAGGATCCCACCCAATACCCTCTTCTGTTCCATCAACGCTTTCACATGAACGTCGTCCCTTGCTGCCCGCGATATTTTCGATGCCAACGTTGATATCTTTATGGATGCATTTCCGCTGCTGGTTGGTTTTAGCTCGAGTGTGTTGTCGAAATGCAACTTCTAATTAGTTTTGGGGCGCCAGACGACGCAGTTCTATAAAAATAAAGTGGTAAGGAAATTCATACGGACCAGACCAATTTTTATCGATTGTAACTCCCAAACATGTTTCAACGTGTCGCTAACAACAGGCCCCCGTCAATATTTTCAATCTACCAATATATTATCGTCGTCACGACGAAATGGCTTATCTCAAGAATCTCGAAGCTACTTCACTTGCGACCGCACCACACCAACACCGAATCTCTTCATTCCCGCAATTTCACTTGAATAAGCTCCCAAATTCACAAATTTTCTGCTGTTTTATAATTCTGTGGTCGTCGCACTACAATTAAGTTCCCCACTAGTCATGCACCAGATGCTTCTTTTGCTCCGGCGATTTAATTCTACGCCCGATGCAACAAGTTATCGAATTCCCGTCAGCAATTATTGCAGATAAACTCTTAATTAAATTATTCTCGGGGACATAGTTACATACATGCAAACAACAAATCGTGCACCGATCACTCTCACTTCACATGATCTTATTTTGACAGCTATTATTGTTCATGCTACGACGACAGCTACTGATGCTTTCGTGGGCGCGTTATTTCATCTCGTATACGGGAAGCACTTCGCACCACCTTTTTTTTTTCGTATATCGAATCACTCCCGTTATTGATACCGATTTAGTCGAACACGTGCCCCAAATTTAATTTTGTTTCGTTTTCGCCTCGAACTTAATTAATTCACTGAATCGCACGAGAATCGCTTCCCTCCTCTTCTCCTTCTAATTCTCGCCACAAGCGGATAAATCGCGATAAGATCGCATTTTTCTTGCGTGTGCCAGAACCTCGTCTCGGATTTCCCGAAAAGAAAAACCAATAAATGACAGCCGCGATAACCACTAGCGCGCTGCTTCGGCTTAACATTTACTCCAGTTTTGCAACCACCACACCACCGTACGAAATTTCAAACGCCTCAAAATCGAATGTTTAAAAATAGCCTATTAATTGAATTGGCCTTTCCCGATTTAAACTTTGTAATTCTGCGTGAGAAATACCGGAGACCGATTTACTTGCCGTTCCGCCACGCCACAAGCGGCTGCTTTCCGCCACGACTATCCGATGACTGTCCCGAATTGCCATTTCAATTTCAAGACGAGCGCAGAAAATCCCGTTAGATTTTTGCTCGCCTTGAGATTGAAACAACAAAGTCACCGGGGACTTGCGGGATTTTATTTTTCCAAATCGAGCGATGTTTAAACCCGTTCCGATTTGGGAATAATTGTAGCGATTTCGAGCACGGGACAGTGTGCGTCGAAATAAAGGTTCCAGTAATTTCACTTGAAATTACTGGATGCTACAAAACATTTGTCCTTCTGGCCCTCTGTCTGGCTTGTCTGTTCGCCATGATCCTCTTCTCGTGTGCAACTACGGCTTCCTTCAACGATTCCACTGTCCTGCTCTTCGCCAGGAGCAATGTGGCATCTTCCCGCGGAAGTCTCATTCCATCCACAATTAGGCTAATTAATTCCTGCTCAGTTAACGTGCTACGACGTTCCAAACCCTGCATAACCAGCACATAGCGATGCAGGGATTCAGTTTCGCTCCTCCAACTTCTTCCTTGAAGTAATTCGATTACGTCCGTTGTAGTCATTACTTGGCCAAATTCGCGAATTAACTCCTTCAGGTTTTCATAAGTCACCGCAGTGCTTCCAGCCAAATGGTCCTGTGCTGCATCTATCAATCGGCTTCGCAGCGCCATAAATTTAAAAATGTCATTGCATTCGGTAATTTTGAATAATTCCTCCAAATCGGCTATAAGCTTATGGACGTCGTATACCGATGACTTGTCGCCACTGAATGCCGGAATGACATCTCCTATGTCCCTAAGTGTCATTTTGGTTTTCCCTTCTACTGCCGAGCTTTTTGCCTGTTTAGCTTCCCATTGCTCGATCTCTGCCTTCAATCGTAAAATTTCCTCCTTTTTCCTAAGCATCATCAGCTCACAGTCCAGCTCGGCCATCTTATCAGACATATGTGCGTCTGGCTTTTCTGACATCTGAGTGGTATGAGGCAGCGGAATTTGGGCATTCTGTGGCCATTGCCAAGACATCGGCAGCGACATATGTGCCATTCGCAGCGGTGGCATATCTTCGTCATATGGCGGCGGCTCTTTCCTGGCTTGCTGCGGTGGCGTCCTAGCATCGACTTCCTGCAGCGGCGTTGGTACTTCGGCTCTCGTCGACTTCATTTCTTCGGCGAACGGCGGCGATGCGCGATCGTGTTGCAGCGGTAAACTCATCGGTGACCATTCCTCAAGCAGCGGCACTTGCATCATGCTTCGTAACTGTCTCTCGGCATCGGTTTCCAGCGGCGGCATGGGCACATCAGCTCCCAGCGGCGGCATCTCTTGGGCATACGGCGGCGGTGTTTGCTCATCTGGCAGCGGCTTCATTGGCAATTGTCCCTCTTGCTGCGGCTGCGGCGGCGCCTCGGCATCAGCTTTCTGCGGCGGCGGCGTCCGTTTTTTAGTTTTTGGTGATGGCATCCCCTTCAGGGTGGCTTCTGCCAATTGACGCAGCAATTGCACACTTGCGGCTGGCGGCATTTTCACTCCACTTTTCTTCAATAATTGCATCAGTTCTGTAGCGAATAAGTGGTTGGGAAGTGTCCTTAGCACAACTTAGAACCAGACCGAAGTCCAGGACCAAGAGTGCTAAGGTCAGAAAGTGGAATGGCTAATGCCATTCGAGAGGCAAAACAAAAAAAAAAAGAATTGCCCCGAGAGCAGGGTGCCCTAGAAATGGCCGTGAAGGCCCCTCGTCCGCATTAGCGGAGCACCCTTTAACCAACCCCGACGGATGCTGGTTTGCCGCTTTGCTAGCTCGCTGCGGCTGGGGTGGGTTCATAAAAAAATGGGGATGGTTTGCTCTCAAAGAAACGGGATGCTACGTGATATTCATCCGTCATGAATTCGTAGCCGCAAACTGGTATATAAAATACCCAGGGACAAAAGGGGGCATAGTTCCGTAAAGGAAACCACCCTTGGCTCTGCAACATGGGCTGACTACGCAGACCCAGTGCTCGTGACAAAGCACGGAGCCAGAAAATTGAAAATCTAAAACGGGAGAAGGAAAACGCGCTACCTCGCTTTTCAGAGGAACCCGGGCGAGGCAGACAGCCACGGGTCCCCGATGGTAGTGGAGCCCTGACCCCGATGGTCTGGGGTCCTCCACCCACTGATACTGGCCATTATATCAAAAATTCAATCAAAAAGCTAATAAACACCAGAAACTACGATTATGAATGGCCAGTATCCCTCCCTTTGAAGATATAAGAAAATGCTGAAATTCACTGAAACACTACATTATTTGTAGGCCAGCCAGGCCACGCGCAGACCCTGAAACACGAGAAGGAACTTCCAGGGCTTTCGCCCAATAAGAAGGCCAATTGTTCAAGTTAATACAAATTCATTATTATTTTCTCTTCAATGTGAAACCAAATGCAAAATAGCAAAATAATGTACTTATTGTTTACGAAAAATATTTTGGGTTTCTTATATTGCATATACGTTCATTTTTCAATTACATAAAATATCTACGGTCGGTTTTACATATATTTCGTATCAAGCTTCTTCTAGGATACATAAGAATTTGATAATTCAATCAAAAAAACATAATTATATATATAGAATTCATCCCAATTGCATACGTAGTGCAAATTAAATAATAGCTCATTAAAGTACTACATTCGGACATGTTTTTTTTCTTCTTCGATTTGTAAGGGTTTTGGTTTTAGTATCAAACTTATCAATAGTTTTCATTATTTTTCAATATTATAACCATAGAAATTATTAATTAATATAATCTTAGTTTCATTTTTTTTTTCTTTGCGTTTCTCGTTTCGTCGCTTGGTAGCAATTCGATATAAAATTAATGCAAATTATTTAGGTTTATGAACATGCTCTATTAAGAACTTCGAACGATAAGTTTAAATTAAATAACTGATGGGTTCTTTTGGAAAATATGTAAGGCGCGTTGAGGTAGTAGTCGTTGCTCTGTATGTCACCAGTCATGTCAGTTAGTCTATTCTCGTACTGTACCTCTCCCATTTATTCATAAGGATTAGATATCACCTAAATTTGATGAGTCAAGTAATAACGAAAAATTAACTAGATTTTCTTCTTTGTGCTTGAGTTTTTTTTTTCTTCTTTTTTTTTTTTCAACACGTGTTAAGGAAAATGAGCAAAAACTAGAAGAAAAACAAATGATGAAACTTAACCGAAAACTTTTGCAAAACTATGTTTTGCAAATAAATCAGCTCAGGATGCAGTAATTCCTAAAGGAAATTCACGTTCTGGTTATATTTGGCTGTTCACATCACTTATTCGCCTTTTTGGCTTGATTTGTTTTCAAAAATAGTAATTTAAAAATAACAGAACTCTTGGATTGAACGAGCATACATTAGGCCTAATTATTAGCTCTGATAGCACAACATGTCTTAATTAACTGCGTGCAACCAAATCATCGTTTAACGACGATCCAAACTATTGATACTTAAACGTCGTTCTATGCATATTCTAATTGAACTTAGCTTGATTATTACTGGTTCTTGGTCATTTGGTTTCGGTCTTAATTAAATACTCGACACATCCACAGGTGTCACTTTCGGGAATTGTTCCATTTCGAGCCAAATTAAAATTCAATTAAATATACAATACCCAAAGTTTATACAGCTCCTTAAGACGTAATTTCGTGATATTTAGATATTTCAAATAATTACAATAACAATTGTCAAAGATAACCGTTCTATATACGTTTTGCTGGTACATAGTTCGGATTTTGCTTCGTAGGGTTTACAGTAGTCACCATAGGGTCGTCACCATTTTACTGCCAATTCATTGAAAACTAAATACACATTACTTATTACAAATCAAATAGGCACTTTGTTCAAGCAGTTTTACATCAACGTTTCAAGCATATTTTTTTGCCAATGTTGTTCAATTCAATGCCACATTACGCCGGGTTTCGAAAGTCTGGGTTTACTGATACAAAAGTCCTTTCGATATTCTATATTGTCGCCATAAACTAAACGTTACAACCGATTGGAAGATCTACTATACATTTCAGTTGAAATTTGTCATAGATTTATTCTCTAAAATATGAGTCTGTGAATATACGGTCTTCAAAATCAAATTCGATGGGTCTTTGCGTGACAAGAAATCGTTTCCTCGTTCAGCTTGGTCTAGAAACTGTCTGCGACTCGGTGCGTTACTACGTTCTCGAGTTCAATCGCTGGCTCGAGATCTGCATACATTTCAATTCTGCTTCCAGTGAAAGCCAAAAGTACTTACTGTGTTTGTACGTGTTCATAAGTCGAGAAACATCTCTACGCGTTTTCATCGCCTCTCAACCGAATCTAGGTGACGAAGGCCTTCCGCCAGGAGCGCACGAATCGTTTGACATTGAAAGACAATAGGTGCAGCTTGGACGAAACATGCGCCGCCGTTTCAGCAACAAAAAAAATGTACTGCGTACAGTGGTCTCGTCAGCTTCCTCACGAGCAATTCGGTAGCTGTCATATGACTATACCCACTCACAAACCTTACTTGCCAGGACCGACAGACTCACCATGATGTATACAATGAATGTGTGCTTCCAAACTAATCCAAACGTTCGCAGCGTATTGGTCCACGATTTCATCGATAATACATAATTAAAGTGGTGCCGCATGTTGCGGAGAGCCGCGCCGTCATCTCGTGCACGACGTTCGAATCCAATGCTCAGTGGGCGCAGTAAAGAAATTGCATTATTTGTAGTCAATTTCGTCGTAGGTAATCTCGCCGTAAACACACATCTCACAATCCCGCACACAGTGGGGACAAGGAAAACATCTTACAGTATGGAAACTTTGCACAGTACTTTTCTCGCACCTTGAATTCTATCTCGACCAACGGAATCGAAGCGCCCGAATGACACATTATGGGGGGGCCGATGCCGGAAAAAGACAACCGTCACTATACGATTTCGGAAACATGTGGGCCACACTGCAAACGGAATTTTATATTATCACTCAGCAGGGTTATCAACTCAACACTTGATTTGTTAAGGCACACTCGAAATTAATGCTGCTGGTACAATTCCGCGTAGCACTGCACACTCTCAAGGGAACCCAAGAAAAAACGATATGCACGATCCGACACGTTCCATTTGGCCGTCGCCATGCGCCATCTTCCCCACAGTTTTCCTAAACCAGTTCGATTCAAGCAAAAATCCTCATGGTTGCCACTCGAACAGCGCCTGGTATTATCGACGACGGTTGTTCCCTTTTTCCTTTGCGGAAATCATGTACATCTGAGACTACACGAGTGACCGAAAATTATGCTACAGTAATTCCTCGACACAACCACTGACAGCACTGAGTTCCCATAATCCTGTTAATAGACAAATTCCACTAGGTTACTGACTGGATACTAAAAGTAAGCGATTCAATTTTGAATCCGTTTTATGTCAACTATTCACTCAGCACATTTCACTAATTTTCCTTGTAACCGAAACGACGAAGAACCGCCCATGTGGTTTCGTTGCGGCCACGTAATTTTTCTCCACAAAAGTTAACCACCTCGTGTCGCAATCCCTCCCGAGTCCATTCCACAAGCCAACAAGCTATCCGACTTGTCGTCGTCACAGCGACCCAAAACCGACTGTCTCGAGTGCTGGTTTGATACTCGACGCGAAGGAAAGATCCCGTTATCGGTTCTGGCCTTCGAGTCGAGCATCAAGCCAGGCAATGTCAAAGCGGACTTGCTGTGCCTTGTTATTTTTCAGTCCAATAACAAAGTACCGCTAGTCCGACTGAAAAACAATTTGGTTATTTCAAGGGCACGACAGTGCGCGCTGAAATAAGCCGTGCAGAAATTTCGAAAAGAAATTTCTGCATGTTACAACCCGTAGCACTTTATTTCGGTTCCACAGTAGCTCTCCAGTTCCGTGTCGTTCGCGAACACCTTTGCCTTCGAAAAATACATCTGGGCGTCAGTTTCACTCATTAAAGTTACTGGTGCATCTGTATCTATTTAGAAATTTTTATAGTTTCCACTTGCATTTAATTTACAAAAAAATTTTGAACTTAATTTAGTAGAGCTTGATAACCGTTTCATTGGTAATTTGAAGAAGTTGCACCACTGTAATTTCCTCCTGGTTATCGTCTCCTTCTTCCAACAAATTAGTTTGATTACGGCTTCTTAGCTTCAAACAAACTTTCTTTAAGTGTCCAACTCGTTTGCAAAATAAACATTTCGTTTGCTTATGCCGACATTCGTTTGCTCTGTGATGCGGACTGCCGCAACGAAAACAACAATTTTTAACGGGAATTTACATGTTTTCATTTGCGAAAC
The DNA here is from genome assembly GCA_963978885.1 of Nemotelus pantherinus. Taxonomy (NCBI): domain Eukaryota; kingdom Metazoa; phylum Arthropoda; class Insecta; order Diptera; family Stratiomyidae; genus Nemotelus; species Nemotelus pantherinus. The sequence continues at coordinate 40,467,874 of OZ022264.1, forward strand.
CCGAATCTTATTATTTGTAGGCTGATACTTTTTGTTGTTTCTTTGCATTTAATTTGATTTAAATTTATATTTTCTTTAACCTTTTCACTGAGTTCTGCTCCGCCTCGTTCAAAAAGTTCCATTGCTAAAGCCTTTTCAGTCGCTGCAGTTCAATTCAAGTTTTTGACGTCCAGTAATCTACTCTGGATTCGTTGGTTATTTAGTCCAAAAACAAATTGATTCCTGATCGCGGTAACCCGGAAAGCACCAAAATTGCACGATGTCGCTAATTTCTTTAATGCAATCAAAAAATCTTCACCAGATTCGCGATCTCCTTGTTCCTATGGCCCTTGTCGTGGCAATGTAATCAAAACGTCGTAGATTTAAAAAATAACTATTTTATTTCATAATAAATACGAAGTTCAATACAAAGTTTGTACGTGGATCCGGAATGTTCGAAATTCGAAGAGAATGTGTCGAGATCGCCGCCTGTGGGGCACTTATGAAGGTCATAAGTGCTGACCACGTAGGCGTGAGTTTATCTTCATCCAGGCACATATATATGCCGCGTCAGCAATTGTGTGTCCAGACGGAGCTCGAACCAGAAACATAAACACAAACGTCTCGTCGGCACTTGTGTACATGTACAGAGCTCGAATCGTATGCCGCGTTTACATTCTCGCCGAGGAATTGGTCGTATCATGCAGGGTTTTAATGGAGCTCGCATCTTCCATGTTCGAAGATGGCTGCTTTAATAGCTTATCTAGTAGCGCAGCAACTATTAACCGCTTGTTTTCGTACCTGTTACGAAGGATGGACCAAGCGGCGTCATAATTCTCCTCGCACACTTGTAAGTGTTGAATCAAGCGCTCTGCTTTGCCAATGACGTTCGTCTTCAAGTAATACATCTTTTGAGCACGACTTATTGGTTGCTCATCAATAGTTTGTGAAAATAAGTCATGGAATTGCCTCCACTTTAAGTAGTCTCCATCGAACCTCGGAATATTTATCTTCGGTAACTTGATGGAAGCCCTTGAATGTGAGCTGTATGATTCAATCGGCTCATTAGTTATTTTTTCCTTAAGCTCGATCGTTAAGTTGAGTACCTTCTCTTCCATGTCAAGGTACTCAGACTGGTCATAGTCAACGTAGACCCCTTCTTGTACTGATTTTGCTATATGTTCGTTGTTGAATTCTACATTCTTCCAACATTTTTGTACAAACTGCAATTTTTCTTCGTAAAATATATTCGATTTGTTTTCCGCCGATTGCACTTCACCTATTATTCGATTGATTCGCTCGATCATCGTTCTGCTATTGTGCACGTATTTTTCAACGCTTGAAGCTCTCGCTTGTTTTTTCGCTTGGGCCAGCGTCGTATCCCCGCTTGCCCCGTTTTCAATGCTTGCTGTTAACTGCTTAATCGCCGTTTACATTTTCTCTCTTATTGCTCGAACGCCTTTCTCTACCTTTTCGTAGTAGTTTTGTTGAAAGTAGGGAAAATCTTCATGTGTTTCCCTAAATTTCTCGAGTTCCTGGTGCGTCTCTTGAAAATTATCGAACAATTCGACCAACTTCCCTAAGCGAGCACGTAAGTAAGTTAATGTTTTCCTTTCAGCCGAGTCTTTGTTGAAGTTTGTAATCAACTTCTCAATGGCCGAGCCTGTCTTCTCCTGTATGGCTGCTAATTGCTCCATCATTTCACCTTGTGCCATTGCTTCGTACTGGAATGTCTGCAATAATAAGTATGATATTATTGATTGTTGTTATAATTATCAAGAGTTCTCCTTTGAAGGAACTTTGTTCAACTTGCAATTCAGTGCCTTTGGCAGCCTCACCAAAAGTAAATTGTGGCTTGGATCACTGATTGCAGCTCGGGGTCACCAAAAATGTTTGATTCTTACAAAAGAAACAATTATTTAGCCGAGAAACGTTTTTAATTCCGTGTCGAACTGAACTGACAAATCGCCTTACAATCTAGTGCTTTAAGTAGTAAAAAAATGCTTACTTTACTTCACTTAATTTGCCTCTAGATACATTGAACAGTGTGTTGTTATTGATAAACACTAGGTAAGCAATAATTACAATGATGAGAATGATAAATACAAAATATGCGGAAAACAGATTATGTTGCATATGATAGCTAGAATTACATGCATTGGAGTTTATGCTATATTAATTGAATGCGTTTATTTTAAGCTGAGATATGCGGAACGTGCATACCGTGGGATCAATTAGTATTCAGTATTTTACGTTAAATCTATTTGATGACTAGACACTAACTCATGCAATTCAGCAATTTTAAATTCCCTAATTCTACCTTTTAGTATTGCATATTCCCTAATATATCCTTTAAAAAGCAGGCGATTACTATTGTGACAAAAGTAATGGGTGGTATAGGCATTTGATATACCTTTTAGTATTGCATATTCCCTAGTATACAGTTGAGCTGTAATTGTCTAGCACAATATTGCAATATGGCAATATTGTGTTGTATACGGAACTTAGGCACAACAGTCTCATTACACTCCAAACAATCAATCATCTCTTGAAATTTTGAGTATTTAACCTTTTTTATAGCTATGCGTATCGCGGCGGAAGGAATGCCACGCTCGCATTTAAGCATGCCGATGACTTTGGCTGTTGTTAGTGTTGCGACACGTTGCCGCCACATTCCCTTAAATGAAATCGGAAATATTCTGCAATTTCTAGTGGTTCAGGTTGAAAATATTATTTCAGTATACCGACGATTTGACTATAAGTCTTGTCTTTAGGTTTCTCAGGGGCGATCTTATCACACAATGTGCTGTACGTATCGGAGCACATGTAATGTAATATTAGGCATTTGTGTTTGTCCGATGCAATATCAAATACCTCGAATGCTGCTTCCAATCTTTCGACCCATCGTGACCAAGAGCCTGTTTTGTCATACGGCTTGTAGCGATTTTAATAGATGGAGGAGGGCTGGACTTAGCACAACTGAGAACCAGACCGAAGTCCGGAAACAAGATGGCCAAGGTTCAGCACAAGTGGAGGAATGGCTGCTGCCATTCAAGAGGCAAAACAAAAAAAAAAAGAATTGCCCCGAGAGCAGGGTGCCCTAGAAATGGCCGTGAAGGCCCCTCGTCCGCATTAGCGGAGCACCCTTTAACCAACCCCGACAGATGCTGGGGTGCCGTTTTGCTAGCTCGCTGCGGCTGGGGTGGGTTCTTGAAAAATGGGGTTGATTAGCTCTCTAGAAAACGGGATGCTACTTATTATTCATCCGTCATGAATACGTAGCCCCAAACTGGCATATAAAAAAATACCCAGGGACAAAAAGGGGGCATAATTCCGTAAAGGAAACCACCCATGGCTCTGCAACATGGGCTGACTAAGCAGACCCAGTGCTCGTGACGACGCACGGAGCCAGACAAATTGAAGAATCTGAAAAAGGAAGAAAGGGAAAAACGCTGCCTGTCTTTTCAGAGGAACCCGGGTGAGGCAGACAGCCCCGGGCCCCCGATGGTAGTGGAGCCCTGACCCCGATGGTCTGGGGTCCTCCACCCTCTGATACTGGCCATAAATTCACAATTCAAAAAGCTAATACCGAAAAGAATTGAAATCTTACTGTTTGGCCAGTATCCCTCCCTTGAAAGAAATGCTGAAAAAAAAATTCACGAAAAACACACTATCTAATCATTGGCCAGCCAGGCCATGCGCGGACCCTGAAAAAAAGAAAGAACTTCTCGGGCTTTCACCCAATAAGAAAGCCAAAACGATTCCGGTTTAACAAATCATTTTTTTATTCCATCGCAAAAAAAAAGATTTTCTGTATACAGCGGGGAAAGTTCGTGAAAAAACTTGTTTCAACTCAAAATACTACTACACTGAGAAAACACATAATTTATAGACTTCTGGCGCCATGTACATAGCCGATTTAGGGATTGTGATAAAATATAGCGCCACACGCCATAATACATGGCGAAAAGTACATAGGCCTACATGCCATGTACTATAGTCCTCCACGCCATGTACTTGGCGTGTCGGACAGTGCTGTCGTTGTACTCCGATCGGAGTATTTGTACTCCGTTTTTAGTTAACGTACTACTGTACTCCCTTCACTTGCAAAGTACTCCCTTTTTATTGGGAACACTTTTAATACTGTAAAGTCTATAAAGTCACTCTATTTATTTAAAATATTTTATCTATAGAAATATTTTTTTTTAACTTTAATTCCTATATTAATCACAATAACAAAAGCAAATAAAAAATAAGAAAATGAACATAATCATAATTCATAATCATAATTCATATATGAAAAAAATTATTTTGGAGGAAATAAATATAAATCTATATTCGTATTGCCGATATATCGACTAAAATAGAGTTCTTTGTAATTAATTAATATTTGGTGTGTCCTCCTTTCTTTCGGCGGACCTCAATGAATCTATTTGGCATTGATGAAATTAATTTTGTTATTATATTTTCTTCAATTCCATTCCAATCTGTTTTAATTGCTACCTTCAGCTCCTGGACAGTATTGTATTGCTTGCCGTCTCTGTAAACTCGATGAGCCAAAATGCCCCATAGGTTCTCTGTGGTATTTAGATCAGGGCTGCAAGCAAGGCAATCAAGCACAGGTATATCTTTTTCTCTAAACCAACGTTTGGTGTATTTCGAAATATGGATAGCCGCGTTGTCTTGCTGGAAGATAAAATCCGGTCCTATAATCTGTTTGGCGTTGTCGATTAGCTTATCTTCTAATAACTCTGATACATTGCCGAATTCATACGAGTGGGAACCCATACCAATGGAAGCTTACCATGATGGGAAAACGCTCCCCATACCATAACAGAGCCACCCCCGAAATTTCAGCTCATTCTTATTTCCGGAGCCTTTCGTAAATCATGCCAATAAAAAATGGCAACCATTTGGGCCATCCATATTAAATTTCTTTTCGTCGCTAAACACAATTTTCCACTCTTCGTCATATTTTATAAATTTTTTGGCGAAATCCATTCTGGCCGTTTTGTATCCCTCATTTAGCCTTGGTTTTTTAACACGTTTTGTCCAGACCGCATTTTTATTTTGATGCAGGATTTGCCTTATGCGTCTGGTGAACACTGGCCCTTTCAATTCAGCCTTAATATGAGCAGCTGTCAGGTGTAACTGCGTGGCCTTTGAAAATATCTGGCGTTTGTCCCTTTCAGATATAGTTGGTTTACGTCCTGATCGAGTTTTTGTGCCATTGTATTTCGGAAAATTCTGTGAAGAATATTTAAACTGCATGGTTGAAGTGAATGATAAACTCAATGGTAAGTTGAGAAGAATATTGGGCACAAACTTGCAATGAAATGGTGGAATTTTCAGTTTGACTTCTACTTTTGGTTTCACAGGTAGCAATTTGTCTATATAGCTCACATCTCCAATTTCGTCTCCGCACTTTTTTAAGTATATTACCGGTAATTTGAAAAGATTATTATCACAGACTTTTGAATTTTAGTTTTATGACACAAGTCATTTTTTCCATCACCAAACACGCTGGTAATTATATTTTCTTGGACCAAACGAAAACAAAGCAATGGAACGGTTGGTTTATTAGATAAATTTAAGGTAGATTTAGATCAAAGTTTAGTTTGAGAGTTTTTTGATTAAATTGGATAAGAATAGAACTCAAGGGCTCACACCTGCGAGTTGGATACTGACGACTCTAGTCCAGGATCCAATTGCGAAACCACACAAATTTATATTCATATATCAAAGACGATATCAAAAGTTTCGGAAAATTTTGCTAGCACAGTTTGGTTGGTTTCAAGATACCAAAAACTGTTAAGCAAAAATGTATCACAATTATTGTGAAATAAAAAAGAAAATCGCACAAAACCCGAGTCAGCCTTAAAAAACAGCCAGAGATTTACAGTCGAGCAGCAATTGAATCATTCACCAAAAAATCCAATTAAAATGGCTGAGCTTAGAATAGTTAAGTTTTTTTGGAACACAATTTATCATTCACGTTAATCACACCATTGATTTTGTCGATTATTACAACCGCCCAAGATTCTAAAATTGTAAAATTGTTGAAGTGTGGGAAAACGAAGTTTACTGATGTCACTAATTTCATTTTAAAGAATGAATCGTGTGAGCAAATAGCAAAAGTTTTGAAAAAAAATATATCTCTTATCATTGACAAAACGTCAGGTATAAGTACAATTAAATGTTTGGCCTTAGTTGTTCGATATTTTGACTTTAGCTGGGGAGAAGTTCACGATAGGTTTTTAGAAACTCTCTTTGTTTTTGTATCGTCTTTATTAATTCGTATTAATTTGTTAAACTCTGAACGTTAAAACTCTGCACAACTAAAAATTCTTGGCTGTGGATATATTTCAATTATAACTGTAAAGTGAAAATTTCCAATAAACGGAATTTTAACTTGGAATGTCACATACGTTCAATAATAATTTTCTATCTATGGACTAATACATTATTCTAAACCTATTACTACTAAACACAACATAATTTTAAAGGATGAAGGATCACCGACACTCTCAATGTGATGCAAAGTCATTGTATTACAATTTGGCAAAGTATTTAAACGATTTGAATATTTCTTTGAAAAATTTAGTAAGATCCGCTTTAGACGAAGCTTCGGTTATAATGGGTACTAAGCAACGTGTCAAATCCTTCCTTAAAATAGATTTTCCAAATTTCTCTGTTATGACCTGTACCCGCAAAAAAATCTGCCCCAGCACATTGAAGTCCTACCACCACCAATTTACATACGGACAACTCATAGCAATAATTGAGCGACAAATTGCCCAATTTCCATGGCACTTTTCTGGTAGTTTCAAAATTTGTGTTTGGGTGCAACATATGTTATGCTTTGCATGGCATGGGCGGATATACTTCGCCGCGTAACCAGGCTCAAGACTTGTTGGACCTATATTTTATACGTGAAACCAGCTAGTCTAAACTCTTAGGATCTGTATTTAATGTGTACCAATTTTTTCCTAGCTCAAAAAAATATTTAAATAAAAAAACCGATTTTTCCTTTAGAAGCTAGATATATTGAATTTTGTGACAAATATCGATATTTCGAGGGTAATCTGCCCTCTTCTTCAGTGTCTATCAGTCTCAAGACTGATAGATACTGAAGAAGAGGGCAGATTACCCTCGAAATATCGATATTTGTCACAAAATTCAATATATCTAGCTTCTAAAGGAAAAATCGGTTTTTTTATTTAAATATCTTAGGATCTGTTTGACTACCAAAACATATTCGGTAGAATAGTAACTACATAATGTATATGTATATGTATATATATATATGTATATACATACATATATATATATATATATATATATATATATATATATATATATATATATATATATATATATATATATATATATATATATATATATATATATATATATATATATATATATATATATATATATATATATATATATATATATATATATATATATATGTATAATTAGTATGATCAAAGTTATTGTACTCCCTTTCAATGTAAAGTACTCCCTTTAGATTAGGAAATGTACTCCTCTGAAAATTTTCAAAACGACAGCACTGGTGTCGGACTATATTACATGGCGTGGTGAGCTATAGCACATGGCGTGGAGGACTATACTGTATGGCGTGGAGGATTATACTGTATAGCGCGGAGGACTATAGTACATGGCATGGAGGGCTATAAGCATAGCGTCTGCTCCTATGTACTATGGCGTGTGGCGCTATATTTTATCACAAATCGACCGAAATCGACTATGTACATGGCGCCAGAAATCTATAAATTATGGCGTCTGGCGCTATGTGTTTTTTCAGTGCATCTGAAGATGATCCAGTTCGCATCCAACAAAAGGCCACGAGCCTTCTCAGTTCTGAGCAACTGGAGGTAGAGCAGTTGATGCTAGGTAATGGAATTCTATCGACGAAATTCCCGAGGGATAAATGACATCAAAGCCAATACCCTCTCTTATACTCAAGAAGCTTGCTGTCATTTATACATTTCCTCACACAGTATGGCTGCGAGTTATAATTGTAGTGCCTTGAACCATATTACATAGCTCATGGCACTATGTAATATGGCGTGTGGGGCTATAATTTCTGCGCCATGTAATTATGGCGCTGGGAGCCATAGTGCATGGCTCAGGGTACTATGTACATAGCGTGTGGGACCATAAATCCTGCGCCATGTTACATGGGACCACGCGCTATGTAGATTCTGACATTATGGCGCTGGGAGCCATATTGCATGGCTCAGAGTACTATGTACATGGCGTATGGGACCATAAATAATGCGCTATGTTAGATGGCTCTGCGCGCTATGTGGATTTTTTTCAGTGTAATTACAGAAAAATGTGGGCAACGTTTTATTACCTACTTACTAATATAATCTAAGGTTCACCCGAATGATGACTTTGAAAAGTTCTTATCTTGAGGGAAGTGGTACGAAAGGTACCTAAACAAGTTTTCTTCTAAATTAGAATTTTGCGATTTCTCCGGAACGGATATGAATTTAAACCTCATTAGATTCCAGGTTGGTACGTTAAAGCTCCCGATCAGAAGCACATTGCAAGGTCAATTAACAGCAAGTTCACGGATGTAGTTTTCAAAAGAAAAAAATGGAAATTTTCATTTATGTTCTATACCTAAAGCATACGATCTACACGCGAGATACGCTTTTCCGATATCAAAACTTTTGCAGCTGAGTGACGACGTCAATACTACTAAAAATAATCAATGGCTCGTACAAAACTAAAACAACGACTTCTACTATTTTTCACCAGTGGAAAGCAATCACCGGTTCTTAAATAAAGAAAATGGGCCGTGGGAATTCCATGGATTTCCTGGGTATAATTCTTGACCTGACAGGTAGAAAGCAAATAGGATAAACTTATTATTTCTGCCGGTAATCGCCAATCTGACTACAAAAGATTAGAAAGTACTTATGAATAGTTACCAGTAATTTACAATCAAGCAATTTAGCACAAGTAGATTATTAATAAATTTACTATACAATTTCTATAGCGCAGACAATTTTATAAGGGTTGATTATGTCTTAGTTATTATTGCCTTGAATTCTGACTCTAATTTCATTCATATTACGTAGACTATTGACTACATAAGAAATCAAATGCAGGCAATGAGCATTGTTTGTAATATGTTTGTTGCTTCGCGTGTACAATTTTTGTTGTTTGAATATGCGTGTGGTGTAGGTGTTTAGGTTGTTTTGAGCGTTATTTCTTCTTCTTTTTTTATCTCTTTTCTGTGAACTATCTTACATTTATTCGCATGAGCAAATGATTGCGATGAGGAGTTTCATTTATTAAGTATTTCATTTCATCGTTGACTTTTGCTATTTTACGCCTTACTCCATATTCTTCTTGAGACAATGTAGATAAATTACCACGTGTATAATACATTTTCTAAAAAATATCTTTAGTGTTGTTTAATTTCTATGTAAATATAATTCTATACAGTGATGTTTGCGATCGTGCGATTATGAATTTATATGAAATTTTCTTATTTTCGTCACCTTCAAAGATTCATGCAAGTAATTATAGTGTATATTGTTCTGCTTTGGATGTGTTTGCCGGTTGAGTGATGATTTGGTAGATTAATGTAAGCGTATTCTTACTTTATTATCCTCGTTTCTGAACTAATAGTAGCAACTCGATTCCTTTTATGATCACAATTTGTTTGCATTTACTTAAGTCGTCTCTAGGTACCATTAATATCGATAAGAAGTAGTAGAAAACTTTATCTCGAAAAATTTCACCATTCGATTCACATGAAATATTACTATCTTACTGACCCAGTATTGACACGAGTTCCATTCTAGATGACTTGTTGCGGATCTTCATTAAGTTTACTTTGCTTTAGTACTTACATATCAAGTGTAGAGATGGTGTTGCAGCTTGTTGAACTGTAACAGGTTTAATCTCATGGTTGTACACTCCAATACTTATTGGCACAAGCTGGCAGAACCGTTTCAGCTAACATTAATGGGCGGACAAATCAGAACATATGATGCACATCACATATTCCTCACGCCCAACCTCGGGAACGGGAACGTAGCCCAGAGCTGGATGGATTGAATTCGAATCTTGTGGATGCCATCTCTGACCCAATTGTGTACCTATTTCCCCGAATAAAAAAGGTCTTCATTTCCAAAACTAGTGGACCTGCCATTGACACGTCCAACCTCTCGAGATTTTTAACGGCGTGGACGAGATACACCACTAAATTGTGTGGATTTAGCACACAGCCGAAAACAGCACATCCTTTCAAATGTGTGCATCGCCAAGACGACATACAAACGAATCTTGACCCGATTGCAAGTACAAATCCATCACGCCTCCATCCATTTCTTAGAATGCCGAATCAAACCATTGTATGTTTTGACAGTTTATGGAGACAATGTTCAAGCACCCCGGCGTTATATTCTCCACAAGTCATTAGAAAACGCACTTCCACTGAAGCTCTAAAATGGATTTGCATTTGAACGTCACCGTAAACGTTTTCTTTCACGACAAACACGAATCCCGTTAATTAAGTCACCTTCCTAATTAAACTATATTCAACAAATATTCTGCTTAGGAAGTCACTTTACTTTTTATTCAACTCAGATTTCGTCTAAGTTCTCATAACTGTTTCGTCTTGACCTTGAAGCGCGTGGTGCAGCCATTTCAAAACTATCGGGTTCACTTCACACAAATGGCTCCGCCACTGGCACATTCCATTATGTAAGTGTTTCCTTCAATGTAATTTGGTGCAAGTTGCAAAAATTGAAACCAAAAGGCCTTAGCTCAGGGACGAGAACAAGCACCCCTCGGCGGCACCGACACTAAAAACCAAAGCGCAACCAATTTCGTGACTCGCGAATTTCAAATGTCTGTACGCAAGTTTCTTAACAATATCTAATTCAATCTTGGAAGCAAATACTGCAACCATCCGATCGTTCGGCCACGCCAAAAGCGGCCGCCCGACGACGCGACTTTCCCAAGACTGTCCCGAAATGCTGACTGCGTCTCGAAATGAGCGAGCGAACCGAAACAAAATTCCGTTAGGAATTTGCTTGCTGCTCGAATACAATAATAAGGTCGCAGAAGACTTGCGGTACTTTATTATTGTTTCAAATTGAAATGCGTTTCAATTTGAAATATGTAGCGATTTCGAGCACGTACAATGGGCATCGAAATTAAGGGCCCAGTAATTTCAATTAAAAATTACTGGATGCTACAGGCTCGAAAACGAAACTCATTGTGCCTGCGCTTTCACGACACTTGGCGTAACCAAATCGAATTTCGAATTACACTTTTTTCGTGTACTATTATGACGATGCAAATCAGACTATCAAGAACTTGTCCGCACGCGATTCAGAAAAAAAATGTAATCACAAAATGTAATCAATGCAATCTAATCACAGAAATAATTCTACAAATATCCATCCCATCCTCGTCGCCAGTTATTATGTCAAATTATGCCCAAAAAACCCCTTACTCCCCTACAAAACCGAAATCTTTGTATCACAGCAATAGGTCTTGGCCCGTTATGTCCGAAATCACTCTAACCCAAAATTGGCCGATTTCAGCTACTTTTGCCCTAAAAACTCCTTTAATATTTGAATATTTAAAAACATAGCACTACTTACCATAAACCTTCTATCTGCAGCAGATCATTTTATCGCTATCATTTTATCGTTGCATGTTACGACAAAACCCTTCTATCTGCTCAAAACCTATTTTCCACAAATATTTTCAACGTGAAAGCATTTCTTTCATATGTACCGCAAGTAAACGTATTTGTATCTGTGTTTAAACTTTCATCCCGTTTGCATTTAGAAAAACACAAATCGTCGGTAGTGTACTCAAAATCAAAACTTTCACCCAGAAAATATACGAATAACAAATCTTATCTGCCCGTTTTCGTTCCCTAATTATCTCATTCATCAGCTAATGCATTCAATAGCTAATGCTTTCGAAACCGCAAAATGTGTACACATTCTGCAATGCAAACAACGCCTTGTTACCGAAGCACATCATATTAATGGGCAAAATCAACGCCACTCGTACAGCATTCGTTCCCGTGGAGTGTGCCTGCCAGTACAAGTGTGCCGGCAGTGTCAGTGTGTCGGCAATGTGTCAGTGAGCCGGCCCTGCGTCAGTGTGCCGGCCCTGTGTCAGTGTGTCGGCAGTGTCAGTGTGCCGGCAGTGTCAGTGTGTCGCCACTGTGCTAATGTGTCGGCACTGTGTCAGTGTGCCGGCACTGTGCTAGTGTGTCGTCACTGTGCTAGTGTGTCGGCACTGTGTCAGTGTGTCGGCACTGTGTCAGTGTGCTGCCGACACACTTATAAAGTGCCGCACTCGCACAGCCCACCGAAGTGTGCTAGCACACTGTGCTAAGCACGCACAGGTGCTGCCCATCACTAGATGTCGCTAAAATCATCGTGTTTGCAAAAAAAAAAGTTCTAATTCTTGTGGATTCCTAGTTTGGATCAGTGCTGTCGTTTTGAAAATTTTGAAGGGAGTATATTTCTTAATCCAAAGGGAGTCCTTTACATTAAAAGGGAGCACAATCTTTTTAATTATACCTATATTATATGTATATATATATATATATATATATATATATATATATATATATATATACATATATATATATATATATATATATATATATATATATATATATACATATAAATATATATACATATATATATATATATATATATATATATATATATATATATATATATTCATATATATATATATATATATATATATATATATATATATATATATATATATATATATATATATATATATACATATAAATATATATACATATATACATCTATATACTATATATATATATATATATATATATATATATATATATATATATATATATATAATATATATATATATATATATATATAATATATATATATATATATATATATAATATATATATATATATATATATATATATATATATATATATATATATATATATATATATATATATATATATATATATATATATATATATATGCATATGAATGAATATACACATATATATAATATACGTTAAATTGATTATGTATTATATATTATTATTATTATTTTAGGTGTAGTAAATAAAAATTTATTATTTTTGTATGATATCGAAGGCTTTATTTAGCATACTTAGAATTATCCGATTTAAGTTATATATGTCCCGTTTTGTTTGGTAGCTTATTGCCATTTTGAAGGTAGTTACATATATTATACCTCTTTTATAGAAGCCATCGTTCCTATTGACAAAAAACTGGGACAGTCGGTTTACACAAGTCTTTCTTGAGGCAAATTTTTCACCAGCAAATTTGTTCACCATAACAGGAATAGGTAGGAATCACTTGTTGCCTGGTCCGGACTATATGGTGGCTGCATAAGAACCTCCCAACCAAGCTCCTGGAGCTTCTGGCGAGTTACTATCTATTTATGTGGCCTCGCGTTGTTCTGATGGAACACAATTCCTCTCCTATTGGCCAAAACTTTCTTCGAACTGTCCAGTTGTTGACAGTGCAGGTGCGAATTAAGAGTTTCGCCGTAGGGGAGCAGCTCAAAGTAAATGATCCTTTGCCAATCCCACCAAACATACAGCAAAACCTTTCTCGTCGTCATTCCTGGCGCCTGGTCACTACGATTCGACCATCACCGTTGTCACTTGACGTTGTTGTAAGTAATCCACTTTTCATCACCAGCTACCATCGGCTTCAGAAATGTGACGATTTTGTTACGATTCAACGACTCGCAGATGGAAATTCGGTTCATGAAGTTTTTTGTCGTTAACTCGTGTGACACCCATGCATCGAACTTGTTTTTGAACCCAGCCTTAATTTTGCTTAGTTTCAAACGCTTACATGACGATCGGACTCGACGATTTCCTGGATTTTATCGACATTTTCGACAATTGGCCTTCCAGAGCGTGGTGCATCTTTGACATCGAAGTTACCGGAATGGAATCGACAGACCATAATTGCGCTTAATTGGCTGTTACAATATGAAGACCATAAACACTATTTACATTTTCAGCCGCAGCATTTCGTGTTTGTCGAAAAAAAACTGTGAAATTTACTTTGTTTACTCGAAGTTGATTGACATAGCTGAAAAATGTCCTTTAAAAGTCGAAAGTACTATATAAAAATGTCCGGTTTCCGCTTGAAATTAAGTATGTTTTAAAATATGAAACATGAAAGAAAAATAAACACCAGTAACTTCATTCATTTGTGATTCAATAGTATTCGCAACATCCGTATCGCATTCAAATCGGTTATACAAAAAATAGTGCAGCAAAGCTAATCATTGTTCTAAAATTCTGGAAACAACGTTTTCCGATAAAAACTACCGGGTTGCAGATGTTTTTAGTATATTATGGATTTTGAGATTAAAGCTTTCTTGAAATTATCTGTATTCCATTTGTCGTTTAAAGCTGAGAGAAAAAAACATAAATATTGCGCGCCAAGACTTCAAGGCGCTGGGGCAGTTTTTTTGCGGCTGCAGCTGAGCATAAATGTAGCAATTGATATGTACAGATCATAACATACAAATTTGGCAAATCTTTTTTAAGGAAGGATTTGACACCTTGTTTTTTATTCATTATAACCGAAGCACCGCAAAAATCGAATCCTACTAAGTTTTGCAAAGGAATATTCAAATCGTTTAAATACTGCAGTAAATTGTTATATATTGACTTTGCATCACTTCGAGAGAGTTACCTGTCGCCGACTTTTCCCGAATTAAAGTCAAAATATCGAAAAACTAACATTTGATTGTACTTATATCTGATAAGGGGAAATTTTTATTTTCTTAAAATTTGGGCATTCTTTAAAATGAAATTAGTGATAGTAGCTTTCGTTTTCCCACACTTAAACCATTTTACAATTTCAGAATCTTGGGCAATCGTTTTAATCAACAAAATTAATGGCGTGATTAAACTGAATGGTAAATTATGTTCTTGTAAAAACATAAATATTCTTAGCTCAGCTATTTTAATATTTTTGTATTTTTTACTGAATGATTCAGTTGCTCCTTGACTCTGAATTTCAGGTTGATTTTTAACGATGTGCACTCGAATTTTG
Source organism: Nemotelus pantherinus (assembly GCA_963978885.1). Classification (NCBI taxonomy): domain Eukaryota; kingdom Metazoa; phylum Arthropoda; class Insecta; order Diptera; family Stratiomyidae; genus Nemotelus; species Nemotelus pantherinus. Next base: position 40,482,984 of record OZ022264.1, read on the forward strand.
TACGATTTACTTTTTGCATGGTACAATAAACGTGATGCATTATTGCTTAGCAATTTGCGGCAATATTTACGAAAGGATATTTTCTAATTTCTACTTCTTGTCCCAATTGAAGTAGAAGGTATGACCTTTGCTTGAAGTCAATCAAACAATGTTAGCGAAATTTCCCAACACTTTTGATATCGTTTTTAACTTTCAATAAAAAGTTGTGGGGGTTCCCAATTGGATCCCGAACTAGAGTCTTCAGTATTCAATTCATTGCTATCCACCATTGCTAAACATCGCACTGCCTTCTATATTTTTCGCAGGCGTGAGATCTTAAGTACCATTATTATCCAATTTAATAAAAAAAACTGTAAAACTAAACTTCTACCCTAAATGTATCTGATAAACCAACCGTTTCATTGCTTCGTCAGAATTGCTTTTGGTCCAAGAAAATATAATCACCCACGTATTTGGTGATAAAAAAAAATTACTTGTATCATAAAACTGAAAATTAAAGCATTTTATCCCAAGTCTTTGATCATAATCTTCTCAATTTTACGTCAATATACTTGAAAAATAGGCATGAACTAGCCTTCCGAATTCAAGTTCGGAGAAGTAAGCTATACAGGTTAATATTGACTGCAAACGAATTGTTGAAGTGAAACTTAAAATTAAAGAATTTTATCCCAAGTCTGTGATAATAAGCTTTTCAACATACCGTTAATATGCTTGAAAAAAAGTGGAGACAAAATCGGAGACGTTAGCTATATAGGCAAATCGCTGCTTGTGAATCAAAAAGTGGAAGTCAAACTGAAAATTCGTCCATTTCATTGCAAGTTTGTGTTCAACAATCTTCTTCTCTTACCGTTGATTTATCCGTCAGAAATGAGCAGTGTCTCTGCTTTTCTCCATTGTCTAAATTTTCGCTCGATTTTAAAGACGAAAGACGTCTTGGGCAACTAAAGATGGGTTTTTCACTTGTAAGTGTAAGCAACATTTGATATTCAACATAATCGCGAAGTTCATTATTGCATTTCAACGCATGCATATACATGTTCACAATATCTTTCACTTTTTCTTTCACCTCATGTGAAAGATCGTTGTTTATCTTAATATCAGCTAATGAGTTTGTTTGCTCGACTTCTATTTGAAAGATTTCATTTTCGAATCCTACATTTTGTTTAACAATATTTTCTCCGATCATTAACTTCGAATTACTAACTTCCATGAAATCTCGCCCTAATAAAGAATTCGGGGTCATGCACTCATCAACAACATAAAATAAACATAAACATCAACAACATAAAATAAAATGGGGTATACTTTATCTTTCAGGATTATATCCGTTTCAAATAATTCTAAAATATCTACTCTATGACCATTAATACCAGACACAGGTCATTTGTTATTACGTTTCAATTTAATGAGCTCAGGTAATATGCTCTTTTTCAGTAAACTTATGGGGCTACCGGTATCAATCATCGCTTCAACTTGTAGTGAAAATCTTATACCTAGTTTGCTTTCATTAAAATTAATTACATAACTAGTCATAAAACCTTGAGCCTCGTTCTTGGAAACTTCGATTTTATTAACAGTTGCGTTACCTGAACATTGCTTTGCCATGTGTCCTGTATTTCCGCATTTGAAGCAAGATCCTTTGGGTCGCTGCGGCTTCATACAATCTTTAGACAGATGTCCCATACGGTTGCAATTAAAGCATTTCATCTTCGTCAGCACGGGTGACTCTTCGACAACACGGCTACCTGATGCTGCTTTCGAACAATTTGCTTGGTCTTCATATCGGGTGTTTGAGGCTGGAAATCTTTTCAGGTGATACATCAGCTCGTTCACCGATGTGATAAATTGTAGCGATAATATTTGTTGCACGTGTTTATCACGGAGACCCTTTATAATGTATTTAATTAAGGACATGTCATCGATATTACCTCGATAGATTTGCCGCATTGTATATATATACTCCTCATAAAATTCACCGCTCTGCATTCGACGTCTCGCCAGATTAGCATGCCCATCCATATCGTCTTCAACGGCTGGAAATGCTAGCAAAACCTCCCTCTTGAAAATGGGCCAAGTTTCGCACGTATCGCTGCTGTTCCTCCAAAGTTTTGAAGTGCCTTTCAAACGTAAATTAGCATAATGAAGAATAGTATCTTCTCGCCATCCATACATTTTGCCAACTTACCCAGTTTTTTCGATAAATTGAGCCGATGATCCGAAAATGTCATCTTTTGGATCGAAGTGAGGCAAAAGCTCCTCTATTTCGGCTGGATGCAGGAATTTCTCTTTTACTCCAATATCACGGCTCATCTTCAACAATTCATTTTCCTTGCGAAGAATGTCGAGTTCACGTCGCAAGAGTTCGTCTTCACGCTCTCTAATGCTGCGCACATCACCACAAGCACCATTATCGTCACGTTGTTTCGAGAATTTATCTCTGTGTAGCGTAGAGCTAGCGTTAGCAAGCCGATGCTGAAGCAGACTTTTATTGCCTGTTGTGGGCAAATGTAATGACTTTAGTTTATCTTTCAACTGTTTCACTGTCCAATTGTCACTCATTTCGATAATTTTTCTCACAAAACACTTCACCAAATACGCCCGTGAACAATACCACTTCTGATAAACTGTAGTAATGTAAGATTAAATGAAACGCCAATATATTTCGTTTTGAGGACCGATCCTTACTCATCAACATATATTTCCCGTCTGATGTCTTTCTCACTTCGTCATCTTACCACTAGACCGGTTCGGATACACTGGCTTACAATTTTTATACAGTGTCCTACAAAACCCAGTTTCAAATTATTTACCATGAAGTTCTCAATACTTCAGCTAACCATAAATACAATTTTCTGTAAGAAATTAAGAGTTTTCATATTGAAACGACACAATGAAAGTATAATTCCTACCGGAAATCTATGTCGTATTGTGATTTCACTTCGGGGAAACTCTCAGAGGCAGCAATTGCTCTTAGGACTACTGGTAGCTCAAAGCCGCAGTTGGCATCGAATCATCAATTTCATCGGTTTTTAACAATTTATTCACTATTTACGTCGTGAACCGCTCTAACTTATTAACTGGCAATGTTTCGCCTGTCTCATTTTAATTTTACTCGGATATAGTACGCACAGCCCGTACAATTTCGATTTTCACGCGGACCAGTCACCATATTTTCACCACCAGTCACCATATTTTCCGAAATGTCAGAACAAGAAGACATAGAATCCGGACAGTGTATCTTGTTCTCCTATAACTGTTATAATAGGTCAGCTAAAAAGCTGACGTCATAATCTGTTATACGGAGCTGTTCGGATGATTATATGACCAAGTCGGAGATACGAATTCGGAAAGGCCCAAAGAAACACTTTTCCCTCACTCTTACCGTCAACTGTATACATAGCGCCAAATCAGTCCAAAAAGCACCGTTCAGGCGTCGATGCACTGATTTCCTCATCAAAACGTTTCGTCCAAAATAACACCACCTGCAGCCACTATAACCGTTCCATCAACAAACAGCACTTAATTCTTCATAGCATAAAAACGTGTTCCCAAAATTTTGATTTTCTATTCCACTTGTGAAAATTGTAAACTATATCACTATAATTGCAACATAAATGAAAGCAACTATTCTAGCTGGCGTCTATGTCAGGAATGCTCTCATTTCTCTCTTTATTTTGCTTCGCTAACGCAAACATCTTTATATATATATATATATATATATATATATATATATGATACATACTTAAAAATGCTATAATGGTTTAGCCCAAAAATGGGTTCGTCCGCTGTTTGTATGGAATAGCATTGCCATGAGAGTAGAGAACTAATGAGGAGAGGAACATCAGCTAAGTCAACAGGGCAAAAATCGCATACAAACAAAAAATGCAAACACTATTATAAAATAACTAAGGCGTAGGTAATTAGAGTTTTTGTGGTTTGAGCGGGGGCAATTGTGTAGCGCGAAGTTTTGAATTTGGTGTCATGCAATCTTAGATTTGTATTTTCATTTTAATGTTTTAGGTGAAACTAAATTTTATCGCTTAATCCCATGTGCGGTTTCTGAAATCTTTGCGTATTTTAACGGTGGCAGTATATTTCGACATCACATAAAAACCTTGAAATTCAGAAGTGGTCAAATTCTGGGACGATAGTAAACAATACGTAGAATACAAAGTTAAATGAGTTTCCGGAATTGCATGTTTGTGAAACTAAGCACATGTTTACATAAAAAACTTAACCCTACTAAACATATGCAGCAGATCTATTATGTTTTATTTTAAATTTTCCAGCTCCCCTCTTCCTTTTACAACCGAGCTTGAGACCGGCTTCGGCGGAATTAGGGCTTGCTTAGTTCTCACAATCTTTATAGATCACTTGTTTTCGAAGTTCAGAACAATCGACAATTATCTTTTGCTTTACTAACATTTAATTTTATTTCAATGTTTTTCACTTTACACTCACTTTTTATCACTAATACCTAAATTGTTATAATAATAATATTTCACACTTACATTTCACTAAAATTAGTTTCGACACATGAACATTTTTTTATTGAAATTTATCAAGCTATTTTTATCTAGCCCGATATAAATATTTTTGGCTACGCCACTGACCAACGACCATTCAAACATGGCTGTGCAACTGCCATTCACGAAAATGTAAACAAACGGTCTGCTCGCTACTTTTTCGTTTATTTTTCGAGAAACACGCACAATGCCTGACAAATATTTTACACGCGACGATAAATTTAACCCGGATTACGTATATCAACACTTACTTACCTGTAAAAACAGACTCCTAAGACACCAAATCCTCGCCGAATTCAGCATGAACCCACGACACACTTTTGACTCATTATCACGGAAGGTTTGCGGATTGCTTATGTTATTTCGCGTCGTTATATGAAACGAAGGGCTTATAGTGTTTAAAAAATTAGTTTTTTTTAAGAGTCCTTCACACGAAGCTTCAAGCAATCACAACACCAAATACAAGGATAAATGGTTTATTAATTACACAACGATACAATCTAATGATATATCACTCGCGATTGCAGTGGCGTCTTCTCTGATACTTCGTTCTTCGAATTCACACAAAGGCGTCTTCCACTTTACCCGGTTGCCAGACTTCTTCTTCTTCCGATATAAGTTTACAGCGGTTTCGGCACGAAACAGCTGATCGGTGGTGTCTGTATCCGCAGTGGTTGTATGATCTATCTTACATTTTTAAGAAAAATCACCACCGCACAATACAATTATTTACGTTTGAAATTCACTTTACTTGGAGACACTACCGACACCGCGTACGATTGACAACGATTTTGACAGCTAAGCCCAAGCAGGCCCAAGCCCGAGAGAATCGAAGAGAGCGTTTTTGTCCTATTACACACACTTGGATGTAGGGCCAGAAGGGTGAGGTAGCCCGCTCCTCTTAGTTTTCTACTCTCATGCATTGCCAGATGGGCATTTTTATTTAATCGTAATTAATGATTGTAGGATCGCTTAAAGCCTAGACAGACAGGCAATTAAATTACTAATTTACTGATGATCATTTATACCTAAATTAGTAATTTAAAAGGTGCTGACACACAGCCCTTTTGTTAATGATGAATACTGTCACTGATTGTCTGTCAATCAAAGCAATTAGTTTTTGAAAAATGAGAGAAATTGAAAGTGTTTTAAGCGTATGTTGCCTTTTTTTATGTTCTAATTAATGAAGTTGGAGTACAAACCGCGCACGAACTGCATTAAAATTCTTCAAATATATCGAATTTTAATTTGACATCTCAAAAAAGTTGTCTTCTTCTTCCTTTCCAATGCGAAAGCGACTTTTTACAAGGGGATTTTATATTATATCGGGCAACTCTACATCATTTAAGAATAAATTACGAAAGTTTGATGATCATTAGCGATTTGCTTAATGATTGATAATTTGGTCATTTAGAAGTCATTAGTCCAAATTAGCATATGACACACGACACCTAAATGATCATTTACGACAAATTATCACTAACGCTGCGCTGTCCGTCTAGGCTCTTACAATCTAACCAATGTAAATAAAGTCCGATTTCAAATGGTTGCCGAATGGATCTATTCGAATTGCGGCCCATTATGCTATGCCGTAAAAAACAAGGAACTGCGAATTTACAAAAACTCTAATATAAGGTATACGCGGATACCAACACAAAATTATTTACTCTACACTTAATCGAACAAAGACGCGCACGACTGACGAAATTCATCGACCTGAAAAAAGAAATCCTGTACTACCTTGTAGCGGCGCCAGAAGCCATGTAGCGAATAATGTAATTGAGAGTTTGTGTGCCTTAGCACAACTCAGAACCAGACCGAAATCCGGAACCAAGATGGCTAAGGTCCAACAAAGGTGGAATGGCTAATGCCATCCAAGAGGCAAATTCAAATAAAAAAAAAGAATTGCCCCGAGAGCAGGGTACCCTAGTAATGGCCGTGAAGGCCCCTCGTTCGCATTGGCGGAGTACCCTTCAACCATCCCCGACGGATGCTGGGGTGCCGCTTTGCTAGCTCGCTGCGGCTGGGGTGGGTTCTTTAAACAAATGGGGCTGGTCAGCTCTCAAGAAAACGGGATGCTACGTATTATTCATCCGTCATAATATCGTAGCCGCAAACTGGTATATAAAAATACCCAAGGGACAAAAGGGGGCATAGTTCCGTTAAGGAAACCACCCGTGGCTCTGCAACATGGGTTTGTCGTTGCTGTCATTACACTTCAACTAAATTGTTAGCGTCAGCGTAAAGGGGCTATTTTAATAGCGTTTGCAAAACTGACCATAAAACGAAACTGGATTGGTTCTTCTTGCACTCACACTTCGCCTTGTATTTTTTTTCCCTCGCTCGGCAGAACCAGTCGCGAGCGGGCGCTACAGCAATGTAAAATCTAGTGTGGCATCTTTTCCCGCATCGCGGCGGCACTTTCTGTACATACGCGAATTCTGGTTGTAATTTTTCGGTTAGACTTTTACAAAAAGGGGGGGGGGGGGGCAAAGTCCACTCACGGTCGATACTGAACTAAATCTCAGGAATTAGTTTGCAATTTTAAGTCGCAACAGTGCTCAGATACCATATAATGACACATACTATGCACTGTACCCAAATTCGAATAACGGCACTCTATGTACATGCGCGAGCACACTTCGATATCTAACACACATGTCACTTTGATACTATTCGTTTGAATCGTTCAGGCATCACAAAGTATGTATTTCACATAACGATCAAGATCTTTAAACAATAAGCTACTCGAATCCGGTATTTCTCTGTTCCACGTTTTAGCTGGCCGGCCAAGTCACGAACTCCACAAAAAAAAACTGGCCGCCACCTCCAAGACGACAAGTCGCCACCACGACCCAAAACCGACTGTCTCGAGTCGCAATATAAGTTTCGAGACGAGCGCAAAAGATCCCGTTGGATTTTCGCTCGCCTCGAAATTGCCATAACAAAGTCACGTCGGACTTACGGTAAATTGTTATTTTCCAGATCGAACAATATTTACAGCTAGTCCGATTTGAAGGAAATGTAGCAATTTCGAGCACGGTAGAGTGCGCCTCGAAATAATTGGTCCAGTAATTTCAATTGAAATTACTGGATGCTACAGCTTGTTATGTTGGGGATTCCCACCGGGTTTTCTCTTACTAAATGTTGCTCCATGAAACGGAAGACATTAACGTGATAATCTCCTGTAGCCCAAATACTCCACTATCATTTGATAAATCAGTATGTAATCGACAACCATCGTAAACCCTAAGAGACGATGTATAATCAATTATGTTTTCTTTGATACCGCGCTATGGTATCTTGATCTCTTATTTGTTCAAACGAAATGTGATTTCAGCAGGATCGAATTTCAGCATGAAGAATTTTGCCCCATTGCGAGTCACGATGTTCAAATTGAGATTCATGCTCAACTACAGCTAAAAAGATCGCAAGGCATTTGACAAGACGGTCAAAGAAAAGCAGAAAAAAAATGCACAGAATGCCGAAATTCACAAAAATATTGAAAAGAACATTTGTTAGATGACCGATCTAATATCCATGAACCGTCTAGGTTACACCTGTTCAATCTTACTATACACAAATAGGAAATTGCCAATGTCCAAGTATTTTTCCCCATATCAAAGCAAAGTCGTGCCGTCAACTTGTTCAATCACAATTCTACGCCCTCAATTTCACACCATACTTAGCTTTGTAACTGCCCATCATAGCCTGCCGTAGTCGTTGGAAAAACAAATCAATTATTGCAGAATTTTTTCGTCTACAACCGGATCAGTTGTCGTGGATCGAATATAACCAAATCGTAGTGTGCCTTTCGTTGTCGCAAAAATGTTTTTCCTCAAGTCCTACTTCGTTCATTTCCACATTCCAGTTCATGAAAACAGCCGTTCCGTTAATTCCCGGCTCGTACATTACGTGCGCATCTCGCTCAAAACATGCAAATCCCAAGAGAAACCCCGCGCTTAGCATCAATATTTTTGTTATCGCATCACCAAGCGGCACGTTAAACAAATTGCTCGTCCGAATCGCGTGATATTCTTTGTCCATTTCAGTATTTTCGTGTGCATTGAATTTGTTTTTCAGAACTACCACTTTAGTTTTCCATTCACAATTTTACTTCACAATTTAAATGTATCGTCACCTCCATACCATCGAAAAAAACACTCGTCTTCTACACGCTCTCCGTCAGGCCATCTGGCCTCCGCCACGATCCCAAGTCGTTCGAATTTTCCACCGTAATGTGCACAAACTCGCGGACGATACGTATGTACATAGATCGATTTCGTGCAGTATCGCGGTTCTAAGTTGTGCGAACGGCGGAACGTTCTCAAAGATGACAGTCCGAGCTTGAATATGCGTTTCGAGACGAGCGTGAAACGATCCCGTTGGATTTCGCAACAACAACCATATCTCCCACCTGATAGATTTTGGGAGTCTTACGAAAAGCATCAAAACGAACCTTCCATTGTTGCTGATTTTTCTTGATATTTTCGGCGGTTTCAGTCCTTTTTGTTGCGATATCAAAAACTTCAAAGTCGTCTTCTTGCAACGCATCAACGAGTCGGTTTTTGATCACATTCGTCAATTTGAAACTCATTCGGCGAGAACCCCGTAGTCGAATTTTTCTGGGAATTGATCGTCCATTGTAGTTCACGTAAATGCGTGTCCCATGCAAAGGTGTTTTCGCATGTGGTACGTAAATAGTTCAGTATCGATTGATTTGCTCGCTCAATTTGCCCGTTTGCTCTTGGGGTACGTACTGCAGTCTTTATGCGCTCGATCTGGTTACGCCTACAATAATCTTCGAATACTTTTGCGGTATACGCCGTACCGCGAACCGTTACAATCCTGGTTGGTAGTCCGAAGTATGTCGTCAGTTCATTCAGCGTCTTAATGACCGCCTGTGCTTTTGTTGTCTTAACAGCTTTCACGATAAGGTACTTGGTGAACGAATCCGAAACTTCAATTCTGTAGCAATTACCTAGTCGACTTCGCCTAAATGGGCCTACGTGGTCTATATGCAAAGTATGGAATGGTATGGGAACAACATCTCCCACATACAATTGTCCTTCTTGTTTTTCCGCGACTCGTTTATTGTAGCAACATTCGATGTACGCGGCTAAATAGCTCTTAACATAGTTCCTCATTCTCGGGAACCAAAAGTGGTTTTTAATTTGCTGCAATGTCTTCTCTAACGCAAAATGTCCACGTTCACCGTGACAGTTCCTCACAATGCGCCATTGTATAGCCGAAGGTACTACCCATAATAGTTTGTTATCCACCCGGCGATACAAGCAATTTGTTTCCAATACAAAATCTTGTTTCAGTACTAGATGCATCCGTATGTACTTTGTAGCGATTATTTAGTTGGGATGTTGTCTCGCCTTCGCACAACTCAGAACCAGACCGAAGTCCGGAACCAAGATGGCTAAGGTTTGAAACAAGAGTGAATGGCTGCTGCCATTCAAGAGGCAAAAAAAAAGTATTGCCCCGAGAGCAGGGTGCCCTCGAAATGGCCGTGAAGGCCCCTCGTCCGCATTAGCGGAGCACCCTTCAACCAACCCCCACGGATGCTAGTTTGCCGCTTTGCTAGCTCGCTGCGGCTGGGGTGGGTTCTTGAAAAATGGAATTGGTCTGCTCTCCAGAAACGGGATGCTACTTATTATTCATCCGTCATGAATACGTAGCCGCAAGCTGGTATGTAAACATACCCAGGGACAAAAGGGGGCCTAGTTCCGTAAAGGAAACCACCCATGGCTCTGCAACATGGGCTGAATAAGCAGACCCAGTGCTCGTGACAACGCACGGAGCCAAAAAAAATGAAAAATCTGAAAAAAAGGAAGAGGGAAAAACGCTGCCTGTCTTTTCGGAGGAACCCGGGTGAGGCAGACAGCCCCGGGCCCCCGATGGTGGCGGAGCCCTGACCCCGATGGTCTGGGGTTCTCCACCCTCTGGTACTGGCCATAATACAAACAAATCCAAAATCTACATCAACAAAAACTGAACTAATATGTGTAGCGATAATAAAGATGGGATGGCCTTAGCACAACTTAGAACCAGACCGAAGTCCAGAACCAAGAGTGCTAAGGTCGGAAAAGTGGAATGGCTGCTGCCATTCAAGAGGCAAAACAAAAAAAAAAGAATTGCCCCGAGAGCAGGGTGCCCTAGAAATGGCCGTGAAGGCCCCTCGTCCGCATTAGCGGAGCACCCTTTAACCAACCCCGACGGATGCTGGGGTGCCGCTTTGCTAGCTCGCTGCGGCTGGGGTGGGTTCTTTAAACAAATGGGGATGGTTGGCTCTCAAGAAAACGGGATGCTACGTATATTCATCCGTCATGAATTGTAGCCGCAAACTGGTATGTAAAATACCCAGGGACCAAAAAGGGGGCATCGTTCCGTACAGGAAACCACCCAGGCTCTGCAACATGGGCTGACTAAGCAGACCCAGTGCTCGTGACAACGCACGGAGCCAGAAAATTGAAAATCTAATAAAAACGGAAAAGGGAAACGCGCTACCTCTCTTTTACAAGGAACCCGGGTGAGGCAGACAGCCCCGGGCCCCCGATGTTAGTGGAGCCCTGACCCCGATGGTCTGGGGTCCTCCACCCTCTGATACTGGCCATGTTAATTCCAAAGTTCAAAAACAAAAGCTAATCAAAAATCACGGAAACTACTAGTTGGGCCAGTATCCCTCCCTTTTTAATACTGAAAAATACCGAAAAATCACAAATTAATCATTATTGGCCAGCCAGGCCCCGCGCAGACCCTGAAAAGAAGAATGAACTTCCCGGGCCTCAGCCCAATAAGAAGGCCAAAAAAATTTAAATTTAATAATTCATTATTATTCAAATAATTTATCGTTAATGTTACTAGGTAAAAACATCATGTGGCTAACTGTAAGAGCATTTACAAATAACAAAAATGATTAAATTAGGTTAAGGTATCGTGTTATCGATCGAAAGAAAATGACACTTCAGAGTGAATAAATACTAAAATACTGAATTCTAGTCAGTTTCCAATATTCAAGGTATTTTACCAACTTATGCACAAACTAGGACGTATAGAGGCGCCTCTACTTACATATAATGCCTCACTCTATTAGTTACTTGTGGGCTAGTACTCAACATTAGGTATCTATTTCTATCAGTTTCAAATTTAATGTTTTAATTTCTTGTTAGGTTAGTTTCATTGCTCAGACTGCGCATGCTTGAATGTTCTAGTCATGTTGAATACAATGAATACGGTGCATATGGAACCAATCTTTAAATTCTTGAATAAAATTTACTTTCTTATTTCTGTATTGATGGCTGCAAGTTTTTCTTGCATTTACATGTTGTTCCAGGTTTCTACCAAATTATTAAGCCTTCACACCTATTAGGCTATTCGTGATATAATTCTTAGCTTTGTTGATCAGAAATTTCATGATTTACACGAGCGCAAAATTCCTTGAAGAAACTTCCATAGCATATATGTATTGAAAATACTAATCGATAATTATATAATTCAAAAGTAATTAATTGACAACATGAGAGTGGACACATATTTTAGGTTAATTTCATTGAGAACCTTGATTTGAAACCGATAAGTACAATAATTGCATCCTGCTTGATTAACTAATACTATACGAATAAGAATATTTGCAAAAACATTGCTCAAAAATCAATTGTTTATCATTAAATATTTGTATATTGCTAAAATGATATAGAAATTACTCTAAGAATTAATTTTACTTTTTCCGCACTTATCATCGCCACTAATTGTTTGTTATTGTATTTATTATTTTTCCTTTTCAAAATAGGAATGGATTCCGAAAATGATTATGGTAGAATTTGTAACGTGTAGGTATTGTTCGTTTGCATCAATGCAGTTCATAACGAATTTGCTCGCGTTGTAATTGCATGGGTCGAATGAGACGAAACATGCGAAGTATCGAGTCATTGGAAGTTAGCTGAATTATTTCAGAATTTCATGCTGTCAACGTTATTTACCGATGCTTCGACTGACTTTCACGACATTCTAATGTGTTGAACATGAGCAAGTTTATACGTATAATATTATCACGGAGAAAACGTTTGATAGCATATTGCAAATAAAATTAATTGTCATCTATTAATATTTTGAAGTCACTTAGAATAACTGGATTAAATAAAAAAAAGGCAATCAGCCTGTCTCTGTAGATTCACGTTTTGCCAACGTCTGCTTTGCTTTTGGGTTAGACTCAGATACGTGTCCAATAATCAAAATGGTCTTGCTAATAGTCCAAACTTAATCGGGTCTGCATGCTCGTGGGACGCATCGACCGTAAACGCATCGCGGTCCTTCAGAATAAATGCCTTTTGCCAAGAACGACCACCGACCGGGCGATCGAACTAAATTAGCTGTTGGTTCTAGTCAACGATCGTTATAAACGCTTTAGTTCTGTGCTTCTGCTCAGCCAGCGTCTTAATTGCCTTCTCTTATCGCTTGTTTTTCAAACTTTGAGCTTCAAGGCGGTATACTCTTTTCCAGTGAGTATCCAAACAAAACGTCAAAAAAAGTAATTGATAATTAAATGAGGGGTCAAATAAATTGATATTTGTTCTGGCAGAGGTGTTGTGCCCAAAATCATCGAGATAATAACAGAAGAAGGTTTTTAGAATTTACTAAAGGTTGGGAGCATAATTTCCACATTATCAATTCCGGTCCGGTTCTCGAATTCATTCGTAGAAACATGGAACTAACTGTGACATGAATACTAAAACATGTGATTCTGCCGCAACACAATTAATTACAAATTCTCCTAAACTTCTGTCAATTATCTTTGGTCGTCTGGCATCGCTGACATGGATCTAATAACTGATGACCCTAATAACTTATTTGGAGAATAGACGCAAAGGTATGTAATTGGCACACACTCTACATTTCAAGGTTAAGGTGCATATCTTTCTTATAATATCATAGTTGTTGCGATGGTCGAAGTCACGCGTCCACATACACTTTTGGTTAACAAGCTGCTTGCATAGTTATTCCCCATGCAAAAGATCCTATCGAAAACAGTGTCTCCTTGCCTACTGGTTTATGTGCTGTCCCATCGTTGACTGTCAAATAGCCTCTGACCAATCATCAAAACGTAATCCTTCACAGCCCGCGAAATCTCCGCCAACGTTAAGGCCACACATGGAAGTCGCCGTCGAAGGTACGAGGCGCTTCTTTTTCTTTCTTTTCTAATATTTTTGGAACTTACTTGCTCAGATCCTGCAGTCTGCTGCCTCGTGTTACCTTTCTCCGTCTCCCGAGCGTCCGAGTCTGCATCCGTCACCGTTTTCAAAGTTTCTCACCTCCGGGAGTCCGCCGCCTAGAAAATATTCCCCGGGAATCTTAGCAAATACATTGCTACACCATAATTAACACCTTCCTCTGTAGTCATGCCGCCGATGCTATTAATACCCTCCGATTCCGTTTTGCGGGACCTCGTTCCAGCACAACCTCCCGTCCGATCGCCTCCACCAACAACCTCACTTTGACAGATGTTCTGTCTCAATCCCATTCCTCATGGTTGCCAACCACAGGAACGTGAACTTGGTTGAAAGCAGTATTTACTGCGTTTACAACCGTGCAACTCACAACCAGATTGGGGATAGATTGCAAGTGCTACATATGTGTGGCCAGTATCCCTCCCTTTAAAAGAAAAGAAATGCTGAAATTCCAAAAAAAAAAGAAAAAAAAAAAAGAAAAAAAAATAATTACGCGGACCCTGAAAATGAAAAAAAACTTCTCGTGCTTTCGCCCAATAAGAAGACCGGTTCTTTTAGAATTAATAAAACATATTTGAGTTTATTCTACCAGAAATAACAAGAGAAATCATCCAGAATTACTAAATTAGGTTGATTGGCGTTCAATTTTAACCAAACATTATTATTTCGTAATGGATAACAAACAAAAACTAACTAGACTTAATAGGTGGAATTATAGAAAGAGAGTGGCCACTATCTTTCCCTAATATACAAATTCCTTCCGGGTCCATAAACAACTTAACAATATTCCACAATTCTTCAATAACTTCCAATTTAAATATCATTTCACTTTATTCTTCTTCAACTCCATCAAATTAAGTAGTTATCATTTAATTTTTATGAATTGTGCACGCATCTTTTTATTTGTTCTGTTGTAATAAAATACCCTTTAACTGTTCTTGAATGAAACAACGCACTTTCTTCAGCTCTTTCCAACAGTTTGTTCGATTTATCTGACTAATTTTAGCGTTTCTTTACGAGCAACGTTTCTACGTGTCTTGACAGTATTTTTAATCAGCACAGAACAACTCGCTCTACAAAAGCAACTTACTTGACAGGCGGATTGACTCACTATGTGAAGTACACTGTTAAACAATAGATGAGACAACGTATATATCAATGAAGTTATTACTACTGTCAAACATTCACAATATTAGAACATGTTCAGTGTATCTAATATATATTCAAGTTTGTATGTAATAGAGGAAGCAACTATACAAAATTAGATTATAGAGCAACAAATTCCCAATGCGTTCGCTTGAACAATATAAACATGCATTATTATGAAATTCTGAATAAAATCAAATCCAAACTAGCACTTTTATTTGAATGTTAGTCTAATACAAATGCATGGGGTCGATTCAACATACTTGTAATACGCGAAGTGGCAGACTAAATTGAAAATTGAATGAAATCAAACGCGCACTTCCTCTGACACCTAGTTCTCCGTGTTGCCTCGATATGCATACTAAATCAAAGGAAAATATTTCTTATTTGTTTTTCTCTTTTTGAATACCAAAGAATTGTTGTACCAAACACACTACTAACTAAAATCAGTCCATACTATTTTGAGTAATTGCTTTATATAGCAGTGGCGAAGCGTCCATATAACCCGATTCCTCCCGGCTTGCCTTTTGAAAATATTGACGTGCCTAAGAATTTGAACAACATGTATGCACCTTACTTACTATGTACATTTTAAACGTTCTACGCTACAGTAACGTAAACATTCCAATTCATAAGCCGAAATTTTCCGGCTTGCGAATTCATATATGATGGTCACTGCTTGCTTTTATCAAATGTCTAATGACTCGGATGTGTCTCTGTTCATCGTTTGCTGAAACGCTTGCGTTGTCTCGCTTTGAGAGACGAAAAATAAGCCGGGATGAATTGGCTTAGGCTCCTTTCACATTATCCGGTTCCGACCGTACGGCAAAAAACCGTACGGCGATATTTTTCTAGTGGTGTGAAGAAGAGTATAGCCTCTTTCACATTTCACGGTTACGGCAAAATGCCGTGGCCGTACCGTGTAGCAGCCGTACACTGCCACTGCAATCCACGGTGCCCGAACGGCGACCGGACACTCAGTGGTGCACGCGACCAAGTGCATGCTTTCACATTAGACGGTTTCAAACCGTACGGTCAATCAATCTCGAGCCAATTTAGTTGCAGTTTAGCAAAGTGTAAAATGTAAAGTGACAAAAGAATAATGACAGATATAGATGCAGAAGTTATGATTACACTTGTGGAGGCCAGACCTGAGCTGTGGGATAAATTTCTGGACACCTACAAAGACAGAAATGCAACGAAAGATGCCTGGCATGAAGTCTGCATAGAAATGCACCCATATTTTGGTGCTCTTAATGCCATAGATAAAAATGCGTTTGGTAAGTAAATTAAATTTTACCTTCTTTTCTTACATAGGTTTGCACTTATTTCCTTGAAAGATAGAATTAATGTAGAAATTCCCTTTTCCATGTTTAATTTACAGTTTATTTTGTACAGTTTGTATTTTTTCCATTTGCCATGGCACACTTCCGGCATTAGAAACGAAATAATTACAAAGTACATTTCTAATATTGTTTGCAGTCAGTCCTCCTCTTATGGTTGCGTCTTGTGGTAACTCTTCCAAACCTGTGATCGACATTGTATCTACATCGCTATATCCGTCTCTTTGAAGCACATAATTATGTAATACAATACAAGCATTTACAATAATGACAGCATAGTCTGGTTGCACATTAATTATAATATTTATAAAAAAAAATATTTGAGCATTAAACAGCACACCATTTAATCACAAATTGAGCTTGTGACGAAAAAAAAACGCGCATAAACCGTATAGTGTGAACATGTTGCTCATTCGAATTTTCACCGTACGGTTTTTTGCCGTACGGTCGGAACCGTATAATGTGAAAGAAGCCTTACTGGCGGTTCATGAATGGAAACTTGCTTTGATCGGTTCTTTCAGTATTGCCATTGTGCTATTTTCATGATGAGTTTAATTTTGCTAGGAAGTTGGATTGCTTACATAATAAGAATCAATAGAATGCAATACGTTTGAGACATGAATATGAATATGAACTTCACTTGGTAAAAATAAATAAATTAAGAAATAAATTCGTGCCAATTGCTTACAAGTACTCTTTCACTCTTATTTCAATTAAATTTGATAAGGCAGCACTAGAGTTGTGCCTTTTAAAACCAAAAATACGAATGCTTGGTAAAAGAGACAAGAAGGAAAGCATGTATGTAGCATTATGACTCGAACGGCCTGCGCATATTGATATTCCAGCAAAATGCGCTTTTGGGTAATGACTTGACTGTGAATAGGTGACGGCTATGATTGATACGAATATGAATGAACGACATAAAATAGAAGAAAAACATGTACGTAGATTAGTGACTAGGACCATCAGCATGGGTGGAAATTCTTTAAAGCGGCCCCTATACGACCAATATTATTGCACAATATGTAGTATTGTACAATAATATTGATCGTCTATGGATCATATTGAAGGATTGTGCAATATATTTAGTGAATTAAAAAGGTTTTGATTTTGATTGTGCAATATAGAATATATTGCATCGTCTGTGGTCAATATTGTTCAATATTGCCTCAGTTGTATATCGTCACTAGTGGCATAAACAACATTTGGAATAATAGAGCCAAAAATGTCAAAAGCTACTGACAAATCGAACGAAAACTAAATATTGCTCAAAAATATTGCATCGTCTGGGGCGCCCAGCAATAATATTGTTCAATATATTGCCAAATATATTGAACAATATAATCAAATTATGGTATTTTCCAAAAATCAAGTCAGTTAATAGAAAAAAATTTGTCTTTAAAAATCTGAACAAACATATATTCTATTTAGGTATACATAAAAAAATTCCCAATAAATATTTGTGTTTTTTATTTTGTAAAGCAAATGAGCGATGAAAATAGTTAATGGCTTGTCTTTTGCGATATTGTACAGTGCTTGCATTTGTTTATCATTAATCGCGTGTTAAATACAGTGTTCGTAATTTTTCTTTGTGGAATGATCATTTGTTCTAGTGGCAAATTTTATTTGTTCGGTAATATTTAATTTCATTTTGCTCTAGTGGGATTTTGTTGCATGTGCTTAAAGGACAGCAAATAAGTTGAGTAAGCATTTAGAAAAAGTAGGCTTTTATTTCTGGTTAATATTTGAAAACTCGAGATGGCTCTAATTTGCGTTGAATGTTGTTTGACAGATTTTTTGTTGAAAGAGGAACACAATTTTAATAGAATGTCTTTTCAGCAGAAAAAAGTAGTTATTGAATTAGGTCGCGCAAACCATTATTAAAAATAGATTATAAACGTAAAGATGGATTTTTCAAACATTTTAATGAATCACTTTATGAAAAATATTCATGGCTAACCGGTAGCTGCAAATTAAGTAAAATGTTTTGCTTCCCTTGCCTTTTGTTTTCTAGGTCAAATAGTGTTTGGAGCCTTACAGGTTTTTCAGACATAAACAATTTTGTAAATTCGTCGAAAAAACATATCCAAACCGAAAAACATATTCGCAGTTGTTTATCATTGCATGAGTTTGGCGCGAACCGAATTGAAATCTCTTTAGGCCAAACATATGAAGCACACAATAAAAAAGTTGATAAAAATCGGAATTTAATGTGGCGCTTTATAGACACAGTTGTATTTTTGGGCAATGAGGAATTGGCTTTTCGTGGCCATGATGAAAAATTTGCATCAAACAATCGAGGCAATTATGTTGAGACTTTGTGTTTCTTAAGCAAATACGATACCTTGCTGGAATCACATTTGGATCAATCCGCATTCTCACAAAATGTGGTATTGTCAGGTCTTTCGAGCGATATTCAAAACGATTTGATTACTAGTGTCGCCGAAGTGTTGAAACAAGAAATAAAAGGTCGATGAAACCCCAGATGTGAGTCACAGGGAACAACTCAGTGTCGTTTTACGGTATTTGTCAGAAACCGGAGTTGAAGAGAGATTCTTAGGTTTTTTAAATGTTAGCGCTAATCGTACTGCAGAAGAATTATCGTGCCAAGCCCTGCAGATTCTTGAAACATATGATTGCAAAGAAAAATTAATAGGACAATCATACGATGGCGCTGCAGTAATGTCAGGAGAGCACAGCGGTGTGCAAACCAAAATTCGCGAAGTTTGTCCAATGGCTGTTTTTATTCCTTGCTACGCTCACATCTTAAATTTAGTATTATCCTGATCATTGGAGAATATACCTGAATTGAAAATATTTTTCGGCTACGTGAACAGCATTGTGCGTTTTTTTAGCAAATCAACCAAACTTTCTAACCTTCTTAAAGAAATATCTGATCGGCGTTTACCAGGCGTTTCGGAAACTCGTTGGCATTATCATTCGCGTATAATAAATGTAATTTTCAATTCGAGACTAGATATGATGGATGCTTTCAGCACTATGTTAAACGATCCAAAAAACTGGGACAATGATTCGCTTTCTCAGGCAGAAAGTCTGTGTCGAAAAATGGAAGATATGGAGTTCTGTTTCTTTCTTCATACTTTCTCGGAAATTTTCGCAAAAACTGATATTCTTTTTGCATTGTTACAAAGCAAACAAATCGATGTAAAAGCAGCGATGACAGAAATTAATTTGTTTGAGTCTTGGATAAGTCTTCACTTTATGAATGAATTCGATTCAATTTTTGATAAAGCTCAAGAGTTTGCTCAGTTGCCACGAAAACGGCGAAGGTTTGACTTAGATATCGATTCGAAGACTTATTATCGACGTTTTTTCATCGAAATTAAAGACAATATTGTCAGCCAAATTAAAAGCCGCTACAGCTCATTCGGTGAATTATCATTTTTAGATTTACTGTGTAAGTCCAAATATGAATCATTTACGCAATCCTTTCCCGATGAAAAAATCTCTGCCTTAATTCGAATGTTTCCTGGATTTTTTGAATTTACTTCCTTGAAGAATGAGTTGAAAGTTGTTTACACTACTCCATCCTTAAACATGTTGGATGTTTGCGGAGTATATGCTCATTTAAAAAATGACATCTTAAAAGATGTATTTCCCCAAGTTTTGACAATGTGTAAAGCTTTTCTAACACTTCCGGTCTCTGTTGCTTCCGTAGAAAGCTCATTTTCTGCTTTAAAGAGGATACATACATATTTAAGAAATTCTCAAAATGAAGATAGGCTGTCGAATTTAGCACTTATATCCATCGAAAAACAGTTGCTCCTAAATGTAAGAAATAACCCTAAATTTTACGAAAATGTGCTCGCCCATTTCGTAAGAAAAAATCGAAGGATTGCTTTAGAGTATAAATAAATAAAGAATTGATACGTTATGTCAAGGAATGACATTTTTAATTTTGGTCGGTACTTATTAATGTTCTTTTATTTCAAAAAGACTTTTTTTCTAAAATTTAATTGAATGAATTGTATTACTTTATTTTACTTTTTCACTTTTATTTTTTTAAATATCATGTTCTGGAGGCTCAGAACGGCCCTTTAAGGGCCACTTTTGCTATTCTTGAAATACATTATTCAAATAAAGACAAATGGTTTCAAGTATATTGAAAGTGTCCTTTTAAATACTGCTCTCTGATTCGTTGACCAATATGTGACTTTCATTTTTTTAGCTGGGATCTCTTAAGCAGCCGCTCATTTAGTAAGTGCAAGTTCTAGGTATTTATGACATACATCGTTATTACACTTATATGTCAGATTTTTTTTAATCGGCTTCCCTCTATAAATAATTCACCCCTCGCCACTGTTATATAGTGTGTGTGTATACTGTATTGTGGGGGTTTTCCGTCGTCTGATGTTTACAAGTAGTTAAAAGAATTTGTTCAAAAATGAAGGTTTTTTTAGAAAGTATTTTAATTTTTAGATAAATTGTTCGTTTGCAAATATAACAAATAAATACGAACAAGCATAGAGTTTACGAACTTACAACCTTACAACCTAGGTTATTCATTAGATTATTTATATAATGCTAGGAAATATGAGGTTTCTCTTTCTGTTTCCCGAACGTCGTTAACATTAGATATGGGAAAAATCACAACATCAAAACTGTGTTTGTAACTTCAATCGATTCAGTCTGCAATTGCATTCCGGAACTGTAAACGCAGCGCCTCTTCCACCATAAGATCGTTTCTCTCGAGCAAAATCATCTGGAGTTTGGATGGGTTACCTATATTTACCAGCCTCTATTTAAGAGTGGTTGAAAGATCTTTTCCCCTTGGTGCGTCCAATACACGGACCTGGTGTCAGTTGAATCGGTTGCTGGGTTTATCAGAACTGAACATGCATCAAAAGTTGAGAGAAATGTCGGACTGCCGGTGCTACTAATTTCTCCAGTTCCTTGTTTTTTTCTTTCCGACGAAAGTTATTGCGCAGTCTACAGCCTCTCCGTGCAAAAATTTACTTTGAAACTAATATGTACTTACAAACTGTTGTATTCAATTGCCAGGATATGCAATTTTTGTATTCTCATTTCGAAAGTACCGTGACATCTAGAGTATGAGGATCGTAGCTTATCTACAGGTACTTTATACAAATGCGGTAGACCGATCGCTTCAGCCAGTCCTTAAGACGATCGTCTTCACGAGGGGCTTGTGCACTAAATGAAATCGCTCGCCGGCCATTAATTACATTTGATACGGTCACTAAAGCATTGCAATTTTAATCCCCAGTTAAGTTTACAGATTTTATGAGCTTCTAATGGTATTTTTATGCCACCAATAGATGGAAGAGCAGCGATATTAAGACTTTTCTTGGATAATTAGTACGTTCACGACAAGATACACGAAGGACTGTCAAACCCCAATAACACCTGTGACGGAATCGCTCAATTCGATAATTTGCGATCTCGTGGAAGGGGCTTGAATATCTTTGTTAGCACTAGCACACACTAATCAAGGATGTCAACGCTTAACGATCTTCGCCTAATTGAAGACATTTCTTTTTGATGTGTTCTCACTACAAAATCGTATCCCACGTGTTTCGTCGATTTGATCTCTTCACCTTGGATTTCAAACTGTAATGCTATGCGTGCATATGGAAAATTTCACTTTTTACTCTTATCACGCTTCAAATTGGGAAAGGGAAACATGATATATACGCACGGCTCAATTAGTTGTTGTTGTATTGATACAACCAGACGCGATTTCGATTCCATCGTTCGAATGAAATTGTTAATTTCCATTTCGACGCGACCGTCCACTTGTACCAACTCAATTCGATCCCCAAACACGGTAAACGCAAAGCTTCCCGTCGCCACGACGGCCTAACAAAGTCTCCGAGCTGGAACGGGATTATTTCAGTTTCGGTGAAAATTTCGCACACTCGCGGTTTTCACTTTCGGCGAAGACTCAAGTTCGCTATAACTGCTGCATAGATATTGATTCCTTTTGCTTGAATATCTTTTCACCAGTTTGAGAATACATCACTATCCCTGATTGCACACGCCGGCAAGAACTTCAGACGAGCCGCCACGCCAGAAGCGACCGCCACTCACTACGACTTCTCGCCGCCACGATATCCCAATGACTGTCCCGAAACGCGAATTGCCTTTCAAAATGTGCGAGCGAAATTCCGTTAGGAATTTGCTCGCTAGGCAATTACAATAATAAGGTCGCATAGGACTTACGGTACCTTATTATTGTTCAAATTATATATCATATAGCTCCAGTACAGGCTCAGAGCACAATATACTCTTAAACTTTTGAAAGGATTTGTCGCAATTTTCACTCCATTCAAATTCTACGTTGCCTTTTGATTTCAGTAGATCAGTTATCGGTCTTGCAATATCGGCATAATTCCTTACAAACTTTCGAAAGAATCCAGTTAATCCAATAAAACGTCTCACCTCATGCTGATCTGATGGTGTTGCAAAATGTTGAATAGCCTCCGTTTTTTCTTCTCCAGGCATGATTTCAATAGCTGAGATCCGGTGACCCAAAAACAACGATCTCAGTTTCCAAAAATTTACATTTGCTACGTCTCAAGGTCAATTCGGCGTCCTTGATAACTTGTAAAAATATTCGCAGACGCTCGATACCTTGCGCCACTGTAGCACTAAGAAGCACAATATCGTCCAAGTAAGCAACTGCTTCACCTGGTTGCATCTTTTGAACCAGCCGGTTTATGACATCTTGGAACACTGCCAGTGCCGTTACAAGACCGAACGGCATTTTATTGAACTCGTAGTGCCCATCGTTCGTAACAAACGCCGTGCATTTTCTCGCAGACTCCATGATCGGTATTTGATAATATCCCGACATAAGGTCCAGTATTGTAAAATACTTATTACCGGCTAGTGACGCCAGCTGCTCCTCGACTATCGGCATTGGAAATGGTCGTTTGATTATGATAGAGTTTATTGCTCTGTAGTCTACGCACATACGATCTTCACCATTTCGCTTTTTGACGACTACGATTGGAGAAGCATATTCAGATTCACTATGACGTATTATATTGTGTTCAAATAGCTCGGCAATTATTCCCCGTACTGCCTCCCTCTTTGGAAATGGCACTCGATATGGTTTGCTTTTAATTGGCGCATGCGTTTTCACTTGAATATTCATTACGGCAATCTTACATTCTCCGAGTTGAGAAAGATTTTCCGCAAAGCACGTTTTGAACGAATTCAACACTTCATTCAAAGTTCCGATCAACTAACTGCCGCTTCGATGCGACAGACTCCGGTTTCCATGACTAATCTGTATCCCTCCTTACACAGTATATCTCTTCGGAGCAGAATATCCGAAGTAAGCATTCCATTATAAACCAAATTTTTTTTTCGAATTCAAAGTAGTTTTATTCTGAATAATGGATACAATTTCCAAACACAAACACAATGGACGTCGGTTGTCAACAGACTGACTCGGCGTTGCCCAATTTACTCTTCGTACTCCTTGGCAGGGTGCGTTCGGTATGGTAACATCTGATTCTGGCGGTTGGTCCTGACTAGCGTTTTCTGCTGACTGCTTTAGTTCGACTTTACAACTCGGCCAACCTGACAATCGATCGGAGAATCAATTAATTCGGGCGTGACATCAGGGGTCGCAGTGCTAACATCTTCATCATCCAGATACTCAGCATCCCGTTCACTTTCGTCTAGCCATTCTTCATCTTCGTATTCGCAGTCGCGTTGCTCAACATCATCGGGTATTTCTTCAGTGGAAATGTCTTGTACTATATTGGGAGGAATCTGATTAGTTGCGGGGTTTGCTGTCCATCTCCTCAATCTGCCTGCCTCTACAATAACATCATAAGGAAGCTGTGATTGTTGACAATCCTGAATATCTCTAATGACATATCGATTATTGCCTAACACCTTGTGAATAACGTAAGGGCCGCGGAACTTTGGAATTAATTTTTTGTTGTGGCCAGGTGTAGTATCAACGTTTCTTATGACTACAAAATCGCCACGCTTATAGAGTCTAGCAGGTTTGCTATGCCGACTAAAATACTCAGCATTATAAACTTGGGACTTCTTAATATTTTCTGCGGCAGTTCTTCGGACTTGATTTAAATTGGTTCGTTCATTGTCAAATTTTTCTTCTAAATATTCATCTAATTCATTAACTTCATGACCCCGTTGATTAATACCAAAAAGCAACTGACTAGGAGTATGGCCTGTGGTGGCATGGACCGAATTATTCATTGCATATTCAACCTCGGCTAATCTCAGGGACCAGTCTGCATGGTCAATCTCATTCGTCAATTTGCCCAACATAGTTTTTAGAGTTCTATTGACCCTCTCAACTTAGCCATTAGCCTGTGGGGAAGCAGTAGCTGCTTGAATGTGGTGTACTTTATTTTTCCCCAGAAAATTAGCAAAGTCCAACGAGGTAAAGCAAGCGCCTCGGTCCGAAATGATTCTCCGTGGTCTGCTATAATAACTAAAATACTTGTGTAGAGCAGCGATAACTTCTTTTGTACTAGTGCTATTGGTCGGGTATAACTTTACATATTTCGTGAATGCATCGGCGACCACCAAAATGTGTTTCCTTGTTGATCTCAGTGAAGGCAAAGGTCCGAAGTGATCCACATGAACAGTATCAAAGGGCTGCGGTTTCTTCGGGATATTGTGTAAGTTTCTCTCATTCGTGCTGGCGGGGAGAGAATACATAATGCATAAAATGCAGTTACTTATATATTTTATTACTTTGCCTCTGATCCCAGGAAACCAATATCGGGACTTTATTTTTGAACAGGTCTTATCCACTCCCTGATGGCCTATTAATTCATGGGTCGTTCTAATGATATTCTCCTCCATAGCAGCGGGCACATACAATAAGGGATTCTGTCCATCTTTTTCCGAAATATTAATCCATTAATTAACTCATAGTCATCTAGGGCGACCCTCTGTAGTTTTTCTTTCAGTTGATTAATGCTGTCGTCTTGAGCTTGCGCGATTTGTAGCCTATAATCAATATCGTCATTGGTGACGGCGGCAACTAAAGGATTTCTGCTCAGCGCATCAACATGATCCCTGCCCGTACCTTTTCGGCGTTGAATATTGTAGTCGAAGTTTTCCAATTCTAATGCCCACCGAGCAATTCTAGGATTAATCTGTTTTCTGTTCAAAGTCAGAAAATTACAGTCAGTAATGATGTTAAATTTAATTCCCTCCAAACAGACTCTGAACCGTTTTAACGCATAAATGATTGCGAGAGTCTCCAACTCAAAGCTATGGTGTTTTGATTCGGCTACCGTAGCTGTTCGAGAGTAGTAAGCAACTGGGTGGAACATTTTATCTGGTTGTCGTTGCATTAATGCAGCTCCAAATCCCAATGAACTAGCATCGGTATGGAGTTCAGTTTCGTACAGCGGGTTATAAATGGGTTACACAGGAGCCTCGGTTAACAGTTTTTTCAATAATCGGAAGGATTCTGTACAGGCCTCTGTAAACTCGAATCTGACTGTTACGTTGTAACAAGAACCCGAGGCCTAACCAACGACCAATCGACAAGCATGTACGGGCGTACATCTCGCAATGCCGAGCCATTTACATTTGAAAAAAAAAAAACAACCCTTCTCGGGAAGGGTTGCCCATGTTCAAACCGCGAAACCACCACTCAAATTGATAGGCTAGCAAATGTTGTTTTGAACGTCGCATCCGACTTGTGTTGTATACTAGTCGGATGTCGACGATTTAGCACTAAGCTAAAATAATGCTACATAGTATATATACATTACATGCCGTAGAGATAAGATTAAACTAAGACTTAAACTAACTAAATCTAAGCGACGCGCTGTCGACGGAGTGGCTGAAGCAGGGCCTGCGCGTCCACTCGCTGGTAATCTCGGAGCTGGCTGTGTTACGGGTGAGCCGCCACCTAAAAGAGAAATATATAAATTTATCATGTTCCTCAATCATCTACTCATACATACTTACCTGCAACCTCCCACGGAGCCGCAATTTCTGACGACTCGCCAACCGCCGGTCAACGAGGCGCTCGCCAGTGACTCACGGTGGATCTCTTCACGTCGACCTGAAATACACCAGAAACACCACAAAGAATCGGCCCGGAAACACGAAACTGAAAGGAATACTTATCTGAAGGAATGCACCACCGACCGGCAGCTGCCAAGTCGTTTTCCTCTGTCACCGTTTCGCCAGCCAGCACCCAGCTACAACCCGCCGCCACCGGATTCCCAGGCCGCAACGTGACGAACCACGGTATATTACCACCCGCGAAACGGACGCATATACGCGAAACACACCAATCCACTGTACGTTTCAAATCAAATTCAATTCAAAATATAAACATCCCGAGAACTGTCACTGCGAACTAGATCACAATCACCTGCACAATTCCGAGATCAGCTGTGTTCCATGGAGGGAGACGAAGCAGCAGACATTCACGATGGATTCGAAATTCGAATATGTTGAAGACGTCGAATAGGTCGAATATGTCGAATATTCGGCAAGAGCGGCGAGAGTAGCGGTACGTGTCGGAGAACCACTATTCATGGGTGGAATAGAAAATGCAGCTCGGGACGCTCGGTCTTTTTACAACGTGCAGCCGAAGTGATCGGAACGTTAATCAATTTGCTCAGGTAACGAAGGCGTATGTGGAAATTTGCTTGTCGCTTTTTACAACGTGCAGCCGAAGTGGTCGGAACGTTAATCAATTTGCTCAGCCGAAGTAACGAAGGCGTATGTGGAAATTTGCTTGCTTTTGTACAACGTGCAGCCGAAGTGGTCAGAGCGTTCATCAATTTGCACAGTGATAAGAACGTTCATCAACTTGCTCAACCGAAGTGGTCAGAACGTTCATCAATTTGCTCAGCCGAAGTGGTCAGAACGTTCATCAATTTGCTCAGCCGAAGTGGTCAGAACGTTCATCAATATGCCCAGCCGAAGTGGTCAGAACGTTCATCAATTTGCTCAGCCGAAGTGGTCAGAACGTTCATCAATTTGCTCAGCCGAAGTGGTCAGAACGTTCATCAATTTGCTCAGCCGAAGTGGTCAGAACGTTCATCAATTTGCTCAGCCGAAGTGGTCAGAACGTTTATCAATTTGCCCAGCCGAAGTGGTCCGAGCGTTCATCAATTTGCTCAACCGAAGTGGTCAGAACATTCATCAATTTGCTCAGCCGGAATCGCAGAACTTTTTGGCTAAGGTAAGCCATAACTCTGTTCAAAAAAATTATATGCAAAGAATAAGTTTTATTTTAAGTAATTTCCATAAGAAATATTTGATTGTGAAGTTTTAAAAGTTGTTTTATTATTTTTAAAAATCAATTTATATGCTATAAACATTTTCAGTTTATATTTACATTCATTAAAAAAGAAAAATTTGAGTGGTGGTCGACGAGGTAGGCAGCTTTTGACAGGTGCTCGCTGGTTCGGCTTGCATATATATATATATATATATATATGTGTAGGTGTATCGCCCCATAGCGGAGGGGTGATTGATCGCGTAGGAGTATCCGGTGAGCCGAACCTCACTCAGCGGCTCTCGGCTCAATATTGGGTGAGTGAGTGGCGCCCACGACCCGTCTCCGACGAATTACACCCGGGACCCAAACGAGCCGAACCGGAACTCGCCCCCCTAGACCGGGAGGGTAACATGACCTCTTTGCGTAATAATTCTTGCAAAGGCTTGGCGATTCTAGAAGAGTTCGGAACAAACCTCCGGAAATACGAAAACAAACCCAAAGTTGATTGGACCTCTCGAGCGTTTTTAGGCATTTGTAGCTTCCTAATAGCGTCCAGATGTGCCTGACTAGGAGCAATTCCACGTTTGCTCACATTATATCCCAGGAAGTTAACTTCAGAGAATCCTATCTTACATTTTGACAGATTTATTTTCAAGCCGCGCAATTTTATTCGTTCTAGTACTTCGGTAAGTAGGCTATAGTGTTCGTCTAAAGTCTTTCAACATGATATCATCCATATATCACTATTCGTTTATCTTCAATAAAATCTCTGAAGATAGTATTTATGAACCTTTGGAAAACAGCTGGCGCATTCTTAAGTCCAAAAAGCATCCGGAGATATTCATAATGACCATTCGGTGTCACAAACGCAGTGTACTTGACGGAGGATTCTGCCACTCGTAGCTGATGGAACCCATTTTTGAGGTCCAGGACAGAAAATATTTCCTTGCCTTCCAAATACTCTAGGCAATCCTCTATCAGCGGTAAAGGATAATTGTCTCGCAGCGTTAATTTATTTAGGTCGCGGTAATCAATGCACATTCGCGTAGCTCCGTTCTTTTTCTTTACTAGAACAATAGCAGATGCATACGGTGAACTACTGGGTCTAATAGTCTCCTCCTTTAGCAACTCATCAGTGACTTCTTTGACTCTCTGTTTTTCCATAACAGACAATCTCCTTGGTAAACAGTGGAAAGGAACGTCTGAGGTTAATTGAATATTCATCTCAAAATCTAAAGGCTCGACTATTTTTCCATCACTATAAGAAGTGATTATTGTCAATATTTTGTTTTTGATTTCCGGCGGTAACCTGACATCAATGTCTGGACTAGGTTCTTGCTCTTCTACTTCTATATTAAAAATTTCAGGTACAGCCAATGCAGATTCGGACATAACAGATTGAGGTGGCAGCGTTTTCTCACAAATACCCTTACGCACTAAATCAAATTTGATCATTTTATTTAAAAAACGGAAACACATATATCCTGTCTTATGTACATTCTCTTTTATTTTTCGTAACACGGTTCTGGTATATTTACAACGTCGGAATTTTATTAAATGAATATTGCTTCTTGACAAAAAGTCTCTCCCTAATATTAATGGAAACAGCAGCTGTTTCTCTTCAATTACTAATAGCGAAATCGGTGTTGACTCGATGACTGCTTCCACGCTGCTTTCCACTTAAACTTCGATAACGGGAACCTTGCAATTGAATCGGTACGGCAACTGAGACTTACTGATCAAACTGATCGGACTATCGGTGTCAAAGAGAGAAAGACAATATATTGATATAGGTTTGTTTCCGTGCTCAAAATTTTTAAACAAGACACCCTATTCGTGATGTTCAATCGAGACATCCTATCCTCGGCTTCTTCCAACAATGCGTCGGCCATAGACACATTTGGCGTTGATGTCCGACCTCGGTAAGCGGCTGCAGGTCTCGCCGGAATTCGTCGCGGATTTTGACACTCATCGTGGTCGTGCCCTAACCTCCAACAATTGAAGCAGCTGCCTGGCGGTCGACTCGGCTGAGGATACCGACTTTGGTAATTTCCTTCCTGGTAACAGTTATAACGGCGGACTTCTTCTAATACCACACTAGTCTGCGGGCTTTTTCTAATACTAGATGCATCGGGACTCGGAAAGCTTAACCTGGTATTCTGTTGTCTAGTTGCTCCCCTCCTGGCTGTTCTTGCCTCAGGCACTCGATATCGCTCAGCCACCGGTTCGCGATATACCTGCCGATGATACCTAATAGCGCGAAATTTCAGTTCGTCCAGGATACCAGATCCCACTAAAATTGACGGGTTATGTCCGCTACTTCTGACTAAGTCTATCGCAATATCTACAAGATCTACTTCCAAGATCTGTCCCAGCTGGGCTATGCCGTGAAGGTTTAAAATAAATCGGTGTAGAGACTCCACCTCTGGGTCCCACCTCATGCGACGCAACCGGCGATAAACCTCCTCCAAACTGGTAGCAGCGGCTAATTCCTTTAGTAACTTCTGTTTTAAGTCATCGTATGTTTGAGCACGTGTCGTCCTTAAAAATGCTCTGGCGGTCCCGGTTAGTGACCTCCTCAGATAAATTAGTTTTTCCTCCCCCGTTATTCCTGCCAGGTTTAAAATTTCCTCAAGCTCATTGTAGCGATTAGGAAGATGAGAGTTGCCTTAGCACAACTTAGAACCAGACCGAAGTCCAGAACCAAGAGTGCTAAGGTCGGAAAGTGGAATGGCTGATGCCATTCAAGAGGCAAAACAAAAAAAAAAGAATTGCCCCAAGAGCAGGGTGCCCTAGAAATGGCCGTGAAGGCCCCTCGTCCGCATTAGCGGAGCACCCTTTAACCAACCCCGACGGATGCTGGGGTGCCGCTTTGCTAGCTCGCTGCGGCTGGGGTGGGTTCTTTAAACAAATGGGGATGGTTGGCTCTCCAAGAAACGGGATGCTACGTATATTCATCCGTCATGAATTGTAGCCGCAAACTGGTATATAAGATACCCAGGGACCAAAAAGGGGGCATAGTTCCGTAAAGGAAACCACCCAGGCTCTGCAACATGGGCTGACTAAGCAGACCCAGTGCTCGTGACAACGCACGGAGCCAGAAATTGAAAATCTAAAACGGAAAAAACAGGATAATGTGTTAACTCTCTTTTCTTAGGAACCCGGGTGAGGCAGACAGCCCCGGGCCCCCGATGTTAGTGGAGCCCTGACCCCGATGGTCTGGGGTCCTCCACCCTCTGATACTGGCCATATGTTTCAAAATTCAAAAAAAATCTATCAAAAACTAATCAACAAACAGAAACTAACATTATGGGTGGCCAGTATCCCTCCCTTCGTACTGTACTCGTACCCATCTGACGTTCTTCAAAGTCTCTTCTGCTGAAGTGTTGTGTCATCTGCTTGAGGTTTTAAGTCAATGAAGACAGCTCGGCGCCCCTTGATCGCACATATTCATATCTCGTTCCATGTAATCTTATTAAGGTGGAAACAATTGTAACTTACGAAAAATTCATTCCAATATCTGAAGTGTGCTTGACACGTTCGGCATCCAATTGGACGTTACTTGAAATAGTCCAAGCTGCCTAGACCGCAACAGTACACACACCCACAAATCTGCCGGTAAGTCATCACCTGCTTGTTCGAACTGACTTGAGAGAGTTCATAGAAAATCATTCGTCGCACGTCGTGTCTAAATTTATACACAATGTCAAAACCACCTTTCAAAACCTTGCACAGCGTCAAAACTCGTGGTTTGATAAGGTTTTTGCCTACACATTCACGACACAATCGTAGAATTGCAAAAATAACTACCATCTATGGCACCCGCGAAACCAAGGGAAACTCCAAATACATGATTAATATTGGGGCCATTACAATGCACTCGCGCCACGTGCTACTTTGCTTCTTTCAGTATAGGAAGAACCCCGCACTTGAAATCGCCAACACATATTTAGATCAATTCCCGCCTGGACTAAGCCACGGCCTCAAGCCGATTTATCATAAATTTATCACGACTTTTGTGGGCAGCTTCTATCGGCAGCTTTGCCAATTTTCCTCTTGGCAGTATCACCTTCTGCCGCATTATCCTTCTTCGCAACAAAATAGATTTATTGTTCAAGAGAATGATCTAGCTATCGGGCGTAACCACACTACAAGCACTCTTTACACCGAAACAAAACTGATGCAGCTCGAAATGTGTTAATAACGACTCAATCACAATTTCACTGGGATAATCGTTTACTTTTCCGGCCTTTATTTTCGCCCGCCCGCCGCCAAACGACTCGTCGCTACAGCGACACCCAAACGACTGTCCCGAGCTTATCCGCTCCAGCTCGCAAGCCACATGCACAGCCAAGAGATTCCTAACGGGATTTTATTTTGGCTGTGCGAAAACAACAATAAGGTCACCCGGGGGACTTGCGGGATTTTATTTTGGTGCGATTGAAATGTGGTTTCAATTGCAAAATGTTGTAGCGTCTCCGATCCATACTGTGTGGGTCGGAGATGTGTGACCAGTAATTTTTAAATAAAAAAATATAAAAATTACTGGATGCTACATCATCAAAAAATGTGGAGATCGGCTGGTACGCATTATCCCCATTGTATTCTGGCAGCGCAGCCTGGAGTTCCATGAAATTTATTCTCCGTCTTTCTGGCGGTGATGCCTCTACTGCTTCAGCTTCTGGTTGAACATCTTCCACATCTCTTATAAAAGCGGCAATAACGACTGCAGGCATCGGTACATTCTGTATATTCCTTGGGGTCAGTCTACGTGCTGCTTCATCGTAGCCGCTTCTTTCTGGTTCATCGGTTTTAGATCTCGCCTTTCTAACAGCAGCTTCTAATTCCAACACGTCCAGCTGCAATTGGAGTTGCATTTTGCACTTTTCCAATCGGCGTATCTTCTCTGCATCCGGTCCACTTAATGGCGCCTTGTTACCTATTCCAGGTTTAGCATCATCGTCGGCTTTCATTAATTTTTCCACAATATGGTCATCTGCACTCATTCCGGCAATGGTGGCGTCATTTCCACTTATCGTAATGGCGGCGGCTTCCATGAAAGATTCGGCTGTCATCTCAACGATGGCTTTGTCTTCATTTTCCACAATGGCGGCGGCGTCTCTGCAATAATACGAGTCTCGTGTACTAGCGGCTTCATCTTGAGAATTCGGGTTCTGCATGCTGTCAGCATCTCTTCGGCGTAAATTGGCGTCTGCTTCTTCCGGGAAATTCGGAGCCTGCATGTTGGCGGCGAGATTCGGCGGCATCAGCTTCTTCCAAATCAGCTGCGGTTCTCCTTTTCGGGATCGCTCCTTTTTTTGTGGATGGGCGTAACGACATTCTTGATTTGAATCTTGACCCCACACCTGAAGTTTTAGACCAATTTATTTTCTTGAATTCACAGTAGGTTTATTCTACACAATGGATATAATTTCCAAAACACAAGTACAATGGACGCCGGTTGCCAACAGACTGACTCAAAGTGCGTAGTTAGCGGCGTTGCTCAATTTACTCTTCGTACTCCTTGGCTGGATGCGTTCGGTACGGTAACATCTGATTCTGGCGGTTGGTCCTGACTAGCGTTTTCTGCTGGCTGCTTTAGTTGCACTTTACAAAATAAAATAAATAAAATTCAAAGTTAAATAAATAAAATAAAATATATATCAAATATTAATATAACAAAAACTAAATTTACTTACCAGAGGAATCCAAACGACAATACCGTTGCTGGAACCACTGTAAAGTTTTTTCAGTTATTTTATTCTAATTTTAGTATATTGCAAATGAGCAATTAATTTTAAACTCAAGCTAAGATTTCTGGACAAACAAACAAATTTTTTTACAATTTTCTTCGGTTTTTATTCTCATTTCCCATTTATTCTGTAATTCACACACTTGTCACATCAACGGGTGTTAATTTCCTAAATTGTTCCAAAGTATCTGTTTCATTGGCCATATCGAAAGCGTTGTAATCGCCACAATATGCGTCTCATTTCTCCAAATATTTTGAAATATACATACGATACGAAATATACATTGGAAATGTTTTGCAAAGACAATGACGTTTACAATTTTTGGTTCAGATACATATTTAAACATATTAACATGTATATAACATATATATACATATACAATTCTAATATAATTTTTATATTTCTAATGTTATATTTATATAATTCTAATATTATATTTCGTTGTAGGTACTGTCTTGCAACAAATCAGCAATTGTTGCATAAGTTCCTTCTACCGCAGCATCTTTCAGGATGCTGTTCCTCTCTTCCATCCGTTCCTCAATGGTTCGCCGTTTCTTCGCAATATGCAAAGGTGTTTCCTGCTAATATATATTTTTTACAATCAATTTTTGTTTCAAGTTGAATTGTATATACCTACCGCTCCTATCACAATCGTTTCGTCTTGCGCCTCAATATCCATGCTGGAAATAGTTGGTAACGTTATTTCTTGATCTCGCAAAAAATGCAGCTGGTCAAAGTACCAAATGCTAGGTACGTATATGTCGTCTGCACTCGCACAGGATTTTACACTTTTTTCAACTTTTTTTATTTCCCGCCGATAAACACTCTGAATGTTTCTTACTCTTTGTTTTAAAGCTTCTACATTGCTTTCGGGATCTATCCCCAGGTATTTTTTTTAAAAACTTTTCCCATGAAGGCATTTTTTTTTTTAGTTCCGTTAAAGGAACCACCCGTGGCTCTGCAACATGGGCTGACTAAGCAGACCCAGTGCTCGTGACAACGCTCGGAGCCAAAAAATTGAAATTCTAAAAAGGAAACAAGGGCGATAAAACGCTACCTCTCTTTTCAGAGGAGTCCGAGTGAGGCAGACAGCCCCGGGCCCCCGATGGTGGCGGAGCCCTAACCCCGATAGTCTGGGGTCCTCCACCCACTGATACTGGCCATGTTTCAAAAATCAAAAAGCTAATACCAAAAAGTGAAATCTACTATTATTGGCCAGTATCCCTCCCTTCGAAGAAATGCTGTAAATCCGCAAAAAAACACTACGTTATTGGCCAGCCAGGCCTGAAACGGACCCTGAAAATGCAAAGAACTTCTCGGGCTTACGCCCAATAAGAAGGCCGGCGGTTTATCTTAATGCAAATTCATTATTCCTGTATTTAATGACTTCAATGGGATACTCAAACAAAATCAGAGCAAAATTAGTGAACAACATTGAAACTTTAAGCTGCTTATTACATATATCAAATGAAGTACGTATCCAAATTTTCAAATACAAAGATATATATATTATCGCCTCAAACCTATTCGAAAGTGCACTTTAGAAAAGGTTTATACACAAACAATCAGTGGAGACGTATTATAGCACCGTGACATCGTTCAAAATCAGACTAGTAGAGTAATTCACAGTCCCTGCTAACCTACTTGAGTTTCTTCATTTAGAATTTTGGTTATATTTGCTTTGGCTCTTTCCATTTATCCAAAATAAACTCTATTAGAAGTATGTATTTATAATAACAATAATTTGTCATTTACTCGTGAAAGTTTAACGTTTTACTACCAACGTAAATGCTATAGTTATTCATCTTTAATTCCATAATTTCATGCCATTTGCTAAAATTATCGACCTTGCAAGGTTGAAAATATTTGGTTACAAACTTAGATATTTCTTTTGATGACATAAATATTCATTATATACTATGTATTTAACTTTAGAGGGAAGTCATAAACTTAGAAATAATAATTGAACTGCAATTCTACGCGACCTTCTTACAATAATTTTGAACCATCGTAAACTTTCTAGCTCCTCGCCCAAGAAGTTGGATATGAAAAGTTAATTGGTTTTCTTTGAATAAACAAACTGTAATACACATATATTTATCTTGTTTTCTTTGGTTCTTTCTGACTTTCAAGAAATGTTTGTAGATATTTTGAAAACAAAAACTTCACATCAAAGAAAATATGGTATTCTATTGCCTCGATTTAATTCATCCCAATGACTGTAACTAGGGTTTCACTGTCTTTTCGCCGTTTCATTACATCCAGCAACTGGTTTACGCAGACATTTAATGAACTTAGTAATCTAGTACATACCGAATGGTGTCCACCTTCAATCCATCAGTTAATATCACCATTAACCTCTTGAATTTGGCAACAATCGGATTTCAATGCTTTTATTCGTACCCTCCTGGTTTAAATGCTACTTGGCGCGGAAATCAATAACATACCAATGTTCTCCTTACAAGTAATTCTTTGGATAACGTGCTGACAGAGTTTAGGAGGCACTGTGACTGCAATTAACGACCTACCGACTTTCGCCTCTCGCAGGGTATTGGTCCTCTCAAAGTTCCCGACGTTCCGTTTTCGTCGTGGTCAATTCTCATCCGTCTCGCTGTTCGTGCCCTGAGCTGTCACATTAGCGGTGAATTTCTATTTCTCGCGTCTCAATGCGAAAGCTCGATCCAGCTTTCCATTCGAAATTCCCGAGACAACACCCTCTTGACGAAATTGTTAACATTCAATTAATTTCAAAGTCTAATAGCCCGTCCAGACTACGGATACTTAAGTATCCGCATACATAAGTATCGTCCACACTTTTCATTGATTTTCATGGCAAGGGTAAAATGTGTCTGCACATGTCGCTGCAGTGAGGACAATACTTATGTATCCGGATACATAAGTATCCGTAGTCTGGACGGGCTATAACGGTAATTTAAAGTACAGTTGCATACATGCGATGAGTTTCAATTTCGTTGTTACGGCCTAGACGGTATTAGAAACTGGCAGTTTTTAGTATCTTTTCGTTCGTTTTGATATCCCATTTTTAGAATGAAGGAATCTTTATAAAAAGAACAAGATCAATTTCGTTGTTTCGTTTGTAGGAATGGTCACTGAATGGGCTTTGAAATTGCGAATCATCACCACACCATGTGCACTTAAAATTACTGGATCGCACCCACGCACGTGCACTGATAGCAACAGCGCATTCAACTTGCCTTGGGCTGATAGGATTCAAATTTGTCGCAATGCCAAAACCACACGTAATGAACTCGCGTCAGAGAAGCAATCACGCTATGTATAAACCAGCTCCCAATGAAACGAAAAACCGATCGCCGCCACGTAAAAAAACAAGGAAAGAGATGCTCAACTATGGTTACCGCTCCACTTGCACTCGTAACGTACGTTTCACGCCTCAATTTGGAGGAATCAATCACGTTTCGACGACGAACAAAATGCTCGCGAAGACATTTCGCCTATTTGCTTTCTCGTCTAGGCCACGAACGTACTTCTCCCCAATTATCTCCCGACTTGTCGCCACAGCGACACTTTAACGACTCTCCGATCGCTACGACTGACCTACCAAGACTGTCACGAATCCATCACCTCTGACTTGGGACTCGGAACGAAATCAAAACCGATTATGGTAAATTGATTTCGCTTCGAATACAAAGCCCAGGCAATGTCATATCGGACTAACTGTAAACATTATTTTTCAAATCGAACAATATTTACAGCCACTACGATTTTAAAGAATTGTAGCAATTTCGAGCACGATACAGTGTGCGTCGAAATATTTGGTTCAGTAATTTCGATTGAAATTACTGAGTACTACAAGAGTATTTGATCGTCTGGATTGGAGTTGGAATGTCAACCGATCCTGACAGAAAAGGCTAGCCCCGTGCTTGACTAGCGCATCCGCCCTCTCGTTTCCTTCAATGCTCTTGTGACCAGGAACCCAGAAAATTCAGACTCTACTGTTGTTGCCCAGTCTGTTCAGTGCCTGCATACTGTCCAGTACACACTTCGATTTGTATATGTAAGACATCAGAGCTTTAACCGCTGCTTGACTATCTGTAAATATGTTGATTTCCTCACTTGTAGTATCTCTGGCGTGCGGCTGGTCTGCGG
The DNA here is from genome assembly GCA_963978885.1 of Nemotelus pantherinus. Lineage (NCBI taxonomy): Eukaryota > Metazoa > Arthropoda > Insecta > Diptera > Stratiomyidae > Nemotelus > Nemotelus pantherinus. The sequence continues at coordinate 40,520,340 of OZ022264.1, forward strand.
CTTTACGTATCGCAAAAACCTCCACCTGAAAAATACTACAGTGGTTAGGAAGCCTGAAAGCTGCTTCCACAGTTGCATCTGCAGAAAATGTTGCAGCACCCACTCCGGCAGCCGTTTTGAAGCCGTCAGTGTAGATGCTAAGGGTTGCTGCGCCCATTTGCTGGTTCCACTCCTGCCCATCCCGCACAGTCGCTTGATCGAAGCACAGAGTGGGGACCAAGTATTTCAATTCTGATGTGGCCGAAGGATCGTGACTCGAAGTATCCCGATTCCTTAAGCCTGACAGCAGCTTTTGCGACAGTGCCCCTAACGAAGAGGTCAAGTGGAGGGAGATGAAGCAGGACGTTCAGAGCAGACGAAGGAGTCGAGGCTAAGGCACCTGTGGTACAGAGAGCCGCCAACCGCTGAACTCTGTTCGCCATGCTGGCAAATGTAGTCTTATTCACAGCTGGCCACCAGACCAAGCATCCGTAAGTAAGGATAGGCCTGGCTATCGCCATATAGATCCAATGCGTTAAAGCAAGGCTTAGAACCCAGGTTTTACCCAGCACTCTCTTGCTGGCGTAAATCGCATTTCTTGCCAGCTTAATTCTCTCTAAATTTGCTTTCCAGGTGAGCTTGCTGTCCAAAATAAGACCCAAGTACTTAGTTTGTGACTTGAGACTTAACCTGGCGCCGCTCAACCTGATTGGGGCTAGAGAGAGTGCGGAAACCTGGCTGAGACTAATATAGCAATTTCATCGGCATAAGCCACAACCGTTAGTCCTCTGCGTTCCAACTTATCCAAAATTGTATTTATAACCAGGTTCCACAAGAGAGGAGATAGAACTCCTTCCTGCGGTGTGCCTCTATGGACCGTCCTAGTGATTTGTGACCCCGCCCACTCAGCAGTTATGTGCCTTTGCTTAAGCATATTGCTTTCCCAACTACAAACAGCGGGGTGGGTGTTGGTTGCGTGTAGGATCTCCATAATGGCTGTTGTGTGCACATTATTGAAGGCGCCTTCAATGTCTAGAAAAGCTCCCAAAGCCTACTCTTTATAGTTGAGTGCCTTTTTTATTTCGAGGACTACCCTAAGAAGAGCCGTTTCAACGGATTTCTCGTACCCGTTTTTGGCTCTCGATAGAGCTTGAGATCCAAGTCTTTGTTTGATGTAGAGATCTAGTAATCTTTCGAAAACTTTAAGGAGAAAGGAAGTCAGGCTAATTGGCATGTAGTCCTTGGGGTAAGCGTAGTTGACTTGACCTGCCTTGGGTATAAATACAACCTTAGTGGTCCTCCAGGCTGCAGGCACGTGGCTTAGTGCTAAAAAACCTTTGTAAATTTGTATGAGCCAGGGAACGGTGGCTCTTAGTTCGCATATCAATTTATACTCAGATTGGTGTTCCCCTGCGCTTTGAACGTCTTCCACGAACTTAAACAAAGACATTTTTTCGAAATTATTAACCCATTCTTTTTGATCAATTTTCCTCTGTATTATCATTTTCGGCTAAGTTTGTGTTTTGGATGTTAATTAAAGTTCCGCAGCGCCGTTTTAAATGGCTTCGAAATGATTCTAGATTTGTGTAAAATATATTACATAACGCACAAGTGAAAGTTGTACAAAGTGCTCACGTTTAATATGTGCAATCAATTCGTTAACTAAAGGAAACATTAATTGACACATATGACACTTTAGTTCTAGCATGATTTTATAGAGCTAACTTATAGAGGTCATTCAGAGCTGTTTCTACAGACGATACCTTCGTTGGTGGTAAATCAATCTTATATATATACCCAGTTGTATAAATTCCCACACTTGAACTCAGACTTTTGCGTATGCAACATCCAACGCAGTGAAATAAATGAATGCTGTGTTGAGGGACTCCACAAGATCTGCACCTTTAAATATAAAGCCTGCTTTACTAAAATCAGAATAAGTGATGACTCCTTCCTCAAGTACAAAATTTGTTTTCAATTCAAGTCACCCATGAGGATGAGTTCATCATTTCCATCTAATAGGTCACATAAATGATGAGTGGCATTAAGTACTTGCTCATAACAAATCGCTGCTGAGTTAGGTGGGATATATAGAACTGCCAAATAGAGTTGCGCCATTCCCAGTTCCACACGAGCACAGACAAGTTCTAAGCTATCGGTGTTTGCTATGATTATTTAGTATTTGAAATCAAATATCTAAAACAAGAAATTTCATAATAATTTCACGTATAATATTTATATCTGCTTTGATATTAATCATGACCATTTTTTATAACATTGATTAAGTTTATTAACATAGATATATTTAATTCAAAAAGAATAACAAAGAACAGCTTTTGTTCATCACAATCAAGATTGACAACTCACTATTTTTCATTTATTTTCATTGACATTTTTTTTAACTTAGTCTACTTGATTTCTGAATTTTGATGTAGTGTGTCCAGTAGTGTGGTGAGTAGTGAATGTGAGAATGTTAAGTGTAGGTGTTTGTGTATCCACAATACTCCCCTGCCAGCGTTTTACGCGTTATCGCGAGGCCTAGGAGAGTGGCACCTTTGTGGTTCGCCCAGCTAGAGAGACGTACGGAGCGAATGTAACTTTCCTCGCTGGTCTCTTTTCGGGAGCTGGAGGCAGTAATGGTGCAGTCGAGGTTGCTGATGCTTGCTGGTTACTGGAAGAATTGTCAACAGGTTCCGTAGAGGATGACGAGTAACAAGGCTTGAGCCTGTTAATGGAAACATTGACGGATTTGTTTCTGATTTCCAGAGTGTAATAGTTAATATGTCTGGCTAGGACTTTGAAGGGACCGTCGTACGGTGGAATGAGTGGTGGGCGAACAGAATCGACTCTGACGAAGACATGGGAGCAAGAGTCGAGTTGCTTGAAGATGAATATCTTCGGAGTTGTGTGATGTTTAGCATCAACCGGTCGAAGTTTTGCCATTGTAGCCGTTAGTTCTGTGGCAAAGTCTGATTGGCTAATCTTCCTAGGATTTTCTTGAAGAAAATCACTAGGAAGACGCAGGTTTTCTCCGTACAGGAGTTGTGCCGGTGATGCTGTGAATTCTTCTCGGATTAGAGATCGTAATCCAAGAAGAATTAGTGGAAGTGTTCTAGTCCAGGACGCATCGTTGTGAGCCATGATAGCCGATTTTAGAGTACGATGCCATCTTTCTAAGAATCCGTTGGCCTGAGGGTGGTACGCTGTGGTACGATTGCGTTCGAAGCCCAAAAGTCGACCAAGCTCAGCATGGAGCGCTGACTCGAATTGTCTGCCCTGGTCGGTGACAATGTATTGGGGAACTCCAAATCTAGCAATCCAGGTGCTTAATAAAGCAGTAGCACAGTCATTGGCAGTAATGCTGGCTAAAGGAATTGCTTCAGGCCAACGTGTGAAACGGTCGATTATGGTGAGACAGTAAGTGTATCCCTGCGAGTGTGTTAGGGGACCAACTATGTCGATGTGAATGACCTTAAAACGTTCGGAGACCGTAGGAAAGGTCGATACAGGTTTGCTCACATGTCTGGTTATCTTGCATTTTTGACAAGATAGACATTCTCGGGCCCAAGTGGCAATGTCCTTGTTCATCGAAGGCCAGAAGAATTTAGTTGCAATGTGCTTTCTTGTAGCACGAATACCAGGGTGAGCGATATTATGTTCTGAGTTGAACACCTGTTTCCTGAACGTGTGAGGAATATAAGGTCGTATGGTTGGGCCAGACACTTCACAAAAAATGTCGACGTTGGTGCCAAATATTGGTTGTTTTTTTAAAAGAAATTTAGAGTCCTTTAGAATCTTCTGAAACTCTGCGTCCGATGCTTGGGATGAGGCAATTGCGGCAAAGTCGAGAGTGCTGGGAAGAATGATTTCTTCTAGACGAGAGAGTGCGTCAGCAACAACGTTGTTGCAACCAGAGACATGCCGAATGTGTGAAGTGAACTCACTTATATAACTTAGATGTCTAAGTTGACGAGGTGTGGCCTTTTCTGGCTTTTGTTTGAAAGCAAAAGTCAGTGGTTTGTGGTCGGTGTATAGAGTGAACCTTTGGGCTTCCAAAAAGTATCGGAAATAACGAATGCCCTGATAAGCCGCTAAGAGTTCGCGGTCGTATGCACTATACTTTCTTTGTGCGTCGCTTAATTTGGCCGAGTAAAAACCAAGGGGTTGCCAAGAGCCTTGACATTTTTGCTGCAGAGCAGCCCCGATGGCGGAATCAGAAGCGTCTACGAATAGACCAAGCTCGGCGTTTGAGTCCGGAAAGGACAATAGAGTGGCTTCTGTTAAACCAGTCTTGACTTGGTCAAAAGCTTTGCTAGCTTCTATTGACCAGTCGATTGTCTTAGCACCATCTTTTTTAGAGCCACAAAGATAGGCGTTGAGTGGTTGCTGCATCTCAGCTGTGTGAGGAAGAAAGCGACGATAAAAGTTGACCATCCCCAAAAATCTTCTTAGGTCTTTAACCGTCTTGGGGAGTTTAGCTGTTGATATTGCCTCAACCCGATCTGGGGAGGGCTTAATACCTTTCGGTGAAACCTCATGACCTAAGAATTTGATTGAAGGTCGAAGGAAATGGCATTTCTCCATGTTGATAATAAGACCATGGTCCGCTAATCTTTTGAAAATTTGTTCTAAGTGAACAAGATGCTCTTCTTCGGAAGTCGAAGCTACCAAAATGTCGTCGAGGTAGATAAAACAGAATTTTAATCCGTGTAGGACTTCATGTATGAAGCGTTGGAACGATTGTGCCGCATTGCAAAGTCCGAAAGTCATTCGGGTGAACTCAAAGAGTCCGAAAGGTGTGCAGATGGCGGTCTTTGGAATATCGTTCGGCTCGACTGGGATTTGATGGTAGGCCTTAGTCAGGTCTATGGTGGAAAAGATATTTTTGCCATGTAATTCATGACAGAAGTCTTGAATAATGGGGATCGGATATCTATCCGGGACGGTTATGGCGTTTAGGCGTCTGTAATCGCCGCAAGGACGCCATTCCCCATTAGACTTGCGTACCATGTGTAGCGGAGAAGACCAGCTGCTATTTGAGGGGCGGCAAATTCCCTGTTGTAGCAGGAAATCGAATTCCTTTTTGGCCGCCGCGAGCTTATCTGGTGCAAGTCGACGTGGTCTCGATACTATCGGAGGGCCTGTGGTCAAAATGTGGTGTGTCACCTTGTGTTTACAGGGTTGTGAGAACCCTGAATTGACCGTGATGGCATGATACTTGGTGAGAAGGGCATGCATCCGTGGATCAGAGGTTTTCTCAATCAAAACACTAAGTTTTGGACACTTGTATGATGTGAATGTGCCTTTCGATGAAAGCGAAGTAAGAGGATCCACAAGGATAGCATTCGCTAAGTCGACGACTAGCCCATAGTGGCAGAGAAAGTCTGCGCCTAAAATGGGTCTAGAGACATCGGCAATTATAAAATCCCATGAAAACTCACGACGGAGTCCCAGATCTAGTTTGATCACCTTTCGTCCATAGGTGTTGATGGTCGACTGGTTTGCCGCGGCAAGTCGCATACCAGAAGGTGGAAGTTTTCCGGTAGTAGGTGCTGGAAGCACCGAAATGTCTGCGCCTGTGTCAATCAAGTAGTGTCGTTTAGACAAGTTGTCATGAATTATTAGACGACGGCTAGGTGACAAGTCGCGTTTTCTTACCGTCTGAAGAGAACAGCGACTTAGTTTTTTGGTTCAGATGAACCAGCCTTGAAGGCGCATGGAGAGAGGCATTTTAAAGCCTTGGAGCCGAATTTGAAGTGGTACCAACAAATACCAGTTCCTCGTGACTGGCTTCGGCGACGTGGCTGCGAGCGAGATCCCCCTTGGGACCTCGAACGCGATCGTAGTGTTTGGTGGACGAGCCTCGTGAGGGCAGCAACCTGCTGTGTCAAAGCGGCCACCTCTGACTGCTGGGGGGAAACGGCGACTGAGTTTACTTGTGGCGTGACAAAAACCTCCGCTATTTTGTCTGCCGTCTCCGCCAACTTGCTCAGGCTGGCCTCCGGAGAGCAGGCTAAAATAGCCTGAGTCTGCTCCGGAAGCCGCTGCAGCCAGAGGGTCCTCAAAAGGTCGTCCCCAACCGCGGAACCTCCCAACTGCTTCATATCACGAAGCAGCTGGGAAGGTTGTCTATCGCCTAGTGAGAGGTTCCCCAAGAGGTGCTTAAGTTTTGCCGAATCGCTGGCTGAAAGCCGCGATATAAGCGCCCTCTTGAGGATTTCGTAAGGCGTGTCAGGGTCCGGGCTCGCAACCACGTCCCTGACCACCTTCAGCTGCTCAGGACCCAGCGAGGAAATCACATAGTGATACTTTGTTTGCGAACACTTAATGTGTGCGTTCGCAAACTGGCTCTCTAATTGAGAGAACCACAAAGTTGGCTCTGCTTGCCAAAACACGGGCGGTTTTATGGAGGTCGCACTTATTTGCGGTACCGCGGACGCGCCTGAGGGAACCGCATCCTCATTGTCCAACGACATTCTATCGAAATTACGCGACGACAAAAACGAAACGCGGCAAGGAAATAGGGTGGCTGAAATTAGTGTGTAAATATATATTGTTAATTACTAATAAGGTGTAATATTACAATAATAATGATTTAAGTGTGAGGTTTAAATGTTTGAAATAATTTCATATACTTTTTTTTTTATAAAATCAAACGGATTTCTTCTTAGAAAAAGAAACTTAAAAATCATAATTGATATGATGTCCTAATACAATCTCATCTAGTTTGCTGTTGAAATTCTTTCAAGAAGCTCGATGTATTTTGACAAGTAGTGCAACTTGTACTTGCCAATAAACTATTGCAGTTTTATAGGCACGATGCTTTGGAATTCTTGATGTTGTATATTTAAATTCGATCTTCACAAAGCTTTTTTAATAAATTTGCGGGAATTTTAGCGCAAAATCGTTGGCACTTTTTATACTATTACATGTACTGTACTACTGAACACTTTTGACATCTTGTTTGATGTATATTTCAAGTCTAAGAAGAAAGTGTTTTGGTTACCTCATAGCAGTGGAGTGTTGTACCTCGAAATGTATGCGCTATTTATTGCTCCAAAGAGATTTCGCTGCTGCCTGTCTGTATTTCTGCTGCTAGTATTGCGGCTGTTATTACTGTTGTTGTAACTGTCGTTGATATTGTTGCTGCTGAGTGCGCTGTTGACGTTCCCTTAATTCAAATTCACTTGGATGTGCAGAAGAGAAGATGTTCGAGCACCATATGAATTTTTGGCCAGACGCGATAGCTTGTGTTCGATATACAGTCCGCTGAATTTACTAATTTGTCACCACTTCCACCAGTTCCATAATTAAATTTCTTGAATTAGGCTTGCGTGCCTCTGTCGGGGTCACCAATTTTTTTAGTATTTGAAATCAAATATCTAAAACAAGAAATTTCATAATAATTTCACGTATAATATTTATATCTGCTTTGATATTAATCATGACCATTTTTTATAACATTGATTAAGTTTATTAACATAGATATATTTAATTCAAAAAGAATAACAAAGAACAGCTTTTGTTCATCACAATCAAGATTGACAACTCACTATTTTTCATTTATTTTCATTGACATTTTTTTTAACTTAGTCTACTTGATTTCTGAATTTTGATGTAGTGTGTATGATGTCCAGTAGTGTGGTGAGTAGTGAATGTGAGAATGGTAAGTGTAGGTGTTTGTGTATCCACAATTACTTCTGATATGCGATCCGAACTGCGCACGGCAAGCAATACGCCCCCACCTACCGAGGCGTCGAGTAAAAGTCCATGACGATCTTTACGGAAGACAGAAAACCGCGAATCAAATAGTTCTGTATTCAATATCTTCGCGCAGAGCCAAGTTTCAGTTAAAGCTACGACATGAAAGTCTGAAGAAAGATTGTACGTGTAAAAGTCGTTAGCTTTAGATCGCATGCCACTCATGTTAGCGTAGAAGATGGACATGTTTTCGAGTCGTTTTTTAGCAGAGATTTACCAGCCGTAGCACGATTTCTTGGTATAAATTCACGGACGATTGCGTTCAAAGGCCAGAAACTAGGCTGTGTGATGGTATTAAAGGAGCAACCCGGAACGATGACCTTAAACGATGACACTCGAGGATGCTGACCAATTTTCGCAACAGAAATGCAGTCAGAAGGTAAAATTTTTTTAGTGTGGTGTAGGATGTCAATGATATTGTTTTTTACATCGTCGGGGGTAGTAGTTGGAGCAAGCCTTGATAACAATAACACCCGAGGCTTCACCACACCATTGAGCTTGCAACTAAAAGTTTCAGCTCCGGATCTAGTAGGAACTGGGCGAGCGCTGTTTGCTTCGTGTGTGAGGAAGTTCACATTTCCTTCTTTATCTGCTTTCTCAAATCCTTCTGTAACAATGATTTTCGTTGTTTCTACCTCTTTGTCACCTGCCGGGGGGTTGTCGATTGTTTTAGACTGCTTGTGTCTTATCCCCGTTTCTTTATTCGATGTTTTTCTGGCACCTATGATAGGGCGGCTTTGGTCTAAGCTATCAGCCTGACAAGAGGGAGTATTCCTGGGTTTTGTATTTTCTCGAGCGCCATGAGGATATTCTAAAACGTCAGCCTGGCAACTAGAAGTGCGGCGAGCAATGTTTAAAGATGACGTAGCGCAGCCACTCAGAGTCGAAAAGATCCTATCAACTTTGTCATTAAGTGACTGTAGGCTATTATCAGAATTTACGGTTAATGGACTTATAATATTTATTTGACCATTGCTAATTACGATGTCCAGAGTTGATTCTCGGCCTTTTGGGGGATAATATGTAGGGTGGGATGGACAATGGATGTACAAATTTCTAGCGCAAGTAAGGTCAAAAAGTATTTTTCCTGCTGAGTTTACGTTGGTGCAGTTCCATTGTCTATGTCGTGCATTGAAGTCGCCACATAACAAAAATTTATTCTTATTTTCTCGTTGAAAGCTTCATGTCACTTGTAAACATACTCAGTTTGTCATTATTAAGTTTAGTGCCAGGAAAATAGCCACCGATTATATACGTTTCGTGATCTGGTAAGAAAATAGCGAGATTTTCAACTATTTTAGTCTCAATACTAGTTTGTACGACGTGGCGTATCGTTTTTGGATGCATATTGCAACTCCACCACCTTTAGTATTATTTCTATCAGATCTGTAGATTAAGTGGAAAGGATGTGAAAGTTTATCAGTTGGTTTCAACCAAGTTTCTGTAAGTATTATCAATTGTACATTGTTCCGCAAAGCATAGTCAAAAAGTTCAATATTCTTGTTACGGATATTCTGGGCATTCTAGAGTAGTATATTAAATTCGACGTAACACTGACTATAACATTAAATTGTTGTTGCTTATTAGAACAGGCTGCAAGTTTCTCGATTAGCTCAGTCGAAATTTCAATCAGCTGATCGGTTGTAAACAAGTTTTGATCAAAACTATTGTCACTTGATTGCTGTGGTGGATTCGATCGTAGGATACTGCTGGAATAGGAAGGCGGTTCCTTAAAAAAAAAAAACAATCTTTATTCTTCGCGAGCTGATTACAGACTGACTCTTAAATCTAACAATTGCATTTTCGAAACATCAACAAAAATTTACTTATTTGCTAAAGCTCACATGCATTCTCACGAAAGTGCACTATTTTGCTGACAAGACTGTCTGGAGGTTCATATTCCACTTTTCTGTGGGAATGAGGTAAATTCGCGTTAACTTGTACGATATCTGCGGTTGTTTTTGTTGGCGTTGGACTGATGTCGGCGTTGAATTTATACTGTGTTAACTCACTTGAGAGATTTTCATTCGGTTCGACGAGATTTGTGGAAAGTGATGTGAGCTAATTGAAAATTACTGCGTTTGCATATTTTCGTGGCAGATATTTTGTGGACGGTACCGTGATACTTTATTTTTGGTATTTATGTATTCAAGACGTTTTTCGCAGGATTTATCGTTAGATAAGTGACGTTTTGAGCAATTTGCACAAACGATCTCGTCGTCGCGAACAGCATTACAATTTGCGTGATTATGCGGTCCATCGCAAATCATGCATTTGGGTGGAAGATTACAAAAACTTGACCCGTGTCCATAGAGTTGACAATTCCTACACTGTGTAAGTCCTTTTTTATTACGTGAATAGTAGTTCCATTGAACTCTGGTATGTAATATAGATTTGATTTTTCGTAAGTCAGTTATTTTGATTGTGCCGTGATTGAAGTAAATTATGTAAAGTGTTTGATCGCTGTACCTTCTTTGTGCGGGGGAAAATTTTTTAACGTCATAGCAGACTAAATTTTTATTTTGTTTTTTTTTTTGTTTTGTTTTGATAGTGCGTTTATTTTCATAATTTAGATATGATACAAAATCCATTGCACTACTCCCCCTGTTAAGATTTAAACCTTGTGTTAGGGGTGAGGGGTCAGCTAACAATTTTTTTATTCATAAACACAAAATATTACAAGATAAAAATAAAGTAATCCAAAAATAACTAAATATTCTTACTGACTTATTAACATAAAAATAATCAATAATAGCTAATAAGTCCAAAAGAAATAGGAAAAAATATAATATTACACGCATAAATTTAACACAAATAAAGATAAATAAAAAGGAAAAAAAATAGACATAGATTTAACAGGTATATTAGTTCAATAAATTTTTTTAACTTCGGTCTTAAATTTTTTCAGATCTCGTATTGTTTTTATTTCCCTTGGCAATGTATTGAATAATTTAATTCCCACATACGTGAAATGGTTTTGGCCCATATGGGTTACACGATTTGGAAGTATGAGTGTATCGTCGGTACCGCTTCTAGTTGCATTGGTATTAATTCGAATTTTGTTAGCTACTAGATCCTTGAAGGTCTGTATCAATATGTTTAATTTGAAAATGTTGTCTATTGGACGAATATTAAAGCAAAGAATCAATTGTTCCGAGCTATAGTGGCGAGGTTTTTTTAATAATATTTTTATCAACGTCTTTTGATAAATTTTTAGAGGGTAAAGCGCACTTTGCAATGCTCCACCCCAAGCGATGGTTGAATATTGCAGTACTGAGTGGATTAAAGCAAAATAAAATGATCGTAAGGCTTCTATGTTTAGAAAAGATCAAACTTCGAAGCAAAGCGGTATCAGCTTTCTTAACTTATTTATCGAGGTTTGTACTTGGTGGTCCCATTTCAAGTGTTGGTCAATTGTGACTCCTAAATATTTAGTATGGGAAACATTTTTTATTGGCATACAATGACAGAATGACCTACACCTAGTTGAGTGAATTCTTATGTCAAGATTTTGAGGTAGGCCTCACCGCGTCAGAGCAAAAGTTATGTAATTAGTTTTCAGAATATTTAGAGTGAGACAGTTGCAGCTCATCCAATCTTTGAGCAATGCAAGACTATATTCTGTTTTTAGCTTCACTCCTTCCCAATCATTATCCTTCACAAACGGAACCGTGTCATCAGCGAATGATATTAGCTGGCCTTTTATGTGCTATGAGAAAATATCATTTACGTAAATAAGGAAGAGGATAGGCCCAAGAACTGTTCCTTGTGGAACAGCGTACTCAAAAGAGAGCTCAGTACTTTGTGTTTCTGCTATTTTCACTCTTTGCTTTCTATCTACCAAATAGCTTTGGATCCATTTTATCCACCTTGGACTGAAATTTACGTCACCTAGTTTACGTATCATAAGTGCGTGTGGTATAGAATCAAATGCTTTAGTAAGATCTAAGAAAACGGCTAGAGACTTGTATCCCTTATCTAGTGAATCTGCGATTAAGGCAGACAATTGACCAATTGCATCTTGCGTACTGCGCTCTGCTCTGAAACCAAATTGGTTCTCATTGATGAAGTGACGCATGTCCAAATATGCGACCAACCGCCTCTTGCCAACTTTTTCTAAAATTTTCGAGACATTTGAAGTCAAGGATATCGGGCGATAGTTATTGATATCTAGTTTGCTTTTATTTTTATGGATAGGCGTAACGACAGTTGTTTTTATATATTTCTGGGAAAGTACAGGTTTCAAAACTCAAGTTAGATAAATATGCTAAGGGTTTGCTTACGTATGCTTTTATTCTTTTTATACATTCGAGTGTAATGCCATCAAAACCTGGACTTGATTCTCCTCGCATCTCATCTATTATTTGAATAATTTCCTTATCAGTAACAGGGTTTATAGAATTGGACGTTGGGAAATTTACAGCCTGATTATCTGATGTATTCACATCAACGTTTATATTTAATTGTTGGGCCATACATTTTCCAACACTGCAGGAACGGCTATTAAAAACATTTGCTATTTGCTCAGCATTTTCACTAACAGTTAAGAGGTTAGAGGCATGTAATAAAGCGTTTATTGGAGCAAAAGCTTGCTTTTTTTCCTCTTGCTAAATTAGTTGCCTTCCAAATTTTTATTCCATTCCCACCACTTTCTTGCATTATTTTTTGAAAATAGTTAGTTTTTGTTATAGAGATAAGATTATTTAGCTTATTTCGATATTTTTTATAATAATGTTTTAGTTGCTCATTGTGCGGATTTCTCCTTGATGCAATTGCCAACTTGTTTCGTCTTTTTATCGAATTAACCAATCCTAGGGTTATCCAAAGTTTCAGTTTATGACATTTTGAAGTAGCATTCCGTATTGAGTGTAAACTGTCTTGAATGCTACTGTATATAGCTTCATGGATTAAATTTGCACAGGTGTTAGTTAACATTATCACTGGACAGAACGTCATTCCATGATCTATTAGCTACTTTATCTTGCAAGAGTTCGTAGTTGATTTTTGTTAAATTCTGAGTATGTCCTTAGAACTTGATGGTTGAGGTAGCTTTATAAACAGAACTGTACTCTTATGATCAGAAATTTCGGTGTTAATGACCGCAGCTTTAATTTCGTCAAACGCTTTTTGTTTAAGGTTGGTAAATATATGATCCAAGCAACTGTCTCCCCGCGTGCATTGGTTAATATGGGAAGTGAAGCCAAATTCATTTAAGGTATTGATCTATTCAATATTGATATCATTCAGCAAGTTGATATTGATATCTCCCAAAATAATAGTACCAACTCGTTTGTAATTTTTCAAATAGCTCTCTAGTTCTGAACAAAAGGTTATGCTGCAATGATTTGGTGTTATTATTTTAATCAATACATTGTTTGCTAAGTTAATATCAAGTGCTAAGGCTGTTGCACCAGTGAAGACCAACTCTTCCATATTTGTAACATTATATTGGTTTTTAATGTAAACAAGAACTCCACTATTCTGGTTTATCACACGTTCTGTCATGAAACCTGAACAGCCTTCTATTTGAAGGGATTGTAGACTTGTGATGTTCCAGCATTCACTCAAAGCTACCACATCAAAACAATGTTCTATAGAAGATAAGCTCAAAATAAGATTATCGAAGTTTTTACTAATGCTACGAATGTTTGAATGAAAAATACTGAAACTGCTTTCAACGGTATCAACTTTATAATTGTGTGCAGTATTTAGTGTTTTCTTTAGCTCGTCGCACGATATGTCATCGAGACTTGTTAGAACTACTTTAACAGGCTTTTGGTTGCTTGGCTGGTAAGTAAAGAAGTGCATTTTCTTTGATACTAGGTCCCCGTGAGTCTTATTGAAGTCTGCGACAGTATTCAAGTGTAGTCGCCTACCAATTGACATATTTTTAATATCAAAGTTATTGATTTCAATTTCTGACATCATAGCTACGATGGTATCTCGCTTTAAGTCTGGAAAGACGATAGGTGAAACTTTTTCTTTTTTCACTGAATTTATGTCGTTTCTCGCAGAACTGTGGTTCTCGTCACTTATGTCGGCGAGAATATCAAATCGGTTGCTAAATTTTTTTTTTCATTTCAAATTTCTGATTGTGATCCGCATCCGATGTCTCTGAATGTTCAGAGCGAACTGTGTTAAAATAGAAAACACATTCGGAATAATGACGATGCGATCGAGAGTATTGCTTAATACTATAAATTGCTTCCCATATAACGCGGAAAAAATTGTTAAAGCTGTGGTAGTACTGTACAATTTCGTTAAAATGAATGATGGAGAATACTGTCCTGCAGAATACGTCGACAGTTTTAACAATAACACTGGAGTTGAAGGATTATGGCGAAACATGCAGGTTTTTCAGAAGGTTTAATGCTCCCAGAGATGCATTTGCTATCCGAGACACCTTAAAAGAATATCTTGCGAATGCTAGCACATAGAATATAAGTTTCGACCACATTTTTCACAGGTTTTAATAAATATGCCCCCTTTTTATATGAATATATTTTTATTCTTGTTTTTATTGAACCTAATTTACTGCTTAAACTACTAATGTTCTTATGGACTAATTTATACTATTTACATAAACTTACATAAGCTTACTACTAAAATTGCTGGCTTGTTGATGGCATGCCGCGTTTAGCCTTTGCCACCTGCTCGCTTAGCTTTTGCAGCACTGTCACCTGGAATTCCATGAAATTTTCTGGAGGTAAATGCGCTTGCTCCAGCTGCACACGCAAGCTGTCGCAGAAGGACGCTTCTGCTGAGGTAGTTTGGAAATCATCTTTCAAACTCCTCATTAAGTTTAATAGTTCGTCGTTTGTTTGTCTTATTTGTACCTCTTCATTAGCACGCCGCTGCCTCCTTGCGGGCACACTGTTCGATGAGGACGATGGCCTGAATTCGGGGTAAGATGCACCTCCACCTACCTCATTTGATTGACATTGATGCGTTTCTAACTCCCCTACGATTGTACTTTCACCTATACTGCCACCATTGAAGATTTCGTCGAAATGATCCTCCTCAATTATTTCCTCAAAATATCTTGAGGTAGCTTCTTCGTCGTAACTGTAGTGTGTACTACAAGATAATAAAATTATATTCCTGTATTGTAAAGCACTGTATTTCAACTTACTTTTTATTCACACTGTTGCATTTATCCAAAAACGACAGCATTTCGCCAAATTTGTAGTTGGTACTTGTCGCCCTCTCACTACCACTTCCAGACGGTAGATTTTGTTTGCGCCTTAACCGCATGTAGCAGTCCTTAATCGTCCGCCACCTGTTTTTTTTTGCGTTTTCACCTAAGGTAAACATTTTATTAAAATAACACATAGTATTTTTGAATATATAAGTTACCTTAGTTATATAAGTTATATAAGTTATATAAGTTACCAAAGGACCTTAGTAAGAATATTTGCTTGAAATATTAATGAAATGCTCGCGGGCATTCTAGGAACTTGGTCGAGAGTTCGCCACCGCAGCACGACCACAACTAACCGCATGAGGGCGGTTGAATTTTAAAATTTTTAAAGACCCGACTAGGTCACCGGCGGTAACGACCTAGTGTAGAAAGGAACGACATGTCCGCGTCCGAGCGACACGTCCGTTCCCACTCGCGCACACTCACACATCTGAAACATCACACGCACATTTTTTTTTAAGTAATAACTCATGTTGTTCGTATCAACGTTATAAAAATTCATTTTTTTACTTAAAAATCTTCTGAATGAAGTTGACATAAATCAACATTTCTATTTCTTCCCGATATGCATGACTGCATACTAATTACTAGTTGCTAAACATATACATCTGCACGTCTTCACTAACTCGGTAATTCATTGCATACTGAATGAAAAATAGAATTTAATTAATGGAAATATAGATTCGAATATTTTTTTTTATTGTGGTTGGAACACTGAGAGGCTATTGTTAATTTTTAATCTTTATCTAAATCAGGTTCAAATCATTTTTGTTTGAATCTTGAAAATTTACACCTAATATTATGTCCCAATTGTAATGAATCAGTGTAGTTTAATTTTTTTCCCTTCCACTCGGTGTCTTAAGAAAGTAGGACATAGCTTTTATTTATTTGAATTTATTTATTTGAATGAAACTTTTTCTTTCAATTTTGTTTTGTTTAAAGTGTTAATTTAAATTTCTAAAGCACAGACTTGTTTCTCCAATCGACACATTGTTCATATCTTAGATTGCCTATCGAACTTGAAACCTATCTGACCAATTCCACTGCAGAGTATAGCACAGTCAGCAACCTTCCATTTCGTTTGAAATTCACTAATTTCACATTTACTTTCCTCAATTTGATCAAGCAACAAACGCCGGAAGATCCGCCAGTCTGAAAATATGATGAGGCCACAGGCGATGGATTTCGGAAGAGTTTCTGTTTCATCTTCTCTAATTGGGGCAGGTTCGATCGGAATGGCAAGTAGCTTAAACGGCAGTCGAAGGGAAGTTTGCCGAGAATTCTTCAGAAGGCATCGTCTTCACCATTCAAATCGCCGTCGGAAAACCAGAGATACATCTTCTGATCAATTTGGAGGCCTGCAACTCCATAACCACAAGCTCCTGCCGCTGCTTTCAAAATTAAGCCTCCTCGTCAACAGCGCCAGTGCACATCCAATTGCCAACAATATAATCACCAGCACAAATCAATGAAGCAATATACTTAATCGAAAGGATTAATTTCCGAAATTATACCGACGAGCGTAGAAACTTTCACAAAAACACAGGGCTCACAAGCACTCGTCGACGAAAAGCTCCTCTCTCTCTCATGGTCTCCACCAGACTCCCATATTCGACGCTCACAGCGCGTCCACTGCCAATCCACCACGCATTCCTTTGTGCAATCGTGATTTGGACAGATTTGTGACCTTATAAGGCAAACCGGAAGACTACTTAAGGGGAATTAATATTCACACGAGGTGAAAAGGAATAAATACATTCAGATGAATGATACCAAGTAATGACTATCCGCAGGGGCAAGAAAAAAGTTTTTTTTTCTAAGGGTGTGGTTACTTGTAACCAAAGGTGAAAAATTTTCAATAAAATTATATCAATAATTTTTACTGAATGGCAAAAAATGAATCTCAATGAACATTAGGCCAAATAATGGCAAAAAGGGAGTTCACTGAACATTAGGCCAAATAACGTTTATTGGATGCACAGTAAAGAACTGAATGGAGGTCACGTAAAAATTGTGGAGAATCCTAAAAAAATGTAGTTTTAGAAAAACATGAAGAAGAAAGGTAAATTTATGCTGCCATGAGTGAAAAAGGTGCGTATGTGTTGGAGCGGGCGCAACAGTACATCGCTCGTATTTTTGCCCTTGAGACTTGATATTTCTCGAGCAAAAGTAACGAGCGCGTTTCCCAGTTGGGAAACGTGTATGATGCTACATATCAACAGGAGCAATTAGAAAAAAAAGAGAAGTGCTCCGGGAGCAGGGTACCCTTGACATGGCCGTGAAGGCACCTCGTCCGCATAAGCGGAGCACACTGAAGTCCGACCCCGATGGATGCTGTTTTGCCGCTTTGGAGCGAACTTGCTCCCAGAAAAAGGGGGACGCTAAATATAATTCATCCGTCATGAAATAATACTCACCGCAAAGAAAAAGGGGCTTTTATCCGTAAAGGACCAGATGCAGTACGCCAGACCCAGCCCAGACGTGACAAAGCACGTCGCTAGCAGGCTGTATAAAAAATGGACCGAGAAATAACAGTTAAATCTAAATAATCTTTAAACAAACCGTTTATTATACCTCATCCTTTTGTACTTCTCGGTTTTGTAAATAAAATTTCAAGGTCTTCGAACTGTGGATACTCAGCCAGCGAGGCTAGGTTGTTTGCGAAAGAGATTGATTATTTCGTTAAACTAACATTGCTGGCCAAAAAGAATTGAATTACTTTAATTCCGTTTGCAATATGCCCGCACAAAGGCGGCTCAGTACCAGGAACAACTAAAAGCCCTCGAAAACTGTGAAATAAAGTAGTTACGAGTAATGAAATAAATTCACATATTTCGGGTATTCCTTCGGCGTAGTGAACATTTTGACCGGCCCTTTACCTATTTACGTGTCGGTGCCCTTGATAGTGCAAGTGCGCGGAAGCTTCCTTAATTCCTGACCTATTTCTATAGTTTTCATTTGTGAACGGTTCCTGTTGCTTTTTGCTATATACTATTTTGAACCGCTTTTCAAGTTATTGTTGGCGTGAATCTGTGCTCATATGAACATCCTGTTCGTGTGTCATTTAGACAAGACAGTTTCCTGACAATATCCGCGCCCCAATTCTCATCTTGTGAGCTTTCGTGCTTTCTACAGCGTATCCAATAATTTGAAGTGGTGTGAAACTGTGTTTACATAAACTATAGTTAAGACACTTATCTACGTTTCCAAAACTTTAGATCTTCTAAGCTTATAGTGATCACCCGAATCATATTTCATTGTATTTTCATACCGGCTCGGTAGTGCTGCATTTCTAAAGCGTGGTACTGAGTCTGGACACTCACCTAACTTTTGCCGGAGTGCTGCCATTATTATGGATGCCATTTACAAAATGCTACCACGTTTATATTTTATTGCTGGTTTTCTATTTTCATTTGAATTTTATTTTGAATCCTGTTACACACTTAAATTTAATAATTATTATTGTAAGGCAGTTTCTACTTAAACGATCACGTGGCTCTTAACTAAAACACGTACGTCCGCCTTCTACGACTTCACTTTATTGAATGTAATTTTTTCTCTAGTAGTAAGGGTGAGCATTACGCGAGTAATGGACAGGAGATCAAAAGTGTTACGGTTTCAGTTGAAACGCCCCCCGTGCTTTAGATATAGAAAGTGTCGCAAGCTTGAGTTAAGCTGGTTTTTCATTTTTTACCGCCGTGTATGTGTGAAGGATAAACCAGCTATAGGTGTGAGCGAGCAAACCATGCAGTAGAGTCGTGGATACCTGTTTGTCGATGACCACGATTTTGCATCTTCGATGTCGGAGCCAATCATAAGCAGCTGAAGGAGCTTGGTTGTTTGGGTGTGTTTTTGTTTTTTTCGCCGGCTGGTAGAATAAGTGTGTCTGAGCACGTGCTAGTTGCCTGTGGGTTAGGTCAGTTACATACAAGTTTATGAATATTTTTTTTTCATAAACTCATACGTTATTGAATTAGATTTCTCATACTGTAGCGAAAATATGATTGGGAGAGTGCTAGACTTAGCACACCTCGGAACCAGACCGAAGTCCGGAACCAGACCGAAGTCCGGAACCAAGATGGCTAAGGTCCAACAGAAGTGAATGGCTAATGCCATTCAAGAGGCGAATTAAAAAAAAAAAACAAATTGCCCCGAGAACAGGGTGCCCTAGAAATGGCCGTGAATGCCCCTCGCCCGCATTAGCGGAGCACCCTTCAACCAACCCCGACGGATGCTGGGGTGCCGTTTTGCTAGCTCGCTGCGGATGGGGTGGGTTCATGAAACAATGGGGATGGTTTGCTCTCTAGAACAAACGGGATGCTACGTATTATTTCATCCGTCATAATAACGTAGCCGCACACTGGTATATAAAAATACCCAAGGGACAAAAGGGGGCATAGTTCCGTTAAGGAAACCACCCGTGGCTCTGCAACATGGGCTGACTAAGCAGACCCAGTGCTCGTGACGACGCACGGAGCCAAAAAATTGAAATTCTAAAAAAACGGAAAAAGCGGGAAAAAAACGCTGCCTCTCTTTTCAGAGGAACCCGGGTGAAGCAGACACCCCCGAGCCCCCGATGGTGGCGGAGCCTTGACCCCGATGGTCTGGGGTTCTCCACACACTGATACTGGCCAGTATCCAAAATTCAAAAAGCTAATACAAAAATTGAAACCTAATATGATTGGCCAGTATCCGTCCTTTTAAAGAAATGCAAAGTCACAATAACAAAACTCGACCTAATCAATCATTGGCCAGCCAGACCATGCGCGGGTCCTGAAACACGAAAAGTCTTCTCGGGCTCTTGCCCAATAAGAAGGCCGGTGTTTAAATTCAACACAACAACATTATTTTATTTCGTTGTTATCAAACAAAAATAAACCACAAATAGACAGGAAGTTAATAATTCTTATCTTATATATATTGTTTTTCTTTTTCTTTCTTAAACATGTTCCTTTTTGTATCTTATTTTCCGTTAACTGCTTTCATTAGTTGCAGGAATGCAAGAAACCTTTGAGTATCCAATCAAACAAATCAAAGAAAATTATTAACTTTCGAGTATAACTAAAATGTTCATCGTTATTGAACGCGATCAGAAGTGTCGCGAGAACAAAATCAATATCGTGAAAAAAACTACACTATTGCAAGAATATCAATTAAATTACTTGAATGAAAATGTCATTGTTGATTTGTGTTTAAAACCTAGGGGTGCTGTTGTAGGCGATGACCTGGTTCTCTTACGCATTAATTTGAACAATGAAATTTTTCATCATAAAGTTAACCCTTCTTTTAATATATATTTTTCTTTTCTTTAGCAAAATTATTTTCATACAACCATATTGTTACGAAACTTATATCAACTTCTATTATATTTCAAACTTAAAAAGTAATCAACGGGTTTTTATAAAAAAAATTTTGAATGTTTTTATCCATTTGTGGATAAAATTCAAAACAACTTAAACGGATATTTCGAAAAGAAACAAGAAATAAATACAGGGTTTGAACAAAAAATTATTGAGCATTTTCTCCTACCTTCTGTTC
Organism: Nemotelus pantherinus; assembly: GCA_963978885.1. NCBI lineage: Eukaryota > Metazoa > Arthropoda > Insecta > Diptera > Stratiomyidae > Nemotelus > Nemotelus pantherinus. Next base: position 40,540,819 of record OZ022264.1, read on the forward strand.
TGAAGAAGTTTTCTTTTCATCCGGCACTGGGTCAATCGATTCAGTTTTCTCTTCTTTCATTGAAGCTCCAATCGCTTGATCATTATCTGAAGACTCGGTCTCGTTCGACGTATCTTTCCCTTCGTTCTCATCCGTGTCTTCGGCTGCAACTCCTTCTGATTCATTAGGCTAGACCGGATTCGAAGCATGCACTCGATATTTCTATATTGTTTATCACTGTCGACATTTCATTCATGTCGTAGCTCTGATTGTGTTTTCGGGCTGTCTGTTGTTCAGCTAATCTTTTCAATCTAATATTGTTTCCTCATCGAACTTTTGGTTGAGGATAGAAGTGGCTACGACATCGAAGGGATTGACGTTTAAAGTTGAAAAAGTGGTTACCAACTGATTGGTTATATCGACCAGCCGTTTCAATTGATTAACGTCATCTTTGTTGCACCTGGGAAGCTCCCAGAATCGTTGTACCATTTCGTTGGAGATTGCTCTGTCGTTGTCGTATCGTTCACAGAGCAGATCCCATGCCGGTTTGCTTCGGTGATCGTAAGATGTCGAATTAGGTGTTCTGCCTCATTGCGAAGAAAGCTGCGCAAGTATTGCAGCTTTTGCACAGCGTTCAGCTTCTCGTTGTTGTGAACCATGCACTTGTATCGGTCGCGAAAAGTACACCATGATGAGTATTTGCCATCGAATGTTGGAATTTTGAGTCGCTCCAGTTTGATGGCCTCCACTTCATTCGCTTGCCCCTGTCCACTTCCTGGTGCCGAAAGTTTGGAATTTGTGTTATATTCCTCAATTTTCTCCAAGAATAGGGTAACATAGTCCATCACGATGTTCTCTGCTGCTTCAAACTCGTCCATGTAGCTTTTACGCACCTCCTTGTCGCTCTTCAGCTCCTGGCATGTTGCTGGATGACGGTCCTCGCATTTGCTCCAAAGTTCATGCAGCCGTTCCAACCTTGCCTTGAAGTATGCAAGGCTGTATCGTCTTGAACCGTCCTTGAAGTTTTCGATGAGTCGTTGAATAGCCTTGATCTGCAACTCTTGTCCAGCCTGTTCCGACATCTTGGGTTGACTTGATTCAATACTGCTACTATTGAATCCGGTTCGAAGGACCAATGTCTAGGGTTCGATGAAGCAACCTTGCTTTTAATAAAAACAATGCTTTAAGTTTTGCTGTTGGGCAATAACTACTTTATTCACTTAATTCGACAGTCTTTTTATGCTAAAATTTAATGCTGACTACCTGAGAAATTTTGAATATGCAAGAAAATATGCTGTGACCAAAATAGTTGATATACAAAATATGCTATGAATGGAATGTGTGATAATTTATCGTGAGAACAAAATTAAGTTGCTGCGTATGAAGTATTCGTGGTTCCTATTACATTCCGTCGTGGGAATGGGTAGAGTGCATTCATCATGAAGATTGAGTTACGTTCAATCGTGTGAATGTATTTAGCGTTGAAAAGTGCAAACAATCACTTCTCGTGGATTGTCGTAGCACTCGTGTGTGTTCAAAGGTGACGACTCAATTACGTTGTCTGCACTCGGATTTGCACTTGCTGATTGCGTTTGCATTATTAACATACACTGCTGCAACATACTATTCAAATCGTCAATTTGTCCTTGAAGCACTTGAATCTCTTCACTCTGTTCTATTTCACTTTCAATCTCTTCACTCCCTAAAATCTCCACTAGTCGTTGCACTAACACGGCTTTTGTTCCCTGTGTGTCCCCATTCCGTTTCCGAAGCTCCTCTTTCAGTTTTCCTACCGGCAAACTATTCACTTTTCTTTTTCCCATTGTTTTTCAACGGCTGCTAACGACGCAGCTTACGCACACGTTCATAAGCACTACACACACAACAGACTAGTAGCAACAAGAACGTAGCTGCTCCTGGCTGTACTGCGTCAAGCAAAAACAACAGCGTAGATGCTTGGACTGAAAAACGTTTGATGCTAGGTGCAATTATGCAAAACGAGAACCCAAAACGGCAGACAAAACAACACACCGCGTCGTTATTGTTTCTTCGCGTCACGAATCCTGCATTCACTATCGTTTCACCAATGCACCAGGGCAATTTATCCCACTTCTGAATATGTCAAAGCCGCGTCAAACTAAAACACATTCGATTACTTTCGCAGTTCATTCGAGACTGATCTCAATACTTTATTAGATCATACGGTAAAATGGTATACATATACAGTTCAGGATTTTCTACCACAGGGAAATCATATATAATTCTGTTCATATACTCTTCTGTATGTATGGGTGTAGATGCTGCTCGTTACATAGTGTCGTTGCTATGGTTTGACAGTAGTATAACATTGCCATTCGTTGCTGATAATGCGTTCCCTTTAATGGAGCATATGATGACCCCTTACCCATTCACCACCAAAGAAGAAATTCAACAAGTGTTTAATCGCCGCCTCAGTAGGGCAAGGCAAACTGTTGAGTGCGCTTTCGGCATATTAACAAATCGATTTCAGGTGCTGCAAAAAACCATAAAATTAAGAGAAGATAAAACAAAAAATTGTTCTGTGCTGCTGCGTTCTTCACAATTTTTTAATTACCAATAGTAATTGGTATGCCGAAAGCACCTCTCTACAAATAAGTGGTAGAAAAGATGAAAACTCGAAACAGTGCAATGAAAGTCATCAGCAAACAGTCAAGAAACATTCAAAACAAAGTGAGGTATTCAGAAAAGCATGGTCGGAGTATTTCAACGATGAAGGGAATATGTAATTCATTAATAACTTGCTTCAGCAATATATCAATACAATAAAGAGAATAAGTGTTTTATTTATTTGTAGTTTTCAATCGCAACATATAAATTCATCTTGCCCCATTTGCAATTTAAATTACATTGCATACTAATTCAATGAGTTCATATCGTTGCAATTTACTTCAAACAGTTAAATTACCTAACAACGCAACCAAGCACCATTCTCCAAAAATAAACTCGACCAGTGTTTAAGCAATAAGAAACACTCCGCTTTCAAACTTGAAATATATTTATTTCTATTATCGGACTTGTACAACACTTCAAGATTTTAATAATTTCTACTAAAAGAGTTCAAATTCGCAAATTCCAATTCAATTCACTTTAACGAGCACGATCGGTTCAATTAATTCTTTCTTGCTTGATACCACGATAGAGAGTGAAAATTGCTGTAAATTGTTTTAATCACATTGTCTTCTAACGTTATTTTTTTGTTACTATGAACTTGGTTGAGAATGGTGATTTCGAATTTAGAATACAATCTTAATATATACATTTTCTACTTTCAATTTCATTATTTACATTTCTACAATCTTATTTTTTGCGGTACGTGTCGAATTCGATTGATTTTTACAAATTATCATTTTTCATTTAAAATGTTATGATTTTATTCGGCAAGTTGGAAGCAAGATGCAGGTTCGCTGGGAGCCGATTCTTTAGGCCTTTATTTTGTAGGTCTGGAACTCCGGCGTGGCCCGAACAACCAGATTAAAAGTTACGAACGACCGATTGGCATATTAGCAATAACCTTTGTTAGTCTTTGGATCTAAATTGTTCTGCATAAATTGCAATCTCATAAAAAACTAATCGTCTGCAACAGCCAAAGTAGTCCCAAGCGACTGACACAATTATCAAGGCAGCTTATTAAAGGGTAAACAAAAAGCCAAGCCATTAACACAAACAAACTTTTATTAGGTTATTCTACATTATCATAATCGTCAAAAACACCCTCCATTGCCAATTGTAATGTGTTTTTTTTTTCATCGGATGAACATTGTTGCTCGTTAGCTAACGCATGCGCAGGCTTCACAACAGTCACATCAAGAATTTGCAGACCAGTATCGCTCATCGTCAAATTTTGAACTGCGTTTAGCGAATTCATGCTGCTAGATGATGGCGACGTTGACGAGAATATCTCGGTATCGCTGCTCACACGACAATTGTGGACCGGCGTAAAAGCTAGAGAAGTATCGCTGAAATTCCACATATGCTCTGAATTATATTGTTGTAATTTGGAACTATTTGCAATTTTTCGATGTTCATTGGCTTTTTTAGACGAACATGGTATGCTCCTCGCACCGTAGCAAGCTTCGCCCGACAGCAGCAAAGCTCTCTCTTCTGTAATTTTTCTGTTGACCAATTGCAAAATTTCCAATTTAACGTCATGGAAAGTTTCCTCCAACCGGATTTGTTTAAGTTCCGAACATAAATAATCACAAAATTTCTCTTCTTTGCCAGCCACCTCGCGATACTTCTGGTGGAAAAGTGATTTCGCCAAATCGATTGCTTCCACAGCTCGTGCTTGCATCTCGTCGCAGATTTTTTTCTTCTTTTTCTGTAAGTAGTTGAAAACCCTTATTGAAACACTGAAGTTCAAAAATAATTAAGATAATCGTCTGAACGCATCAGCGGCAATAATTTGAAAAACAGAAAATTTCCGCACAACGAAAATAAGTGTATTAAGATATTATTGACACCAAAACATTTACAAACTGGAATAAATATTAACCAATAATAAATATTCCATTTCATTGTGGTTTATGCTTACAACAGACTCATTTTCAACTGCTTCGTTTGCGATTTCCACAGCATCGTACACTTCTTCATTCCGGAAAATAAACAAATAAAAGGTATATAGTACTTATGTGCAATTAAATTTTCGTGATTTTCTAAAGAAAAATAAGCCAGCGTATTTGCGTTTTCCACACCAGTGGCTTTTTATTTTCGATTTTTGTACCAAAATATTACTATTTCTTACCTGAAAAAATTCTATATTAGACGAGCTTGGAACTCCATCATTGCAGTTCATTAAAAATTGTAGCTCATCAAAACACCATAATGATGGTGTATACAGTTGAGTAGCCCCTGCACCACTTCTTCTGGATCGCACCATTTTTGGATCCACGCGGTCTGACTTGGGATTCAAGTCGACATCAAAACCGATTACGGTACATTGATTTCGCTTCGAATACCAAGCCAGGCTATGTGCGTAGATCGGACTAACTGTAACTTGTTATTTTTCAAAATCAGACAACAAGTTACAGTTAGGTTAGGTTAGGTTAAAGTGGCTGCCGGTCCACAGAGGTCTGCCGACCGGCACACATAGGCACAAAAATGCGTCGAAACAGTTTGTCCAGAAATTTCAATTGAAATTTTCTGGATGCTACAACTTTTTTTCAACAAACACACTCTGTTTTTGATTCTTTCGATGAAACCTGGTGGTTGTCTCATATAAATCGTTTCGCTGAGACTTCCGTCCAAAAACGCCGTCTTCGCATCCAGGTCTGTTATGTTCAATTTACACAATAATGCCCAAAATGTGTATTGACGAATCACCGGCGCAAATATTTCGTTGTAATGTAAGCCATGTGCCACAAGTCTTGCTTTGTATCGGTACACGCTTCCATCTTCGTTTGCCTTGATTTTAAACACCCATTTGCATCCAATCGCTATTCGTCAAATCCCAAGTGTAATTTTCTTTGATTGAATTCATTTCTTCCTTCATGGCTTGAATTCACTTTTCTTTCTCTTGGCAAGAAAGTGTCTCTTCATAATTTTTCGGTTCCATAATGTCATGTTTTCTCACACTCATTTCATCGATTAATTTTCGTGATGGAATCTCTTTTCCGATTCTTTCTGAACGTCTTGGTTGAGGTGTTTCATATATTTCGTTTTCAGATGCGTAATCGAACATCTTCATGTGCTTCAACAACCTCAGCATTCGGTTCATCTCGGGTATATATCTCCTCCTGAATCGTGATTCCATCCTTTCTTTTAGCTACTGAATTTAAGTTGAATTCAATGCCTATTGTTGATCTTTTATTCATTTTACAAAAATTGATTGCAATAGTTTGTTTATCATGCCAACTGTCAACAAATTTTACATCACGACTGATAACCAGTCTTTTCGTTTCCGGATTATCACATCGATATGCTTTCGATTTGTCGTCGTATCCCACGAAAATCATTTCAATCGCTCTTTGGTCGAGTTTCTTCAGTTTCTCTTCAGGAATATAGCCAAAACACTTACATCCAAATATCTTTAAATGTTTTACTGACATCTTAGTTCCAAACCATAGTTCGTAAGGGATTGCGCCAGTTGGTCTTGTCACAGTTCGATTTAAAATGTAAATCGCCGTACTCACTGCTTCGCCCCAAAATGCATTAGGTAAATTTGATTCAGTGAGCTAACATCGTGCCATTTCGACAATTGTTCTATTTTTCCGCTCAGACACACCGTTTTGTTGTGGTGAGTACGGTGCCGTTTGTATTGGTTCTCGTTTGAAGAATTCCGCCAGACGTTTACCCGTATACTCTCCGCCACGATCAGACCGAATAATCTTTGGATTTCGAGTTGTTGTTTACCTGTAAATCAATTAACGAATTATCCGGTTCAACCGACCAATTGTCTTTGTCTTGGCAAATCCAAAAATATAAACTTCTTCAATTTAACACTTTATTTCTTTATCAACCTATCGCGTCGGCGGTTCGTTCAAGAGAGCGAGATTATTTTGCTTACAATATTAACATAGTACTACTACGGCATTACCATAATGACCTTAAGGCATTACCATAGTGACATTAAGGCATTACCATAGTGGCATAATACAGGCTTGTCCTTACATTAGAATGGCGAAAATGATGTTACTACTAAATAGTATACCCTACAAAAATTTGAATATAAAACTTAAATATCTAATATTACATTTTCTTATTCTACTTCTTATAAACTAACTTAAATCTAAAATCAATCACACTAGTGAAGACACCAATAACAAGGGGTATATATTATTCTTTTATTTGGTTTTACATTAACACTCTTGTTCAAACTCTCAAATTACTCCCGTTCAGATATCGCACAGCACTTCTCTCTTAGTCAACGTCTATACTCCGACTACTCGATCAGCGCCCGCTTCGTTTTGCCTCTGCTCTGTTATGCCTGGTGCTGCCAACACTAGATTTCGTCATCTCTACAGAACCCTTAATGACATTTTCTACTTCATTTTTGTTGGCAATCAATTTCGATATTGTAAAACTAGAGTAATCGTCAGTCAAAGTTACAAAATACCTTTTTCCGCCGAACGATGCCGTTTGAATTGGTCCGCATACATCTGTATGGACCAAATCTAATGGTACCTTCGATACAGTCTCTGATTTCTTCGAAAATGGACTACGTGTTAATTTTGCTTTACAACACATTCCGCAGAACTCCTTTATCCCACAATCAACGATTTTTATTCCATTAACCAGACCTTGCTCCATTTTCCATATTGCAGCTTGATCTCGATGTCCTATTTTTCGACGCCATGTATGAATACAGTTGTCATTATGATCGCCAATGATTACATTGGGCCTTCGCACACTTGTATTCTTGATGCACTCCTGAAACCGGTTTGACAACAATCACCATTTCCACACTTGTATTCTTCAGCAACGGAACCGTTCATACACCGATTATGCATATGAATGTGTGCGTGGTGGAAAATTTTCATTTCTAGTAGTGATCGTTGTGAAAGCAACTTATAGCCGTGTAAAGACTGTTTTGTAAATTATAGTGATTTGTGCAAATAAAATCAATTTGGAAGAAAATTGGTGGGTTTTTATGTTTGTCCATTAATTGTTGAATGTGGAAATCATTTTAATAGATATAATTTTGATGTAATAGCAGAATATATTATGATGGACGAAAACGTTCATATCGGTGAGGCATTGCTCATGTCATCTGCAGCTTGCTGATTAATGGCAGCTGCTATTGAGGCAAGAAAGGAAGAGAGTATGCATCGAAGTCGTGCTTGCTGGACGAAAGAGTATCGTAAAAATCGAAAACGGTGTGGAAACACCCAAAATTTACTGAAGGAGTTGAAGTGGGGCTCAGTGGATGCGAAAAATTTCCTAAGAATGGATGAAGCTTGTTTTGCCAGAATTTTGTCTGCCATCAAGGATGATATTAAAAAAAAGGACACCATTCTCAGGGAATCTATTGCGGTTGAAGAAAAGTTAGCAATAACTTTAAGGTATCTTGCTACTGGTGAATATTTCACAGAATTGGATTACAATTCTAAACTGTCGAAATCCTTCATAGCAGGGGCAGTGATAGAAGTGTGCGATTCAATTTACAGACACATGAAGGCAAAGTTTTTAAAGGTAAGAGCAAACTTTCGGAAATGCGTTCTGGTTAAAATAATTTTTTTTTGTACTTATTTTTAAGTTTGTTACCCTCCCGGCCTAGGGAGGATGTCCGGCTGAGGCTCCTTTTGGGTTCCGAACTAACTCGTCGAAGACGGGTCGTCGGCGCCACTTGCTCACCCCGAATTTGAGCCTCTAGAGCCGCGAGTAAAACTCGGCTCGCCGGATATCGTCTAAAATCTTGCCCTCAACTAGACCCCTGATCTCGGGATCAATATTAATTTCCCGAGGAAGACCCAAGTTACCCTTCACACCCACTTACTTCTGGTCGAGCTTCAACACAATTATATTTCCACGAACTTCGCCTACACCCACTCGGCCACTTATTCCGCCTAACACGAACCTCAAACTGACTCACTAACGCGTATCTCAAATTCAAGTAGTTTACTTTATTTAACAAAACCAAGTCCTAACTCGCAACAAATCTCCTATGCTATGGTTCTGTACAATATGCCTATAGTCGCAACTACCGACGCCAGTACGACCACACTCTATTACAATTTATGAATTTAATTGTTAACGTTCAATTTCGGTTCACACACCGCCGATATATTTCTTTACACTTAATCTTCTAACGCCGAGATCTTTATCACGCCACCACTCAGTGCTAACAAACTCTTCACAATTTCCACAAAGTGTTTCTACTCTCATATAAAAATGTATATATAAATATATATAAAGGAAATTTAAATAATTTTCTTTTTGTTTTTTTTTTTTTTTTTTTTGAATTGGTGTGAATTCACTAACCTTAGATTTAAAACAAAAAGTCAGCTCTGCTTCCACGCTCCAAATGTAGGCTCAGATATATGTGTTGTCAACTCACGGACCTACAGAGAAATTCGTTTGATGTCGCCAGTCACCTCATCACAGCCTGGGGCCTCGAACCCCGACCTGCCTGATTTGGAAGTGGGCGCGCTACCGTAGCGCTACAGAACCACTGATAAGCTCTGTCTCGGATCACCTTCACATTCGACGGTTCCCCATCCAAACAGGTACTCGCAACCGGCACTGTTTAACTTATGTGTAACCGAAATGTCGTCTGACTTTAGATTTTCCACTTTTTATTTTACCACTGTTTAGTTGGACATGCAATTTAATTTCTTCCGAATACGTCGTACTGCTGTTCACGCCAATTTTCCCCCAATTTACTCAATTCGTCAATCGCCGTGGATATTGAACACATTCGAATAGCCAGTTCCAATACAATTTCTTCCACGATTTCTCGCCAGTGAATACCTGATTTTTCAAATAGAAAATCCGCCGATTAGATAATGTCTGCTTTGCACTCCAGTCGCAATCAGAATGCTCGAGTCCCGCTCGTTTTTCTACTCGCCCGCTTCTTCGGTACCGCTGGTCAACAGCACCTCCAGTTTCGGGTAGTTGGCCAGTCACACGTGCCACCTCAGACCCAAACCCCTTTTTTTAGTACTGCAACCAGGGTATTATGATTTTATGGCAAACAGCTGATGAGTTGATCAGCTGTGTTCCACAGCTGCGATGACGTTTGAAGTTGTCAACGGCCACTGACAATTCGATAATGTTTACGTTTCTCGATCGGGCTTCTGATGCGCCTTCGCTGGAGCTTAAAATTTTCCGCGGCGCGTGTCTTTGGACCGATCATCGAATTTTTGGCTTTGTAGGTCGCCGTAGCATGTCCGGGATATGATGAGGACCTATCCCCACTTCTGTAGCCAGGAGTAGAATCGGGAGCGGATAACGAGCACCATTGTTCCTCCCGTTGGAGCCCTTGGAGCAAACCGCCCACGGCACCTTGGAAGCGTACCCCCAACCTGATACATGGGTAAGTTTCTCGGTGCTGTCATATTCTTCTCGAGTGGTGGTGCTGTGTCGATATAAGAGAAATTCGTTGTGCCTCGTCGTAAACCGCGTAGTTAACTCGTCCCCCTAAATTAACATCCTTTGTCCGCCGAGTATAAAACATAAGGCGGCTAAGTCGCTAATGCTTGATCTAAATACCCTACGAGTGGTGGCTACAACGTTTTCCTACTGCGCTGAGTGGTGGCTCCGCGGTTTCGCTCTTCGGGCAGTCTTCCCCGGGGAAGATTGCCCCCCCCTTTTTTTTGTTTATTTATAAGTATGTATGGTCGTACCGGTGCGGCCCTTATTGTTACTCCGTAACAAGTTTCCGACTGAAAAGGAAAAATGGACCGAAATTGCAGACAATTTTAATAAGAAGTGGCAGTTTCTTCTTTGCGTTGGTGCTTTGGACGGAAAGCATATAGCTTTCACACCAGCCAAAAAAGATGCTCCACTGTATTACAACTACAAGGGATTTCATAGCATCGTACTGCTGGCTGTAGCGGATCCACACGCTAGATTTACCTTTGTCGATGTTGGATGCAACGGTCGGATAAGTGATGGTGGAGTACTACAACGTTCAGCTTTACTGAATGCAGATAAATATCTTCCTGGGGCGAAATCAATTGGTAGTGGTATAACATTGCCATATGTGTTCGTTGCTGATAATGCGTTCCCTTTAATGGAGCATATGATGACCCCGTACCCATTCACCACCAAAGAAGAAATTCAACAAGTGTTTAATCGCCGCCTCAGTAGGGTAAGGCAATCTGTTGAGTGCGCTTTCGGCATATTAACAAATCGATTTTAGGTGCTGCAAAAAACCATAAAATTAAGAGAAGATAAAGCTAAAAAAATTGCTCTGTGCTGCTGCGTTCTTCACAATTTTTTAATTACCAATAATAATTGGTATGCCGAAAGCACCTCTGTAACAATAAATGGTGGACAAGATGGAAACTATCAAGAGTGCAATGAAAGTCAACAGCAAACAATTAAGAAACATTCCAAGCAAAGTGAGATGTTTGGAAAAGCATGGTTGGAGTATTTCAACAATGAAGGGAATATGTAATTCATTAATAACTTGCTTCAGCAATATATCAATACAATAAAGAGAAGAAGTGTTTTATTTATTTGTAGTTTTAAATCGCAACATATTAATTCATCTTGCCCCATTTGCAATTTAAATTACATTGCATACTAATTCAATGAGTTCATATCGTTGCAATTTACTTCAAACAGTTAAATTACCTAACAACGCAACCAAGCACCATTCTCCAAAAATAAGCTCGACCAGTGTTTAAGCAATAAGAAACACTCCGCTTTCAAACTTGAAATATATTTATTTCTATTATCGGACTTGTACAACACTTCAAGATTTTAATAATTTCTACTAAAAGAGTTCAAATTCGCAAATTCCAATTCAATTCACTTTAACGAGCACGACCGGTTCAATTAATTCTTTCTTGCTTGATACCACGATAGAGAGTGAAAATAGCTGTAAATTGTTTTAATCACATTGTCTTCTAACGTTATTTTTTTGTTACTATGAATTTGGTTGAGAATGGTGATTTCGAATTTAGAATACAATCTTAATATATACATTTTCTACTTTCAATTTCATTATTTACATTTCTACAATCTTATTTTTTGCGGTACGTGTCGAATTCGATTGATTGGCCCGAACGGCGTGGCCCGAACAACCAGATTAAAAGTTACGAACGACCGATTGGCATATTAGCAATAACCTTTGTTAGTCTTTGGATCTAAATTGTTCTGCATAAATTGCAATCTCATAAAAAACTAATCGTCTGCAACAGTCAAAGTAGTCCCAAGCGACTGACACAATTATCAAGGCAGCTTATTAAAGGTTAAACAAAAAGCCAAGCCATTAACACAAACAAACTTTTATTAGGTTATTCTACATTATCATAATCGTCAAAAACACCCTCCATTGCCAATTGTAATGTGTTTTTTTTTTTCATCGGATGAACATTGTTGCTCGTTAGCTAACGCATGCGCAGGCTTCACAACAGTCACATCAAGAATTTGCAGACCTCATCATCAAATTTTCAACTGCGTTTAGCGAATTCATGCTGCTGGATGATAGCGACGTTGACGAGAATATCTCGGTATCGCTGCTCACACGACAATTGTAGACCGGCGTAGAAGCTAGAGAAGTATCGCTAAAATTCCACATTTGCTCTGAATTATATTGTTGTAATTTGGAACTATTTGCAATTTTTCGATGTTCATTGGCTTTTTTAGACGAACATGGTATGCTCCTCGCACCGTAGCAAGCTTCCCCCGACAGCAGCGAAGCTCTCTCTTCTGTAATTTTTCTGTTGACCAATTGCAAAATTTCCAATTTAACGTCATGGAACGTTTCCTCCAACCGGATTTGTTTAAGTTCCGAACATAAATAATCACAAAATTTCTCTTCTTTGCCAGCCACCTCGCGATCCTTCTGGTGGAAAAGTGATTTCGCCAAATCGATTGCTTCCACAGCTCGTGCTTGCATCTCGTCGTAGATTTGTTTCTTCTTTTTCTGTAAGTAGTTGAAAACCCTTATCGAAACACTGAAGTTCAAAAATAATTAAGATAATCGTCTGAACGCATCAGCGGCAATAATTTGAAAAACAGAAAATTTCCGCACAACGAAAATAAGTGTATTAAGATATTATTGACACCAAAACATTTACAAACTGGAATAAATATTAACCAAAAATAAATATTCCATTTCATTGTGGTTTATGCTTACAACAGACTCATTTTCAACTGCTTCGTTTGCGATTTCCACAGCATCGTACACTTCTTCATTCTGGAAAATAAACAATTACACGATATATAGTACTTATGTACAATAAAAATTTTGATATTTTCTCAAGAAAAAGAAGCCAGCGTATTTTTGTTTTCCACGCCAGTGCTTTGTTCTTGCCGATTTTTGTATCAAAACATAACTTTTTCTTACCTCAAAAAATTCAATATTCGATGAACTTGGAACTCCATCATTGCAGTTCATTAAAAACTGCAGATCATCATAGCACCATAATGATGGCGTATATAATTCACTAGCCCCCGCACCACTTCTGCTGTATCGCATCATTTTACTTCTCTCCTTCGAAATTTGGGTGTGGAGAGCAGTGTTTCCGTCAAGGAAAAACGAATCTCCCCAGAACTGTATCGAAAAGTCGCTTGATTTGTTAAAAACTCAATGAAAAAAATCCGCTAGATGTCGCTAAATTTTTCAAATATGTGTAGACTTGATTTTGTTGCAATAAAAAGCAAGTTACTTATTTTTATTATTTATTTTACGTTTAAAATTCTATAAACGGCAAAATAACATCATTGTAGGTATAATCTTCGTCGGAATGTCCTAATGATGTCATAGAAACGGGATGGGCAGCGGAAGTTGGTGATTGAAAGGTCGAAGTCGAAGCGAATGGCGCGCTTGTACTTGTCTCTTTAATTGTTTTCGAAATGTTGCTTAAAACATCCTCAGGTATGTTGTAGGAGCGACAATTTTGCTTTAAAATTTTAAGTTGGTTTCGTATAAGTAGAATGGAATTTCAAGTTTTTGATGCCATCTTGTTTCGCAACTTGGTTTTTAGTATGCTCATTTGACTGAACATTCGCTCGACTTCTGCGTTTGAATGTGGCAATGACAAAACTGTGATTGCCAAGTCTGATATATCTTTGTAGGTATTAAACCCTGCGGCGTCTTTGTATTTAAGAACTTGCACCCAAAACTTTACAGTATCTGTTGTTTCGTTCCATTTCACAAAATGAATACAGTGCCATTGCTGTAAAATCTTTTCTATTTTGTCTTCTTTAAAATCAAATTCCACAGCGAGTTCAGCAATACAATTGCCTTTTATTTGTTTTAAAGTATTTTCTACAGACAATTGGATCATTTTTTGAAGAGCCATGTAATTATTGGACAAACGGTTTTGTAACTCTTTTGCCAGTTTTATGGTGAAATCAATACACTCCTTCCTAACTGTTTCTACTGTTTGGGGTGGCACACTAGTATTAACAACATGAGACTCAAACATGTACCCTAGGTACGGCACTGGGTTTAGATGCTTTTCAATTTTGACAGTCAAATAATCTTCGTCAGTTCTTACAGCGCTCGGAATCAAAAGCCTGTTGCATACTGATTGCAATAAGTACATTAGCGAAGTAAGCATTTTGACAGGGTCAATATTCTCTCCTTCAAAAACTTTAATTGCCGTTTGAACATAATTTAAAATACTTTTCAGGTACAAAAAATGCAAACGGTTAGCTTCGTCTTTGTACATTTCACTCAACAAATTTGCTGTGTGGCAGTCGTTTTTATTAAAAATAAAATGTGTCTTAAGCTCTTCCCACTGTGTCAAAATACGAACAACAGTCGGTTCTATAGAGAGCCAGCGAGTATCACAAACTTTAAGGATTTTTAGAGGCTCTTCTCCGCAGTTAATCCGACTATATATTTCTTTACATTGCTGTTGACGCTTTGATGAAGTCGAAAACCACTTATAAGTTTCCCTGATCATGAACTCTATATGTTGTGGCATAGTTTGACGTGATGCATGACTTACGACTAATTGTAAAGAATGGCAAATGCATCTTATGAGGACTAAATTGGGCAGACTGTATTGCATTTTTAGTATTGTGTAAACGCTATTGTAGCGCCCTGTCATTACGGCAGCGTTATCAGTTCCAAGTCCGACCAAATTGTGTAGAGGTAAATTATGAGCTTTTAGGGAATTCACCAAAGATGAGACGAGGCCATTTGCATCAGCATGTTCCACAGGCTCAAGAGATAGAAACGCAGACACTATGGCATTTTGTGAGTCACTGAAATACCTAACAATTATCCCCATGAATTTGGTGATGCTAACGTCCGTCGATTCATCTACTATGACGCTATATTTTTGGCTACCAATGTCATTTATTAAATTTTCTCTGAAATGTGGCGCAAGGACTTGATTGATGACCTGAGTGCATTTTGTTCTATGTAGTTTTATGTTCGCGGATTTTGAGTCTGCGAACACATTCTTACATAGATCTGTCAGATGATCTATTTGCGATATGGCACTATGTTCCGCGATGTATAAAGCGAGCTTAACTTCAGCTTTTTGGGTGCATCTGGTTACTTTAGTGGCTGGTGCGAAGCATATTCGTTGGTTTTTTGAAAGTATTTCGCATTTTTGTTTCTGTTTTTTTGTATCTGCATGTTTTTTCAAATCGTTCAATTTAGCGAAAATTTCACTGTGGCAAAACGAACAAAACGCTTTGGTTGGATCACAGGTTTCAGCCACATTTTGAATTCTTGTTGTTGCTCCCACTCCGTTCTATATTTTTGAGCGTACACCTTTCTTTTAAGAGGAATATCCATTTCAAACACCTAACAATAATTTAAACTATAAATTCAACGATTTAATTTAGACTTAATTCTCACCTCACTAGTTCTCACTTAAGTTTTTCTCCGTTCGGAATGGGTCACAAAATTAATTTCTACGACTTTCGACTTAGGCGATTTGAAAGTATATATGAAGCAATTAACTGCCGTGATCTTTTTCTACTAATTAGTACTTGCGAGTACTTGGTAGTAGATCATGAAAAGAGTGCTATTTTCCTTGGCCTAAGTATATTCTAAGCAAAGATTCCAACCATAGCAGAGATTCTGCGTTCAAATGCTAACGAACTTTTAAATTAATGCTAAAAGTGGTCGTAAAAATTATCACATTCTATAGAAAATGTTATGTCAGCATACAGAAAATTGCCTAATTTCCCTCTCTTCGAAATTTCTGAGCTTTTTTGAATTTTTACGTAGCCAGATTTTTCAACATAGCATATAAACTATCAAAGCCATCTATTTTATATAATTCACCACCTGGGGCAAAAGACAGTGTACGTACAAGGTATCTACTCGGGAACAAAAGCATGTGTAGATTGTAGTAACCAAAAGTACTAGTGAGTACTAAATAGTATGAGTGGAACACAGGCAATAAGCGCGATGCAGTGACAATGTGGATAGGGAAATTCCCGAAAATTGTCTCCGCTTAGTGTAAAAAACTGATGCAATAATGAATGGTAGACAATTCCGACAGAGATGGTGATATGTGATCAACTTCAGGATAAAATGGTAAAGAGAAATGTTTGAAAAATCGTGGGGTTATCTGATGTTCTTAATAGTGACTTGTAAATTAGTGTTAAGAGTTTAAAATATCTGAAATCACTGATTTTTTTGTCTAAAAGATTTGTATTTAAACCACTTAATGCTGAGCTAAGTCTAAAACTTGAAAAGTCCCCAAAAGTCGTTAGATTTTATTAAGTCGCTAAAACGTAAAATAATGTCGCTAAAATCAACAAAATACCGCTAGAACTAGCGACAAAGTCGCTAAAACGGCAACAATGCCCAAGCAACTGACACAATTATCAAGGCAGCATATTCAAGGGTAAACAAAAAAACTAAACATTTATAGAAATAAACTTTTATTTGCCTATTCGACAGTATCGAAATTGTCGAAAACACCTTCCATTGCCAATTCAAGCATATTTTTTTTCCTGGGATGAACCTTCTTGCTCGTTAGCAGGCTTCACAACAGTAACATCTAGAATTTTTAGACCAGTTTCGCTCATCGATGAATTTGTCACTGCGTTTAGCGAGTTCGTGCTGGTCGAAGATAGCGACGTTGAGGAAAATATATTTGTTTCGCTGCTCATACGGTAATTGTGCACTGGCGTTGAAGACAGAGAGCTATCCCTGTAATTCCACATTTGTTCTGAATAATCTTCTTGTAATTTGTGATTTCCCATATTTCTACGTTTGTTTGCTTTCGTTGACGAACATGGTTTGCTCCTATTAACCCAGCATGCTTCGTCCGACACTAGCGAAGCTCTCTTTTCTTGACTTGTTTTGTTTACCAATTGTAAAATCTCTAATGTGACGTCATCGAAAGTTTCTTCTATTCGTATTTTTTTCAGTACCGAACATAAGTAATTGCAAAATTTCTCTTCTTTTCCTACCCGTTCGCGTTCCTTGTGTTCGAAAAGGGTTTTCGCTAAATTAATTGCTTCCGCAGCCTGTGTTTGGAGCTCGTTGCACAATTTTTTCTTCTTTTTCTGCAAGTAGTTGAAAACTTTTATTAAAACAATGCAGTTAAAAAATAATTAAGATAATAGTGTGAACGCATTGGTGGCAATAATTGCATAAAAAAAATCAGCACGACGACAATAAGTGCAATCACATCTTATTGACACCAAAATATTTACAAACTTCAATATATTTGAATCAACAACAAATATTTTATTTAATTGTGGTTCATACTTACAACAGAAACATTTTCCACTGCTTCGTTTGCAATTTCGACACCATCGTCCACTTCGTCATTCTGAAAAATAAACAATTACACGATATATAGTACTTATATACAATAAAAATTTTGATATTTTCTCAAGAAAAAGAAGCCAGCGTATTTTTGTTTTCCACGCCAGTGCCTGGTTCTTGCCGATTTTTGTATCAAAACATAACTTTTTCTTACCTCAAAAAATTCAATATTCGATGAACTTGGAACTCCATCATTGCAGTTCATTAAAAACTGCGGATAATCATAGCACCATAATGATGGCGTATATAATTCACTAGCCCCCGCAACACTTCTCCTGGATCGCATCATTTTACTTCTCTCCTTCGAAATTTGGCTGTGGAGAGTCATTATTTTATTTTTTACACATTTCACTGTGACATCCACTTGAAAGTGTTATAATTTATTAACTATTTCATTGTATTTTTCACTCCTTTTAACTTTGTTAGTAAAGTCTTTGTTCCTCGGATTATATAGGCACGAACCATAGATATGAGAGGAATGGATAAGAAATGGGCCGAGAGAAATGAAGCAATTTTCGACCGCTAGTATCGTTGTGTGAGCGAGAGGTTGCAATGTGTTTAAATGACGAGGGCGGCGTGAAATATTGTAAAATTAAAGGGCAACTTTTTTGGTGCAAATACAAATTTATTACTATTGATGTAATGAAATTCACGTCAATAGCGAATCAATGAGTTTCGGGTTGCATTAAAAGTGTGCGTAGTATTTGCATTTATCATCCATTTATCATGCATTTATCTAGCATTTATCATGCATAAATGGCTGATAGTGTTGGTAAAACCATTAAGTCTGATCAAAGTGTAGGATCAAATATTATATGAAGTTTAGTTTTGTCATGCTTTCAAGTATGTTAAAATAAAATCTGCTTTAAGGTAGTGCAGTTTGAAAGCATATCAAGTCTCGAGTATTTTCGTACTTGCGAGTATTTTATTCAAACACAATTATCGAAAGCGCCGTAAAGGCAGTTTTTGCCAAACTATGGCCGAAAAACCCCTTACTCCCCTACAAAAGCGAAATGTGTGTATCACAGCAATAGGTCTTGGCTCGTTATGTCTCAAACCACTCTAACCCAAAATTGGCCGATTTCAGCTACTTTTGCTCTAAAAGCCTTTTGAGTATTTGAATAAAATACTAAAAACATTCAGATTTACATGAAGGTCACGTTTGTGCCATATTTCCATTTCAAATTATATATATTGTGATCGAATGTGCTTTCTAGTCAAAATTGAATTACTTCTTATCGTTCTTGCTAGAGAAAAAAATGTTTTTTTGCATGAATATTCATTTTTGTGCTGATGCAAATAATGCAAGAGCAATAATATTGTTTCTTGATTAGCCACTTTATTCAACGTATTTTCTATTAACATAAAAAGTTTAACTATAGTACAAGGAATACCATTTATCATTTATTTGCAGAAAAACACAGCCATAAAATCTAAAATTTCCATAAATTCCCTAAAAAAGATATATTTGAAATCAAACTGAATATCGTTTAAAACTACGAATTAAATTTTCACAACTAAAACACTTGCTAATTTAATTTCAATCAATCGGTTTGCCTACCAACGTAACATGAAACATCTACACATTAAATATATACAAACGACGCGTATAGATCATTTAGCATCATAATCTGCACGTAGAATTCCTAAATAGTAGCCCAAGTCAATTTCAAAGTTTGCTTGTGCTACTTTAAATCGTTCAATAATACCGGTTTTCGTCGCTCGAACAATTTTCTTCACCTAAATGGCTGACACCACAAACTTAATGCCCCTACACGCTACCAAGCTTTCCCCGCCTATGAACAAAATCAATAAATAAAAATGGCCATCGGGCGGTTTGACACATGTTTTATTGTCGTGTTTTCATCAATTAAAAGTGTAAATGTTTAGATTGGTGAATAAACAGTGCGAAAGTAAAAAGTGTTTTGCACCAATTACTCAAAGGATTTCGCCCTAGAATGTGTAATGTAAGTACAAATTCAATTTGAACAAATACATCTATTTTTATCGAATTTAGTATAGAAAGAAAGTGGAAAGAAATGGTTGCTAAATGTGTGCAAGTAACATTTTCGACCTCCACTTATTAAATAACATCAAATTTCATTCAGAAAATTTGATTAATTTTGAAATTTGTGCCCCATGTGACTCATATTTTATTTTCCCCGCCATTTCAACTAACCCGTAAATCGGCCATGTTGACAACAATGGGCCTTTTTACACTTGTATTTTTGATGCACTCGTTAAACTGGTTTTACGACAATCAACATTTCCACTCTTGTATTCTTCAGGAACGGAACCGTTCATATACCGATTATGCTTATGAATGTGTGCGTGGTAATAATTTTGATTTCTAGTTGAGCGATTGTTGTGAAAGCAACTGATAGCCGTGTAAAGAGTGTTTTGTAAATTATAGTGATTTGTGCGAATGAAATCGGTTTGGAATAAAACTGGTATTTCTGTTTGTCCATTAATTGTTGGATATGAAAATAATTTTAATAGATATAATTTGGATTTAATAGCTGAACATATAATGATGGACGAAAAAGTTCATACCGCTGTGACATTACTCGTGTCATCTGCAGCTTGCTTTTTGACGGCAGCTGCTGTTGAGGCAAACAAGGAAGCGAGTAAACATATCGTAAAAATCGAAAAAGGTGTGGAAACACGCAAAATTTACTGAGGGAGTTGAAGTGGGGCACAGTGGATGCGAAAGATTTCCTAAGAATGGATCAAGCTTGCTTTGACATAATTTTGTCAGCCATCAAGGATGATATAAAAAAAAGACACCATTCTTAGGGAATCTATTCCGGTACAGGAAAAGTTAGCAATAACTTTAAGGTACCTTGCTACTAGTGAAAGTTTCACTGAATTGGACTACAATTCTAAACTGTCCAAATCATTCATAGCACAGGCAGTGATGGAAGTGTGCGATTCAATTTACAGACACATGAAGGCATAGTTTTTAAAGGTAAGAGCAAACTTTCGGAAATGCGTTCTGGTTAAAATAATTTTTTTTTTTGTACTTATTTTTAAATTTCCCACTGAAAAGGAAGAATGGGCCGAAATTGCAGACAATTTTAATAAGAAGTGGCAGTTTCCTCTTTGCGTTGGTGCTTTGGACGGAAAGCATATAGCTTTCACACCAGCCAAAAA
The DNA here is from genome assembly GCA_963978885.1 of Nemotelus pantherinus. Classification (NCBI taxonomy): domain Eukaryota; kingdom Metazoa; phylum Arthropoda; class Insecta; order Diptera; family Stratiomyidae; genus Nemotelus; species Nemotelus pantherinus. The sequence continues at coordinate 40,561,352 of OZ022264.1, forward strand.
AGATGCTCCACTGTATTACAACTACAAGGGATTTCATAGCATCGTACTGCTGGCTGTAGCGGATGCACACGCTAGATTTACCTTTGTCGATGTTGGATGCAACGGTCAGATAAGTGATGGTGGAGTACTACAACGTTCAGCTTTAATGCAGGTCTTACTGAATGCATATAAATATCTTCCTGGGGCGAAATCAATTGGTAGTGGTATAACATTGCCATATGTGTTCGTTGCTGATAATGCGTTCCTTTTAATGGAGCACATGATGACCCCTTACCCATTCACCATCAAAAAAGAAATTCAACAAGTGTTTAATCGCCGCCTCAGTAGGACAAGGCAAACTGTTGAGTGCGCTTATTTATTTGTAGTTTTCAATCGCAACATATTAATTCATCTTGCCCCATTTGCAATTTAAATTACATTGCATACTAATTATCGTTGCAATTTACTTCAAACAGTTAAATTACCTAACAACGCAACCAAGCACCATTCTCCAAAAATAAGCTCGACCAGTGTTTAAGCAATAAGAAACACTCCGCTTTCAAACTTGAAATATATTTATTTCTATTATCGGACTTGTACAACACTTCAAGATTTTAATAATTTCTACTAAAAGAGTTCAAATTCGCAAATTCCAATTCAATTCACTTTAACGAGCACGACCGGTTCAATTAATTCTTTCTTGCTTGATACCACGATAGAGAGTGAAAATTGCTGTAAATTGTTTTCACCACATTGTCTTCTAACGTTATTTTTTTGTTACTATGAACTTGGTTGAGAATGGTGATTTCGAATTTAGAATGCAATCTTAATATATACATTTTCTACTTTCAATTTCATTATTTACATTTCTACAATCTTATTTATTGCGGTACGTGTCGAATTCGATTGATTTTTACAAATTATCATTTTTCATTTAAAATGTTATGATTTTATTCGGCAAGTTGGAAGCAAGATGCAGGTTCGCTGGGAGCCGATTCTTTAGGCCTTTATTTTGTAGGTCTGGAACTCCGGCGTGGCCCGAACAACCAGATTAAAAGTTACGAACGACCGATTGGCATATTAGCAATAACCTTTGTTAGTCTTTGGATCTAAATTGTTCTGCATAAATTGCAATCTCATAAAAAACTAATCGTCTGCAACAGCCAAAGTAGTCCCAAGCGACTGACACAATTATCAAGGCAGCTTATTAAAGGATAAACAAAAAGTCAAGCCATTAATACAAACAAACTTTTATTAGGTTATTCTACATTATCATAATCGTCAAAAACACCCTCCATTGCCAATTGTAATGTTTTTTTTTTTTTTTCATCGGATGAACATTGCTGCTCGTTAGCTAACGCATGCGCAGGCTTCACAACAGTCACATCAAGAATTTGCAGACCAGTATCGCTCATCGTCAAATTTTGAGCTGCGTTTAGCGAATTCATGCTGCTGGATGATAGCGACGTTGACAAGAATATCTCGGTATCGCTGCTCACACGACAATTGTGGACCGGCGTAGAAGCTAGAGAAGTATCGCTAAAATTCCACATTCGCTCTGAATTATATTGTTGTAATTTGGAACTATTTGCAATTTTTCGATGTTCATTGGCTTTTTTAGACGAACATGGTATGCTCCTCGCACCGTAGCAAGCTTCGCCCGACAGCAGCAAAGCTCTCTCTTCCGTAATTTTTCTGTTGACCAATTGCAAAATTTCCAATTTAACGTCATGGAACGGTTCCTCCAACCGGATTTGTTTAAGTTCCGAACATAAATAATCACAAAATTTCTCTTCTTTGCCAGCCACCTCGCGATCCTTCTGGTGGAAAAGTGATTTCGCCAAATCGATTGCTTCCACAGCTCGTGCTTGCATCTCGTCGCAGATTTTTTTCAACTTTTTCTGTAAGTAGTTGAAAACCCTTATTGAAACACTGAAGTTCAAAAATAATTAAGATAATCGTCTGAACGCATCAGCGGCAATAATTTGAAAAACAGAAAATTTCCGCACAACGAAAATAAGTGTATTAAGATATTATTGACACCAAAACATTTACAAACTGGAATAAATATTAACCAATAATAAATATTCCATTTCATTGTGGTTTATGCTTACAACAGACTCATTTTCAACTGCATGGTTTGCGATTTCCACAGCATCGTACACTTCTTCATTCTGGAAAATAAACAATTACACGATATATAGTATTTATATACAATAAAAATTTTGATATTTTCTCAAGAAAAAGAAGCCAGCGTATTTTTGTTTTCCACGCCAGTGCCTTGTTCTTGCCGATTTTTGGATCAAAACATAACTTTTTCTTACCTCAAAAAATTCAATATTCGATGAACTTGGAACTCCATCATTGCAGTTCATTAAAACCTGCAGATCATCATAGCACCATAATGATGGCGTATATAATTCACTAGCCTCCGCACCACTTCTCCTGGATCGCATCATTTTACTTCTCTCCTTCGAAATTTGGGTGTGGAGAGCAGTGTTGCCGTCAAGGAAAAACGAATCTCCCCAGAACTGTATCGAAAAGTCGCTAGATTTGTTAAAAACTCAACGAAAAAAATCCGCTAGATGTCGCTAAATTTTTCAAATATGTGTAGACTTGATTTTGTTGCAATAAAAAGCAAGTTACTTATTTTTATTACTTATTTTACGTTTAAAATTCTATAAACGTCAAAATAACATCATTGTAGGTATCATCTTCGTCGGAATGTCCTAATGATGTCATAGAAACGGGATGTGCAGCGGAAGTTGATGATTGAAAGGTCGAAGTCGAAGCGAATGGCGCGCTTGTACTTGTCTCTTTAATTGTTTTCGAAATGTTGCTTAAAACATCCTCAGGTATGTTGTAGGAGTGACAATTTTGCTTTAAAATTTTAAGTTGGTTTCGTATAAGTAGAATGGAATTTAAAGTTTTTGTTGCCATCTTGTTTCGCAACTTGGTTTTTATTATGCTCATTTGACTGAACATTCGCCCGACTTCTGCGTTTGAATGTGGCAATGACAAAACTGTGATTGCCAAGTCTGATATATCTATGGTCCTTGTTGTGGCAATGTAGTAACACGTTTATATAAGATCGACAATAAACTACTTTATTCAATAATTAAAATACAAATATACAATTTTGATATCGAGGCCGAATCGTGTCAAGTGCGAATGACGAAAAGAATTGAGAATTATCGCCGCCTGCGGGCCACTTATGAAGGTCATAAGTGCTGACCACGCAGGCGTAAGCTCCTCATCATCCAGACACATATAAATACCTCGTCAGCAATTTTGTGTCCGGACGGAGCTCGATTCTCTGTCCAGACGTGCACAAATGCCTCGTCAGCACTTGTGCGTCTGTACAGAGCTCGAAGCAGAAACATAAACACAAATGCCTCGTCGGCACTTGTGTACATGTACAGAGCTCGAATCGTAGATATGAGCTCGAGTCGCACATTGTAAACATGGGATGGAGTATGACATTCCGACCGAGACGATAGCTATGCGTATCAGATTACGTGCAAAGCTATCGCGACGGGAGGAATGCCACGCTCGCACTTATGCTGGCGCGGTCGTTTAATTGTGGACAATGTAACGATGCATTGCCGCCACATATCTTTGTAGGTATTAAACCCTGCGGCGTCTTTGTATTTAAGAACTTGCACCCAAAACTTTACAGTATCTGTTGTTTCGTTCCATTTCACAAAATGAATACAGTGCCATTGCTGTAAAATCTTTTCTATTTTGTCTTCTTTAAAATCAAATTCCACAGCAAGTTCAGCAATAGAATTGTCTTTTATTTGTTTTAAAGTATTTTCTACAGACAATTGGATCATTTTTTAAAGAGCCATGTAATTATTGGGCAAACGGTTTTGTAACTCTTTTCCCAGTTTTATGGTGAAATCAATACACTCCTTCCTAACTGTTTCTACTGTTTGGGGTGGCACACTAGTATTAACAACATGAGACTCAAACATGTACCCTAGGTACGGCACTGGGTTTAGATGCCTTTCAATTTTGACAGTCAAATAATCTTCGTCAGTTCTTACAGCATTCGGAATCAAAAGCCTGTTGCATACTGATTGCAATAAGTATATTAGCGAAGTAAGCATTTTGACAGGGTCATTATTCTCTCCTTCAAAAACTTTAATTGCCGTTTGAACATCATTTAAAATACTTTTCAGGTACAAAAAATACAAACGGTTAGCTTCGTCTTTGTACATTTCACTCAACAAATTTGCTGTGTGGCAGTCGTTTTTATTAAAAACAAAATGTGTCTTAAGCTCTTCCCACTGTGCCAAAATACGAACAACAGTCGATTCTATAGAGAGCCAGCGAGTATCACAAACTTTAAGGATTTTTAGAGGCTCTTCTCCGCAGTTAATCCGACTATATATTTCTTTATATTGCTGTTGACGCTTTGATGAAGTCGAAAACCACTTATAAGTTTCCCTGATCATGAACTCTATATGTTGTGGCATAGTTTGACGTGATGCATGACTGACGGCTAATTGTAAAGAATGGCAAATGCATCTTATGAGGACTAAATTGAGCAGACTGTATTGCATTTTTAGTATTGTGTAAACGCTATTGTAGCGCCCTGTCATTACGGCAGCGTTATCAGTTCCAAGTCCGACCATTTTGTGTAGAGGTAAATTATGAGCTTTTAGGGAATTCACCAAAGATGAGACGAGGCCATTTGCATCAGCATGTTCCACAGGCTCAAGAGATAGAAACGCAGACACTATGGCATTTTGTGAGTCACTGAAATACCTAACAATTATCCCCATGAATTTGGTGATGCTAACGTCCGTCGATTCATCTACTATGACGCTATATTTTTGGCTACCAATGTCATTTATTGAATTTTCTCTGAAATGTGGCGCAAGGACTTTATTGATGACCTGAGTGCATTTTGTTCTATGTAGTTTTATGTTAGCGGATTTTGAGTCTGCGAACACGTTCTTACATAGATCTGTCAGATGATCTATTTGCGATATTATAAGCATATTTGTTGGTTTTTTGAAAGTATTTCGCATTTTTGTTTTTGTTTCTTTTTTGTATCTGCATGTTTTTTCAAATCGTTCAATTTAGCGAAAATTTCACTGTGGCAAAACGAACAAAACGCTTTGGTTGGATCACAGGTTTCAGCCACATTTTGAACTCTTGTTGTTGCTCCCACTCCGTTCTATATTTTTGAGCGTACATCTTTCTTTTAAGAGGAATATCCATTTCAAACACCTAACAATAATTTAAACTATAAATTCAACGATTCAATTTAGACTTAATTCTCACCTCACTAGTTCTCACTTAAGTTTTTCTCCGTTCGGAATGGGTCACAAAATTAATTTCTAGGGCTTTCGACCGTAGGCGATTTGAAAGTATATATGAAGCAATTAATTGCCGTGATCTTTTTCTACTAATTAGTACTTGCGAGTACTTGGTAGTAGATCATGAAAAGAGCGCTATTTTCCTTGGCCTAAGTATATTCTAAGCAAAGATGCCAACCATAGCAGAGATTCTGCGTTCAAATGCTAACGAACTTTTAAATTAATGCTAAAAGTGGTGCGTAAAAATTATCACATTCTATAGAAAATGTTATGTCAGCATACAGAAAATTGCCTAATTTCCCTCTCTTCGAAATTTCTGAGCTTTTTTGAATTTTTACATAGCCAGATTTTTCAATATAGCATATAAACTATCAAAGCCATCTATTTTATATAATTCACCACCTGGGGCAAAAGACGGTGTAAGTACAAGGTATCTACTCGGGAACAAAAGCATGTGTAGATTGTAGTAACCAAAAGTACTAGTGAGTACTAAATAGTATGAGTGGAATAATAAGCGCGATGCAGTGACAATGTGGATAGGGAAATTCCCGAAAATTGTCTCCGCTTAGTGTAAAAAACTGATGCAATAATGAATGGTGGACAATTCCGACAGAGATGGTGATATGTGATCAACTTCAGGATAAAATGGTAAATGGAAATGTTTGAAAAATCGTGGGGTTATCTGATGTTCTTAATAGTGACTTGTAAATTAGTGTTAAGAGTTTAAAATATCTGAAATCACTGATTTTTTTGTCTAAAAGATTTGTATTTAAACCACTTAATGCTGAGCTAAGTCTAAAACTTGAAGAGTCCCCAAAAGTCGTTAGATTTTATTAAGTCGCTAAAACGTAAAATAATGTCGCTAAAATCAACAAAATACCGCTAGAACTAGCGTCAAAGTCGCTAAAACGGCAACAATGCCCAAGCGACTGGCACAATTATCAAGGCAGCATATTCAAGGGTAAACAAAAAAACAAAACATGTAGCGAATTGTAAATTTGGAGTCACCTTAGCACAACTCAGAACCAGACCGAAGTCCAGAACCAAGAGTGCTAAGGTTCAAAAGGTGAGATGGCTACTGCCATTCAAGAGGCAAATTCCAATTAAAAAAAAAAGAATTGCCCCGAGAGCAGGGTACCCTAGAAATGGCCGTGAAGGCCCCTCGTCCGCATGAGCGGAGTACCCTTCAACCAACCCCGACGGATGCTGGGGTGCCGCTTTGCTAGCTCGCTGCGGCTGGGGTGGGTTCTTTAAAACAATGGAGTCGGTTGGCTCTCTGAAAATGGGGATACTACTTATAATTCATCCGTATTATAATGTAGCCGCAAACTAGTATATAAAATACTCAAGGACCAAAAAGGGGCATCGTTCCGTACAGGAAACCACCTAGGCTCTGCAACATGGGCTGACTAGGCAGACCCAGTGCTCGTGACAAAACACGGAGCCACAACATGAAAATTCTAAAAAGGGAAAAAGGAAGAAACGCTGCCTCTCTCTTCAGAGGAACCCGGGGGAGGCTGACTGTCCCGGGCTCCCGATGGTGGCGGAGCCCTGACCCCGATGGTCTGGGGTTCTCCACCCACTGATACTGGCCATCAAATATCAAAATCTAAAACCAAAATCCAGAAACTATTAGATGTGGCCAGTATCCCTCCCATTATAGAATGCTGAAATTCACTAAAACACTACGTTATCATTGGCCAGCCAGGCCTCGCGAACCTGAAACAAGAAAGTCCTCCTAGGCTTTCGCCCAATAAGAAGGCCAAGGATTTTAGTTTACGAAATCATTATTATTAAAAAGATAAAAATTGAAAATATTCGTACGATCAATTATTATATAGTGTTCATTTAATGCAGAGTGCATACAGATCTACTATTGATCAGACAACTTTCAGTCGGAAAAGCTTTAAATGCGTCTTAATATTGAATTAAATGTATAATTCGATTAGATTTTACGCTTAAGTGCACGTTCACTATAAGTTTACAATAGCGCTCGTTTATTACATTTTTACACCAGTTACCAAATCAATTATCTCACTGCGCAATAATCGCCTTTCCTCATTGTTTAGCTCTTCCTTCGTACAGAAATACTGAATATTGATATCAAAATATATGCTAACAAAAATATCAAATTTCGCACATATAATTAAATATTTACTTAAATTTTCAAGTAATAACCAATTGTTTCTTCTTGTCATATTGAAACCTTTAAGGTAGATTTATCGTGTACAATATATTAAAGTTGATCATATTTTCGTAAGTGCAAAGATCAAAAGATTATGTTTTAATTTTATTTGGTTTTCTTTTTTTTTTTTTTCAATTTCTGTTCCGGATTCGAACAGCAATTTCCAAACAACGAATCATTTCTGTTTTCGCTAAATGCAACAAGTAAAAAAAACAAAAAAAAAAGATATTCTGTTTGGAGATAACCGTAGAGAATTTACTTCTGCATGATCTCTTATTTCCTTGGTATGTTTGCCGTTTCTGTTCACAAATGCATAAAAGTAACAATGCAATAAATGCACGCAGTATTTTGTTATGATAACAATAGCTTAGTATTTGTTTCACATTTACTGCTAAATTAAACAGTATTATTAAGTATCATCATCATACTATTCCATATGAATCATATCATAATATGTAATATTGGTGTTTTGTTACAAAAACAAGGAATTTAAATTCATCTTTACAATGAATGTTTTATCATCAATAATATATGTAATAATTAATTTATAATATAATCTACATATAATGGATTGCAGCATATTCTCCTTTGTTCCATTACGAATCAAATAATTTTCTGGTTTTACATTTACATATAATACATTCAAGTACTTCTTGAGACAGAATCAGGTGATTTAATTAGCTCATTTAAATCAATTATTATAAACAATCGATGAGTTCTAATAGAAACAAATCGTAATTTGTTTTAAAACAAATGAGAAATCGTAACGTTCACTAGTATCCATAGTAATAGTAGGGATAGATGTGTTTTCTAGGTAAATAGGATGAGCATGATAGGCGAATGATCAATGGAATCTATCAGTTCTTTTACTTTATAGGATCCAAAGCGGTGCAAGTTAATAAAAAGAAGGTGGCTTCACATGACAAATAGAATGAGCAACTATAAAAATTTATAGATATTTTGGCAGATTGATAGAGACAAATACTTGGTAAGTTATACTCTGCCTTTCAGTATTTTCTCTATTAGGTCTCTATGCTTTAAATAATTGTCTCTATTACTTTCACATTTGCAATTGAATGTTTGAAATTCAAAATTACGACTCTATTGACTTAGAATTTTTCTAACATCACGCAATTTTACTTTTGAAAAAGATTTTCAGTTGTCTATTACACACTGGTTTCTGTGTACGTTCACTTTTCTATTGATTACACAATTATACAAATCACAAGATCTTGTCGCATCAAGTGTTTTTCTTTCAACAACAGAAGAGACTAATTTCAACAATATCAAAAACAGTAGACGACGCATTGTAGCACTTGCACCCACCGAAAACAACTGTGATGTGTTTCACTCATATGGAGATGCTTTTATCATCTATTGAATGCCTAGATATTTTCGCTTATATAAAAATATATTCATATATAGAATCAATTTAAAATTTTAAATTTAAACTTAGTCCAATCTACAGACTAGCCTTTTCAATCGTTTGATCCGAATCCAAAACGGAATAGGAGTAAAAGATTATTTACTCAGAATGAATAGCACGAAGATATGATTCAATGGAGTTTTATAAATAAGTTACGATTGTTTCTTCTATAGCATTTCAATATCCCGAAACAGTTCACCGACCCCGGGTTCCTCTGAAGAGAGAGGCAGCGTTTCTTCCTTTTTCCCTTTTTAGAATTTTCATGTTGTGGCTCCGTGTTTTGTCACGAGCACTGGATCTGCCTAGTCAGCCCATGTTGCAGAGCCTGGGTGGTTTCCTGTACGGAACGATGCCCCTTTTTGGTCCTTGAGTATTTTATATACTAGTTTGCGGCTACATTATAATACGGATGAATTATAAGTAGCATCCCCATTTTCAGAGAGCCAACCGACTCCATTGTTTTAAAGAACCCACCCCAGCCGCAGCGAGCTAGCAAAGCGGCACCCCAGCATCCGTCGGGGTTGGTTGAAGGGTACTCCGCTCATGCGGACGAGGGGCCTTCACGGCCATTTCTAGGGTACCCTGCTCTCGGGGCAATTCTTTTTTTTTTAATTGGAATTTGCCTCTTGAATGGCAGTAGCCATCTCACCTTTTGAACCTTAGCACTCTTGGTTCTGGACTTCGGTCTGGTTCTGAGTTGTGCTAAGGTGACTCCAAATTTACAATTCGCTACAAACATTTATAGAAAGAAACTTTTATTTGCCTATTCGACAGTATCGAAATTGTCGAAAACACCTTCCATTGCCAATTCAAGCATATTTTTTTTCCTGGGATGAACCTTCTTGCTGGTTAGCAGGCTTCACAACAGTAACATCTAGAATTTTTAGACCAGTTTCGTTCATCGATGAATTTGTCACTGCGTTTAGCGAGTTCGTGCTGGTCGAAGATAACGACGTTGAGGAAAATATATTTGTTTCGCTGCTCATACGGTAATTGTGCACTGGGGTTGAAGACAGAGAGCTATCGCTGTAATTCCACATTTGTTCTGAATAATCTTCTTGTAATTTGTGATATCCCATATTTCTACGTTCGTTTGCTTTCGTTGACGAACATGGTTTGCTCCTATTAACCCAGCATGCTTCGTCCGACACCAGCGAAGCTCTCTCTTCTTTAATTGTTTTGTTTACCAATTGTAAAATCTCTAATGTGACGTTATCGAAAGTTTCTTCTATTCGTATTTTTTTCAGTACCGAACATAAGTAATTGCGAAATTTCTCTTCTTTTCCCACCCGTTCGCGTTCCTTGTATTCGAAAAGGGTTTTCGCTAAATTAATTGCTTCCGCAGCCTGTGTTTGGAGCTCGTTGCACAATTTTTTCTTCTTTTTCTGCAAGTAGTTGAAAACTTTTATTAAAACAATGCAGTTAAAAAATAATAAAGATAATAGTTTGAACGCATTGGTGGCAATAATTGCATAATAAAAATCAGCACGACGACAATAAGTGCAATCACATATTATTGGCACCAAAATATTTACAAACTTCAATATATTTGAATCAACAACAAATATTTTATTTAATTGTGGTTCATACTTACAACAGAAACATTTTCCACTGCTTCGTTTGCAATTTCGATACCATCGTCCACTTCGTCATTCTGAAAAATAAACAATTACACGATATATAGTACTTATATACAATAAAAATTTTGATATTTTCTCAAGAAAAAGAAGCCAGCGTATTTTTGTTTTCCACGCCAGTGCCTTGTTCTTGCCGATTTTTGTATCAAAACATAACTTTTTCTTACCTCAAAAAATTCAATATTCGATGAACTTGAAACTCCATCATTGCAGTTCATTAAAAACTGCAGATCATCATAGCACCATAATGATGGCGTATATAGTCACTAGCCCCCGCACCACTTCTCCTGGATCGCATCATTTTACTTCTTCTCTCCTTCGAAATTTGGCTGTGGAGAGTCCTTATTTTATTTTTTACACATTTCACTGTGACATCAACTTTAAAGTGTTTTAATTTATTAACTATTTCATTGTATTTGTCACTCCTTTTAACTTTGTTAGTAAAGTCTTTGTCCCTCGGATTATATAGGCACGAACATACACGCAATTCATCAATTAATATTTTTGTTTGCTGCTTACTCCAACGATCCATGCTTAAATTTAACTTTAAATGCTTACACTATTTGAAAAAAAAACCAACAAAATCACACTACACTAATTTCGTACACGAATTCTAAAATAACTTCCACGCTACCGCACTTATAATAGTTCCAAACTCACTTATTCTACGGCTTTAAATTTCTCTTGCACAATCGAACGCTCAAAATGGACTGCAAGCATTAATTTCCAGACAAATTCCGGACCCGTGAACACTATGTTTATAGTTGTGTTAGTGCGTTGCCGTTCGATCAATCAGTTTCAAAAGTGATGCAAAATTCTCTCCACGTCCATCACTTTTTGTAGAGAATTCCCCTTGATTCTTCTGCCTCTTGCCCAGAAAACCAGTTTCAGGAGTGCATCAAGAATACAAGTGTGAAAAGGCCCATTCACTGTGTCAGTTTCGTGCACAACATATGAACCAGAATCTCGACATTCAATTCCGATTTGTTTGTCCTTCAGTGACAGCACACACTGCTTTTTCTCGAACTCAGTGTGCCATCCATTGTCGATAAGTTTGCCAACTGCCAAAACAATTCCGCTTATTGTCGGACAATATAAAACTTCAGAGATAGACACGTCGTTCGTTGATCCGTATGCATTTGTGAGTTTAAACTTTCCACTTCCGATGCCTTTGACGATTTCAATTTCTCTGTTGCCAAGCTCGATATTCCCCTCGTATGATTTGTCCAAAACTGTGAAATAATGCTTCACGTACTAACACGCTCCAGAATCCAATAACCACTGTTTTTTGTTTCGACTAGTCAACAGTCCAGTTATGAATAGATGATCTCGGTTCCGAACTGCATTACACTTGTCCGCATCTTTTGATGAATTATCAATCTTTTCTGCTTTCCATTTCTTATAATCAACACAATTCTTACGAATGTGATTTGGCTTTGTCGCTGACTGTGTAGCGATTATAGAGGATGGGAGTGCCTTAGCACAACTTAGAACCAGACCGAAGTCCAGAACCAAGAGTGCTAAGGTCGGAAAGTGGAATGGCTGCTGCCATTCAAGAGGCAAAACAAAAAAAAAAGAATTGCCCCGAGAGCAGGGTGCCCTAGAAATGGCCGTGAAGGCCCCTCGTCCGCTTTAGCGGAGCACCCTTTAACCAACCCCGACGGATGCTGGTTTGCCGCTTTGCTAGCTCACTGCGGCTGGGGTGGGTTCTTGAAAATGGAGTTGGTTTGCTCTCAAGAAAACGGGATGCTACGTATATTCATCCGTCATGAATTGTAGCCGCAAACTGGTATGTAAAATACCCAGGGACCAAAAAGGGGCATCGTTCCGTAAAGGAAACCACCCAGGCTCTGCAACATGGGCTGACTAAGCAGACCCAGTGCTCGTGACAACGCACGGAGCCAAAACTTGAAAATTTGAAAAACGGAAAGGGAAAACGCGCTACCTCTCTTTTACAAGGAACCCGGGTGAGGCAGACAGCCCCGGGCCCCCGATGTTAGTGGAGCCCTGACCCCGATGGTCTGGGGTCCTCCACCCTCTGATACTGGCCACGTAATATCGAAAATTCAAGAAAAACTACGAAAAACAGAAACTACAATGGTTGGCCAGTATCCCTCCCTTGTGAAAGATGCTGAAAAACGCCGAAAATACACGAAAACTACTACATTATTCAATCATTGGCCAGCCAGGCCACGCGCGGACCCTGAAAAGAAGAAAAGAACTTCTCGGGCTTTCACCCAATAAGAAGGCCGGAAAAAATTTAAGTTTAACAATTCATTATTATTCACACAAACAAAACTGATAAGATGTCTACGTAAAACAACTGGCAAGAAAAAAAAACCAAAACTAGCTTCAACTAATCCAGTCGCCTGTGAATATCGAAATCAATGTCTTTCATATTTAGAAGCTTAACCAGCGGTGACGACAAGGAATGCTACATTTCGCGCATAATAATATTTAACATTAAAGCTAATTTCAACTATTTAGGATAATACAAAAAAAAGTCGTGTTAAATAATTGTAAACACCAAAAAAAATAGTTGCTTGCGAAATTCTGTTTCTGCATGGTTTTTATATAAAATTCATGCTAAACAAGCAGATAACTCAGCCATAACTACTACATCGTTTATCTCTCATTAAATTTACGATTTGAAATGAAGTTTAACGGAATATCTAGAGATAGACTTTGTGTATAGCTCTCTCTCTTTCTTTCTCTGGCTGTATTTCAGTTAACTGTGTTACAAAAAAAAAATGATCATTTCTTTTTCCAAACACCTTAACACCTGTTTGTTTCACTTCTATTCCTTATGCTTCTATACTCCATAGGTTTACACTAGTGTTGATATTGATTTCTGTCTTATTGACATTTTCATTAGACTTCATTCATTTCATAAAAATAAATTAGTACCTTGTGTTATATTCAAAAGTTAATAATATAGTACCAGCAATAGCTGTGTATTTTCAAATAACAATTAAGTCGCAACAGTTATCTCTAAGGACATCTTGCTTTTGGTTTCATTTTTTCCTCTGGTTTCGCTGCCGCACTGCAAGTCGTCATTGGTAGCGTTTTGTATCTGACTTTTAAATTGTTCTTCTAATTCTTGGTTTCTAGTCATGTTTATATATATTTTTGTTCTAGTATTATATTTTATTGAATTTTTTTTTTTTTCCAAACACGCATGTTTCACTTTTATGGAAAGTACTACTAGATAATGATTTAAATTTAAAAGTAAATGATTAAAAAAAATGTCATTTAATTCATAGATTCGCTTCACTGCTCAGTAGTTTCTCGAAGTATCATTTGGTGCATCTTTGTTTTCGTTTCATTTAATTTAGATTGGAGGGTGTTACGCTTCCGGTATATTAATCATGTCAGCAGAACCATGGTCACTGGACAGTGATTCGTGTGATAGGCCGTTATTAAACCCCGCTCGGGAATGCTTGACTTTGTTGCTATATTGCATCCACAATAAAATTCACCAAGTTTCTCGCCGTCGTTTCATCATCGCGTCCGCAATGCGCTTGCAATGAACAAAAGAATCAAGATTAGGTACATACCAATTATCGCCTAACCGATGTGCCTAGGAAATGGCTACATCTAGACCTGACTAGCCCGTCAAATGAGTTGCCCGTTTCGTCAATTTACCGCTTGGTTCAATGATGAACACATCAACACCTCCTTCAGGAACATTACTGTTGTGATTATCTGACTTGCCACATATTGTTCGAATTATATTTTCTTTTTGTTGTTGAAAGATTTCATTAAATTTCATTCGTTCTAATACGATGCTTACATGAAGACTTTTATTATCTGATTTTGCCATCGCTTGCAACTGCGATCAAAGAAGAGTACATAATGTTAATTACACATATTCAATTTAGACAGTGGACATAATGTATGCGTGAGATAAAATTATCAAGCTGAGCTTGATCTGAATTTTAGTCATAGTTAATCTTGGAAGTATTTTGTTATGATAGTTAAATTCTCTTTATCTATATATTTTTTCTATTTTTATTATTTTTTTTTTAGTTCAACCAAGTTGTGCATTAAGTGCGTGTTTATGTACAACCAAGTATTTTATGCGCGTGCATATATCCAGGCTGGAACAGTATCACTGTACGTGTTTATCGAAAATCGTTAAATGAGTAGCGTACGTCGGTGTATAACAATTATGACCTTCCGATAAACTAGTCCTCAGTCGGATTAACCAATCAAGGAACGTCTGTTCGCACAATCCTGATAATGAAATGGATCCGGTATCGCTAGTAGGATTCGGAGTAGGCCTTGCAGCAGCACTTTACATGGTCACTGATAGATGCGTCTCCAAAATTTACCAGCAGCCAAACTGTTTCAAGATTCAATAGATAAATATACTATCAAAAATACATACCACAGTATTCGTGTTGCCCTTTGTTTTCTATGTTTGGGCTTTATTACACTGGGGAAAGTGTACACGAAAACAAGTAATATGCCACTAGCTTGCAAGCTTAAAACGCTTGTATAATCTCCCGAATTCACAAATTGGTCTTCTGTTTTATGATACTGTTACCGGTCACATTTTCACACCGCGTGGAGGAAAACTGCCCGACTCGTCCGTTCACCTTTTTGCGTCGCGCAAAAACTTTTCGCAAGTCCACTTTTGATTCACTGCGCTTCATGCGTTGCCGACGAATTCAAGTGCACATGAACGAGGATGCACGTTATTACCACAAACCGAATCTTTCTTTAGGGCTTTCTGGAAATTGCCTCCGACCCGCCACGCCAAAAGCGACTCGTCGTCACAGCGACATCCAAACGACTGTCTCGAGCTTATCCGCTCCAGCTCGCAAGCCACCTGCACAGCCAAGAAATTCCTAACGGGATTTTCTTTTGGCTGTGCGAAAACAACAATAAGGTCACCCGGGGGACTTGCGGGATTTTATTTTTGTGCGATTGAAATGTGGTTTCAATTGCAAAATGTTGTAGCGTCTCCGATCCATACAGTGTGGGTCGGAGATGTGTGACCAGTAATTTTTAAATAAAAAATATAAAAATTACTGGATGCTACAACTGCGACAAGGGTGAAGACAATGACGTGGTAACGGCGATAATAATGTGGCGGCGACAATTATAAGAAATACTTTGAAAGAATATTGTTTATTTAATATAACAAACGTACATTTATCAAATGTATTACACTATACACGTACGTCTGGTCTTCTAACGAAATAATAATGGCCTCCTCGACTGTTTTAGTGTTGCCCCATTTAGTGCTGCCCCATTGCTAACAGTATTGAGTTATTTGTTCCTGTTTTGACTCCTCCCCCGTGAATCCTTCGTGTCGATTCACTTCGATATCGAGTACTGCTAATTTGGCTGCTGGTCTTTTTATCCGACCCGTGGCAGTTTTTACAAGTGCCGTCCTTGTCTGACCATCTTTGCCAGGAAAAATTTCGATAACTCGTCTTTTGGGCCAACGTCTTGGTGGTAGATTTGAATCACATATGAGCACGCAATCGTCTATTTTTAAAGGTGGTACACTTTCAAAATATTTGCATTTGCGTGTTAGTAGTGGCAGATATTCATACATATTCTATCCATCTATGGTAAAATCGGTTTCGTATTTCTTGTGCTATTTTCCATTGCTTTCGAGAACTATTATGTATTGGAATTGGAATAAATGCCGAACACGATTATGATGTTTATGAATTTATTATTCTTAATATGATTTTTACACGTCAACTGTAATATGCGAACCGGATGAGAGACTAGCTAGTACTGCCACCTTTATACAGATTTGGTAATACCTAATTTGAATAATGCAATGTAGCTCAGTATGATGTTGGATATAACAGTCTCCCCCGAGAAGTATTTATTTTGTCGCATTATACCTATCCACAGGTCGCCGAATGCGTGATGATCTTCTAGGCAATCCAGGAATTTGTGTTGGTGCTACAGTTTCTTTACTCGCGATCTCCTTTCCCATATGACCCTGTTTCGGCGTAGCAGCTTCGCGATCACTTGAACTTGAGGTCTGGCCGACATCTTCACCTTGGGTTATTTGTTGGTCCACTGTTGGTAGGAATGCGGTCGCTTTTGTATAGTCACCTGCCTGTACAGAAAATGGTACAAAAATATCATTAGTTGTGCTGCAATCTTCGGGAACCATAGTTGATCGCATCTGATCTAAATGACGTCTTAATTCTTTGCCATTAGATTCAATGATGTAATGAAGCTTTCCACATCATTTCTTGACCGTTCCGAAAACCCATTTAGTATCCTTGTCTTGATAGCTCCGCACTTATCCCCGACTCCCGATTCCGAATTCTCGAACCTTAAAAGCATTGTAATCCTTCTTGTTTTGAATTCCGACAGCCGCTGGCTGTTTAAGTAAGTCGAGTCTGCTTTGAAGCTTACAGCGTAATATTTCGTCCGTTGGGCTTCTCCCCGTCGCTGCGTTTGGCGTTTTCCGGTACTGCATTAAAAATCGTTGCAGTTTCTGATGCAGGTCTTCTTTATCGTCAATGGCAGCTTTGAGTGCCTTCTTCACGGTTCCGACATTAATTAAGTTCTCTTCGATTAAGTTACCTGGCATCGATCTTAAAACCTTACGGGTTGCCACGACCGCAAGCAAGTTCATTTTGTAGATTAATTCCTTCAGAGTTGGTTCTGATCGAGACGTTCGAGTCGACTCTCTACTTTATTGTACAATTCATGACTGACTACTCACTAACTTAATAACTAGTTCTAGACTACAGCAATGTTTATACTATGTTAGTATTGGTGTGTAGATATAAGTGAATATTCTATACATAATACTATAGAATGAAATGCATATATAACATCTTCCCTTTATTTTCTAAGATGCTTACAAAATCACAAAGATTTTAAATAACATCGACCACATAAGCTGGTTTGTTACAAATTTCTAAATTTTTAAATCATGTATAATTCGACTTTTATTTCAATTGTTACTTATGCTCATGTATCGGTATTATTTACAATTTTGAAAAATATAGTGACTTTTGCAAAAAGTTATGACACTTGAATTCATGATTTTTTATATTCGAGTCTTTTCGGTGGGACTACTTTTCTTCCATATCGAGTTTGTAAGGATTCTGTTCCACTTGGAGTGTCTACAGAAGAGGGCCTGTCAGGAGGACTGTTCCGAGAATTGTCTGGAGAATTGCTCGGCGGACTGGTCTTTATTTGAGTTGGCGTAGGCATTATATGTTCCCTATTTCTTCAATACGTGTTTCCTTCAGTATCTTGAACTACATAAGATCTTGGATTCTTACAGATTTCGATTACAGTGCCTGATATCCAGTTTGAAAAAGGCATTTTTTTATAATAAATCTTTTCCCCAACATTAAGAGGTCTGAGAGGTTTTGTCGTTCAATTGTAATATTTTGACTCTTTTTCATATCTACTTTTAATAAGAGTTTGGTAAGTTTTTGGATTTAGTGCCTTTGTGCGATAGTTTGTCGCAATCGAAGAAAGTTTAGTACGAAGTTTTCGTGACATTAATAATTCTGATGGCGCAGGAAGATTACCTTTAGATACTGTTCGATAATGTAATAAGGCTATGTACGGATCAGATTTAGTTTCGAGACATTTTTTAAAAAGCTTTTTGATTGTTTGGATTGATCGCTCTGCTAAACCATTCGATCGTGGCAAATATGGGCTTGATGTTTTACTATTAATTCCCCATTCGTCCCAAAATTTTCAAAAGTCCTCAGAATTAAATGGAGGACCATTATCAGAAATAATTACTTGTGGGATTCCATGACGTGAAAATATTGATTTTAGTTTTAGTATGGAACATACTTTTACGGGAGCTTGTTGGGAAAAAACGACATAAAAAAGCGTTATCAGAAATAGATTCCACGAACATTGGCTGTGTTGGTGTGTGCTTGGTTGCTATAAATAGCGTGTTCTGGAAATGAAAAGGTTTGTCGTGTTTTGTTGCTGATTTTGAAATAGGTTTATTGTAACATATATACAAATTGAAAAATGAAAAATCCTTACAGCTAACCTACAAGCTATTATAAATAGAATATAAGCCTACGGATTGTGCATATTTGCGTACATCCTGAGTTCATACAATCTTGTTTTCTTATAAATATGTTAAAATTTAGAAAAATAATAATTTTATAAAGATTTCTAATTAGTGTTTCGACACGTGGAGATGCCTCTGGGGCGAATCATTTCAGGGAAGACCTAACTTGAGTTTGAGTGCAAGAGCGAATTTGAAGTTAATCATAGGCAGCGCGAATTATCCTTGACACGTGGGTTAGACCTCTTTCACGAGTTTTTCGAGCATGGCAGACTATAACTTTCTGAGTTTCATAAATTCCTGCTGCTGCATACAAAACTTTGTTTGAAAAATATTTTCTAGGCTCACTTCTGTAAAGACCCGTGCATTGACGAAGGATTTTTCGTTCAAAGGCTTTAACGGAATTTCGCCTAGATACGGGAGCCGACCACCATATCGTGTAAATTAGAATTTTTACCCTTTTGGAAGTAGGAGCTGCTTTTCGGAAGAGGGTACAAAGCATTCCGTATGCTTTCGAGGCTTTGCTTAGGGCCATTTCTATATGTGGGCTGAAGGATAGAAAGGAGTCAAATATTAACCCCAGGTATTTGACTCTTTTGGAAGATTTAATTGAGTGACCTCTTATGCTAAGTTTTAGTTTTTTAATCGACCTTGTTCTTCTGGAAGATGGAAGACGAGGGCGCCTAAATACAATAAATTCGCTTTTCCTAGCGTTTATTTAATTCCCCATTTGGCGTAGTACCGACAGAGAGCATCGATAAATCGCTGGAGCCTTATTGTTGCCATCCTTGGGTTGTGGCCATCACACCACGCCAGTAAGTCATCAGCGTATAAATTAACCTTAATATCCTCAGAGCTGCTAATGCAGGGAATATCAGAGGTGAAGATATTGAAAAGAATGGGTCCAAGGATGGAACCTTGAGGGACACCGGAGTCAAGTGAAAAGAGCCTGGAATTCTTCCCATTGTGTGTAACAGAAGCCCATCTGTCACGGAGAAAGCTGGAGATTATTTTGATAAGATATCTAGGGAAATCAAGAGATATGAGTTTAAAGATCAGGACATTGATCCAAACTGAATCGAAAGCTTTTTCCACATCAATCAGACAAGCGGAGACAAATTTGCCTTCAACCAAGGACTTTCGTATGTCAGTCGTGAAGACTTGTAGTGCATCAATGGTGCCATGACCTCTCTTGAAGCCAAACTGACGGGAGGAAATAATGTTTTTCTCAATAACAACTTTATCGAGGGTGGAATAGATAACTCGTTCTAGAAGTTTCCCTAAATTTGAGAGAAGAGAGATGGGTCTAGTGTTGACAATGTCGGTGTTGTCAGGTGATTTTCGAATAGGAAGTATTTTGGCATGTTTCCAAGGACTGGGGAAGTAACCAATGTTGATGCAGTTGTTAAAAATAGCAGCTAATAGAACAAAGAAGGAAAAAGGAAGTTTCTTTATTAGGTGGTTGGATACCTTGTCTTCACCCGCAGATTTCTTTGGTTTAAGGTTGGAAGCCAGTTGTTGTAGGTCCACCGGGTTTGTAAAGACATCACAACCATGAGGGCAATCGGAAACATTGGATGCGGAGAATTCTGTTAGACGAAAGCCTTCCATACTCTGTACAAACTGGCTTACTCTGCAGTCTACTTGACTGGCAAAAATGGGATCTTCACTGGGTTTTTCACCAGTGAACAGTTCTGAGAAGTGATCAGCAGCCGCTGCGGCTGTTGCACTATCGTCAGCAAAAGGTCTGCCATTGGACGTGAAGGTTGGGGCGCGACCCTTCCTCCTGGTGATTCTATTGATTTCTGGATACATATCTATACCAGGTTCAATATTTTTAAGACGTTGCTCGAACTTCTTGTTGAGGAAAGCCCTAGTTTTAACCATGATGAGTAGGCTGGTAGTCTTAAGAATGGATTCTACTCGTCAATACTCATAGTTAAAGGTATTTAGCCTTCGACGGTAGATACGAGTCAGGTGTTTTTTCAAGGACCTATGATTTGAATGTAGATTAAGAATTTCTTCAGGAAGGTTTTGGTATTTGAAGTTTCTGGATGTTTGGGGAACAACAATTTCATCGATAGAGGAGCGCAGAACCTCATTAATATTGAAAATGGCATCGTCAATTTCAGGGATAGAGAGATTTTTGTCACGATCAATGACAACGCTTTGGAGTTTAGCTGAAACATTTTGTTCGAAAGTTTCCCAATTGATTTTTTTGTAAGGAATGAAAAACTGAGGCTCAGAGGCTAAAAATTGGAGACCCCTTTTTCTCCGGAGAGTCATTTGCACCAGCATGTGATCAGATTCAGCTTCAAATACGGAACAGCCAACAGAACCGAATTGAGGCAATAAATTAAGGAGTTGAGGGGAAACAAGAAAGAAGTCAATGATGCTACCAGACCTTCTGAAGGTTGGCTCGGTAGGGGCGACGAGTTGAAGCTCTAGCTGTTTGGTCATAAGCCATCTGTGGAGAGCAGTACCAAAAGAATTGCTGACAGTATTACCCCAATCGGGGTGCCTAGCATTGAAATCACCACCAATGATGACATGGTCGAAGTTGGATGTTGACGAGAGTATGTGATTGAGATCATGAATGAACTCAGAAGAGGAAGAGTTAAGGTTGGCATATATGCCAACAAAGACAATGGAATCACCATTAAGGTTTAAACAGGTTGAGATTGCCTCCATGCACCTAAGATTACTTATGTCATGGTTTTGGGTTTTAATCCAACTTTTAATGGCTATGAGGGTGCCATGTTTTCTATCTGCCGATTCATCCACAATGTCCTTGCGAGTAACCGAGTAATTGCTAAAAAACACATTATGTCTGGGTTTAAGTTTAGACTCACATACAAAGAGTATGTCAGGTTTCTCAGATTTCAAGTATTCTTGAAGAAGGTTCCTTTTGTAAACAGGAACGAGAGAGCAACTATTAAGAGAGGCGAGTTTGAAAGATCCCATCGATACCGCAGAGTTCTAGAGCTAAACTAACATAAGCAATTCGTTTTTCACTAAGAGAATGTAGCGATCTAAATTTTGGAACAAAATTTTCAACCTTTTTCACAAGTGTTAAAAGGTTGCAGCCGAAGATGTTTTCACATTCAGAAAACATAATGGAATGGGCTGCAGATTTGGTTACTTGCGGGTTAGATAACAGTGGGGTTTTGGGACGCTCCGGCTGTTTGTTTTTGGATGGTGTTTTTACGATAGATGCGAAGGAAACACCCTTTCGGACTGTGTTCTCGAGAGCAGCAGTCACTAATTTCCTTTTCTCTTCTTTTGCAGTCTGCAAGGATTTACGCTTCTTCTCTATTTCTTTTGCGGCTGGGCATCCACGGTAGCTGGCTGGGTGGCCATAGGTTTTGCAATTCACGCAAAAGACTTCAGAGGAGCCTGAAGGAGATGAGCAGTCTTTGGTAGAGTGCTGTTTATCGCATTTAACACAGCGTACTTCAAGGGCGCAGTTGGCTGCCACATGGCCAAAGCGTTGGCAGTTGAAACACTGGGTTACGTTCTGCTTTTGAAGGCGCTCCCAGTGGATTCTGTGGTGAAGCAGGAATTTTATGTTCATCACTGAACTCTGTTCCGTACCAGGTGCAAGTTGCACCAAAAAACTACCAAGAGTTTTATTTTCTTTCCTCGAGGCAGAGGTCGAGAAACGATTAACAGATACAACCTTACTTTGTAAGATATCACGAAGTGCATTTAAAACATCTTGTTCTTCGTAAGAAGGATGAATTCCCTTTAGAAGGAAGGTTATTTTTTTAAAAACTGGAGGGGTGTAGGTAAAACAAGGAACTGAAGCTGCTTTTAGGTGCTCAAAGAGGAGACCGTGATCTTCCATACTCTTTGGAAGGAGAGAAGTTTTAGAGAGATTATTCATCTTGACTTCAAAGCTGGGAATTGGGTCTTTATTGGAAGTGCATGCTTCCAGAAGATTTGATTTAAAGTTTTTCAAGTTTAACTTGAAGCAAATTATGGGGGGAATCCGCGTTTCTTTCCTTTTTTGAGGTGCAGAATTTAGAAGAGAGGCCTGAGGGGCCGAAGAAGAGGTACCGGCTTTCAGATGAACTTGATCCGTAGTAGACCGAGATCCAGAAGAAGGAGTTTTCTTAGTGCAGGTAGGTGCCATTGCGGAGATATTAGAATTGCAAGCACGTCGAACGACGTCTTGGATTTTCAGAGCTGCGGGGCGTTTTTTAAAAGCAGGGGGAGAATAACTATTTGAACGGGGCAAGCCCCGTTTTCTAGACGAGCCAGCATCATAATTCAAAACATTGGACGCCTCAATTGAAGGCGTCTCCACAAAACATTTTTTTACATTAAATTCACTTATACTATCCTTAGAATTAAAAACTTCATCATCGTCGGGGGCCCCATCGGAGTTGGCGACATCCATCTGCTCCACCGCTGAATTAATCGATCCATCGTCGTCCTCGGAACTCGATTCGGCCTCTGTATCGCCGCGATTGATGTTGAAGGACATCTTATAAGCAGAGAGAATTTCACCAATAAAATTCTCCTTGACATCCTCTCGGTACTTCACGCAAAGCTTCGACAGCTTCTTTTTCACCTTCCTCGTAAAAGCAGCCATGTCCTTTTTCATTTGAAGTCGTCGTTCTTCCGCCGCTGCAGAAGTGCTGCCGTCAACATCCTCCTCAGAGGACATTGTCTCTTGCCTCAATAAAATTCGATACGCTTAGCGAACCACGCAAGGTTGCCTTCACTGACACACAAGTCGGTTTAACGAACGTAATTGCTTGGCATCTACACGAAAATTCGGAATCTCGATCGCTCCTCGCACGTCTGGTCTGCTCAAGTGCTCGACTTGAACCTGTGACTCGTGTTTTGTTGCTTGTAGTATAATTAACTTAATACGTTGTGTATACATATTTACATATATTGTATATATATGTATATGTGTATGTATGTATGTATGTATGTATGTATGTATGTATGTATGTATATATGTGTAGATATATATATGTATGCTTATTTTATGTATGTATGTATATGTATGTATGTGTGTGTATATATGTGTGTATGTATGTATATATGTGTATGTACATATATGTATATATGTATGTATATATATGTACGTATATATATGTGTATATATATATATATATATATATGTATGTGTAGATGTGTGTATAGATATGTGTATACGTATATATATGTATATGCACACATGTGTATGCAAGTGTGTATATGTATATATATGCGAGGCGCGTAGCGCCAAGTTTTTGAATGACGTATTTACTACTAAAACCTGCATTGAGACACTCGACTTCAATATATTTCGAATAATAATCAACTACTAAAAGATACACCTGTTTGTTAAATTCGAAAAGATCTATTCCGACTTTGTTCCATGGGAGTAGACTCATTTCATGATGCATTAGTGGCTGTTTTGGTAAAGAAACACTATGTTTCAAACAAGTCTCACAGTTACTGACTAAATTATATATGTCATTGTTTAAATTTGGCCAAAATACAACATCTTTTGCAAGGCTTTGACACCGTTGTATTCCTAAGTGACCTTCATGAACAATATCTAATATTTTTCTTCTCATTGACTTTGGTATTACAATTCTAGTAGACATTAAGAGAATATCATTGAGAATGTTTAAATTGTTTTTAATCTGAAAGTATGGAGTACACTCCTGAATGACTAATTTTTTTGTTTTCCGGCCATCCGTTTGTTACGTATTGCTTTACTTGTTTCAAAATTGGGTCAGCATTTGTTTCTATTTTAATTGTTTCTAACATTTTTTCCGAAACTGAAAGATTCGCCAGAATAAGATTGCAATGAAGCGATATTTCATCATCGATTTCTGGCAATGTCTTCTCTGGAAGTGCGGCTCTGCTTAATGTATCGGCAGTATAAAGATATTTCCCAGGTTTATACGTTACTACAAGATCATATGCTTGAATGCGAAGCATTAGTCTCTGAAGGCGGGCTGGTACATTGTAAAGAGGCTTTGTAAAAATTGAGATCAAAGGTTTATGATCAGTCTCGACAATAGTTTTTCTGCCATAGACATACTGATGAAACTTATTACACCCAAATAGAATTGCTAACAGTTCTTTTTCATCTGAGCATAATTTTTCTGACTTTCCGTTAAGGATCCGGATGCATAAGCGATTACTTGTCTATCATGCGAAATTACTGCACCTAATGCGTTTTTTGATGCATCCACTGACAATGTGAGTGACTTTTTCGGATCAAAATATGTTAAAATAGGAGCGTTCGATATTAAAGTCTTCAAATTCTCGAATTCTTTTTCATGCCTAGTATTCCAATGCCACATAACTTCTTTCTTTAATAGCTCTCGCAAATGCTGATTTTCAGCTGATAGGCCTTTAATAAAGCTTCCTAAATAGTTTATCATTCCCAGGAATCTTTGCAATTCAGGGACATTGGTGGGTCGAGGCATTTCGACAATTGCCTTAACCTTGTCTTTGTCTGGACTAATTCCCTTTTCACTGAAAATATGTCCTATAAATTTTAATTCCTGTACACCAAACATACACTTTTCTAAATTAAATCTGAGACCTACTTCTTGGGCTCTTCGCAGCACTTGTTCCAAAATTTTATTCTGTATCGTCAAATAAAATAAGTACACCCTTAATGTCACCAAAGTGCTTTACCAGGGTTAAGTAGAAAATTTCTGGGGCCGCATTGATGCCAAAAGGCATTCGTAAAAAACGATATCGCCCAAATGGTGTTATAAATGTACATAACATTGAAGACTCGTCATCTAAGACAAGGGCCCAAAAACCTGACGTAGCATCGAGTTTGCTAAAATACCTAGCACCTCTTAATTTCGCCTTGAAATCATCCACGTTTGGGGAAACAAAATGTGGTCTACAAATAGCTTTGTTTAGATTTCTTGGATCTAGACACAAGCGCAATTTATTATTGGGCTTGTTTACAAGTACAATTGAATTTACCCATTCGGTCGGCTCGTTTACTTTGGTTATTATATCTAAAGTCTCCATCCGATCTAATTCCTCTTTAAGTGGTTCGAGTAAAGCAAAAGGCACTTTTCTAGGGCTATTTATCACTGGAATTACATCATCCCGAACTTCAAACGATACTTTTCCGTTTAATTTCCCGATTCCTGTCAAAACTTCACTATATTTTTTCACAATTGTATCACAATTGATTGGCACTATTTCTATTTGTTTTTCTTTTTGTATACTAGCTACTCTAATGTCACTCACTTTGTTAATGAGATTCATTAATAAACAACTAGACAGCCCTAACACAGCTTTGCATATTCCTTTCAAAATGTAAAATTCTAACCAATATTTTTTATTTTTATATGCACACGGTAATCTCGCTTTACCTAATACCGACAATTTTTCTCCCGAAAATGTCAATATAGTTGTTAGAGCTGGTTTTATATGTTTTCCGCCTATTTGTACGAATGTGTCATGCGATATAATATTGCACTGCGCTCCAGTGTCAATTTGAAATTCAACAACACTACCATTTACTATTAATGGCATCACCCACATACATTTAGTATTCAGTGAACGTTCTACTACTCCAAGAAAAAGAGTATCAGACCCATTGCTTTGAATGTGTATGTTTTTCAATTTAAATGCCTTTGACCGGCACATTTTTTCAAAATGATTAGGCTTTTTACACAATCGGCAAGTAGCACCCATAGCTGGACAACGAATACGATGAAGTTGCCCACAACGACCACAAATCTCTCGTGCATTAATATGTGTGCTTTTTAACTTGCAGACCTTCACTGCCGCGATATTGATTTTTCAGACCGTTATTTTTAAATTGATAATTTTTTGAGTTATTATATGCACGATTTTTCGAATATTTCAATGCATGTATAGTTTGGACATTTTCTAATGATTTAGCTTGTTTTTTTTTCTGGAAAGAATCATAGTTCTGGCAATGTCTATTGCCTTTTCTAATGTAATTTTTCCTTCCGATAACAGTTTTTCTTTAATGTTCGAGAGCGATGGCAGAAGACCACAAATAAAAATATCTTTAACCAAATCATTTTGCAGGCTAGAAAATTCACAAGTTTGGCTCAAATTCTTGAGAACTGTAACATAATCGTCAATAGATTCGTTTTCAGATTGTTTTCTTGTGAAAAACTTATGCCTTTCAATAGCTAAATTCACTTTTGGTGCAAAATAATTTTCAAATTTTGTAATTAGTTCGACATATTTCACCTGGCCGATGTCTGCTTCAAAACATTGGAAAATTTTTAGTGCTTCGGTTCCCATGTGATGCAGAAGAATCGCCACTTTTCGTCCATAGGTTTCCATCTCCAAGCCTGTCGCTTTTATGAAAATACGAAAAGACGTAAACCATTCCTTCCATGTCGCAGCCATGTTCGTCGACGAAAAATCCAGAGGTGTTATCGTCGAATTCAACACTGATGGGTTATGAATGATAATATTTGATCCTTGATCCTTCGAGGCATGCGCCATGTCAATTTAGTTTCTTTTTTTAACTTTTTAGTGTTGCACTTTTAACTGTTTGTAGCGTAATTAAAGATGGAAATGGCCTTAGCACAACTTAGAACCAGACCGAAGTCCAGAACCAAGAGTGCTAAGGTCGGAAAAGTGGAATGGCTGCTGCCATTCAAGAGGCAAAACAAAAAAAAAAGAATTGCCCCGAGAGCAGGGTGCCCTAGAAATGGCCGTGAAGGCCCCTCGTCCGCATTAGCGGAGCACCCTTTAACCAACCCCGACGGATGCTGGGGTGCCGCTTTGCTAGCTCGCTGCGGCTGGGGTGGGTTCTTGAAAAATGGAGTTGGTTTGCTCTCAAGAAACGGGATGCTACGTATATTCATCCGTCATGAATCGTAGCCGCAAACTGGTATGTAAAATACCTAGGGACCAAAAAGGGGGCATCGTTCCGTAAAGGAAACCACCCAGGCTCTGCAACATGGGCTGACTAAGCAGACCCAGTGCTCGTGACAACGCACGGAGCCAAAAATTGAAAAATCTAAAAACGGGAAAAATAGGAAAAAAGGCTACCTCTCTTTACAAGGAACCCGGGTGAGGCAGACAGCCCCGGGCCCCCGATGGTAGTGGAGCCCTGACCCCGATGGTCTGGGGTCCTCCACCCTCTGATACTGGCCATATCAAAATTCAAAAAAAATCTAACACAAATACTGAAACTACTATGTTTGGGCCAGTATCCCTCCCTTTAAGGATATAAGAAAATGCTGAAAATCACGAAAAACTATTTATCATCATTGGCCAGCCAGGCCACGCGCAGACCCTGAAAAGCAGAAGAACTTCTCGGGCTGTCGCCCAATAAGAAGGCCAGAGATGTTAACTTAGTAATCCATTATTATTATTATTCCAAAAAAAGATAGAATATTACAATTTGTGTATTAAGTGTACGTCACTGTGTCTGATACTTATGGACATTAGTAAATATTATTTTCTTTTTCTTCTTTTCTCTGTTCTCTAGAATTGCATATGCGCATATGGAATTTCATGTTTAGTTTATGCAGTGGCTTTGTGCTTTCATACCACAAATAAATGGTAATTCATTGAAAAACAAGAAAAAAAAACAAGAAAAAAAAGAATTCATACAGACTTTTTAACTCTTGCAATAATAGAAGACAATATGTATTGTCATTATAATGCCTGTGATCCTTAATTATATTACTTTAGAAAAAAAGTTACGAAATTTTCGATATCGTTTTGCATTTATCTTACACACTATATCAAAGCCTACAAAAATATTTCGAATGACTGATGCAAAAAAAATAAAGCAAACCCCACTTCCGCTTATTAACAGTGGGTTCAACGAGGATTTCTAGCCTAACAGTGTTATTCTTCATCGATATTGCGTTACAAAATTCAAGACTGGTAGTTTTGAGTTTCAAACAAAATGCATCTTCATTCGTAGCCTATTCAACACACGAATATTAATGGCAACATCTCAATTACGACCACACAAACTAAATTTCTTTAACATGTACTCTACACTTTTATATATTTTTCTTACGTTAACCGTACTCAAGGTTACTTAAGTTGAGAATTCTACATATATGATTCTGTTTCGTTCACAATAGTTAGAAGATGATTTAATAAAGAAAATCGTTAGTCAACAATTCAATCCCTGGTGGGTGACACAAAATGGAACAACGAATCAATCAAAAGAACTAAGAAGCTAATGAGGCAAACATCTTTCGAAACGAAACCAGTTCAGTTTACCTAGCGAGTGTATTTTATGGTTTTTTAAATGATTACTTGGAAATCTCCCTCGATATTTATAAACGTTCCAACGCGTGACATGCGTTTTGATTCGTCTTCATCTGCTGGGGCAGGCCTGCCGCGTATCAACCGTTTCGTTTTGTTTTTCGTCGAACTACGTTAGATTTGGTTCCAGGTAATGCTTTCCCCATTTAGTGCCTGTTAAGCGCTTGTTGTGCGCCTTGAACGACTGTAAAATTCGTTCATGCCTGCCGGAGCTTTAAGTTTAGGGCATGCATGGACTATCCGTGCACGATTGGCTTGCGTTTCGAAAAACATCGCATCGATCATAAACAAACTGGCTTCCAGCAGAACCGATTTCGTTTTCACATCCAAATTTAACGGGAATGAGACACCAACAAAGTCAGCATCCATAAACATTTCCCGGACCAGACCAAAACCACTGTTTCGAGATTTTTCCCATTGGTTCGCCAGTTAATGCGACTACCTGAAATGCAACATCTCCACACATGGTAAATGTACAAACTGACCTTCTTGTTCGATGGTACCAATCGCATTGCCAGGCGGTGCCGAAACTTCCTTCGATTCTAGTAGATATCGGGGATTTTCATTTCGAACAGACGAGCTGGTCTACACATGTTTCCAGTGCAACGGTCCTTATCTGCGACGGTCGCGAAAACGTTTGGTCCTAAACTATTTTTAATTGTAAACTTATTGTTGGTTTCAAAGCCAGTTAGGGTTTGTTTAACTTTGAATGTAACTCGCCACTATACATTTGCCATGGTTTCTCTTGTACTAACACGTCACTACTATTTCTGCCCACTGACTAAACGACACATGCTAACTGTTGCACTTAATTTCACAAGTTCCCAGCACCATATCGCACGTTCAATCCTTTCGTAAGGAAGTTTTTCCACTTCAGGGGGGTTTTATTATGAGAAAATTTCAGCCGACACAGCCTATCACTAACACGTACTGGGCACGTTTTTTTTTTTTTTTTAATCTCGCCGTGAAGGTACAATCACTCTCGATCACGTCCGATCGTGTTCCAATCTTTAAATCAAAACCCGTGCATCCGCTCATTACGTCTATTCGGTTTATTATTTGCTTTTTCCCTCTTCACACGCATGTTGTCAATATTCAACTCGATTATTCGCAATTAAAATGCCACTCGCCAGCTTGAAACGAACGCCACCATAAACCGTTCTATCTACCGAAAATCGACCGAAAAAAGTCGAAAATGTCAACAATTATTTTTACACGACTGCCGCTAGGAATCCAACCCAAAATTTAATCGTTTCGCGCCGCTAATGTCGTCCACAGAATCACAATATATCGAGTAAGCCATTTAACTGTATTCCATTATAAACTTTTCACAAGTATTGGCCAATTCTCATCAATCCCGTCGACTTTTCCCAAGATCACGCGCACATGACACACTTTGCACGTTTCACCAGCGTTGTATCCCTCAAACGTAACTGCGGATCTAGCAATCCGATTTTCACATAACTAGAACACATCCGATTTTATTTTTGAGCAAGCCTTGCGCATACGACGGTGACTCGAGTACTCTACCAAATTCCCACGAAGAGTCTACCTCGACTCGTCCCGCCACGCCAAACCACACGTCGCTACCGCGACAATCCAACGACTGCCACGAGCTTATCAGCTCCAGCTCGCAAATGCGCGTTCGAGCCGCAAAACAAGATCCCGTTAGAACTTGTTGCTGCTCGAATTCAATAACAAGGTCGCCGGGGACGTACGGGACTTATTATTGACTCAAATTGAAATGTGTTCAATTTGAAAAGAAAATATGTAGCCATTTCGAGCACATACAGTGTGTGGCGAAATTTCGGGTCCAGTAATTTCGTAAAAAAATTACTGGATGCTACAACACAGATCTTTCCACAAGGGCAAGTGCGTGGAAAGAGCTGAAGGATGGATGTAATGTGTGAAATACGAGGATGTGAACAAGTGATCATGTCGTTACTATCCAATCCTTTGAGAAAATCGTGAATGAGGTGAACAGAAAGAAAGGGGAATTTTTGATGAGAAGAAATATCGTGAACAACGTATACGGAATCAATAATGAAAGTATCTATGGTAGAGGAAATGGTGAACGAGGTGAACATCTCTAGATACTTTTCAGTTGGAACAGGAGTGACACCTGAACTAGGCGCAAATGGACGATCTTCCAAATGAAATTTGGAAATAGATCGTGAACTGGTGAACTAGTGGGTATATCACTTAGTGATGTCTTTCGCGTGAAAGACGCCCACTGATCGTCCATTTTGATCGGCCAGCTGGTAATAAGCACCGCCGATCTTCTTAATTACCTTACTAGGTAAAAACTTCCGGTCCAGCTTTGCATTGTAGTGCGCAGCTGCGTCACTTTGCCGGAAGTTGCGCCTGTAGACCACTTCGCCAGGCTGGTATGAAACCAACCTGGAACGAAGGTTATAGGCCTTTGCATTTCGAGACTGGGCTTGGGTGGTGAGGTCGCGGATGGTCTGGCGTAGAAGAGCCAGGTGGTCAGGAGGTGGCAGAGTAGTATCGGGGTCATCCAGAAGATGCAGTTGCCGCAACAGATTGTAGGTGCGGCCATGGGTGACCATTGGTTGGCCGAAGACTGCCTGATAGGGCGAAGTTCCTATGGTTGCGTGAGATGCTGAACGTAGCGCGCAGGTTATTTCTGAAAGTTTACCGTCCCATTCCTTTTGAACGGGATCAATGTACGAACGGATTGCCGCTAGTATGGAGCGGTTGAGACGTTCCGAGGCATTGGCTTGAGGGGAATACACGGCGGTGAAGGTATGTCCGATACCGAATTCCTGTAGAAAGGTTTGAAAGATGGATGACCGAAATTGTACACCATTATCTGTTACGACACTCTCCGGGACTCCAACAAGGTGAAATACCCTTTTCCTCAGGATGTCGATGACTGCTTTCGCAGTGAACTTACGAAGCGGTTCAACGAAGGGGAATCGCGAAAGATGGTCGAGGACGATGAGCGCTCCAATGTTGCCAGACTTGGACCTAGGGTAGGGGCCGATAATGTCGATGTACAAGCGCTGGAATATGCGCTCGGGAACGGACTGCAGCGTCATTGGTGGACGAAGGGTGTGTGAAGGGGCTTTGGTGGTTTTGCATGTAAGGCATGATCCCACATATTCACGCACTTGAGCGGCCATTCGTGGCCAGAAAAACCATTGCCGTAATCGGCCGAGGGTTTTGGCCACGCCACCATGCGCACTCAAGGGTGGGTCATGAGCTCCCTTCACTAATTCTGCCGTCATTTCTGACGGCACCCACAACTTCCAAGCCAATTGGTCTTGAAGTCCGTTTCCGGTCGCATACTCAGTCCGCTTGTACACGAACCCGTCTACAACTTTTAGGTCCGGCAGTTGGTCTTGTTCTGCCTGGACTTTAGCCGCCAGCTCCGTATAGGAGGCACTTTTGAAGTGGGGCGACTCTAAGTCTAGCTCCATTGGAGTCTCCTCGCCTTCTGCCGGCATCAACGCCTCGGCAGAGAACATGCGCGACAAGGAGTCCGGCACCACGTTTTGGCTTCCCTTTCGGTGGACAATTTTGAAGTTGAAACCTTGAAGTTTCAAGGCCCACCGGGCTAATCGTCCATTAAGGTCTGGTTGGTTCATTAGCCATTTTAGGGAAGCATGGTCGGTCACGATTTCAAATTCGTGACCTTCCACGTAGGCACGGAACTTCTTGATTGCCAACACCGCTGCCAGACATTCTTGCTCAGTGACGGTGTAGTTTCGCTGAGCGGGATTCAGTTTGTGGGACATATAGGCGATGGGGGCTTCAGCTCCGTCTTCGGTGCGCTGCACCAGCACGGCACCGACTCCATGTTGACTTGCGTCACATTGGATGGAGAAGGGCTTGTTGAAATCTGGGCTGTGCAGCACTGGGGCTGAAGCAAGGCTGTGTTTCAATTGCTTGAAAGCATTTAGCCTCTCATCGGTCCACACAAACTGACTCCGCTTAGAAAGCATGTCTGTCAGTGGTGTTGACAATGACGCATATTCCCTGACGAAGCGCCGATACCAACCGCAGATTCCTAGAAATCTTCGGAGTTGCTTCGTGGTAGAGGGAAGTGGGAAATCCATGATAGATTTCACCTTGTCAGGATCAGTCTGGATAGTGCCCCCACCAACAATGTGGCCAAGGTACTTGACGTCTCGCAAGAGGAACTTACTCTTTTCCACATTGATGGTGAGGCCAGCTTGTCTCAAATGGAAGGCGACCTGATGAAGTACCTGAAGGTGCGCGTCGAACTCGTCTGTTATCACCAACAGGTCGTCGAGGTACACAAATACCTGGTGCTTGAGTTGGGGCGGAATAACCTTATCCATCAGTCGTGACATCGTTTGGGGTGCATTACACAACCCAAACGGCATCACGACGAAATGGTAAAGGGGTCGACCGGGCACAGTGAAGGCTGTCTTCTCTTTCGACTTTTCCTCTAAAGGGATTTGCCAAAAGGCATCCTTCAAGTCAAGGCTGGAGATGAAATTTGCCTTAGGGAGTCTGCTGAGAATTCCATCAATCAGCGGCAAAGGATAGGCATCCCTCACTGTGACCGAGTTGACCTTCCGGGCATCCAGGCATAGGCGCACCTTCGAGGGCTTTACCACCAACGTTACCGGCGAAGACCATGCACTCTTCGACTCTTCGATTACGCCCAACGCTAACATCCGGTCAATTTCCTGATATAGGAGCTTTTCGACAGCTGGTGACACAGAGAAATGTCTCTGTTTTATGGGTTTCTGGTCACCAGTGTCGATGTCATGACGGATGAGCGTAGTCTTTCCCAAGCCCTCAACAACAAACGAAGGAAAGCAAGCAATCGCAGACCGAAGTCTGCGATGCTGCTCCTGTGTGAGAGGGTGGGCGCAATCGTCGAGTACGTCGAGGCTGTTGGTGGTGTCGACCTGTGGTGGTGGCGCAAACAGGTCTGTGGCCAGGGCGAGAAGACGGACGAAGTCCACTCCCAGATAGAGATTCTGACTGAGAGTGGGTATTATCCACAGCGTCAACGTCTTGGTGAGCCCCCGGAACGTGATGTCGGCTGATACTTGGCCTACGGCTTGGTGTTGTGTGCCGTCAGCTGTTTTCAACCCGAGAGAAGCTCTTTTCCAGGGAAAAGCGTTCCTCTCGAGGAATGAGCGGGCTAGATCAGCCGCCATCACGCTCACGTTGGCTCCCGTGTCGATCAAACCCGATGTTAGTTGGCCGAACAACAGAACCTGAGCGTACGGTCGAACGTCACCTGGAGGCACG
The DNA here is from genome assembly GCA_963978885.1 of Nemotelus pantherinus. Lineage (NCBI taxonomy): Eukaryota > Metazoa > Arthropoda > Insecta > Diptera > Stratiomyidae > Nemotelus > Nemotelus pantherinus. The sequence goes on from OZ022264.1 coordinate 40,595,466, forward strand.
TTCAACAGAGTCGCACAATCCAATTGATAACGCCAACGACGGAACTGAGCGTAGAAACGCCTCATTCTCAACGTTGAGCGTTTAGGTGTTTTAAGGTGTTTGTGAATGGTGTCAATTTCGGAGTTAAAAATTCGGTTTCGGACCGCCGTGTATTTCCGCCATCTAATGTGGTAGGGCAGAAAAGCCAAAGGTGTAGGAGGCTCTGCCTGTAAGAGTGGGATAGATAAGGTAGTAGAGTCCCCACTCGGCTGAATACTAACATCATTGGTGGTTGGGCCCACGGAATTTGGAGACAGATCACCAGTCCTGTCTACCTGCTGGAACGGGGTGGAGATTGCTTGCCCTGTGGGAGGCGTGAGATCTTGTTCCGCGCTCCCTGCGGTCCGTTTTTTGTTTGGCAGTTCACACAATTCGGTTTATATGTGTCTGCCTTTCCGCAGCCATAACAGAAAATTGTTCTGGGCTCCAAACCATCGTCGAAACGGTGCCCCACTTGCTTACAGTTCCAACAAGTAGGCAGGACCGTGACTGCCTCCACTCCAGGTTCATCGGTTGAATCCTCATATTGTTCCCTCGGGTACTCATCACGTAGTTCTTCTGTAGCGTGTCTCCATTGGGAAGATCGGCGTCGACCTCCGAGCTCCATCTCGAAGTTCTCCGCACGGATGACGGCCTGACGGAGCAGACGAACAGAGGGAAGGTGTATTTGGAGCAGACCACGACGGATTTCTGGCAATAAATTGCGTCTGAGAATGTCAGCTAAGTCCGCGTCGCCAATAGGGCGCTGTAGCCGGTCGACAATCTTGTAGACGTCCGCACTGTAATCGTCGAATGTTTCTTGAGGTCGCTGTTTCCTCCCTCGTATCTGTTCCATCAGGTCGGCATCCGTGAAGCGATCCGCGAAATGATCGCTCAGGGCCGACTCCAAATCCCTCCAACTGAAGTCACGTCTCGAATTATAGAACCTCCAATACCAATCAGCGGCAGGTCCAATAAAAAGTAAATGCATATGCTGGCATAGAACATTAAAATTTCCGCCCAAGGTGTTTCTGGTGAGAGCCGCTACCCTGTTAATAAAGACTTCCACGGGCATGGAGGATTCACGACCCGAGAATTTTAGTCCCCACCCACCAATGATGCTTGCCACCTTATCGTGGTGGAACTGGACATTATTACCACGAGGGGTGCGAGGTGAGTAGGATCGCGGCACTGGAACAAATGATTGTGCGCGAGGGTTCAGTCTTGGCGACTCTACATTCCGAGTCCGGGACGGAAGGCTCAATTGGGCCATGCGCTCCAGCATCACACGCATGCCGTTCTGCAATTCGTTAATTTGTTGCTGAAGTCCGCTTAAATCCTGGGGCACTATAGAGCGCGCTCCTGCGGCTTCTGACGTCACATCTGAGATTGGGGACGCTTTTGATGACGGGCCAGGTGGCTGAACTAAACCTTCCGCCCCCGACTCGGCCTGTAAATCGAAATCCCTAATTTCCAAATCATCATTTCTCATGCCTCGGGTTCTTACTCCCGGCCGTTGTGTTTTAGGCCGAGCCCCTCGTGGCATAGATGCTGCAGCAGTGGGGGCCTGTCTGGCTCCTAAGGGGAGACTCAGTGGTCCACGGCACAGCGGGCAATCTGTATGATTCCGAAGCCATTGCTCCAGGCACGTTTCATGAAATGTATGACCACATTTTGTGGTGTACGTAACCTGGGCAGCAGCGAATGACTGCTGGCATATGGAGCACTGAGCCTCCACTGTGGTGCCAGACAGGTCCTCACTACTATGATGCAATGGCATGTCCAATCTGTGAAAATACTTGACAAGTGATGAAAATTCAAAGAAAATGCACGATACTCGTGACTAACGAATTAATTACGCTTATAACTAAGGAGTTGCTGCAAATTCAAATGGCAACCCAGTGCACAACAGGGTGTGACTAACTCTTTCAAAGAGAAAATTCTTAACAGCTAATAGGGCAAAAAAAAATGCCAAAAATTCAAAAATATATATAAAATATATATATATAAGTAGGTGCACACCAGGGGTGTGACTAACTCTTGAAATGATACTCAAATTGCAAAGCCAGATGGCTAGAGTAAATGGAAAAAAATTCAATTTCAAAGTTTTAAATTTTTCAAAGTTTTTAAGTTTTCGAAGTTAGATCAAATTTACTTTTCCTAAGTATGCTCAAAATTTAATTTTTCAAGAAATGGCCTTCCTACTAGACGGAACCCGATCCGTTCCTCTCCATTTCAGGTCCGCTGGCTGGCTGGCTGTTGATTTCAAAACGCAAGAAAGTGGTAAGTAGGTTTTTAGCTATTGATGAATTTAATTAAGTGTGAAGTTATATGAAAAATGATTGAAGGATGTGAATATTATATGAAAAATGATTGAAGGATGTGAATATTTAATGTGAAAAATATGAACGATTGACCAATGGTACAAAAGTGAAAATTACATTGGGTCGGTTCCGGAAGGGTACCGCCCAGTATGTGGGACTGTTTCTCCCACCCGAAATTCCTCGAAAAGAGAGGAGCAAGGGACCAAAAACAACTATGTTGCTGCTTGACTCAACCTCAGCAAATGGTTCAAGCTTGGCCAAGCTGCAGGGACGTGTAGGTGGCGCCACGCCAACCCCACGTAATCCACTACAGCTTGAACCAAACTCAAGCCAAAAGCCGAAGCTGGATCAAGACAGCAAGGATATAAAAATTTGGGACAGCTTCCCAACATAAAGTGGGGCAGGGGCCCTTCGGTTGACCGGGACAGGAGCGGCGGTAAACCACCACAACCTGTTATCCGCGGCCAACCTCCAGGTTGCACCCAGAGTCAAAAAACTCATAAAGACGAACACAACGAGAAGCTGCCCAAGAGGTAAACTAACTAGGAATTGAATTTAACCGGATAGGACTGGGAAGGATGTTTGCGGCTAGTAAGGAAAGAGCGAGCGATGCAGGTCTTAATTCAAGGGGTTTGTTCTCTCGAACGAAGTATATCGAATCGCAAAGGAGGCGATTCTAAGACCTGCTAGTGAGAATGGAATTATTAGGATTTAAAGACGTGAAGTCTTAAAGGGAGTATGAGTCGAAACTCATAAGTATTTTCTCACTTTGGTGTGGGTTGCCCAAAACAAGTTTCGGGCCCCACGTTGGGCGCCATTTGTAGCGATAATTAAGATGGGAAATGGCCTTAGCACAACCTAGAACCAGACCGAAGTCCAGAACCAAGAGTGCTAAGGTCAAACAGTGGAATGGCTACTGCCATTCAAGAGGCAAAACAAAAAAAAAAGAATTGCCCCGAGAGCAGGGTGCCCTAGAAATGGCCGTGAAGGCCCCTCGTCCGCATTAGCGGAGCACCCTTTAACCAACCCCGACGGATGCTGGGGTGCCGCTTTGCTAGCTCGCTGCGGCTGGGGTGGGTTCTTGACAAAATGGGGATGGTTTGCTCTCAAGAAAACGGGATGCTACGTATTATTTCATCCGTCATAATACTGTAGCCGCAAACTGGTATGTAAAATACCCAGGGACCAAAAGGGGGCATCGTTCCGTTAAGGAAACCACCCAGGCTCTGCAACATGGGCTGACTAAGCAGACCCAGTGCTCGTGACAACGCACGGAGCCAGAACATTGAAAATCTAAAACGGGAAAATAGGAAAAAGGCTACCTCTCTTTACAAGGAACCCGGGTGAGGCAGACAGCCCCGGGCCCCCGATGTTAGTGGAGCCCTGACCCCGATGGTCTGGGGTCCTCCACCCTCTGATACTGGCCCCATATCAAAAAATTCAAAAATTCAAAAGTTTACAAAAAATCACGGAAACTACTAGTTGGGCCAGTATCCCTCCCTTGTAAGATGCTGTAAATCACGAAAATTCACGAAAAACTAACTACATTATAGGCCAGCCAGGCCAGGCGCGGACCCTGAAAAAGAAGAAGAACTTCTCGGGCTTTCGCCCAATAAGAAGGCCAACAGTTTTATACTTAACAATCCATTATTATTCAAGTAATTCCGTTCTAATCCTTATAACATAGTAAACGCACTTTAACATCTCACATTGAAGAATATGACCTTAAAAGTGATATCGAGAGTGTAACTAAATACCCGACAATTCTTGGCAAATTAACTCAAATCGACAAGTCTTGCTGTTACAGGATGAGTCATTATCCCAAAATTATAGACTAGTGTAATGAATCCTTAGTCGTAAAATTCAAATACATTCGAGTTAAATTAAAAATAACATATTTTCTCCAAACCGCCATTATCTTCATACCGAATTATTTGCAATTTTAAATATTATCACTATATTTTTTTTTTTTTTTTTTTTTCTCTCGGAAGTGTAACTTTCAATTCAGTTGGGTAATTTAGATCTCAGTAGAGAATTTTGTATACATAGATTGAACCAAATTGCTAATTGAGATTAATAAATATTATTTAGTTTGCTTAAATCGATCAGGAAAATATTGCATCAACAAATAGCGCATATCAACACAACTGTGTACCAAGTAAAAAGTTTTTTTTTTTTTGTTTACTACAATTCTAGTTCTAAGAGAATGTGTTTCATATCTACTTCTCAGCTAAAACTGCCCATTACAATTGTTTACATTTTTGTTTGCATTTTAAATTAAATAAAAATGAGTTACCAAAAATTTCATTAATATTTATGAGTAACGTTTTAATATTTATAAGTAACGTTGTAATATTTATAAGTAGTTGTTTTCCTAAATAGAATCTTATTCACAGTTCCAGTATATTTCATCTTTAAACCTACGCAGCATCTATCGGTTATCTTCTTAAAGTTTAACGCAAGTTATTTATTCATTTAACAGAAATGACAAGAAGTCAAGCATGCCAAAAATCAAGCCAATTTTCGAAAACTCCGCCTATTCTAATCGCATTATATTCGTGCAATACTTAATTGGCATTATAACTAGCCTTTAACTTCACCGTGATATGTGATCTTTTATTTCATTATTAGCTTCTACCCATGAATGGTTATCATCGTTAGTTGTACGGAGCCCACCAGACAGGAAAATTGTTGCAACAAGTTTCATGGGATATATAGGCCGTCTTCTCTTTTAATAAGATGTATTTCCTAGATGTTAGCCATTCTGCATCTACCTATACATTATTATTTATGTACGAGCGCACATAGAACTTTATGACAACAACAATATAGCTGTATTTTTCTTCTCGCCGTTAAGTGTTTCATCACTTTTGCTAAATGCTATGAGCAAGTAAATTTTTATGAAACATTGGGAACTTAAGAGTATTTTATTTCGTTAATTTTCATTCGCCGACCATAGTTTTATGTTTGTCCTAACTGATCAATTGGGTTACTTTGACGGTTAAAGGTGCAAAGAATAATCATTATACTTATAGCAATTTAAAAGAGAACATAAGTAATTATTGAAATTTTACGGCTGTTTCATTATTTAAACTGAAGAATCAACAAGTTTTTTTTTCATTTTTATCCTACAGGCAAGTAAGATGCATACTATTAAATATCGGGTTGTACAAAAGCCATTAAATTTGTTTGTGTAATCATCTAGGAAATCTTTTATTATGCGTAGTCCACGCATTTGCCATGAACCTGACAAGTTGATTTGTATAACAGATGGCGGAACAACTGCCTTGCCATGCAATTCCTTCCACGAATCAACATCGCGACCTGCTATTCCATCGTCTCCTAAATCGCCTACTTGAGCTTAGTTTGGAAACTGTCTGCGACTCGTTGAGTTACTTCGTTCTCGAGCTCGATCGCTGCTCGAGGCCTGCATATGTTTCAATTCTGCTTTCAGTGAAAGCCAAAAGTACTTACTGTGTTGGTACGTTTTTATAAGTCGAGAACATCTCCTCTACGCGTTTTCATCGTCTCTCACCCGAATCTAGGTGGCGAAGGCCCTCCGCCAGAAGCGCACGAATCGTCTGACAGCTGGTGGTACTCGGGATCGTCCCGGGATCAACTTCTTCGACATTTGGGCCAGTCGTAGGACTTGGATGCACAACCTCCGTAATTAATTTGTGTTCATTATTCCCAAACATGCCCAAATACGCGTTGCTGTCACTAACAGACGATTCAAACTTTTAGTACCGTTCACAATCAAGATCGTCACTCAGCCATGTGCGCAATATGATTACACCTGCGAACGAAAGCGATCCCGAGATAATAATGATAATCTTATCACGATTTACTTGCAATGCACGTACTCAACTACTAATTATTTTGCTTGACTCAGATGCGATGCGACATCTTAGATTCTTCACTAGATCTCTACCCTCTTCGCTGCTCGAGATTCAAAAACGCAATCTCCCCCGTCAGGCCATCTGCCTCCGCCACGCTTTCACACCGACCGGGTCTCACAGCGACACTCCAAAGACTGTCTCGAATGCTGGCATGAGCTACGACACGAAAACTAGATACCGTTACCGGTTCATGCCTTCGTGTCGCCTCATGCCGCCAATGACAAATCGGACTTGCAGTGTCTTGCCTTTCAAATTGAAAAACAAGATACCGCTAGTCCGAATGCGAATGATTCTGGCTAATTTCAAGGGCACTACAGTGCGCGATGAAATTAGCCGTGCAGAGATTTCGAGAAGAAATTTCTGCATGTTACATGTTTTAACCTAATTACACCTGACACCATGTGGTGTTTATTAAAAGACGTTCGAGTCGACTTTCTACTTTATTGTACAATTCATGACTGACTACTCACTAACTTAATAACTAGTTCTAGCCTACAGCAATGTTTATACTATGTTAGTATTGGTGTGTAGATATAAGTGAATATTCTATACATAATACTATAGAATGAAATGCATATATAACAGGTTCGTATCGAGATTCCTCTTGCATAATTTGTGCAATGACAGATCAACATCTGACAGATCATTGACAGATCAACATCTGACCTGAGGATATTTAATATCCCAATGTTTGTCAAATTCCCACTAAATGTCCCATGAGTGGAAATTATTGTATGGGACTGTACAAGAGTGGGATGAGTGATGCCATACTTGTATGAAAGATCTGGAAATGGAAAGAAACCGCTCTAGCGGGACTAAGAAAATTTTTTGAACAAAGAAAAAGGGATTCTGATTGGAGCAGGGCCATCTAACAGACGCAAGTAGAGAGAATTGTGGTGAATTATTAGGAAAGAAAGAAAAGAATTGAAAATTTGAAGTAGTGTTAAGTAAATTTAAACGGATATTACAAAAAGTGACTTGTATTATTAAAAAGTAAAAGAAAAGTTATTGAAAGTGTGAGTGAAGAAAATCAAATGTTCGTGTTGGCGACAGAATTAATTGTATGCTGAGACCAAGGCGGTTAAGTATGGCACTTAAGTAAAGAGCAATAAGTGTTCGCAAAAAAAAAAGGAATTTGATGGAAGACCACAAAAATTTTGAATTTGCAATCGAGGCAGAGGACAGCAGGTTCAATTCAGGTCGATTGGAGCACCTAATACCGGAATCCATATGATAAATACAGGCGGTTCAATTGAGGTCGATTGGAGGTAAATGTAGAAAGGAGAGTTTTACGAACGTACGTTAGCTTAAACGAATTCTGAATCGAACACGGTCAACGATGTGATTATAGCACCTAGTACCGGAATCCAAACGATAAATACCGATGTATACAGATGCACACCTTATGAAACAAAGACCATCATATCAACGAAGGTTCGTGAGTAAATATTGCAATCCTTAAACATCAGTAACATATATATACTCAAATATTAATTTTCTTTTGATTATGTTTTCTTGAGAAAAAAACAAGTTATTTAAAGATGAAGTCGAACAAATGTGTTTAAATACATTCATTTTCATACTTATCGGTGTGAGGGAAATTATTGCTGATCCGACTTATTTTGTATTCTCTTTTCGCTATTTGGTTCATCTTATTATTTTCATTAACATCTATTTATGTATATTTGCTGTTTATTTTCTGATTTATTTTTTGAATATTCTATGAATTACTGTGTGAATGTGAAGATTTGTGTAAACCAATCCCGGCCGGGTTTGGGTAACAATTAGTTAAATACCCACACCGAATTTATAATTTTTGGTTCTTTTTTTTATTTGATCTGCATTGTTAACTGATTTTTTTTGTGTTCCTTATCTTTTGATTTTATCGATTTCTTTTTGTGTTAATTTATTTATGAAATAATAAATATGGAATAATTTTTTTTTCTTAAAAAAAAAAATGATTCCCGATCTGAGTTTCTTTTCTTTCCCCTACTGTATGTATGTTTTATGTTGGTGTTTGTTTATTTGTTTCAGGTCATACCTTAGCGTGCTGTAGCAAGTAGATCTTCGGACCCAAAGCCCACGCCCGGACTGAACTAGTCGGCAAAATAGGGCACGCTGGTCTATTAAAAGAAGAATGCCTTAAAAACTAAATTATGCTGCACTGACGGCGGCTCGAAAGAATACTATTGGTTGCAACACTCTCCGCCTGTCCATTTGTTGCTGGATGTGCTGGCGCGGTTAATTTGTGTTGAATGCCATTGTTGCTTAGGAAATCTCGAAATTCTCTTGAAGTAAAAGAATAGCCATTATCAGAAACAAGAACTCTCGGCAATCCGAACCTAGCGAAGATTTCACGTAATGATATAATTGTGCTGGAACTTGTAATGTTCTTCATTATAACCAACTCTAACCACTTGGTTTTTGAGTCAACCAATATCATAAAATAGTTTTCCATGAATGGTCCCGCAAAATCTATATGCAATCGTTGCCATGGTAATAGTGGTGCCTCCCAGCAATGTACTGCAGTTTTTGGGGGATTAGACAAAACCTTTGCACAGTTTTTACATCATTTGGCAATCGTTTCAATTGCTTTATCAATTCCTGGCCAGTAGCAATAGCTCTTTGCTAATGCCTTCATCTTTACGATTCCTTGGTGAATCGAATGCAATTCATCTAAGACGTACCGTCTAAATTTTTTCGGAATTAACACACGACCTCCGCGGAAAATGCAGCCATTTTGTATGGTCAACTGATTTTCCATTCCTTTAAAAGCCGTTTTACTTAAGTTGCTCCCTGTTCGTAATTTTCTTAATATTGGGGCTAGCTCAGCATCGACCTTAGTCTCTAATGCTATCATTTCGCTTGTAATGGGCGAAGTCAAATCATTCAGTTGATGCAAATGTAACGTATGGACATCCTCAATGGTGTTCAGTGGTTGAGGTTGACGCGAAAAGTAATCTGCACTTGCATTGTCCTCTGATTTCCTGTACTCAACTCTATATTTGACCCCAGTTAAGAATTGTGCATAATTTAATAGTCGTTGTGACGTCATCGAGGGTAAATTGGTATCAGGATGAAATATTGTTGTAAGGGGCTTATTATCCGTTACAAGAGTAAAATCACGCCCATAGCAGAAATTAAAAAACTTCCGTAATCCCCAGTAGATAGCGGTTGCTTCCTTGTCAATTTGACTATAATTAGCTTCACTTTTGGTTAAACTTCTGGATGCAAAAGCTATAGGTCTCTCACCAGCTGACGTACGATGAGCCAGAATAACGGGATAATCCATTTGGTGAAGCATCAGACTAATATCAAAGGAAGTTTATCATCAAATGGTACCAAAAAACTGTCCTTGATAAGGTCTGCTTTTACAGTGTCGAATGATCGTTGACAGTTCTTGCTCCTAACAAATTTAGTTCCGGTATTCAATAAGTTGCGTAATGGATGAAGCTTTTCGGAAAGATTTGGAATGAATTTGTGATAGTAGTTTACCATTCCGAGAAATTGGCGTAACTCCGTAGCATTCAATGGTTCCTTTATGTTGACGATTGCTTCAATCTTTGCAGCACTTTTGTGTATACCACATTTGTCAATTACAGACCGAGATATTTTACGCTCCTTTCGAACAACCGGCATTTACTTCTGTTCAAATGTAGGTTGAATTCACGAAGTTTCTCCAGTAATTTCCTATTCCTTTCATTGGCCTTCTCAAGGGACCGTCCCCTGACAATGATATTGTCGAAAAAAACACTCCGTTCCTTCTAGATCTATCACAATATATTCTTCCATAAACCTTTGCCATATATTTGGTGCCGTTTTCACTCCAAACATTAACTTCTTGACTTTGAAAAGTCCTCTATGAGTATTTACTGTTTGTAGCAAACTACTATTCTCATCCATATCCATATGTAAGTACGCCTTGTAAATGTCAAATGTACTATAAAATTCACCGTACTTCAATTTTTGGTATAATTCCTCAATTTTTGGAATAGGGTATTTGTCGTCACAAATACTTTTATTCGACGTTACTTTGTAGTCGGCACATAGGCGGATTGTATTATTTGTTTTGATAACAGGAACAATGGGGGTCGCCCATTCTGAATGTTGAGTCTCTTCAAAAATTCCGTCGCTCACAAGTCTATCAATTTCCTCATCGATCAAAAGCCTTAACGCGAAAGGTACTTGTCTTGCTTTAACAAATATTGGCTTCACTCCATCACGTAATCTTAGAACCCCTTTTAAGTTTGGTATGGCACCAATTTTGGGTTCAAATACATCACTAAAACTTTCGTAAATGCAATTTCTAAATGTCTGAATGGACTCATCATTGACATTTACCGGCAATAATTTTAGCTTACGGATCCACTCCCGACCCATAATCGGGTCCAGGTTCTCCTTAATAATGTACAGTTTCCCACTGAAACATTACTTGTTACATTCAACGTATTACGCGTCAGGTCTGCGCACCAAAATACAAGTGACGGATACACCAGCGAGTCGGTTTAGGGCATTAAATTTGTAAATATTATACTAGTATCTTTATGATTTAACAAGGAATATAATATGAATATATACAATAAGGAAACGACTCCTTACCTGAAAATCCCTGAGGGATTAAAGTGAACAGCCTTCATCGTGTTCACCTTTCCGGCCACCAACAAACAAAATTCATATTCCTGGCTCGTCTTGCATTCCGTTCTACAGCCAAGCTCCTGGATACCCAAATAGAACCAGACTCGTTGCTCAGCGGGCATAGCCTTGTCATGGTAGTCGATCGACTGAACAACCTCACGTTCCATTTCGTAGGTGACCAGTATCGAAAAGCAAACGATTGTAATGATCAAAGCAGCAATGGCCACGCAACCAGCGAATATCCTTGACGATACAACTCGACATATTCCCCTGCATTTGCTTTCCGGTCCTAGACCCTCGGACGAAAGGTATCCTCCAGCGAAATGCCTTCGCTGCCGATACGTATCCTGCATTTGTGTACTATCGCGCGATTCGTGAAAACGACAGATCGATTTATTTTGATAAACACACACTAAACTATAGACGAAACGTCAAAAGCGATGATCGGCGACAGGGACGCCGCCAAGCGGCTGGAAGCGTCGTTATTTCCAGCCGAATGGAAGGAATCGGAAGGCTGCGTTCGGACCGCCGGGTGCGAAATTCTATTCAAGAGCTTTTCGTCCGATGCACCCAAGTGCAACAGTGCATTGCCCCCAAATGCAGAATGGATGGTAGAATAAGGGAAAACGGTTCCCACGAATTCCGCTAAAGCGGGAAATTGATAGTCCACCGAGGCTAGGTGGAAGCTGTAATGTGAGGAGAGGGTCTCTTTTGGTGATTGGCGGCGGTAAGAATCAGTCGAGGAAAAAAAGACGATAGAAATTGGCTGAAAATTATCTTTTTCTTTCCACGTTATCGACGATCTGTGATTTGCGGCGGCGGAAAAACGACAGCGTCTACGCTCGAAATCAATTTTGGCTACCAAATTGAGGATAGAAAAAGGAGTTACGACCCCGGAAGCTAAACGAAGACACCGACTGCGGGTCTGGAATTTGGGTGCGACATCAGCTCAGAAGACGGCAGCGTGGGTTTCGATCATCGATGAATTGATTGAGACGGTTTGAATGAATACGACGAACGAGGTGAAAGCGTCGGCTCTGCGGGAATCTCGTCAGCATTTTGGAAGCGCCTGAGATCGCCTACTTTTGGGACAGCATCCCGAGCAAGTAAGACTGTGCGACAATTCCTACGCCGAGCTCGAATTTCGCCATACGACGGGACCGACGACGAAGACGACGCATCAATTGGGGGAAGCCCCGATAGTAGATAAGGTACGTTAGCTTTTAATTGGTAGAGTGTAGTTGAGCTATAGGCCGCTAGGAGTGATAATTGGCGATAGGTAGTTTAGGGTGGTTAGCGACTAGCCGTGTAACGTTATAAGCCGTTCACACTACACTTCTAAATCAGGTAGATTTAGAATCTGTCAAGTTAATCAGGTAAGCGTTCACACTACCCGACGTGATTTAGAATGAGGAGATTTAGAGAGAGAAATGTCATTCGAATTTAAGTGTAGAATTTTTTTTGCATGAAAGTTGTTGAAAATGGTGCAGAAACATGCAAGAGCATTATCTATTCATTTTGTACAACTCAAATTTTCCGTTTTTGTTCAGTTTTCTTTATTTTAGACCGAAATTCGAATGACATTTCCTTCAAATCTACCGTGCCTCTCACGGATGGAATTCAGCGCGCTCTGAGAACAATTCAGCCGGGAAAAATTCACAATAGTACCTGATTTGTACTTGATTAACTCTAAATCTACTTGATTAACTCGGTCGGAAGCCGAAAAAAATGTATGGGTAATCAGGTAGATTTAAGTTGATTTAGCTCTAAAGCGATCAGCTGATCGAAATCGCCTGATTTAGAGCCTAGTGTGAACGGGCTATTAGGTATCGGCGCCGTAATCGGTAGATAGCAAAAGTGAATTCCTTTTTCTTTTGGTCAGAAATAAAGTGTGTAAAAAACTTGTGTAATCGCCGGTGTATTTGTTCGTGATTAAATTTCGTGGAAGGAAAAGTGTTGCCCGCCCGGCGCGGGTTTTGAAACGAGTGGCGCCCGAATCCACCCATCTCGGTGTGAGCGAGCCGCCCGTGGCTGTCGCCCCTTTCCCCAGTAGAAGGAGAAGGGGTCGTATTACCGTGCAGGGGAGGTTGGTAACAAACGTTTACTTCACTTGTACCAACGACCGGGACTAGTTCATGATTATACATTCTCAAAAACGCATCACTCGGTGTCATAACTGCAGTTGGACAGTATTTTATGAACGTTTCGTAATTCAAAACTGAAATCGCGGCCCCTGTATCAAATTCCAAGTTAATATTTTTATTGTTCAATTTAACGGTAACAAAGAATTTTTTAGAATTTGGTATTGTAAACAGATGTAGATATTTTACATCTGAAACTAGTTCTACCGACCCGATTTCGTGTAAATTATCTCCCTCCGCGTCGACAAACTCTATTGCATTTGTTTCTCGGAATTTATTTTGCGCATCACGGCAAACCGACGATACGTGACCACATCGTTTATATAGTTTACATTTTAGTTTACCCACACTTCTACAATCTGGTGCCATTTGATCGGGTTTACCGCATCTAAAACAAAAATTTTTAGCTTTGCCCTTTTTGGTTTTGCTGCTTTTTCTTTTCACTTTTGTGATTTCATTCACTCCCAGCAAACACAGGACTACTTCTAAAGTACTGCAGAAGCCGTGCTCAAACCCGTGAATGCTTTTAATGCTGAGGATAGCATTTTACCCTAAAATTCACCTATTTACTTCCTATTTTACGCGTACGTGTAATATGTTTTGTTTCGTATTTGATCGTTTGCTTCCCATGTATTGGAATAGGACAAACGATAGGACTATGATCAGTGCAATAGTACTGCTATACTACTGCCAAAGTGATGAAAGAGCACCACGCAATACGTACTGCTGTAGTACTGCAAAAGTGATGAACGAGGAGCCTGCAATACGTAATGCTGTAGTACTGCTAAAGTGGTGATAGAGCAGTGAGCAATACGTACTGCTGCACTAGTGCGGAAGTAAAGTTTAGAAGCATTAAAGCAGGACATTCAGACGCGTGCATTTCTTAGTTTCTCAATTGGTAAATTATCATATTGCGATTTCTTTTCGTTATTTCAACTTTAATTGTAGTGATGCAGACCATTTTATGTATTATAAACATTTTTATTACTATATAATGAACAAACTCGATAAATACATTGACGTTTAATGCAAATGAAAGTCATATATATATTAATGGATATATTTTCATGTTTCAAAAATATAAAATAAAACGATATTCTGAATACTTTATTATCTATATTTTTTAAGATGGTTCAATGCGTTTCGCCAAATATATATTTGGTTACGAATACTTAACTTTTCTTATATAGTGTTATAAAATATTTTTATTATTATTATTAGACTGATAGGAATGACAAAATAAAACTTAGAAACATAAAAATAATGAATAGATTAATTATTAAATTATTATATTAATGCTTACATCATTCATTCGAAATAAATTCGAGTAACATTTCTTACTATCTATTCTCTACTTACTATCTATTATTCTATATTCTTACTGTATATCTTACTATCTATTTTTTCGCCTTTGCCTTGGACCACCTATTATGAGATCGCTGAATAGACATACGTAGTTGCGATTCATAATTTTCTCGCCCCATCTGATCACCAAAAGCATCTATTCAAAGAAAAGGATGAATGTTACTATTAATTATTATTATAAATAATTTTATGCCGTACCAAATAATATTTGTTCATATAGCTTTAAAGATTTTAAAGCTCGTTTACCGCAACGCCCTTCTAAATTAAATTGCCAATATACGTCATCGGTGGCCAACAAACGAAATCCCCGGTCTAATACTCCTTGTTTCCGCAAGGCATATTCCTAAAAACAGTAGCATATACTCGATTAGAGAATTAGTAATGTTACGTTATATTTTTCATATCAGAAAATAATTACCAGTTTTCCTGAAAAAACTTGATCTTCAAGGCGGGAATCTAGATCTGATAGCTCGGCTATGCTTTTTACCGGAAGGTTTGTTTGGATTTCTACATCGATGTCATCTTTGTCCTCGCCGGTATACATTTTGATTTTTTTGTGCACGAGTTTCGAAATGACGATATTTTCTCGTAACAATTTATTAGAAGCTGATTGGGTTGCTTCTTCTTCTTTCTATATAGATTGAAAATTATATATTGTTTCTTGCAAATTATAAAAAATACGTACCCTATGTTTTAAGCAATCTTCCTTAAATGAATTAAATTCCGTTTCCAGATTTGTGATTTTTTCCAAAATCTTCTGCTGCATATTCTGTATTTGCTTTTGCCCTGTTATCAATATTTGATAAATATCATTTAAACCCGTTGCACAAATATCACCAGATGCAACTCTTTCAATACATTTTTCACTCATAGATGCCTCAGCTTTGCTTCTTATTCCCTGCATAAATGAAGTTTCGGTGCTATCTTGGTATGGTGGATGATTTTCTTTTGAATGTTGTGAGCGTTTGACTGAAAGTATTAGCATATTTTGGTTAAAAACAAGCAGCGGTACGAAGAATTTATTCGAGCATACCTTTTTGAGTCGAAGTCGCAAAACTCTTCACCATTTCACTGTTCAAATCATTTCTACTACTATCAATTATTGGGGAAAGAATTGTGTAGGCGCTGAGGCATTCACTATCTAAGCAGATAGTAGTCAAAATAATTGTTAGCAAAGTAGTGTAAAATTGAAAACAGATAATCTTACCTGATTCTCCATCCAGCAAAACTTCCGACATAATTAGTTCCGCAAATAAACAAAATATTTAGTTATTGAATTCGTGAAAACAATTGTGCAATACCGGAATAAGTACTTGCCCTCCGTTGAAAGGTATGGCAAATAATTTATGTGTCAAGTCCTCTTGCAAGAAAATTTGCAACTCTGTTGTTAGTTCTTCGCAAAAGAAGATACCCAAGGCTATGGAAGATTGAACAGGAATTTCAAACAATGGATGTATTTTGACGAAACAATAGCCAAAAATAGATTTCTTGCCATTGTGGCTACCAAATCCTATAGCTTTTATGGGGGTACTCCCTTTAATAAGACAGTAAGAATTTTTTTCATTTTCTGCAGATACTCTGATCACATTGAATTTAGAAATTTTTCCACTCTCGTCACATGACATTTCGTCTAAACGTCGAAATAGTTGCTGCAAAATTCTGTTTGGCTTCTTAATTAATTTTTTTTATATACTGCATGTAGTTTTCAAATTTATAAGCTGAAAAACTGTCTAAGGGTCCAAACTGTTTAACACAGTCTGTTAAATGAATCAAACAGTGAACATTGAAGCTAACTCTATCTTCGCCATATAGTACAGGAAATACTTTAACAAACTCTTGCAGCATTTCACCTGCAACTTCAACTGTATTGTTTGTAGATCGATCACACGCTAGCAGTCGGATAGCACAATGCAGAAGTAAAAAATGATAATAAAGGTCATCGTGTACTGAGTCTTTCAGAGCCACAACCCCAACGTAGAATAAAAAATGCCGGAACTCAGTTGCTTTCCATAAGCCTATATCGTCAAGACTTCTGCAATTCCTGCTGAACTCAAATGGAAAATTTTCGGCAACTAAAGCAATTTTTTCGTTGATAGCCGATACGTTGACGAATTTGCCACCAACTTCGTTTTTCACCATGTGAGTTAACAATTTTTTTGTAATACCCAAATCAATTAAATGCATTGGATCCAGCACAAATTGTGTAACCATTCCAATTCCTAAGCCTTCCAGTAATAATTTTTCAGCCCGATTTTCACGACTGTGATATGATTTATCACTTCTATCAGCAAACGACTTGTCTGTTCTCGTAATGCCTTGAGTAGTTTGAAAGACTACTCTTCTGTTAATATATCTGCCACTTTGCGTACATTTTGGACAGCTGTTTTTCCCCGTATGATAGGTAACACCCGTTATAAATGCTCTTGCGGGTGCATCACAAGTAAATACTCTAATGTCAAATCGTTTAATTGTTTGACTTGTGCCAATTTTAACACCATTTAATTTCAAGGTTTGAATTTCTTGAACGAAATCTGCTAAGTAATCATCGACATTACTTGGCTTTTTAAAACCAGAATAACACCCTATTAAAAATGGTGGTTGACGTGGAAAATCGACAAGAGCACCTAGTATTGGCCAAAGTACTCTACGTGAGCTCTTAAAAAGGCTCAAGCCATCAATACCGATATCTACTAAGACACAATCTTTTTCGGCTAGAATATTAAATTTTTCAGATTTTAGATTAGATTGGATACCATAATGAAAATACTCCCCCGGTGAAACAGTCCTGGTTATAAGTGGTAATTGGCTAGTTCTTAAAAGCTTTCGTGCAGTGCGCGGCAGATTTTTAACACCAGATTTTTGTAATGCTTTAAGCAAATCATCAACATGATTCTGAGGAACATGATTACGCAAAACCCATTGCCTTAAATTTTCTTGGATATCTAAGAACATTGTATTCATTTCTGATTCACTACTAAGACTTTCTTCTACCGCACATTCACTATCACCTGCATTTGAAGGACTCTCCAAATTAAAAGTATTACAGGGCTCAAGAACATCATTTTCAGCAGACAATGCGGAAGGCATAGCAAAAGAGCTCAGCTTAAGATGTCGGTCTTTGTCACACTCGAATTGAATTAATTCTTTGTGCATCATTTTTGCAATTGTTTTCTTGGACATTTTATATTATCTTTTTATATTATTAAATGGAAATTAATTAATTATTTAAAATATCAAACAAGTAAATATTCATCACAATTCACCTTTATTCGATTGTAGATCACCACTGACACGTAACGATAACTAAAATGTTTGAATAAACCGGCGATTCATTAATTATCTTTCGTTTTTGCACTTCAGTTAACAAAACACACAATACTTCACTAGTCACTTGCACAGTACGACTGACGGGTGAGACAAAGTGTCGGGACTCTTTTCCAAAGGCAGAGTTCTTCCTTGAAATGTGTAAAAATTAAATCTGTAAGAATTTCGGGAAAACCATTTGAATTCCGACATCTGGTCACCAGTTTCGCAGTAGTGCAGCAGTACTTTATGATTCTGGTAAAATGGGCAATCCAAACAAAAAAAAAGGCATTAACGAGTTGGAAAAACCAATATATAGCAGTCTGTTCAGGAGTTTAGTAGTAGTACTGCAGCAGTGCAAAAGTATTTATATTCATTGAGAACTAGCAAACGCAAACACACATTAGAAAATGCATTAACACATTAAAAAGATTGCAGAGCAGTGTGTGAAAGTGCTGAACGCACGTTTGCTGGGCTGTTAGCATAGTTTTTAAACTAGTATTAGAAGCTTCGATTGCACTCGCTAGTTGCAGTGTCTTCTCCATCGTAAGGTCGGTTTCTCGAAGAAGTCGTTCCTTCATCTCTGCATCACGAACACCCCGAATAAATTGAGATCGAAGATGTGTCTCTAGAGTAGATTTAGAGCAAGAGGAACATTTGAAATTACACAATGTACTTAATTTCCGAAGTTCCGCTACATACGATGCGATCGATTCTCCGTCATGCTGAACACGAAGTAGGAATTTATGTTGCTCCGCCACTTCATTTGCCAACGGTGTGAAATGTTGTTTCAATAATTTGATTAGCTCCTCGTACGATTTGGAATTTGGGTGGTCCGGTGCCGTAAGGCCTCTCAGCAACTGATAATACCTGGCTCCTATGCAATTAATGAGTACCTGTGTTTTCTTCACTGGTGATGTGATGTTCCGCAAAGCCAGGTAATTGTTTAATCGGTCTACATATATGTGAAACGGTTCTTCAGCTTCGTCAAATGTACTGAATTGAAGATTCGGAGTCGCCGAATTTGACGATGCCTGCATCCTTTGCAATAATTCAATTAATGAATCCACACTAATTTGCCCATCTCGTTGATCGGTATTATTCTCCGCGTTATTCGCTGGGTTTGTCACCATAACTTGCTATGCAACTTCCACACCACTCGTCGCCACTATTATGTATTGGAATGGGAATAAATGCCGAACACGATTATGATGTTTATGAATTTATGATTCTTAATAAGAACACAGTGCCCTTGGATCCTCAGGGCTTGGAGTGAGCGTAGAGTTTATCTCCCCTATTAGGAAATGATTTGGCGTTATTGGACCCTCGTCTTCTGGCGCGATAGTTATATGAGTTAATGGCCGACTGTTGACTATGTTGGTGGCCTCCAACAACATGCTTCGTAGAGTGTTTTCCTTCGGGATGACATCTCCAAGTGCGATATTCAGAGAGCGCTTAACACTCTGGAGAAAGCGCTCCCAACTCCCACCTGCACTTGGATCAGATGGACTATTTGTAGCGATTTGTATGAATGAGAGTGCTGCTAGACTTAGCACAACTCAGAACCTGACCGAAGTCCGGAACCAAGATGGCCAAGGTCCAGCAGAAGGGGGAATGGCTGATGCCATTCAAGAGGCAAATTCAAAAAAAAAAAAAAAAGAATTGCCCCGAGAGCAGGGTGCCCTAGAAATGGCCGTGAAGGCCCCTCTTCTGCATTAGCGGAGCACCCTTCAACCAACCCCGACGGATGCTGGGGTGCCGCTTTGCTAGCTCGCTGCGGCTGGGATGGGTCCATGAAATAATGGAGTTGGTTTGCTCTCCAAGAAAACGGGATGCTACGTATTATTTCATCCGTCATAATAACGTAGCCGCAAACTGGTATATAAAAATACCCAAGGGACAAAAGGGGGCATAGTTCCGTTCAGGAAACCATCCGTGGCTCTGCAACATGGGCTGACTAAGCAGACCCAGTGCTCGTGACAACGCACGGAGCCAGAAAATTGAAATTCTAAAAAGGAAACAAGGTTAAAACAATGCCTCTCTTTTCAGAGGAACCCGGGTGAGGCAGACAGCCCCGGGCCCTCGATGGTGGCGGAGCCCGGAGCCCGATGGTCTGGGGTCCTCCACCCACTGATACTGGCCATTATCCAAAATCAAAGAACTAATACCAAAAATTGAAACTAACTGATTGGCCAGTATCCTTCCCTTAAAAGTGCTGAAAATTCACAAAAAAAAACAGGACTTTAATCAGTCATTGGCCAGCCAGGCCATGCGCGAACCCTGAAAACGAAAAGAACTTCTCGGGCCTTCGCCCAATAAGAAGGCCACAGGTTTCTAAACTTAAAAATTCATTTTTATTATCGACTTAATGGTAGACAAGCCAATCATGCTTAAACAAAGGTCTTACTGAAAGCGTAGTTCGTATAAGATAAGAAAACTTCATGGAAGCTCTACGTTAAGAAGCTCATGTTCCAACTAATATTAATTTCTGTGACGTTCAGTTGCACAGGTTTCAAAAGAACAAGTTCTAACTACCGTAGGTATAAGAGCAATTGCTTCTCGCAAGAATAACTATTGAGCGTATTATGTTTTTTTTTTTACAAATTCATTATTTATTTCCTAAAGCCACTTTTAAATGGTTGCAAGGAGAATAGACTAAACAAAAAAAAAATGAATTTCGTTACAATATAAATTCATCGAAAATTCATCGAAGAAAAGCAACTAGTACAACGGATCTATTCACAGCGCTACATCCAATCAAGTTTAATTGCATAAGCTAGAGTAATTATTTTGATCAAACATTACCAAATTCGGCGGAAGCCAATTCGCCGTAGATCAAATAAAAATCGTTAATAAAAGCCGATATTATAATCCTACGACGCCAGCTTCTCTAAAAACTTCCGAATGTCTCGAATATATTGAAAGCTGCCCCAGCTTTACTCGACGAGCAAAGCATGTATTCTGGGGAAACTGCATTTTTCCTCCGTGAAGTCTTCGCAGTAGCTTGAGGTCGCAGAACAAGCTGGTGATCTTAAGTTGCAATAATCATACCTGATTTGAACGTATAATCCTAAGATGGCAGTGATGTTCGAGCAGAAAAACTACATCTGAAGAAAATGCATATCTTGCAGTGTTCACTGCAGTTGCAACTTCGTATATTGGATGTGATACAAGTATGCCACGTCCACAAGCATTATGATGAAGAGATTCGCCGCTTTCAATTATGATCGTAAACTATCACTACTCGAACATGCTACCCATCCTATATTGGCACATTAACGCCGCCAAGCGTGAGATAGATAAGCATAATCGCGTCGGCCGCTCGATCAATCAAAGGTCACGAAATTCTCTTGATTACTGTACCGGGCACCCGTACGAAATCGAAATGTCGTCTTCGTATCGTTGCTGGAAGCAAAAACCAAACTGTGATTTAAGGTGCACCCACAGCCACATCGAAGTCATTCGAGCTCATTAAATGATGTATACACAAACACTTGTTTCAAGGCCCGGAAGACCCCTGAAGAATCATTTACAGTTAGGCTTTTATTAGCACTGCCGGCATACAATTACACTTAATTGATATTGACGTTATTATTTGGTTGAGAGAGCCGCTATGCAAACACGACGCTTTCAAATGGGTGTATCTTTCATTGAAGGAGACACTTGAAAAATTTATAATAACACATACGTATGTTCAAAGACGTAGGTGCCCATAAGGTAGCAAATCTATATGCCAATATAATGGCAGTGAGCGCCGCTTATTACCACCGTCAGTTTTCACTTTCTTATTGCGCTGTGGTGCTGTAAGATTTATTTCCTTTTCAATGCTGGGTGATATGTAATTGGGTGATTCTATAAGGGACACACCATGTCAAGCACTTATACACGTGCATCGCAGCGAAACGGAGACACCACTTTGCACTCTCAAATGATTTTTCACGCCTTGCACTATTCCTTTACACAATTCGTAATTATTGCGATCACTTTACCAGGTACACTGTCTCACATGTTCTTCTGTACTCCGCAGATTCAAATTCAGACACCGCACACAAGCCCTGATATGAAATCATATAGCGTATTGATTTCGATTCGATTTTTGCGGTTTCGCCAATTTTCGAGCGTTTCCGACTTTTCGGCCCAGTCAATCTCCGCCACGACCTAAGAAAGACCGTCGCGACCGCCTGTCACACCGACTTTTTAACTTAATCCTGCTTGGCTCCCGAGCCACGTCTGGCCTCAGCCACGATCTTTCCGAAACCTCTCCCACATACTGCCTCGAAACGCAGAATGCCTCTCGACGCGAGCGAGCAAAATTCCATTAGGATTTTGCTCGCTTTGGAATTACAATAACAAGGTCGCATAGGACTTGCGGTATCTTGTTATTGTTCAAATCGAAACGTATTTCGATTTGAAATAAATGTAGCGATTTCGAGCACGGGACAGTGTGCATCGAAATAATGGGTCCAGTAATTACAATTGAAATTACTGGATGCTACATATTAAATATCCACTCGATTCCAAAGTCCGTTAACTTGCGTTGAATTTCATCCGTATCGAAAAAGTCTGACACATTATGCAATTCGTTCTTCAATCCGATAAAATTTGTACCATTGTCACTTCTGATACGTTTAGGCACGCCTCGGATATTGACGAAATTACGGATGCACAATATGCATGCATCGGTCGATAGATTAGTTGCCAATTCCAGGTGCACTGCTCTAATAGTTATGCATGTAAAAAGGGCAACCCAACGCTTCTCCTGACGTCTTTCAATACTAACGATGATCGAACCAAGGTAGAACAGGCCGGTGTATGTGAATGGGCGTACAAAGGCGGCTAGTCGGTCATACGGCAGTGGCCCCAACCTCGGTCGATTAGGCCTGGCAAACCGAACCTGGCACCACTGACAATTTGCTTTAATACTCCGTAGCTTCGTTCTGAGGTGTGGTATCCAGAATTTACGACGAATCTGACATATCACTGTTTCGTCGTTTTGGTGTAACAGCTTTCGATGATGGTGTTCAATTATTAGCTCTGTGACTTTGTGGTTCTTTGGCATGATAATAGGTCGACGACTATTATACGGCACTACCAATGCAGCATCAATACGACCATTTATTCGAATAAGACCGTCTTCGTGCATATACAGACTCAGCTTATACAGCTCGCTCTTTGGCGCCACTGGTTGACCGTCACGCAATATGACCCACTCCTCAGGATATGCATCTCGTTGAGCTCGACGGCAATTGGTGAGTTCGGCGGCCGTTAACTCAACAGCTTGTTACCGTATGACCGACGCCGCTACGTAAACGACCCCGTCTTCTCCTCCAGAAGACCAGGGCGGCAGCCTCGGGTGGCTTAGCTCACGCGAGAGGGGTGAGTCCGGGCGCCACTCGTTTCTAAAACCCGTAGCTGCCAAGAACAATCACCACCGCGAAACGAGAACTCGGTGTGATCGATTGTCTCCTTCCGGCCGTAAGCCCCCAAAATTAGTCTCAATCAAATGAAAAGCACCACTTCACAAATTGTCCACAAACTCTATTTTCTCTATTTTTAGCCTATCGAACACAGCGCGGCGCCGCGATTCTTCTTGAACCAAATGCTTATCACACTTCAAAGGCTGATTAAATATTTTACACTAACCGACACAAATATCCTTATAATTTCGCTAAACTACCTAATCTAACCCTTCCAAAAAAAGACGTACCTTTATCTACTTATTTTACTTCGTTGTCGCCGTGCTTTCGTCGATCAGCTCCTACTCATCCGCAATCGGTACTTCCCCCAATATAAACTGCGTTCACTGTGATGCAATCATGCAGCCGTGTGTGTTTAGTTTCGACACCTATCCAATTTCGGTTGCGCGCCTTTTCCTTGATTCCGTCTAATTTCCTTCCACTTTGTACCGCACCGTCCTGTAGCGGTTATGAAGATTGGGATGGCCTTAGCACAACTTAGAACCAGACCGGAGTCCAGAACCAAGAGTGCTAAGGTCAGAAGGTGGAATGGCTAATGCCATTCAAGAGGCAAAACAAAAAAAAAGAATTGCTCCGAGAGCAGGGTGCCCTAGAAATGGCCGTGAAGGCCCCTCGTCCGCATTAGCGGAGCACCCTTTAACCAACCCCGACGGATGCTGGTTTGCCGCTTTGCTAGCTCGCTGCGGCTGGGGTGGGTTCTTGAAAATGGAGTTGGTTGGCTCTCAAGAAACGGGATGCTACGTAGTATTCATCCGTCATAAATTCGTAGCCGCAAACTGATATGTAAACATATCCAGGGACCAAAACGGGGCATAGTTCCGTAAAGGAAACCACCCAGGCTCTGCAACATGGGCTGACTAAGCAGACCCAGTGCTCGTGACAACGCACGGAGCCAAAAAATTGAAAACCTACAAAAGGGAAAAAGGAAAACGTACTACCTCTCTTTTCTAAGGAACCCGGGCGAGGCAGACAGCCCCGGGCCCCCGATGGTAGTGGAGCCCTGACCCCGATGGTCTGGGGTCCTCCACCCTCTGATACTGGCCATATATCAAAATTCGAAAATCTAAATCAAAACAATACCAGAAACTACATATGAATGGCCAGTATCCCTCCCTTGTAAGATATGCTGAAAAATCACTAGAAACACTACATTATCATTTGTAGGCCAGCCAGGCCATGCGCGGACCCTGAAAAGAGGAAAGAACCTCAGGAGCTTTCGTCCAATAAGAAGGCCCACTGTTAAGGATTAACAAAACATATTTATTCTACATATTTTCTTTCTTTATACGTATTCCTGAACCGATAGTTCAGTTGAGACATGAAGGCTTAGGCTTAATTCTAATTAAGTGACGCAAATGAACTATATAAGTAAATAATATAATATACAAAGGAAAATATCGTCAGTTTTAACATTAATTCTTGTTATCTAAATGAGTTTTTTGTTCCTTTTTTTTCAATAATCATTTTTTTATCACTATTCATAGTATGTATGCAATAATTATGAAATCAAATCTTTCATTCGTTCGCAAATAAAGATTTCAAATGTGTTTTGCTTAAAAATCTTTACAGAATTTGGCCAAAATATTTTATTTACGACTATAGCGTATTGCTCTTAACTGAATAGTAGAAATTGGGAATTCCATGGATTTCCTAATACATGTTTTTTTTTCATCGTGTCTATGGCAATTCATATAATAGTTTTTGTTTTTGATTTTCATTTCAACTAGAGAAAGGTCCCGAAAACATTTTTTATTGCATCATACATCACACTTGTGTCTGACTGGATTACAAAAATGAAATAGTCGAACTTGAGTCAGTGAGGAATCATCGACGAGATTGTCAATAAAGGTGCTTAATCCTGTTTCAATGCCTTTTTTTTTCTTTTTCGTAAAGTAGCACCTGCTATGTTAGTTCAAATTATATAGTGCTGTACTGCTCGCCATATTAAATACAAGTAGTCAATGCTGCAAATCTAGTTTCCCTCAAATTTCAATATAATTTCTCAGAAAATTTTGTTAAAAAGAAATTGTTGCACTAGAATAGCTCTTCCGTAAATATTATATTTCCTTCTATCCTCATTTAAATGAGTTGCACATTCATTCAAAAGATTTTAGGGCAGAGGGCCACTAATTATTTTGTAAGGTGTGGGTGGTAAATTTCAACTTTTAGAAAAAAATGTATTTATCCCTTCTCTAAAATTCGCTAACCGAAAATAACAAATGGAGTTGACTTAATAGCTTTTGTTATATTAAGATCATCACAATTAAAAATTTTTTTTTTTTTTTGCTTCTTATTTGTTTTGAATGTGCATTTGTATCGCAAGACCAACCCTGTATTAAATTTTAAGGAGAACTCTACAATTAACCAGAACACAAGCAATTAAAATTCCACTTATAAGTAATTTCTTACACATTGCTTTGTTTCGGCCGAAAACAACAACAATCAGATCAATAGTTGTTTCTTGAACTTGTTTGTTTCCGCTTCGATTTCAAAGAAACGCGACATTCACTACCACTATTTCCCCATCGTTTAGTCTATTGTCGCTTTGCTTGCTTTCCAGATTACTTTATCCAGTCAGATACATTTCGTTCTGCTTCATTTATTCGCATACCTGTACCATAAAGATCCGTTAAATACTTTCACCCATGCTCATTTCATCCTCCAGCTGCAATCCAACTGTGAACGCGTCTCACCAGACCAGTAAGATTTCGTTGCCGTCAATGCTAAATTGTTGACCGTTGTTTTACTTTACGAATATGCGCCAAAATAGATCGCAAGTCATGAAAAAACGTGGTCCATGAATGACTCGGCTTTCCGTAAGCATGACAATATAAAAATTTCTTTTTGCCACTTACCGGACGTTCAAGAAACTTTTCGGAAAAGAAGAATTTCTGAACACGAATACCTGCCTACCGCTACTCCCCAAATTATGTCGCTCCGCAGATTGTCAGCGATATCTAGCTCAAATGGTAATTCAATTTATCCTGGTTTTCCCCTCCAATAGGCGTAGCAGTATCATCACCAGTAGCATGCTTATTGACTGGCTTGGCAAGATTCTTGTCCACCTCGCAGACATGTGTTAACGCCCAGTAAAACTATCTTGTAGATTGGAGATGTATGTCACTTTTAGATAAACGGCACAATCACTAAGGTGCGCAGATAGTTATCCAAAACAAAGTGAGGCTATTTCCCGACACGTTTTCAGCTGTACATGTTAACTTCACTGATTTCTAATTGGGGCTCGCCTGCTAATATCCGAATGTCATTTCGCACCCAGCAGTATCTCAAATTTGGGTTTTGATCAAACTTCACAACTTCACTGCCAACTTTTCTTATTTCACAAGCATATGTGATTGTCGGGTATCATGAGGCTATCTATCAGGGACCACACCAACTATCGACACTCATTTCGCATTGTCAGGCAGCTAAGCGTAACGCACTTTTACTCCGAGTCCAAACTTAAATTGCAGCTGAATGCCATTTGGAATTGCTGCCACGAAATTGCGATGGACCGAAATTCATATTCTACGCGTCCGAACTTAACGATAATCCACCTGAACTTTCATTCAAGGTTCCATTTATGCACACGGCACCACCCGACCGTCCGGCTTCCGCCACGGTTCACAAACGACTCTCTCTTTATTCATTCAATATTTTCTTTGCTATTAATTAAATTATTCGCTTGCAAAATTTTAATGTAAAAATTATTTGCATTCTTGATGAGAAATAGCTAGATAAATTATTTTTTTTTTTCCATATATAATTCGCAAAAAAAAATCTACTTCGAATATGTACATGTACACCTTTCGACTTTTCCTAATATTAGTAATCATCAATAAGTGAGGAGTTTGGTTCCAAAATATGCCGTTTTCATTTTTCGAGACAATGTTTCGTCCAACATTGAATTATAGACTTTACTTTTGTCTTAGAAAAGTAGTATTTCAGAAAAAGAATGCAAAGTACTACACATGAAACATCTAAATCATTTGGACTGACTCTTCTTCTACGTGTTGGAGCCAGACGTTTTAGAATGATCCGACCGGAACATTCAAAAGATTTTGACAGTATTGTATGTACAAGATCTATTTATTTATAAATATCAGATTGTTTCGCATTGATTTCGAATGTAATACTTTAGCGCTGATAAGTGTGGCCATTGACTGTTTAGATTAATATCATGAATCCACAGTTCTCTATTACCGACACCATTCTAGAATTTTGTGATTTATTTACTTCACAATTGCGAATACTATTAGATATAAATCCACTCGCACATAATTTCAATTTTTACATAAAATTAATAAGCGTTCTTTCTATTCCTATAACATTTTTCCATTTCTATAGAGCATTTCATCAACTAGAGGTGTATTTTGGAGAAGAAACCATATTTGGGTTGATTTTTTTTTTTTTCAAATAATTTAAAACATTTCTCATGTTTTAATAAAACGAAAGAAATATACCCCAAAAGTATCAACATGCTTTGCTCTTAATTTTGTATAAACATAGTTTTCGCAAAATTTTCCGTTTTGGAATTCGACACCTTATTTTTTTCTCTAACGAGAATCAGTTGAATAGTAAGCCTCTTTTTCTAATAAATCAAGTTCCTCTGTCCACTTGCCGTTAATTTACTCTAACTATAGCTGCAATTATTTCAAATTTATATTCCCCAAAATTATCTACAAAAACATATACTAGTAATAATATTACGGTAAAAAGCGTATTTAAAGTCGAGAGAATCAGCGAAATGTGATCGACTTTCTTAAAAAAAAAATATATTTAGACATGTTGCAACAGTATATAAATATCGATTTATTTCATTAAATAGAAACGTATATAAACTATACTCACAACTTCTCTTCAAACCTTTATGTTTTGCTTGAATTTGTTTCTATTCGGCGCTCGAATTCCGAATGTTACACATTTACTGCACTCGCTCTTCATTGCGACGTGAATGCTCAAATCGGATAATAACTTTATGAGGGTTTCTTCTCCATTACACACAATTCAATATTTCTTTCTTGCTTACTTGTTGCTCTGTTATATGTTGTAAGTGATCAAACTTCATAGCTGTCCCTAGGGTTTGTATCTTAAACTTAAATTTTCGTCCTTTAGTCGATTCACTATTGGATGTAGTTATTCTGAATGTCGATGTTTGGCCTCGTTCAAATTAATCCTTTAAGATTTCTTTAAATAAATTGGAAAGCGTTGTAAACAGTAACGAAACCATGATGAATTTCTCCTCAAGATATTTCTGAAACGCAAAAACAAACGGAGCACTACTATGCAGGCTCCTTTCCTCGCGATATCTGTAGCCGAACATAAGATATCTTTATATTCAATCCGGGACACAAATGGGAATATAAGCACAACCGTCCTGAAAGCTTTCGTTCTTCAGATTTGAATAAGATTTGCTCCTATTCGGATAACACCATCAGTTGCAAACTGCTTTTACTGCCAGATCGAGCAACGTCAGCGACGCCTTGATTCTGTTTTCCTTCCTGTCACCGCGTGCCTCCGTAGAGGGAAAGTATCTAGCGGAAAGAAAGCCACTCCACAAAACTGGCAGATGCGCACACAGCGGTCATCGATCGTTTTGTCATGGCTTGCTAGCCAAACAGCGCGTTCATGAAATAATATAACCGTACATACCTGGCTAGTCGTATGCTAACGGAACAATGCAAGTGTCGACGGGACCTTGGTAATGAAATGAATTGTCCAATTGCCCGATCGCTATTTATCTTGATGTAATGCCGTTGCAAATTCACAATCTGCACATCCTCTTATTTTATTTTGGTCCCAATTGTAGATAACAATCCAAAATCGCCAATTCGTACACACTTTGACAGCAAGATCACAATTTCACTCGAGCAATATTATACTTTTCAGGCAAATGACACGGCACATACCGACGGGTTTATCCATGAAAAGTAACTACCGATCTAGCAATTTGATTTGCACAAAACCAGCACACATACGATTCTACTTTTACTTCAGCTTTTCACGTACAACCGAGACTGCAAATTGCCACGAAGAGTCAAAAGCGACTCGACCCGCCAAGCCAAAAGCGCTACTCGTCGCTACGACTGCCTGACCAAGACTGCCCCGAGCGCTGGTTTGCTATTCGACGCGAAAACAAAATCCCGTTACCGGTTCTCGCCTTCGTATCGAGCATCAAGCCAGGCAATGTCAAATCGGACTTGCTGCAAACATTATTTTTCAAATCGAACAATATTTACAGCTAGTCCGATTTGAAAGAAATGTAGCTATTTCGAGCACGGGACAGTGTGCGTCGAAATAAAGGTTCCAGTAATTTCACTTGAAATTACTGGATGCTACAGTCCTTTCCAGAGTATATCGTTTTACCTCGGTAATGAAATAATGAAATTTGTTAGTCGCAGCCTCCTCGTCGACGATCCAACTTTCTCACCTTCTTGCCAGAATCAGAATGGTCTCGCGGTGCCTTGATCACACCCCATGAAACATTTCCTATCGGTTTCAGGTCCAGTTCCCGTTGGCTCGCCCGTAAATCTCCATGCACTTCTTGCATGATAAGCGCAATGCACTTGCGACCGGGCATTCACCTCATCCCGCGCAAAATCTCTGCTGGCAGTACTGTTTCTGCAATCGACGTTTTTTCCTCATTTCCCTATGTCGCAGTGTGCCGGTTCACATTTCCCATTGTTTTGCTCGCAGCCACCTGCAACTTCTTCACCTGTCAAATTGTGTGTGAATGGCGTCAACTAGATGATTCTCGAAAACAATCTAATTCGTCGCGAGTAACTCATCGGGTACAAAAATATTTTCCGGTCAGGCGTAAGGTTGAGTTAGCATCTCGCCTGGTACACAGGTTTCGTGCGGCTGATACGTCGGCGGGGGATACGTAATGTTGCTGTGATATTTGTGTTGACATTTTTCTTTTGGTTACTTGTAGCTGTGCCCACGCAATCATTTTGTAAGTGCGCGGCGCATATTGACGATGCCATCGATGTTGATGGATTCGTCGTCTCTCAAAAACAAATTTTGTTCAAGAACTAATAAGATTTTCAACATATATCAATATATTTTTCCGTCAAAGAAACTAAAAACAATAGTTCTTTGTTTCAAATACGATTTTCCTATTTGAATCTCCCTTCACTTACACGCGAACGATATGTCTTCGTAAATCTAGGTTTTTATCATTTGGTTTGCTGCATGATGAAATTTGTAGTCACAGACAAGTCATATTTTATAAACAAAAATTTAAATTATGATAGCAAAAAAAAAAATTCTTCCGATATTTAATAAAGTACTAACATAAGGAGAAAAAACCCTATCACAACAATGATGTTTCAGTTCATTATATAAAAATAGGTTACCGTAAAGTATTCTCTTTGCAGCGCATATAGAACAGCGAAATGCTTTGATGGTGCCGTGGGTTTTATTGGTGATTTGAATTTGGGGAGATTTAACTTTTCACTATTCCATGTCAGCTTACCTCATCCTTACCGAAGCATGAATGAGAGACCGACAAGGAATAGCGAAGAGGGTGATGGCGAACCATCAAGGAGGCAAAAAAAAATAATTAATTGCCCCTGGAGCAGGGTGCCCTAGAATTGGCCGTAAAGGCCCCTAGTCCGCTTATAGCGGAGCACCCTTTTATCCGACCCCGACGGATGCTGGTGTGCCGCTTTGCTAGCTCTACGCGGCTGGGGTGGGTCATTACAGAAATGGGGTGGATATGCTCCAAGAAAGAAAAGACTGCTACTTGTATTTCATCCGTCATACAAAGTAGTAACCGCAAAGTGCAAATTTACAAAAGGGATTTAAGGCCTAAGTTCGTAAAGAACCGCCATACTAAACTCTCAGGCATGAGCTGTTACCAGACTCAGCCGAGACGTGTCAACACACGTAAAGGAACCTGAAAAACGTTACTTTAAATTACGAGAGAAAAATAAATTGCCTTAATTTTTGTGCGGACCCAAGGCAAGGCACACAACCTCAGGCCCCTGATATCATTAGGGCCTTTACCCCCGATATAGGTGGGGTAACGCCACCCACTGAACTCGACATCAAAAATCGTCGAAATACCACTCCTAGAAAATTTAGTCCAGCCGGACCATTACGACATTTTCTCTATGACCAAGTTCTCATCGGACCGAGGCCCAATAACAAGACCAAATGCTTAGGTTTAGAACATCATCTTTAATAAATTGTTTTCTGTTTCTTAGGTAAAAGAAATTGGTTTAACACTAAACCTACCAGCACCGGTCAATTTGACCGGTAGCAAACTTTTGTAAAATTTACGCATATTTAAAACGTTATAATATGGTTATCAAACTATACGACTTTTCTTAAAATATGCATACAATATATTCTGCAGTACTGGCTTTAAATTTTATTTCCCTATTTCCAAGAAAAATTTGTTTTGTGCACTACCTACCGCTGCCGGTCAATTTGACCGCTGGTGAAAATACTTTTAGTATCAAGTACAATCTCAACTAGAGCAGTTCTAACGCGTTTTTATGTGATTTGGTTACGATTGCGTGTATGAAAAAGATAAAGTAAAGTATCCAAACTTGGGTATAATATATAACAGTGTAATATTTTGTGGTGAATATTTTCCGTCAAAATGTCGAAGCGTTTCAAAGTTACAAAGTACTTTGAAAAAATAACTGACATAGAAGAAGCGTGTTCAGTGTATGATGAATAAGAAATTTCCGAAACTGATCAATACATGGAAACAGATAAAGCGCTATTTACAACAAGTGAATTGGAGTCAAACAGCGAAAATGAAGAGGAGAATATTATAAATAAGCGTCCAGGTCAGAAAAGAACGAGATTTTTATCGACATTCGAAAGTGAGACAGATATAGAAGACCAATGCATCGAAACTGCAGTCGATGGAACTGTTTGGGAAGAAATAGCCGGAAGTATCAAACCCGGAAGGACACCAGCGCATACTACTTTTAAGGATGTGTCAGGTCCAACAGGATATGCTAAACGACATATAATGAAAGGAAAACTAACGACGGCATTTTCTCTGATCATAGATGACCGTATAATGCATCATATTATAAAAAGTACAGAAGAAGAAACATTTAGGGTGTTGGGGACAAAGTGGAAGCTAAGTGCAACAAAACTAAATGCATTTATTGCTGTGCTATATGCTATATTACTGAAATAATGAAATTCTTACGATTTGATAAGAAAAGCGAAAGAAGCCAGCGTTTACAAACTGATAAATTTGCTATGATATCTGCAATATGGGATCGATTTATTGAGAATTCACAAAACTGTTATAAACCTGGTAGATGCATTACAGTTGATGAGCAGTTGTTCCGTCAAAGACTAGGTGCAGATTTATCCAATATATGCCAAATATGCCAGATAAATTTGGAATAAAATTCTGGTTGGCGTGTGATGTCAATAGCAAGTATATAATAAATGGTTTTCCTTATTTGGGAAGGGCTGAAAGAAGAGATTATTCAATTCCACTTGGGGAGGTCATTGTTCTGAAGGAACGTAACAACAGATAATTTTTTCACGAGTGTATCATTAGCCAAAAAGCTACTTACAAAATACCACAATTGTTGAGACAATCGGTGGAAGTAAAAGAGAATTGCCAAAGTTAGCCATAGAACGAAAAGATAAAATGACTCGGTTTTCAAGCAAATTGTATAAATCAAATGACATTGCTCTTACAGTGTATAAAAGTAAACCAAAAAAAAGTTATTACCTGAAGTTCCTTGCATAAGTCAATAGAAATCGAAAAAAGTAACAAAAGCATATCGGAAACAATTAGGCTTTATATTGGTACAAAATTTGGTGTAGATGTGGCGGACCAGATGGCAAGGAAATACAGTGTGAAGTTGAAAAGTTGTAGGTGGCCAGTTCAGGTTTTTTTCAACATATTGGATCTAGCTGGAATAAATGCCTGGGTTTTGTATAGAAAACTACGGAACTAATTTTCGAGGCAGGCATTTTTATTCCAATTAGCTTCAGAGCTTGGTGCTTCACATGAAAAATCACGGGAAGGAAAAACTTCACTAACATCGTCCACAAACTCAAATTCTTTCGGACGCAAAACTTGCCAAATTAAATTTTGTAGAGATAATAAAACTACGAAAATCTGTTCAAAGTGTGAAAAATATGTGTGCGGCAAATGTACATTTCATAATAAAATAATATGTATTAAATGCAGTGAAACCGAATAAGATAAATGTTTATCAACAAGAATAAAAGCTTTATTTTTTTACATATATCATTTTTGATAGGAATAATTTTTAGGTTTGGTTTCTTGTATAGAAAAATGAAGTTTTAGTTTCTTAAGTTTATAAATGAAATTATATAAAAATAAATTTAAACGAAATTTCATGAAAATTCTCTATTTTAGTTTATATTCAGTAATAAATCAACCATTATATGCGTTAAATGTCAAAATCGAAAATTCTTTAATTACCGGTCAATTTGACCCAGCGTGGTAGGAATAGGTATACAACAACTGTCGGTAGGTTTAGTGTTAATGATATATATTATTTTTTCTTGTCCTTAAATCTAAAGGCCTTTTACAAGTTTGAGGTTTTTGTTTTTTTTTCTATATTTCAATATTATCGAGAAACGATATTTTCATGAGTGAAGCAAAGCGAAGGGTAAACGATCTTCAGTGAAAGTTAATAATAAAATGAACATTAGCGTCTCATTAAATTTATATAAAAAAAAACTGTTGTGTCATTCTGACGCAAACAATAGTTTCAAATAAAACATATTCAATAGTTTTAATTTAGTTTACGCATACATGCAAACCTAGCCTACAATGCAGCAGATCCATATACTGAAATAAAGTTTTTTTCGTCCCTTTGACATTTTTTTTCTTTATGTCCAGATGTATTTTATTTTTATTATTTGTGAAATAAAAAAACTAATAGTATTTTAGCAATATACCAACTATTATCAAATGTGGCGAGTGAAATAAGCTCACGATACAAGTTATATCTTAATTTCAATAGCATCACGTATTGCCTATAGTTACTTCCTCATGCTATTCATTTTTCTGCTGGACTTACATCCTCCAAATTTGAATTTAATGTTTATGTATCATTTAAGAGTAATTCTAAATGAAATATTCTTCTCAACACGTCGTCGTTGTCTTAGAAGTGATGCGTTAGACATATCCAGGGCGGCGGGATACGTTTATTTTCACCGACTGAGTTATTGATCATCAAAAAATTTCCGTCTTGTATCGAACCTCCCCCACAACTTCACCCATTTAGCCTCAACATCAAAGTACACGCATCGTGTATATTAGCTACTCAAGGTAGCATTTAGTAGTAAAATTAAGTGTGCTCACTTACCCCATCACAAGTTGCCTGGGTTCATTCCTGCACGTTCCAAAAGGATTAATGTGAATTGCTAAAACTTACTGCGCCTGATGCCTTTTCATCCCAGCTGGTACTTTAGTTATTTGTAGACCAGCGGCACTTTTATCCGTAATACAGCCGTTCGCCGCTCGAACCTGGCCCTGGTTTTAGAGAGATTGTCATCTTGCAAAGTGATTGCGTCCCACTTCGCATTAATCGACGCCGCATTCATAACATTCCTTCAACGTTCGACGCTACCGTACACCAGACAACTCATCCCGAGCCATAACTCAAAGGTTACGCGAGACACTGCGAAGCAATCAAGCACAAGACGTAGTAACTATATGGACCACTATCTGATCTTTCGAGCTACGAAAGACAACAGCACAACTGAGGAATTCCAAAAGAGATTCCCGTCCACGAAATATCACTCAACTTTGCTTCAACAAAAGCTATGTACTTTCACTTGGGCTCGATCTGCGTTTCAGCAGCAAGACTATTACACCCTATCAAACCTCAAATGCGCCGATCTCGCGAGCGATCTAGTCCGCGTGAACTTCTTAAACCCGGATCCTCCCGGAAAACTCCTCTTCAATAAACCTGTATCGAAAGTTCATCACTACCGAACATCAGCCAAAGTACCAACTTTTCGCCGAAAAGATACTCTCGGATTTCGCTGCCGAACAAAACTAAATCAAACACTTCTTATTGATCTTCAAATGACGAATTCCCGGTCGAGTTTTAATTTTTTTTCCCCCTCACAATTCGTTCGAATTCTTTTTTTTCAACAACCTTGCACCTCAAATATACACTTGAACACAGAAATGTATCTTTAAACACATTAGCGGAAAACTCCGATACGACCAACTCAAACGCGAGCTACTAAAACTCCGATTTTAGTTTATCTTTTAAATCTGCGATAATACTTCGCACTGTCCGCCTTTCCGACGTATTCCAAGCGTTTAGGAAAAATCCTCCGTTTCGAAAGTTGACACTAATTACAAGAGGAAAGAAACACCGAAACTGTCTCGAGCGCGACTTCTACAATATCCACCGATTAAAATGTTTTTAAAACTTCTTCCGACGTCCATATCCACAATCAATCACATGATCCAAACCGATCGACTCTCTGATTGCAACTCCCATATCTCTGCCCAGCCAAGCAATTTTCTGGCGATTTGATTTCGTTCAGGTTCCAAGAATTTTCTCGGAAACTTATTGCTTGTGCTTGGTCGCATGAACGTTTTCCCACGTTCAGCATTAGCGACATTCCTTAGATGGGGTCCGAGCATTGAATCCATGTTGTTGTTAGTGGTTTTTTCATGCCGGGCAAGAAAAAAAAAATCGTCCTTGTGAATATTATGAGGCGCGGCGGTTCGAAATTTCATCCAATTCCAACAACAACAATTTCGGGGTTTCGAGCTCATTGCCAGTAATTAATATTAGCTGGGAATGAGCTCCGGAAATACCAAAGTCTTGTTGTTATTGGATTTGGTAGAATTTCCGAGCCGATGGCGTTTTGATAGTAATTATGGGGAAAATGGAATATTGACGGTTAAAGAGGCATATGCGTGTTGAGATGCATATGCGAATTAGGGGATGTATGCATGTTGGATTTGCATATTATGATATGGGTATATATGCATTTTGAGATGCATATGTGAATTAAAGTATATATGCATATGGGATTTGCATATGTGGGAAAGGGTACATATGCATGCTGAGATGCATATGCGAATCGGGGTAGGTATGCATATTGCATTTGCATAGGTGCCTAAGGGTACCTTTACACGTGACCATGCACAGGCCGAGCACATGTCGCCGAGGGGATTCTGGTAGGCGAATACCACAGTTTCGAAACGCCTCTGGCTCTTAAGCGCACTAGAACTTGCAGTATCACGTACCGGACATTTCAAAGCTTCCTGAGAAATTGAACGGTGACCAGTTTCATGAAAAGAGGCCACACAGTCTTCTAGTTTCACATCCAGAGTTAAATTTACCACGTGAGCAAATACTTGTCCAATCTAATTTCATTCTACTTTACTCCTAAATAATTTTTCATGCGCCACAAAACCAAATAAATCAAGCGTTAGCTACTAATTTCAGACACATTTCCCGTTTCTAAAGTCGAAATCGAATGGTCAGCTGTCATTCTGCATCCGCGTTCTGCCTATTATTTCATAGTATTCTCGCTACTCGTCAGCAATGGCCTGAGTTTGCCTATGCTTCGTTTGGTAGTAAACTCGTTTCTAACGCGCTCAAGCCGATGTTTCCAATTTCACGTTGAAATCATTGGATGCAAAGCTCGCTTCATCGGGGGAAAAAAAAGGCAAATAATCGTTCAAAATTGTCCCTGCGACTGAATTTTCATACTCTTTCGGTTACATCGATCGCCATGCATTGAGAGTTCACGGTGCTAGTGATTTTTCTGTGATTGGCTTTAATAGGGACCATCATACTACAAACTTCATACAAATGACTTGGTTTCGATGATAAGCAGTCAAGATATTTACGCGGAATCACGATCGAGCATTTGCCGCAATCACATCCTCAGCATCATCGTTGCATACATGCGGCTCTGGCTGTTTTCACCTTCAATCTCGAATAACTCATCTTGACGTTGTGACAGACAAACAATGTACCTGAGACGTTTCGCCAGAAAGGAAGAGAAAAGTAATACAATTTCCACGTTTAATACAAAAGCACGGCCGTATATTCAAAAATGTAATTAGATCAAAATAAATTAAACATTTACTCGCAACCAAAAGGCTTTTCATTTCGATGTCGTCGCATATGTGTTTCCAGTGCATGCTTGTACTTGAACGAATTCCCGCAAAGTTCACAAATATGCAAGGCTTTCTCTCCTTTACTACGCGGTTGTCTCCGGCCACTGCTCCTTCTCGGCCTACTACTCTTTTTCGCTGTATTAGTTGCCTCGAATTGATTCGATTCCCAAATAGTGAAGTCGCTAATTTCTTCAACACTAACTTCCGATATCTGGTATTGTATTATTTCATCCTAAAAGAAATAACGTCAATAGTATAATGAAACATAACCAAACGGAATTCTTCGACTTACTGTCGGTTCAAAACTATTATCATCATAATCTTCCGCTATGATATCATCTACGAACAAATCATGTTTCACTTCAATAGGGAACGGATCTTCAAGAGTGTCTCCGACTTCGATTGGCGGCGGATCCGAGTTTCGCATTCGTTTAACATTTAGTCCTGCCGGTGGTTCATATTTGTAGACTTTTCCTTTACCGGAACACACTACATAATTATTGACCACATCACCGTTTGTGAATGCTTCCAGGACAGCATTGGAACTTTCGCATTTGCTCCGAAATTTGTAGGCAGCATTTAATTCGACATCGGCTTTGTCAATTTTAATCTGACAGATGGGATATATAATATCCCCATGTTTTGCCGAAAGTCATACTAAATGTCCCATCAGCTGAAGCTGTTGTTCGGGACTGTACAAGTATCGGATTTCTGTACCTTATGCTTTGGTGATGCCCTAATGGTCGAAAAAATCACGT
Organism: Nemotelus pantherinus; assembly: GCA_963978885.1. Classification (NCBI taxonomy): domain Eukaryota; kingdom Metazoa; phylum Arthropoda; class Insecta; order Diptera; family Stratiomyidae; genus Nemotelus; species Nemotelus pantherinus. Next base: position 40,633,508 of record OZ022264.1, read on the forward strand.
GGAAATGGAAGTTTTGGAAAGGAACCGCTCTAGCGGTACCGTGAAAATTTTTTCAAAAGGTTGAAAAGGGGATTTGGTGCTTCTTGGTTGAAAAGTGAAAGTGTGCGGAGGTTATTTTGTTGAAAACGAAATGAAGCTGAGAGCAAGTAATAAAAAAAAAAGTTTGAAAAGATAAGATCGCGCACATAAAAGTTAATTGAAGCAGATTAAAGCCGAGACTTTTTTTTTCTTTGTGAAATAAATTGTGTATGAAGGAAAGCGACTTTTGGGGGAACGTCGAGAAGTTCGGACATATTGAAGACAATCTATAAATTTTTCGAAACTATAAGGGCAAAAAAAAGATAGATTGCAGAACAAAAATTAAATTGGTGGTGAAGCAGCGAAAATTTTGGGAATTGAAGATATTGACGAACAAAACTTAAATTGATGGTGGCGTTCCTGAATGTACCTGAATCCTTATATGTATACAAAAAGTATAGTGCACCAGGCGTGTTGGAATCCAATAACGAAGCCAGAAAGAAATAGTACGAGAAAACAAGGCGGAAAGATTGCTGAATCGATGACGGACCGAGGAACTGGAAACAAGTATTGTATGGGCAAGATAAGTACTACATGTTGGTATAGTGAATGTTTCGACTTGCGGATAATTCAATAGTACAAAAATTACAAAATGTTAATGGTTATAATTCTCGATAATTTAAATAGAGAAGAGAAAATAAAAACGGAAAATTTAGCGAAAGATGAGTTATAATTCTGTTTGATTCTAAAGATTATTAATTAAATTGAATTTGAAAATAATAAGAAAGTAATTATACCAAATACAAAAAAAAGAATGAAAAATCGAACAGCAATATTATAAACTATAAATTTAATAATTGCTAATGATAAATCTTTGGTGTGGGTGTTGTATGTAATTGATTTTCCTTCTCTTTTCTTGCTGCCATTTTGTAGCGGAAATGTGGTTGGGATGGCCTTAGCACAACTTAGAACCAGACCGAAGTCCAGAACCACGAGTGCTAAGGTCAGAAAGTGGAATGGCTAATGCCATTCAAGAGGCAAAAAAAAAAAGAATTGCCCCGAGAGCAGGGTGCGCTAGAAATGGCCGTGAAGGCCCCTCGTCCGCATTGGCGGAGCACCCTTTAACCAACCCCGACGGATGCTGGGGTGCCGCTTTGCTAGCTCGCTGCGGCTGTGGTGGGTTCTTGACAAAATGGGGTTGATTTGCTCTCAAAGAAACGGGATGCTACGTGATATTCATCCGTCATGAATTCGTAGCCGCAAACTGGTATATAAAATATACCCAGGGACAAAAGAGGTCATAGTTCCGTAAAGGAAACCACCCATGGCTCTGCAACATGGGCTGACTAAGCAGACCCAGTGCTCGTGACAAAGCACGGAGCCAGAAAATTGAAAAATCTAAACGGGAAAACAGGAAAACGCGCTACCTCTCTTTTCAGAGGAACCCGGGCGAGGCAGACAGCCCCGGGCCCCCGATGGTAGTGGAGCCCTGACCCCGATGGTCTGGGGTCCTCCACCCTCTGATACTGGCCATAAAAATTCCAAAAATTCAGAAATCTAACAAAAACCACTGAAACTACTCTATATATGGCCAGCATCCCTCCCTTTAAAGAAAAGCTGAAAATGCTGAAATTCACTCATTGGCCAGCCAGGCCTTGCGCGGACCCTGAAAAGAAGAAAGAACTTCTTGGGCTTACGCCCAATAAGAAGGCCAGGATTTAAGGTTTAACAAAACATAGTTGACTTATTCATTAAGGAGAAAGAACTGCTTACAAATCTGATTTTTAATGATTTTTCCAAAATCTTAGCGGAATACCAATTCATGCTAACAACATCGACTCAATACTAAGTCCTATCAAGTTGAAATTTGGCGCCAAATCTCCCCTCGGAAAAGCAATATAATAGTATTTGAAATTCATTCGGTATATAGTTTTAGATCATTAATATAGATATATGAATTACTTATACAAGTGTGTATATAACACGTAAAACTTCCGATCTATATGAAGCAAAAATAAAGTTGCCATAAAAATTATGTCAAACCTAAATGGGAAGCAACACTTTTGTCTTCGTAAATCCTTATTGTGATATCCAACTAATACGAGCTGGTCAATGTGGTTTTTAAGAAATCTAAATTATTAAAATAGATAATCCCTAGTCGCATTCAAAGTGACTGCAACATAAATAAAACGTAGAACCAATGCTATTTCTCGCAATTTAAAGTCCGAATAAACATCAATATAAATCAAATAACCGTGTAAGAATTTGTTGCGGAACAGCTGTGAACAGCCGCCACTACAACAGAAATTTTAACCTGACCTGCTACCCTCGCGTGACTTTGTGTGTCGGCTAGCCACCGATGTCGTGGGTGGTTTGAGGGGGCAGGTCAAGCCCTAGCTGGGTCACGCATAACTAGACATAATCACAAAAAAAAAAGAAAAAAAAAACAAACAAGGGGGAAAAAAAGGAGCCCACTTCAAAACATGGCTTCCCTGAACCTATTTAAATGGATTTACCAATCCATTAACAACTTTGCCATTTCGTAAAGAAACTTGATCCAACAAAAGAAGGAAAAAAAAATCAGGCAAAACAAATTTCAAAATAAATTATATATTTAAATCAGTAACTAAATAAATATCTTAAAAAAAACTCAACAACCAAATCAAACAAGATTTAAAAAAAAAATATATCAAAATAGAAAAAAAATTAACACAATTTCAATAAACCATTCATTAAAATAAATTCAAATTATGTAAGAAAATAATGCTAAATATTGTTACACTTACCAGTACATTCCGGACGACGGTCGACCGTGTTCTGGAAACACTGCAAAAATTATTTCTTCTTCTTTTAATTAACACCAACTCAATTGTATTCAAATGTTAATATTGTTGAAACTCGTAATGACGTTAAATATACATTAAAAATGTATGACTTTTGAGTTTCTTTGTTCAATGAATTTAGTTCAAATTTCAGCAAATTTCAAATTAGCAATTAATCTTAAGGTAGAACTATAATGCAATTAAGTGAGCTTTAAGTAGCTTAAGTGACAGTACGGTTGCATAGAAATCAAGCGGCATACCCATAATGTACTTATCTGCCGTTTCGTTAAGTTTCGTTCAATTCGGGCCACTTAAGTGGCCTACGACTGGGACCGTACATCAATTAAGTAAATTTGACAAGAGGTTTGCGTACCGACTACAACCAATAGAAGCATGGCAGAAGGCACGTAAAATATTTGAATATGTTTTCGTGGATCGCTTGGTATTTTTGCAGGAGGTAGAAGTAATGATCGTTCGTATGCGGTATTGTAGACGCAATAATAGGTATGTGAAATATTTGAATATTTTAGGTCTGTTCGCGTACTTTCAGTCACAGAATTTTACTGAATTTTCCTGAATCATGTGGTGGGGGACATTCATGAGAAGTAAAAAAACGCTCACATTGCATATCCTGAAAATTGACAAACAAAAGTGTAAGTTGTCGGTTTTCAGGAGAACAATAATGATTATAAAGTCATCCTAAGCGGTGATAAATTATCGTCACAAAAATATTCGTCCTTCATAATATTATAACATTAGGCCAAAAACCGTTTGACAGTTTTCAGTATTTTTAAGTAGCTCAGACCCTACTGAAAAAGTGGAAATTTTCCATTTTCAGTAAAATGGAGTTCAAAAACGGCTTCATTGCAATTAATTGCAATTAATCGTGGTACGCGAACATACCTTTCATTGTTAAACGGTTCATTGACAGTTTACAGTATAGGAAGTAGTAATTAGATGTCTCGAATATGATTCTGCGCGACATTGTAAACAGAATAACCGGTATCTAAAATATTTTTTCGTCGATCACATAAATGCTATTTTTACAGGAGGTAGGAATAATGAGTTTCAAACATAATTTCAAAGAGAAAACGCGTTGAACAACATACGAAATAATAAATTATGTAGCAGTTTATTTACTTGTATCTTGAAATTACTTACTTTTAAAAATACAAGTACATAAACTACTTAAAATGCCGTCTCACAGCTTTTTTCATTCAAAGAATAACCACACACCATGCTTCAGCTGTCCACTATTGAATATTAAACTTCAGCAGTAAAGACCTTGTTGATTAAATATATTCCGGTCGCATACCAATATTGCTCAAAAAACATTTCTTTCGTACACTTATTTGAATATAAGCACAAATTAAGAGCCTGCACCAAGCCCATCTTTATAGATCTAATAATCTACAGCAAAGTGCTGAGGCTCAGCTCAGCTACAATTTTCTACGATTTCTTGCAACAGAGCTAGCAGGCTACGAAGACAACTATATTGCAATTGCAGCAAAAATCTATTCAAATATATTGCGTAAACGCTCACATCAGTTCATCTCATATGCCTCCAAATTCAAATTCATATTCGCCACTCTGACGGCAGCTTCATGAACCTTCACTTAATTCTATTATGGGCAAATTAACCGATCGACTTCAATTGAGTGAATTTTCGTTCAGTTTCAGCGCTCACTTAAGTTCACTTAATTGCATTATAGTTCTACCTTTAATCTCAATTTAAGATTGTTGGACCAAAAAAAAATTTAAAATTTTATTCGGCTCCTATTCTCGTTTCATTGGCCATATCAAAAGCGTCGTAATCCTACTGTATGCGGCTCACTTCTCCAAATATGTATATCGAAATATACATGCGATCCAATAATCAATATTATACATTCCCTCCGTTAATTCTCCCAATTGGGTACCAAACCCGATCATCGAATCAGTTGTGCGATTCACAGAAGCGTTCTTCTGCCAATTTCCAAATTGTTCGGTAAGGGTAATACAAATTGAACTCATGGGTAACACTTCGCAATCGCGGCACAGAGAAAAGCCGAGTCACAAAAGACAAAATGGCACCAATCAGTAGAATCCCCCAATTTCACTAGTTATTCCTTTTCTATAAATTCAATCATGTTCAATCACGACACTGTTTTACGTCACGTAGCTATCAACTTTTCTGTTCAGTTACTTTAACATTTCGATGATCCGCTACACCGTTCAAAGACTGTGAAATCCACTCCTTCAAATTTCACTAAACTACAGCACGCTAATCGTCTTTTCTAGCCAATGATTGTCCAGAATTTCGCACGCACGCACAAACTGCAGTTATGGCTTTCATTTTTATCTATACTTTCTTTAGAAACTCGCGAAATATCTTTTTTTCTTATTATTTCTGTGGCAAGGGTCACACAATTGTTGGTTCGTAAAAACTGTTCCTCCAAACCACACTTCAATGCACTCTTCTCTGCCAATCTTCAACCTTCACGACAACGACACCACGGTTCTTTCACCCTAATTCCTCAATCCGCCTTCCGTTCAAAAATTTTTCTTTCACACTCCCCAATTCAATTAGACGAACACCTTCAATTCTTCAATTTGCTTCCCGCTCAAATTTTCTTTACACTCCAACTTTCACGATCCAGTGTCCAAGACAAAAATCCAAAAACCTCCTCCACCAACGATTCATGAAAACCCAATCCCATCCTCCTCGCACAACAGCCAAAATCTCCCACTTTCTCGGTGCAGCGCTAAAACCCAAAACTTTTCAGGTTCAGCGCCAAAATCCAACTCCCTGTCCCCAGCAAAAAGTCACGCCAACCAGCCAGTTCAGTTTCCAGCTGATCCCGTTGCCGCCATCTCCCGCAACAACTTATCTCCCCAGCAAGCATCACCCGAACAACAAGCCATGCAGTTCAAATGCACTCAGGTCTTGATTGCATTTGAACTGCACCGCTTCATTGTTGTTGTTTTTTTTTCAGTATTTAGGTGATGCTTGCAGAGCAACAACAGCTCGTTTTGTTTTTATACAGGCAATGCAATTCGAATGCCATTAGATGTCAATAACATTAATTGAGTGCAATGACATTCGAATTGCACCGCCTGACTGTTTTGTTTTGTTTTTTTTTTTTTTTTATATAAACTACTGTGAGTGGCGGCAAACAGCTGTCCGTAACAAATTCGGGTGGAAATCAACTGCTTATGATTAAAATTACTAACTTAGAGTTTGATAATTCAATAAATTGATTAAGTAAATCCCTTCTGTGACAATTTTTCTTACACATAAAAACCTCGCCAAGCTTCGAAATAACCCTGAGTATAAATTTTCAACTCAGTTCACATAAAAAAAAAAATACTATCAAACAATCATTTTGATAAATGATACGATAATATCTAACAACCCAAACTGTACATAAAATTTATCTTGTTGAAAACAACATGCAAATTAATCAAAATAACAAAATATTTCAGATTGAATATTTGTCATGTTTTCGGACATATTCGACATATTGGCGCTGCTATATATTCCGGACATAAAAACGAAATGAAGGCCTAATTTCACGGTTGTTTGGATTCACATTATATAAGTCATCAAAATCGTTGCCTCAACTTTTCTCTAAATATTTTTGGTAACAATTTTAAAAATAGTATGTCGTAGCAATAAAGTTCTATTGATGATCCTTATTAAAATTGTTGGACAATAATAGTACGGTGTGTTTAAGTTGTTGCGATGCATGAACTATCTTCGTTCCCTCGATCATTTTCTAGTCATCAGCGAATGCGCCTAAGTATATACTAGAAGTCTGCTCATACCTGTTACGATGTCTTATCACTTTTCGTTCGCTTTAGCTGTGCAAATCTATTTATGATGATCTCGTTCTGGAACATTTTTTTTGTTTTTTTTGAATAATGAAATTTCCGGGCTAGTATTGCTAGTTCGATGCTTGGACATTTCTTGAATAATGTTGTTTGTATTTTGACGATATCCGTTATTTAACTCTGACGCTCGCTATCTGCTTCCAAGAACCTCATAACGGAGTGAAATCATTGTAATATTTGGAGATATAAAAGTTTAGAGCATTATCACGCTACGAAAGCTAGACGCTTTTCACCCTTCCAGCCGTCCACCCGTAGCTACAATTCTCATCCGATCGACCAAGATCCGCTTTCAAATCAATACAATTCTGCATAAGTGCACCCGCAGCGCAGTTCTTTGTCTTTTTAGAGATGCACGTATCACTTTCACGCGCACTCCTCAATCCATGTCGACAATGCAGTTTGCTATTCATACTCGAATATGATATTCCATCCAAGGTCAACGAATATGAACGAACGCAAGATCGAATGGCGGCACAATCGTTTCAACTTTGCTCACACACTTTCATTTCCACAATTTACACAGTTCACTCTAAGCAAATCGATCTTCCCACGACTTCACAAATATCTCTGGGACACCGAATTGTAATATGTACTTTCGCCGAAGTTTTCGATATTCCAAATTTAAAAAAATCCTTCTTATTCGATATACTAGCCAAGCCAGTACCGAATATATGTCGCTATTGTTTGCTTTTCCCTTCTTTTTCTCAATCCCAACCAGCAAGCACGTGAGAATGCACAACACAAATCCGCAAGGTGGAAGACACTAGGATTTCGCGCGCGTTCATCTTATGCTTAGCTACAACGCTAATAGTCAATTATGGACTGCAGCCAATTAAAAGTAATTAAAATTCACTCGATTTAACTTGAGCTTTCCTAGAGCTCCCGCCGCCACGACGGTAAAAGCGACTGCGCGTCGCTACGACTTCCAACCGACTGTCCCGATATTGAGCACTCCAGCTCGCAATCGCGATCGAAACGCAAAACAGAATCCCGTTGTTTCATGAATTCAATAATAAGGTCGCCGGGGACTTGCGGGACTTTATTTTTGTGCAAATTGAAATGCGTTTTCAATTTGTAATTGTTGTAGCGTCTCCGAGCACATACAGTGTGTGTCGGAAGGATATGTCCAGTAATTTTTGAATAAATAAAAATAAAAAAAATTACTGGATGCTACAATTTATTTGAATTATTATTTCTTTATTTATTTGAATTATTATTTCTTTATTTATTTGAATTATTATTTATATGATTTTCATTTTATTTTACATTATCATTTGGAATGTTAAAATCGGTGTAACCCGATTCCGGCCGGAATTGGGTGAAATTGAAGCTCACCCCAAAGAAATAAACATAGATTGTCATATTTCACTTCTTAGATTGTCATATTTCACTTCTTATTGAATTCATTTATGCTGGATTTGTTATTGCACATTTTGAATGAAAAATATAATTTCGAAAACAATAAATGAATAGTATTATTATGACCGCGTAAATTAACCCTGATAGATAATGATTCCGACGTGAAATCTCCGCTGTCCTTCTCCTTATAATGTGTGTCCTTGTGTTGTGTCGTTTGCGTACGTAGCATGAAGGATCATGGACCCCAAATGCCCACGACCAGACTGAGCTAGTCGGCGGGGCAACGCACGCAGGGGATGATTCTCCATGATCACTTAATTCAAATTATGCTGCACTGACGACGGCTCGGCAGAGTTGGGTCAGCTGCAACAACGTCTTTACTCTCGTTCCCATCGTGCTTTTCTGCTAGGCTGGTGGTAACAGCTCCGGTCTATACATTAATTGCATCTCATTCTAGCGCAACGATTAGACGTTAAAGCGAACCAGACTTCTGATAAGCACGTGATGCTTCGCGAATACTTTCGGTCTGTGATTTACTTCACTAGAACATCAAATCCCAATTTAAATGTCCTTTCACTCAAATTCTCTATTCAACCAAACATACGTATGGCGATTAACCGTCAGAACTGCTTAACCAGACACAATCAAGGGCTTCACAAGATTCCGCTGTATATGTAACTTAACTTTATCCGCTCGCCACCTGTTCTCACATGCTAGGTGATATACTAGGCTACGGTAATATGTCGCGCACAAATTCCATTGCAAACAGTGCACAGCTAACATTGGTTGGAAATGCACCTTGGACCACGACAGATCGGGATACTTTTTAACTCGAAATTCTATTAGAAACTGAAGAACAATGGCGACCGAACGTATTCCGTCGTATTTTCATTTTCTCGCCCCGACAGTACACGCGTAGACTCGAGTCATCACTCAAATGCAATAGTGAAAACATCTCCACATTTCACCATAGCCGAAAAATTTTATACGCGTTCTCGCGTCGACGAGCACACAAAACACCCATTAGTAATGTGCATTAAACAATCAATTCACCGCACTCAAGCAACAACGTCGACCGACCCGTTTTTGTTCGATTTCGATCCTCCCATAATTTCCCAGCGACCCGCCACTCGCCACAACGAACTCACAAAGACTCACGAGCACTGATTTGATACTCGAGGCGAAGGAAAAATCCCGTTACCGGTTTTTACTTTCGACTCGAGCATCAAGTCAGGCAATGCCAAATCGGACTAACGGCAACGTATTATTTTTCAAATCGAACAACAAGTTATCGTTAGTCTGATTGAAAAATGTAGCAATTTCGAGCACGGTACAGTGTGCGTCGAAATAGTTAGTCCAGTAATTTCGCTTGAAATTACTGGGTGCTACAAGGCCAATAATTGAAAAAGCTTCCTCGTCCATATGCAGCCATTCACTTTTCGAATTTTCGTTCAGCCGGTATTGAAGGTTGCATAGGTTCTCCTTTTTCAGCAACAATTCCATTTTAAATTTCCAGTTCATATAATTGCTATTTTTCAATTTCGCGAACTTTGTCTTGCAGTCAGCCATACTGAACACTTAAGTTGCACTTCAACTATCGAGAACTATTTTATTTGTACAACGTTGCCTGGGCCCATAACCTGTTGGTTAATTCAAGTGTCTTTATTTGAACACGGTTAGCTTAAGACTACAATACATGTCAATTTTTGTGTACTATCATAGCTCAATTACAGTTCAAAAGAACTAGACTCAATTATAGAACATGACTATGACAATGATTCAAAATTCAATACCACACTGGAATAACCGGTTCTCGTCCGATCACCGAAGTTAAGCAGTGTTGGGCCGGTTAGTACCTAGATGGGAGACCACTTGGGAACACCGCGTGTCGTTGGAACGTAAAACTTTGTGCTATCCCTTATACCAGCAAACCAGTTGTCTGGGAATCACTATGAAAAAAAAAAATTATCAACGTAAATAAGACTAATACTAGATTTCGACAACGTTCCACTTTTCTCTGCGGTTGTGCTGTCCGATTGCATCTTCTTGGATTCCACAAAAGATCGCGTTGCCTCGTAAAACCCTGTTGGGTTCGGCCAATTAAGTGTGCTCTTACAAACAATTGTTTTTTCTTATAATCACGAGAATACTTTTAATAGCTAGCTTAAATCCTGACTTTTTAGACAAATTTTAGGGCATACTGAGCCCATAACCTAATAAAACAACGTGTTCTCTTTGAAACCGATGACGAACAAAACCTTTATTTCAATTAGTGTTGCCAACAGATAACTGTAGTGAAACTGTGATTGGGGAGAGTGTCTAACCTCAGCCCAACTCAGAACCAGACCGAAGTCCGGAACCAAGATGGCCAAGGTCCAGCAGAAGGGGGAATGGCTTATGCCATTCAAGAGGCAAAACAAAAAAAAAAAAGAATTGCCCCGAGAGCAGGGTGCCCTAGAAATGGCCGTGAAGGCTCCTTGTCCGCATTAGCGGAGCACCCTTTAACCAACCCCGACGGGTGCTGGTTTGCCGCTTTGCTAGCTCGCTGCGGCTGGGGTGGGTTCATGAAATAATGGGGATGGTTGGCTCTCTAGAGAAACGTGATGCTACTTATTATTCATTCGTCATGAATACGTAGCCGCAAACTGGTATATAAAAATACCCCGGGACAAAAGGGGGCATAATTCCGTAAAGGAAACCACCCATGGCTCTGCAACATGGGCTGACTAAGCAGACCCAGTGCTCGTGACAACGCACGGAGCCAGAAAATTGAAAATCTAAAAAGGAAGAAGAAAAAAACGCTGCCTCTCTCTTCAGAGGAACCCGGGTGAGGCAGACAGCCCCGGGCCCCCGATGGTGGCGGAGCCCTGACCCCGATGGTCTGGGGTCCTCCACCCGCTGATACTGGCCATAATATCAAGAAAATTCAAAAAAATCTACATAAAAAACTGAACTATTATGTGTGGCCAGTATCCCGCCCTTGAAAGAAATCTGAAAATCATGAAAAAACTAACTATTTCATTTTTATCGGCCAGCCAGGCCACGCGCGGACCCTGAAATAGAAGAAAGAACTTCTCGGGCTTTTGCCCAATAAGAAGGCCTGAGGGTTTCCACTTAACAATTCATTATTATTATTTCCATTTTTCTTTAAGACGCTTTCATAAACGATTTACAGGTACATGTCATTTTACAATGCTTGCTCTTTTAATTGAAATATAATTTTTTTCACCGATAGATGGGGATCGCATGCAAATTTGTGACCTATAAAATTATCTTCTAGGCAATTAAACTCCCTCATACGAAGGAGTTTATTACATGTTTTGTTTTGTATGTTATACATGTTGATCGCGCTTGTTTCTGCTTCTGATTTCTCTTAGTATATACACAATATGTTTACCCTCCTTTTATCGTGTTTAATGAATTACTTGTGTATTAATTTGGACGAGGGCTTTCTTTTACCATTGGTTTCATAAATTCACACGCATGGCGTTTGTTGCTGTGGAATTATTTAGCACTTTTCTAATTTTGTTCTTTAAACCGATATCCTTCCCACAAAAAATCATAAAAAAACTTAGGTGTTTTCTGTGTTCGGCACTGATATTCTAATTACTTTTAACTCGCGCGATCAATTCGTGGCAAATTCTAGGTATCTGTTTGTTTTTCGCCACACCTTTCTCATTACATTTTGGTTTAAACGCACTTTCACAATAAATCTTCGATTGTCCGTCCAAAGTCATTTCATTCGAATATTCGTAAGCATTCATACTTCATTTGCGTTCCAAACTTTACCCATATATCATTCGTAAAGTAAAAATAATAAAAAAAACGTTGCATCCATTCACGTTCGCACACGCAAACTACACACAAACACACCCGCACAAATTATTTCCGCTCGTATTCATGCGCACTGACGCATTTTTAGCACTTAACTACTTATTTCGGAGACATTTTTCTTTTTTTTTTCATTTAAATTGTTCCTAAGACGTAATAAGTTTGATTCAATTTTAAATTTACTTAATATGATTCCATTACTATGGCGCCATGAGTTCTGCATTACTTAAATATCTTAATTACTCTCCGTGCCACCATCGTTTACCGACGATCCCACTGCACTCCGCACATTTTCAGCCGTCAAAGACTCATCACTACAAACAAACTTCCAATGTGAGACTCCCCTCACTTTGATGGAATTCACAGTTTTATGCGTCGCGTGGGTGTTCTTTGCACTCGGAGAACTAACGTAAATGGCGAAATATTATACCGCGTTGGTCACAGCAATCAGTTGACAGTATATTTTTTTTCTTCTTTCCCGAAATTATCAACTAAAATTCGTGGCGAACACACGTCCCTTTACCACTTATGACGGTGCCCTAGAAATGGCCGTGAAGGCCCCTCGTCCGCATTAGCGGAGCACCCTTTAACCAACCCCGACGGATGCTGGTTTGCCGCTTTGCTAGCTCGCTGCGGCTGGGGTGGGTTCATGAAATAATGGGGATGGTTGGCTCTCTAGAGAAACGTGATGCTACTTATTATTCATCCGTCATGAATACGTAGCCGGAAACTGGTATATAAAAATACCCAGGGACAAAAAGGGGCATAATTCCGTAAAGGAAACCACCCATTGCTCTGCGACATGGGCTGACTAAGCAGACCCAGTGCGCGTGACAAGCACGGAGCCAGAAAAATTGAAGTCTGAAAAAGGAAGAAGGGAAAAACACTGCCTCTCTTTTCAGAGGAACCCGGGTGAGGCAGACAGCCCCGGGCCCCCGATGGTAGTGGAGCCCTGACCCCGATGGTCTGGGGTCCTCCACCCTCTGATACTGGCCATAATATCAAAAAATTCAAAAATCTAAATTTACATAAAAAACAACCAGAAACTACAAGGTATGGCCAGTATCCCTCCCTTTAAAGTGCTGAAAATCACCAAAAACACTACATTATCGGCCAGCCAGGCCTTGCGCGGACCCTGAAACAAGAAAGAGAACTTCCCGGGCTGTCGCCCAATAAGAAGGCCAAAGAGTGGAGTTAGTTACAATTCATTATATTTAGTTACGATCGCAATATTTTAGAAAAAAAAACTATTTACTCCCAATTCTTAACAATTTTCAATAGATCTGTACAAAATTACCAGTTAAATTTCAAATAGCAGAAGGCCCACATATCTACAGTATAAATGCCTCAAAGAAAATCCAATAATAACAAATAGACTACTTGATGTTAATTATGGTTGAATGGAAATTGTACTTTCTGCTTTGATCTATTGCAAAAGCTTCTTTATATAGCTATCGATAAATTTAGCAGGAAAATTTAACACCAGTTGTATTTTTCCACATCCAACAGTAAATCGAAGAAGAATTTACGGAAAAAAATTCATTGAGGAAAAAAACTATATGTAATTTTACGAGTAAGTACACTCAGAAAAAAATCGTTGTAGAAATAAAAAAAATAGATATGAATCAAATATTTTCAAATATGATTTGGCGTCATATACGTTTCTTTTTAATTCAAATAATCTCACTTCATTTCAATAACGCTATTTCAAAGTGTGCCTTGTTTAGCTCAAAGTGTTTTATTTTACATTCAATGATGAAAGTTATTATATGAAAATGAATTTAAGGTTGTTTTGATGTTGGGTTCATGTTTGATATAATATGCATGATTTAAAATTACATTTTTGATTTTACTTTGCCGAGATTTTAATATAATTGTAGCTAAGTTTTTAAGTAAAAAAGCGTACATATTAAACTAACATTGAAATAAATGAACATTTTTGAAATAAATGTTTAATACAATCTAGAGAGGATGTTTTCTATTTAATGCAATGGATATATGTAACTCATAAAAGTAATGGCCTTGTCAATTTTATTCCGTGGTTTTATTTAATGAGAATATGAAGCCAAAATCAACAGAATACTGTATAATTAAAAAAATGCATATTGCAATTATATGTTTTATAAGAGTTTTTGTGTTTTATCAAAATTTTGTGTTTTATCAATTTTATGTTTTAGCAAATCATATTTTGTTTCGACATCAAAAAAGTACTTTTGAATGAACAGCCATGGACCCTGACATGTCAAAGGGTACTCCAGAGATAAAACGTGAAAAAGTTTAAAACAGGTATTCAAACATGCAAGAAAAGAATCAAATTGGTAAAGAGTTTTGTTGAAATACACATAAAAATTTGATAATTGCAATATATCTGTGCCTACTGCGATAAGCAGTGGCTGAATGGTAAGGCGGCTATTATAATGCTTACAAACTAGTTCTGCTATTTTTGACTCGAAGTCATTAATTACCATAAGATGCAGGACTAAGCTTTCTTGAGCCTCTTTTGTCGTTACTTTCCTTTTACAGCTCCCAGACTTGTTCTTGAAACGGTATTGCGTTGAGCAATATTGTATACAGGTAGTCTTCTGAATCTGAAAAATGAAAGATACGAACATAATCACTCAAAAGCATATTTCTTCAGGAACATTCGTTCAATAATACTTACGTATATTTTTGCTTTCAAGCGCATCTTTGAATAATTCCTTGCAATTTTTGTCTTTGATGTTTTGATAATAATAACTTTTATTTTTAAAAGGTGCCCATTTGGAAAGAAGACAATGTTCCTTCTCAGGAAACAAAAGCTTAACGTCGATGTCTATCTGTTAGAGAATAACTAAGTATAATTTTTTTAAACAGTATATACAAGTGGTATACCAGTTCCGGAGCTCGAGAATCTTTCAATATTGGCCAACTATCCAAAAAATGGGAACTGGAGAATGTAGTGGCATTCACTTCTTTTTGACGGAAAGAAAAGGTTTTTTCCCATCTATCTATAACCAACGGCTAATCAGAGCTATCACGCATTAATGACGCTTTTAACGCCAGTGCAACTGATGCATCTACTTCAAATAATGCGATTCCTCGCTCTACCGTAAGTGCAGTTGTAGATGCATCTTCGTTCAAGTCAGGTTTAAATTTTTTCAACTTCGTTCGTGAATTGACGTATTTGTCGTAAAGTTTGCCAGCCGGATTTTTTTTCCTTTCCGACGAATAAAATAATAGTCCTATTGTAGATATTTTAATTAAGTAACAACATCAAAGGAAATTATAATTAAACAATGTTACCTTAGTTTCTGTGGGAAAACTTGTAACAATTTGTCGAACTAGTTCTGGAAAGTCTGATGATCGTAGAATTGTTTTATTATAGTGTATTTCTTCTACGATTAAGCTTACGAGATCACGCCTATGATTCTCCAAAAGGAATTAATTTTTTTCATAAAAATCCAAGATTGCCTGGCCTTTCATAGATTTAGTAAGAAGCGTTGAAAAGCTAAACTAAAAAACACTCGTTCACGAAATTGCGCACGCAAACCTATGTTTGCCACAGCATCTTTTATGTCGTCTTTCGAAAGATAAATTAAACTCCTGAACGTAACTCCAGCTCCTGTGAAACCAGAAGGTTGAAACAGAACACACACCGAAAATAAAAATTTTACTTTGAAGTTCCGGCTCCACCGCGAGAAGATCCCACTCCTGTAAAAGTGAATGTAAATCTTCGTCAATACTTTGTCGTTCACTTTCGATGGTTATTAAATTCATGAAACTTGTATCTGCATTTAGCACACAGTTAGAAATGTCTTATAATGAATTCATAATGACGAAGATCACAATTTCACGATCGGACGATCACAATTTTACGCACCTAATAATTCAACCCGGACGATGACAATCTTATGCGCCTAATCACGCTCGTAATAGCACTGAAACTCAATACACTTTCCACAATATTCACTGCGTACTGCGTACACACATTTCTAAACATTAACACATTGTATGTTACTTTTCAAAGAAACACTTAAATCCTAATTACACGAATAGTCAATAGCCTACATAAAACAAAGAAATAGTAAAAAAAAACGGGTGTGGGTTACACGTTTCCTGCACTCCGATGGTAATTTTTGATACCTGGTGCTAACCCACTTTCAAGTGAAAGTATGCTAAAGATATGTGTAGCGTTTATTAAGATGGGATGGGCCTTAGCACAACTTAGAACCAGACCGAAGTCCAGAATCAAGAGTGCTAAGGTCAAACAGTGGAATGGCTAATGCCATTCAAGAGGCAAAACAAAAAAAAAGAATTGCCCCGAGAGCAGGGTGCCCTAGAAATGGCCGTGAAGGCCCCTCGTCCGCATTAGCCGAGCACCCTTTAACCAACCCCGACGGATGCTGGGGTGCCGCTTTGCTAGCTCGCTGCGGCTGGGGTGGGTTCTTTAAACAAATGGGGATGGTTGGCTCTCAAGAAACGGGATGCTACGTATATTCATCCGTCATGAATTGTAGCCGCAAACTGATATGTAAACATATCCAGGGACCAAAAGGGGGCATCGTTCCGTAAAGGAAACCACCCAGGCTCTGCAACATGGGCTGACTAAGCAGACCCAGTGCTCGTGACAACGCACGGAGCCAAAAATTGAAAATCTACAAAAGGGACCAAGGAAAAAGCGCTACCTCTCCTTTACAAGGAACCCGGGTGAGGCAGACAGCCCCGGGCCCCCGATGGTAGCGGAGCCCTGACCCCGATGGTCTGGGGTCCTCCACCCTCTGATACTGGCCATCAATATACAAAAAATTCAAAAATCTAATCAAAAATACAGAAACTAATAATGTTTGGCCAGTATCCCTCCCTTTAAGTAATGCTGAAAAATCACGAAAATTCACGAAAAATTTAATTCATTATTAGGCCAGCCAGGCCAAGCGCAGACCCTGAAAGGGAAGAAGAACTTCACAGGCTTAAGCCCAATAAGAAGGCCATTGAGTTGCTTTTAACAAAACATAATTATTCAAGAAAAAAAATATATAGCTATGAACATACAGTTTCAATTATCAACTCCTTATCAACAACCACAAAAAAATAGGGTTACGTTGTACGTACGACAAAAAAAAAAAAAAGAGATGAAATTATAATAACCGTAACCTCCAATTTGAAAATTAGAATCGAAAGGAGAACAGTGTATAATAAGCCGATTAAGCATTATTTTTATGTCATAAGTTCAAATTCTCTTTCCGTTAGGTCTCAATTTAATCAAGACAACAATAAACTCTAACGTAGTCTCTTTTCATGGTTCATATTTCTTTTCTTTTTGTTTGTTTGTTCTCTTTCCTAATGGCCACCAAGAATAGTACAAGCTTAGCATGCACATATTTATACTGTATATACACTATTTCCATGTCATATATGGATTTGAAAACGATAAGTACAATAATTGCATCCTGCTTGATTAAACGAATACTATACGGATAAGAATATTTGCAAAAATATTGTTAAAAATTAATTGTTTATCATTAAATATTTATATATTGCTTACATGATATAGAAATAAATCTAAGAATTGATTGTAATTTTTCCGAACTTATCATCGCCATTAACTGTTTGTTATTGTATTTATTATTTTTCCCTTTCAAAAAAAATAGGAATGGATTCCGAAGATGATTATGGTAGAATTTGTAACGTGTATGTATTATTCGTTTGTATCAATGCAGCTCATAACGAAGTTGCTCGCGGTGTAATTGCATGGGTCGAATGAGTCGAAACATGCGAAGTATCGAGTCATTGGAATTTAGCTGAATTATTTCAGAAGTTCACGATGTCAACGTTATTTACCGATGCTTCGACTGACTTTCACGACATTCTAATGTGTTGAAAAATAAGCAAGTTTATGCGTATATTATTATCAAGGAGAAAACGTTTGAGAGCATATTGCAAATAAAATTAATTTTTATCTATTAATATTCTGAATCCACTTATAATAACTAGGTCAAATAGAAAGGCAATCAGCCTGTCTCTGTAAATTCACGTTTGGTTCAAGTCTGCTTGGCTTTACAGCTGCTTACAGGTGGAGTAATATTTCTTATCTGCTGCATACTCGATTATGTCCTGGTCATTGTATGTATGTGGTTTTTGTGTGATGTGTGAGATTAGGTCATCTATTTCCAGCTAACTGTTTACGCGCGTTTGTTGGCCAGTTCTGTTTTCGTTTTCAATTCGATTTCTGCAGTCGAAATACTTGTCACATCTACAGGTGCCAATTTCAGAAATTGTTCTAAAATATCTGTCTCGTTGGCCATGTCAAAAGCATCGTCTATCATCTATCGTCTAGTAATTATCATTTTTCTCCACTGAATTTTCCACGCAATTAATTGAAATAACCGGTAAGTTAATACACTAAAATAACCATGGCGTTTGATGTTACAAAGGTGCACGTACACTTCCTGCAACATAGCTATCTTGAATCGCAGGAAATGTGTCTATGACACTTTCTACGTCATAGGGGATACTATCCATGACGTTAGCATACAAGCCAGACCATTCATAATCAGGTCACCTTGTCCCTTTTGGTTTATTGTTTTTGCTAGAGCCTGGAAAAGAATTATATGATTGTACCTTCTCTGGCCGTTGTTTCGAATATAGGTGCTCCAGTCATGGCATCATGTGGGGTGTCAGTCATGGTTTAGGATAGGCAGTATCACTTCTGGGAAAGACCCCTTTCTCATGCTTAAATAAGAGAAATACCGGTTGCCTACTGTAGAGTTGCAGCAAATTTCACCTGGATTGAACCAGACGAGACACAACAATATTCGAACGTTTTCGGTACAGCTACGGTTCAGGTAATAATTTTAATTCTTGCTTCCTGGCACCCATCACTCGAGTCCCGACTGCGCCACGACTCCACAGTTTAACACCGTAACTCTATCACCAAAAATAACTTTTCCGGTACCACGGCCATCCACATGTTTTCGGTTGTTAAATCAGACCCCTTTGTCGGAATGTCTCCCGATTCGTCGCCTTCGCACAACCGCCACCGCTCCCAGTTTTTATCCGACCGTCTTACAAAGCGACTCACCACCTACTGTCACGAATGCTGGCTTGATCTGCGACACGAAAACAAGATACCGTTACCGGTTCTCGCCTTCGTATCGCCTCAAGCCAGGCAATGACCAATCGGACTTGCAGTGTCTTGTTTTTCAAATTGAAAAACAAGATACCGCTAGTCCGAATGAGAATAATTCTGGCTAATTTCAAGGGCACGACAGTGCGCGATGAAATTAGCCGTGCAGAGATTTCGGAAAGAAATTTCTGCATGTTACATATGTTAGGCTTGTTCGAACGACGGCTTCCTGTTAACCCAAATTTCTATTCGGGTGTGCACAGGAGAGAATAATTTTTGACATAACCAGTTTTTTCTATTTTTCATATACTTACATTTGTTACTTATATGGATGGAAATTTTGGGGAATCCCGGATTATGGGTATTCCCAAATACCAATTATACCTTTTTATGAGACGAAAAATTAAGGGTCATACCAAATGCGAAACATATTGGCATCCGCTGAAAACAAGAGAAATGTGTTAACTACTCAATGAGTTATGTATCTTGTAGCGAATTGTTAATTTAGAGTTACCTTAGCACAACTCAGAACCAGACCGAAGTCCAGAACCAAGAGTGCTAAGGTTCAAAAAGTAAAATGGCTACTGCCATTCAAGAGGCAAATTCCAATTAAAAAAAAAAAAAAAGAATTGCCCCGAGAGCAGGGTACCCTAGAAATGGCCGTGAAGGCCCCTCGTCCGCATGAGCGGAGTACCCTTCAACCAACCCCGACGGATGCTGGGGTGCCGCTTTGCTAGCTCGCTGCGGCTGGGGTGGGTTCTTTAAAACAAAAGGAGTCGGTTGGCTCTCTGAGAATGGGGATGCTACTTATAATTCATCCGTATTATAATGTAGCCGCAAACTAGTATATAAAATACTCAAGGACCAAAAAGGGGCATCGTTCCGTACAGGAAACCACCCAGGCTCTGCAACATGGGCTGACTAGGCAGACCCAGTGCTCGTGACAAAACACGGAGCCACAACATGAAAATTCTAAAAAAAAGGAAAAAGGAAGAAACGCTGCCTCTCTCTTCAGAGGAACCCGGGCGAAGCAGACAGCCCCGGGCCCCCGATGTTAGTGGAGCCCTGACCCCGATGGTCTGGGGTTCTCCACCCTCTGACATTGGCCTTGAAATATTAAATAAACTGTAACTACAAAGGCCAATGTCCCTCCCTTTATAAAAGCTGAAAGACTAAGAAAACTATTTCATTTTATTTGGGCCAGCCAGGCCTCGCGAACCTGCAACGAGAAAGTCCCCCTAGGCTTTCGCCCAATAAGAAGGTCAATGATTTAAATTTTTAACAGAACATAGTTACTTTATTGAAAGTGTCAAAAATCCAATTATACACAAAATTTCAAAAAAATATTTTTTTTTTTTCTTTCTTTTTTTTTTCTGTTTTGTTGTACGTATTTAAGCAGTTTCCTTTGTTTTGATTTGAGGTTCTTAGATATATGTTTCATGCATAGTTTCGATTAAAACTATCGCCTAAAAATGGCTTTTAACTTTTGAATTTTTGTTCTCATCTACAAATACATATCACTTTAATCTTCTTCTTTTTTTTTTTTTTCTATGTGATTAAATCTTAATTCATAGTTATTATTTGAGTGTCATATAGATACTATATAGTAGATTTATAAAAAATATAATGGTTGAGTGAACCTTTAACTTGTGTATGGTTTAAGGAATTATTAACTCGAACATGTCTCGTAACAGGTGTTATGCGTTAAACTGTAACTTGTAAAAGCTTGTGTATTAGAAGGTTGTTCATAACGATTACAGTTACCATTAACATTATTTTCTTTTTTTTTTTTTTTTTTTGTTTTTGTTTTTGAAAGGCAATTGCATGCATTACTGTGATATATGAAAAGAATTGTTTATTGCATGAATTACCCTGATATTTGTTTATGAATTTAGTTTGTCGTTTGCATTCAAGTCAAAGGTCGTTTGTAGTTATTACTTTAATGAACGCTCTCCTTTCACATAGATGAACTTTAAAACAGTTTCCAATGTCTAAAAAATAATCAAATTCTGCACTTTGTTTTCAAATTGATTTCTCATTTTAGAATGTTTAACTGGAGATATCGTTTAATCAACAGACATGTTACTTTGTTTTATTCGTTTTTTTTTGTTTTATAAATTCTTCCACATTTGTCTTTACTTTCATTTTCTTGGTGAGATGCTACACTTTTCTTTTTCAAACAACAATCTTGAAAACTGAGCAAATTTTAATTAATTTTTTTTTCCAACAATAATTGCTTCACTATGCGCGCTATCGTCGACATCGTCGGAAATGTGCTAAGGTAATGAATTTATTTTTAGTAATTTTATTCGAAATCCAAATTCAGAAGTGTCTCAATTTTTATTTTGTTGTAGTATAGAGTGGATTTTTTCGATACACTTTTCTTAGATAGAATCGACACTTCGATTACACAACTATGAAAATCGAAAATGATTTAATTAGTGTCGTCAGGCCGTTCAGTCTCATCCAGCATTTCGATACGTTCGATTCGCTGTCTTTCAGATGGCGAGAGGCTTTGATAGACCGGAACCGTATCCCACGATCTGCATCCGTGCCAGCCATATTCCACGAATCCATTGACTTGTGGGTATAATGATTCGCAGGCGTCTATACAATATATAAAAAAAATTTCGAATGACTTACATGGACATCTAATTGGCGCTTGGTTCGCCGTTAGGGGAAGTGTACTCACACAACTCTGCAACCTCACAGCTGGACAGATTTTAGTGTTCACCTCAGCAAGCGAAAACCCTTCGGATAAGCTTCCCAACAGGATTTACTTGTTTATTCGGTACTAGCACTCAAGTGTGCGTATTTTCACTAATTTATTTTTCAGTTTTGCGCAAAAACACTGAATAATCGCACCAAAGCTTAGCAATCAATTAGATTCTCATTTATCAAACTATATTCAAAAGATGCGAAGCACTCGCGGTACAGTTTCAGATACTTTCAATTTAATTGGGAAACAGCGACGGAAAAATGATCGTAGATGGACATTTCTGCAAGACTTCACTGGACGAGACAACACCAGAATTTCATGACACACTTGTTGCGGAATTTCTCAACAATTCAAGGTGGATGGTCATTGCGCAACCAAAACCACTTTTCAGCCACACTGCGATTATCACCGTTTCCACATGGTGTGAAGGAAAAACTGAAAATTGTTTTTTTCGTGAGAAAGTGCCGTTGAAAATTATGAGCGCACTAAGATTTTCGGTTATAAGGGATTGTTGCGAATGTTAGGAGTATGAAAGGATCGTTCCGCACCGTTCACATTAATTCCAACGAGGCGTAATTGGAAAAACACTCCTATTGCTATCAGCAACAACGCTAACAAGAAACTACAAGTCCCGAATCAAGCACGTTCCGAACACTAGAAGTCAGAACAGTATCGGCATTCCGGAAGCTGCTCTTGTTCGACCGAATGTAAGTTTACGTCGAAACACCAATTAATATGCAAGATATTTCGCGATCCTGACTCAATGCGAATTCCCGCAAAAGATTTTATGAAATTATTAGCATAAAATTGAACAGCCAAATATATTTCACAACGACGCTGTTCGCGTGCGCTCCGGCTTAGCAAGGCAACGTCTCACCCGACCCAAGTCTGAACTGCAACTCTCGAGTCAGATCTCGCTTGCTGTTCACAGGCCCGAGCAAACCCCCCCCCCCTCCCCCCAGAAAACTACCGCCGCCACACACGATGCCCATGCTAGTGGACATTGTACGCGGCAACAACAAATCTCCTAGAACAAAGAAAAACTTTTAGCATCGAAACACAAAGCGTGCGAAGATTTTTCCAATCGCATAACCATGATTCACACGCTCGCATTTGCGATGTGGGGTGATATGCTTTGTTCTGGCTTTGTTGTTAGTGCTTGACACTAACAAAATTGCCGTCGCGAGAAGATTGCATTGCGATGATTCGAAAATTTTTCTTTGTTGTTAGTGTTTGACACTAACAAAATCGCCGTCGCGAGAAGTTCGAACCGCTACGGCTCGAAAATCTTCCCAATTCCTACAACAACAATTTCGGGGTTCCGAGCCCATTGCCAGCAATTAATATTGATGGGAATGAGCTCCGGAAATACCAGAGGATTGTTGCTATCGGAATTGGACAAATTCTCGAGCCGATGCATTTTGGTATTCAATATGAAAATTGATTGCAAATGGATACGGAAAGAAGGTTAAGGGGGTCGTCACACGTAACCATGCGCATGACACAGAAGCGAGTATGGTAGGCAAATGCTACAATCTACACTTTGAAACAACAATTTCGTTCATGCTTTTTCATACGTTGCATATTTGAAAAATGAACAATCTATTTTAGTGATTACGATCAATATTGAAACAAAAATTGAATTGAATTCTGTTGAAAATTGAAACAGTTCGTTACTTACGTTAAGTAGGATATGCTCAAAGAACGCCTGACATGATGTCCTTCAACTCTGATTTGCTTTTAGTTGAAATTCTAAGCCAGAAATATTTCAAATGTGTCGTTTGAAAATAAAATTTTTATAATAAAGTGGAATCATTTTTATTGAATGTGGGGCTTCATGTAACTTTTGATTTAAATTGGATTCTGTTAAATTTTAAGTGGTGAAATTTTTCTGAGTGTACTTAGTATTTAGGAAAAAACATTGGTTGAACATTTTACATGCTAATAAATAATAAATCAAAATTATCAATAGGTTGTATGAATAAAAGATTAGAAATTAAAGTCAACTTTTCTAACCAATATTAGTAATATCTGGCTTGTATATATTATTAGGAAAAACTATAATCACATTTTTTTCGTATGCATATCACTTAGAACTATTAGGTCCAAATATGCTTTTTTTAGTAAATAAAGAAATATTGACCCTCGTAGAAAGGCACATAGAAAGAAACACTTGGAAAGGTTGAATAGTTTCGTTATTAAAAATAACATTAAATTCAAGCTATTTTGAAATTCCAATTATTTTATCATAAATATATTTAATTTATGTCATGAAGTAATGGTATCAAACCAAATATCCTATATCACAACTTAATGCTACACATTCATCCAAACATCACTCCATTTTACTCCTCATTAACTTCCCAAGTACCCTTGTCTGCTGGAAAAGATATTAATTAAACATTCCATACGCAACAGTTGGCAGATCATCCTGCATCAGGATTGGCCAATTTCCTCCATAAAAGAGAAAGGAGGTCGTTAAAAAAAATCTAAATTCATTGGAAAAATAACTGGCCTTCAGAAATGCCTGCTGCCAACATTTGTGACGATGTAGAAAATGACGGTAGGTTTTTTCAATCCATTTAATTTTTCGCTCGCTAAATTTACAATCTCGTAGAATTCTACAAGGGCTTCTTCTCCGAGAAAAGAGACTCAACTGTTAGCGACTTGTCGCTTACGATATCAGAGCAAATAAAAAAATTAACTGATGGCCTAGAAATCCTGTCGCTCGAGCTTCAATCACAAGTGCGCGATGAGCATGGTGCCCTTTTGTCGCAGGCAGCACATGCCGGACGCTTAGATTCGTCGCTCAATACTGTCATCGGACATATGGAACGACTTCAGACGGGAGCCAATCGTCTACGCAATCACATTGGAAACCAATTTGCGCTAGTGGAGAGTCAGACGAAAGTGTTGGGAAGACTTCACGATGCCTCGCATATATTGCGATCCTGTGGAAATCTTTTACATCTGGCAAACAAATTAAAAAATACACGCGACCCCAGTAAACAGGCCTCGATTTTGTTCGAATTGGGTAAGTTTGTATGATAGTTAGTGAGATGCGTTTTTTTTTTTTTTAATAAAGCATTTTTCTCTTCGTAGAACCTTTAGTGGATGATGCTGATCTTAACAAAATTGATTTTGTTCGAGACGATCGTGCTTTCGTGATATCTAGTCGTCAGCGTTTGAACAATTTAGCACAACAGGATTTGGTTAGTGGCTTGAGAGATGGCAAAGAAGCTCAGGTTAGCAGCAGTATAAAGGTAAGTGCATACGTAGTAATGTGTCGACTCTTGGACGACGATTACTAGTAATTAACTCAGACATAATAGCTTTTAATTTAATCTATTTTTTAATCCTCGATATGAACTGTCAATCTCCAATTTGAGTTGACGAAAAAGCCATCGTGAATTTTGGTACGGCGCATTCCTAGTTACTTTTAGTTCCTAGAGTCATTTGTGTATATTTTTTTGTAGTATTATTTGACAGATGAAAGTTGAAGTAATCACTAATTCCACAAAAACCTTTGTTGAGCGGGGTTGGAGATGGTAGAAAGCTTCATTCACAAATTTAAAATCAACGTGAATACGACTGTGGAGTGATTTGTTCCACAGCTTACTTTATCCCTGATTTAACTCAGGTGCCTATTCAGAGCTAGGTTGACTCTCTCGGTGATCGAACCTAGATTCGAATCAGCCCCCCTCCCCCCACACTCTGGGAGTCAGTGCTCTGCCCACTACACTACACAAGCTTCGATAAAATTTTAAGTTTAATAAACAAAAAAAATATAGTAAATTTCGCTGCTCATAAAAAATCATCTTGTTATCATTGTTCCTGCATTCAGCATGCCATTTTGCGCGCAACCTGATTGGCTGGAGTGGTTACATCAAGCGAAGGAAAAGATCCCGTTCTGGAACGGACTGGGAGAGTTTTTGGGTGGCTGGATATCGGTGATTTATGCGGCTGCACCACGCACGTGGGTTACCTAAAACATCTGCTTATTCGTGTCGCGTTTCTGCACTTTCGTTCCAAGACCATCGTGAATATTTTTAAACAATTATCCAATCAGGGGCTTCAGTGTTGTGTTGATTTGAAAAGAGCACATCCAAGGTAAGTCGAGGGATCTCAAACTCTTTCTCGTATATACGTCTGAATGGTGCTGAACAATTTCTTTCCCCTGGAATTGTAAAGGGATACATAGGGTTACCATTGGTAAATGCGTGGATTTACACATGTTTATTGTAACACTGAAGCAGTTTGGATTTAGCCGAATGTGGTTCGAGCGATCGAAGGAGGGAGACTTCGAGTGGAAGGGCGAAAACAAGAAAGATCTGATGGTTAACTGGCGTGAAATTATTAATTACTGTGTCGATCCGATGGTTATCTCAGTTTCATTGCTGTGCAGAACGTTTCACACAACCCTCACGATTGTGTTTTCCGTGTCAAAATTATTTTCAAGTCAGTTTCTGTGCTCCTCTCAGTTTTTCAATTGCTCCACTCAATGCCTGGCCAAGATACGGTTGTGACTGCAAAAACAAGATTCAATTTGACACAATGTGTGACACAGTGTGCTGTACGTGAGCCTGCTGTATTTACGTCTTGCAACTAAAGTGCTGAACTATACTTACGAGACCAGTGCAGGTAATTGGGCCAAATTTCCGCTCCCAGGAAGGAAATGTTCTGTAGCGGCCGTTGAGTGTGCAGTTTTCTGTTGCCAGCCGCAGTTTAAACACCTAGCCGTTGTTTTTGGAAACTGACTAGCCGCTCGACCAAAAGCTCCATAACCGACATCGATATGTCTCACCAAAAGGCCCCAACGCGGAAATGTTCGCTAGACGATATCGGAAAAGTTCAAAAAGAGGACAAACTTGTTCCTCATTAAAGGTAATTGAATTTGATCACGGTTCCCTTCTTGTCTATAAATCAGCATAGACAACGTATATCATTTCTACAGCATCGAAGCCGAGCATATTGAAACGGGAAACTTCGATCGTTTTGCGGAATCAGCCTCCGAAAGCAGAATCAAATTGGAAATGTTTTTGCGGGATGATTAAAATTGAACAACTTTTTATTAACATTAAAAATTTTAATCTACATTGAAAATTCTATTATGACAAAGTGGTTTCGAAAGTATGCACTGCTTCTCATCAGACACCAGCACACAGTGCATACTTGACTGGCATGACCACTTGCAGGTGGAAATCATTACATTTTTATTTATGCTAGTTGTGACAAATTTTAACATCTCCGACTTATATCCATGGATATAATTTTACTTAGTAAAGGTAATTGAATTTGATCACGGTTCCCTTCTTGTCTATAAATCAGCATAGACAACGTATATCATTTCTACAGCATCGAAGCCGAGCATACTTTCGAAACCACTTTGTCATAATAGAATTTTCAATGTAGATTAAAATTTTTAATGTTAATAAAAAGTTGTTCAATTTTAATCATCCCGCAAAAACATTTCCAATTTGATTCTGCTTTCGGAGGCTGATTCCGCAAAACGATCGAAGTTTCCCGTTTCAATATGCTCGGCTTCGATGCTGTAGAAATGATATACGTTGTCTATGCTGATTTATAGACAAGAAGGGAACCGTGATCAAATTCAATTACCTTTACTAAGTAAAATTATATCCATGGATATAAGTCGGAGATGTTAAAATTTGTCACAACTAGCATAAATAAAAATGTAATGATTTCCACCTGCAAGTGGTCATGCCAGTCAAGTATGCACTGTGTGCTGGTGTCTGATGAGAAGCAGTGCATACTTTCGAAACCACTTTGTCATAATAGAATTTTCAATGTAGATTAAAATTTTTAATGTTAATAAAAAGTTGTTCAATTTTAATCATCCCGCAAAAACATTTCCAATTTGTTCCTCATGCTTGTGATGTATGAAGTGCTGGTCGAGCCTAGACCTAGTCTCAATCGGAATAGTTTCTGGGGACAGAAAATCTAGTGATGGATATGCTTCATAGAAGATCAGTTTTAGCGATTAGAAATAATATTGTAAACAGCTTTCATCTACCGTCTCCGGCAGTATTCTCTAAAGGAGCAAGGATGAACGTCGCAACAACGTGTATACTTTACAAGTGGATACTCTAAATGCGAGTGTGCCGATTACTTATTGAATCTCTTTTTGTCCCAAGTCTCAGCTGATACGTCGGAATCAGACATCATAAAATGCATTCACTGAATACTTGTTAATTCCACTAGAGTTTGGTGCAGGAAATCAACATCAAATATTTGTTTCTGGGCTCCTTTAATCTGACACTCTCAGCTGCTCACAAGGAAGTTGATCGTCTTGACTTTTGGCCCACTGGTGTTCTTATCAAGACTTTTGATCCTTGAAGGCGTCCTACAAATTTTCAGGCGTTCAAATATCATAGATCCTACAAACAACACTTTAATTATTGCTGACAGCTTGTGTGATCAGAATGTCCGCGGACTCAAAACCAAACTTGAACTATTGGAGCTTTCTTTCTTAACTTGCTATGATGACTTTATCCGTTCAACGGAAACATGGCTCTCCTGAAGTTTTTCGCAAGGAAATTTTACCTATGCACTATATGTTAAGTTACGACCGGGATATAGGCTTAATCCAACAATCCGCTGTTGTCGGTTTTCTGATAGGCATTTTTAAATCATTCCAGTGTGCACCCTGTGATTTTGTTGCACTTTTTCCCTTTGGGTGTTTAACAGTTCGTGTTTTTTTTTTTTTGATGATGTCTGCCTGCTGTTTGTTACTATATATTCCTTGTAATACAGTTTTATCCATATACTCATATTTCATTACTGATATTTCTAGTTACATTTTAACTAACTTTCCTCATTTCTCCCTGGTTATCTTAAAAATTTCGACTTGTCACCCAGTCAATGAAAAATGTTATCATTGTCAATCGTGTCCAGATATCCAGCGTCCATTATTCTTTCCTCTCCTTAAATTAATTCTATTCCGACAGTTAATAATCGTCTTTTTATCCACGACAAATTTTAGGATGCCATAAGCCATCTGATCTCAAAGGAACAGTATGGATTCATCAAAGGCCACCATACATCTACAAACTCGGTTGAATTTGTGAGAAAATGCAGCTCGAATAAAATTTGTAAGTTCTCATTCAGCGCAAGACTGTCCTGATTTCTCTTGCTTGCGAGTTGCTACCAAGAATGAAATAACACTCTTGAAGTTAATTTGGGCTCTGATAGGCTCCAAACTTATTTTTGAAATATCTCGCATCATCCTTATGTATCCCCCTATGAATTTTACTCAATATTAGCTTGTTGGCTGACCATTTCCATACGTCCACATTTTTTCAATATCATTGAGCGTTTCGTGTTCAGTAAAATTTATGATTATCTTAGCTATGTCTTCGTATCTCAGCAACATGGCTTTGTTAAAAGCCAGTCCATATCTATTAAGCTCGTTAAATTTTCTCATGCACTGTCCTCGGCTTAAGATCGGAATAGCCAAGCTGATACTATCTATACTGATTTCCCAAAAACGTTTGCTTCTGATAATTTTGAGCTACTCAAATTAAATCAATTTGGTGTCTGCGAGACTTTACTCTATTGCATTTATTCGTTTTCAATGAATTGCAGCTGTTTTCTCTCCTTCTCTGGCGTGTCGTTTTCACCGTTTCTATCCTTTTCTGGAGTGCCCACAGGATCCATGCTTGGATCCTTTTTATTCATTCTTTTCATCAACGATCTTCCCTTCCCAATGCTTTATCGCCATCTTGTCTACTCTACTCAGATGATTAAATAGAATATTCTGGTGAGCATCTGTTTCTTCAGAAGATTTGAACTCATTATCGTGGCACAACAGCCCGACGCCGGGCCCTGGCCGCCTGGATCGTTGTTCTCCAATTATCTCGATCACGTGACCGCTTCCTCCAGTCTTGGAATCCCAGTAGTTGCTCGGCGTCCGCATTTACTGAACTCTCCCAACGAACTCTCGATCTTCCTCGTAGTCTCGCTCCGTCGACTCGTCTTCCATTCATAACTTCTTTCGGCCAGCGATCGTCATCCATGCGTTGTACATGTCCTGCTCATGGTAGACGTTGTAATTTGACGATTTTGGATACTTCCAGCTCATCGTACAGTTCATACAATTCATTGTTGTACGGGATAGCACAGCACATGTCTTATGATAGTTTTATAAACGTGGAGTTTAGTCTTCCCGTGCACATACATCGATTTCATAATGGGGAGCACCGAGAAGAACGTCTTATTTGCTAGTTGTAACCGTGGCTTGATTTGGTCAGTTTTGTTGGCGTCATTCGATAGATTGCTACCCAGGTAAATGAATTTGTTACGAATTTGATGCTAAGGTCTCCTACGTTGATGGCCGAGTGCGCTGGCGTCCTTGTCCTAGATTGCATCACAACTTTCGTTTTGTCCTCGTTGATTCGTAGTCAAGCTTCCTTTACTGCAGTATCTTAAACTTGTTAAGCAGAAGTTCTTCTGTATCGGTCAGTTTTCTAGCCATGATATTAATGTCATCCGCGTACGCTGCCAATTGCTTCTACTTAAAGAGTAGCGTGCCGCTGGTGCTCAGATTCATTGCCCGAATAGCGAACTCAAGTGCCAAGCCGAAGAGCGTCGGCACTATTCCATCGCCTTGCTTCAGGCCAACAAGAGTTTCGAAAGGATCTGTCAATCTGTTCTGGATTCGGACCTGCGAGACGGAGTTGGTCATCGTCATGTTTATGAGTCTCACTAATTTGGCCGGTATACTAAATTGCAACATGATGTTATATAGTGCGTATACGTTGACGTTGTATTCCCAACATTTTTGCAAAATTAACTTGACCGTGAAGAGCTGGTCGATTGTGGAGCGACCAGATCTGAACCGCCTTGATAATCGCCAATGATTTCTTCAACGAACGATTTAACTCTATTCTCCAGGATTTTAGCCAGAATTTTGTAGGCCGTACAGACTAAGGAGATGCCTCTGTAATTCTCACACCGCAATTTGTTTCCCTTTTTATGTATGAGGCAGATGATGCTTCTGCGCCAATTGTCTTCCATATTCGCAGCAGTAGTTGATGTAGCGCACTTAATAAACCCGCCCCACCAGACTTCACTAACTCAGCTGGTATCTCGTCAGCGCCCGGCGCTTTGTTTTTTTTCGGTGATTACAAGGCGAGATCAACTTCTTCTATTGTCTGGGGTTGTGTGGATGCGGGTTGATCAGCGGTATCATTGCACAGCTCAGCTTCTGCTGCCAGGATGTTTGATGGTGGATTCAGAAGCTCTTCGAAGTAGGACACCCATCGCTTGTGAATACTTTCGGTGTCGCTGATAATGCTTCCATCTTTGTCCTTATAAAGGCTAGTCTTGGGTTGGTACCCGTTTTTGATAGTATTTACTAGTCTGTATGCTTGTCTGGTGTTCTTACTAGCTAGATTTACATTAATATTCAGCAACTTATCGTCAAAGCATTTCCGTTTCTTACGCCTAATTAATCTATTGTATATTCCCCTTAGCTCGTCATATTTTTCCTTTTTGGCTCTGGTTGCATGTTGGATCCATTGTCCTTAAGACTTTTTTTTTGCGTCAAGTGAGTTTCTGTACTCTTCGTCAGACCATTCATTTTGCGTTCGTCGGGCTTCGTATCCCACGATATTTTCTGCAACAACCTTAGTTGTATTTTTGAGTTCTCCCCAGAACCCGTGAACATCTGCGTTGCTGGAGTCGAGCAACATAGGTGGGATCATGACCTCAAGCGCAATCGTATATGCCTGCGCCGTATCATTGTTCAGCAGATACTCGACCGCGAAAATTTTGGTGGGCTCTCATCCAAGTGTCTTTTTTCTTTATTAAAGAAGTCACCAGTTGTAGAAGTTCATGAAAATCACTACTCGATATTCTCAAAAAGTTTTTATAAAATGCTTCGTCACCTAAACGCAATTAATTTAGCAAACACTGCACAGCTCCACTGTGTTCTCTATTTGCGATCCACTTCCTCACCCAGCAGCTGCTGTTTTTGCTTTTCTTGTTTCGTTTATTAAAAACTATAACTAAACAAGCCGTAGCCAACACTTCTGGATCATCGAAATACATACTAACACAACTGGTTGAAACTTCGTAACAAACTAAATAGTAAAATACTGTAACAGAGGTTGCGCGCAGCAAAAACTGCGAGTTATGTGTGAACATCTTTGCAGTTTTCTTCGCAAGAAGTTGCAGCTACCCGGTTGCGCGCAGTAAAAGTAGCGGGTTGCACCCACTATGTGTGAACAGAGTTAGCAGTTTTTCCTTCTGCAACCTAAAAACTGCGCAGTAAAAGTAGCGATGTCTGACCCAAGCTTTAGGGTCACATTCGATCTAAAAACCATTACAAAAAGTGGATTGCGGGCCTTGCTATACGTTCCTGCCATAATTCTTTTAGTATTTCGATATGTGTTAAGGTATATACTCTTATTCGTTTCAAACTCGAATACTGCTGTCATGTCTGGATACCTCGTTTCACATAGCTTTCTGATTCTGTTGAATCAGTTCAGCAGAGGTTTCCTCGCACTCTACTATTTAAATATAATCTTCCCTATATGGCTTATGATGAAGGTGCTTCTGATTAACTTATCTTCTCTTATCTGTCATTTGTGTCTTTGAATTGTATTGCATGACGAGTAAAATAAGAAAATAAAAAGATAAACCAAGCCACCTAAAGAAATGCCTACGAGAAGCGTCGGCGAGGAGGAGCGATACTGGTAGTCCAGGTGGAACCCCAAGAACCGAGAAGAAAGACAAGCCCCAATTCGTCTTCGTCAATGGAAGTTCCGGAAGTGAGTCCAATTTCAAATTTTGATGGATGTTTCTTTATCTATGTAGATCTCCGCGATCATTAACAGCTTCCCGGAAGGCTTAAGGCCGGCAATACATGTAAACGCCTGAATTTAGACCGTTTGGCAGAGGCTTATTTAAAATAGAATGAACAAATGAATCGTTTTGGAAGTGATCATGTTTATTCATTATATATTAAAATACAAGAATCTGATTTTATTTAATTTTTTTTTTCAAAATGGCCGTCGTAGTAACCAATCTCCTGAGAACTTCGCGGCAAAAGGCATCAATCGGCAGGATTTTTAGCATCAGTTACAGTATTGGAGCCGTTCGCGCTCGGATTTCACTCCGGCGGTACCGCGCATAAAGCGACTAGGTCCAGAATGCCATAACCGCCAGCCCGGATGCATATTTCCCAATCGTTGGTCGTGCCTTCAACCATTTATCTAAGCCAGGTCATGCCACAAAAGTCGTTATTGCCATAGCCACAAATTCCAATCGTCAATCAAATCGCAAAAGCCATTAGAAAAGCCGAGCCGTATCAGTTGTTGAGCCATTTGACGTTATCCGGGGTGCACTGCGAGGAGGCGGCCCAACATTACACCGATTATTTATATATTTATTAAACATGTATCTTCTAGTTAAACCAAGAAAAAAAGAAGTCAAAAAATTGTGAATTAGCACGCCTCATAAAAAAACGTATGATTTTTTACACTTTTTTTTCGAGTTTTTGGGTCAAAAATGCTAAATTTTGAAAAAATTTTTACATTATTGAAATACAACTAGAAGCTTCTACTATATAACAAACGTGTGCCAAGTTTCATAAGGATCGGTTGCGAACTTTTTGAGATATCTTACCAGCCAATTCAAAAAAAGTCGTTTCGAGAAAAACGCGTAGTTTTGACACACAGAAAGTCTATGATTACAGCGACTTATCAACTAATCAGCGAACTCAAGCCCATATAGAAGTCCTTCAGTACGTTCATAGTACTCGTTTTTTTCTCAGCTCTTCTCTACATGCTTGGCGAGCCTTTTTAGTTGTCAAAGAGCTGCGACGATTTCCTCGACTCAGTAGCGAGGGTCAAGCTCTCCAGTACGGATTCAATAGCGCTCGAGCGTCGAGTTGAGTCGGAGCACTTAAATGAATTTTTAATCGATAGTTAATGCAAATTTCAGTCTAAAACTTTACAAACATATTTTTTAGGTGTTAATTTAACTATTTATGCAACAAAAAAAAGAAACTCGAATTTTTGAAAATTTTACATGTATCGCCCCCTTAAGCTATAACTAACCTTGCGGTCGTCTCGAGGTTTGTTGTGTGAAAGAAGCCGATTATTGTGCGTATGGTTTCAGATCTTTGGCGTGCCAAACTCCGGCCTCTTTGCACTTGTCGTCTACCAAGAGGTAAGTCCTCCTTGATACCCTTTCCTTGATCTAAAATGGGCCGAGATACTCCGGTGCTAGTTTCGTGGAGTAAAATCGAGCCGCGTCCGAGAGCGTATAGTTTTTCCGCCAAACCGGCTCACCTGGTTTTAAAGCCACGTCCCCTGTTCTAATGTTGTATCTCTGCGTACTTTGCCGAGCGGCTTACCTCATCCTCTCCAACACATCCTCACGCACCTTCCAGAGGTTGTCCGCCGTAACCTCGGGTCCCGAAGTAACTTGGCTCCCGCAAGGTGATTCTTTCTCCTCGTGAAATATAACCATTTCACCTCATGTTTGTAGGTCCTCAGGGCACACGCTATCTTAGCTAGGTTCTTGCCCCACTCACGATGGTTGTCTGACACGTAGGAGAGTAGCAAGCGTTTGATACCCTGGTTCATCCTTTCTGCGCGGTTAGCTTGAGGGTGATTTATTTATTTATTTATTTATAATCCCTTGCGCTACAGATATAATTCCAATTACAGCGTCAAGAAAGCAAAAATAAAAAAAGAGTGAAACATAAAAAAGGAAAAGAAATAATAAAAATAATTGAAAAATTAGAAAACAAAAATTAGGACTAAGGTAAATAGCAAAATTAGAAAACTAAAATTAGGACTAAGGTAAATAGCAATTCAAGGTAACATTTTCAATACATGCTTGAATTGTAAAAAAGATTGCGGTAGAGGACCAAGCTTAAGGGCATTGTGCGTTCTGGGTAGACGCAGCAAAGGCGAATGGAAATAGACTTCCGTACGTGCAAAAGGAACAGAGAAAACCTCAGAAGAAAATTTTATGTCGTTTATTTACTTTTTTATCTCTGTCCTGTATTTAATACTAATTCTCTCATTTTACAGATTTTCGTAAATCTTCAAACAATCAACAAATGTATCGATAATTTAATTGAAACATTCCTAAATGAGGTTGCTCATTCAATAAAAGAATGCTTTTCTGGTACCTATTTGGCAACTCTAAGCACAACTAAAATCACACAATCGGATTCTTCAAAAGACTTGCGATCAACTTCATCAGCAACAGCAATTCCCAAAGTACCCGGAAAAACTCCCAATCTGACAACGTCTCAACATTTCCGTACCAAACTATGGAAATCACTGAACTGGCTTATAGTCGACGAACTTTACGACTATTGTCAGCAAATCGCACTACTACAAAAATGTCTACTCGGCGAATTTAGAAACACGAACGCATTTCCGGAAAATGAGGATGTACAGAACAAGTTCTATCGGCGTTTGGAGAATCTACTGCAAACTTCATTTACTGATTGCGCTCCACATATCGGACAGTGTTTGCAGGAAGGCTTGCCAAATCTCTTATCTGCCATCAAGAGCTTGCAATCGAAACTATCGTCAAATGATATTTTCAGTGAAAATATTTTCGAACCTTTGGAGGTTGGCTATTTACAGAAATGTGGTTCGAATGTGAAAGCAGCAATGCTGGGTGTTGACTGTCCCACAAACGATAACGCCGATAGTTTAATACGAGCAGCTTCGACGGAACTGAATGCAGCAATGGTCGATAAAAGATTGGCAATGATGGTAGCAGGTGCATTCAATGCTTGTAACAAAGACTTTTGGACGAAAATCGAAGCGAATGTAAAGCTAGGTACCGATTCGAAACAAGTTGTCGGTAAGCTTTCATATTATAACCGTTTTTCTATGAGAAATTTTACAATAATACCATCTTCAGTTCAACCAAATATCGCACAAGTTCAAAACACGAATCTTGCGAATATTGTGCACTATCATGCTGAAGGTGTAAAGCGTATGATATCGAACTTGGGCGAAAAGTTCCGTCAAGAAGCTATCGAAAGTATTCTGAAAAATTTAGATCAGGGGAAGAATCTGATTTTGGCAATTTTACAGCAGTTAATAGGTAAAAACATCAGGATCTTCTCAACAACTTGCAATTATATTAAACTTTTTCAGAATCTGTGACAGCTACAGTCGGAATAATTTTGCTAAGCATGCATCGTGAACCTGGATTGAACAGTGATAAACTATCTGTCGCTGGGCCGTCACTGTACATGAAAGAACTTCAAGATTTTCTGCAAAGATCCTGGTCGCAGCATATGGTCCCGTTTACTGACCAAGAAACAGTTGCGGAATGGTATGTGGTCGAAAACTTAATATTGGCAATATTATAAATATACTAAACATATTTTATAGTGGCGAGCAAATAGCGACACGTTGCATTGAACTTTTCGTTAACAATCTATCAATTTTAAGACCAGTTAGTTCAACTGGTCGCAACCGATTGAAAAGTGACTGTGGTCATCTGGAAAATGCCTTAAAGCCGATTGTGTCCAATTTGTCGTCGATTGGAAGACCATATCGGTATGTAAAAAACCACTTAGTTAAAAAAAACTTTCAATTTTATAATGCCACACAAACAATTCCATGTACAGTGGCTCACAGCTTATTTGATCCAAGTAACTATTTAAAAATGCAAGTCACTCTAACTTTCAAATAAGGAACTGTTTTTTCCTTTCGAAGCTAGATACATTTAATTTTAATAGACTCTGAAGAACAGGGCAGATTACCCTCGAAATATCGATATTTGTCACAAAAATTAAATATATCTAGCTTCGAAAGGAAAAATCGGTTTTTTTAAAAATAGTTTTTACAAGCTAGAAAAAATTGGTACACATTAAAAACAATTAAAAAAAAAACAAAACAAAAAACAATCAAGAAAACGTGTCCAAAAATTTAAATGTGGGTGACTAGAGCATGTTCAATGAATACAATGCAAACAAAAATGTTTCTAAGAATATTCCTCGGCGTCACGCAAAAGAGAAATACCACTAGCGCAGTAAAATCGCAGCTCACAGCTAATTTGATACAGACACTTCAATGCGAATAAACTTCTGTTTGTCGCGCAGTTAAACTGTTGTTTTTGTTGTTTGAATTTTTGATTGTGGTTAGACATTGGTTTAGGTAATTTTTAGCAAGTGAAGTGCCAAAATTTATTTTATATATTTATTTATTCAAATCCATTTTAACAGGCTACTGCCCAACTATAAATATAGAAATGTTAGACAAAGCCAAAAAGATATTAAAAAAGAAAAAAGAAAAATTAACAAATAATTGAAAATATTAAATAAACACATATTTGAAACTACAAAAAATTAATGCCAATATGCTAGTTAATATGAAAAAAAAATGCGAAACAGTAAAAAAAATTTAAAAGAAAATCAAACATTATAAGGAACTTTAAGAATTGTATTTAATGTGTACCAATTTTTTCCTAGCTCAAAAAAATATTTTAATAAAAAACCGATTTTTCCTTTAGAAGCTAGATATATTGAATTTTGTGACAAATATCGATATTTCGAGGGTAATCTGCCCTCTTCTTCAGTGTCTATCAGTCTAATCTTAATCTGACTTATGTATGCTACTTATGGAGCTTACTTTTAAAGTATTGACTTATACTAATTACCAACTAATTGTCTATTAATGGACTTTATACTAATTACCAACTAATTGCCTATTAATTACTTTATTATCCATATTAATTAAATTATCCTCCTCACTATGAAATGAATGTTCAAATTAGCCTGAACAGTGGTGATGCACAGTTTCCTTGGTCTGTGTTTAGTCTTCTATGCATAGGGGTTTTCCATATGTGCAGGCTTTCGTACGCATCCAGTTTTCGCACCTGCTGTACCTCCTTGATCACCTCCACGTTGTCCCAAGTTATGTTGTGATCCTCCTCCAATATGTGCTTTGCTACTGCTGAACGTACTAATGTTGTATTCTTTTTCCTCGCTGAAGCTGCTTCCCGTTTATGTTCCGTTAGTCTAACACCAACTAACCGTTTCGTTTGCCCGATGTATATTTTTTCGCATTCTGGGCAGGTAATTTTATAGACTCCACATTTTTCCTTTTTATCCTTTTTGTCTTTGACGTGACATAGTATAGTACCTAATTTTTTAGTTTTACTGGTTGGAACTGCTTTAATATCAAAGCGTTCAAGAAGTACCCGAACTTTTTTGAATACTGATGAATAAATAATTGGAACTCTTATGGTCGTTTCTTGTTTTTCCTGCGTAAAAAGCGTCGTTAAAAGATCACGCTGTATTCTATACTTTTTCTTTTTGACAAGATTTCCAATTATCCTCTCGTCAAATCCATTTTTTCTCGCCGTATCTTCAATATATCTAACTTCTGAGTTAAAACTATCCTGATCCATGGGCACAGTTAATAGCCGGTGAATCATGGAATTAAAGGGGGCCATTTTTTGGGAATGCCAATGATCAGACGTGGATGGTGTTGTCCTCTGAGTGTGTGTGGGCTTCCGGTAGATATTGAAACTAAGAAGACCTTCTTTCCTTATGACCATTAAATCCAAGAAGGGTAGTTTCTCATTCTTTTCGATTTCCATTGAAAATTGGATGTCCTTATGTGCTTGGTTCAACTTCTCCAACGTTTCTCCCAAAGCATCTTTTTTAACTATAGCTAGAATATCGTCTACATATCTCAGCCAAACCCGCGGAAGCGAACCTTCTTCATAAAGTTTCTTCTCTAGTCTATCCATAAATATTTCACTCATAAGTGGGGATAAAGGATTTCCCATTGCTACACCTTTCATCGCTTTGAAGTATTTCCCCCTGAAAGTAAAATAACTTTCATTCATGCAAACCGTAGCGAGTTTCAAAAAGTCTTTAGCCCTCTTCCTCCCCTCCGGTGTGCTATTCCTCTCTAATAGCCAGTCCTCAAAGAACGTGAGTGCTTGTTTTACTGGCACGCTTGGGAACAGAGCCTTGACATCAAATGATACAACTAGCTCATCTTCCCCTATTGTTGCCACTCTTCCAAGCCGCTCTATTACCTCGTCTCGATTCTTAACTGTTCTATCGCTAATCTTCCCTAAGGCCCTACACTCGTCTACAATCCATTTTGCGATTCTCCTTGTTGGAGCGCTTGTGAGCGCGGTGACAATTTCCCTAAGTTCACTTCCTTCCTTATGTATCTTTGGAAGGCACCTAATTCTTGGCAATGACGGGTTTGAGACCCGCAGCTTGTTCACCTCTCCAATCGTCCCTTTGCACTCTTTCAAGACTCTTTCAACTCGTTTGATAGAGTCTGGTAAGGGATCTTTCCTAAGCTCATGGTAATCCCCGTTGTTGAGTTTTTCCATAACTAATCGATCATATTCGTCTTTGTCCATTACGACCACGGAATTTCCTTTGTCAGCTTTGGTATAAAAGACCGGTTTAGCAGCCAACTCTCTGAGCACTTTTTGTGCATTCCCTGTGTTCCCCCTCTTACGATTTTCCCTCCTGATGAGTTTAGCCACATTGCCTCTAATCTGTGCTTTCTCCTCTTCGGGCAGGGTTTTAACCGCTGCTTCGATGTCTACTACCAAGTCTTCTGTTGGGAATGTTTTTTTCCTTGACAGCAAAATTCAGACCTTGGTTAAGTAGCTTCATTTGCTCTCCTGTGAATTGAACCGTGGACTTATTCACCACATAGTTGGGGATAGTCTCTACGGCATTCTTTTTCTTTTCAATGGTATCCTTTCCTCTCGTCAGCTCCTTCAGTTTTTTTGTGAGAATTTTCCTCTTTCTATCTTTCTCACATTCAAAGGCCCTGTTTGCTTTCCCTATTATATCTACAATATCTCCTTTCCTACCTAAAGACTCACTTGCCATTTTAAGATGCAAGGAATAAACTTTCAGTGTAAGATCCCCTAATCTCTTATAAAGCCTATTTACGGAATCTCTAATCAGATTCCTTTCGGCCAGGGCAATTTGTTTCCCTACTCCTAACATATGGGACCTAAATTTAATAATATGACTTTTAGGAGTCACATTCTTTTTTAAACATAATCTGAGGAATCTTATGTCTTCAGAGATTCCACCGATTACTTTTTTGTAATCTACGAAATTAAAACAGTAAAACTAAAAAATTAGGTACTATACTATGTCTATAAAATTACCTGCCCAGAATGCGAAAAAATATACATCGGGCAAACGAAACGGTTAGTTGGTGTTAGACTAACGGAACATAAACGGGAAGCAGCTTCAGCGAGGAAAAAGAATACAACATTAGTACGTTCAGCAGTAGCAAAGCACATATTGGAGGAGGATCACAACATAACTTGGGACAACGTGGAGGTGATCAAGGAGGTACAGCAGGTGCGAAAACTGGATGCGTACGAAAGCCTGCACATATGGAAAACCCCTATGCATAGAAGACTAAACACAGACCAAGGAAACTGTGCATCACCACTGTTCAGGCTAATTTGAACATTCATTTCATAGTGAGGAGGATAATTTAATTAATATGGATAATAAAGTAATTAATAGGCAATTAGTTGGTAATTAGTATAAAGTCCATTAATAGACAATTAGTTGGTAATTAGTATAAGTCAATACTTTAAAAGTAAGCTCCATAAGTAGCATACATAAGTCAGATTAAGATTAGACTGATAGACACTGAAGAAGAGGGCAGATTACCCTCGAAATATCGATATTTGTCATAAAATTCAATATATCTAGCTTCTAAAGGAAAAATCGGTTTTTTATTAAAAAAAAAAAAAAAAAAAACTTTAAGAATTAAATCTTTAATTTGTGATTTAAATTGTGCGAACGATAGCCAAAGAGGACCACGCTGAAGATCGTTGTGCTTCCTGGGGATACGCACTAGCGGCGAAGATCGCCGATTAAAATAAACATCAGATCGCGCGAAGGGAGGAGAGAACATTAATTGAAATCTATCCGATCGATTGACGTTCCGCATACACAGCATACGACCAAGATCGGAGAGCATAGGGCAATGGAATAGCTTGAAAAGCAAGCACTCGTTAAGGAACACTCGTCGGGAATCTAGTGAAGGAATTTGGAATAAGGATAGACGATCACTATACCCATAGTAAGGGATATTGAATTTAAACAACAGGGAGCGAGTAAACCTACGCTGAACGTATTCCACTGCCTCGTTAAGATATTTATGACGGGGAGACCACACTTGGCAACAATACTCTAGAAAGCTACGAACAAGTGAAAAAAACAGATGGAAAGAGGTAGCGATGCTAGTAAACGAAGAAGATCATCTAAGAATAAAACCGGACACACGAGAAGCCTTGGCGGTTATATAGGCAATGTGTAAGTCAAATCTGAGCTTTAAATCAAAGTACACACCAAGATCCTTAAAATTATCAACGGCCGTAATGGAAGATCCTTACAGTGTGTAGGAATATATTACGGGTGACATTTTAAACGTATAGGACATT
Organism: Nemotelus pantherinus; assembly: GCA_963978885.1. Classification (NCBI taxonomy): domain Eukaryota; kingdom Metazoa; phylum Arthropoda; class Insecta; order Diptera; family Stratiomyidae; genus Nemotelus; species Nemotelus pantherinus. The sequence continues at coordinate 40,674,696 of OZ022264.1, forward strand.
TGATGACATTTGGATATGTTCAAAGTAAGATAATTAGTAGAGCACCAGTAGCAAAGAGAACACAGATCGTTTTGGAGTTGGAGGCAGTCGTTGGTAGATTCGACTACTTTGAAAATCTTGAAGTCATCAGCAAACAAGAGGCAGGGAGAACGAATAAAAAAGGGAGATCATTTATAAAGACTAGGAATAATAATGGACCAAGAATATAGAGCCCTGAGGCACACCGGAAAGTGGACAAAAAGGGGAAGAGGTGGAGGATTGCACAGATACAGCACAAGAAAGACCAGAAACATAGGATGAAAACCAAGACAAAAGGGAACCTGACACCCCATAACTTCGAAGCTTAACAAGAAGAATTCCGTGATCAACAGAATCAAAAGCTTTTGAGAAGTCAGTATACACCACATCCACTTGCTTCCGTTGGTATAAGGCAGAAGCAACAAAGTTAGTAAAGGAGAGGAAGCAGCCTGTTGTAAACCACTCTTTCAAGAACTTTACCAAAACAAGGAAGGAGAGAAATTGGACGGTAGTTGGAAACACAGCTTGGGTCTCCAGACTTGTGGATGGGGGAAATATACGCAGATTTCCAACTGTCAGGGAAGGAGCCGGAGGAGAGGCTGAGGTTAAATATAATAGATAAAGGAACACATAAAGATGATGATAGTGATTTGGCCAACAGGTTAGGGATACCATCAGAACCACAACCGACATTGACATCAAGACGCTCGAGTAAGGATTCAATTTCAAGAGGATTGGTGTAAAAGGAAGATAGTGAAGCAACACGGGGAATATCACAAGGTAAGATATGATTATGTTGAGAAAAGAAGGAAGAAAAATATTTTGCGAAAAGGTCGCAAATTTCACGTGGATTAGATGCAGTATCGTTATCGAGGAACATGAAATCGGGGAAATGATGGGAACTTTTGAGGGAATGAACATACGACCAAAAGCGTTTTTGATGATTAGAGCAGATAGAGGACTCAATGCTGGAAAAGTAATCTGGGATAGCTTGATTGACAGCAGTTTTGGCAGAAGATCGTAGCCTTGAAAATTCGACGAAGTCAGCATGAGAGCCTGTATGCTTAAATCTAGCTCGAGCGACATCCTTAGCTTTCAGGGCCGACGCCACATCACGACGAAACCAAGGAGCGTCATTAGGCTTGCAAGGACGTCTGGATGGAGTGAAACGGGAGATAAGGTTAGATAGGAAGTTGTGGAATTTTATGGCAAGCTCATTGACAGTGAGGCCGCGAAAAAAAGAAGAACCAGTTAACCGAGTTCATTTCAGTCATCATACTAGAGAAGTCAGCTTTATGGAAGTTAAAGCGCATGGTACGAGAAGGAGCTCTAGATGCCTGAAGATCGACATGAAGTGCGATTGAAAGAGGAGGATGATGTAAGTCAGCTTGGACGTAGGGGAAGGATGCGGTATGAGCACTGATATTATTGGATAGAACGAAGTCTAGTATTTTGTTATTTATATTGGGAACACAGTTTACTTGGGAGAGTGAACACAAAGATAGAAAGGATGAGGTTATTAAGGAAATATTGCTGGAAGAGATTATTGAAGAAAAATTATGATTCCATACCAGGTTCGGTAAGTTAAAATCACCACATATGAAAGAAAAGGCAGAAGGAATGCTAACGTTGAGGTAGGTTGAAAGCTCATCAAAAAATTTACGATAAACCGCAACTGAGGAATTACAAGGAACATATACTGAAAAAAACAATGAGAATTTTTGTGGGAGCAAGGATAACACGCACAGCAATACATTCAACAGGAGGAGAAGGAGAGAAATCCATACAGAATGTTCCTTGAAGAGAACCGTGAACTGCAACTAATACACCACCGCCAGGGGCGGATTTGCCACTAGGCCCGGTAGGCCCGGGCCTAGGGCGGCAAATTTCGGGGGCGGCAAAGTTTCCAATTTTTCCTATGTACATATATCTGAGTTGAGTGAGCCTAAAACCTCAAGCCAACCGAATTCTCTAATAAATCAATGCACGCAAAAATTCACTTCTGATGATTTTTTCGGACATTAAAAAGTTTGACTTATAATAAATTTCGAAATATGATCACGGTAAAGGACCAAAAAACTCAAAAATACCTAAAAAGTGCTTAGAAAGTATCTGAAAATACCTAAAAAGAGCATGAAAAGACCTACAAAGATCCTAAAAAGAACCCAAATAATACCTCTTCAATTTAGGAAAAGCTTATCAGAGGTAATTTTTTTTTATTATTATATTACAGAGTATATCAACTACATACGATTCTCTCTTTATTTTTGACATGTTTTTTCAAATTGTACTTCATTACGGAAATTCATTTCTATAAAAAAAATGAAATCTAGAACATCATAGGTCAAAATATCTCGGGTTCATCCTTAATTAATAACATATCGAACATTAATTTACAGTATTCGAGTTCATAGTTGATCTCCAGTCAAGTGCGGAAGCAAACTTTGAACGGAATAGTAAACTTACTTACAAAAATATGAGCGAAGACGTTGGAATTATATGCGATGTAATGGTGTATACGGTTGTGGATTGTTAAAAATTTATATTTTTGGATTCTTTTTTTTTTTGTTTAGATACTTTTAGGTTCTTTATCGTGTGTGTATTTTAATAATTATTTGTGTGGCAAGGGCGCAATAATAGGGAATTTTTACGAAATAACCGGTGCCAGTTTTGCTCTTATATTGCTATTTTGTGAGCTCGGGCGCAACGATAAACAGCGAAGTATTCTAGGGAATCCAAAAAAAATCGCGCATTGTTACATTTAATATAATTCACGAAAAGGGCGGCAAATATTTCTGAGGCCTAGGGCGGCGAAATGATCAAATCCGCCCCTGACCACCGCCATCGCTTTTACCTGATGTAGCTCGATCACGATCGCGACGGAAAACTGTATGAAACGGAAACAGCTCGTTATCGTAAATATCTACTGTTAACCATGTTTCGGTTAAACAGATTATATGATCAGACGAAAGAGTAGAGGAGAAATTCAGCGTGTTTAGCTTAGTCCTAAGTCCACGAACGTTCTGGTAGTACACATGAATTGGGTTGATCTTATTAATTTGAAGCTTGAGTAGCCTAGTGGGTAGAGCACTGGCTCCTTGCGTGTGGGGTCCCTGGTTCGAATCCAGGTTCGGACGAGGGTCCGCGCACCAAGCTTTGAGTTCACCTAGCTCTGATTAGGTACCTGATTTAAATCAGGGGTAAAGTGAGTCGTGGAACTAATCACTCCACACTCGTATTCACAATGATTAACAAAAGTGTAATGAAGCTCTCTACCAGCTTCAACCCCTAGACCCGTTCGAGGGTTGTCGTGGGATTACTTTTATTAATTTCTAAAGTTCTGATTCCAGTTAAGCACCCATTGTCATCTGATGTTGAGGTTCTTACGTTAAGGAGACTTTTGGTTTTATTTGATGAAAATTTTTACGAGGTCTCCTGGTGAATTCCTTAAACAGTACTCCAGATGGCCAAAAACCTTTGTGAAGTAGAAGATCAGTGCCAGCAGTTACCGTTATTTTAAACGAGGAGATTTCCTGATTCTGCAGGATTCTTGAGTAGTTGTTGTAAAATGGGTCGTCGCACCACAATTGAACAACGTGAATTGGTGTTAAACCACTTTAAAAAGGACAAAGTGTTCGGAAAATCGCTGAAAGTGTGAATTTAAGTGCCTCTACAGGGCAGCACATAATTGAGCGCTTTGTACACGAAAATCGGGTAGAAAATAAGGGCAGAAATGCGCCAACCAACATTTTCACCATATCGGACGAATGATACATTGTAAGAAAAGTGAAAGCGAACCCGAAGACTGAAGCCTTAAAATTGGTTACTGAGGTTCATCGTGAATTAGGGAAGTCATGTAGTGCTGAAACCGTCCGACGAGTGCTTCGCGACCATGATTTCAACGGGCGAGTAGCTCGTAGGAAGCCATTCATTTCCAAAAAAATACAGTAAGCCGATTTGCCTTTGCCAAAGAGCATGTAGGAAAGCGATCCGCGTTCTGGAATACGGTTATATTTGCGGAAGAGTCCAAATTTAACATGTTTGGCTCCGACGGAATGTCATATGTCTGTCGCAAGGCAAACACTGAGCTAAACAAGGAGAACTTCAAAGCTACTGTGAAGCATGGCGGTGGCAATGTGATGGTTTGGGCCTGCATGTCTGCAGCCGGATTCGGAAATTTAGACTTTATTGAGAAAACAATGGACAAAACAAAGTACCTCGATGTATTCAAAAACAATTTGCTGCAAAGTGCTGAAAAACTGGGTGTTCGCAACCAATTTCGGTTCTACCAAGATAATGATCCAAAACACAAGTCGGGAATTGTGCAGCCTTGGCTAATTTGTAACTGCCCTCATTTGATGTCTCCGCCGGCACAGTCACCAGATATGAACGTCATTGAGAATCTGTGGACTTTGTTGGATAATAACATTAGAAAACACAAGATTTCTAATGCACAAGATCTGAAGAAAGCACTGCTAGATAAATGCCAAAAAATTACTCTTGAGATCACACAAAAGCTCGTTGACTCAATGCCGAATAGGCTCCAGGCTCTTTTTAAGGCTAAGGGCTATCATACGAAGTATTAAAATTAACTGAAAACCTTATAATTCACAATAATTTTAAAGTTTAATCAAACTGTATCAAATAAGCTGTAATAAGAAATTTGTTATTACTTTTAGTTTTTTGTTTTTTAAGATGTAAAACAGCAACTTTGTAACAAATAGAAACTTGTTTAATAAATAACAAACATTTCTCTTCAAAATAGCTTTGATATTTTTTTGATATTGTTATTATGTTTTGAGTTATAGTAACTTAAATTTTTAAAGAATCACTGTATCAAATAAGCTGTGACCCACTGTATAAATGCTTGATATTTTTTCTCATCATAAAACTATCTTTTCTTTTAGAATGTTACGTGCAATGTCTAGTTTGATCACTTTAACGCCGCAGCAACTGTCTGAACAAGAAATAGGACAAGACGGTTTATTGTCAAGTCACACAATTCTGTTTCTTATGTTCACTCATGCTGGAGCTGATCTGCAGAGTCCACATACAGCTGCTAATTGGTCAAATGAAAGATTATTACAATGGTTGGACGGTCACACATCGGACAGAGAAAGGTATACGATTTTCTTTAAATTAATTACATATTCATACTTGAATTCGATTGCTTTTCCATGATTAGATTGGAGCTTGTTGCTGGAGCAATACACCGCTATCGAGAACTGGTACGAAGGAAGAATAGCACTCAGTACGATCCCGTGTATCCAATACTTTCCAATTATTTCGAAAAGGCTTATAAGATTTTGATCGAGAAGAGAGCTTGACAATATTTCAGAAAAGAGCAGCAAGCTAAAAAACAGTTCTTCAAATAATTTAAATAACTCGTTATGTTTTCAAATCAATTTATTTTAAAACAAAATAAATATTTGTAAATTTATTCTAAATAAATTTGTCTATAAACTTAATAATTTACTTCGTTTCATTCACAAAATTTCTTTGAACTAATACAGAGTCTCCTCAACGCATAATACTTTACAACGATTAACTAGACACTTCAACTAGATCCTCCCGGTGTTGCTGTTTTTCGTCGTGTTTAATATACGACAAGAAAATATTGTACATTGCAGTTACCACATTAACATAGGTTACTCGATATTTGGGATGTAACCAGTAGAAATTGATAAATTGTGCAAACGGCCATACGAGCCAGTCAACCTGGAAAGAAAAACATTAGAATTCAATTGAATTTGTGATTTGATAAGAGGCGGCTTACAGTGTAGACAGTTAAGAATTTTGATCGTAACTCATCGTTGCACTGGTCGATATTCTTTCGTTCTAACAGACCGGCTGTGTAAAAGAATATCAGGATACATGCTGGTGACATCACGATCTGTAAATGTAGAATGATCAAGTACGAATATTTCGAACAATTGATATCTTAGCAGTTATAATTACCTGATCGAGGGCGATTTTCTTAAATACTGATGACATTGTTACGACCGGCATAATTGTATCCATCCATTTGTAGAAGTAGTGATGAAGTGGACCTTGAGCCGCTCCAACAATAAACATTCGAGCTGATTGAATTTGCATAAAAATTTCAGATTAAGCGATTTAAAATTTTCAAATTGTAACAGCGGAATATTTGTGTGAAAGTGGTAGTATAAAAAAACTTCTTGCTACTACTTTGTAAAATTATTTAGGCGAGAAAACCTCATCTATGAACCGACCAAAATGACTACCCCAAATTATCATATTTAATAAGATAAATATCTTGAAACTAGCTCAAAACAAGACAGGGACTAATTCAAAACAACAAGAAAAAATAAATCATCTACTACCCAAATGATGATCATAGCGATAAATACTTATACTGGGTGTGATAGTTATTCGGTAAAAGTAAAATACGTCGTTTTTCGAAGATGATTATGCCTCGACTGACTCGTAATCCGTCATCTCTAAGGACTGTATATCAGTTATTAAGATAGGGAACCGGCATCGTGTATCGCCATTTAAAATTATAGGACCAGTTTGTTGCTTTGATTCCATCGCAAATACCAATTTCTGATCGCCGAACTTTGTTGTGCATGAGTTCGTCAACAGAAAGACAAGTAAATCAAGCGCTGTAACAAAAAACTGGACGAACTCATCTCAGTACTCTACGCCAACGTAAGCGGGATGCGATCTAAACTTAATAAGTTCTATGAGCTCTCGAATATTAACTAGAGAGGAGCTTGCAAAGGCCATCAAAGATCTTAATGTCAATAAGGGTCCTGGTCCTGACTTGCTACCTCCTAGTTTCATACTCGAATGCATGGAGTCGCTTATCTTATCCGTGTATTTAATTTTTAATAAATCATTTTCTTGTGGGGTTTTCCCCTCCTTCTGGAAATCATCGCATCTGACTCCGATTTTTAAATGTGGTGATAGGCGGTCAATTGATAATTACAGAAGTATTGCAATACTGTCAGCATTGCCTAAACTATATGAAAAAATTGTCTGTGATAAGCTCACTACTCTAATAGAACCTCTTCTGAACGAACAACAACATGGTTTTAGAAAAGGCAGGTCAACTTCTACCAACCTCGTGATTCTCGTTTCTCTGTAGCATGGAAAAAGGGCATCAAATTGATACCATCTACACAGACTTCAGCAAGGCCTTTGATCGCGTTGATCATGATATTCTTCGAATCAAACTACAGAAATTTGGTATCTCGGGTCTTTTATTAAACTGGTTAGACTCTCATCTTCGAAATAGGACGCAGTACGTTAAGTTTCAGGGTATCCTATCCAAAAAATCGATGTTTTATCAGGTGTACCACAAGGTAGTCACTTGGGGCCTCTTTTATTCAATAGGTTCGTATCGGATTTTTCTGAAGTTTTATCAGCTTTTTTATGCAGATGATCTGAAAATGTACTACACAATTAAATCCAAATAACTGTTTTCCTTCAATCGAAACTTCTTTCTCTTGAGCAGTGGTGCAAACAAAATAATCTCGACATTAATGTCAGTAAATGTCAAGTCATTAGTTTTTCCCGCAAAACCAGTAATATAAATTTTGATTACTCCCTCAATAATGTTGACAATGTCATCCAACTCGGAGTTACTTTGGATAAAAAGCTGCGTTTTAATTTACACTATGACAAAGTCTTAAGCAAGGCTAATAAGCAGCTTGGATTCATCAAAAGACGTGCGAAGGAATTCAAAAACCTATGGGTCACGAAGTTTTTATACCAAGCTCTAGTTCGGCCATTGCTCCAATATGCATGTATTGTCTGGCATCCTACCTTTGATGTCCATAGCGATAGGCTCGAATCGATGCAGAAGCAGTTCTTGCTTTTTGCGTTCAGAGATCTGTATAATCCTTACGAATTTGGTAATTTACCTTCATACAGATACAGGCTTAATCTCTTAAATCTATCAAGTCTATCTTCGCGGAGGATAGTCATATGCTCCTGCTTTACTTTTGATGTTATTATGGGCTTGATCAATGTTGTGTCCCTGTCCAATAAGATCACCTTCAACGAATCAGCAAGGCAGACGAGGCACTCATGTTTACTGAATGAATACCGACACCACACAGTTTATGAGCAATGAGCCAATCAATAGATGTTTCAAAATATTCGATAGCTTCTCAAAACACTATTCCCCAACCATTTCCCGACCTAGGTTTAAAACTGCTGTGACTAATTTGCTCACGTCATGAATGCCCTATCCAATTCCCTACCAAAGATGGTTATATTTTTAAAATTCTTTCATTATTGTGTATTGTACAAATTTATATATATTGTTAAATATTAACTGTTAGTGTTTTTTGTACGCCTTGTTTGGTTGAAAATAAATAAATAACTTTAAAGATTTTGATGTCATTGCGATCACTGAAATGTGGCTTTGTAGATTTGTTTGTTATAGATACCGCATACAGATAATGAATTTATTTGTGCTCAAGTCTAACTCACAACGATGAAGGTATTATTTGGGGTCAACTATACGCCACCAAACTTCTCGCATGACATTTACGGCAACATCGTCTTAATGGGTGATTTCAATCTACCTAGAATCAAGTGGTGCCCTTCAGCGAACGGCACTTTCGAAGTTCTGAGAGCTACTTTTACTGGCGGACAACACGGCATCAAAATTGCAAACGAATTAATATCCCTTGGTTTATTTCAAGCCAATTGCATCCAGAACTCAAATGCAAAAATGTTGTATCTGATTTTTGCAACTGACGCCTCTTATACTGTGGTGAAACCCTTTACATAATATCTCATCGACGAAAACGCACATTTTTGTGGACTCAACATCATTTTCGAACCAAAGTCCAGTAATGACTTATCATCTAACACATTTGAACTGAAATTTAATTTTAGCCACGAGCTAATGTCGATCAATTGTGTGACTTGCTTGCTAACTATGATTGGTTTTCCGTGTTGCAGGGACCTAATTTGGATAAAGCTACGTTTTATTTTCACACTCGATTATTTGGCTGTTTTTACGGTGCGCGTCAATTACCTTTAGTAACAGCAAGGTTCCTTTTCCTTGGATGTTTTCACAGCTTTTTCATATGAACAATTCTAAAAACAAAGCCTGGGAACAGTTTTGTTTGACTCGCTCAGAGCCTAACTACCAACTTTTTTCTACACTATTATAAAGAAGTTTCATTTGCATATCAGTGACATACTCGTACAGGAATGCAAATTCAATTTGGTCAAGTCACTAGGTCAGGATGGTATTGCACAGGTTTATATTAACGGATATTAAAGGTACTATGTCTTGCCTCAAGGGTATATACAATGCTGCTGATTTACGTACGTTATTATCTCCTGGCAGGTAATGCGAATTGTGTCCATCTTTAAGGCCGAAAACGCACGCGATGCATCCAAGCCTCTTTCTATTGAAGATTTTAAAAAAGGTTGTGGGACATTGGACGACTAGCGCCTTAAACTCTATTTTGATCTCGAAATCCCGACATACTCATACGAAAGACAAAGCTGTCGAAACAGTGCTGCATATCTGCAGACTTACAAGGAGTATACACTAGCTACATTTTTGGACATCGAAGGAGCGATCAAGCATTCTCAGTCGATTGTGAGTGCTTTTCAAAGTCTGGATGTCGATTCGCAATTTGTCGAACTTATAAATCAGCTATTCACAAACTGGGTTTTATACTTGTTTCTTGATACCTCAAGCATCATGCGAGTGGTAAATAAGGACACTCGCTAGGGTGGTGCTTTGGAATCTAAAGCGCTATTCAGACATGCGTCCATGCGTCCACGCGTCCATGCGATTCAGCGTGTTTTGCTTACACGAGTCAATTTGATTTTGTTTATATAGGCGGGTCTAAAGCGAAGGAGGTGTAGTATGCTGATTCATGTACAATAGATTTTAAAATGATTTCTTTCGTTCAGTGGCATGTGTGGATGATTCGTTGGTGATCATTTAAATATATGTTTTGTGGATGATTATTTTCTTATATAATGATGTGGATAATATATATTTTGATCCTTACGTGCATGACTATTACGAAAAAAATTGAATGCATATGAATATCTAGACACAAACATATATATGTAGGTATATATAGTCATATGGATTCGTATATACAATTTTCTGTTACCAATATATTTGTACAGAGCAAAAAAAAAACATCATTATAAGCGTGTAAAATCCATCCACTTATCGCCTTAGCCCCGCCTTCAAAATACTGGATTTGATTTGACTTGACTCGTGTAATCTAAAAACGCACGGACGCGTGGACGCATGTCTGAATAGCGCTTAACAGTTAATCAGCCTCTAAGGAAGCTTGATTAGCCCGGATTTAAGTTGATAGCGTATGCAGATGGCAATGCTTGCCTTATCAGGGAAATTTATCTCGATCCTAGCTGCAAGTGGTCATATCAGTCAAGTATGCACTGTGAGCTGGTGTCTGATAGGAATCAGTGCATATTGTTTTGATTTTGTAAAAAAAATGTTTCAATAAGAGTTTTTCAATTTTAATCATCCCGCAAATAAAATTCCACTTTCACTCCTTGGATATTTCTTCGCAATAGTGCCAAGAATGTGGCCTAAGGCTCAACTCTAACAAAACGGAACTATTCCTCTTCGCGAAGAAGCACAGGGTTCTCAGCTTCGACCTACCGAAGAATAAAGAAACTGCTATAAGTCTCAAAAATAAAGTAAAATATCTTGGACTTATCTTTTCATTCGCAGATTTACAATCAATGTATACGAATGTGGAGTAAATAATCCGACGACTCAGTTTACTCCTGATTTAATTCAAGTACCTTTTCAAAGCTAGGTTTACTCAAACCTCGTTGCGCGGTCCCCCATCTTAACCTGGATTCGAACCAGGGACAGGGACTCGACACACTAGGAGCAAACTGACATTTTTATTTTTTTACCAGGTTCTGATTAAATGTTTTTTCAGCTTTGGCATAAGAACAATTCAATGCAAGATAATAACATATATAAAATTTTACAATTTTTATCGGTTGGAATTTTACATCGATCCTCGCCGAATGACCAAAAAAAGTTAAATCTATGCCTAAATTAATTGTGACTTTTAAAGACAGCGAATCCATATTTGAAATTATAAAACTAAAATACAAAATGTACGGAAAAGGCGCGAAACGTAGTTTAATTTCAGTTGTTTGTTGCATTTTATTATGAAGCTTATTATCAGTTACTTTATGTCATTTATCGCCAAATCGATCATTACGTGTTTAGAAAACTGAACCAAAAGTGCATAGTTCATATCTTGATATTGATAAGATTTAATTGTAGACTATACAATTATATGTTATATTACACAGCTTAAGCAATATCGTTTACTAGATGTTGCATAAACATTATAAGTCGTGATGTATGTGTAATAAATGAAATTACATTAAATGAAAAAAAAATATTAAGGAGGCCACAGAACAAGTGATTATACTTATTATTTAATTACCTATTCGTCCCAAATCACATCTGGTTGATGAAAGACCTCTTCGATGTTCAATTTCTTGAGCCATCACATCTCCGACGACCATTAACAGCCCTGAACCAACAATATTTGTTGTTAGCAAGTAACGTCCGAATAATTGCTTGGTAATTCTTCGCGTAAATGATGGGGTTTTAGGTGACTTCTTCACAATTTCTCCTGTTTTCAATGAACCGGTCTTATATCGAAAATGGTTTAGTGGTGAAATTGACACTTTTAATTTTACGCTGTTATTGCAAAAAGTTCGCATCACAGACAATGACATATTTTAGACTAATAATACTTTAAGAAATACGGAAATTTAATGTTTGGAGCGCGATGAAACTATTTTGAACTCAGAACAGGATTGTCGCAACTCGCAGTCGACTGCTGCAATGAAATAAGTGTTCTGTATTCTGAATTGGAGGTTTGTTTACATCGATGACAGCTAAAGATTTACATAATACAAATGATGTGGTGGTCAGGGTGGTCAGCTGATGATAAATATAGGGCTGTCTCCGAGTAATCAATGTATGTTGAATTGGTATAAAGTGTAGAAAATTGGATTTCGGTTCAGTTTTCAAAAAAATTGCTAAAAATGAAAACATAAAACAAAACTGGTCCGTGGTAATTAATGACCAAAGCTACGGGATAGAAAATGTGAGTTTCCGTGCCGAACCAGTTCGTATTAGTGTGTGACATTTCCACATACATCACAGAGGACGTAGATGAACTAAAATTTGCTAAGCGATCGGCTTAGATTTGAATAGACTTTTATTAAAATAAAAATAAAAAATAAAATGAAAAGTCGAACTCGTTTCCTTTATTTCTACCAATTTATTCAAAAATAATTTGAATAAATTATAAATAAATAAAGGAAACGAGTTCGACTTTTCATTTTATTGTATAATTTCTACCTAAACGCTCGCCAAACAATTTTTTTTTTTTTTTTTTTTGATTATATTTTTTCAGACTTTTATTATTATTTTATAAACATCATGCACTAACTGCTTAGTGTGTCGAATCAATTTTCCTCAAATACCTCTCTGTTTCTTTAGAACTGAGCTTCGGAGCGGTTTTGGCGGACTTAAGGCCCTAACTAGAACGTTCAAAATATTGCTCCTTGTCATGGAGACGTAATAATTATTTTAATTATAATTATAATATATTCTCCCAATATGATTGCATTTGTAACCACAAACATAAATAAACGTGATATAAATAAACGTGAACTGGTAATTAAGCATGAATCTTTCAAAAGTGTATTACGTCTTCCCACATTTTTTTGTCACTCAAAGACAATTTCTTCGAAAATTAGTTTTCTAGCGGTTCTGATGCGCTAGACTTTTTTTGTATTAAGCTGCATATTTTCGATGCCACTCAGTGGTCAATAAAGTAAGTAATCACATTCAAACTGTAGTGTGAATAAGTTTTTGTACATAACAATCTTGCTAATGGGCTGCATATCAATGGAATCATGCAACAATTATTTGAGATGTTAAATTGACAATATTTGACAACATGGGTTTTGACGAATAAAAGGAAGACATAGTTTTTTCTTAAAAAAAAGGAGTCAAATACTTGTGCCATAAACCAATGCCTTCTAGAATGCATTGCATGATTGCATAAACACACAGCGGGTAAAAAAAGTTAGGTCACAAACTCTTAGTAAGAACAAAAAACCTATTTTTAATGCGACTTTGATATTAATTTATTTTGTTTTTGCATTTAATTAAAAGTTTTGCATGTTGACTTTAAGAACAATATAAAAAAAAACCGGTAACGAAGCAAATTTCGCAACATTAACGTAATATTTTTCACTACCGAAATAGCTCAAAAAAAAAGCTGAGGCACAGTGCAGTTTTATCTGAAATTTTTTCAATTGTTTTAAAGTGATCAATTTAAAAAAAAAAAAACTTACATAGTGCTAATACTTTGTAGTTCTTCCACGCAATTTTATCACTTCTCGCAGTCGTTTCGGCATTATTTTCACAATTTTTTTTTTTGCAAAAAGTGGGTGAAATTTTGGTACATTCATCAAAAATGACCTCTTGGAGCCTTTTGCTACACTTGACCTTTCGAATTGCTACTCTGATTTTGAGATGATCCCATAAATGTTCGATCGGGTTTAAGTTCGGTGACTGCGGGGGTTTTTAATAGCATTTGGACAGTTACAAATAGCCCAAAGCCGACATTGCTTCCGATCGTTGTGCTTCTGATCGTTGTCCTGATACAGGTCAAAATTGTATAAAATGCCTAATTTTTCAGCACTTTGATTAATATTTATTTTAAGAATACCCAAGTAACACTTTTGATCCATCGTACCGTTCAAAAAACGTATATTTCCAGGACCAGATGCCCCTATACAGTTCGGTAGCATAATTTTCCTTCCGTTGTGTTTTATAGTGGGAGTAATATGATTTCTCCTAAACTCTGTATTAGGCTTTCGACGAACATGTCCCCGCCCATCATATACAAAAACAAACAAACAGAATGATTTTGGCTTTTTTACGTACTCTTAAGCAAAACGTAATCTGCTTTCTTTATTACATTTCGAATAGTTTGAGTACAGACTTTCATTCACCTTAGTTCGTAAGTTTCACCTTAGTTCGTAAAACGTAAAACTTCGTAATTACAAAGAATTTCAGATAAAACTGCGCTGTGCCTTAACTTTTTTTTTGCGCTAGTTTGATACTTCAGTGAAAAAATTTACGTTATTGTTAAAAACCCTAGCGCATCAGAACCGCAAGAAACACTAATGTTCGAAGAACAGTAGAGGATTTTTGCAGATTTTGAGAGTGTATTCTACCACTAGCAGCTTTTCTTACTTAAACTAATATACCCCTAGTAATAATAGACCCTAAGCCAATTTAATTTCGATGACTTCATCGAAATTTACAGCGATAGAAAGGTGTTTGGGGCTGCCATCCGAAAAATATGCAGATCTTAGAAAATTTAAACATTGTTTACTTATTTTCATTGCAAATTTTTGCGAAGAAAATACTTAATGCAAGCATTTATTGGAACGAAAATAACAAAAAGGCCAAGTGCTGGCAGCCCTTTGATAGCACCGAAGCGAAAAATATGTCACATCTGCCTCACGTTGAAGTCAACCTGCTCTGCGAATTTCGTATTGATCCGATGACTGCAAGTCATCGGGCTGCAAAGTTATTGGGATGCAAAGAAATTTAGGGCATTCGCAAAATTTTTCAAATTTTCTAGATCTTAATACTTGGTGTTTATTTTCACTATAAGTTCACTACGATTCGAAAATTCTATGCTAAAATCGCTTACTAAAGGTATGCCAAAAATATACAAAAACCCCATAGCTGGCAACCCTATCATTGCTTTGAAATTAAGTTTCTACTGAATATTGCCTATAATAAGTTCAATTTGCCATATGAATTCGTTCTGATTCCATGACTGCACTGGAAGCTATAGGGCAAAGAGCATTATTTTCCTGAGCGAATTTTCAAAATTTTCTTGGATGTAAATGGTATTTTCCCAGCTTCTTGGAAAGTGTCAATCATTTTTCCTGTCCACAAGTCTGGTGATCTAAACCTAGTCACTAACTATTGCCCGATCTCTATCATTCCTTGTTTTTCTAAAATCTGTGAGCGTCTAGTTTTCAATCGTGTCTATGATTCTCTTCGTCACGTTTTTCCTGCTCAACAGCATGGTTTCGTGAAAGGCCGAAGTACTACCACTAACCTTGTAGAGTTTTCTCATTTTGTTGCTTCTGCTTTAGATAATCACCACCAAGTAGATGTCATATACACTGACTTCTCTAAGGCCTTTGACTCGGCCAATCATGAGCTCCTTTTTGTTAAATTAGAGCATTATGGTGGCTGTCATCATTTGTATTTGATCGTATTTATTATGTCTCTCTCCGTGGCTTCTCGTCCTCTCCTTTTTTTTCCTACCTCCGGTGTACCTCAGGGATCTATTCTTGGGCCTTTGCTATTTAATATCTTCGTCAACGATCTTCCTAATGAGTTTGAATCTCCTTGTTTAATATACGCTGATGACCTGAAAGTTTTTCGCGTTATCAATACTCCTTCCGACCAACTTGCTCTTCAAAACGATTTGAATCGTCTTGTTTCCTGGTGTGACTGTAATTACTTGTCCTTGAATATCTCCAAATGTTACTCAATGTCTTTTACATTGAAGCCTTGTGCTTTTGAGTTCATTTACTCTATTTGTGACATCACCCTTTTAGTTGTGGATTATTTTACTGATCTCGGTGTTACCTTCGATTGGAAGCTAAAGTTCGATATTCATATTCGAACCATTACTCGTAAGGCGTCCCGGATCGCTGGTTTCGTTATACGCGTTTGCCACAATTCCTTCAACATTTCCACTTGTGTGCGTCTTTTTCTTTCTCTTGTTCGTTCTATCCTTGAGTATTGTTCTGTAGTGTGAGGTCCTCGTTTCTGTTATTTGTCTGAGGTGGTTGAATCTGTCCAGCGAAGGTTTACTCGCTACCTAATTTTCAAGTACAACCTACCATATTGTCCTTACAGTGAACGTTTATCAACCCTTAATATTCCTCGACTTGACCAGCGCAGAATTTACCTCGTTGAATGTTTTCTTTTAAAGTTTATTGCGGCTATTTATCTTCATCTTTGACGTGTTTTTTACGTCACGCTATCATGACAGACCTATCAGGGCAACCTCAATGTTCAATGTACCTTTTGCAAGTACTGATGTTTTTTTTTCATTCGCCTGTTTTGGGTTTACTGAGGACCCATATTAATCTTCAGTTTGGTTCTCTCCCTCAGTCTATCCGAATTTTTAAAAGTTTAGTTCGTAGTGTGCTTTTTTCGCCTACTTAATCATTTTATTTATACATCCATTATCCTTTTTACTAATTTTTGAAGATAATTAGTATTAAACTCGCTTCGCCTAAAATTCATATTTCTCTCTCTCTCTCTCTCTCTCTCTATATATATATATATATATATATATATATATATATATATATATATATATATATATATATATATATATATATATATATATATATATATATATCAGCAAAATGATTAAGGGAGATAATCTCCGGAGTGGCCGATTCGATTAAGCTGAAATTTTCGAAGGACGTAGATGTATATAGTAGGTAGGTCCATGATTTGCTAAAATTTAGATATCCTAAACCTTTTGGCGGTGGCGAGCGTTTTAGTGAATTTTCAGGTACTCCTATATTTCCAAGCAGTCTAATTTTTTGTTAAAATAATTATTTGGGAATGAAAACCTATTATGTTTCAAGCTTGTCAATGATAAAAAATTTGAAATTTTGAGCCGTTTGTGGGTGCAGAGTGCCTAAAAGTAGGCAAAGATTTTTATTCAGAATTTGATTTGTCATTACTTCTGACAAAAACATTGAATCATCGTGAAAGTTGCAGAGCGTATTGATGTTGACTGATGTTCACCACATGTGGATTCTCAAGATAGTGCGGGTAACCCTGTAGCTACGGTAGGCTCCTGAAAAAAATCTTTCAAATCATTGACCCTCCAGAATAATTTTTGATTTTTGACAAAAATTCAAATCATTGATAAATTTTAACCTTTGTCCATCATATCAAATGGAAGTTTTTAAAATTCCCATTTGCACAAGAACGGCAACCCATTATCATAACCTCCATTTTCAGCACTCGAAAGTTCTGTTCACGAGAACTGACGACCGGATTATCCGATCATAATGAAATTTACAGGACATGTTGGTATTAACTAGGACCAGGTTTGCGGGCAACCCTGTGGCAGTGGTACTATCTTGAAAAATCACTGAGAAAATAAACTGCTTTTTTTCCTATAACTTCCGATTCAGCCATCACATTTAAACAAAATTCACACAATATTTAGAACTTACTTTATGCTTGAGTTACAATCAATGCAACCAACATTTGCTGCCAAGTTTTGTTGGTGGAACGAGTTACAATCAATGCAACACAACATTTACTGTCATCTGTCACTATTAAAGAAATTGTTCTTCGATAATTTGGATCCTTTAAAGTCTCGGAAAGAGATATCAGTGAATATTTGATCCTCTAAAAGCTGCGGAGTATAATGTAAAGCAAAAATGAGACAAAAAAATACAAATTCTGATTGTCATTTACATATGACATTTCCCATTTCCCGGACTCTCATAGGAACAGGTGGAATTGGATATTTTCAAAAATGTTGTTGCCATGCCAAGTTTGAGATATGAGCAAACTCTGCTGCCAAGCAAAGTTGTGTTGCATCATTGTAACTGCTCTCATACGTTCTCATGGGTTCAAACTCATTTTGACGTGCAACAAATGTTGGTTGCATTGTTTGTAACTCTAGCTTTAGATATCATTTGGTTGAAAAATCAGAATAGAGTTGCCAGATATGGTGATTTTTGTCTCCTAAATCTTATGTCATTAGATTTGCAAATGGAAATGATCCTGCAATGAAAATTAACAACAAATATTAACGCCTTAAAAATTTGAAAAGTTTTGAGAGTGGTAACCCTAAAATTCTTTTTACCCTTACAACTTTCGGCGCATTGATTCAATCGAAACGAAATTTACTGGTTGAGTTTAACTTAACGTGAATCAGATTTGGTATATATTTTGCTTTGCTGCTTTATGGTAACCAGCATTGGCCATTTTTGTAAATATTGCACCAACGGATGCTTTAAATTACGTACTCATATGCAAAGTATTTGCGTTAAAAATAAGAAACCAATTTTTAAATTTTCCTAGTTTTGAACATTTTTCGGATGGCAGCCTCAAACAACGTTTAACCGCTGAAACTTTCGATGAAATCCTCCGATGAGAACGAAATTCAAAGGATAAGTTGATTTAAGTATGAGCTTGTCATGGTAAACTTATTGCTGCTTCGTTGGGAAAGCGTTGTCAGCACTGAACATTTTCATCATTTGTGTTATAGTTGAGTTTTGTTGCTTTGGATAAGGAATGGTTGATATAATTCTACAAAAAAGTGTATTACGTCTTTCCACATTTTTTTGTCACTCAAAGACAATTTCTTCGAAAATTAGTTTTCTAGCGGTTCTGATGCGCTTGAGTTTTTCTTCTTTATTTTTACTCTTACTGTATTCAAATGTTGTACTTCTATTCTTATTCTGTATTTTTGTATTTTTCTGTTTTATTATTATACCCATAGTCCTTTTAATATCTCTTTTTTTTCTTTACTGTATTCTAATTTTTGTACTTCTATTCTTATTGTGTTTTTTTAGTTTCAATTTTAATGTTTTATTATATCTTAATTCTTTATAATATTTTTATTCATTTTGTAACCAGGCATCTAGCCTGTAAAATGAATCACTTTGAATAAATTACAAATTACAATTACTTTTTTACCGCTGCTTTCGTCTACTTGTCTCCCGCTTTTTCATGGTCTTTATAAGCGGTATATCTGTCCTCTGGGTCTACTTTGTGTTTGTGTTTATTTTCGGAGTCTTTTTAGAAGAGGTCTTCCGACTCATCTTCTCTATCACGGTCATCCACATATCAGCCTCAAGAGCCACAGTCTCTTTCCTAGCCCTGATCTCTTGTGTCTCCTCAGGATTGGAATCGGTTGTTTTTTATTTTTCCGGGGCTGAGTGACACCCAGAACAACTGTTATCACTTCGGTCAAGTGGAGAACCGTCTGCGATTGCTGGTACTCTTTCTCCGCCTTTTACCAGTTGATCCGGCAAGCGGAGATGGCCTCGAAGGTTTCTTGCAGCTGTAACATGCCATCTTTCACGTGCTTTGAAATATTTTTTTTTGCAGTGAAGCAGCCTGCAGCATGTCATGAAGGATCCGCTTGCATTTGTCAAGCGTTTCCCCGTCGGCGATTTGCTCGCGTTTAATATAATCTCTTTTAGGGGACTTTCGCGCAAGCGAGCTCACGTGCGGTATTTCGGTTTCTCGTGAAAAACCTTCAGAATTTTCTTGCAGCCGACCTTTCGGCATCTCAATGGGTTGTTCAGGGCAGCTTTGAGCCACTTTGCCCATGTTGTCACGCATGTTGCTTTCATGTGCGGAACACTGAGGGATTGACGTGTGAGGAGGGGTCCTCAGGACTCTTGGTTTCATCCAAAAGGCAAATTTTTCGATAGAGGCAGTTCTGCCGTCTTTGTTTCCTTTTCGGTCTGTCCGTCTTTCGGCTAATTCGTCAATAATAACGCGAAGAAATTCGTGATTGAAGCCATTTCTCATTAGTTGGGATGCCCCTCAGATCCGTTACCTAGATTCGTGTGTGTAATTGCTTTATCGATTTCATGGTTGTTTAATGCAAAGCAGGGAGGCCATGCAAGGGTTAGCACCAGCCTTCATGGATCTGGTGCTCAGAGCTATTGCGCTGACAATGATGATAATTTACCCAGCTCGCTTTGAAGTCAATTTGAAGAAAACTAGGTCCTATATCACCAGATAGAAGGGTTTATGTCAAACAAATAAATTAGCCTTAAGAAAAATAATTGCCTAACCTCAAAAATGTTGAAAACAAAACTGCTTTCCCCCTTTTTCGCCAAATAGAAACAAAACATTATTGCACCTCGATGGAATCCAAATTAGCAGCTCAATCACAAACGGTTACTGGAAATATTGAAAAGCGTTCTACAATTTGCTCATACTGAAAAATCTGTTCGTTAAAACTTTTAAAGACCTGTTCGAAAAACGGACATTTGTTCGTCCTCACTCGCCAATGCCGTGCATGAAACTGAAACAGTGGAGGATTATGAAACGCAATAAACTTCTCACAACATTCAGACCACTGATGGAAATTCACACCTGTAAATTGCAATAGTAACAACTAGTCAGATATTTCATGGTTAAAATAAACGTCCTTTATAAATCAACTGGTATTCTCCATTTACAGTATCTATTTTCGTGTGATGTGCACTTGTTTAGATGAAACAACATTTTCAATCATCCTGTCTTTTTCCGCAAAATTACTTTAGCATCGTATGTAATCATCAAAAGCAAACGAACCTACATGGTTCCTCTTCATCTGTTATTCATTCGAAAAATGATTCATCAATTTCCTATGATTATCCTTCCAGCGCCCCCATTCCCGTGCTTCTCGATTGGCTGCGTATACGTCACTTGGCAATTTTCACCTGTTCAACTTCAAGAATCCATCAATATCCGTCCGAACGATGCGCCAAATTGAGTATACCTACTTAAACTCAAAGCTCACCATCGAAAAGCAAATCTATTACGAGCCTTTTGTGTACTTATAGGGCACCCGGCCATCTCAACTTAAGGGATGCCTTATCAATTTTCAATAGGGCCGTAAACAGCTTGAGAATCAACTGCTGCCGAGATTCCTCGACTCCTTCCCTTTGATTAGCGCTAAAAGTAGGCTAAACGCCTTTCGGTAAAGTAAAGGCACCTGTGTGTGATATAATGTTTACAGCGATCCTGCCTGGGTGGCAAAAGAAAGATGAAGGGTTTTTTTTCCAGAATGTATCGAGACACCGGATGCTTCCCTTGTTGTATGTATCGCTTCCATATCGAGGCCAGTGAAAAGAGCGGAGGACTCGCTGTTAACTCATCTTCGTGATGAAATCGCGATGTAAAGCACGTTTCCTGCTTATTGGATGCTTTTACGAGAATTGAAAGAATGACGAGACGAACGCACGATACGATAAAATGCCGTTGCATAAAGATTAGATCGATTATGCGGAATGTATGGCAATCTGATTATCTTAAGGAGATTGACTGTTAGTGTTTTCTGATTGCAATTTATTTGAAAAAGTGTTCTAAAGGAACGCAAATAATTCACGTTTATTTTATTAGGACACTTATTCACTAATTCAAAAGCAGGGAAGAATTGTATCGTCTTACATTTGATTATTGCCATGGCCGATATGCATAAACCAAAAAAGTTACTTTAAAATAAATGACTCTACTCATTAAAATAATGAATCTTTAAAACTATTTACTAAATGTAAGGAAACACTGAAATTAAAATTAATTGTATTAACAGTCGTGAGCTACGTCCGCAAGTGAGGACAATCAGCGTCAGTAAAAGGGAGAGATACCAGTGGCGGCTCGTGTATTTACAACTCGGGGAAGCAGATATATTTTTGCATATTTTTCCAGGATAAACAAGTAGGAATTTCAGCGCAGTAAATACATCAAAAGTTGCATTCAATTTCCAATTGTTTGACTCAGTGACTTTTCTGCTCATGGTGATCTCATTAATATTTAAATGGTGCAAGATTACAAATTACAATGCAAGATATTTCAAATTAGAATAATTTTTTTTTAAATAAAAAGTGAAATTAGTGGTCCTGGTCACCAGGAATCTACAAAGTACCTTTTCCTATTCAAATAGTCTAAGATAAAAGTATACCGCTGTAGATGTTCTATGGTGAAATTCAATTTTCAAGACAAAATAAATTAAACCTTCGGCAAACAACGTGAAAATAATTCCTCTCCCATACAAGGTGGGGTTAGATTTACCTCATAAAGCATTTTATCTATTCTGTGTATACATATATGAAACAGAACGTGTTCAAATATTTCTTTTATTCTATGTATTAGCAAGCTAATAATAAAACACAAAGCATTTGAAAAAAATACTTTCATACCTCTTCCATAAAATCAGCTTCATGTCTTTAAGATTTCGAGTTGAAATAACCTCACGTTGTATGCCGAACGTTAATACTCTTGTACTATTTAAGTGAAAAACAACTATCTTTTTTTAATCATTCCAATGCTAACTTACGCACTTTCAGCACAAACAAACAAACAGACAAATCAAAAGAATTTCAATCTACAGCAAACATGAAACTCTTGATAATAAATCCATTACAGAAACGAAACATACAAATAACATCTTATGTTAAACAACGAATTTATTACAGTATTCATACATACAAATCACATCCTAAACTCAGTCACCCAAAGCATACCAGCTCCAAGTTCTGTAGCAAAATAGAAACCAAACAGAGTACGCTACAAATCGTGCTGCGTCCATTCACAAATATTTCGGGGCCATTTAGCAGCCGAACAGGCAAGGTGTTTTTGATTATCTCTACTCAGGAAGACGCGGTGAGCTGCTATTCGGGAACATTCATTGCAAAGTGTTTACGACCATCGATTGCGTTATGCTTGCAATGGGGTGTATGCACACATTATGGTACGTGCATTGAGGCAAGATCACTTTAGTGTTCTGTGTAGCATATTTCAATACGCTGCAATGAACTGAGCGTTCTGGCTTACAATGGTACGAGATGCTTGAGGCGTTCACTCAAACGCAAGATATCCGATCGCGTTGCTGTAAAACTACTTGTAAGGCACTTAGGCTGTTAGAACTATCTCGTGTGTGAGATGAATAGTGTTTCGAGTTTCGTAATTTTTTTTATTGATGTTGGGTGCTAATTCATATAAAATCAATTGTTTTGTTTTAAATTTCAATATGGATTGCTAAGCTATTTTTCTTGTATAGGGAATATTTAGCAAGGGAAGCACTGCTTCCTTTGCGTACAACGACGAGCCGCCCCTGAGAGATACGTTAGGAAGTTGTTCATCTCGAGTTGCTCGGGTCTCGATCTTGGTCACGTTTATGGGTCTGGGAAATAATCGAGATGCTTGCCGCTACGAGACGTGAGTAACGTATCATTATAATGCGGTCATTACATCCTACAATTATAAAACTATATCAAACTGAATATATCCAAATATACAAAATAGCCTAATCCAGAAAAAATATTTGGCACTTTTTTTCCTCGTAATGTACTTAAATATTGTTGCATTGTCTCATTATAAATTTTTTTTGCGTGGAATATTTATTCGATACCTCGATTGTATGATCAATATGGTGAATTATTATTTTCCAGTAAAAAAATAATATTTCCTTAATATCTTTCACATAAAAAACTTCATGAAATTGATTTGATTCACTGTATCCAGATTGAACGTCTATTTATAGCAATCTGTCTAATTTTGTGACAAGAGAAAGTAAAATGCGAAGCAAACAGGTTCTACCTTCCTTCGCACGCCGTTCCTTTTACCGGTTTCCCAGATAAATCCCAACCGGGAATAGCAGGGACCGAAAATTGAAAAAAAACCACACAAACTCATGCAAACACAATGCACGAAAGAAAAATAAACAAACAAACAAAAACACCCCCAAATAGTCTAATGGCTATGGGCAGCACGTAGTCGAGTTTAGCCCACTTTCTTGAAGCGAATCAAGTTAGGAAAAAAATGACATCCGTGGATGTAGCAAGGAGTAGATTTTTTTCTCACGCTGAAGCTACCTGGAAACTAGCTTTTACCTCTTCGGAAATCATCGTTCAAATTATTACGTTACATTTCACCTGAACCAGATTTTTTCCGATTTTTCTGCTCTCAGTTTTTCTGAAACATCAGATACGAAAAGTTGGTGTGAATATTAAGCTATTATTGTGTAGCATGCGTGATTGATTAGCAACAAATTTCACTGCTCACATTAAAATAACTTTTCCCATGAATATAATTTAAATGTGAACTTTTGCACTTACTGTACATAATCCAGTGAAATTCGACATAAAAAAGGCGAAACTTCCCAAAAATTAGGGGAAAGTAGAATTTTGGTGTGAACCTTGGTACTGGCGTGTTGAACAAAATGTCAAAAGTCCCCATCGATCCGAGTGCTGCGTTACTTTTATACGGGGTCAAAGGTCACCAAAAGTGACCTTTCGCAAATATCTCAGTAACGGTCACGTCTTCAGAAAAATAATGTATGACAAATTTGTAGCTTAGAAAGTTTTTTACAAAAAAGATGTGAGAACTTTTTCTTGTAACCATAACCGTTTTTGAGATACATATATATCCGACTTTGATTACGACTTGGAATGTTTGTGAGCTTGTTTTTCTATGTTTAAGAGGCCCATAAAAAACATGTACACAATCTTATCTACCAGACTCCAGGGTAGGTAGAAAAGTGTGCTCCGAAAAGTTTTAACACCCCCCCTCCCCTTTGCCATAAAATTGTATTCCTGAGCTTCCACCCCCAATCTACAGGAATGAGCTCGTTGCCTACTCGTTGTCCACGGTTAACATCACTAGATTATCCTGTCAATTGCCTATTCTTGACATAGCTGGACCACCCCCACACCCACACCCTACCCACCCCCCGCAATCGAACCACCCCGCAAATGAACCACTCCGAAATAACCGGTTTTGTAGTTTTTTTTTCATATCGTCTTATCCCATGAACGATCAGGACAAGGTCACGTAATTTCAGGTGAAAATTGGTTTCGAGGCTTTGACGCTTTGCAGTCATCATAGATTGGCAAAAAAACTGATTATTCGGGGATAGTCTGCGGGGAGTTGAGCTCCTGTCAAGAATGCGCATTGACAGAATAATGCCGTGATATTATCTGGCTTCTTCATACTCCTATCCTGTGCATGACGTCACAGGGCCATGATGCGTTACAAAACCTATTTTCACCTGCAATATTGTTGTCTTTTCCTGCTCCTTCGTGGAATATCACATACAGGATGCAAAAATACAGTTTTTATCCGAGAAGAAACTAGGGAGCAGATGTCCCACCAAGTTTTATGGCAAGGAGGGGGGGGGGGGGGGGGGGTTAACTTTTCGGAGTGCACTTTCCACCTATCCAGGAGTGTGGTAGATATGTTTTACATGTTTTTTATGGGACTCTTAAACATAGAAAAATAAGCTCACAAACATTCCAAGTCGTAATCAAAATCGGATATATATGTATCTCAAAAACGGTTATGGTTACAAGAAAAAGTTATAAAATCTTTTGTGTAGGAAATTTTTTAAACTACAAATTCGTCACACATTATTTTTCTGAAGACGTGACCATTACCCATTACTGAGATATTTGCGAAAGATCACTTTTGGTAACCTTTGACCTCGTATAAAAAGTAACGCAGCACTCAGATCGATGAAGACTTTTGACATTTTGTTCAACACGCCAGTACCAAGGTTCACACCAAAATTCAGCTTTCCCCTATTTTTTCCGAAGCACCATGTTAAATTTCTCTGGACTAACATGAATTCAGCATGGTCCAGTTTTCCCCGCCTCTGGTCCACACGAGCTTTTATGAGCTGGTGAAAAGTTTTACCAAAAAAACACGAGCTTGTGAACTGTTTCTCTTTACCTCCGCCTTCTAAAAGGCGGAGTGATGTGGAGTCGAGGCATGTCAATCCGGACATGTCATTCAGCACGCAACCTGATTGGCTGGCGTGGGCACATCCGGTGACGAAAAGATCTCGTTGTGGAATGGACATCATTTTTTTCTGGATGGCAACCGTGACGAGGAGTTGCATTTTGTAAAAAAAAATCATGTCATTTATTTAAATTTTTAGTCTCCGAAATTCTTTCCTTCTTTCTTGTTTTTGGTAAATTTCACAAAATATTGGTGAACATTCATTTTCGACTCGAACTGGCGATGTGTGAATAGAATTTGCGTATGCTCTCGGTGGCAATGGTCGATTTTCGAGAGCATGTGGTATTATGAGAAATCATCAGTGGGGAAAGTGATGTGGCTGTGCTTTCGAGGACTTTGCGAAAAAAGATAGATTATCTATCGTGTGTAGCAGTGATCAATATTGATCAAATTGATGCCCGAACAGTAACGATTAAAGCAGCCTCGGTCCATTGAAGGAGTTGTCAAAAATCGAAGTGTGTATAGATGGACGAGAAATTTTCGTATGGTGTGATCTTGATGTTTTTATTTGATTTTTGTGGGGAAAATACTGCCTGGTTGTGAGCTGTAAATATTTTATTGCGCTACATTAGAACTCATTTAGGGTTATCGTATAACGAATATAATTTTTCGGTGGCTATCTCTGTGTCACAGTGAAATCAGGAGCTGTTTATCTTAATTGGAGATCAAGTAAAAATATTCTCGTGCTATCATACCCTCGGAGGAATAGAAAGGAACTGAGAGGTAGAGAGTCAGATCCTCTTAGCTTAGGGCCAAAAAGTGGACCGATAATCCGTTTCCTGCAAAATTTTAAACCGTTCCGGAAACAGCGGAAAGGTCTCGGATATGATGACGAAATATGCAAACAAAATATGGACTTATAATATGAAATAAGTTTGCTACGCGGTAAAAGACATGATATCGCACATAATATTCAAAAGCGGCAAGTCTGCAAGAAGCCATGAACATGCAGTGGGATTCATTGTGGATAAGGAGTTAAAACCGCAATTGATGGACTTCAAAGCAGTAAGCAAAGGGTTGTGTGCGACCCGAATTAAATACTCACGTCCTCTCAGAACAAGTCGACGAAAGGAAAAATGAATTCCATAACCACCTCAAAAAATTATTCAACTCATCAACTTTAAATGACTTCCAAATAGTACTCAGTGACGTCAATGATAACGTGAGAAATGAAGAAATATATCGGGAAACGACTGGAGAGCACAGTCCCCACGATTAAATTATTTGACTGTGCTTGTAATACATAGTCATAAGTTCAACATGCTTCCCACATCGACGCATCCTTAAAAGAGCATGGACATTACTAGAGGGCAATATTTGCTACCAAATTTACCATGTCTTAATTCAAAGGAGATGGACTTCTAGCATGCTTGAGGTCCGTACCTTTAGAGAAGCAAATTGTAACTCGGACCACTACTTGTTGAAATCCAAAAATCGGTGTCGAATCGAAAGTTTGACATCGGAAAATCTTCAAGTGGTTTCATTTACAGGAAACTTCACAAAAACAATTGAAAAGAAATTACTTCTGTTTGATAAAATAACATATTAAGATCGACCGATGAAGTCTGGATAGAGATGAAGACAACAATTGAAACAATTGTAGAATAAGTGATTAGGTATGAAGTCTGGTGCAATCGAAATGACTGGTTTGACAACGGATGCCAGGATGCGTTAGCCAAGAAAAATTACGCTTACAAACAGTTTCTCGAAAGGAACACCAGGTCGAAGAGAGAAGAATATGAATATTTTCGACGCGTAACGAATAAGTTTATTAGAAGTAAGAAATAGAAATATTATTCTGAGCAGTAAAAAGTATTGACTAAAACTTAAGGAGTAATAAAACTAGGCAAACTTACAAAATAGAGAAAAGTTTAAGATGCGCATATCAGTCCAAAACGACCGTTTGTGAAGGAGAGAGCTCCTTAATCCTTCACATAGTTAAATAATATCAGAGCCAATAGATGTCTCTGATGAAGTCCTGTAACCCCTCCAATGCTGAAAGAAGTCGAGTTTAAAATAAGAAGCAAGAAAGGTAATAACGCTCTGGACATTAATAAAATTCTGGCTGAATTAATCAAATGCGGTGAAGTTGCATCGTTAAGGCCATCCAGAAAGTGATTTATTTAGTTGCTACATGTTTTTATTGGCCCAATTACAAAAATGGAAAAATTCTAATTTAAAATAAATACTGAAAAAGAATGTAAATCCAAAGAGGTAAAAGGAACAATATAGTGATGAAAATAATATTAATAATAATAATAATAGTTATAATGAAAATAAGCTAAGCTCGGGAGTAATCCCGATCGACCTACTAGCACGAGAGCGCATAGAAGGGTACCTCTTTCGCTCAGAGCTAGGCAGAGCTAAGGTTCTGACGCACGCGCGTACGTTTACCCTCCAACTTTGGCAACGCCGTTAGAGCAAGTGTGATAAAGGACGCTGGACGGCTAAGCTTATTGGTCTTATTGAGCGATGGCTTAACCGAAGCCACGGAGAGGTAAATTTTTATCTTTATCAATTCTTGACATGGCACGGTTACTTCAGGAAATACCTGAACAGAATGAGTAAGGTGATCACATCGTACTGCCGGTACTGCGTGACTGAGCTCGATGATACTCAGCACACATTCTTTATGTGCAGTCGCTTCGTAAGTTCAGGTCGCACCAATGAGTCCACGATCGGCCTGGTAATGCCTGAGACAATCCTTGATACAATGCTGCGAAACGAAGAGAACTTTCGCGCAGTCTCAACATACGTTTAGAAAGTGCTGCGCATAAAGCGGATGGAGGATAGCCTTACCAACCGATGAGCTGTAGTAGTGTCTGAAGTCCGTGGAGTATCATTCCATTTTTTGGGCGGCTGGTAGGAGTAAATTGCGAGAATGAGGATCATAAGATGTCATAAAATTTAAACATACATTCGTCGAGAGAAAGGTCATTGAAATAAGGGTTGCAATCAACGAGGTTGACCTCATATTTTTGAAGTAGATTGAACGAAATTAATAAGAATATTCCTAGTCTGTAAAACTTTAGCAAAAAAGCAGCCATGTTATATTATGAACATCTATAGTATTAAGTTGAATCTGGCAAACTATTTTTGAAATTAAAATTATTCGAATTTTGAGGAACGAAAATTGATTGGAAATTACTGGAATGTCACCAACATCCACCATTATAATAAATTATGAAATTAAAAATCATTTTCAAGAAAACTAAATATTTGCTCAATAGTGTGTTTTGGTTATTATATTTGCAAAATTTACTTTAGCATGTCAAACCTGAATCATGCCATGCACAGTACTATGAATCGAACTAACCACTTTTTATAAATAAGCCTGGCCTTTTATTAAAAGCATTGTTTTGGCAGCCAGACAGGAATGACCACAAACCAAAAATAATATCGATATGTATTTCAATTGAATTTATAATTTTACTAAAAAAGCCTACTTAAAATATTGTGCATGAAAACGAAAACGTTAAGCAACGATATGCATCCTTAATGATATTCATTCTTGTAATTATGTGGCTTCTGCTATGACAGCACGTCTCAATCAAAGTTTATTTAATGCCAAGTTAATCAATAATATTAATTAAATTTCGCATTACCATGAAATCAAACTGAAAAATACCGCAGGGGTTTCATTTATTTAAATGAATCATGCTTAAAATAGCGTTTGCGATTTCGGATGTACATAGAGTTGTACTTGCACATTTATACAAACGTAAGAACGTATTATTTATAATACAAAGCAGAATCTTGGAAGACAAAAGTACTTGAGCACATCCTTTTTCACAACACTCACTTTAAGTTTCCGAAAACGTCACGTGTCAGCATCGCTTGGTATTAAGGATAAATGCTGCTTGAATTTAAGAGAATGGAAAATTCTAATTTGTGTTGGATGGTGCGGCGCAAAGAAATACGTTGGTAAAGATTGCAGTTCCAAGGCATACAACTTGAGAAAATGTTTAAATTTCATATACCTCTGTACAATATGTGTATATTCTTTTTATAACCATTGAAGATAATAGACAGCGGCAGCAAAAATTAGATCAGAATAAGGTATAGAAAAAGCCATAAGAAGATAACAATGAATCCTATAAAAACGGTATCGTTGACTAATGACTAATTTCTTAGCTAGAACCTCTTATTTGGCGTGGTGTCGAGTCACATGCAATCTAGCAGCCGCAAGGGTGATTTAAACTGTATTCAAACTGAGTAAAAGGTGCACTTTAATGGAGATTTTACGAAAGCAGAGCGAAATTAAAATATATGCTGTTTGTTTTGATTTCACTTTCAATGAAAACTGTCAGACTTAGCCAAGCTGACACTCTGGCATTCGCGCAACTTGAGCTTGGTATACTATTTACAATCGTAGCAGAAAGTCCAATACTTTTTAGCACGGGAAACGGAAAGACCATATTGGTTTCAATTCTTTTTTTGTAAAATTAACATATAACTTAGGTTGATTGTAGAATTCGAATAGTTCTTCGATTTAGTGGGTGGCTGCGAAAGCTGTTTCAAATTAAAATATTTGGCCCACAAGCCCCAGGCACAGGCAATATGCGTAACAACAAGGAAATCTACGCATTTTCTGATTCCTAGGGATGATGAAGTGATTTTTGGTTTAGAGTAAACGATGGGGATATTTATAGACATTGTAGGGGCGTTTGACTGTGTGACATTTAAGAAGCGAAGTTAAGCTGTGAATGAAGTAAACGATGTCTTGTTGTCGGAAGCTGAAACCAAAAGCTACTTAGAAACGACCAATGCACTGAAAAAAATCCACATGGCGCCCAAAGCTATGTAACATAGCGCATTATTTATGGCCCCATACGCTATAGACATAGTACTCTGAGCTATGCAATATGGCTCCCAGCGCCATAATGTCAGAATCTACATAGCGTGTGGTCTTATGTAACATGACGCAGCAATTATGGTCCCACACGCTATGTACATAGTACCCAGAGCTATGCACTATGGCTCCCCGCGCCATAATTACATGGCGCAGAAATTATGGCCCCACACGCTATATTACATAGAACCATGAGCCATGTAATATTGCTTCAGCTATGTCTTCAATTATTGCTCGCAGCCATACTGTGTGAGGGGACGTATAAATGTCAGCAAGTGACATCAATAGAAGTGAGAATTGAAAAAGAAAAAGCTATTTAAATTCCCATAATAGTTCAAACATTGACTTCGAATGCAAGACACTACAATGAAAAAGCACAAAGCGCCAGACACCATAATTTGTAGACTTCTGGCACCTTTCGGGATTGCCATAAAATATGGCGATAAAAATAGTACATGGCGAAAAGTTTATAGGAGCAGACGCTATGCTTATGGCCCTCCACGCCATGTACTATAGTCCCCCATGCCATGTACTATAGTCCTCCACGCCATGTACTAAAGTCCTCCACGCCATGTACTATAGTCCTCCACGCCATGTACTATAGTCCTATAGTACATGGCGTGGAGGGCCATAAGCATAGCGTCTGCTCCTATAAACTTTTCGCCATGTACTATGGTGTGTGGCGCTATATTTTATCACAATCCCGAAATCGACTATGCACATGGCGCCAGAAGTCTATAAACGTCTGGCGCTATGTGTTTTTTCAGTGTGGATGTCCACAAAGAGGTGTCCTATCGTGGCTCCTGTGAAGTATGCTAATCGCCTCTCTAGTAAATGAACTCCATCAAACATAGCTTAATGTGCAACCTTATACTGATGAAGAGTCCACACTAGCAGTCCGTAAGAATCTGAGTGAAGGGGCTATTCTTCAACTTTCAGATGAAGTCAAATATCTAGGAGTAATCTTAAACAAAAATTTTCTCTAGAACTCGTAATGCTTTCGGGTAGTGCAAGAAAACTTTCACGACCAAATGGGCTCTGACGTTTCATATAGTTATGTGAATCTACATAATAATCACTAGGCCGATGATCGCGTACATATCCGCAGTGTGTTAGACTACTGTGAGGTTCTTGCTTGCTTGCAACAAATTAGCCGCGCTTTATTGACACGAGCAAGAGGGTCAAATATTTGGGGCAGATCTTCGACTCAAAGCTGCTGTGAAGCGGTAATATAGCAGAAAGAGCGTGGATAGCTTTTGGTGCACTTTACTGCTGCTAAAGAGCCATTGGCGTGAACTAGAGTTTGCAACCTGCTACTGTCGCTTGGTTGAATCGATTCTATTGTTTGGGATGGTGTTTTGGTGGGTTGGTTCCACTCTTAAGGACTGGGACAGGGTCTGGCCATGCAAGAATTTTATCTGAGGGCCTTTTCGCTCTAATAGGGGTTCTAATAAATTTGAAGTTTACAATCCACACCCTTGCTAGGAGTGAACGGCATGATGGTGTCAGTCTCGAGGGTGGCCTTATCCATGTGCATAGCGATGGCTCAAAGCTAAACAATAAAGTCGGGAGTGGTGTGTACTCGGATGAACTGAATCTAAAGCCGTCCCTTTGCCTACCATATAATTTTAATTGTGATTCATACGGAGGCTGTGGCTAGTTTTCAGGCAATTGACTAACTTCTGTGTAATCGAATATTCTGACTCAGTAGTGTTTTTTTTTCACAGCCAGTCCAGCGTCTGCATTTCTTAGGGATATTCGGTGGTACAATTGACTTGGGTGCCTGAACATAGGAGCTTTCAGGACAACTGTAAGGCAAATGATCAAGCAAGGCCTAGTACTCATACCCTTACTCAATAGGAATACCGATGTCATCAGTCAAATCTGCCATTAGCTAAAAATACCTCGAGAACGCTAGGAAGTCCTGGGTCAAACAATTCTTCAGTGCGGTAACTCACCAAGCAGTTATTAAGTTTCAGCTTAAGTGCTCTGCGTTTCGCTTTGGGCGTCCTTACGGACCACTGCTTCACAACACGGCAGGTTTCTGTTATGGGGAAGAATCCGTCTTCCATTTCCTATGCCAGTGTCCAGCTGTGTCAAAGAGAAAAGAGGCGGCGCTTGGTGCACTCTTCCTTTCGAATTTGACTGACTTATATCTGGTTGAACTGAAGAGAATAGTGCTGTTTATTCAAGGAAGCAGATGGTTTCCTGGTTTTAATGACTAGAGGCGAGACAATTACTGTGGTAATCTGGGCGTTTGTCGGCAGTACTCTGTCGATCAATGATCGCTTCAACCTACCTTCCTACCTGCAAAGGATTGTTTGCCTTTGGTGCTTATGAGGCTTTTGATGTGCTTCTCTATCTATATGAAATCGATATTCATACTCAGAGAGTGAGGATGACTACTGCCTATAGACTAATTCAACTTGGCTTATGACCATACTAATTCACCTCGGCTATCACGATATAGGAACCTGCTTTATTAGAGGTAAGAAGCGAGATCTTTTTCTGTTTTTCATGATGCCTTTGGACCCTCGGGTGCACCAAATTGATTTCAGAAGAAGATGTAAAGTATTCTTTTTGCGCAAATGTGACTTTGGGCATCCAGATGTTGGCAACAGGGCATACCCTATGATCTTCTTCACGGACGACTTGAATACAGATGCTTCATCTGTGGTGAGCATTTTCTCCAGCAGAGCATGCTTCTGTTTTTTAACCAGAAATATTCACTATCTTGAAATCTGCTTGGTGGGGAATGGCTAGAAAAAGTAAAAGGAAAAATGTATTGATATCTGGTGCAATAGCCAAGCTGCACTGCTGGTGTTATGTAGGCCTCAGATTACTTGGAAAATTGCCTCAGGATACAGGAGATGCTTGAACTCTGTCGTTTAATACAAAAAAGTACTCTGGTCACCAGGACTCTGTGATGTTGAAGAAAGCGAAATCAATAATTATATTGCAAAGCAAGGAGAAACGCATCCAATATTGGGTCCTGAAACTGCCCGAGATATATGGACCGCATATGCATTTGACATTTTTCGTAAGTGGGTAGTTGATGATGCCTTTAAAGAGAGATAGTTGTCTGTCCAAGCACAAGAAGAGTTGTAGTACTATGACAAGCATACTGACCGAACTTAACTACCTGAAGAAATATGTGCTGTATGTGAATATTTGGCGAGTCTGATGTAATTACTTAGAGATGCCAGGCGCTTTTTTCCCAACCCAAGCTCACTCACTTAGCTAATTTTTGAGCATCCAATATTAGTGTTCGTGGAAACTCAAGACCAAATCGTCAGGTGAAAATGGAATGCACAGGATTTTTTGTCATTTTTGCACATTTTGCACTGCCATCAAATGATGAGATGGTGAGCACTTTAAAATGAAGATAAACGACAAATGTTGGGAATTCTTAAATTGAGAGTTTTTTAAGAGCGACAACCCCTAAAATATTTCTGCAATTATAATTTTCGATGCATTAAAAATCATTCGACCCCTTTCCCTTAACGTCCGGTGAAGTCATAGGATCAAAACCAATTTTCTGGAGTGCATCAGTCTCATTGTGAGACAACTCTGATAGACTCTTGGTGGCGATGCTGGTGAAGAGAATGATTTTTCAAAGATCATATAATAATTACCCCTATAATTTTGGAAATCGAGACATCTGTTACTTAGGTCTTGATTTTCAAAATGTTGAAACTTTTGCTAGTGGTGGTCCTCAAAATTTTTCTGCCCTTAAAACTTTTGATTCAGTCATCGGACCGTAACGGAATTCACTGGAAAATTTTGTTTCGAATTGAAGCTAGTCTTACAGGTTTTTGGAATGGGTGAGATGATGATTCGGCCTCATTAGATCTGAGTAATTCTAGCATAACATTTTCATATGCCCACGGTCATGAGTATGAATAAGTAACTTTGTGAACATTTCAACCATACAAAATCTGAACCAACATTTACACATTTCTTCAACATTTCTTCAAAATCAGTCCTTTCCAGTCCCCATGTTTTTAAAAGATTTCTTTGATTAAAGTGCCATTCTTTCTCCAACCTTAAATATATGCATAAATTGATTGAAATCGAGTGGATCCAACAGAAAAAAAACGCACGAGGATATTTCTATTCCCTTTTCCGAGAACTGCATTGCATAAAAAATTCATCTCGAATTCTTTTCGCTCCATTTTACTGCGAAAAGATAGAGAAAAATATCGCAAACTTTTACAGGAGATTCATTCACCAAGCTCGGCATAATTCACTTGGAACATTTTATATTGCATTAAATTGTTTCAAGTGGTAGACTTGACACAGAGTGGACATTTTTCTTACAGTCTGTTCTTTAAACAACCTACGATGAACTTAAGTTGGAGATGGCTGTTTCACTAGAATGACTGAAGTGTGACCAACTTGACCCAGATTATGTGGGAAATGTGGTGGAAATGAAATGCAGAAAATGTGTGAAATTTAGGGGTTGGAAATAAAAGTACTGCCGTGTGATATTTAAACACATCTAATATTTGCATACATATAAGCTGAACAATTAATTATGAATGATCATTATCAGAAGTATAAATATTGACTCAAACTTTTTGCGGTCTATGCCGTGCCCTTCCCCGATAAAATCCATAGTTGTAAAAAATGAAGTACAGAACACTTTTTGCTAGATATCGACAGATTTTCTAGGAAATCTTTCAAAGCAAGACAAGAAACAAATAAGAGCAAACGTATCATTAGTGTCCGCGTTTTTACTTTGATCAATTTGCTCCACGTGCTAATTGAATTCTGAATGAACTTTTCAAGACAATCCTAGAAACTTTAAATTAATTTGTTCTTGAAATTCATTTTATTTTCATGTCTCTCGTCAGACGAAAAGTTTCTGCTCAATGATGGAATTCTTTTTCGATTCTCTCATTGCATCTCTCGCCTCTGTCCATAAGCTGCTGTGGATAAGGATAAAGAAATTCAATGAACTCAAGGAAATAGTTTGAACTGTATAGTCCTGATGAGAAAATATTGCATTTTCTGGGAGTATTTTTTTTGAAAAATCCTTGGAAGGTAATGAAATTGTAATTGCTTGGAAGTTTGGGTTAAAGGCTATGCAGCTTGATAAACGAAGAAGACAAAAGAAAACTTAAAATTTAGGCGAACGATGTATTCCAGTGATGAATAATTAAAAAAAAAGTCTAGCGCATCAGAACCGCTAAAAAACTAATTTTCGAAAATATTATCTTTTGAGTGACTTAAAAATGTATAAAGACGTAAAACCCTTCTTTTTGTATCATATCAGCAGCAATAAGTCTACCATAACATGCTCGTGCTTAATCAAACTATCTTTTGAATTTCATTTTCATCAAACGATATCATTGAAAGTTTCTGCGATTAAACTATATCTGGCATTGCCAACCGACAAATTTCCAAAATTAAGAAAATTTGCTTATTTTATTGTAAATTCTTTGCTTATGCATACAAAATAGAAGCATCTGTTCGTGCAATATTTACGAAATTGTCTGGCGCTGGCAATCATGTGTTAGCACCATAGCTGCTTCACGTTGTGTTAAACCCACTCAATGAATTTCGTTTCGATTGAATGACTGCGCTGGAAGTTATAGGAATGAATAAAATTTAAGGGTTACCACGTTCAAAACTTTTTAAATTTTTGAAAGCTAAATATTTGTTATTAATTGTCATTGCAGGATCATTCCCATTTGGAAATTTAATAACAATATCGCACGATAAAGAAATGTCAATAAACTACAAAATTCAGCATAGCTGGCAGCCCTTTCATAATTTTTCAACGTTATTCGTACAGAATTAGAAATACAGCAAGGTCCATATGTCACATGAGTTTCGTTTTGATTTCGTTACTGCATTGGAAGTTATAAGAAAAAAACCCTTAATTTTCCTGAGCAAATTGACAATATTTAGGAGACAAAATTACCATGGCTGGCAACCCTAAACTAATTTTTCAGCCAAATTTCTATGTTATCTGTCTTAGAGTAAGGTTCACCTACTGCGTGAGTTTCGTTAAAATTTGGTGGCAAAATCGAAAGCTATAGGCCAAAAACCAGTTTTTTTTCAAGGTGATTTTTTAAAATGGCACCACTACCACAGTGTTGCCCGCATTTCAAAATCACTTCTATCAGACCTGGTTCTAGCTAAAACCAACATGTAGTGTAAATTTCATGAACTGACGACCGGGTAAGGCGGTCAGTTCTCGTGAACAAAAGTTTCGACTGCTGAAAATAGACTTAATTTGATCATGGGCTGCCGCTCTTGTATACCGCGGAATTTTGAAAATTTTAATTTGACGTCGTCCACAAAGGTCAAAATTTATCAATAATTTGAATTTATTTTCAAAAATCAAAAATTTTTCAGGAGAATTTTTAGGAGCCTATTGTAGTTACAGGGTTGTCTGCACAATCTTGAAAGTCCATGTGTTTTAAGTCCTAGTCAATATAAATACGCTTTGCAAATTTCACGATTATCCATTGTTTTTGTTAGAAGCTATGACAAATCGAAATTTGAAAAAAAATCTTTGCCTATTTTTAGGCTTTCAGCGCCCACACAAGGCTTAAAATTTCCATTTTTTTATAATAAGTTTTTATTTTCAATATTTACTTTTAGCGAAAATGTACTCTGCATATAAATATAAGGGTACCTGTACCGAAAATCAGTAAAAATTATTCTTCATAGCAGGCAAAAGGACACTTATAATGCTACTATGGTTTATGTAATTTTTTTGTAAAAAAAATGGGTGTCCAGAAACCTTCATAAGGCTTTCTGCAAAAGGCGCAGGATTATGTGTGTTATGTGTGTAGTTACTAGAAACATCAAAAACTGTCCACAGAAGTTTGAACCAAGATCACTTTGACATTACTTTGGCTCGGCCGTGGCATTGGCACCTAATACGTGTGCCAAAGACTACTTTCGTTTTATCAGGATGAGTCTCTAAGGCATTCTTCTTCAATGATCCTCTGAATGCAGCATCGCTTCAACCATCGTAGCTAGTGTCGGAAGGCTGGTTGTTCATTCTTTTCTGAAGCGGATGCTCTTGAAAAAATTGTGCAATGTATCATCAGTTTTGTTAGTGCAGTATTTGCACGACTCCACCCTCGGTTTTCACATTCGATGAGCATTTCCTAAAGTGCCCATTACCTGATAGAAATGGACTCAGGTAGAAATTTATTTAACCGTAGTCACGACGAAACCAATGTTCTATGGCGTTAATCAGCCTGGCCGTACATGCTTCTGTTATGTTTGTAGGCTAG
Source organism: Nemotelus pantherinus (assembly GCA_963978885.1). Taxonomy (NCBI): domain Eukaryota; kingdom Metazoa; phylum Arthropoda; class Insecta; order Diptera; family Stratiomyidae; genus Nemotelus; species Nemotelus pantherinus. The sequence continues at coordinate 40,712,458 of OZ022264.1, forward strand.
CGTTCCCTTCAAAGCTCACTTGAGCGGTTGTTTCCTCTCTTTCCACTTCTGAGCTATTCAAAAAGACCTCCCTATGTTCGTTTGCTAGTAAGGCGACTGGAATTACTCCTGCTACGACCAATACTGATGCTGTTTGGTAGCTGCGTGTGACTCGTAGAGGTCCTTTGCGTTGAACGTCCGCCATCCTAGCTTAATATTTTTCAAATAATTAGGTAATGGTCCATATCTCCACACCATAAAGGAATATTGAATCAGCCGCCGCCATTATTCGTTTAAACTTACTCGCATTAAGACTACGTAGGTTCATCATGAGTCTGCTCAACGAGATTACAGTCCCCAACAGCCTTTGGCCTGCTTTTCGGATATGCTTCCCATAAGTCAGCTTAGAGTCAAGAGTAACTCCGAGATACTTAGCTGATTTTCTGGTCTCAACTAATTCGGAAACAACCGTCATTGATATGACAGCTAGTATCATTCTTTTCATCCGCACGACAATTTAGTTCTTTTGATCACCACCTGGAGACTATGGTTTTCCATCCAGACATCAATCGTTCTCGTTATTTGATTTAAGCGAGGTGGAGATATCTGAAAATGATGACAGCTGGTACGTCACCAGCGTAACCAAGCACACAACTTCCAGTATGACAAAATATGTAAGACATTCTCTTCGTCTGAAATCATCTTTGCCAGTGGTTGAAATGTGCACAGCGTCCAGTAGATTAGACACTTTTCTTTCACAAGTCCGGCGGGCGGACACGTTGAGCTTTTCAGCGAGTCATTCAATTTGGAGCAGTTGGCGGATTGTCCGATAAGAATACCCGAAGTGCCCGCACATAATGCAAATCTACTATGTAGATTTATTCCTAATCTCTGATCCTAATAAATAATCGATTTCTGTTTGTGCAACCATGGAGGTTCGGAGCAGAATCTAATCTTGGATCAGTTGAACATTTCTTCTTCCGTAATCAATTCCCGCCAAACGACTGAAATTATAGCAAGGCCGATTGAAGTGCGTTTAACAAATATATCAGATAGTTTGGCTGGTCCAATTGCTATGAACCAAAGAACCTCGAAGTATAGCTTCCACCATAACAGACATTTTATGGTGTGAAATGTTTAAGATAATTCTGTATGACTCTTAGACTACCAAATCAACCACCACCTCATGATCTAATTACGAATGTCAAGAGACCATTTGCATTAAGAAACCAGCATTGCAAGCCTACAAGTAATCTACGGCTGCTCCGCCTTAGCTAAACTTCTGTGCAAACTATTTCATTAATCGTACTCGAATAGAACATATTTTTCCGCATGAAAACTTGCTGGGAACTTACTTATATTTCTAACTGACAGAAGCAACCGTTGTATTCATTACTCTGGTGAAGCCGTGATTTTTTTTTTTAGATATTTCGAAGGCATTTAACAGAATCTGGCATCCAGCTCTATTAGCAAAGCTTCGTGCATTTGATCTTCACGCCGTTCTTGTCAAGCCTCGTAAATAGTTCATTCCAAGTTAATCTGGGTGGACTTAAATCATGTGTCCACACCACGAACAGTACCTTGCGGGGACTGTTCTTTCCCCGATTTTTTTTACTAATATTTGAAGAAGAACATTAGTATTTAAATCACTTTGGCCAAAAAGTCATATTTCTACATATATATATATATATATATATATATATATATATATATATATATATATATATATATATATATATATATATATATATATATATATATACATATATATATATATATATATATATATATATATATATATATCATTGCTTATCATATGGTAAATGGAACTTACTGTAGGCGATATTCAGGAAGAATCTGGTTAAAAAACCAATATAGGGCTGCCAGCTATTGTTGGTTTTGTACTTTTTTGCCATATCATTGAACGATTTTATCGTAAAATTTTCAAACGGTAATGATCTTGTCGTGACAATCAACAACAAAAATTAACATTTCGCAAAGTTGAAATTTTTTGCGGATGGTAGCCCTAAATTTCTTTGTACCGTCAATAATTTTCAATGCAGTCATCGAATCGGAACTAAATTCGCACGGTAGGTAGATTTTAATGTGAGGCAGGTGTGACATATTTTTGACTTTGATGCTATTAAAGGGTTGCCAGCGCGAGGTATTTTTGCTATTTTCGTATAAATGCTCACATTAAGTATTCATATTGCGAACATTTACAATGAAAATAAGCTACCAATGTTTAAATTTTCTAAGTTATGGACATTTTTCGGATAGTGATCCCAAAATTGTTTCTATCCCTGTAACTTTCGACGAAGTTACCGATAGCGAAATGTGATTTTGACGTGTGGCAGTTATGGGATATTTTTGTGGGAGTGTTGCTAATAATAAAGTGTTGCTAACACCGAGCATTTCTTTTAGTTATGTTACAGAAGATGCTGCTTTGAAAGTTTTGTAGTGTTCGGCCCTCCTAAATCTTGAAATTCATGCAAACCTTTCTACCCTGTAAGTTTAAATATATTGGTGAGATCAAAGCGATTTTGTCCTCGAAACAGGTTGAAGCACGTGTTATAGAATATGCACTCAAAATCTGCACGATTCTTCTATTGCCGATATTGCAATATTTAATATTTCAAATCTACCTATTGACCACTTGATCGCCACCTCACGGCAACAAAAGGCATAACTGCTCATGAATTACTTGAGAACGAGAGTGCGAGTAGTTGCTAGTAGCCAGAAATACTTGCAAGTACTAAATACTAATGATGTAACAGGACAATATCGGGATGTGTCTAACAAATCTTCCAGAATATCTAGCGCCAATACCTAGTCAAGTCATAAATACTGGTACACAGAAAAATCGACGCCAAATGCAAACGAATTAATATTTCAAAATAATTTTTGTTTGTTCTTATTGGGTTATTCAATGGCTACAAATCTTAGAACAACTTATTCAAAATGACTTCCATTTACCTTCAAGCAAGACTTGAGGCGATCTGGCCTCTCATTGATCGCGAGACGCACTTCATGCATGGGAAATTGTCCACTGCACAGACAAGGGCTCGCTTCAACGACTCAATGTTTGGGTGTCGAGTAGAGCAAGCCATGCCCTCTAATACGGACCACAACTTGTAATCCAATGGATTGAGGTCTGGACTACCAGCTGGCCAATCATCCGTTGATATGAAGTGCGGAACGTTGTTTTTGGGCCACAGTTTAGTCGCTTTTGCTTTCTGTGGGCTGGAGCCGAGTCTTGCTGGAAAGTTTATGGCTTGTTGGCGAATATTGATTTGTTGAGAGGCTTCACAATGGGTTCCAAGACGATCGATTGATATACTTTGGCCGATGTTTTCATTCCTTTCTCGCAAAAATGGTAGCTCACTCCCCACCATACCATTACAGACGCGGGATGGTGGCCTCTTTCAACCCTCAACCAGCATCGTTTCTTCTTCGGGGAAAATTTTCTCGTCAGTAAACAGAATTTGCCTGTGAGCGTTCTTCGCGTACCGGCTGCGTAACGCTTTCGATTTTCACTTGTGTTTTTCACGTGTACACACTGAGTCCCAAATCTTCTTTGATAATGCGAGACATGGATTTTTGCAAAATTTGCATTTCCAGCGACAAATTTTCTGTTTTCGCATCGGTTTTCGTTTGATTCGTTTCTTCATGGCTTTGATCGCTTTTGGAGTTGTCACAGTGCGCGGACGGCCGGATCTTTGACGGTCTCGTACTCCACCGGTATCTTCAAACAACTTCACAGCGCAATACACAAAATCGCGAGTGATTTGAAGCGGTCGCAGCGTCCTAAACATATCGCCATTTTCCATGTTACATTTTCGTAAGCCAACTACAACAATACGATTTTCGATGTCACCCCATTTCATGATTGTAAACTATTGATGTCAAAAACTTTTTACGTCGCAATGAAGCATAAATGTCAACTGTCAAATCACAATCAATACGAAATGTATGCGTCCAGTGTTGCATTCGTAATAAGTGCGTTCAGTTGTGTACCAGCTATGCCTCCTAGAAGTACGGGCCGTTAGGCTACGTAATCGTTCTCGCTGTGACGTCATGGCGATAGGGATTTTGACATTTCCACGAGGCAGTGCCGACACACACCGAGATTTCACTTGCGGATTTCTAGCTAAAATATGAATAAAACGTTAGTTTTTTGTGCGTGGATGCGTTGTAATATAAATGTTTAGTTATAACTTTCATTTTGTATCGACCTATTGTATCGCGATAGTAAATCGACACGGAACCTCACATAACCTAATAACAACTGATAAACATTTCGTAGCGAATTTTTGCAATTATGCCGCACGCACCGCATTAATTTGTGTTTTAGCTGTTCACTAGCACTGTTCCGCATATACCACTTTGTTTTCATTTCACTCACTTTAACACAACCCGTACAGTTAACATTTTCCCGCGGACGTCCCATAAGACTACATTGCTGTGACGTCATCATTCTGCATTACGGCCCGTACTTCTAGAAGGCATTGGTACCAGTATTTATGACTTGACTAGGTAGAAACACGTTGGGTCTGGCATGATGCCAAGGGCCTCAGCATACTCTACTGCACCGATCACATGGTGGATGGCACTTATTGTTAAGGGGACATTCGCCTTTGAAATTAAAAAAAAAACACTTTTTAAAAATTTTATTATGAAAAAACTATTATATTTATTGACGAAATTTCTTTTGGACATTGTTAAACAGTCTCTAAAGAATATAAATTATAATTTTTTTCATTTTTAGTTTCCCTTGGCTGCTGTAGAGGGCGTTATCCAAAAGTTACTTTTCAAACGGTAGGACATATTGTAGACCTCCTGTAATAGATTTTTGAAAAATTCCAAATGGATTCTATTCTTGAGACTCAAAACTATACAATAAGCCTCTAAAACTCATACTTTTTCATATTTTGAAGTTTTTGTATGTATATTTCTGAAAAATGCGAAAAAACGGTATTTTTTGGGGCTAAGTCATACCCGTAAAAAAAAGAGGGGAGTATTTTTTTAAACTTTTAGAGGCTTATTATTTACTATTTTTAATAAGTATTCGAATGCTCTTTGGTTTTAAAAATCGGTCGAGTAGATTCGGAGAAAAATGTCCTACCAGTTTGAAAAAGGTAGTTTCGAGAAAAACGCGTTTAAAGTTTTTTTCACCATAATTTTATTGAATAAAAGGTCGAAATTTTTTTTTACCTTAGCTGTAACTTTTTTTTATTACGAATTTCTTGATGAAATTTTAGGAGGCAACTTTTGAACGTATATAGAATCGAAATATGTAAAAATCTCAAAATCGATTTTTTGAAAATTTCAAAGGCGAATGTCCCTTTAAGGGACCAGTACGGATATCATGTTGATTTTTCAAAACGCCATGCTCTCTTCGTGTTGCATCCTGTAATGTAATGAGGTTCGTTCGAAGGTTGCTGGAACTATTTTCCTAAGTTTCTTCTTCTTGAGGAATGTGCTATTGGTCACCATAATTGTCATTCTTGAATATCTAGTGAATTTAGCTACCGTGTGGCAACAATTTCATAAGCAGATCCATTTTATAATAAAACAGCCTTTAAGTTTTAAATCAAGGTTAGATCTTCTATACTAACATTGTTCGTTGAATAAGTGAATGCATGGATTTGGTTTTCGATTTTGTTTTTAATATTATGTGTATTTCATCTAATTTACACCATATCACGTCCAGTGCTAAATTTAATTCTCAAAACATTTTTGGAATGTCTCTCAAATCTCAGAATTTATTTTTTTTTTTAACTTATTTGGACGTTTTAAGTGCTATCATTTAATATTCAAAACCGTAGTTATGGCTTCAATAGTCCTCCAAGGAGTATACCCGCCGTATCAAGCATACCGAAAGCTCTCTACGTTAACAGTGTGGTAAGTTCGCCTTTTCCCTTTTTTTTGCTCGTTAAATATATGTATACCACGTATAAAGTTACCTTAAAACAACAGTAAATGAAATCATCTCATGAATGGAATACATTTCTATAAAAATACAGGCACGATCGAGCGTAATCTAATACAGACAAAAACTAGAGCGCAATCGATTCGCAATCGTACGAGCGAACTGAAAATTTGTCTGACCAAATTTTTTTTTGCACAAATCATCTTGTTAAATTTCATCATCATCAGTTCAATTTATTGACAATTTCGTCGAATTTCAAAAATTAATAAATCTGTTCTACAAACTGCTTTTAATCGTTCAAAATAGTTCAGTGGAGTGACCATAATGTGTTCAGTGATGGAAAAGCGAACAATGCCAAAACATGTATTTCTGGTCATTGCATGCCAAATTGTGGGATTTAATGGTGGATGTACAGCTAATTGAACGCTGTAACAGATTTGTATTGATACTCATAGCTGTGGCTTTGTATGCATCTTGTGCACTTGTGAACATGAGCAAAGTTTTATAGAATATGCATGTTGAAACTTATACTGATGTGCTCTACTGCAAAACTGATTTTGCTGCATTGATGGTAAAATGTTCGCCAGGTTGGTTTAAGTGTTATAGAGCGGATTTTTATAATGTTTAATGATACGGCTTGTGAGTAATGGGCAAAATTAAGTATCGATGCATGAATATTAAGTGGGTAGTTTTAATCATGGGACATATCATTATGCAACGCGAAATTAAGCAGTAATCTGAAATGTCAGTAAAATGTGATTCATGCATAAACCTAGATTTTTTATTAGTCCTTTTAGGTCCATGGATTATTTTTTTGGGTAAGCGAAAAATTCCGACAATAGTGTATTCCTTAGGCTTTCAATTCTGTCTGGTACGGAAGCCTTCTATTTAATTTGATCAAGTTTGAATTTCTAGAAGTGATAATAAGACTCGCCGATAGAAAGTGCTAGCATCAACGGAAAAAGTTCACTCATGGAGCCTGTGATATCGGGAGTGCCACAAGGTTCTGTCACTGAAACAGTTCTATTCATCATATTCACCACTGACGTACCCGTTCCAGTGAACCAGCTCCAAGTTCAAATGCGCCAATATGCCAATGATACACTTTTATTCGTGTCGAGCCAAGACCCACTAAAAGCAGCGAAGGGCCTGGAACACTATCTGGCAGAACTAAGTCTTTACTTTGACGAAAAGGGCATCAAACTAAATAAGAGTAAGACACAGCTTTGTGTATTTTCCAGTCCTGCTAAGCATCGAGGATCTCAAATTATTTGCAATAATACCAGGAAACTTGTTGTCTTCTAGGATTTCTTCTTCCTTACAACTTAGATACCAAGGAATCGATTTCCACGAGCTCTTAAGTTTAATTCTTATGTGCACTGAAAAATCAAAGCTGCTGAATCTATATTAAACGGTCAAAAACAAAGCTAAATCCATTTGCTAAAAGACCTTTGCTAAAATAGTCATCTGACCTGTCCTGGATCCTGGATAACCTGTTCAAAGACTGTCATGGCAGAATTGGATATATTCGAAAGAAGAAAACTACACTTCTGCGCTGGCAGGCTCTACAGTCCGGTAATTAATAAATGGCCGAAAAACCTACTCTTGTACCAAGAGTCGAGACTAAAACCACTTAGAGACCGGGTTGTAGAATTAACGACAAGATTCTGCGGACTTAAAGACTGATATGTGTTGTATAACCATACCAATGACACACAGCAACCATGGCCACCCATACACACTCAGCGACCCAAGATGATGGATAAGATGGAGTCAGTCTAAATGGAGCCGCTGACCACAGCACACGCGTACTTACCTTTCAATGTACAATCTATTAATATATTATTCTTGTTACTGATTAAGAATTGGTTTTGTTTACTTCGTAAGAACACAACAGTGGCGACGAGGATGGGATCTGTTTTCTAAACACATAAAGTCAAAGTGATTACAAAGTGATTGCAGAGTGAATATAACCTTACATATAATTATTTTGCTACAATGGATGCTGAAGCCATTGCAAAACTGCTCGCGCAGCAAAATTTGCTCATGGAGCACCTCACAAAAACACTAGCAGCATCCCAGAAAGTGCAAGGAACAGCACCGGCAGAAACTTCTGGAGAAAATCCGGAATTATTGGAAACACTTGCTGCAAGCATGGTGGAGTACCATTACAACGCAGAGGAAGACCTAACTTTTGAGGCCTGGTACAACAGATACGAGGATTTGTTTTTGGTTGACGGGAAATCATTGGACGAGGCGGCCAGGGTAAGGCTTTTACTTCGGAAACTCGGTCCGACAACATATGAGCGGTATGTAAATTACATATTACCGACTCATCCAAGAGACGTAAAGTTTTCCAATACTATTACCACCCTAACCAAAATATTTGGTAGCCGCACATCATTGTTCAATCATCGTTATCAGTGCCTCAAAATGGTCAAGAGCGAGACAGATGATTTCGTTTCGTATGCCGGCAAAATCAATAAGGCATGCGAAAAATTCGAACTATCATCAATCAACGCTGAGCAATTCAATTGCCTTATGTTTGTCTGCGGATTACAAGCCTCTAGAGACAACGACATTCGGTCACGGCTACTGACAAAATTAGACGCGCAGACTATATCACTGGATGCGTTAGCTGAAGAATGCCAACACATAATCAACGTGAAACATAACTCAGCCATGATTGCATCAGCTGCAACTAAGACAACACAATCAAACAATGTACATGTGGTTAACACAAAACCAGCTCGATACAACAACAAAACCCGTACCACTACCAAATCAAATGTGCCTCGAACACCATGCTGGCTTTGTGGTGAGCTTCACTATGTACGCAATTGCACTTACACACAACACATTTGCACCAGATGTGGAAACAAGGGACATCGAGACGGGTATTGTAATGCACCATCACTATCCCCGAGACCACCGGGTAAACAGAACAAGGCGAAATATAAAAATAAATCAACTGGAAGTGTCAATCGAGTAGATTTTAATCGAAATCGGAAGTACATTCGAGTGTGGCTTAATGGTACGATGGTAACGCTTCAATTTGATTCCGCATCGGATTTAACTTTAATTTCCAAAAATACTTGGCAAGTAATCGGAAGCCCGACACTCATGGCAACATCGAGCCAAGCCATAAGCGCCTCAGGAGGCAAAATCAAAATTATCGGTGTGTTTGAGTGCGAACTGGAATTCCGGCAAAATAAGGCACGGATGCCGTGCTATGTTACCAGTGAGTTGGATCTATTTGGAAATGATGGAATAGACCGGCTAAAAATGTGGAATCTGCCATTAGTGTCCATTTGCAATAAAACAATTGTTATGCCAAATATTAGGGAAGTGGTCAAACAAAAGTACAAAAAAGTGTTTAGTACTAAATTAGGGTTGTGTGCCAGCTTCAAAGCACACCTATATTTGAAACACAATACAGTACCAGTGTTTAGGCCAAGGCGACCGGCGCCATTTGCAATTCTGCCAGATATTGAAAATGAACTTATACGTCTACAAGAGTTGGAGATTATTTCATCAGTAGAGTCCTCAACTTGGGCAGCGCCGATCGTTGCTGTCCGTAAAGCTAATGGATCGTTACGATTATGTGGAGACTATTCTACAGGATTAAATGAGTCGCTCAATCCTCATCAATATCCATTGCCAGTGCCGGAGGCAATTTTCTCGTCATTGTCAGGTGCAACTGTATTTAGCCAACTAGACCTCTCAGACGCATACTTACAAGTTCCACTTGATGACGAATCAAAAAAGCTGCTCACGATCAACACACATCGCGGCTTATTCACGTACAACCGATTACCATTCGGGGTGAAAACTGCGCCAGGAATTTTCCAACAGTTGATGGACCAAATGTTAAACACGGCGCAAGGTGCTATTGCATATTTGGACGATATAATTGTGTTCGGCAGAAATCAGGAAGAACACAACAATAACCTTTTCGAGGTTTTAAACCGAATCGAAAAATACGGTTTTACTCTAAATTTCGATAAATGCAGTTTTTCGCTCGCACAGATCAAGTACTTAGGTGTCATCATCGACAAAAACGGACATCGACCGGATCCTGCAAAAATCGAGGCAATACAAGAAATGCCACCACCAATAGATGTTTCAACTCTTCGGTCATTCTTAGGAGGAATATCTTATTATAGTGCATTCATAAAAGAGATGCGTAGACACAGACAACCGTTGGACGCATTGCTAAAAAAAGACGTTCCATGGAATTGGACGGAAGAGTGTGATCAAGCATTCGTAAAACTCAAGCAGATGCTCAAATCAGATTTACTTTTGACTCATTTTAACCCAGAATTGCCAATAATTGTTGCAGCAGATGCAAGCAGTTATGGTATTGGAGCTGTGATTCTACACCGTTTCCCGGATAATTCAGAAAAAGCTGTAGCACATGCTCACAGAGCACTCAACAACGCAGAAAAAGCATACAGCCAGGTGGAAAAAGAAGCTCTTGCCCTAGTATTTGCCGTACAAAAATTTCATCGTATGATTTTTGGTCGAAGTTTTCTGTTACAGACGGACCATAAACCTCTGGTCACAATCTTTGGTTCAAATAAGGGTATCCCAGTCTGCACCGCAAATAGATTGCAACGCTGGGCTCTCATTATGCAATCATATGACTTCAAGATACAACACTTGACAACCGATTAGTTTGGTCATGCAGATATGTTGTCACGTCTTTTGAAGGATACGAAGCAGAGCAATGAAGAATTCGTCGTGGGTGCAGTACACTTCGAAGCCGATGTTCGTCAGCTCATAGTAGAATGTACGAATTCATTACCCGTAACTTTCACAATGATCAACACAGAATCGGAGAAGGACGATGTTATCAACAGAATTCGGGAATACACAATACACGGATGGCCGGACTGTAAAACGATCACTGATGAAGTCATTAGACAATATTACTTTCGTCGCGATTCAATTTCATGTGTCGAAAATTGTCTGCTATTCAGCAATAGACTAGTAATTCCGGAAAAGTTTCACAAGCGAATATTGAAACAACTTCATAGATGTCACCCGGGCATTCAGCGGATGAAAGCTATCGCAAGGAGCTACGTGTATTGGCCATACTTAGACCAACAATGTGAACAAATTGTTAGAATGTGCCAGCAATGCAATGAGGCTGCAAAGTCACCAATCAAAACAAAACTTTCTCCTTGGCCATCACCAACATCGCCATGGCAACGTATTCATATAGATTACGCTGGGCCGAGCGCAGACCATTATTACTTAGTCATTGTAGACGCTTTCTCAAAATATCCGGAAGTTATCCGTACACGGTCAACCACGTCGACTGTTACAATCAAATACCTTCGCGAAACATTTGCGAGATTCGGAATTCCAGAAACAATTGTATCCGATAATGGAACACAGTTTTCATCCATCGAGTTCCAGAGGTTCTGCCAAGAGCTGGGTATTACTCATGTGTTCACACCACCGTTTCATCCACAATCTAACGGACAGGCAGAAAGATTCGTGGATACGTTAAAGCGCAGTCTAAAAAAATGGAGGAAGACGGTAAGGTAGATGAAAATTTATCTAATTTCCTTTTGAGTTATAGATCAACCGCAAATCCGAATTGTCCCGAAGCTAAATCACCTTCGGAAAATCTTTTTGGTCGACTAATGCGTACATCGCTTGACTTATTAAGGCCTCCACCACAAAATGTATCAAGTTCGCTACGTCCCAGCGCAGTATCCAGCGCCGAACAGTTCAATCGCCGGAATGGAGCGAAGCTGAGACGATTTAATGTTGGCGACACTGTCTTCGTTAAATTGTACCGCCACAACCAGTATCAATGGGTTTCAGGAGTCGTTAGGAGTCGCCAAGGCAAGGTTTGTTACAGGGTTCAAACTGCTGATAGAATGATCCGGTCTCATGCGAATCAAATGAAGAAACGCGATTCCAAGGAAATTAACTGCGATCTGGATCAGCTTCCCTATGACATCATTCTAGATGGTGACTCAAATTTGTCACAAACACCATCGCAGTCAAACGCACACCAGGGAATAGCTGCACAGCCAACAGGACTACCACTAAGAAGGACGACACGGGTTTCCAAGCCTGTTCAAAGATATGCGCCCGCGTTTACCACTCGAAGCAAGGGGGGTGTTGTATAACCATACCAATGACACACAGCAACCATGGCCACCCATACACACTCAGCGACCCAAGATGATGGATAAGATGGAGTCAGTCTAAATGGAGCCGCTGACCACAGCACACGCGTACTTACCTTTCAATGTACAATCTATTAATATATTATTCTTGTTACTGATTAAGAATTGGTTTTGTTTACTTCGTAAGAACACAACAATATGTGAATGGATTAATTCGGTCAATAGGGCGCACAGGTAGCTCTAATGAGCCTTATGCATTTATGCGCCCGCAAAAATAACGTGCTATCTGAATAAATTTTATTCAATTTTCGACCAATCGATCGCGCTTTGGTTATTGCTTTATTACTATTACATTTGTTGTAAAATCGCGTAAAATATGTGTAAATTCCACTTCGGCAATTATGAAATAGTTCTAATGCAGTTAACATCTATTTGTTTCGTCCAACTTCAGGTCGTGAAATATTCTAGCTCCACCGTAAGCGAAGAGGCTGCCTATCAGTCAGCGTCAATTTGTGAAAACACAGAGCCAGCTCTGCGCTATATCAGTCTACTTGTACTGAATGGTAGGCCTAGAAATACTAATGGTGCGATGGATGCGAGGTCTATTTCAAACATATGGTAAAATATAGGGTCCAGCACTCGTCCATACACCCTGCTCTCAATTGACATTTATGGCTAAGCCCTAAACAACAGGTCCCACTTGTGGGTTCACCACATTGGTAAGGCTGAACTTACCAAAGTAAATTTAGAGGCTCACATCTAATATGCAACATAGAGAATGTGCTCTCGTACAGGCGACATATGTGGCACCCAGATACGATAATCGCGGGAACACATCCTTAGATTGAAACAAAAAGGTGATACTTTCACCTATGTGCCAAGTGAGAGCCTTTTTTTTACTGAGTATATGGGGCAGCCAGGTGATGGCGATTCATGCCCTTTCACAAACTTTGCAGTTCTAGCAATTCTGCGATGTGCCCGGTCTTCTCGACTGCACATAACAGACTTCTGACAACCTATCTGGTAGACTGATAAGTTCTTTCAAAATACCATCAAAAATGAAAACAAGAAATTACTGGGTGTCATTATTTGACTGGCTAGTATACTTGCCAAATATTCACCAGAAGACCTCGTTCGAATTTTTGAAGACATAAGAAAATATCTATTGGTATTTCAAAACGTGCGTGGCATGAGGACGAAACTCTAACCAATTTCTTTTATCTCTTCTTTTGCCCTAGATGGCATTATTGGCTCCGCTGACTCCTTTACCACAGTGGTGTTTTTTCTACGCACCAGGTATTTTAAGGAGACCTTATTTGTTCTATTTCTGACAAAGCACATGATGGAGGAGCACTCTGTCGTGATTTTCATCCTTCCTTTCATGTTGAATGTGTGGCGATTCATATTTGTTTTCCTAACAATCTTCACCCAATAAAAGGTGTATGAGAGCTCAATAAACTTCACCTTATTTCCCCTAAAGCGATTCTTATGCTGATTATGAAAGATTTTTGTTGTTGTTGAACTATCTTTTTTCCTCCATATTTTTTTTTTGATTCACTAATTATTTGCGATAACTTCAATTTGTGTTTCGTTGACTAGGATTTACAAACCGCATCAGATCTGGCAATTAGTTTTCACCCATAATTCCTTTTCTCTCCATTAACTTTCTTTGGCAGTTCAACGGTACTCGCAAATTGAGTGGTGTTATTCCCGATCTTATCCTGTCAAATAATTCCTTTCCTAATATTGATCATTCAACGTGACCCATCGTTTTGTTTTATGTATTTATTGACCTTACTTTAATTTTTTATGAGGTTTTTTTCATAATGGTATTTCCATTTCTCTCTATTTAACAATATCAACCAATGGCGCCCAATGTGGGAGCGTATTAAGCAAAACTTAATTTCAAATGCGATTTAGTAAAATCTTTTGATATTGTTGCTTTGCTTTGGCTTTACACATAATAAAATCACTTCATGCATTAACAAGTATTGCTTGCTTCCTGACTTCAAACTTAAATCGTTCCATTTTCGTTTGTGTTCCATTTTACAGTCGATAGAACCGCCGATGCAAACTTCAACATGTCTTTGCAGATGTATCTGTTGTTTTCTCTTATATTTAGTGGTTTGCTGCATACGATGCTTAAATGGACTTTATCATCGAGACTGTACCTATTTAGTTCGAAGAAACTTTCCACTTTAGAAACTAATTGATGGAAAATTGTGCATTTGGCAAGTGGATACTATTTTGTGAGCTGGATAAATAGGATTTGACTAAACCTACCTGTCAGATATCGAAAATGAGGAATATTATAACGTGAAAATGCACAGGATGTAAGGAGCTAGAGACACCTCAGAGCTGTTATGATAGTAGTGATGTGGTTTTCAGCCAAGGTGAATGGAGTGTAATAATTGTGTATTCTGAGAAAATGTGGGATATTTGAGAAACTTAGCGTGAAACTTCATATCAGCCATCTAATTGTATGTTACATTCGTTGAAATGAGACTACCCTAAACGATGCAATATTTGCCTCCGGTATATAATTTTAACATTATTTTTTATTGTTGCAATAAGATATATTTATGCCGAAAAATAAACAAAAGCAATTTCTTAATCGATGCCGTACAATAGTTCTGCGGGCGATAAACCAATGTCTATTTTAATTGCCGATCGGAGTCCCAGGAGAACTGTGGGAAGTAAGCCTACCCATGAATGTGGCTGTCAACATAACTGGGTCATTAACGCTGTCATAAAGGATCAGCGCCAACGTTCCACCATGCCGTTTGACGTCGGGTGGTATGGAGTAGTCCTTATTCTTTTTGCACCGATGAGATTTGACAACCCACAGAAAAGAGTGGATTCAAATTGAGTACCTTGGTCCGTGGAAATTTATTTTTGGCAGTTCATAGGGCAACCCAATTTGAATAAAATTCAGTCGTGACCGTTTTCGCATAAATGTTCTTTAGAGGAATAGTCCAGGTGATGTCAAATCGAGAACTGGGCACATTTATGTGCTCTGGTATGTTTTTAATGTGCCATTGCACTTTACTTCGCTGACAGCTGATGCAGGTACGGGCCCAATCTGTCGCGTCCCTTTTTAGATGCGGCCAAATGAATTTTTTTTAAGCATCTGTACGGTAGCACTTACATTTAAATGGGAAAGTCCATATATTGCTGCAAATGCCTGATGTTGAATTGCATTTGGAACACATAGTCTGATCTGATCGTCTGATGTATCGCAATAGACCGAAGCATTGTTAACTGTGACAACTAGATTACATATCTCAATTCTCTACCAAAATAACACACATCGCCGGTCCGACCAACTCTGTTGCTGATGCATTATCCAGAATCAATGAAATTTCCATGCCAACCACGATCAGTGCAGAAGATCTCGAATATGAACAAAAAGTGGACCAAGAGCTGCAAAGCATCCTCAAGGGAACTATCTCTCTGTAGCTAAGAAAAATCACGTCGGGGTCACCAGTTATGGATATCACAAACACTGTTTGTTTCCCATAAAAATAGTATTTATTGTCAAAATACAGCTTCACCTAACAAATATGAATTAATCTTGAGTTCACTGTTTATATGTCGTTCTTTGTTCCAGTCTAGAGAGGGAATGAGCCGAGTTTTCTTTTTTTGGACGACAGCACCTCTTGCGGCATTTTTCCCACTCACTTGGGATGCCACAAATTGTTGAGCACGATGACGAATGGACTCACTTGAGTCTTCATCGATACTACGCTCTACGTATTATCAGTAAGAGTGAACGTGGTGCAGAAACGATCCATGGTTCATCGAATGAATTGTTCTGATGTACGATTATTAGGTTAATCCACAATACAGTGATTTGCCGCAGTGGGCTGTGGCGAACCGCAGTCAAAAAATTAGAATGCACTCTTTTGTATGGTAATGCCCACAATGCCTGCGGCCGAATTTGCTGCAGCGGCGGAATTCGCTAAATTTCTAATTTTGCCGCATCGCTAGCGGTGATACCAACCGTAGGTTGGCATCACCACTAGGTTCAATTAAGTCTACTTGAATTAGGTTGAATGGTCTGGTGTAATAGACAAGCGATGGCTGATATGTATTGTGATAAGCCAATCTAATCCTCCTACAACAGGATTTAGCAATGCAAAAGAAACAAAAATGAATTTGGTTGGTGCCTTGGTTGCATTGACAGAGACATTGTCGCTGCATTGTGATTCACCAAATTCAACTGCGGCATTCACGCCTCCTCCTGCGGCGCCGCTGCGACAATGCCACTGTTATGTGTTTACAGCATATGTCGGCCATAAAATTGACGAGATTGATGAGTTTCTCGAATAGAACCGTTTTTTCCGAAATCTGCGCAATTTGCAAACGTTGCACAGACATCAACCTATTCATGATAAAATGGCAAACCAAACTAACCAAAAAACGCATGACAGCTGTCACACCATACGAAGCATTAAAAAGTGTTGCCAACTTAAAGTTCTATGCCTCTAAAAAAACATCCTGTGCTTGTTAGTTGTGTTTCGGATTTCGATGTAAGTTCCGGTGTCTCCTAATTCCAAGATCAAGCTCTTTTTTCGTGGCTAGCTGTCTCTGATTGGATCATAACGCAAAGAAATTCGATCGTTGTGCATGTAATTGAATTATTTATATGACGGCCGAACATTTGCCGATCTTAGCGCGTACAGGAATTTTAAGTATACATAGCTGCAAATCCCGTTGGCACACGCTGTCTTCGCTAGCTTTGTAGTGGGAGGAGAATTTTCGATGCAATAAGATCACCATATATGTGCCATAAAATGAGGAGAGCAAACAAAGAGTGTTGGCAGGCTGTTAGGGAGGCATAAAAAAACGCATAGAACAAGGTGGTGGCAGATGTAGGCAAAAAAAGAAATGAATGCGAGATGTGGAGACTACTAAATAACATAAAAAAAAACCAAAATATTACTTACGGATCAGGATGGGAAACAGTTAATAGCTTGTCTTTCTTAAATCTAATTAAAAGTAAAGGTAACAAAAGCAAAGGGTAGTGTAATAATTTGCCTGTGCCTCCAAATCTTATTCAGTTTTAGATTCATGAACTGTACAGGGTGTTAGAAACGCATACGAAAAAATGGGCACCGGGCCCGGATAAAATTTTATATGATCTGATAAAATACATGAACAAAATTAGCAAAGAAAACTGTGTAAAAGCCCTAAATGAATTAGTTAATAACAGAATAAATCTAGAAAACTACCTTAAAATCAAAATCGTACCTATATTAAAACCGAATAAAGATTCTGCTTTTATTAATAGCTTCAGATCTATTCATAAAAACAATATTCATAAAAACAATAAACAACGATTAAAAAGAAATGTATCAGATCACACAACATCCTAAACTTCATACCCAAGGGGTCATATGCGTAGGTCCCTGGGAAATCGACCAACTCCTGTCTAAATCATCTGGACAACCTGGTGAGGGAACCTAAAAATAATAGAAAATTCGTAATGTTGGCGGTTCTTGACTTAGAAAATGCATATGAGGAGGTGGACTTGGAAGTAATACACAAAATCCTAATACAACTCATCCCCGAAAATATATGTTATTGGATAATAAACTTCTTAGCAAAGAGATCAGTGTGGTTAAATGACTGCTCAGGAAAAATAGCAATGGGCTACCGCAGGGGGACGTCCTGAGCCCACTCCTCTTTAACTTATACACAAGATCCTTCCACGAGTTGAACTTGCCTTCGTCCTGTCTGCTACAATATGCGGACGATTTCATGATCATGACATCAGACAGGAAACGTGACGTGTGTAGAAACCTGATCCAAGATGCTATTAATAGATTTGAAAACAATTGTAGGAAAATCAAGATGAAGGTAAATCCTCTTAAATGTAAAATAATTTGTATTAACAGTAATGTGGATAATTTACAACCTATTATGTATAATAACACGTCGATATCTTGGGAGAAGGAAGTTAAGTATCTAGGTAAAATAATAAATACTAGTTACACCACTAAACAGGACCTAAATGAAAGAAGAAACAGTGCTGACAAAGCGATAAACCTAATAAATTTAGTGACAGGAAGGAAAAGTGGTTTGCCTCCACATAAAAGTTTGGTCTTATACAAGGCATTAGTTAGATCAAGACTGGAAAAGCACATATCTGTTAATATGGGTGCTCCAAAATATTTCTTTGAAGGTTTAGATTCTATAAAGGCGAAAGTATTGAAAAAATGCATGGGGCTATCATCTCAAACCCCTAACTGTGTGACCTTCGCCTTAGCAAATGAAATACCTTCTTATAACAGGGCATTTTGGTTCACAACCAGAGAAGTGATTAAACTTAAAAGTGAAGACACAAATTTGTATCAGATGGCTAGTTTAGCCCCAGAAAACTCAAATTTCGGAATCATTTTTGGCATGTTTAGAGAGTTACTGTGCACGTATAGACCGGGTCCGGTTAGGATGGCTCCTTCAAACATAACCACCTTTTGCAAGCTTACAGGCCCTTTCAATGATTTGACAATTGACCCTATACGCAACAGGGTGATCGATGTTTTCAATTCATTGGTACGAGAAGAGAGTACCAATTATTTCGCAATTTTGGTGGTGGATGGTGCTAGGTCAGAAATTGGAACTGAATGTGCTGTTTTGGGTAAAAATATAGGAATTAATTGTGGTTTCTCGTTATCGGGAATGTCGGATGTTGTTGGAACGGAGTTGTCTGCAATCATGTGTGCCATAGAAAAAAAGTATTGAGTTGAGGTTGAAAAAGATTACTATCTTCTCGAATAGCAATTGTGCTTGCACGTTGTTAAATAAACACAGCTCGAAAAACCTGATTATACATAAGATCTGGGACATGTTGTTGGCGAATAGAGACATTCAGGTTAGGGTTTTTTGGGCTCCAGGTCATAGGGGAATCACTTTAATGGAGGAAGTTGATAGTATGGCCAAGAGGGCAATTTCGGAAGGTACGCCTGTTCCAACACCGGTTTGCCCAAATGATATATTATTAACAGTGTGGCATGAAATAAATAGATCTTGGCCAAATAAATATAGAGAATTGACCAGAAGGGTTGAAAGATGCCCTTGGCGGGAGACTGACTTGGCGTTTAGACAACACACATGGTTCCGTAGGTGTCAAGGGAGCAGCAATAGTATACACTAAAATAATTAATAGACTATTCACAGGGAAGGCGTATAACAACCTATATAAGATTAAAATAAAAAATGATCCAAAATGTGATTTTTGTAATGAGTTAGACACTATAGATCATAAGATATTTACTTGTGCACATTTTGGTTAATTAAGAAATGATTTTGGCTTCTTTAAACATTATAGATCATCACAGAGACTTCTTATAGATCATAAAAGTGAAGCAGCCAGGGAACTAGCGGTCTTCCTAGAAGTTAGTAAAATAGGGATTTAGTAAATATACATTAAGATATTAGAATCAGTACTTTTTTTCTTTTCTTTTTGTTTTGTTTTTCTATAAGTTAAAAGAATAGGTTTTTGAAGATGTGTGCATTAAATATAACACAAAGTAGTAAATAAGTAAGGATAATGCTGGACGACGAAGGTCAAAGCCTGCGGCATATCCATATTAATGTTCTTTAGAGTTACTTTTATTGATTATACCTTTCAACTTTAATTATATATACACGAAGAGCCTTTCAGTTTAAACTCGATGTAATAGTTTAATCTAACTAAATACCCAAATTTATACCAAATTTATATTGTTGACCTAAGTATGATTGCAGAATTAATTTGAAGGTGCCATCCCAATCCTCTACTTGAATACATTCCTACCCTATTTAATCCTTTACCTAATCTCCTATATCTCCTAGACAAAGAAGAAACAATGCCAAAATTAAATTTGTATATAAGGTCAAACCCACACTAAGGGTGATATCGAATCCGATGGCCAATACCCATGGTTTAAGGCCAACCTCGATCCTTGGAAGACAGGGTCAACCTAACCAAAGCAAAAAAAAAAAAATTGTAGTGGGAGTACTTTACTTTATTTAGTGTCAGCTGATCATATGACACTTTGGTGTCAGTTGGCAATGCTTTTCACCATCAGAACACAATCTAATAAATTTTATTTTAAAAATGGATTGCAGATTTTAAGACTATTTTTCATGCCATGTAACCATTTTGTTCTTGAATTTTCGAAAAATTGTTTTTGTTGCATTAAATTAAAATAATTGCGCAAGTATGCCCGCAATGCAATCAAATTTCACAAAAGGAGAACGAGATTTAATTCCCTTTCAGTACCTCGCAACTTAAGCACTATTTTTCCTCCAGATATTTCAAGCATCAGTGAGTAATTGACATTATCTGTAAAATATCTTACATACAGAAGACTTTCAAAACATTTTCAAATAATTTTTCTTTTCCTATTAAGTAAATCGCATGCCGCTGGGCGGAAGATAGACAATCCTTTTATACGATTACTTATCAAAAGCGCAGCTATAATTTTTTACCATTTTAACTTTGTCCCCAATCTTGCAGAGACCACGAAAAGCTGCTACACGAGATAGGCAATGATGCGAAGTTAGCTTCCGGGTGAAAAACAATGTCGCCTAGCAAATATTTGTTTTCTAGAAAATGTTCGTTGTCTCAAAAATGAATGGTATCCCTCCGGTTAAAGCATCAGAAAATTTCATAGAATTCGGTGAAATGGGAAAAGTTAAAGTTCTCTCACTGCAATTTAGCTTGATGTGAAGATGAACAGTACAAAGCGGTTGCGGCTTCGCAGAATTAATTGAGGGTCTAATTGAGGATGCTGATTTGATGATGGCGGCTACTTACCAACATAAATCGTAAAATTGTTGATAAAATGATGGTAGCTTCTGGCGAAAGTTCTGTGCTTTGTTGAAAACTGGGCATGAATTATCTGAAGCAGTAGCATTTTATTCTACTTTCATCTTTTTTTTCGCCTTTTGTCTGCTTGGATTTTAAGTACTTACATATATTCAACTCATCTTTAGTGTAAATTTTATCTGAAATTTCCAGAAATGTGAAAGTAAACCGAATGTACTACTTTATTTTTCCCATGCATATAGATGATTTAAGCTCAAGTGCACCTTTCAAGTGCACCACGAGTAGCAAATTAATATGAATTTTTCATATTTTGACAGCACAGAACCCTACTGGAGTTAACGTATTCACCTTAAGTTAAGCAGTTCAAAACTATTAGAGCAGAGAGAAAACAGAAACGGCTCATCCCTTAAAATGAAAATCCTTTGATCATAAAGATATACAAGCAAAATCCCATAATTTCAAGCTAACGGGCACATTCATCTACATAAAGACCATGTAAGAGCATGCAGGATTAATTCCACACAGATTTTGATGTATTTATGTGCATATGTTCGAAATTCATCCTTTTGATTAAGTTTTTTTTGTGTTTGGACAATTTCGGTCCGACGTTGGCCGCTGGCAAGCAGCAGCACCAAAACTTGTCTGACTTGGCCGAAAATAAAACATCCGTTTTGAGGCAAGTCTGCAAGGGTTTAAGGATACGAACTCGTTTTATAGAAAGTAACGATTTTCCGTCTATGTGTGCTGATACACACTTTATTCGAAATGAAATCGATTTAAAGAGCATGTCAAAAAAAAAGAATAAATCGTTCCCTGGAGGGTTTGAATCGTACTCGGTTCTATGGAATTTATGATATGTTATTTGCACGTAGTTGAATATTCTCAAATGTACACGGGTGTTTCCAATACATTATCATACGAAAGGTTCGAAACATAATTTGAAGGATAACTCTTTATTACACGGGAGAGTGAACGGGTAACGAATGGGACTACGATGAGCTTGCAGATCTATTGGAATATTTCAAGCTGAGAATTATTTCAAGGATCTTTTTAATTGAATGAAAAGATGAATAGATTTTCAAATTGAGTTTTATTCAAAATTGGGTTCGAGCCAAACAGTAGAATAATTTTAAGGCCATTTGAGTTTGTGATTTGATTTAATAGTTTTTAAATGATTTTTTGATCAATCACTTAAAATTCAAATTCGTTTACTTCTTTACCATTATATGATAAGTATATTCAAACAATATTGACCTGTCAGTCCTGGACCATAAGACTTGATGAGATTATGTGATCATTCATTTAACTGATAACTCTTTAAATTTCATAATTTTAGACTACATTCCACTATATGAATTTTCCCTACCTTATTCTTCAACAATCACACTTTTTAAAAGTAAAATTCAAATTACTTTACTCAAACCCTTAAAAAATGGCTTTACTCAAAAGAAAAAATGTCATTATCTCAAATCCTTCATTCACTAGCTTTTCTTCTCTATGATGCGATGAAAATTGAATCAATTAAACGGCCATAGTGAAAATCACTCTTTTTTATTTCAGGCTATTAAATACCACAAAAACAATTAAGACATGCCACAAGTTGGTATATTGCTTGTGATAGGGAATAACATGCCAAGGGTGAAATTTTTCGATTAGTCTTTCGGAACTGAGGATTCGTTAAGAAATGAATGAAAGATTGGGCGTGAGAAGAGCTTTCAGAGGGGTTTTAAAACAATTCTTAGGACGATATTGTGTATTATTTTAACTCAACTTTTGTTTAATGATTTTCGAAGAAAATTAATAGTAGACAGGTTACGCCAAAAATTTGTATTTGTTTATATGTAACTCATCTCGGATTTATGGAACTAGAAGGGCAGCCTTCAAAGTTCTGAAGAAGTTAGAGAGCGTCCTCCCTGACACACAAGGACAAAAAGTCCCTTCAATGGGAAAAATGGAAAATTGGTAAAATGGGCTCACTCTAAACCCTGCAATTTCATCTCAGAAATAGCAGAGGCTGGCTGAGCGGAAAAATTAGGGCAGACAAGACTGCAAAAAGCAGAAGTCTGTGAACTAGAGAAATGGCCAAAAAGTTCCTTGTTTGGACCGTGATTGATGCTAGCAAGGGAGATGGAGTCATTTTCTCCAGAAACTGGCTAAATATAAAGCATATTTTATTTGGAGTCTCCTACAGGCTGCAGAAGTCCAGCTCGAGTCCACCACCTACGGTGAATGACGCAGGCTGGTACAAAAAAATCAGGCTGGTTTGGTGACCAACGGTCGGTCGATTTCTATAAGCCGAGCTGGATGAACTCTGACTGATTCTTTGTTTCCACTCATAGTACATAGTACACTGGGCATAGTTCGGCTTTTCAACGCGGATCTTCCTACGGAGTATTGGAGGGTTGCGAAGATTGGCGAGCCGATACACAATCGGCGGGAGGCCCTCTCCATCAAAAATTGAAAGGCACTGCCGGTCTTGGCTGCCCAAAAGGATATTATCAGTTATGGGGTCGAGAAATTGCCCCTACGGATCTCTGAAGCGACAGGCCAAAGTGCTCTGTTTTGGGAAATCCGTTACCTGTAAAGCCTGTAAACGATGCACTTGACACTTGTTTGAGGGCAACATCTGACACTTGTATATATATGACACTTGTTTGAGGGCGACATCTGAGGAAGAATCAGATGTGGAATCCCTCTTTACCGATAGGGTTAGCGTCGGAACTACTTCCGAGTTGGATGCCTGGACCTCATGACTCTGAATGCATAGCAAGAGGCTGCAGCAGCTTCTATGTCTGAGGGAGAGGACCTCGTCCTAACCCTAATCAATAATTGATAATCGTGAAGGACTTCAAGTGAACCTTCACCATTCTAAAGCAGCATCAGTTGCTCTGCTGCTCCGCTTTTCTAGGACAGAGGAGAAGCTAATCTTAATCCAAAAACCATGGGCTACAAACAACCGGGTTTGCGGGCTATCCACCAATGGATACAGACTGATAGCACCTGACGGCTTACATAAGCCAAGTGTCTGAATTCTTGTCAAGAAAACCATAAACGACTTTGTACTACACAATTTCTGTGACAAAGATAACAAGGATATTGCAGTGGAAATCGATCAAAGAGCATGCTGGTTTGTTTCTTGCAAGCTCTCCCTTCGACATTGTCAAGGATGTTGTGACTAAAGCCACGAAAATTGGTGTGCCTTTCATTCTGGTGGCTGACTCTAATGATCACAATGAAGTATGGGGGAGCTCCAATACAAATGGTCTAGGTGAGGAACTTTTTGATTTTATCCTTGCCCACGACTTTTTCATCGCCAATACTGGCAGCGAACCAACCTTCGTTACCTCAAACCGCAGGGAAGTGCTTGACGTTAAGTTGATCAGTTGGCGACACGCGCATCTTCTCCGTGACTGGAGGTTTCTACAGGAGTGTTCATTATCTGATCATAGGTACATATTGTTCAACGTGGCTGGCCGCAGCTATTTAACTTTCTGGTTCGATCCTCACTGAAAACTGCTCCTAAGAGAATTGACTGCTACCATAAATTGGATCAGGCGGTTGACACCCTTACTAGTTCTCTATGAGGCAGGGGTCCTTAAGAACGCCCACCGTGCAACGCAGAGCACTTCAAATTGAGCCTAAAGCTGCCTGGTGCGATGCGCATCCATGAATACCCAGGACTGCCTTGTTATTGAACAGGATGATTCATCTAGACTTCCTAGCGTCCTCAAGATATTTTTACCTGATGGCCAATTTGACCGATGTCATCGGTATATCTATTGAGAAGGAGCAAGAGACCTCCACTAGCAAGGTACCAAGCCTTGTTAGCTCATCGGCCTCACAGTTGCCCTGAAAACCCCTATGTCCAGGTACCCAAATCATTTGAACAAACGAATGTCTCGATAACTCCCTAAGAAATGCACGGCATTCAGCAACAATCATGGGCATTGTACAAGGACCAGTAAAGGGCATAATAGGCGCTTGGCTATCCGTGAAAATGCCAATATTGATCCCGATTATTTGATTGCACAAAAACCAGTCGATTGCCAAAAAATAGCTGTACACCATAAAAATGAATATACACCACTCCCAATTCTATTGTTTAGCTTGAGGCCGTCAGTTTACCTAGGCTAAGGCCACTTTCGAGCGTGACACCATCACGCCATTCATTCTATTCCATGCTGAGATACAATTCAATCTCACAGCAGCAAGATTAGCTTGCTGTGAGATTAGTAGATTGGTTGCCAGCCAATGAAGCAACACGAAAAAAACGTTAGTAGGGGTGGAACGGACTGCTTCAATCACCAGTAGTGCAGCTATCATCCGCATTTTTTTAAGATTCCGTTTGCAGGTAGCCTTAAGAGCAGCCTACCACCAGAACGCCATCCCAAACAATAGAATTGGCTCAACCACAGCGGTATAAAGTCGGCTTAACATGCGAAACTTTAACTCTAGTTTCCCGCCAGCCGGCAGGAACATACGAGAAGCACAGGCAAGCGCTATAAATCCCTCTGAGCCATGATAGCGATACTTTCATGGACTGCTGGATATCAGTCGCAAGGACGCCATCAGGGCCCGATGATTTAAAAGGCTCAAAGGAGTTAATAGCCCACCTCAGTTGAGAATTTGATATTTTGAACGGTGGCATTGAATTGTAAGTATGCTCTGTTTTGTGCACCGCTTCCAGAGGGCAATAATTGCCCGGAAAATGTGCGTCCATTAAAACGTTTAGAGCATCTGCGCTCGAACAATTTAATGTGTTGGAAAAGATGGAAAATCTAAATTTTTTATGAGTAATTTTTCATGGTAAATTAATTGGCCAGATATTGAAGGTTGAGTTGCTTTAATGAATGTACACGTGATGGCTGATTAGTTGACTCAGCGACCAATTTGGATGGATATTTGCGAATTTTAACAATACTCTTCGTAAGCATTCCGTATGATACAAGGAAGCATTACAGATTCATACCCGGTTCATTTTTCTAAATATTGGATGTCCTAGGCTGGCAAGGTGTACACAAGAGGAAATTTGAGCTTCCAACTTTTAAGCTATATAAAAATAACTTTTTGGAAAGTCCGACATCGTATTCTTGCATTCCCGTCATCTAGGGGGAATCCGTATCGAAGCTTTGACGGCAGCCGATCATACCTCTGAATGGCCAGAAATGTTTAGATAATGCTTGCTGAGTGATTGCGACGTTCATTGAAAATTTCCGTATTGTCACATTACTTGTTACTAGCTGGAATTCGCACTACATGTACCTCAGCATGACTCTTAATGAATATATTCTAAACATTTTACTTATCCGTGATGATTTGAAATGCTCTGAAATTTTCATCTTTCCGTTTTATATAGCACATATTACTTATAGCGGATGTGTGCTCGCAAGTTTCTTTCCTCTTATTTTTGCGAGTAATGGTCAAATGTAAATCATGGACTTTTTGGAAAACAGCTTTCAAGTGTTACATCTGTATTGCTGAGAATGTTTGTTACATAGAATGCATTACAGAGATTCTACTGGAATGCATTACAGTGATTCCCGTTGGGACGACCAAACTACTACCTTGACTCAATGTTTATTCAGTTTATTGGCTTGACAGCCCCCTTCAGAGAAATTTAAAAAAAAAGCTCGCTATGCATGGTACATAACTATGCCATGAATAAGCGGATTGCTCCTTTGAAATCAAAGTACTGATAAGTTTTGCTTGCTTTCTGCATACTTATGTACATATGTGATAAATGCCTCGTTTTATAGCTTTGCTCATCCCAAACATGGGGCTAAGTTAATTTATTTAGCTTTCGTTGGCGTCATGGTAAAGAACCAGACGGTTCAAATTAGAAACTTTCATCTTTGTCCTTGATTTTTCATCTTCCTGGATAACTAAGCTTACTACATTATTGAAACCATTCTCTTTGGTCCTTTGAAGTTTCACTAACAATCTTTCGTCTTTAGATCCTCCTGCGTTTTTGTTTTTACTAATGTTCGAAGAACATTAGTATTAAAATCAATTTGGCGAAAAATTAATATTTCCATACATATACATATATATATATATATATATATATGTATATATATATATATATATATATATATATATATATATATACATATATATATATATATATGTATATATATATTTATATATATATATATATATATATATATATATATATATATATATATATATATATATATATATATATATATATATATATATATATATATATATATATATATATATATAAATTCAGTGACTCCTTCTCGGGAACGCGCGATCCCTTTCAGCTGAAACTTTCAGGATACATTGGTGTATATGCAGAATAGGTCCAAGTCTCACTAAATGTCAATTATTTTTAACCCTTTGGCGCCGGCGGCCATTTTAGTGATATTTTTAATATACTTATTATTCCGTCCACAAATAATTCTTGCAAAAATTAAGGTAGCGGAATGAATTTCGAACGTGATTTAAATGTGAATTGGATAATGTTATGGAATTTTTTAATCCCATGTGTGCGCTAGGTGCCTAAAAAGTGAACGGGAAAATTTTTATTCCTTTAGTAAACGATTGGACCTGGTGTTGCTTAAGGGGATATTTATCACAAATTTACTATTAATGAACTCAACTCTAATAACGCCTCTAATTACGTCAAATGTGAAGCAGGCCGATATTATCATTCTTCTGGATGCAAGTGAAGTTAAGTTTAAATGACCCAATCTAAACTCATACGGGGGTAAATTTTCGAAATCGTAAGGGCTGCACAGATCTCTTAGGGCGAAAAGTAAAAATTGTTTTTGAATGGACTCGAGTCTGTTATTGTGAATTTCGAAGGCTGGGTTCTAAATAATACAGACGTATTCAAGAAGAGGGCGTACAAGTGCAGTGTATAATGATCTTGTGGCCCACAAGTTTTTAAACTCCTTGGCACGTCGTTTAATAAAGCCGAGCTGCTTATTCGCACGGGAAAGAATTTTTTCGTAGTGCAAGTTGAAACGAAGTTTCACATCCATCACAACACCGAAATCAACAACGCTATCAACGCGAGTTAATAAGTTGTTGCCGAGAAAGTAGGTGTTTTGCGTAACCGTGTATTTACGGCTAAAACTTATAATTTGGCACTTATCAATATTCAGCGAGAGCTTGTTTATATTGCACCACTGAACAAGAGAATCAAGCTTGGATTGAAGGAAAAGTGCATCAGATTTACATTCAATGGGGTGGTACAGTTTGAGGTCGTCTGCATAAAGTAGGTGAGGTATGTTTAACAGGACGTCAGATAGATCCGGTCGGTCAGATAGATATGTTAAAGAGAAGTGGAAATATATAAATATATTTGCTACCTCTTGTGGAACACCAGAGGTAGCAAATATATTTTTTGATAATATTCCTTGAAATTTAACGAGTTGGATTCGGTTGTGGAGGTAGGAACTGAGCGAGCTTAGTAAAGATCCGGCAAGTCCGAATTTGTGCAGCTTAAGGGTCAATATAGAATGGTCAACTCTGTCAAAAGCTTTGCTAAAGTCAGTGTAGACTGCGTCAATTTGATAGCCTTTCTCCATTTTACACAAAACGTCCGAAACTAGGATTGTCAAGTTTGTGATAGTTGAGCGACCTTTTCGAAAGCCATGCTGTTACTCATTCAGACGGGAGTCAACTAGTGGCGAAAGTTTATTGTATATTTTATTGTAAGCCACGTTTGGTAGAAATTTAAATGAAAAATTCGATTGGAGCTGCCAGCTATGGTAATTTGAGTGTCTTGAGTTTTGAAAATTCGCTCAGGAAAATAATGCTCTTTGCCCTATAGCTTCCAGTGCAGTCATGGAATCGTAACGAAATTCATATGGCGAATTGAACTAATTGTAGACAATATTCAACAGAAATCTAGTTGGAAAAACAATGATATGGTTACCAGCTATGGTTGGTTTTGTTTTTTTTTCGGCATATCTTTAGTAATCGATTTGATAATAAAATTCGCAAATCGTGATCTTGTAGTGAAAATAAACAACAAATACTACGATCTAGAAAATTTCAAAACATTCACGGGTGGTAATCCTAAATTTCTTTGTATCCCTATAACTTCCAATGCAGTCAGCGGATCAATACAAAATTCGCAGAGTAGGTTGACTTCAACGTGATACAAATGTGACATATTTTTGGTTTCGGTGCTAGCAAAGGATTGCCAGCACGAGGCGTTTTTGTTATTTCCATAGCAATAAACGCTAACATAAACATTAAAAAATAAGTAAAGAAAGTAAGTAAATAATGACAACGTTTACAGCAGACGTTTAGTTCGCGGACTGTACGCCAAATTCCACCTAAATTATTTAGCTCACCTGCTGTAATCACTCAGTACCCGACCCAAACGATTGGTCAGTACACAATTTCAAGCGACCTGACCTAAAATAGGTCGAGAACTATATCGCTGTAAACACACTCGACTTAAACCTTGATTTTTACGCGACTATTAATAATATATGTACGTTGAAATTAAGCTCGCAACCCTCTCGTTTGACACAAAATTATTCAAATAATCAGGTTTGAGAGAGAAATTACAGTGTATGAACTAAAATTGAACTAAATGACAGCTGTCACGTATGTACAAACGAGGACCAAATTCGACGTGACCAAATTTTAGGTCAGGTCGATGTAAACACCTTAGGACTAAATTCACTTAGTCCACGCTATAGTTCAGGTCACATTTGGTCCAACCGCTGTAAATCCTACCAATGCTTAGATTTTCTAAGGTCTAGACATTTTTTGGATGGCAACCCTAAACACCTTTCTATCGCTGTATTGAAATTAAATTGGCTTAAGGTATATTATTACTTAGGGTATCCTTAAGTAGCTAGTGGTAGAATATACACTCAAAATCTGCACAAATCTTCTACTGTTCTTCGAACATTAGTGTTTCTAGCTGTTCTGATGCAGTAGGGTTTTTTTCTCTTTCATTTGAATCAAGTTACGTAGTCAGACGATGAAGAAATTCGGTCATTTGGGTCAGTGACTCCGGTTGTTCATCTGGTATGCCGTTTTATTCAAATAATTAATTTCTTAGAACTGTTGGTTTGGATGCACTGAAATACCTTAAACTTCATCTTTCTAATAATTAAATCTTAGTCTATGATCCATGACTATGATGCTTACACATTTGAATTTAACTTTTACATAGAATAATTCAGCCCACGTTGGGCGCTATAATTCCCTATCAATGAATAACTGCAAACTAATATCTCTGCTTGTTTTCAATTACATTTTCACTTAAATGCTTATTTATCGTGCTATTTTGCAGCTTTTATCTTAACTTTCGCGTCATTAATTCTGACCATACAGCATATAAACAGTCCTGGTAGCAAGTGTTTAAAACAAGCTAATCTTTATGATATATTTATGAATTTATGCCGGAGAGTATTAGCTGCTGTATAAAGCCACTGAGTTGACATATGGTTAAATTTTATACCTAGACAAAACAGAAAAATATATTTCAAGGTTTTGTGTGAGACAATATGACTTCATAAAAATGTTAGCAAACTGTTTATAGCTTGTGACTTTATGATCTGAACTGCTCTCAAGTTGTTCATGTGAGTATCGTTTTGAAGTGGAAATGGTGAACAGTGGACCTGAAAAGTATGCTACGCAATCGGAGAAATTTATTGAATTTACTGTTTGAATAAAATGCTGATTGAGTAATTATTATTAAGGAATGATTTGCTTGATTTGATTTGTGAAATAATGATTTTTGTCTCTAGCTAATATGTGCTAAATTTCCGTCAATAGAATGGCGCTAGTCTTTTAAAAGCGAGCAATAAGTATGTATTATTTTAAACTCTAACCAAGCAAATACCAGTTGCCATATATTAATAACTGAGTTAATATTGCTTTGCAATATTAATATATTTATTTATATTTATATAAATCTAAAACTTACATACAAACATTTGCAAAATCACTGTACATTCCTCTGAACCAAAAGTAAAATTGCCTGTACCACCAAAACTGTATACAGTCAACCTCTTTCACATATTATTGTCCACTCTTTTTCGATATGATCATAAAAGATATTGTATTGTGTGTGCGGACCAACCGACGACGGCAGTCTTTCGAATTTAACGATACGTTACATAGACAAAAAAAAAAGGTTATATCGCATTACTTCTGATTCCTAGACCGGACACGGATAACGGGTTGACTAGCTATATTATTTTTATGTATTGTTTGGATAGCTTTCGAACATGAAATGCAGGAAGGAAGCATACCGTCACCTACTCCTGCAGTCAGCCGTTCGAACAATAGATGCTTGGGAAAATACAACAAATGAAACGAATCCCTTCCATGCCTGGGAGATATTTTTTCTCCAAATAGCTTTTGTGGCTTCAAGGGCGAATAAAAATCCGGTAGAGAATAAAGCGATGAAAGGATTTCTATTTGAATGTTAATGCTACTTAGTAATAGTGAAAGCTTGGTGAACTAAAAATCTGTGTCCGAAGCTTAAGTGTACCGTCATTCATATCAATGTAATCTTTCTCAAAACACACGAAAATAATAAGATGACTTCATAAAAATAGCTCTTATAATGCATATTTCAATTTATTTGAACATTTGTTGTATACACAAAAGAAATAGTTCGGTGGAAACATTTAGCTAGTTTATTTTTTTCGAAAATCTTTTGATGATGTAAAAATTCAAAAAGAAATCCGATGCACATGAAACCTTTCTAATCTTGTAATCAAGTCTATTCGCAGTGGTAATACTTTCTTCTTTTATTTTGCTGACATCAGTTTTGTATTCATCATAAGTTTTTTGAAAAGATTTTTTTCCTTTTTTCATGATAGAAGGGTTTTTTCGTGGATAAAGAATACTGATAAAAAGGGACAAATTCCATTTAGCTTTTTTTTCAGTTATGAGTTAGGATCGATGTCAACAGTGCTGTTGAAACTATTGAATAGAAATTGAATGGCTTGGGGAAGAAAATAAACCGGGAAAATAACTTTTTGGTTTGATATCATGTTGCTTTTGAAATGTCCATTTAGAGAAAATTAAATAAATACCATATGTAAGCATAGTATTCATTTGTGGCTTGTGGGCAATAGCCGAAGCCTATTGATCGATTACATAGTTTAAGGGAGATCGGCGTCAGTTGGCATAGGTTTCGTTTTTCGACTTTTTGTCTTTTCCTCTGGCATACTTACAGTAAATTTAATTTTTTTTTTAGTAGTACAGTATCCTATTTTACGAGGATTAGGTTGGCTTATAACGTTGTTTGAGTCACTTGTGTGTTTGTGTTGTCAAGAGTAAAAATTTGAGGTCAAACCCACCATAAATTTTGCTGCTGACAGATTAGCTTCTCGGCTATCAATTATTTCAAAAATGTGATCTGTACACTAAAAAGCTGCTGCCTTGAATTTTTGTCTGTGCTAACTAACCGCAAGTTGGCACAGCTGAAGAAGGTTGAGAGTGAGATGGTAGAGAAAAGCATAGTTCATGCCAAAGGGCTTTATTTGACAAAAAATGTTTTTTTTTAAATTGACGCTTTGTATATCAAGTTTAACAATCTTTCTCGGATATTGGCGTGCCTGGTATTTCATCAACAGAAAGTCACCTTTATATTATTCGGAGCTTTCACGCCTCCCAGTCTCAGGATAACTGCTGCTCTATTTAGATTCTGTTCTAGCTAACGGTATATTGAGGTGGTTTAGGTCCTATGGCTTCTGCATAAATTTCTCTGCAAAAATTCGTCACAGTTATGAATTTGTTTAGCTTCGGTCGGACAAAATGGCCTATTATGAAGAAAGGATTCATCTTCACTTATTGTATCAAATAATGGACCTTAGTTATGCCCACATCAACATAGAGAATTTCATCGCTTTTTTTTGCTAGTGTGATTATATTTTTACTAATGTTCGAAGAACATTAGTATTAAAATCGATTCGGCCAAAAATTCATATTTCCATATATATATATATATATATATATATATATATATATATATATATATATATATATATATATATATATATATATATATATATATATATATATATATATATATATATATAGATATATATATATATATATCATCAAAAAATTTCAGTGAGATAATCTCGGGAACGCGCCATCCGATTGAGCTGAAACTTTTAGGATACATTGGTGTATATGCAGAATAGGTTTAATGTCAATTATTGTTAACCCTTTGGCGCCGGCGGCCATTTTAGTGATATATTTAATATACCTATTATTTCGTACACAAATAATTTTCGCATAAATAAAGTTAACGAAATAAATTTCGAACGTGTTTTACATGTGAATCGGATAATGCTTTGGAATTTTTTAACCCTATGTGTGCGCTGGGTGCCTAAAAAGAGAACGAGAAAATTTGAAAATTTTTAAATTGTGATAACTTTTGACAGAGCTATTCAATCATTACGAAATTTTCGGAACGTATTGGTATTATTTAGCTGTAGATTTGTGTAGCTTTTAATGAGCGTGATGGCAACCCTGTAGCTAGGACAGGCACTGAAAGTGAAAACCTCTAAATCATCGTCTCTCTTGAAAAAATGCCGTTTCTTCAAAAAAAGCCATTCATATGTAAATCTTGTGCTTTGTTTACATAACCAAAAAAAAAAAAGATATGGTATTACGGGCACGCCTGGTAACCCTTGCCCAATTTACCTATATTTTTAGCATCAAAAACTTCTGTTCACGGAAACTCACGATCCGATGAGCAGAATTAATTGAAATTTACAGAATGTATTGGTCTTAAATAGGACCAGGTCTGATAGAAGTGATTTTGAAATATGGGTGATTCTGTGCCAGTGGTGCCATCTTGAAAAATCACTAAAAGAGATAACTGCTTTTAGCCCTTTAGCCCTGATTGAATCGTTCGATTTTGACAAGTTCATTGGAGCTGCCAGCTATGATAATTTTGGTGTCTTAAATTTGAAAAAATAAAAATTTGGAAGTGAAAACATTCAAACCATCGAATATCCTAAAAAAAATGTCCGTTTCTACAATAAAACCAATCTGTATACAAATCTTATGCTTAATCTACACTTTCAAAGTAAAACATTGGAAATTTCATGTCGGACAAGAACGGTAACCCTTTCCCAGTTAACCTATATTTTTAGCATCAAAAATTGCTGTTCACGGGAACTCACGAACCAATAATCAGGTTCAACTGAAATTTACAGAATGCATTGGACTTAAGTAGGACCAGGTCTGATAGAAGTGATTTTGAATTGTGGGCAACTCTGTGCCAGTGGTGCCATCTTGAAAAATTACATAGAAAAAAAAACTGCTTTTTGCCCTATGAAATGTGAATAAGTAACCCGATTTTCATGAAATTTACACAATAGCTGAACCTTACTCTAAACTCTGTTTGATATAAATTTGGTTGAAAAATTCGGTTGGTGCTGCCAACTATGGTAATTTTTGTGTCTTTGGTTTTGAAAATTCACTCAGGAAAATAAAACGTTTTGCCCTATAACTTCCAGTGCAGTCATGAAATCAATACGAATTTCATATAATTAATGGAACTTATTATAGACATTACTCAGGCCAAATATTGTTGAAAAGCCACGATAGGGTTGCCAGCTATTGTTGGTTTTGTGTTTAATTGCAATATCTTTACTAAGCGGTTTTATCGTAGAATTTTCAAATGGTAATGATATTGTAGTGACAATAAACAGGAAATATTAAGTTTTCGATTATTTGAAAAAACTCTCTGCAGGTAACCCTAAATTCTTTATACTCCTATAACTTCGAATGTTATATACCAGGGGGAGCAGATGTAATATATTATTGGCTTTGATACTGGCAAAAGGTTGCCAGCACGAGTCGGTTGTGCTACTTATGTATCAATAAATGCTTATGGGCCATTTACATTGGCGTCCATGCGTCCACGCGTCCATGCGATCTAGCGTGTTTTGCTTACACGAGTCAATTTGATTTTGTTTATATAGGCGGGTCTAAATCGAAGGAGGTGGAGTATGCTGATTCATGTACAATACATTTTAAAATGATTTCTTTCGCTCAGTGGCATGTGTGGATGATTCGTTGGTGATCATTTAAATATATGTTTTGTGGATGATTATTTTCTTATATAATGATGTGGATAATATATATTTTGCATCCTTACGTGCATGACTATTACGAAAACAAATTGAATGCATCTGAATATCTAGACACAAACATATATATGTAGGTATATATACTCATATGGATAAATACATACAACTTTCTGTTGCCAATATATTTGTACGGAGCAAAAAAACATCATCATAAGCGTGTAAAATCCATCCACTTATCGCCTTAGCCCCGCCTTCAAAAAACTGGATTTGAGTTGACTTGACTCGTGTAATCTAAAAACGCTTGGACGCGCGGACGCATGGACGCGTGTCTAAATGGCCCATTACAGTTAGTATTCATACCGGGAACATTTAGAATGAAAATAAATAACCAATGTTTCAATTCCCAAAGTTCTGCAAATTTTTTGGATCGCAGCCCCAAACACCAACTTCAGTTACAGTGCTGCAGGCACTGAGCATTTTCTTCATTGATGTTTTATGAGATGCTGCTTTGAAAATTTTTGTGAAATAAGCAACTGAGAGCGAATATAATTAACAAGTGTTGCTCTTATAAATTTTGAAATTCATGCCACTGGTAATATCTGAAACCTTTCCACCATATGAGTTATAAGACCAAAGTAAAACCTGGCGTTTGAATTAGTTTGGCTGTAATAAGCACCTCATGTGATGGAATATGCACTCAAAATTTGCACGATTCTTCTACTGTTCTTCAAACATTAGTGTTTCTAGCGGTTATGGTGCGCTAGAGTTTTTGATTTCTTATCAATTTCTGGTCTCTTA
This sequence comes from Nemotelus pantherinus, assembly GCA_963978885.1. Lineage (NCBI taxonomy): Eukaryota > Metazoa > Arthropoda > Insecta > Diptera > Stratiomyidae > Nemotelus > Nemotelus pantherinus. The sequence continues at coordinate 40,748,197 of OZ022264.1, forward strand.
TTTTTGTTTCTTTTTTAACTTCTTTTTTCTATTACGTCTGTCAGCTCCCATAGAATTTTTAACTGGAAAGTGGGCGAGCCAAGTCCCCAAAAAGAGCTTTTGCGCTACAAGTACGTACTTTACCTATTGTATTTTGAATACAAATAAATAGTAGGCACATTCATTACCTTTACATTCGTAAATAAAGTAGATACATAATAAGCTAAAATTTTCAAGGAATATTGGTGATGATGAGCTGTAGACCTTTTTTATTACTCACGAAAAATATCTTCAACCCTCTGGTGAAAGCGGATAATAACAATATATAAATACTTGCAAAAAATAAATAAAGGGATGGAAAATAAATTATGGTTTTTGCTTGGTTATGATAATGTTTTGAAAATTTTTGATCCCATGCGAGTGCTAAATGCCTAAAAGTAAACAAAGAAAATTTGTAGTACTCAGATCTTTACGAAATTCGCAGAGTAGAAAACATAAGACGTATGTGTTTGTGATAGTTAACTGAAACGCGAATTTTCAATCACTAAAAAACTTTATTCACATTCGGTCACTTAAGTACAAAATTACTACCTACTAAACAAAAAATACATTATGCTTACATTAATTAATTTCTTGATCGATTTAAAAAACTTGCTTCTGAACTAATGCATTGACCGAGCTAGTATTTTGTTAACGTCTTCACAAACCACAGTCAATGCATTCACAGGTAAACAGCATCGATTTGCTGACAAATGAAATCGATGGTTTGGATTGATGATGGATTGATTTTGGACTTCTCGAGGATTAGAAAGTTTTTGCTCGTATAAGCGACGAGATTCCTTATCTAATTTTTGTGTCAATACATGCAAAATTATTGGATCCCAACTCTTGGTTTCAACTCCCAAATTTTTGATCGCTGCCATTGTTTCAACGATAGTATCATGCATGTTCTTTAAGCCATCTGCTGTCTCCTTTAACAGATCTGGCTGCTCAATTAAATTGTTTAATAATGCAGTCAAAATTGCACGTAAATTATTATAGCGTTTGCAGACGATATCCCAAGCTACACTATAATTGGCGTTGGAAATCGTTAAATGTTGTATGAGCTCACTTGGCTCATTCTTTAGGGTTGTTTTTAAGTGATACAATTTCCCGGATTCTGTCAACCGGGCGTTCTTATGGATTAGTTCTGTAAACAACTCCTTAAATAGTTGCCACTTCAAATAATCGCCATAAAATATTGGTATTTGAATTTGTGGCAATTTGATGCCCGAACGAGTTCCATTATCAAGCATCTGTTGAGCATGGTCACCAACTGATTGTAATTTAATCATTGCCATTTGATACGATCGTTCTGTTTGGGCAAATACATCATTTTCGAAGTACCCTACTTTGCATTTACCTAGAGCCACAATCTCCCCATGATTAGTAACGATAAGCTACCAGTAATTGTTCAGTAATTTTGTTTTTTGTATTATGAAAGGTAATGATGCAGGCTCGTTAAGTTCGTTCTCAACTTCTTCGGCCACTCTCATCAAGCTTTCTACTAGCGTTTCTTGCTTCTTGATCAGTTTTAGTTGGATTTCGATATCTTCCGTGTGCTTTCGCCTCTCAATGGCATCTCGGATAATATCTTCTAAGCTGATCCTTGTCTCCTCATAAATAGCTTCGACTCCCTCAAAATAACTTTTAGCAAAATATGTATGCTTGGGGTCATTGGCTTTATATAGTTCGATCTGTTCATTATTTTTCTCAAACTCCGTCCAAATATTGATTAGAGATTGGAGTCTCGTTTCGCCATATTCTTTCGTTCGCCTTACCAATGGGTCCTTTGAAATTTGAGCATTAATTTTTTGAATAGCTCTTGTTAGGGCGCATTGAGACTTAATTAACGATTCCATTTCAAATGATACCCTGAATATTAGCTTAATCCCAAACTTAGCAGCAATTTAATCCCAAAATTAGCAGCAGTTTAATCCCAAAATTAGCAGCAGTTTAATCCCAAAATTAGCAGCAGTTTAATTCCGAAATCAGCAACAGTTTAATCCCAAAATTAGCAGCGGTTTAATCCCAAAATTAGCAGCAGTTTAATCCCAAAATTAGCAGCAGTTTAATCCCTTGGGTAACACTTGAATCAGTTTTTGCTTTTTTAACGGACACTTGAAACCCTTGAAACGTACTCAGCGCGTATGACTTGTCACGATCAGTCTAAATTCGCGACGTAAACTATGTACGCGACGTAATTGAATTGCTCTCTCAACGAATATAAATTCGCGACGTAAACTGTGTAACTGAATTGCTTTCTCGATGAATATGAATTCGCGACGTAAACTGCGTAATTGAATTGCTCTCTCGATGAATATGAAAGTTTGCGCACAAAATACTTTAATAATTTTTTTTTATGGCTTACTGAGGACACTAGTTCTACAATAAGCTTTTACAAATACCCCTTGACGCTCGTTCAAAGGAGTCTTTTTTTAAATTAATTCACAATTCCCAAGACGCTTGTTCTAGAGAATGCTTTTTAATTTAATGGAACATGTAATCCTCAAGACAGTATGCTTTTATGATTTTTGATAAGTTTGATTTTTGATAAGTATGTGCTGATTCGGCAGGTATATATACAGAAAACCTTCAAATGAACGACTCTCCTAAAAAAAATTTGTTCTTAGTTGAAAATATAGATTTTTTGAAATAATTTCATGCTTTTTATAAACAATCAACCCTAACCTTGAAGCTACGCCAAGCATTGAAATTGAAAACCTTCAAATCATCAAGTCTGCTGAATTTTTTTTACTTTTTAGAAAAAAATTGCTTTATATGTAAACTCTATGCTTTGTCAACACAACCAAAGTAAGACATTTGAAATTCTATATTTGGCAATAACGGTAACCCTTCCCCAATTCGCCAATATTTTTAGCATCAGAATCTTCTGTGCACGAGAACTCACGACCTGATAATCAGATACAACTAAAATTCATAGAATGTATTGATTTTGAGTAGGATCAGGTCTGATAGAAGCAATTTTGAAATGTGAGCCAATCAGTGCCAGTGGTGCCATCTTGAAAAATCACTAAAAAAAACTGCTTCCTGCTCTATCAATTCTGATTCAGTCACTAAATTTTGACAAATCCACATAGTAGCTGAACCTCACTCTAAGACAAATTTACGCTGGCTCATGCGAAACATGGCTTTGTCAAAGGCAAATCCACATTAACTAACCTTCTTTCCTACACACATATGGTCGCATCCACTCTTGACCATCAAAAGCAGGTCGATGTACTATATACTGACTCCTCTAAAGCTTTTGACTCTGTCAACCATAACCTCCTTCTTCAAAAGCTAAGAAACGATGGCATAACTGGTCCTCTTCTTTCCTGGTTTAAGGAGGGCGTTTGGGGTGTTAATGGAGCGATATTTCAATTTTGATGATGAGGTTTGAATGGCTGGTTTGTGCTTTTAAATGTCCTAGAAACCAGAAAGGAAAAAGCTGTTGTACAAAGCACACTGATGTAAAACTCAGTAGCTTATATTTCCGGAGAAGAATTTAAACTGCATTGCGAAAATTTCGCACTGGACTGCGAAAATTTCGCATTGGACTGCGAAAATTTCGCACTGGACTGCGAAAATTTCGCACTGGACTGCGAAAATTTCGCACTGGACTGCGAAAATTTCGCACTGGAATGCGAAAATTTCGCACTGGACTGCGAAAATTTCGCACTGGACTGCGAAAATTTCGCACTGGACTGCGAAAATTTCGCACTGGACTGCAAAAATTTCGCAAGGGACTGCGAAAATTTCACAATGGAATGCGAAAATTTCGCAATGGAATGCGAAAATTTCGCAATGGACTGCTAAAATTTCGCAATGGACTGCGAAAATTGCGCAATGGAATGCGAAAATTTCGCAATGGACTGCGAAAATTTCGCAATGGACTGCGAAAATTTCGCAATGGACTGCGAAAATTTCGCACTGGACTGCGAAAATTTCGCACTGGACTGCGAAAATTTCGCAAGGGACTGCGAAAATTTCGCAATGGACTGTGAAAATTTCGCACTGGATTGCGGAAATTTCGTACTGGACTGCGAAAATTTCGCACTGGACTGCGAAAATTTCGCAATGGAATGCGAAAATTTTGCATAGGAATGCGAAAATTTCGCAATGGACTGCGAAAATTTCGCAATGGACTGCGAAAATTGCGCAATGGTATGCGAAAATTTCGCAATGTTCTGCGAAAATTTTCGCAGTCCATTGCGAAATTTTCGCATTCCAGTGCGAAATTTTCGCTTTTTGGAGCGAAATTTCTATGTCGATAATGCATTTCCAAATTTTGCGGAGTTAATAACAAAATACAAATCTTGTTTCCAACTATTCCGACATTTTCAAAACGCAGCTCACAAATAACCGCAATTTACACAATTACTATATATCAATCACATCATAGTTTCTCAGTTCATATTACCCTATCGGGCTGGATGAATCTGCAACCCAACATCGCACGTACATACAACTAGCATCGTACCCATAAGAACACTCTAAATTATTCGTTGTCGTGAGTGGATTTAAAACCTTCTCCAGAAATATAAGCTATTGAGTTTCTCATCATTGTGCTTTGTACAACAGCTTTTTCCTTTCGGGTTTCTAAGACATTTAAAAACACAGACCAGCCATTCAAACCTCATCATCAAAATCGAAATATCGCTCCATTAACAGCCCAAACGCCCTCCTTGAAGATGCCTAATTTTACATTGGCTTAAAGGCAAATCACTCACAGTTCTCACCAGCGCAGAACGAACGCACTTTGGTACTCGGAATAGACTACCTTGTTTTCATTGTATCATGGTCGTACCTGTATTGTAACTGTTAATTACTGTTCTTCAATTCCTTTTTATCCTGTATAAGATGTTCCACAAGGATCTATTCCTATTTCTCTTTCTTTTGTTCGTAAACGGTCTGCCTCCTCTAATCCAATATTCTTGTCTTTTATATGTTGACGATTTCAAGATGTTTCCAGTGATTCAGTCATAAAATGACTGTACGCTTTTACAAAATGATCTTAATAGCTTACAGACTTGTTGCGGTACCACTGCTCTCATTTTGAACATCGCAAAATGTCAAAAAATGTCTTTTACTTGTAAAACGTCACCTTTGATGTTCTCCTATTTTGTTTCTGGCTCTCCTCTTAATGTTGGAGACAATTTTAAATATCTTAATGTAATATTTGATCCAAAGCTAGAAATTGATAAGCATATTTCTTATATTACAGCTGGTTTTATTATTAGATCCTCTAAATCCTTCGTTAGTATTTGCACCTATGCACACCTTTTTTGTCCTTTGTGCGCGGTGTCCTTGAATATTGCTGTCAAGTATGGTGTCGTCATTATGTCTACTTTTGACTAATACTGCATTAGAGTCTGTTCAACGCAGACTTAGTTTTACCTTATTCTTAAAATTTCAGCTTCCCCACCGTCCTTAGAGTGATCGTTTTTCGCTCCTAAGTCTTCCTTCCCATGAATCACGGAGACTTTTCCTAGATTAGTGCCTACTCTTTAAACTATTTTAAAGGATGGTTGTTTCTGATATCAGTAACCACGTTTCACGCGTTTATTTATGCAATTGTATGCAATTGTAACTTGAGCATGACTTTCGTCGCAGTAAATTGCACTCTTTTTTACTAATGTTCGAAGAACGAAGAACTTCTGTTCACGAGAATTCACGATCCGATAATCAGATACAGTTGAAATTTACAGAATGTATTGTCCTTAAATAGGACCAGGTATGATAGAGGCGATTTGGAAATGTGGGCAATTTTGTGCCAGTGGTGCCATCTTGAAAAATCACTGAGAAAAATAACTGCTTTTGGCCCTATAAAATCTGATTCAGTAATTCGATTTTGACGAAATTCACACAGTAGTTGAACCTTACTTTCAAACACGTTTGGTAGAAATTTGTTTCGGTTGGAACTGCCAGCTATGGTATTTTTGGTGTCTTAAATTTTGAAAATTCCTGAGGAAAATAAAGCTCTTTGCCCTATAGCTGCCAGTACAGTCTTTGAATCATAACGAAATTCAAATGGCAAATTAAACTTATTAAAGGCAATATTCAGTAGAAATTTAAGTTCAATACGATGATACCTTTAGTAAGCGATTTTAGCATAGAATTTTCAAATCGTAGTGATCTTATAGTGAAAATAAACACCACATATTAAGATCTAGCAAATTTGAAAACTTTTGCGAATGGTAACCCTAAATTTCTTTGCATCCCTATAACTTCCAATGCAGTCATCGGAGCAATGCGAAATTCGCTGAGCAGGTTGACTTCAACGTAAGATAGATGCGACATGTTTTTGGCTTCGGTGCTAGCAAAGGGCTGCTAGCACTAGGCCTTTTTGTTATTTTCGTTCCATTAAATGCTTGTATTAAGTATTTCCATCGTAAACATTTACAATGAAAATAAGTAAACATTGTTTAAAATTTCCAAGCTCTGAACATTTTTCGGATGGCAACCCCAAACACCTTTCTGCTGCAGTAACTTTCGATGAAGTTACCGAAACTAAAATAAGCTTAGATTGTATTATTACTTAGGGTGTATTAGTTTTAAGTAGGAAAAGTAAGTAGTGGTAGAATACACACTCAAAATCTGCACAAATCCTCTACTGTTCTTCGAACATTAGTGTTTCTAGCGATTCTGATGCGCGAGGGTTTTTTAAAATTAAAGATGTTTAAAATTTTAAATCCAAAATTTAAGATTTCAAGTCCGTAGAATAACGAAGATAAATCGTTACGAGTAGAGAAAAATATTGCTAAGCGCGAACATGATATTGATCTAAATGTGCACAACATTAAAATAAATTTCTAAAAAAATAGCTTAGATTCACTTAACTTGTTTTGCCGAAAAAATTACAACCTTAAATCCTGGCACGCTATCGTCAGGAAAATGAAAGAAATCAACAAAATCCGTTTTCACCAGAGTAATTTCACAAGACGTTGCCATTTAATGTTGTCCAATTTATTTGAAAGGTGTCCTTTATTTATACGACCGTAAGCTGAATTCGCTTATAATGTCATTCGTTTTGCTCTTATTCTCATGAAAACTATAGTAGTCCGCTTTACTAAGTAAGAGACGACGACAGTAAATCCTTTCAGTGCATTATAAACAAAATGATATAAGTAAGACGCCTGAGAGTTTTGTGGGATTTAATGGAGCGGCAAACTGATACGAGTGGCATAATGGAGACCGAGCAACTTTTGCTATTCTCTACTACTATTGTTTGGTCAGTCGAGTGTTACGGGGGGGCTTCATGAATACTTTCAGTAGTTGAACTGTCGTCGGGAAAATGCCATTATAGCAGTGAAAGCAATGTATGGTGTTTTGGTACGATAGTGCTGTTAAATAGATTGTTGCAATTAAGTTTCCACTAAAGATTTGGTGATTGTTGTGGTTTTGTTTAAGGAAATGGAATTGGTAGATTTGCATGATTCAAGCTGAATATTTTGAATAGATAGTGATTGTGGTCTATGATAAGGACTTAGGTAGCATTAACTACTTTGCTGCAACAAATATGTAGAAGCTATTTTTCTAAATCTGCAAAATTTTTCCCGACAAGAGAATAGAGCATTAGATTCATGTCTAATGAATGAATATAGACGATAAATCATGATCCAGTATAGGACTTCGAGCAGACCTAGATAAGACAAAATATTTAACTCGTTAAACTTATTAGAACAGTGAAAATTACTTTCATATTCAATTCTAAAAAGACGGTATAATTTATAGCTCTACCATGTATTGCAATACCAGGTATTTGTAAAACTTGATGGATGGGTAGTTCCATAGAAAATCGACAAATTTTCAGATAATTTTTGAACTCATCCCTTTAGAATTCGGAAATATTTTAGTATCCAAAAGGGCTGGTGAGCTAATAGTCCGGGAGCCAGCGACATATTTTGGCGACTCATTTCATCGTCGATCAAAGTATGTAATTATCCTCAATAAGGTCTAGTTAGTAACGAAAATCGACCATTTACAACTAGTTAGCGGGACAACGTTTACTGAGAGCATCAACAATATAAACAATCGAAAAAAAAACCTCATATCATCGCCATTGATATTTTGAGGGGCTACCAATTGACATCAGACGATGTCAAAAAACGACCACTTACATTTGTTTGGCGGGACAATCAACCACTTACAAGCGCGCAAACGTGCAAAAAAATTTCAAAAATTGACTTATTTCATCGTTGCTCAAATTGGACATGGTTACTGAGGATCATGTTGTACATGTAAAAATACTGTGCTTACAGTCGATTCGCGGGACAAACCTACTTTAAGCGTGTAAAATCAAGGACAAATTTAACATCGTCATTCGATGCTTAGATACCAATATTTTGGTTATAATGCTCGGTAACATGCAACGCGTCAGCGAGAACGTTAAAATCTGGTTTCACGTTGGCGCAAAAAAATAATGGAAGGTTCATCAACGTAACTGAAATGTACACGAAATGAGGTCCAGAGTTGTGTTCGGCATTTCCACCGTTTCATGCCTTCACAGGATGCAAATTTAATCCTTCTTTGTACAGAAAAGGGAAAGTGAAACCATTAACTATTTTGCGGAGCAGCGAAGAGTACTTGAGAGCTTTTGCATATGTGTCAAAGTACCCCGATTGCGACTTTGCGGCGATATTGTCGATTGTAGTGAAATATGTTTGTCATTTGTACGACAGGAAAAAACAACGAAAGTTAATAAGGTGCGAGTAAAAACGTTTTTAAAGGCCTACAAATGCAAAGAAAACGAGCAAACACTCAACTTCAATGTTAGAAACTTCGATGGATCGAGCCTTCCTCCACGCCAATCGGAAATCGTTCAGCATACCCTAAGGTTCGCTTATATCGGGAAAATGTGGAGCAACTCCTACTCACAAAACATCACGGATTTGGCACCAGAGGACTGTGGATCGCAAATAAAAGGGGAGAAATTTGACTTCAAATGGTTTCAGAGTGAACAGTTGCCAAACATCATCGAAGACATTGTACTCAAGAAAGAAGGTGAAGAAAAAAAGCCGACGGCGAAACTTTGCCAGGTACACAATAGCAACTACAATAATATAATAGTAAAATATTCAAGGTGCACACAATATTTTATCTGCCAGTGGTAGAAAACGCGAGTTTTCTGTCTGCCGGACCTTAGAAATTCCGAGTACGATCAAGATTCTTCTGATGAAAGCGATGAAAATTAGTATATGAAAATTTTATTAAGTCACGAATAAATTTGGTAAATATCTACTTTTTTACCGATTTCATACTCATTTTCTCAAATTTTGTTTTCGTGTATAAATTTATGATTGAAGTAATGTTCTGCTTCACAAAACATGGCATGATCGCTTAAAGTAGGTTTGTCCCGCGAATCGATTGTAAGCACAGTATTTTTACATGCGCAATATGGTCGTCTGTAAACATGTAGAATTTGAGCAACGATGAAAAAAGTCAATTTTTGAAAAAAATGTTGCACGTTTGCGCGCTTGTAAGTGGTTGATTGTCCCGCCAAACAAATGTAAGTGGTCGTTTTTTGACATCGTCTGATATCAATTGGTAGCCCCTCAAAATATCAATGGCGATGATAAGAGTTATTTTACGTACTGTTTCTTACATGTTATCAACGCTCCTGACACCAAAAGGTCTCGAGGTGCGGTGTAAGTGGTCAGTTTCTGTGATAAGCACAAACAAATTGAAGACCCTGATATACTTTCATTGACGATGAAATCGGCATATTTTTACTGTCGCTGGCTCCCGGACTATAATGATCGAAAATGAAATATTTTTGGAAAATATGGTAATATGGTATATTTGCCGAAATATGGCCTCTTGAAGTTTATGAGAAACGTCGGTTCGTGTTGCATTCAAAAAATTGTATAAAATCTTCTACTTTACGTAGAGCCTTCATATATGGCTTGTTGGAAAGGATAAGGTGTAGATATCCTAAAAAAAAAGTGCGAGAAACATCCTGGCCAAAAAGGATACAAAGGATCACTACAGTGTCATTTATTCTTGAATATTTCAAAATGCACACCTTCGATATTCTTAATTTGTGTTTATATATTGTAAACAGTAATATGAACTACAAATGTGCAAAATTTCAAAGTGGAGCTTGTAAAAGTACAGTCGTAAGAAATTTTTAAAGGTGTGGAATACTATAGCCGCTCAAGAAAATTTATAGAAAATGGTTCCGAAACAAGGTAAAACTTACAAAATATGGTACGAAACAGTTTTAAAAATTGTTTGCAATATTTTTTAAAATATTTTTTATCTAGTTTCTAACGTAGAACGATCTGTATAAGTCCATTGCTTGTAACTAATACCACTGATTAGTGATGGGCAAAGCCAGCACACTTTGCTGTGCTAGCACACTTCGCACACCTCACTTAAGTGTGCTAGCACTGTGCTCCCAGCTCTGACACAGTGCCGACACACTGACACAGTGCCGACACACTGACACTGCCAACACACTGACACTGCTGGCACACTTGTACTGGCAGGCACACTCCACACTGATGTACGTGGGAACGAATGCTGTACTAGTGGCGTTAATTTTAAAAATATGATGTGTTTCGGTAACAAGGCGTTGTTTGCATTGCAGAATGTGTACACATTTTGCGGTTTCGAAAACATTAGCTATTAAATGCATTAGCTGATGAATGAGATAATTAGAGAACGAAAAAAGGCAGATAAGATTTGTTATTCGTATATTTTCTGTGTGAAAGTTTTAATTTTGAGTACACTACCGATGATTTGTGTTTTTCTCAATGCTGCGGACGTCTTTGAACAGGATGAAAGTTTAAACACAGATACAAATACGTTTATTTGCGGTACATCTGAAAGAAATGCTTTCACGTTGAAAATATTTGTGGAAAATAGGTTTCGAGCAGATAGAAGGGTTTTGTCGTAACATGCAACGATAAAATGATAGCAATAAAATGATCTGCTGCAGATAGAAGGTGCTGCGCACAGGTGCTGCCCATCACTACCACTGATGCAATTTTCATCAAATTTTTTTTTCACATGTACTTAAAATACCGTCTGATCCAGAGCAATCCTGGCAGCTACCGAAATACCGATTTATCTGTGGAGGAGGAGAACATATCATCAGAGATAAAAAGTCCTTATACTTAGCCAAACTTATATCGGAACCTTTTGCTGGAAAATTTATTTTTGATCCTTTATTAATTAAGTTAACGTTTTGATGTATAACGAATGCACAGACAGAATGTATCCCGATGCTTCCGCTAAATTGAAGTATTTAGGTAGTCTGTTGTTTGTGCAGTAGAATGATTTTATGAGACTAGCGACATGTGGACCCATACTTCTTCGCCTTTTCGGGGAAGTATAACCTCGTCTAATTTTTTTAAATCATAAATGAGGTTGCGTCAGAAAATTTGGACACTACTTTGGCACGTGACCAATTCGTCGGCAAAAGTGATAAAAGTAAACAATTTGTTTCCTTTTCTGTAGCTTTTGAATATTCTTCTTTGATATTATTTACTATATATAATTCATTATTTGTTTTTGTTTCTTCTGTGGGTGGTTCCTGCTTTATTTTAAATACATGTTTGTACAGTACGCTAGCAAAGTTGTTTAACTTTCTTCTTAGAATGTCCATTTTACAAAATTTTTTGTCTATATGAACCCACGACTTTCCTTAACTTCAACTACCTCCGATCTATACCCTGAAAGCAACTTCTTGGAATCAAAGTAAACTGTAGGCATTGCAATTAACCTTTATTTTAAGTTGTAGAAATATGCAAAAAAGACAAAAAAGGAAGTAGTTAAAAATATATGTACAGCATAATATGTGCGAGAAACCCTAATAGTAAGGAAAACCCAAAATAATCCTAATTGTTCATGCCGCTAGGAAATGAAAAGGAATCTGCTTTCTTTATTTTTGTTTTATGATTGCTTACAAATGAATTTTCTCAATTATTGCAAACAATAGATTCTAGTTTTGCGCCGATCGCAAGTCTAACTTGTGATATGCCGGTCCCAAGCCCGGAGAAAGCAGGAGGGTTTGAGGCAACGAGGTAACTCTACCCTCAGTAAAACTTGTACAGTTGCACCCTGGTGGCTAAATTACATCTAAGCGTCTCAGGTCTTTAGGGAGGATTAGCCTGCAATATAGTTGTGTGAACTTTGGCACGAGGCAAGTCTCCTGAAGCAACTATCACCGAGGCCCCGCATGGAAATGGTTGAGCGATGTGCTGGCAACTCATCCTTATAAAAACTTCCTTTGTCAAGAAACCTGGAACAAAAGCCTCGGATTAGACAGATCAACAACGACGATCACGCAAACGCACAACGGATTATTCTTTCGGAACCTGGAATGTACGCTCCCTGAACAAATCGGGGGCCGAAAAGGCCCTGTTTCATCAGGTCGAAAAGTACAAACTGAGCATTACTGCAGTCCAGGAAACAAATTGGTTAGGCTACGAGATCAACGACAAGAAATCGCACACAATTTTTACAAGCGGCAAACCATCGGGCTACAAGGAGTTTGGAGTAGCATTCATAATGAATAAGCAGCTTAAGTCGCGCGTTATCGACTTCAAACCCGTAAACAAAAGACTGTGTGCTATTCGCATCAAGACGCGATTTTTCAACCTCTGGCTCATCAACGTGCACGCTTCCACTGAAGTAAAAAAAGACTCTGTAAAAGACGAGTTCTATGCCTGCCTTGAAACTCTCTTCGACTCACTTCCATTAAATGATGTAAAAATGCTGCTGGGAGATTTCAATGCAAAAGTCGGGCCACTGGAGGACACAGCCTCTACAAAAAATGCAATGATAATGGCCATCGTCTAATTGACTTCGCTTGCAGCAGGAACCTTGTTGTAAGCTCAACTTGCTTTCCACACCGTCGCATTCATAAGCAGACCTGGAATTCTCCAGACGCAGATGCCGTCAACCAAATCGACCACGTCCTTATTAGCAAGAGATGGGCGTCAAGTGTGATGGATGTTCGGTCATACCGCGGAGCTTACTGTGACTCCGATCATTACCTGGTGAAAACAACATACCGGTGCAGAATTTTCTCAGTGCACCAATCGAGATTCAGCCCCCCTAAAATCTTCGCGGTTGGTAATCTGCTGAACGATTATACGGCTCAGGCATATGGCAATACTGTGCGACTCTAGCAACGTAGGTGTCCACGAATTCTGGGAAGAGCTCAAAAATACAATCACGAATGTGGCAGAAAGCGTTGTGGGATACAAAGCCCGTCGAGCGCGAAATGAATGGTTTTACGAAGAATGCACAAACTCACTAGACGCAAAGAACGATGCCTACAGACAATAGATCCAATGTGCAGCCAGAGCCAAAAAGGAAAAATATGACGAGCTTCGGCGAATATCCAATAGAATAATTAGGCGTAAGAAACGGAAACAATTTTACGAGCAGTTGCTGAGCATTAATGTAAACCTAGTTAGTAAGAACACCAGACAATCGTACAGACTAGTAAATACTATCAAAAGTGGCTACCAACCCAAGACCAGCCTCTGTAAGGACAAAGATGGAAGTATTATCAGCGACACCGAAAGTTTTAGCAAATGATGGGCGTCCTACTTCAAAGGGTTTTTGAATCCGCCATCAAACATCCTGGCAGCAGAAGCTGAGCTCCGTGATGATACCGTTTGTCAACCCCCATTCACACAACCCCCGACAGTAGAAGAAGTTGATCTCACCTTGCGTTCACTGAAAAGGAACAAAGCGTCGGGCGCTGACGAGATACTAGCTGAGTTACTCAAGTCTGGTGGGGCGGGTCTATTAAGTGCGTTACAGCAGCTACTGCTGCGAATATGGGAGACTGAGGTGATCCCAGATGATTGGCGCAGAAGCATCATCTGTCCCATACATAAAAAGGGAGATAAACTGCGGTGTGAAAATTACGGAGGCATCTCCTTAGTCTGTACGGCCTACAAAATCCTGTCAAAAATCCTGGATTATAAGATTAAACCGTTCGCGGAAGACATCATTGGCAAGTATCAAAGCGGTTTCAGATCTGGTCGCTCCAAAATCGACCAGCTCTTCACGGTCAAGTTAATTTTGGATAAGTGTTGGGAATACAACTTCGACATATACCAAATCTTTGTCGACTTTAAACAAGCATATGACAGCATCGACCGAAACGCACTATATAACATCATGCTGCAAATATAAAGATGACGATGACTAACTCCGTCTCGCAGGTTCAAATCCCTAACAGATTGACGGACCCTTTTGAAACTCTGTTTGGCCTGAAGCAGGGCGATGGAATAGCGCCCACGCTCTTCAACCTAGCACTTGAGTTTGCTATTCGGGCAATGAACCTGAACACCAGCGGCTTGCTACTTTTTAAGTCGACACAATTAGCAGCGTATCCGGATGACATTAACATCATGGCTCGAAAACTGACCGATGCAGAAGAACTTCTGCTTAGACTTGACAATCAACGAAGACAAAACGAAAGCTATGATGCAATCTAAGACAATGACGCCAGCGCAGACGTCCATCAACGTAGGGGACTTTCGCATGAAATTCGTGGACAACTTTGTTTACCTGCATAGCAATCTATCGAGTGACGCCAACGAAACTGACGAAATCAAGCGACGGATACAAATAGCATATAAGACATTCTTCTCGGTCCTCCCCATTATGAAATCGAAATATGTGCACAGAAAGACTATCATAAGACCTGTGCTGTGTTATGGTTACGAAACATGGACCCTGACCCAAGCCTCCGAAAATATGATCGACACCTTTGAACGGAAAGTTCTACGGCGGATTATCGGGGCTGTTCGCGAGCGAGATGAATGGCGCATCCGGTACAACAATGAGTTGTACGAACTGTACGATGAGCTTGAAGTCTCTAAAATCGTCAAATTACAACAAATACAGTGGGCTAGGTACGTGCAACGCATGAATGACGATCGCATGCCAAAACGTGTCATGAACGCAAGATGAGTCGACGGAGCGAGGCCAAGAGGAAGACCAAGAGCTCGTTGGGAGAGCTCAGTGTATGCGGACGCCGAGCAACTATTGGGATTCCAAGACTGGAGGACGCGGTCACGTGACCGAGACAATTGGAGGAGATCAATCCAGGCGGCCAAGGCCCGACGTCGGGCGGTTGTGCCACGTTGATGATGGTTAGGCCTGTTGGTTACAGAAAAAGTCGAAGTACTATTCCTTTTAAAAAATAAAAATCATGAACAATAATTACCCATAACTGAGGAATACAAGACCTTGGTTTTGAAAAAAAAACGTAGAGCCACCATCAAGTTATTTCATTTCATACATATAATGTAAGGTTCACCTTGTGTCGGTACCATATTCTTTAAATTTTTTTGGCGGTAATAGTATTTCGTACCTTTAAAAATGTCTCACAAATTTACTTTTATGAGCTCCACTTTGAAATTGCACATTTGTAGCTTACATAACTATTTACAATATGTAAAAAAAATTAAGAAAATCGAAGGTGTATACTTTGAAATATTCAAGGATAAAGAACACTGTAATGATGCTTTTCATCCTTTTTGGCCAGGGTGTTTCTCGCACTAGTTTTTTCTAGAATACCTACACCTTACCCTTTCCCACAAGCTATATCTGAAGGCTCTACATAAAGTAGAAGATTTTACACAATTTTTTGAATGCAACACGAGCCGACGTTTCTCAAAAACTTCAAAACGCCATATTACCGCAAATATTAGATATTTTTCAAAAACATTTTATTGGTGCACATAACTTAAAATGAAAATTTCATTGAAATCTGATGATAGCGATCAAAGATCGTTGGTCGATTTTCCGTGCAATGAGCCGGGTATCAAAGTCCGCTATTTGGCGACAAAATTCTGGAACAAGACTCTTTCGCAATCTAGATGACAAGTATTGCATGATATAAGCTTGATGGTAATTAAAGTGTTTTTTTTAAAGCTTATTTTCTGAGGTTTTTAATTCCGTGCTGAAAGAGAAATCAAATATTTGTATAGCATTCAACTCAGCTAATTGCAATTTTTGCTCTCACAGCTTCAATTTTTCCAATACTACTTATTGAATTGAATTAGCATTAAGTCCCATAAAATCAAAATAGAACGCCACAAATGCAAACGATATTAAAAAACCAAACATCTCAACAGTCAATAAAAATTAATTATGCTACTTGGCCGTCATTTCACAAATGAAAATTCCAAAATTTATTTTCCCCCCGCGATTTCTAAAAATTTCATTTAGACTGAAAACCCATACAAGTCGTAAATTATAAATAGCTCTTCGATAGACCGAATTCCAACTGATGATATTCCGAACCTCAGAAATTAATTCTCTGTCGCAATTTAGAGCGAAAATGTATATTAACAGCAAACAGCAAAGAACGCGATCGAGAAAATAAGGGAGAGTGGAGAGAAAGGAAATCTAATGTTCGAAAGTGAAATGGAAGTGATTATTTTCACGCCGCTAAGCAATTATTGATTTCCGTGATTCACGTGTTGATTGACTGAGACTTTGCAGACTAGAGATTTACGAAATGAAAGCATCAGGATGAATGGGAGAGTTTGATTTGATTGTTTATGTATTCAAGCTGAAATGAAATTGTTCATTACTTGGAAGAAGACAATCTAATTAGGCTCCTACTCAGAAATATTTAATAATGAACTGTCGCAGTCACATCATTAAATGGTTTCAATGAAAACAGAGTGATTATTGTGTTTGAGAGATTTTGCTGTGTAAAAAAAGTAAGAATGTAATATCATTGAGAAGAGTTATTTTTCTAATGATTGTAGGTGTATGATAACTGGCCCACATTGGGCGCAGTAATATATTAAGGAATGTAAAACGAATTAGAATTTGTATTTTCTTAATTTAAATATTTATGAGTGGCAGCCTAAACCATCAACTGTATAGGAACAACAAAATAAAGTATGTGAACATATGTAAGTGCTGTATCTTTTTGTAGAATGTAGATTATCTTAGTCGCTTCTTTGTAAAGCTGCTGAAAGATTGATAGCTCCAAGCATGAGAGCTTGTTCAAGCGCTTATCACGAATTCAGCATCAAGACTTCGAACCGGACTGATAAGACAATGACGATCGCGCAAACGGTTAATCGATTTGGAATTTTCCCCTGTGAAACGTTATATTGCTATACAGAGACCGAGCTAGCTAGCTTATACCAATACCAGCAATAAAAATATCACAAATTTGTGTGAATTGTGTTTACATAAAGAATATGACATTTACTGCAGCTGTCATCCAAACCCTATTTACTCGGTGCAAGCTTCCTAATTAACCATAAACTGATTTCTGCCATCATCGGATTTAACGAGATTAATGAAAGGTTATGCATCTTTCACCTGCGAGGTAAATCTATGAATATTTGCTTCCAGTGGCGAAGCGTCCTTACAACCCGATCCTTTCCGGCTTACCTTTTGAAAACATCCCAACATGTATGCATCTTACCACGTACATAACATTTCAATTGACATCATACTATCTTCTCTATGATAAGATGACATAAAAATTCTCATTCATAAGCCGAAATTTTCCGGCTTGCAAATTCTTATTCGTGAGTCACTAGAGGCTTTGGCCAAATGTGTATTGTCTTGTGTTTGTCTCTTTTTGTTCCTCGCTGAAATGTTAGCATCGTCTCGCTTCAATAGGTGAAAAATAAGCCGTGACGGATCGGCCTATGAATGGTTCGAGAATGGACGAAAGTTTCGATCAGTTCATTCAGTATTGCCGTTGTGCTATCCTTGGCCCTTATTATTCTTAATTTTCATTAATGATCTCCCGGGTCTGCTAAACTCTTTTTCTCTTCTATACGCAGACGATCTAAAAATATTCAGAGTAATCGATACAGTCGAAGACTGCTTACAGCTTCAGAATGACCTGCTCACTCTTATCAACTGGTGTAATGCAAATCATCTTACTTTGAATGTTTTAAAATATCGCCAAATGTCATTCACGCGTAAAACTTACCCACTAGTATTTGCTTATTACGTTTCTGGAGCCTCTCTCGAACTCGTTTTAAATTTTAAAGACCTCGGAGTAATTTTTAACTCTAAACTTTTATTTGATAAACATATCTTGCACATAACCTCCAAAGCGTCCAGACTTTTGGGTTTTATACTGAGATCTTCTAAATATTTTACTGATATCTCTACTTGTGTACACTTGTTTGTCTCCTTTGTCCGCAGTATCCTCGAATACTGCTGTCAAATTTGGTGTCCACATTTTCAATATTTGATTGATGTGGTTCAATCTGTCTAACGCAGGTTCACCCGCTCTTTTCTTTACAAATTCAATTTTGCTTACTGTGGGTATAGTGCGAGACTTACCACGCTGCAAATACCATCCCTGAAATCTCGCAGACTTTTTCTAGATGAATGCCTTCTGTTCAAACTGCACCGTCAACTTGTCCCATCTGACCTCTGCAACCAGGTTTCCGTTCGTGTTACGGATCGGTCAAATAGATCCACGTTAACGTTTAACGTTCCTTTTGCGCGGACTGACACGTACTACTTTTCACCGCTGTTACGTATACCTAGGCAGCATAATGCACTCGGACTAGGTTCTCTGCCACCGACCTTGTCACGTTTCAAAACCATTTTAAAGGATAAAGTCGTTCCATTTTCTATTTAATACGTTTTTATCTTTTTTCCTTGCTCATATGATACATGAATTTTAATTTTGATTTATTAAATTGGCTTTCGATATTCTGTTTGTTCTAATATATGCTTAGTTTTTAAAAATGTTCGAAGAACAATAGTATTAAACTCGTTTCGCCGAAAATTCATATTTCTTTACACATATATATATATATATATATATATATATATATATATATATATATATATATATATATATATATATATATATATATATATATATATATATATATCAGCAAAATGATTAAGGGAGATAATCTCTGGAGTGGCCGATCCGATTGAGCTGAAATTTTTGGAGAACGTAGATGTATATAGTAGGTAGGTCCATGACTTTCTCAAATTCAGATATCCTAAACATTTTGGCAGCGGCGAGCGTTTTAGTGAATTTTGAGGAACTCCTATATTTCCTAGCAGTGTAAATTTTTGTTAAAGAAAAGTATTGGGAATGAAAACTAATTATGTTTTAAGCTTGTTTATGATAAAGAACTGGAAATTTTGAGCCGTGTGTGGGTGCAGGGTGCCTAAAAGTAGGCAAGGATTTTTTTCAAATTTTGATTTGTCATTACTTGTAAGAAAAACAATGGATCATCGCGAAAATTATAGAGCGTATTGATGTTGACTACAATTTGGCACATATAGATTTTCAGCATAAAGCGGATAACCCTGTAGCTGTGGCAGGCTGCTGAAAAAAAATCCTTCAAATCATTGACCTTCCTGAAAAATTTTTGATTTTTGACAAAAATTGCAAATCTTTGATAAATTTTATCCTTTGTCCTTCATCTCAAGATAAAATTTTCAAAATTCCGATTTGTATAAGAACGGAAACCCATCACCAAATTACCTCTATTTTCAGCACTCGAAAGTTCTGTTCACGAGAACTGTCGACCGGATAATCCGATCATAATGAAATTTACAGGACATGTTGGTATTAACTAGGACCAGGTCTGATAGAAGTGATTTTGAAATGCGGGCAACCCTGTGGCAGTGGTACCATCTTGAAAAATAACTGAGAAAAAAAATATCTTTTTGGCCTATAACTTCCGATTCAGCCATCAGATTTTAACAAAATTTACACAGTACTTGGATGTAACTCCATGTAACATTTGTTGAAAATTTGGTTGAAAAATTAGTATAGGGCTGGCAGCTGTGGTGATTTTTGTCTCATAAATCTTGCAAATTTGCTCAGCAAAATAAAGCTTTTTTCCCTATAGCTTCCGGTCCAGTGTAGAAATCAAAACGGAGTTCATGCAGTAAATGGACCTTAGTGTAGACCAAATGTCGTAGGAATTCCGTACAAAAATCATGAAAGTAAAGAAAGATAAAGTGACCATTTTTGTAATTTTTTGGAATCTTTTTACCAAGCGATTATGTCATTAGATTTGCAATTGAGAATGATCCTGCAATGAAAATTAACAACAAATATTAACGTTTTAAAAATTTGAAAAGTTTTGAGGGTGGTAACCCTAAAATTCTTTTCACCCGTATACATTCCAGCGCAGTGATTCAATCGAAACGAAATTTACTGGTTGGGTTTAACTTAACGTGAAGCAGATTTGGTATGTATTTTGCTTTGCTGCTGACACAGGCTAACCAGCAATGTGCAATTTCCGTTAATATTGCACAAACAGATGCTTCAAATTACGATCTCATATGCAAAGCATTCGCAATAAAAATAAGGAATCAATTTTTAAATTTTCCGAATTTTGAACATTTTTCGGATGGCAGCCTCAAACAACGTTTAACCGCTGAAACTTTCGATGAAATCCTCCGATGAGAATGAAATTCAAAGGATAAGTTGATTTAAGTATGAGCTTGTTAAGGTAAACTTATTGCTGCTTCATTGGAAAAGTATTGCCAGCACTGAACATTTTCATCATATGTGTTATAGTTGAGTTTTGTTGCTTGGGATAAGGAATGGTTGTACAAAAAAGTGTATTACGTCTTCCCACATTTTTTTGTCACTCAAAGACAATTTCTTCGAAAATTAGTTTTCTAGCGGTTCTGATGCGCTAGACTTTTTTTTTCTCTTTTTCTTTGTTTATTTAATAATGGGATTTGTTCTGTTATTTTGTAACAATGTTTTGCTTACTACCAACTCAATGTAGTTTTTTCTTCTTATTTTTCTTGATTTTGAATTTATTCTTTTTCACCTTGACTTTGTTTATGATATTTGTTCTTTTTATTATTATTATTTTGTGCTTTCTATTTTACATTCCTTCATTAGTAGATTCTTTGTATATATTATATGTTTCTATATTCAGTTATTAGATTTTTATCTGTTGAATATGTAAATAAATAAATAAATGTGAGGATGACTTTCGATAGGGAGTTGTATTGCTCACAGAATAAGCAGCAGGCGAAGATAATATACTTGAGATGTGAGTATGCAGACAACATTTTCTCGGTATTTAAAAACTAAAATTTGTTTTATGTTAGGTTTTAGAAATGAATTCCTGTTTTGCGATAAACTCTTTTATGATAGATTATTTTGTATCATTCTAATTAGATAATATTTAGTAAAAAGCAGGAGGCAGAAAATAAAATAAATAAATATTTGTACATAAAACTATTCGCCGTGGGAAATCTGAAACTTGACACTTTTAATATGTTTGCTTAAAGTATGTACAATATTAACGTTGACACTTAAAAATATTGTAATTATAAATTGTAAATGTCGCAGAACAGTTTGTCTATGTACCTTTATGTTAAGAATGGTCTATATATCCTTGTCTTAAGGGCTAACATTTTTTTCGTCAAATTTTCAATTTCAACCGTTTTATTTTCAAGATATTTTTAAAATTTAATAGAAGAAAAACAACTGTTTGTAATTTTTTCCCTTTAGCGTTCTGCGGTCTCAAAATGGCGGTTTGTACCTGGGATTTCGCATATGTCTTAGGTCCCTATCAAGTCATGGCTCAAACAAATTTTTTTTTTAATCTTAGGTACATATCTTTGAACGGCGTCAAATATTCTGTTGTGAAAAATGGAAATAGCTTCCTCAAGATCTAACGTTGAAAGAGTATTCGTAGCATTAAGAAAGTCATAAACAATTGAATTATTGTACGTTCTTAAGTAAATAGAATCAGGAGTGGCAAGTTCAACTCAGAGTACTGTATGGTGCGAACTATTACAAAAAAGTTGCTCTGTGTCATTGTTGGACTTACCACTACTTCGTCATTAGCGTTAGTGAGCACAAGATCCAACCAATTACCGTTTTGGTTAGAAGTCGGACAAACTTGCTGCAAATCGTTGCCATAAAAAGTACTCATAAGGTTGAAGTCGTTGGAATCTGAAAGGTTTACAGGGAGTATGGTAGCGTCATTTTCATCGGGAATAAAATATAGATTAGGGCGATTGAAATCTCCCAGGAATATTACATTGTCCTTTTCGTTGAGGGATGATATGAAGGAAGATACTGATTCACAAAGATGGTCATATGCCGATTCGTCAGATCTGAGTGGAATATAAACTATACACCAATGTAAATCGACTTATTATTAAAAGATAGTTGAACAATTAAGTGCCGGAGCATTACATTTGGTGTGGTATCGATGCGTCTGCTTGGAAGTGTATTGCTCACAGTAATTAAGACCCCACTTTCTCGTGTCTAAACTGTAGAGCAATAGGCGCGGTCATCTTTGTAAATAACCCAGCTGCTGTCAAGAATTTTTCCGTTGGTATGTAAGTCATTAAGCCAAGTTTCGGTGAAGGCAAGTAAATTAAAATGGCATAATTTGGCGCCAAGAAAACCTCTCATACCACCACGATTGTGGTAAAACAGTTTGAGGTTCTTGTGTGCTTTGTTAAGAAAAATTTCTAACAGGCAGGTCTGGTCTTTGAAGAGATGCAGACGTCGACTAGTTATTATTCGATATAGGACTTCTCGTTGTTGCTGTGGATGCAAAATTTGCAGTCGCCTTGTTACGGTTTCTCAGTGGACATATATTGGCCACTTTATTGCGTGCTTTTAGAGGAGAGGGAAGGAAAATATTAGAAACAGGGGATGTCAGCATTTTGTTACGGTTAGAAGTAACAATGGATGAACCGCTAAAGAAGCCATCACGTATAGTCGTAGGAGACTGAGGGCCAATATCTTTGAGAGAAGGAGTTTTAGGACTAGATAAAAAGTAAGGTCAACTTCTTCTTCCGGTGGGGAAATTCGCAATACTTTAATGAGCTGATCGTTTCAGAATTCATTAATGTACACTCCCGAATGTCTTCAAGACCAGTGATTTCATTTCCTGGTTTGTCTATACAGTATGTGCAACGTGGTTTGAACTTCATAACGTTTTCGAACTATTGGGTAGAATGTCGATTTTTTTTCATTTCACAGATGAGATTTTGTCCAAGTCCGCTTTTTGTCCGCTATTTTCTTCTAGTATGCATCATTCTTACGTGTGTTTGCATTCATCTTTGAACTGATACTCATGCAAACTACAGAATATTTGAAGCCGTTCAAAGATATGTACCTAAGATTTAAAAAAAAAAATTGTCTGAGCCATGACTTGATAGGGACCTAAGACATATGCGAAATCGCAGGTACAAGCTCTATAAGCGGATCAAAAACAATATTGACGTTAGTTCAGCTATTCAGGAAGAATACAATGAAGTTGCTAAGCAGTTCTTAGCAAAGTCTCACGAGGCTTATGACAAATAGAATAAGACAACTGGCGAAAATATAATCCGCGACCCGAAAAAATGGCACGTGGCACGTGAAACTGTGCATTGACCACAGAGCGAAGCGAACTGACGCGTGCTTGTCTCGAGTCATCTTACGCCAAGCTTCCAATTTGCGTTATCTTTTTCATCTTTAAAGTTACAAAAATCACAAACACTATATGCGTATTAATTTGCTTTTAGCTTAAAATTGCCAAATCTGCAATACAACACATCCGACACCTTTTTACCAAACAATGAAACATAAACCCCTGACAGGAATGGAAATTTTCGAGTGGCTCTGGTGAATGCTCTTACTTACTCTCATATGCACTCCTATTTAAGAATAAGTTTTTCAGTTTTGACTTATGTAATCATTTCACATCTCTCTTCAAACTTGCGTACCTTTAGACAAATATTTCACACAACGCTGATTTATTTCGCCTTAGACTTTTCCACCCTCATCTATACTCTTCACTTTTCGCAACCACAATTAAATGCATTTCCTTCATTCACCTACTCACAATCCTTGCATTCAGCTAAATTACAATGTGAAAAGCCATTCAACATATTCTGGTGCATCCTGTTTCAATCACACTTTCCTGCATTCACTTTCCTTCCCAGTGTTAGTATGGGCTTTCCTCTCGACACTGTGAATAGGCTCGCACCTCATTACACTGCCGCATAGAGCTCTTTTAGAATTGTAAGAAGTAAACAAAAAGAATGGGAATAGTCCTTTCAACACGTGGTCGTATGTTGGCAAAGGATCAGAATCAAGGTGCGTCGCGAGTGCTTGTGGGTGGTAGCCGGTGACATAGTATCAGCTGTTCAGGAGCTTTAGTTTCCGCGTCGAATCAGAACACAGCTGACGATGAAATTGAGAAAAGCTTTCGAGAAATGGGAACAGAAAGAGAGAAAATGCATGTTGACTCAAATGCGGCCGGTTTCCACTCGAAGATTTCCTGTTTGCATGGTCAGTTGTCGGGCAACGTTTGCTTTGGTAAGATTTCTTGGAAATTCGTTCCGCGAGTGTAATAATCTTGCGAAGTGAACTAGTGGTCTATTTTTAGAGGATAAGAAGTGATATTATTTTGATCCTATTTAGGATTTGCGCTGTGTTTGGACATGTTTAATTTTTTTAAATTCTGATTCACCTGTGATTCCCAAGTGAAAGTGAAACTCAAAACGTGAGCCTTGTGTTGATTATTGTGATTTTTGTCTGTTGAATCAGCCGATGGCAATAAATCATGTGTTAGTGGAATAGTTTGTGCTATATATTTTACCTTTTTAAAAAGGAGTTTCTGTCTTTCTTACAGAAAAAAAACCTGAAGTAAGTTAGGCATTGACTAAATTTCAGAAAATAATGCTTTCAACAGAGAACGAACCAAAATAAAAGTATGAAAAGAAAAGGACTAAAATAATTACCTACCTAAACCATAATTAGTAAGAAGTTGTATCGTAACGTTTTAAATTCTGACATCTTATCCTTCATGGAAAATGTTCTTTGCCACAAACATTCCAAACACCCCGAACACCATCCTCATCGCAATATTCTTAAATTAGCGCTCCACTTAAAATCTTAGCTCGTTAGATGTGAAATAGGTGCATTGCCCCAGGAAATGTTTCGAAACACTTTCCATAAACTCGGAAAACCATAATTTCACAAGCACTCTCGCCGCGTTGATTAATCGTCTCCACTTTTTGTTTAAGGATCAATTAGAAATTGTGAAGACCGAGGGGCGAAATAACCGTTGTTCGAGAGGTGCCAATACATTTGCTGAGCTATATTTACTCAACCACATGAAAGTTTCTTTTCTGTTTGGACAGCAGTGGAAATATGAAATTGGAAATGAATTTATCCAAGAGTTTTTTTTGTGTTTCTTTCAGCTCCGGAAAATTAAGTACTCGGTATTTATGTTTGTGTGAAGTTGAAAAGCAATCAATGACTGAAATTAGGCGAATTATTTTTCAGATTTTCGTAAGACGGCCGTAGCTGGATATTTCATAATGTTACGCGATATTACTAAAGTTCAAAGAGATTTTAAGTTTTTTTTTGCCCAAATAGTAACGATAGGATGTTGAATAGAAGTGAAACAACCTTTTGTTGAAGGCTAATCAGCTTGAACGATTGCTTCGTATAATAAAATAACAGTGGTGATATTGAAATTCAATGATAGTTCTGCCGGCAGTATGGAAAGATCTTCATCTTTTTGTTGCCACTTCGAATTACTCGAAATATTTCTGAGGCAATATTTCAGTGGCCGGAAACTAATTAAAAATATAGTTTTGTGGTCAAAAAATAATAAAAACGAAAACTTTTGTTATCTACTAAATTAGCTTCATTGCTTGCTATCTGCGATCTTGTTTAAGCTTATTGATAGATTAGTTAAAATCAATTGGAGTTTTGAACAAAATGGAATAAATGCAGGAATGAATCAATAAAAATTCCCAAATTACTAAAAACACTGAATATTAACAAAATATTTAATCAGATAAAAATGATCGAGATTTTAAGCATTTAAGTCAGAACATTATGATCAGAAATTTTGGCATTTTGGCAATTTTGGCATTACCTGTCAAGAATTATTAGATTTGATCTTGACACCGTAGACTGTGTCTAAAGTGTTCAAAAAGTGGAGTAGAAGTCTTCTCACTATAAAAGAGAAATTCTGTAAGCAAAAACACAAAATTAATGCAAAGGTTTAAAATTAGACTCCAAGTCAGATTTTGGGCGCCCAACGTGGTAAGCATTCTGAATCTGTGATAATAAATTATGGTGAATTTGTTTTGGACCTGTATTCATTTTTACGAAAGAGGTGTTTAAATACCTATAGTAGATCAATAGGTTAGATTAGGTTTTAAAGAGGATTGACGGCTACGCGGCTAGCATTATACCGCCAGTGTATGCCCATTTGCCACCCTCCGCTGGTTTGTTAGAGCTGCCAAGTGAGCGCTTCGCCAAACTGAATCAGCTGACTCAACGTGAGGGTACTAGCCACATCTACTAGTTCTTGAAAGTGGTAAGAACCAAAAATCTTGAGGCGTTTATTATTTGGGGCCGGACAATCGCAGAGAGTGTGCTTGATGATGTTCTCTCCCATCTCGCACCTCTTGCATAAATTGCTGGATGTCAGTCCCATTTCGCTCACATGAAATGCGGTTAGGCAGTGAGTGCCTTGTGAGCAAGCCGACCGTCGCTCTCAAGCAGCTTCCTGCTTTTGCTTTCATCAGGTGATAGCCACTCTGCAGTCCATCCTGTTTTCTCATTCGGACCTTAGTTTGGCCCATATGGCAGCTTTTAGTTTGCTTGTGGTGTCAGCAATTGACCGTGGTGCAATGATGCCGAAGCTATTACTAGCTCTTGAACTTTTCCTCGCCAATTCATCGGCTTTTTCGTTGCCTATGACCCCACTATAGGTAGGAATATGCCTTGCCTTTTCATTCAGAACCACTCTGTAAGCGTTAACCGTTTTTGAAGCACACTTGTAAGACGCAAAAACGGAATGGCTGCCCGTGTAGCGTACACTTCAGACTGAAAAGACAGTAGCACGGTCCGACTGTCTACACCACAGGTCAAGGTTCAAATCCGTAGAAAAGACGCCCGAGCCAACTTCTGTGTCCGTCTTTGACCCGGTCGTGTACATCCAGAAAACACCATCGGCAGTAGCTCATTTTTCTTCGAGCCTGTTCTTGTGTATATCTTGACCTGGAAATCCCTGTCAATATATATATAATTTTGCTCATGAGCTCAGATCTTCTGCGGCATTCTGTAAGAATATCACTGTGGCTCCATTGATTTGAATCACAGATATGAAAGAATACGGATACGAAATGGCTATCCGCCATTTCGCAGGGGATCTCGTATTTTGGGTAAGCGAAATTAAATAAATTGATGCCAATTTCGTTTTGTTTTTG
Organism: Nemotelus pantherinus; assembly: GCA_963978885.1. Taxonomy (NCBI): domain Eukaryota; kingdom Metazoa; phylum Arthropoda; class Insecta; order Diptera; family Stratiomyidae; genus Nemotelus; species Nemotelus pantherinus. The sequence continues at coordinate 40,775,425 of OZ022264.1, forward strand.
TGTGAAATCATAATTTATTTCATTCACAAAAAGCATTTTAATCTCCACTCGCCGGTTCGGGGGAAAGAAATGTCAAACGACGTTCAAAATGGCGATCTCTCGTGGTTTTTACATGAACGTTACCATATGAACAGTGTAGGGCACACACCAGTACCTCATTCTCACACCAGTAAGCAAAAAGTTGAAAATTAGCACATTTCTCTCGGTCGATTTCTAATCCATTCTCTCTTATATCTGTGATTTGAATCGTTCCACATGCCGGAACTTATAGCGCATATTGCCGCTAAGTTTGCGCTTCTAAAGATGAATTGATGCAAGGGCATCAGTCCCAGAACCATTTCCAAACCGGCCGTTGGGGTTGTTCTTAAAGCACCCATAATGCATATGCAAACTAATCTTTGCAGTCTCGTTAGCTCGTTTATGTTGGTTTTACTCTCCGCTGCCTCCCACCACACGATCGCCCCATAGACCAAAATCGACCTCACTTTTTTTTATGCATATTTGCATGCCTATTTAAGGCATTTTATGTTAAATATAATCCGAACTCGAGTGATAACTGTTGATCTAAAGTGGTGATGCCGTTATCGACTTTTATCCATCAGAAATTTGTTACAGTTTAATAGAATACAGCAAGGATACAATATGCTTGCTTGCTTAAATATTTTCGTTTCAGAAAATATTTCTTTCATTTGTCGCACTTGCAATACGCTGAAAATCTTACTTGTTCGCAAAATTTTTTACAAATTCTATGAATTCATACCATTGAATATCAAATCGAATTAACACTGTCTCAAACAAACTTCAAACAATCAAAACACATTTCGTGTACATGTCCATTATTCCATCAGACAGCTTATTTTAATTTATGCCGACCATCTGTTTTGCATTGACTATTAATTTATGGGTTTGGGTTGAGTGTGGTAATGAAAATGAGCCGTCAGAAGTTCATTTGGAGCTCATCAGAAATTAATCTTAAGTGCTCCTTGCAAGATTTTGAAGAAGTTTTGTGAAATTTTCAAATTGTGATTGATGCGTGGCGAATTCGTTAATGGAGTTGAAGTTAGCAGAGATTCATTTTTGCTTGAAATAACTCGAATCAGCAACAAAAAATGTCCATAATAATTAAGTGCAAATTAGATTAGTTTAGGTTAGCGAAGAAGGCGGCCGGGAACGCGGCCAGCATTAGGCCACCAGTTTGGGCCCATTTGCCACCCTTATAGACAATCACACGCATTCACATTTACAGCCATAGCACTGGCGGGATTCGAACCCGCAGACCCCGTAGCACGCCGCTTTTTGGCCTGACGCCTTAGCGAGCAGAGCTACCTGGCCCCCAAAATTAGATAGAAAAGGAGTTGGAAAATTGTCCTGTACCTTATGACTTTTCACTATTAATGCTCATTTTAACTTTCTCATTCATTCTGAAGTTTAGTTTGATCGGAAAATTTACTAGAAATATCAGCGGTCTACAAATTAAGTTATGACTTAATCGATTTGAGTGGATTAATTTAAAAATTGCCTTCTTCCATTTGTTTCCCCTTACTGGCATAGCTAAACAATCAGTTGCAAGCGATTATCCCCTAAGCTTTGAAATTTTTCTAAAAAATCAAAATAATCTTATAAGAACTTCTTGGCTTTCTTTCTTCGCTATATGTCTATGAATTAATTCACTTTAATCTGCTGTAAAATTTATCTAAAGAAATCTTACAACTGTTTGACTAATTATTAAATGGTAGACTTGTTCTCTCTTTCTCTCTCTGTCGGTCTTTCGGTCATGTAATGAAAGAAATATGGATTCCCGTTAGTTAAACTTCTGGCCTCTAAGGAATTTGCTAGTGAGTAAAAGCTGTCGTTGTTTAATTGAATTAATTAATTACATTCAATAGAAAGCAGCACAAGCCTCAATCGCATGGACTGCTTAGTCTGAAAACAGAATAAATTCTTTCTGTTGAACTAACCGACCCCTCATAATTCATCTTTTGTGTGGCAGCTAAAGCAAAAAAAATCATTTGAACTGGCATATGCTAATGTTTTGGCTTTCTGTAACGCATTTGAACTAATCAGAGTATTGTAAAATTTGAAGAAATATGAATCTTGCGTATATTAGTTTCGAAAAAACGTGTGAGATGCATGCAATTATGTCTGGAAAGAAAAATTATGAAATTGTCATTTGACATGCAAAACTTCCAAGTTTTATTTTTGCGAAATAAATGATTATATAAACTTGCCGGAAGCATTCCATTCTTACTTACGTTGATAGACTTCGTGCTTGAGGTCTCTTTCAACGCATTAAATAAGCAGGTAGAGGATTCCCGTAAGGAGACCGAAAAGCTCCTTAAATTTGCATTGACTGAGCGTCCTTCAATTTCTACGTCGCAAGATTCGTTTGCCTCCTGTGATACTAGCTTACCTTCCGCCTCACCTGTTTGTCCTGTGACTTCTCTACCAACTGGAATCTGTACTCGAAGTCAGAAGCAACTTAGTTCAACTCAGGCCCAGCTGCAGCAGCCTATCAATCAAGCTCAGCCTGTGCATACTTCTGCGGAGCTGTTGATCCATGCGGATCTTCAACAAGTTAGTTCACCGAGTAAAAGAGCGCAGCTTAAACCTCTTCTCAAGCCTCAAGCTCAACGTAAGCGACAAACGCCGCATCGCAACATTCAGGTGTGTTCGGATGATAAGTCGGGCTCTGTTACTGTTCCTGATAACCAGGGTGGTACACTGTGCGATGCTCCACCAATACCTGTAGCCTTGCCTCCTCTTCAAATTTTCATAAGTCGGGTAATTTACGGAGTTTCTGCAGAAGATATTATGAATTTCATCACGTCTAGGCTTGGCTTTTCACCTAGTATTTTATCCTGTGTCAAACTCACGCATGACAACTTACCAGACAGAGCTATTGCCGCCTTCAAAATCGTCGTATCTGCTGGCTTGGATATCGTACTTGCGCCGGAGTTTTGGCCAGCTGGGATCCTCGTTAAAGAATGTCCGCGATTTGAGGACCAAACTTAAGGAAGTTTTGCTCGCGTCTACATCTGTTTCACAGAAACGTGGCTTAATGACAATATTCTGAACAGAGAATTCCTTCCATGTCATACCGTTTTCCAGAGAGATCGTGATCGGGTTGCATCTTGCAAAGCCGATGGCGGAGGCATTTTAATTGTTATCCATAACACTCTTTGTGGAACACTCTGTGCCGAATTTGTTCCATCTCCTCCTGTTGAGTGTATTGTTGTATGTGATAGCCTTTTCCCATATTCCGATCTACTGGTCTGCTATGTTTATATCCCTTGCAATTTGTCTGTCACTGCATATGAACGTTTTTATGTTGAGCTTTCAAGTTTCATCCTCTCTCGGTTTCCTTCAACTCTCCTCCTAATTTTAGGCGACTTTAACATGCCCACTGTGGAGGGGATACCAATCACTTCAGTTTAATATTCTATAACCACCTCTTTGTTGCGACTTCTTCCTTCCATTCACTTTGTTCTTGTTCCCAAATTAATCACCTTCGTAACACTAATAACAGAATCCTCGATCTAGTCCTTACTAGCGTTCCCTTAGATTCCCTTTCTCTCTCTCCTGCTCCTTTTGCATATGTGCAACCTGATCCTCATCACCCTCCTCTCCTGTTTGACGTTTACCTTAACTTCCAGGTAAGGAATAAATGTCTATCTTTTCAGCGTTCAAAAAATGTGCTCGGAAATCAATCTTATTAATTGGTTTTCATTTTTCAAAGGATTGGGTGTTGATTGTGCATTGTCCAAGTTCAACTCTTTCTTTTCTAACCTTATCTTTCGTTTTACTCCCATTAAATGTCCTATCAAACCTAACGATGTCCCTTGGTTCACATTGAAAGTCTCTGATGCTCTTAAAGCTTAGGAAAAAGCTCGTGAAAAGCTGAAGAAGACGGGTTCATCCACTGACCTTCAGGAATTCCGTAGTTTGCGTTCTAAAGCTAAAAAAGTGCTCAAGCAGGCAATGTGTGATTACTTCTCGAACATCGAGGCTTCAATATGTTCTAATCAATCCAAATCCTTTTGGTCCTACATCCGTCCCCTCAAATCCAACTCTTCAGCTCCTGATTCTATGTCTCTTGATGATGTTACTGCTTCCACTACTCAGGCTATTTGTGATTTGTTTGCTGCCTTTTTTTCTCCTCCTTTAAAAAAAATCCACTGAATACCTCGGTAGCTCCCACTGTCTCCCGTGCCTCTCCTGAATTATCTATGTTTAGTACCAATCCTTTGGAAGTTGAAATCCTTTCGCATACCTTAAATTCTAATGGCAGTTCCGTTCCTGATGGTATTGCTAATACCCTTGTTAAATCCCTCTCATCCTCGCTCTGTGTTCCTTTAGCTATCCTTTTCAACATTAGTCTTACATCTAGTGTATTCCCTTCTTTATGGAAATCCGCCAACATTTTCCCAATCTTCAAATGTGGTGATCCTTCCGTTGTTTCCAATAATCGTCCTATATCCCTCCTCTGCTGTTTCAGTAAAATCCTTGAACGTTTTGTCTACAATAGAATTTATCCGTCTCTACAGCCCTTACTTGCTCCTAAGCAGCATGGTTTCATCAAGTGTCGCTCTACATCGACCAACCTTATGGAGTTCACCAATTTTGTAGCCTTTGCCTTCGATTGTCAACGTCAAGTTGATGTAATTTACACAGACTTTTCGAAGGCTTTTGATTCCGTGAACCATAAACTGCTGCTCCTTAATCTTAATGGTTTCGGCGTTTTTGGTGCCCTCCTCTCCTGGTTTTCCTCTTATCTTCATAGTCATCCTTGCAGAGTTACTTTTAATGGTTCCATTTCCTATATTTACCACATCCGGAGCTCCTCAAGTTTCTATCCTGGGTCCCTTACTTTTTATCTTGTTTGGCAATGACCTTCCTTCTGTTATCAACTCTCCCTGTCTTTTATATGTGGATGACTTAAAATTATACAAAGCAATCAAGTCTGCGAACGATTTTCATCAATTGCAAGCTGACTTGTTTGCTCTTAATCTCTGGTGTCAAGACAACTTCTTGCGACTGAACATTTTGAAGTGGCATCAGATGTCTTTTGCATATAAAAATACCCCAAATGTGTTCTCGTATTCTTTGTCTGGTATTTTCCTGTCAGTTGTCCAGCATTTTAGAGACCTGGGTGTAGTGTTTGACTCAAAGTTAAGATTTGATGTTCATGTCATGAATATGACGTCCAGGGCCTCTAGGGCTGCTGGATTTGTCTTGGGTTCTTCGTATATGTTTACCAACATTTTATCCTGTATTCATTTATTTGTCTTCTTAGTACGCAGTATTCTAGAATACGCGTGCCAAATCTGGTCTCCACGCTTTTAGTATTTATCTGACGCCATTGAATCTGTTCAGCGCAGATTCACTCGCTCGCTACTTTGTAAATTCAATATCGCCTATTGTCCGTACTCCTGTTGTCTTTCCCTCCTTTGTATGTACTCGTTGCAATCTCGGAGATTGTTCCTCGATGAGTGTTTTCTCTTTAAACTTTGCCAAGGATTTTTTTTGTCAGATCTTGGTTACCAGATAACCAGACGTGAATCTAGTCGTCCAAGTCGTTCTTCTGAGGTTTCCTCTGTTCCGTTTGCACGTACGGAAGTCTATTTCCATTCACCTTTGCTGCGTCTTCCCAGAACGCATAATGCCCTTAAGCTTGGTCCTCGCCCGCAATCTTTTTCATAATTCAAGCTTGTATTGAAAATGTTACCTTGAATTGCTATTTACCTTAGTCCTAATTTTAGTTTTTAAATTATTCAATTATTTTTGTTATTTCTTTTCCTTTTTTATGTTTCATTCTTTTATTTTTGCTTTCTTGACGCTGTAATTGGAATTGTATCTGTAGCGCAAGGGATTAATAAATAAATAAATAAAGAAATATGCATTTCAATACATAACTTATTTGTATAAGCAAAATAAAAGTGAAATATTAAAATCTCAAAACACTGAAAGGTTTTCAAAAGGCTATTTGAGAATATCTTATGCCGTATTAAAACTATTCGAGATTGACTTCGAAGATACTCATTAAGAAAATAAAAAAATATGGCTCGAGAAAAAAATCACTGACTAGAGCTGTTCGAGGTGAAAATCATATGAGGGCCTACCGCGAATCTCCCGGTCATCGTTTTAGTTGGTACAAGAACAGCTTCTTAAAAACATGTTGCCAATCATTGACAGTATGTTAATAAACCAAAGATATATTGAGTAAACCAAATCATACAATTTACGAAATGGTTTATGAAGACGCTGGATAATAGATTTTTAGCGCCCAACGTGGTCATCAGCATCCATATGGGATGGTTTGGTGGATGTAATCATATTGTCACGTGAGACAAACAATTTTTCAGAAGACATAGTGTCAACATGTTTTTTACAAAAAATGTTGCCCAGATTGTGGTGAAAGGACTTTTTAGGGAATTTTGTGGATCCTTTCAATGCAACTCTCTTCCAAAAATTGAATTGAGTGTTTTATGCACACTGTGTTCTAGCTCATAAAGCTGTACGAGCGCAAGTGCGACTGTAGAAGAAAACCGTTCAAAAATGGGTTTGTAAGAAGACGTTGTTACAAATTTTACACAAATAAACAAAAATGTTCAATTGAAACATATTTTACTACTAAAATACCTTACTTGCTTCAAAAACTTAGAAAGTCCACTAAAAAAATTGTGATCACTGAAACTGAAACAGCAGAAACAGAAACAAAAGCTCAAGGTGGATCGTATTTTCATATATATTAAATAAGTTTTTATGAGAAAATAAAACCTTTTTCAACTAACAGATGCCGCTACTAATCCTATTTCGATATCAATTTTAATTTTTGAGCCAACTAGCTTTCGTAAGCAAGCTCTCGGTACCACGCTCCAGGCGATTTGTATGTATTGAAATTCACCTACCTCTTAAACTACTGGTAGTCCCATTCTAAAACTTTTATGATAAAATAAGAATAATTTAAGCTTTGTTTTGCCATAAAAATAATCGAAATTAACCTGATCCAAATTAGTCAAAAAACGAGTTGAAATTGTTACTTCCGGTTTCACACAAATTTTTACTTCCAGTTTTCAAATCTAATTGCAAAATTAAAAAGAACAGGTGATTTTCTACACCAATCAGTATTTGTGAGGTTTTTTAGACTTTTTTTTGAATCCTAGAATCCGCTTCCAAAAAAACCTTTCATCAATTTCATCCATTTTTCAAAAACCCATAACTCGGCAACTAAACCTCATAGAAACCAAAAATTGTGTATCAACGTTCTTACCTTCTAGAAGTACCATTATGCGCAATATGAACGAAATCCAGAACCTCGACTTTTTTTAGTTGTCCACTTCACGTGAAATGCCCCATCTATCTTATTGCTGGTGGAACTTTAGAGGTATGAGTAAGTAGGAATCTTAGTGTCAGATTTCAAAGACGTGTGTCCGGAAAAGCACGTTAGGAAAAACGCTACCTTATGGTGGAATGGTGAACTAACAGAGGCTAGATGTCACACACGAAGGGCGTTTAACAATGCAAGGCGGTCCGGAAACGTTGAAGACTAGGAACGTAACAAGGAAGAGCTGTCGCTCTTCAAAAAGAAGATAAGACGAGCCAAGCGCGACTCATGGAGGGAATTCTGTGAGAACATTGAAGGATGTACAGAGGCTGCCAGAATCAGGAAGGTCCTAAGCGTAACCCCCGGCGTACGTACGCGTTTGCGAAGGGAAAACGGGGATTGGGTGGAGGACCAGAAAGAGTGCCTGGACATATGCTAATGGAAACTCGCTTTCCAGAATTAGCTTGCACGGCACCGCATAGTGACGTACTTCGAGGAATCCATCGGGCCTCTGAGCGGCTGATCAAGGAAGTTGTAGACGAGGTCAAGATTGAATGGGCTATTGGCACATTCCGACCTTACAAAGCTACAGGGATTGATGAGATATCACCCATCATGCTTCAAAAAGCAGATAAAACCATCATTCCCATTCCGCAGCGTATTTTTACCGCATGCCTCCACCTCGGGGTAGTATCCGAGCAATGGCCAAAAGCTAGGGTGGTCTTCATTCCGAAACCTGGTAGGTTGAATCATCATTATGTGAAGGACTTTAGACCAATCAGCTTAACATCGTTTCTACTCAAACCACTAGAGAGGCTTGTTGATCTGCACATCAAAAGCTCGATTGATGTCGCGAGACTCTGTGTTGATCAACACGCGTATCTAGCGGGCAGATCAGTAGATACAGCATAACACAAAATTGTCGGTACAATAGAAAAATCTTTAAGCCTTCTTAGACATTGAGGGGGCCTTCAATAATGTCACTGTCGCGAGTATCATCAATGCCTTGGTTCGATATGGAGTTGATAAAACTCTGGCGACCTGGCCACCGGACTTGCTCAAGAGCAGGCGGATTAATGCTACCTTTTTGGAGGCCAAAGCGGAAAGAATAGTCGGAACCGGAACACCACAAGAGGGATTATATCTCCCCTTTTCTGGATCTTGACAAGTGGCTTTGAGGTTGTGGCATATGCCGATGACATTGTGGTACTTGTGAGAGATACGTTCCCACAAACTTTGTCGGACTTTATGCTATCGGCGCTGGACCATGTCCAAACCTGGGCCAGAAAAGTCGGTCTTAGAGCAAACCCGACAAAAATCGAACTTGTACTCTTCACAAGGAGACACAAGGCCTTATACTAGACAGGAAACTGAACTGGGGGACTAATGTGAAGTAAAGAATTGGTAAGGCTCGCGCAGCACTTTTCGCGTGCCGGTCCGCCTACTCCAATGTCTGGGGTCTTAAACCTAGGGCGGCCTATTAGGCTCGTTTCACACATATGAGGTTCCATTCGGTTCGGTTCGTTTTCGGTTCGTTTTCGGTCGCTGCCGACAAGTGTGAAACGATAATTCGGTTTCTATTCGGTGCCTAATAGAAACCCTATAGAACCGAATACTCCCTGAGCACGAATAGGTTTCATCAGGTTTCTATTTGGTGTGAATTCGTGTCCAGGGAACAGAAAGCAATCAAGGCGTTCACACATGCACGGTTTAGTTTCGGTTTTAACTGATTGGATCATTCGAATTTTTGTTTAAATTTATAAATTATCAGTTTAGATCTCTTAATTTGAAATATTTAGACGTTTTATCTAGTTAGTTTAGTCAGTTTTAGTTAGTTTTATAATTACCTCCGATTATGGAAATTATCAGTCGTAGTTTTTCTGATAAAATGAGCGATTTATAAGATATTGTTGTGGATCGGCTGATTTGTGCTGTGCAATCTAAAGTAGCGCTGTGGGACAAGACTTGTGCAAAATATGATGATAAATTTAAGACGCAAGAGGAATGGAAAAACGATTGTGTGGAAATTTTACGCAAAGTTGAGGAAGAAAACACAAAACCTAATATGAACCGTGTGAGAACCGTGTATGTGTGAAGGGGTTTCGTTCGGTTCGGTTTGTTTTCGGTTACAACCGAAAACGAACCGAACCGAATGGAACCTCGTACGTGTGAAACAAGCCCTACATATTTACATGTGTAGTGAGGCCGATTTTGGTGTATGGAGCGATCGTGTGGTGGAAGGCAGCGGAGAGTAAAACTAATATCAAGGAGCTAACAAGACTGCAAAGATTAGTTTGCATATGCATTACGGGCGCTTTAAGAACCGCCACAACGGCTGTTTTGGAAATGATTTTGGGACTCATGCCCCTAGACCGATTCATTTTTAGAAGCGCAAGCCTAGTGGCGATACGCGCTAAAAGTTCCGGCATGTGGAACGATTCAGATCAGTGGGGCCACATCGGTATTCTTACAGAATGCCGCAAAAGATTTGGGTTCGTTGCAGAAGACACGGACCACATGAGCAAAATAATACATCTTGGCAGGAATTTCCAGGTCAAGATACCCACAAGAACAGACTTGAAGAAAAAGGAAGCTACCATCGATGGAGGAGTCTGAATTTACACGGACGGGTCAAAGACGGACACAGGAGTTGGCTCGGGCGTGTTTTTTTACGGATCTGAGCCTTAACCTGTGTCGGACCATGCTACCGTCTTTCGGTCTGAATTACATGCTATACGCATGGCAGTTGAGTCCATTAACGGAATATCAACCAGATCAATGACGATTTGCGTCGACAGCAGAATAGCCAATTTCGCTCTTGCGTCTTACAGATGTTCTTCAAAACCTGTTAACGCTTGCAGAGTGGCTCTCAATGAAAAGGCAAGGTATACTCCTATCCGGATTATGTGGGTGCCAGGGCATAGTAGGGCCATGGGCAATGAAAAAGCCGATGAATTGGCGAGGAAAGGTTCAGGAGCTAGCAATAGCCCCTGCATCACTGTACCACGGTCAATCGCTTACACCACAACCAAACTAAAGTCCGAATGGGAAAACAGGATGAACTGCAGGGTGGGTAGGACATTATGGCTATCACTTGATCTAAGCAAAAGCATGAAACTGCTCAAGCTCAACAGAAACCGCTTGAGAGCCACGGTCGGCTTACTTACAGGGCACTGCCTTACCGCATCTCATGCGAACAGAATGGGACTGACATCCAGCAATTTATGCAAGAGGTGCGAGATGGAAGAGGACACTATTGAGAATACTCTCTGTGATTGTCCGGCCCTAAATAATAAACGCCTCAAGATTTTTGGTTGTTACCACTTTCAAGGTGTTTTTATATAGCGACTCAGGGATTTCTGAGGCCGCTTGAAGCCCAGATGCAAGATCTGGACTTCCACGGTAAGGTGTAAGTGCAGTACTTATACCTCAATACGTCGATGTTCTGCGATGAACTAGATCCACTATCTAATCCGCTGGTAATCCTTTGGTCGTTGGTCTGCGTATTTACTATCGCCTGGTACTGAATGAAAACAACTTGTTCGAATTCTGATACGAGAAAGAGAGCTCTTTATTACTGACGAGTTCTTAAATAAGAAAAAATTGCTTATCCTAACAATTATAATAATGAACAAAACTTCTGAATATTCGAAACCATCCAAGAGCGTCAGCAGATTCCATCCCAAGCGATGGATACGTAATCGCGCATGAACGATAGAATGCATGCAAAGTCAGCATATTTCATGCCGTCGCGATCCCATCGTTGCTTGATGGTTGATGCTATGCTCGTGTGCATAGTCAGCAAAACGTGAAGTAGTCGCGACTACATTGTAGCTCGTGGGTGAAATTCTTCATGATGTGACTATGCGCGTGTGCATAGTCAGCAAATACAATGTAATCGCGACCACATTGTTGCCTGTGGATGGAATCAACCGACGCGCATGCATGGTCAGCAAATGGGCTAAAGGTATCGTTCGAAATCGGCGAAGTATCGAACATTCTCCCCCGCCTTGAACAATCGTTCAAAGATGGAGCTCGGGATCAATATTGAATGAAGCTCGGGAAGCAATCCGAGGAGCTGGGATGGGAATCGTTTCACGACGGGTCGATCGCTGTCCTCGATACTGGAGCCACGCATAAAGAAAGACACCTGCGATGATTCCAATTAGCAACAGGTTGGTGTAACCAAGACTGTAATGATGGGTGTCGTGGATCGTTCCCCTTGTGAGATGGGTTTCGCTCTGGTGAAGTTGTTTTAGCTGAGACTGCAGCCTCAGAAGATCTTCGGTGGTATTAGAATGGATCTTCAGGAGCGCTGGGTGTAGCGGGGACTTCGTGGTGGCGATGAAATCGGTGATATTGCTTGATAGGTTGAACGAGAAGTCCAGCCTGCCGGCATGTTGAGCGTTAGCTTGCAGAATGACTACTTCGTCAGTTAGTGTGCAGCCGCGACTAATATTGAGGATACCGGATCCGCTAAGGGTCCGCGTGATGACCGTGTGCGCGCATACTATTCGAAGGTTGGTTTCTTGTGCCAAGACGTAAAGCCAGTGATTCGGGGTGGATAGTTGTATCCAGGTGGGAAGTTCACAATGAGTGGTTGCGTGGCAAACCGCGGTTGCTGGCATTTGAGTGAGGATGGCCATCTCGCATCTACTGACATTGGATGTTTTGCGGAGTAGGGGATGTTGCTGTATGCAGATATGGTGGTTTTGGTGTAATACAGTACAGTGGGATGCTTCAGCGTCTGACATGGGATAAAAAAGATCTCTCTGTAAGTTGACCACAAGTAGCGATGATGTAGGAACTATTGTCATAAATGTGTTGTTGATCTTAGACGGCATCGGTATTATGCGGAACAGCTCATACGTATCTTGCGGGAACAATGGTAGTGCCAACTTGAAGATCAATTTTTCTCGGACTGCTGCTCCTTGGATTGAGAGGAGGCTGTAGGTTTTTGCCAGGCTATTGTGAGTCGTAGGTAGGCGTAGCGTAGGAGGAAGATTGTCTCTGATAATCGTTAATTGCTTTGCGAGTTGATTGGGTGCAAGGAGCATCGGGTTGACCTTGCCGTGGTGGGAGTCCGTTACGACGTCTATGAGTGTTGATTGCATGCGGCTGTATTTTGACACGAGGAGAATTACTCGGGCGGATAATGAGTTGAAGTGCTCCAATATTCTATGCTCCTGCAACTCGGACTCGATCTGATTTAGGTGAAGGCTGGTTCTGTTGAGGTAATCCTCGAATTCCTGCATCTGCTCTTGAAGAACTTGATGGGACTTTCTCATGATATTGATCGTGGAGTCGATGATGGAAGTCTGGTTGCGCAATAGCTCATGTAGGTGTATTTCGTTGTCCTCTAAGTTTTGGATAGTAGCGGCCATTCCTTCCGCATAAGTGGAATCCAGAACTCCAAATAGTGAAGACGCCACATTGCCTACTATGTTGAAAGGGGCCCTTCGCTTTCTTGATCTGGGGGCATTATGTAAAAGTTCGTTGCCCCGGTTTAACTCTTGCATCGCTTCGGTGAATAGCAGGACCGTAGAGTGACAAAAGTGTCCATCCGCCAGTTTTCCACAAAGGCTATCGAGATTTCTGATGCCCTGTTCTATCGTGTATGCCTCCCTCCAATAGTTGGTCATATTGTAGTAGACAATAAGATTCCAATGATTTACCACTAAGTGAGTGTAGCCAATTTTCTCAAAATATAAGCCCGGGTTGTGCTGGAAAGGTGTAATAGTGATCGGCGAATGTGCCGGAGCGGTTGGAAGTAAGCAGCACATAAGTACTAAGCATAGGGCATTAGTGCCTGTCAGTCGTCTTCGTTTTGGGTGTGAGGAAACCTTGGGCTGTTCGGAAGATGGGTGTGATTTCGGACCGCGAGAAGGGCCTTCGCCAGGATCATATTGCTCTTGCGATGTCGGAATGTCACAGTCCACAGCTGGAGTTGCGGATTCGTTTGATGGGCTCGCTTCGTTCATGGACTGGTCGTCACTGATGGGTTCATCGCTTGCGACTTCAACAGGCAATGGAGCTATCCTGTGAATCGGGCGTTTGAAAGTGCCACTAGCGGTCTTGACAATGGCGACCCGAACCAACCCGTCTCTGCCCTTGATGGTTTCGACAATTCGAGCGAGTGGCCATTGAAGAGGAGCGAGGTTGTCCTCCTTTAGTATAACCATGGTGCCAGGTGTAACGTTCTGGCATACTTCTTTCCACCGGTGCCTTTGCTGAAGTTCACTGAGGTATTCGTTCGTCCATCGCTGCCAGAATTGGTTCTTGACTTGGAGAATTCGATGCCATTGATGAAGTGAGCTTCCCTTGTGAAGCTTGCAATCAGCCTCAGGGATGCTAGTTAGAGGCTCTCCTATCAAAAAATGACCAGGAGTTAGGGCCGTTAGGTCATTAGCGTCGGAGGACATCGGTGTTAGTGGGCGTGAGTTTAGAATAGCCTCAACTTCGGTTACGACCGTCTCCAACTCCTCATGGGTCAGTGGAACGTTTTGGAGGCTTGCGGGCAGAAGGTGTTTTGCAGACTTGACTGCTGCCTCCCACAATCCTCCAAAGTGTGGAGCTCGAGGTGGGATGAAATGAAAGTCTGTCCCCTTTGAGATGCAGAATCGTGAGATGGCTTCTTCACCCTTCGCAGTGTAAATTGCTTCGTGAAGTTCTTTGAGCTGGTTGTGTGCCCCCATAAAGTTGGTGGCATTGTCGCAATACAAGTGGCGACAGTTTCCTCGTCTACCGGTGAAGCGCTTAAGGGCTCCGATAAATGCCTCAGTGGTTAAATCGCCTACGACCTCTAGATGGACCGCCTTCGTGGAAAAACAGACGAAAACCGCTATGTAGGTCTTTTTTGGTCCTTTTCCTCTTATCTTGAAATGGGTCTTGAACGGGCCGCAGAAGTCAACACCTGCATTCAAGAAAGGTCTGGCCGATTGCACTCTCCTGGCTGGTAGGTTTCCCATCAATTGCGACAAGAGCTTTGGCTTGGCTCGTTGACACAATACGCAACCAAGGACAATTGACCGTGCAGTAGTCTTGCCCTTTATTGGCCAGAATCGTTGGCGTGTAATCGCCAACAATCCTTGTGGCCCGACATGAGCGTGGCTGCAATGTAGGTCCGTCATCAACATTTTACACACGGGATGATTGTAGGGTAACAGCATGGGATGTTTAGCGTCATAAGGTAATTGGGACTCTTCCAAACGACCGCCCACCCTAATGATCCCCTTCTCGTCCAGGAATGGCGTAAGGGTGGCTACACTACTTTGTGCCGATACTGATCCCTTCTGTTTAAGCGTCGCCAATTCTTCACCGAAACACTGAGCTTGGATAACCTTCAGTATTGTTTTTGTAGCTGCGTCTAGTTCAGCGGCCGTTAAGTGTTTGGAAGCTACTTGCGGTGTTCGCTGGGCTCTTGCCTTGAACCGGAGCAGGAGCGCGGTTATTCGTGTCAGCCGCTGAAAGGAATTTTTGTGATTGATGCGCTCCCAGATGTTGTCGTCTGCTGAGCTGGTTAAGACTGACTTGGACGGTCGCATCTCCAAAGTAGTTTCCAATCTTTGTGGTTGAGATGGCCATGATCTTTCTGGTCCATGCAGGAAGAAAGGGCCATAGAACCAAGTTGGGTGCTCTTTCAGTTTTCCGGGCGACACTCCTCGTGACACTAGATCAGCTGCATTGTGAGCTGTAGGCACATGACGCCATTGCCTAACCGATGTTATCTCCAAAATTGCTGCTACGCGATTTGCCACATAAGTGTAGTAAGATGAAGACTGCGAATGCAGCCAAGCCAAGACAATTTCGGAGTCAGTCCAAAAAGTGCAAGGGCGGTCGCTCCATCGTAGATCCCTTTGCACCTTAGTAGCTAATTCGGCTGCCAGGAGAGCCGCTTGTAGCTCCAGCCGGGGAATGGTGGTGGTAGCCGTTGGCGCTACCTTTGATTTTGCGCACAGCAAGCGGATGGTGATCGTGTGATCTGGGTTTTCTGCTCGAACATACACTGCAGCTCCGTAAGCCTTTTCTGAAGCGTCGCTGAACACGTGTAGCTGTATATTATGGGGCGTCTTATGGGCAAACAAGTGCCTTGGGAATTTTATGTCGGCTAAAGTTCTTAGTTCTTCCCGGAATCTGGTCCATTGAGAATGGATCTCTTGTGGTACTGCTGCATCCCAGTCGAGTTTCAGGATCCAGAGATTCTTGAGAATGATCTTTGCTCTGATAATAACGGGACTCAGCATTCCAAGAGGATCGAAGAGATGAGCGATGTCAGACGAGATGGATCTCTTCGTGACGGTTAGGCGATCAGGCCAGCAAGTTTTGATGCAAAATTCGTCGGATGTGGGCAGCCAAGTTAGCCCCAGTGTTTTAACATGAGTTTCGTCAGGCATTTCGAGCTCAAATTGAACTGCGCGGTCCTCAGTTGGAACATCTTGAAGGAGCTGAGGATGATTGGCACACCATTTCCTCAGGTGAAATCCACCGCGTCTCAAAGCCTCGATGAGCTGGTCCTTTGTTTCGAGGCTTTGACGCAGACTGTCCGATCCCGCCATGATATCATCAACGTAAATGTGCCGTTGAATGACTTCCGCACCCTGTGGCATTGACCCTTCTACCTGGGCCGCGAGGCGCTGCAAGCACTTGATGGCCAAGTAAGGTGCTGTAGTGATGCCGTAGGTGACAGTGCAGAGCCTATAGTACCGAATAGGTTCTGCGGGTGAATTTCGCCAGATGATTAATTGATATTTCTGATCATCTTTGTGCATTCGTACTTGCCGGTACATCTTTTCAATGTCCGCGGTAAAAGCGAATCGTGGCACGCGAAATCGCAGCAGAATAGAAAACACGTCTTGTTGAAGAGAAGGTCCCGTGTGCAGGATGTCGTTGAGGGACACATTGGCCGAAGTTTTGGCAGAGGCATCAAAAACTACTCTGAGTTTAGTAGTTGTACTTTCAGGCCGCAGAACACCATGATGAGGCAGCACGTAATAAGGAGGTTGGATGCAGCTTATATCGACTAGTTGCATGTGACCCAGCCGCAAGTATTCTTGCATGAACTCCGTGTATTGCAACCGAAGATTCGAGTCCTTCATTAATTTTCGTTCTAATGCCCGAAAACGCAATAACGTTAGGTCCTTGGATTCACCTAGTGTCGTGGGATCTGACACAAAAGGTAGCTTCACAGTGAAACGACCATCATCTCCTTGAGAAGTTGTGTGAGCGAAATAGGCCTCGCATTTTCGTTCGTGAGGAGTTAGGGTGGAGGTAGGCTTGGCTTCATCTAATTGCCAATAGGATGTCGCTTGCTGCTCCATTTGCATGGCCTCTTGACTATTTATGCCGCACACCAGAGGAGCTGATGGATAATTGGTCACCTTTCCACCGATCACCCAGCCGAAGACGGTGTTTTGAAGAGTGGGAAGTGCTTCCCCTAGTTTGATCTGCCCAATGGACAGAAGATCGAAGTACAGTTCGGCGCCAATTAGTAGGTCAACTGATCTGGGTTGATGGAAGTGTGGATCGGCCAACTCAAGATTAGCGGGAATTTTCCACGATGAAGGGTTAATCGGGTGCGCTGGCTGCTGGTTGATGATGGTAGGCAGTATGAAAGCTTCTAGCCGTGTGGTAAATCCTGTCGTTCTGGAGTGTAGGTCAAGACTGACCCGAGCCTGGGTTGTTTGACTACTTTGTCCAATACCACGAACGCATAGCTCCTCTCGAACGCTGGTTAATCCTAGTTGCGAGGCTAGTTTTTTGGTTACGAAGTTGAGCTGTGAACCACAGTCTAACACGGCACGGCACGTTTTTAACCTTCCATCTGCAGCTTTCACCTGCAGAAGCACGGTGCTTAGCAACACGCTATGTGAATGATTTGGGGCTAGGTCCGCTGCTAATGTGGTTGCACTCTTCACCAATTTGTTTTCTGAAGAGGAGCGTTGGTTACCGTTGCCCGACGGTTGGGTGGTGCTCTGTAGAGTAATGCCCGATTGTTTCTCTTGCGACTGGTGATTTGTACTGCGCCGGCCTGATGTCGTCGGATGAAGCAATGTGTGGTGTTTGCTTGAGCATTTCTTGCAGTGGCTGGCTGGACAATTACTGGCAAGATGACCCTGTTTGAGGCAGTTGTAGCACAGGTGTTTGTCTTGTACTATTTGCGCTCGGGCCTTGACGCTCTGCGATGCAAAGGTACTGCATCGGTATATCGAATGTGGCTGACTGCAAACTGGACACACTTCGCTTCCAGGGGCTGTAACCAGTGAGGATGGTTTGCCTGTTCTGGGGGAGGCAACGGACGGCGATCGGTTGCCTGCCGCCTCCAAACTTTGGAATCGCATTTCCAGGAACTTGAGAAAGTTTTGAATGGTATCTATTTCCCGCGGCTTTTCCAGCTTCTGTTCATAGAGCAGCAACGTACTCCTGTCTAACTTTTTCAGCAATAAATGCAACAGTAGAGGGTCCCACGAGACGATGGAAATCCCCATGTTTTTGAGTCCAAGAAGGCACTCATTAGTGACGTCGTGAAGAGACTTGATGGCCGATATAGATTCGCTGGACAAAGCAGGCTGTGAGAATAGCTTGTTCAGTAAACTATTGACTAGCAGACGTTGGTTGCCATATCGATCGTTCAAAATGCCCCACGCATCGTTGTAATTTCCGTCCGAAATTGGAAGATGTTGGATCAATCGCTTTGCTTCACCAGTTAGATGGGCAAGCAAATAGTACATCCGTTGTGAAGGACTTATAGGTTGACAGTGGACCAGCTGCGTGTAGAGCTCCTTGAAATGGGTCCACTGATGATAATCCCCGTCGAAGATGGGCAGCGTAATCTTGGGCAGTTTAATTGGCTCAGCCAGTATGCGCGGCGTCTCGTGTTGGTCGCCTGATCGGTGGAGATGGGACAACTTCCGCTGCAGGTTGCTAATACATTCCAGTAGCTCAACCTGCACTTGGTTGAATTCTTGTGCGCTGTAGCCCATGGCTTCGACTTCGTCTGACGCAGCACTCTCCCAAATTTCATTGTCGTTACTGGAAAGCTGCTGATTGTAACCTTCTATCAGCTGCAACTTAAGCTGATAGTATGATTCTGGATGCTGTTGTGACGACTTCTCATGAACATCTCGCAGAGCGAAGCGAATATTGCGTATGAGAGCCATTTGTCGTCGAATTGATTTGATGACGGTTGCATCAACTTTGACATCATCGGTGTTCGCCACCCTGAACCTTTCAGGGGGAACTGGTGAAGCCTTGCGAACGCGAGGTGGGCCGGGGGCCAAACGTTCCCGCAAGGTTGCAATAAGCGCAGATGCGTTCTCGTGAACGGTCTGCATGGATTCGAAGAACCTCTGCTGAATATACGGATGCAATGGGTTTGCATCCACTAGCTGCTGCTCCACCATCGCCTGATGGTTAGCTTGGAATTGGGACCAAGCGTCGTTTAGCTCGCGCTCCGCCTTGTCCAAATAAGCGCCATTCTTCCTATCAGTGGGGTCCTTTTTCAATCGCCGAAGAACCGCTTGGATAACGTCGCCCAACTGCGACTGTTCCTGTGTCAGCTCCTCGAAACTCGCCATGTTGAGAATCGCAAGAGCAAAGTGTTGAAATTATCGCCTGGAGTGCAGAACCAAAGAAATGTTAAATGAATCTCGCCGGGGCCTCCAATGTTTTTATATAGCGACTCAGGGATTTCTGAGGCCGCTTGAAGCCCAGATGCAAGATCTGGACTTCCACGGTAAGGTGTAAGTGCAGTACTTATACCTCAATACGTCGATGTTCTGCGATGAACTAGATCCACTATCTAATCCGCTGGTAATCCTTTGGTCGTTGGTCTGCGTATTTACTATCGCCTGGTACTGAATGAAAACAACTTGTTCGAATTCTGATACGAGAAAGAGAGCTCTTTATTACTGACGAGTTCTTAAATAAGAAAAAATTGCTTATCCTAACAATTATAATAATGAACAAAACTTCTGAATATTCGAAACCATCCAAGAGCGTCAGCAGATTCCATCCCAAGCGATGGATACGTAATCGCGCATGAACGATAGAATGCATGCAAAGTCAGCATATTTCATGCCGTCGCGATCCCATCGTTGCTTGATGGTTGATGCTATGCTCGTGTGCATAGTCAGCAAAACGTGAAGTAGTCGCGACTACATTGTAGCTCGTGGGTGAAATTCTTCATGATGTGACTATGCGCGTGTGCATAGTCAGCAAATACAATGTAATCGCGACCACATTGTTGCCTGTGGATGGAATCAACCGACGCGCATGCATGGTCAGCAAATGGGCTAAAGGTATCGTTCGAAATCGGCGAAGTATCGAACACAAGGGTTAGCAGAGGTGGCCAGTACTGTCACGCTGAGTCAGCTGATCCAGTTTAGCGAAGCGGTCACTTGGCAGCTCTAAAATGTCAGCGGCAAATGGGCCCAAATTGGTGGCCTAATGCAAGCCGCGTTCCCGGCAGCCCTCTTTACTAACCTAACGTAAGTAGGATGAAATAAAAGGAATTTGTTAATTTCTGCATTGTTACGGAGCAAACTGGTGTTTGTCCGCTGTGTTGGCATCTTGGTGCCGGTTGATTGCCAAAAAAGACGCCACCTGCTAACGCAGCTTTTTTGGTTCGTTTTGCAGGGCAGCAATTTGTTGATTTTCGACTTTTGAATTATTTACCGAAAAAGAAGTGAATTCTGCAAAGAGAGAATTTCGAATATCGTTTTTTCTACACTAGTAGCACTGGACAAATACATAGCTGAAAATACAATCTTTTATGGTTTAGCTTACCAGCATGCATTATCTGTGAAGAGTAAATGTATACCTAAAAACCACTTTTTAGTAGCATAATTTATACCTCGCGAGATGTAAAGTATTGTTAGTGCTTTCTTAAGGTTGAAGGACATTCAGTTTAAGTTTTCTGAAAGTAATGGTTAGTGCCTGACAATGCAATGGGTAATGTCCAATCTAAAGACCAACAAAATACATTCTAACCGATGAAAATGAAAGATTAGTCCCTAAAAAGGTTGGCTTAGAATTGACAAACTCAAATTGATTCAAGTAATTTTATGCCGGATGCGAAATTCTAGTCAAAGCATATTTCACCTTCACTTCCTCTAAACGTTATTCTACTTTGCACACTTTCTATGAATTTTTTATAGACTTCACGACCATTGATGTCGCGTGTGTAGACCAAATATCATCATCGCCACTATGCACTTTTATTGGATCCGAGCAGCTTAAGGACTAATTAATTGCACACTGTAAAGCGAATCAGAGCCCCTCTGCTACAGTGTTTCGAGTCGATTCTGTCAGACGATGGCTTTATTTATTGCTATTTCGACTGGGGATTAAGTGCATTTCGTTGCAGATGAGATTGTATTCGGCCATGTGACTCGAATCGAAAATGAGAAACAGGAAAAGCGAAATCTTAACGAGTGCTAGCGTAGACATTGGCTGATGATGAAACAGCCACTCGCGTACGAATCGATACACATTATAAGAAAGTAGGGCTTGGCAGGAGAGCCGTAAAACTGCTCAGGATTAGAGGGATTATTTGAGAATTTATTACCGAAAGCATTTTGCTGAGCTGCATCAGAGATTAGGAAAAGGAATTCGATACTTTCAAATTGGGACACTGAAATTTTGTAACGCTAATGTGAGGATTATAGTGAGGTTGATTGATGAAATGATTCTAGCTTACGAGTGATGATTTTGATTCTTAATATTTGAAAGTATCATTGATTCAATTTGTAAACTCAGAGATATGTACTCCTGTTTTTTTCTACGAAAATAATTTCAAAGCACTGGAGATTAACCTTTGAATTGAGTGCTTGGATATGGCAGTGAGGAAACACATATGGGAGAAGCTGAAGCAATTATTCCACTTTAAGCATTTAAGTGTCACAATTTTTACGTTTCGAGAGTGTTGGTTTTGCACCAAAACATCGTCAAACCTTTGATATAAGAATAAATGAAGCGCTGGTATTATGCCCCGTTGTGAGGTCTAAAGACAACAAAAGATAAACAAATACAACCAGGCCATACGATCCGATTCGAACCCGCAGGCAGTAGAAGACGGCCTCCGACTTGATACCTTAACTAGCAGAGTTACTTTTGAAACAAAAATCAATTCGATTCAAAGACTCCAATTAACAATTCGCGTCAAGTCTAAATTTTGAATATTACTTCTATGAAAATGTATTCTATTCGAATCAATTGAAATACACTCTCTAAAGACACGACATCATCCCTTAGCATAATTCCCGCATGCCCTCATAAATCCACAACATAGCAACTATACTGGCTGGCGGTGAGCCGAAGGCCGTCAAGCAATTTGTTTGTTACTATCTTTAACTCTGCCTGTCACTGATTACCATTCATCGTTTCACTTATTCATTTGAAGTGAATACATGCTTAGTCCACGTATAGAATAGCATGGCTTGTAAATTTCGTCCTTGCTGCGAAATGTCGCCGAGTCAGAAGCAATTCGCAAATGCAAATATACCCTTCGCGTTGCAGCCACGAACGTTGTCGCTAGAGGGAAGGGCGGTAGCCTGTCCTGTAGCCAGTGAGCAAATGAAGTTTCTTCGGAAGTTGAAATTTGTGACTTTAATAACTGAGAGCAATTTAAAAGTTTTCAGTTGGAGAGGTTTTCGGGAAAGGAGCACTTGGTTGTAACTGAGTCTGACAGCAAGAAGAGAAAAGTGAACGCTAGAAGTGATGAATGTCTTGGGATGAGGTGCATAGTGTGGTATAATGGTCAAAGTTTAATAGTGTTACTTATTAAGAAATGAAAATGATAAAAGTGCAATTTCAGTTTTGAATTCTATGAACATGAAAAAGTAATTGAAAAGATGTATAAGGTGCGCTATATTTTTGTAACAAGACTATTGAATCGTTTGGGTTTGATGTACTTGAAGATGAGTTAATACTACGAGATATTGGCAAAGGCAACAGTCTCTTGATTCGGTTCGAGGGGCTGTGGCTTCGATTCAATCTTGAGCAGAATGTCAGGTATATATGCACATATACTTGACATTATGCACACTCAAGAGCTTTGCATTTTTCGGAGATTTTGGATGGACTTCCCAAAATATATCTGATCTCTTTAAAGAAATAGTGGAAAGAAAACCTCTAAACTAAATACCCCGACGAGCTTTAGATAAAATTTGGAAAAAGCCAGTAGTTGTTCATTGATACTTAAAACAGCAGAAACCCCTATTAAAACAACGTTAGAAGAACAAAAAAGCTTGAAATGTGCTGGTATGTGGTCATAGCTAATATAAAAATTAAAGTACGCTATCCAGCAGATAGACCCTACAGACGGTGTTTTGTTACTTAGTGTGCAATGTTTCAATTGTTACTGCCAAAGTTTCAATTGTTACTTAGTGTGCAAATTTTAATCACACCTGATAAAAAATTGACTATTATTGTGGTGTTAAATCCTATTAGTCAAATTGCTAAAGACCCTTAAGTATCTTAGTAAGTAAATAGTGTCTACCCAACCCATAATTGAGGTTTGTTAAACGATTCCGTTGATTTGAATTTTGATTAACTAGCTTGACTGGAAACACTATTGTTTCCGTACATTTTTTGTTATGTGTTGTACCATGAAGTTTATCATCTGATATTGTATAATGTGTTCAATTATAATGAGGAACTCCAGTTTTTATGCATTTAGGTACTTATGATCAATAACGGCCAAATGCTACATCAGTTATTTCAATAACCAAAAGTAAGACTTAATCTTACCCCATCGATTTCAACAGGGTTAAATTCTTCAGGACATAGTTGGCATAAATCGCTGAACGCCGTCAACTTTGATCTAATAAAGTCCAAATATTACACTTTGAAAAGGTGCAACAAAGCACTAGTATCAAACTGCGGAGCAAATAGCCATAAAACCTCTTACTGGAATCAACCATTATCAGCTGGTCAATAGGCTATATCAGTTCATCTCCTTGTGTTCTTAGGTTCTGCCTCCTTCATACAGGCTCCGAAAAAGACCCACCTAGGCACAAAAGGGCCCATTGTGATATCGCATTGCGTAGTGCACAAGAAGTATGAGCCAAGAGAATTCATTCAGCAAGGAGCTGCCATTCGCACCGGAAATGAAGAATTGTTTTTTCTTCCTCTTCGCATCTGCAGCTAAGGTAGAAGTTGTCGTAAGAGGCACTTAACCGCACTGCATACTTACCAAACAGACAGTGTCCAGTTAAGACAGCCATCTCTGCACGAAGGGACCCCTTTCCCAGATCAAGAAGTCCCCTAGTGCGGCCAATGTCAAAAGCTTTTCACAACTGTCTAGCAATTGCAAAGGAAAGTTCTTCCATCTAGGACTTAACACCGTCCTTTGAATAATTCTGCCTGATAGCCGGTTCAACTGAAACTATCAATCGGGAGACTGCAAACCACTTCAAGCAAAAGCGTACCAGCCTTTGCAAGTTAGTTGCAAGGATTGGTTTCATCCGTATCTCGAGAGTCATTTCATCTGTACGGATTGTCAAAATATTGACCGACTCTTAAAAAGTATGTGCGATAACTAAATTAGCTAAATTGGGACGCTGAATTCAGAAAAAGACAATGTCAAATCCAAGCAACTAGTACAAACGCGAGCAAACGAAGAATTCCTGGCGGAAATATAGAATCATTTCAATGGTCTTGCGTCTACCTTTTTGTAAATCGCACAGTCCCGCCCAGATCTGAGGTCCAAAGCTATTTATGTGATACAATATCTTCATTAGCAGCATTTCTTAGCGGAAAAGACAAAATAGTGTTTTGGGAGTTTTCAATCGTCCGAATTTATGCTTTGTTCCGGATGAAAAGGATTCTTACCTTCTCCCCGTAAACCTTGTAGACACCAACGATTTCAATCTTGCGAGTGCCTTTTATGGTAATGATTTGCAGCAGGTTTCCAACACCCCTAACCAAAATGGTACTTGGTTAGATCTAGTTTTCACAAATGCTTATGACAAAGTAGTGGTTAGTCCAACTAATGACGCTGAGCGTCTTTTTTGCAACAGTTTACGAGTAGGTACACCATACAGCACTGTCAGTCGAACTTTCCACTCTTGATTCCATCTACTTAAAAACTTACCATAACTCAATTGTATTTGATTTCCGTAATGCTGATTATGAAAGCATTAAATATGTTCTTGATACTACTTATTGGACGAATACTCTTTTAACGCTAGCTCTCGAGACAGACATTTCGTTGAAAAATATGTACCAAAGATATTCAATATTCTGGGTGAATGATCTGACGTGACACTATCAGTTTGGCGTTATTTCGACCGATCAACAAAACTGGCTGGACTTTAATGTCTACCGCATGATCTACATGATTGATGTAGGGATAGCGTTTCGTGAGCTCGTTGAAATTATATTCTTGATTTGGTAGGCTCAGGTTTCATATTTTGTGCACACCTCGCAACCAAGTGAATGATTCATCTTCGCCTTTTATTTTGATTTCGGCTTTCACCATTTGCGAATCAGTCTCATAGTGGTATACACCCCCCGTCCACCTACAACATAAAGGTTACGCTCACCTCTCATACACAGCAGCTCGGCTAGCGATGCGCCTATCAGCGTTGCAGTGCTTCCTTCATCGAATATTGCTTTCAACTCCACTATTCCGTTCGGTCCTCGTAGTTTTACTACACTACCTTAAGGGGTTACCTTCACTTGTAGCACAAAAAAATTGGTAATTTTCATGAATTTTTTTTAAGAAAACTACGAAATTTTTTTAAACGACTATTATATTATCTTAAAGTACATACATTGAATACCTTTCAATAATTTTTTTATTGAAAAATATTACAGTGTTAAATAACAAATGGGCGTCAAAACAATGGTATTCTAATTTTCATTTTTTGCGGTGACCAACATTGTGTCGAACTGGATCATCCGAAATAAAAAAAACCAATGAATTTAGTTAAATAACAGTATAAATTAGTGTTTGATCGAAGGATTTAAAACAATATTTATTTTTCACAAAATGGCGGACAGTCAAAGTTAATGGTTTGATTTTCACTTAAAATAAGGTCGTCTTTTGGCTATAAAACGGCCATTTTTTATCAAAAAAACAAATCGAACAATCAAGCTTTACATTTTAATATATTAAATAAGTTTGCCAAGTTTCAAAAAGATTGGCTGAGTAGTTTTCGAGTAATTTTGGTCACCGACTTCAAAAATATCATTTCGAGAAACACGCGTTTTAAGTTTCGATTTCAGTTTACACGGAGGAAACATTTTTTTTTTATTTTCCATATAATAGCTCTTCCGCTGACGATGCTGCTTCCAAAAATGCAATTTGCTGTTACCTTCTCAGCATTCTGCCTTCCCGAGTTTTCTCGGCCGCAACAATAGATAGAAACCGGAGAGAGGGTCGAGCGCGGCAGACGGCAGATTAGCCGGTTGTATAAGTAACGGTTTCTTAACAAGATCCTCGATGAAAATTGAGACAGCAATAGCACGCATTTAATTTCTCAGCTATTATTAATCGATTTCGCGAGCTCATCAATATTATCCTTTTCTTTTTGGTCAAGAACGCTTGACCTTTCCACCCACTGTGCGAACGAGTTTTTGCTACCATGTTCTTGAGCACCGTCAGTAAATGTACTTTCGTTTGCGTCACTTTGCTGTTCCGACTCAGCTATCGATTTTAATTTTTCTTTATATTCTATACGCGCTTTTAGTACATGTAAGAAGTTTTTCGTGGTGCAAAGGGATTCTTCTTTTTCAATGATAATGTCTTTGTTTTCTTTATAATTTTTTCAGTTCCTTCACTTCACATTCCAAGTTCATTACTTTCATCTCTTTTTCGAGACTTTGGTCTTATAACTGAAGAATTTCCACTTATATATCATTCACTTTCCTTAATCCCTGACTAGACACGTGTGTGTTAGTAGGAGATCGAACCGATGACGTGGAACTTTTTCATGGTGTTTCGTAGTTCACTACACTCTTCACAGTTTGCATTATTGTACAACTGGTTGAAGCGCGTCGGTATTACTCACACACTCACACTTGAAAAAAGACGCCATCGCATTCAACTCGACGAGGCTAAACGATTCGCTACGGTATGCACGTGTTTTTCTAAGTCACTTACTTTGAATATAAATCCACCAAATTGTCTTAAGTTCTTTTTAACTATGTCTGGACTTGTGAATTTGCCATACAGGACGATATGAATCTTCCCCAGCAGGTCAGATGTTGCGTGATCGAGGCTTTCCTCGAAATCTACAATCTATATATCAGAGAGATCGACTGGTCCGATTGCTTTGCAACAAAGAACGTCGAATATATAGCTTCCACCATAACCGACATCATGTGGTATGGAATGTACACTTTTATTCCGCATGCCTTCAAGAATACTAAACCAACCACCACCTCATGGTTTAGTTACGAATGCCAAGAGGCTATTCGCACTAAGGAGGCGGCATTCCGAAATTACAAGCTATCTCCGTCTGAGGAATCAAAAATCCTTTACAAGACTGCTCGCAATACCTGTACATCTACTATCAGAAGAGTTAAATTCCAGTTTGACCAAAATATCAAGCAGAAGGTCCTTGCAAGCCAGAAAGGAAGCAAAGGCTTCTGGTCGCTTGTAAAAAGGATTAAGAACAACTTCTCCAGTTCTTCCGTACCACTTCTTCTTCATGGTGGTAACGTACTTTCTGGGTCACTGGATAAAGCTAATCTTTTTGCTGAGATTTTTGCTACAAACTCTTACTTGCCACCTTCATCATTGAGTCCTCCTATTTCTCCAATGTGCGCTTTCAAGCAAGGGCCTCTATTTTTCCGCACAAGGGAGGTATTGAAAATACTCGCCAAGCTTGACGTTTCCAAATCTGCCGGTCCTGATGGTATTTCGCCCCTCGTACTAAAGTGCTGCGCCTCCGCCTTGGCTAAACCTCTGCGCAAACTATTTTACCTGTCATATTCGACTGGAATATTTCCTTCCGCATGGAAGCTTGCACACGTTCAGCCCATACCTAAAAAAGGGGAGGCCTGTGATCCCTCTAACTATCGACCTATTGCAATCGTTTCGGTTCTTTCTAAGGTATTTGAATCTCTCGTGAATTCAAAATTAATGAAATATCTTGAGTTGAACCAACTTATCAGCGACCGCCAGTATGGTTTCCGTTCTGGGCGCTCCACTGGGGACTTACTTACATTTCTCACTGAGAGATGGAACCGTTGTCTCCATAATTTTGGTGAAGCAATGGTCGTTTCTCTTGATATTTCTAAGGCCTTTGACAGAGTCTGGCACCCTGCTCTATTAGCCAAGCTTCGTGCATTTGGTCTTCACCCCGTTCTTGTCAAATGGATTGAAAGTTTCCTCGTAGATCGTTCCTTTCAAGTTGTTCTGGATGGACACAAATCCTGTGTCCACACCACCAATGCCGGGGTTCCGCAAGGTACTGTTCTTTCACCAACTCTCTTTGTTTTATTTATAAATGACCTCCTTTCCTCCACTTTCAATCCGATTCATAGTTTTGCCGATGACAGCACCATTGACTTCGCATACTCTTTTGACAGAGTAGCCGACTCTCGTGGCAATGCTACTTCTGTTAGTAGAGATCGCATGTTTGCATCGCTAAACAGGGACCTATTAAACATTATCGCTTGGGGCTCCGCGAACCGTGTTGTGTTTAATGCGTCCAAAACCCAATGCTGTCGTCTCTCGCTCAAGCCTTGCCCTCCTCCTACTAGCCACACTATTTCCGTTGATGGTGTGAGTATTTCCGAATCACCTTCGCTGAACCTATTAGGATTTAACATCTCCAGCAAACTAAGCTCGACCAGCCATATTTTTCAAATTGCGAAAAATGCCATGCAATGCTTAGGATTTCTTCAGAGAGGGAAGAAATACTTTACACCATCAGACATAGCGCACATCTACAAGACTCTCGTAAGACGAAGACTTGAGTATAACTCCCATATATGGGCTGGGGCAGGCCGCACTGCTTTAGCGGAACTAGACAAAGTCCAACGCAAAGCTTTTAAGATTATTGGCGATGAAACTATTACTTCACGTATCGAATCGCTTGAGCACCGACGTAATGTAGGTTGCCTTTCTCTTCTTTATCGCTATTATTATGGTCTTTGCTCTAATGAAATATCAAGTCTGCTTCCTTGTAGAGCACTTCCTACGCGCAACACCCGAACCTCCCAACGAGCTCACTCGCATACCCTTTCGATCAGTGCCAGTCGTACCGTCAAATTTCACGATTCTTTCTTATCTAGGTCAATACGATTATGGAACAGTCTACCATCTACTGTTTTCCCTGCCAACTATGAGCCACAATTGTTCAAGCGAATCGTACATCGCTATCTCCTGCAAATGCAACCCTTCCCTTCTTCCTTTCCTTAAATTTCCTTCCGCCAAGGCTGTGCTATAGCATAATAGGGCATCCCCTGAGCCTTGGCATCATCATAGAAAAAAAAAAAAAAAAAAAATGACCGAGAACTCGCGGTTCGAGGGTTTTCTCACGTTTTCCGGCAGTTTTTCTAGATTTCTGCGACATTTCGATTCACTGATTGATTTCACTAATTTCACTGACTTTTTGCACTTTACCACGGACTTGAGGTTCCGGTTCGAAAGACCACTTTGATAATTAGGAAAACACGTCGTTGCTGTTTCACCGTAAATTTTCGACTGAATCCTTATTCTAAAGCAAAACACACAAACAGATACACATACATAATTTTAAAATGGAAAAGACGACCTCCTGCCTTTGATCCTGTCTCCTTCTCGTTTTCTCGGTTTTCCATCGACAATCATTTTTAAACTAAAAAACATCTCTATATCTGCTTTCACTTTTCAACACAACTTTTCATTCGTGAGTTCAACCATACAATTATCTCTCAACTTTTATGTTCCAGATGAGATTTCTTCACGTTCCGTTTAAAGGAACTTCTTAAAGTTTTTCGTTCCACTTACAACTAGTTTGTCAGGTCGTTACATCATCGTTACAACATCCATTCCATCAGATTTGATCGGAATCACCACTAGCTTTAATTAATTTCGCATAGGAAACCACAAAGTGACCAAACGACGAGATATTGAAACCAAACCGCCCTTTGTCCACCAATATCGGTCTCGTTTATATGCAAGAACACGTATCCTTAATTGTATGACATCATGCATCACGTGCAGCTTATACATTAACGTATAGAGTAAACTTCAGTAAAACGATTTCGATCTAAAAGTGGAAGTTTCATACCATATATTCATTGCGGAAATAAATTTCTTCCGAAGAATATTGCGCATTTTTATGAATTCTTCTTTGCCCTTGTTGCACTATAAGGTTATAATCATAACAACTTAAATAAGCTTAAAAATTATGTCTTCATTAAATAAATCGTTGTGCATGAAACAAAAAGAACACCACTCTCCATACATTATTCCCAAACAGGAATTCGTAATTACCTTCATTCATATCAAAAGACTTCCTTTTTTTTACTATTCTCCTATCAGCTTTTCAGATAATATCGAATCACTTCGCCATTCGTGCATAAGAGAGCTCGTTTGCAGCTTATAAAAATCCTAGGTACCCAGCCAGTAGACAATGATATCATGACAAAAAAAAACATCACGGTGACACGTTTTTCAAATATGATTACCACCATTTCCCATCGCCCACCAATGCTCTCACCATAGAATAAACCGAACAGACTTGTAGCCTCAAGGAAAGGTGAAACGTTTCTTTTCAGACAAGCAAAGATCATGTTCTTTCCCTGGTGCTTTCCACCTTTTCACCCTGTCACTTCGTGCAGCTCTAATTCAACAGATGGCGAAAAATGAATATTTTCCAGATGATGGAAATTGTGTTTCTGCGACTTTCAAATGTTATTTCGGTAACATCTTCCAGATTGAACGCGACTTTCAAAGATATGATATAATACGCTTAGGAAAAAGTATTTTCCAATCCACTGATTTTTCGAAGGAAATAAAAATCCATAAACAATTCAGTAAGTCAATAAACGAATAGCGTCATGTTTTCCCGTTGTTAATATGATAAATTGCCGGATTCCGGTAAAATGATAAAGTTTTGCTATTTTCGTGACAGTTAAACATTCAAAACACGATAATCTGTGTTATTTATTTAGAAAAACATGTGTCTTTTCATTCTGTAATTGATAGCTTGAGCTCGTTTGGCCTATTCTTTGCAAATTATGAAGATTTATTGAAATTTTTTGAGTCAAATTTTCAGAAAACATCTCTCGTCTCGTCTATCATCTGCAAAATAAGTAGACACATTTTTAGAATTAGTTCCATAAATCTTTTGACACCAAAGATACTTTTCAGATTTTTAGGCTGGCATCGTTCCCATTCTTTGCTTCTAATAAATTCAATGTAAAGTAAATACTGTAGACGGTAGATTCTAGCAAATGCTAAATGACTTCGATTTCCGTGATCGATAGGAAAGCATCACGACAATATTTGTTCGAAAATTCGAGCTATTTGTTTCGTGAAGTACTATTAATTTCACAAATTGTCAGCGATGCGAGTTTGAGATTCTTGCTGCCGAATTTCATTTGAAATAGCTTTTAGACGTTACAAATGAGGGTCTTGTCTTTTGGTTTGGAATATGCATTTAGCCGGGAATTTATGAGTATATTTCATCTGAATTTCACAACCTGACACAATGCCAATATGTTTGCAATTTGTTCGCGTGCAGAATGTTAGCATATTGGAGAAACTGAGCAAATAGAATAGTTAACCAAGGATTATGTACCTTCAGAATTCCAAACGTATGATATATTGGAACAACAAAATGGAAATCAAATTGCAGATATTTGTGACTACATGACATTTTGACAGTGCGCATTAGACACCTGTGAGGGGCAAGATGGAAGAGACGCTATTTAATCTCAAAGTCATACGCAACCAAATGCCTTCTCGATGTCAAGTGTAACCATCATTATTGATTTCCTGTTCGTTAACCTTGACTGAATTATGTTTTTAATTCGAACGACTTGTTGTGTGGTAATATGTTTTCTTCTGAAGCCAAACTGCTCGTTTTTGTAGATTTTTTCGGAAATAGAACACTCTACTAAGTGATTTTTAATAACTCTTTCAAATATCTTAATAAAGCCCATTAAATCTAAATTTGACGATAGTAATTACATAACGTAGTAGTTACATAATTAGTTACGACAGTAGTTACATAATTTTTCTATTGATCAAACGTACCAAAAAGTTTTACCTCCTAGGTCAAGACTACCACACTTGCTCCTTATTACAGCCAATCCATTTCGAAGGTCTTATAGCACTTTGATTTCAAGAATACATTGAAACTCAGAGGGTGGCTACAAAATTTTGGTTGCTTATCTTACAACACTTTGAAAGCTGTATCTCCTGTAACATAAATGAAAAAGGTGCTCAGCTTCAACTAAAAGGCAACCACAACTGCTTCCCGTTAGCCTACCCTAACAATCAGCCTATCTTATGAATCTCGTTTTCTGCTGATGACATCATCCAAAGTTATATAGACACAAAGATGTTGAGGGCCGTAAATCCGAATAATTTACAAAGCTTGAAAAGTTTAAACATAAGCTACTAATTTTCGTTGTCTATGTTTGCTATATGAATAGTTAGTTATACAAAAAAAAATCCTGGTGCTGGCAGCGTTCTTTTGACCAAATCATTACCAAGGTCATTACCATATGCAAATTTAATAACATCGATAACAAAGAAATAACAAAAAAAAAAATACAAACACAACCGTAGCTGGCAATCCTATAATGATTTTTCAACTAGATTCTTACTGAATTTTGCCTGCAATAAGGTCCATTTACCGCAGCTAAGCCATCAGTCGAATAGGAAGAATAACATGGTAGTATATGAATATATGCACGTACCGTAACTATTGCGACTGATAAAAGAGATAAACTTGACTTCCTCGTGGTGGCTGAGTGAAAGCTGCGGTGAAACTTGACTTTCGGAAAGAAAGGTTTTCTTCTTTTCTTCTTCAAGACTAATAGTACAGTAAAACAAGGGGTCAGATCGGCAGAGAATGGTGTTTTACAAAAGCAGTCATCCAAAACAATATGTGCTTGGGGTACGCTTCCTCGTCAGCCAAAAAATGAAGTCTACCATCTTTGGCTTTAACGCTATTTCGCGTGCAAGGCAAACTAGCAAACATTAGCCACATTCACGTTCACGCACCTACGGAGGAATCTGCTGACGATGGAAAAGCATCATATCCTCAATGCTGCCCAAGGCATGATGTGAAAAGCATTCTTGGAATTTTAACGCCGAAATAAGTCAGAAGCCGATATTCAGGCATTACGCAGGTACCCATAGTTTGCATGAAAACACTAATGACAATGAAATTCGAGTCATAGAACTAGCAGCATCGAAGAACTTAGTCGTTGCGAGTACCAGGTTTCCACGTAAAGATATCTATAAGACCACCTGGATATCACCTGATGGAGACTCTCTTTACCAGATAGACCACATGTTGACAGATCGCCGCCACTACTCAAGCCTGATGACGGTATGAACGTATCATGGTGCCAAATTATGCTCGGTCAACTATTTATCAACTATTATTAGAAGTCGCCCTTGAAAAGCTCGATGGAGGGAAAGTGAGTCCTGGCGCCAGAATGCCAGGCATAGATGAGAAGTGGACACGCCTTAAGAATACTGTCATTAGTACTGCTGACGCCATTTTTGGCAGTAGTCGCAAAGATCGGAGCGACTGGATTGATGAAGAATATAAACTAGCTACCGAACGTAAGAATTTGCATACCGGGTAACGCACCAATCTTATAGAGCGCGGGCACGTAAGGAGGAATATAAAGAGCTCACAAGAACAGAGACGCCAGACAGAAGAAAGCAGTCTGGAAGAAGAACCTGATCTGTGAAATAGAAAGATATAGAGAGCAAGGTCTACACCAGGCATGGAAGCTCTACCGAATAGTTCGAAACAAAACGCAGTACACACCACGCTTCAAGAACACTAAGAACAAAGAGAGTAATCTGATCACCAATCCTGAAAGCATTCTCGAGCGATGAGAAGTGCAATTTAGTGACTTGCTAAACGATCAGCTCAACGAAGAATTGGAGGCTCCACCAATGCAAGAAGAAGATCTATTGCTGCCGCCACCGAGCATAGAAGAGGTACAAAGAGCCATAAGTCGCCTGAAATTTAACAAAGCCCCTGGAGCCGACGGCATACCAGTTGAGCTGATTAAATATAGAGGACCCACGTTACACCAAGTTATTCTTAAAATTATAATTTGCGCATGGGAACATAAAAAGATGCCAGAAGACTGGCGCAATTGTATGATATGCCACATACCTGTACATAAGAAAGGCAATGTAACAACGTGCAGCAACTATAGGGGTACAACATTGTTGAGTACTTCCTATAAGATACTCTCCTCTATCCTGCAAGAGCGGATAGCCCCATATCCTGAAGCCATCACTGGACAGTATCAATTCATCATCTTCATCCCATGGCTTCATCGGCATCCGAAATAAACTGACCCGAATATGTAGGCTGGTACTATCCAGACCGTTCAACATCATCAATGGGCTCTGAAAAAGGATGGTCTTGTCTGCCTCCTCTTGAACCTGGCGTTGAAGAAAGCAATCCGAGAGTCTGGCACGTCAACCAGAAGGACTATCATCACCAATGTCGCAGTCTATACGGACTTTAGTAAGGCTTTCGACCGGGTTGACCATCAAACTCTAATATACAAGCTTCGCAACTTTGGTATATCAGGGTCTCTTCTTGATTGGCTCCAGTCTTATCTTCGCGATCGAACTCAGCTTGTTAAATTCCAGGGCCACTTATCTAAAAGAGTTTTCGCATCTTCTGGAGTACCGCAAGGCAGTAATCTAAATCCCCTGCTTTTTAACATCTTCATTTCTGATCTTTCTGAGACATTGCTTGGTATACCCCATCTCTTTTATGCAGACGACTTAAAAATTTACCACAGCGTAAACACGGAATCTGAAGCAATTCTTCTACAATCCAAGCTTCAATCTCTCGAACAGTGGTGCAATGAGAATAATTTGAATCTTAACATTAACAAGTGCCATGTAATAAGCTTTTCCCGTAAGAATACGATCAAAAAGTATTCTTATTGCCTCAACAACACCATATTGAATAGGGTTGATCATATTATAGATCTCGGGGTAGTATTGGACAACAAGATGCGGTTCAATCTCCACTATGACAAAATCCTTGCCAGGGCTAATAAACAGCTCGGATTCATTAAGAGACATGCTAAAGAGTTCAAGAATATATGGGTTACCAAGTCATTATATATCACTCTGGTGCGTCTTCTATTGGAGTATGCCTGCATAATATGGAACCCAGTTTTTGAGCTACATAGTGAGATAGTAGTATCTGTTCAGAAACAGTTTTTACTTTTCGCTTTGAGAGACCTCTATGATCCAAAAGACTTCCAACATCTTCCTTCTTACAAAACCAGACTGAGCCTACTTAATTTAATGCCTCTCTCTTCTAGAAGAACACTGTTAAGTGCATGCCTAACCTTTGATATTATAAGTGGTGCAGTCAATGTTGAAGCTCTCTCCAACAAAATTATTTTCAATCACCAACCAACACGCACTAGGTATGCAGCTCTGCTCAAGGAGTTCAATCACCACACTAACTATGCATATAACGAGCCCATAAATAGGTGCTGTAGAATTTTCAACTCTATAAGCAGCAGCTACGCTTCGGGGATCTCTAAACACACTTTTAGAACAAACTTATTAAAGACCCTATCAACACCTAATCCCACTTAATTTGCCCATCAATTTAGCTAAAATCAAAATAAAATATATTAAAGTAAAGTAAAGTAACTAAAATAAAAAGTTGTGATGTATTTTGTTTTCTAATGTGTTGGAAAAAAAATATGTATGTTATTGTTATGTTGTTATATTGAATTGTTAATGTATGTTGCCTTGTTTGGTAAATAAATTAAATTAATTTACAAATCCAGCCAGATATATATATATATATATATATATATATATATATATATATATATATATATATATATATATATATATATATATATATATATATATATATATATATATCAGCAAAATGATCAAGGGAGATAATCTCTGTAGTGGCCGATCCGATTGAGCTGCAACTTTCGGAGGACATAGATGTATATAGTCGGTAAGTTCATGATTTGCTAGAATTCAGATATTTTTAACCTTTTGGTGGCGGCGGGCATTTTGGTGAATTTTCAGGTACTCCTATATTTCCAAGCAGTTTAAATTTTTGTTAAAAAAATTATTGGGAATAAAAACCTATTTGAAGCTTGTCTATGATAAAGAAGTGGAAATTTTGAGCCTTGTGTAGGCGCAGAGTGCCTAAAAGTAGGCAAGAACCTTTTTTCAAATTTTGATTTGTCGTAACGTGTAAGAAAAACAATGGATCATCGTGAAATTTGCAGAGCGTATTTATGTAAGCTAAAATTTAACACGCATGGACTTTGAAGATTGTGCGAGCAACTCTGTAGCTAAAGTAGGCTCCTGAAAAAAATCCTTCAAATCATCGAACCTCCTGAACAATTTTTAATTTTTGAAAATAAATTCAAATAATTGATAAATTTTGACTTTTGTCCATCAAGTCAAATAAAAGCTTTCAAAATTCCGCGGTAAACAAGAACGGCAACCCATGATCAAAATACCTCTAATTTCAGCACTCAAAACTTCTGTTCACGGGAACTGACGATCGGATAATGCGATCAATATGAAATTTACAGCACATATTGGAAATAGCTAGGACCAGCTCTGATAGAAGTGATTTTGAAATACGGGCAACACTGTGGCAGTGGTGTTATTTTGAAAAATCACCGAGAAAAAAAACTGGTTTTTGGCCTATGGCTTCCGATTTAGCCACCAGATTTTGGCAAAATTCATGCAGTAGGTGAACCTTACTCTAAGACAGATTACATAGAAATTTTGTTGAAAAATTAGTATAGGGTTGCCAGCTATGGCAATATTTGACACCTAAATATTTTAAATTTGCTCAGGAAAATAAAGATTTGTTCCCTATAACTTCCGATGCAGTAACGAAATCAAAACGAAATTCATGTGATAAGTGGATCTTGCTGCATTTCTAATTTTGTAGAAATTTCGTTGAAAAATCATGAAAGGGTTGCTAGCTATGATGAATTTCGTAATTTATTGACATATCTTTATCGAGCGATGTTGTCATAAAATTTCCAAATGGGAATGATTCTGCAATGCCAGTTAACAACAAATATTTAGGTTTCGAAAATTTGAAAAGTTTTGCGGATGGTTACCATACAATTCTATTCACTCCTATAACATACAGCGCAGCCATTCAATCGAAAGAAAATTCACAGGGTGGATTTAAATCAACGTGAAGCAACTATGGTGCTAGCACATGATTGCCAGCACCGGACAATTTCGTAAATATTGCACCAACATATGGTTCCATTTTGTTTTCATAAGCAAAGCATTTAGAATAAAATAAGCAACCGATATTTAAATTTTCCGAGTTTTGGAAATTTTTCGGATGGCAGCCCTAGACATAGTTTAATCGCTGAAACTTTCGATGATATCTTTGGATGAAAACAAAATTCAAAGGATAGGTTGATTAAGCACGAGCATTTTATGGTAGATTTATTGTTGCTGTGTTGGACTAATGTTGCCAGCACTGAACATTTTTATCATTTGTTTTATGAGAAATGCTGTCAGAAAATGATATTTGTTCCTTTGAGTAAGAAATGGTTGATATGATACTACAAAGTAGTGTATTACGTCTTCACTCATTTTTAAGTCCCTCAAAGATAATTTCTTCGATAATCAGTTTTTTTGGCGGTTCTGATTCGCTAGACTTTTTTTTATTTATCATTGTTTCAACACACTTTTTCGAGACATTAGATTACACGGTAACCACAGAGGGTTGGAACTATGATTTCAATCATTTATGCATTCATTCTCGCACGATCCTCAATTGAGTGACAAATTAATACTATTCATAAATCATATCAGCTCAAAGCTTCCCGAAAACATCTTTCATACTAATCAAAACTATGGTCCCACATTCAATACTGGTATTTCCATCACATTGCCGAAATCAATTTATCTTCAATTCAGCCAAGAAAATATTTTCGATTCGAAAACACATAACGTCAATCATCCTATAAATTCACCAATGTCATTTCCAGCTCGTCCCACGCGACTACTCCGAATCCACTTTTATCTTCGTTCACTCGACTGGTCACATTCTTTCGTTATTAATTCGGCAGTTGAGTGAGTCCCATGCCTGGAATCAGCAGCACATGTGAAAACTTTAATACCTGCGGCAAACCTGACGTTCCAGGACAAATTCGAAATCGGAGAAAAATTGCCAAATCTCGCCAGCTGCGATGGCGGTTGTTATTTCTTTGAAAAATCGCATTCGTTTCGTTTCCTGCAAAGCTAGTTGCATTTGTTGGATGGATCAGTTCAGCATCTGTAAGAAATATGAAGGAAATGAATTAACTTTCGCGTATGACCAGCAGTTGAGGTAGTTGTTGACGGTCTTTGCGTGGTGGCTTCTAATTGAAAAATTTTATATCACTGGCACTCAGGATAAAAATGGGGTACGTAGCCCAAGGACAAATAGAGTTTGTGCTGTGCTTCCTGTGAAAGATAAAAAATGGTTTGTACAATGTACATAAATGGTCCAATTGCAAACTGAAATAAATTGTTATTTAAACTGCAAACAAATATGCAAAAGTAAACTTCAACTTTTTGGTGGTGAAGAGGACACAAAACCATCTGCTACTGTTGTTGGAAAAGCACAGGGTGGGCCAAATACAAGTTTATTTTTCAAAATGCAATAGAATGAACAAAGTTTAATTTTTTTCCATGTATTATGGCTTTATTAGTAAGAGTAAACATTCTTATTAATGATGGAAAACAATTTCGTTCAAGTGGCGGCTGCCTCATCTGGCTTCGCAGTAGCGCATTCTGTCACTCTAATTCGTCGTCGTCGTCATAACACTACAGCCCCTCTCGGGTCTTGGCTTCTCGCAGGTGACGCCTCCAGTTGTCTCGGTCCAATGACCGCGTCCTCCAATTTCGAAAACCAAGCAGCTTTGCGCAGTCTTCGTTGACAGAGTCAGACCAGCGTTTTCTGGGTTTTCCCACTGGTCTTCGACCCTCGGCCCTTCCGGCGAATACCCTCTTAGGTAATCGATGCCCGTCCATTCGTTGCACTTAACCAGCCCATTGCAGCTTCCGTAGTTTGATTATTGTAGCAACCTCTGGCTCATCAAAAACCTCGTACAACTCGTGGTTGTACCTTATCCGCCATTGGCCGCACTCGTGTTTAGCTCCAATTATACGCCTGAGGACCCGTCTCTCGAAGGCGTTCAACATATTTGCGGATGCTTGGGTAAGGGTCCAAGTTTCACATCCGTAGCACAACACAGGTCTGATTATTGATTTGCAGACTTGGGGCTTCGTCTTCCTGTGTATGCAGCTGGTTTTCAGTAGGGCCAGAACGGAGTAGAAAGTTTTATTAGCGAGCTGTATTCTCCGTTTATTTTCATCAGTTTCTCTGCCTTTCGTTGCCAATTTCGAGCCTAAATATATAAAATCGTCCACATTCTCTAGATTATATTCGTCCAGAATTATATTTCGTCTAATGGAGGTCTTCTTTCTTGTTTGCGTCATGTTTTTTGTTTTCGTCTTCAGGCCTACTTCTTTGGCTTCCTGGTCAAGTTTCAACAGGCGTTCTTTGGCGGATGTGAAGGAACATGACAAGATGTTAATGTCATCCGCGTAGGCCACTAATTGGTTCGACTTATACAGAAGCGTACCCCCTGTGTCGACAGGAATCTTCCTTATCACGTACTCAAGTGCTAGGTTGAACAGCAGAGGGGCCAACCCATTGCCTTGCTTTAGTCTGACGTTTGTGTCAAAGGCGTCAGTGAGACTGTTATTGATTCTGACTTGTGATGCTGTCGACGTCATCGTCATTTTGATCAGCC
Source organism: Nemotelus pantherinus (assembly GCA_963978885.1). NCBI lineage: Eukaryota > Metazoa > Arthropoda > Insecta > Diptera > Stratiomyidae > Nemotelus > Nemotelus pantherinus. Next base: position 40,814,741 of record OZ022264.1, read on the forward strand.
GGCCTAGTTTTGCCGGGATGCCGAAGTATAGCATTACTTTGTACAGTATGTTTTGGTCAATACTGTCATATGTTTGTTTAAAGTCCACGAAAATCTGGTGGACGTCGATGTTAAATTCCCAGCATTTGTCGAGCACTTGTTTGACTGTGATGCGCTGATCCGTAGTTGATCGACCAGACTTAAAGCCTCCTTGGTACTCCCCAAAGACATTTTCAGCGTATACATTTATTTTATTTTTAATATTTTCGTCAGTATCTTATAGGACGTACAAAGTAGCGATATGCCTCTGTAGTTTTCGCACCGAAGTTTGTCTCCGTTTTTATGGATAGGGCATATGATAGATTTGCACCACTCCTGCGGTATTTTTTCTTGACCCCAGATGTGCTGGACCAATTTGTGGATGGCTTTTATAGGGCAGCTTCCACCGTATTTGATTAGCTCAACCGGAATCTCGTCAATGCACGGCGCTTTATTGTTTTTCTGGCTTTTTATGGCAGCACTAACTTCTTTCAGCGTTGGGAGTGCGATCGGGACTTCGTCAGAGACGTCTATCGGCTCTGATATTATTGAGCGACGTGCAGGATTAAGGAGTTCTTTGAAATAGCAGGTCAACCTCTCCTTAGTCTGGCTACCTTCGGCGATTATATTGCCGATTTCGCCTTTACAGAGTGTTGTCTTGGCCTGGTACCCGCGTCTTAAACATTTCACTACCTTGTCAGCTTGCCTAGTTTTATTGCTCGCCAGATTTTCGGCAATGCTCTTTAATTGCTCGTCATAATATTTTCGTTTCTTACATCTAATGATCTTATTTGCTACTCGTCGGAAGTTTTCATATTTTTCTCTCTTCGTCCTGGTATTCCTTTCAAGGAACTGTTTATATGCCTGATTTTTCTTGTTCAGCGCATCCTGGCATTCGTTGTCAAACCAGTTGTTTCTTTTGTGCCGAGCTTCATACCCAACCACTTGTTCTGCAGCGACTTTGATTGCTGTCTTCATCTCCATCCAGACCTCGTCAACCGGCCTCACTGTGTTATTTTGTAGGATGGGGGTTAGCTTAGTCTCAAGAGTTTTTGAGAAGCTTTCTGCTACTGACGCCGTTCGGAGCTTTCCGATGTCAAACTTACGCAGAGGACTGGTCTTCGTCACGTACGTCTTTGACATGCGCCATCGATATTTGGATTTGACCAAATAGTGGTCCGAGTCACAATTTGCTCCTCGAAACGTCGGAACGTCAAGTATGCTGGAAGCCCATCTCCGCTGAATAAGGACATGGTCAATTTGGTTAAAGGTATTGCCATCTGGTGATGCCCATGTTCTTTTGTGGATGCGTCGATGTGGGGAGCATGTCGAACTGATGACTATATCCCTACTACATGCAAAGTCAATCAGGCGTTGGCCGTTGTCGTTAGTTGCATCGTGGAGACTGTGCCCTCCAGTTGTTCCCTGATGTACCTTTTCATTCCCGACTTTAGCATTGAAGTCGCCTAGTATTATTTTGACTTCGTTTGAGGGCAATGAGTCGAATAGCCTTTCCAAGTGGTTATATAATGCGTCTTTTGTTTCTTCGTCTTTTTCTTCTGTGGGGGCGTGAACGTTTATCAGCCATATTTGAAAGAATTTTGCTTTGATGCGAATCGCACACAATCGTTCGCTTGCTAAGTCCATAACGTGTGGCTTGAACTCCCTATCCACAATGCATGTTTCGTTTGCCGGGTCGTTTCCGTTGGTCCAATCCTATCCGAGGCATCTCTGTGAGTTCCGGAACGGTTTAAAATTTTTGTGGAGGACGGATTGTCGGTCCATCGCTCCAAGCCCCAAGCCTGGAGGACCGGACTATCTACTACTTAGTTTCTTTCCCTTCCACCGGGGGTTTAATATCGTTAAGTTATTGTTACCCGATCTCTGGTCAAGATTAACTGCACCGCCGCGGGAAAGCAAGTAGATAGGACGAAGAGGAGAGGTGAGAGGAGTCATTTCAAACAGATCGACCATTTACTTGCACGTCACTCTCCGCACGTTCGGGTACTCTCTACTCACTCTAATTACTTGGATGATATTACTCACTCTAATTACTTGGATGATATTACTTGGATTACTTATGTGATATTGGCCTTAAGTGCTTGAATCATTTCTGGATTGTTAGCATAACATTGTTCCTCCACGGTTTCCTACAAAAAAAGGCCAAATGGGTGAAATCGCAGCTCCGAGACAGCCAATCAACATTGCCAAGACGACTGATAACACGATTTGGGAATTTGGTGCGTAAAATATCGATTGTGGCATGGGCTGTGTACCATGGCGCGCCATCTTGCATAAACCAAAGATCATCCAAATCCATGTCTTCAATTGCAGTAAAAAAAAAGTTCACCGTTGACCGAAACGTTGATCCCAGCCTCATTTTCGAAGAAAAATCGCCCAATGATACCACCACTCCACAATCCACACCGAACTGTTACTCTCTGTGGATGCGTTGGCTGCTCGATAATAACGTGCGGATTTTTCGAGCCCCAGTGGCGACTATTTTGTTTGTTAACGTAGCCGCCGAGATGAAAATGCGCCTCGTTAGAAAAGATGATTTTTCGCCCAAAATCGTTGTCTAATTCAAGCTCCTCTAAGGTCCAAATTGCGAAGCGGATGGTCGTGTGCCTTCAATTGCTGAGTCAATTGGACCTTGTAAGTGAATAATCCGAGATCTTTGTGCAGAATTCTCCTCAGGCTAGTGCGTGAAATGTTGAGCTGTTGAGATTGACGGCGAGTTGATGTTCGTGGAGTCAGTCTCACACTCTTGGCTACAGCAGCCAGATTCTCGTCTGTTCGCACCGAATGACGATGGAGGCCATGAGTGTTGCCATGAGTATGCCAGTCCCACGAACTTTTTGCACAAACTTGCGTACAGCAGGAGCGGTGGGTGCTTCATTTCGGCCAAAACTAATTTTCGAAAAACGCACTGTTTGGGCTATACAGCACTCACTTTGGAAATAAGTTTTCAATATTTCCCAACGTTGTTCAAACGTAAAGCGACTCATTTAGTTCCGCGGAGGTATGATCCTGACTTTCTGTCAATATTTCGAGCGGGAAACAGCTTTCAGTGTCAAAATAACCAATAATTTAAAAAGAAACCACTGTTTGGCCCACCCTGTACATTCAATCCATCGTTTGGTATCAGCTCCACAAAAACTTTTTTGCCATCCTCCACTTCTAAACGGAAAACTCAAAAATATCTATTCCATATAAAATTTAAACAGTTCTCATTCTCACCTGGTTGACGTGCGAGAAATGACGAATGGTGTTTGGTTCTCTGTTGAATTGCTTCATAACACTATGATTTATTACCAGACAAACATAAGAAAAGTTTTCTATATTTCTAGTTGGTGCGGCGCTGGCCAAACTCCAACGGGATGCTCTGTCACACACGATGACGACAGCCCAGCGAATGTGATGTCCTCTTGGCTCTGTTGCTGGTGGTGATACTGTCATTGTTGATAGCAATGATGGTAATGATGACGATGATGATGATGTTGTAAATGCGGTAGAGTATCCTACACACAGGCAAACTTCTACAACAACAAGTGAAAATAGCGGGCAAGTTGGAAAAACTTGAAATTTATGACACGATAGCGACATCAGTGTCGTCATAAATCTTCCCGATGAGGCGGAAAAAGTGAGAACAAGTGTCACTCTGGGATGGACAATGTACTACTCATGTAGTGTATCATGCTTTTTATAGCTTAGACACGACGTGTGGAACGCGAGCGTATCTGTTGAAGCGACAAAAGAAAAACCTACAGTTGGAAAATAATGATGTTATTTGAAATTTAGTGAAAATGTTCGTTGGCATATTAAGTCAGTTTCTAAACGCACCGAAAAAGGTTAAACGGAAAATCGTGGGTGCGACTCAAGTGGATGGTGAAAATTGTGAAAATGTGAAAAGTGCGAGTGAAACGAGTCAGTATGAGCAAGTGCTGAAGTTAGACCATGCAGCGTGCAATAGTTCGGCACTTTTTGTGATTTATTTCCTGATCGGTGCTGGGTTTTTGTATATGGGCACGTTGACCATCCTTTTTTATAATTATTGCAATGATAGTGCACGGTACAGTGCTTTGGATGGATCGAGCGTTTTTAGAAGTAACCTGAGAAGTAGTGAGTTTAGGAGTGAAGTAGAAGCTATTGTCAACGAGCTCATTAAACATAAGCATATTCAGACTGATAGTTACATTAGATATCAAAGGTGAGTATTTTATATGCATGATACGTCTGTGTTATTTTATTATCATTAATATTTTTTTCATAATTATGGACATTGATTAAAATGTTGACCATGATTATAGTAAATATATGCGAAACATTAGACTCATATACCTATGAGGATATCATAGTTATCCACTATGCATGCCCTACTTTCCATATAGGAAGATTTAATGTTAATAGAAAATTTCGAACTCCAATTAAAAAAGCATTTAAGCGGTTGTACTTTGAATAACTAAAACCATTAAAAATATTCCACTATATATTGTCTGTTGTCATTTGTTCTAAAGAAGTGTATAAGCTATAAGTAGCTTTGTGATTGCAAAACTAGAAAAACTATTGCGTTTTTTGCCGTAGATGGATTTCTCAGCAGTAAATTGGTCAGCAGTTGTAAAAAGAGAAGATTTGCGTACTTTTAACTTTAACAATCGACTGAGAATACGCTAGAAAATAAAGTTGTTAGCTCCTTTAAAGTGATATTCATAGTAAACTATGCTCTAATCGGCAAACAATTTTTTCAACCTCACAGACAGAAGCAAAAACGTGGTTCTTACATATTTGTGTTGAGAAAACCTAAGGGGTCTAAGGATTAAGCTGTTAGACTTTCAACTTGAAAACCTAGTTGAATTCAGAATACTTGTGCTTCGAGTATCTTACCATTCAGAAAGTATTCTCTTTGGTTCAATTTTATTTTTGATGTCTGTTGCAATTCTTTTGGTGAGTTTTTTCGACTCAATTGTATCATTGATTCTGTTTGTGATCATTCTCAAACACACTTTTTTGTGCTATACATTCCATGCGCCAAAATTCACAAAGTCATCTTATTCTGCCTCTAAAGCTATACCCTTCCTATAAGTAATGAGAATGACAATGAAAACGTTTGATTTTGAGCATAATGTCTTTTTATTTTCCATCATCACCCACTGACCTTCAGGAATTCCGTAGTTTGCGTTCTGACGCTAAAAAAGCGCTCAAGCAGGCTATGCGCGATTACTTTTTGAACATCGAGGCTTCAGCCTGTTCTAATCAATCCAAATCCTTTTGGCACTACATCCGTTCCCTTAAATCCAACTCTTCAGTTCATGATTCTATGTCTCTTGATGATGTTACTGCTTCCACTCCTCAGGCTATTTTTGATTTGTTTGCTGCCTTTTTTTCCTCCTCCTTTAAAAACAACCCACTGAATACCTCGGTAGGGAAACTATGGTAGGCAGGGGGTAATGAGTACAATGGGTCCTTTGGCCTGAGTGCTTAGAGGCGCCAATGCGCCTCTCCCCCAACTCACACACACACACACACACCTCGGTAGCTCCCACTGTCTCCCGTACCTCTCCTGAATTAACTATGTTTATTACCAATCCTTTGGAAGTTGAAATCCTTTGATGGTATTGCTAATATCCTTGTTAAATCCCTCTCATCCTCGCTCTGTATTCCTTCAGCTATCCTTTTCAACATTATCCTTACATCTGGTGTATTCCCTTCTTTATGGAAATCCGCCAATATTTTCCCAATCTTCAAATGTGGTGATCCTTCCGTTGTTTTCAATTATCGTCCTATATCGCTCCTCTGCTGTTTCAGTAAAATCCTTGAACGTCTTGTCTACAATAGAATTTATCCGTCTCTACAGCCCTTACTTGCTCCTGAGCAGCATGGTTTCATCAAGTGTCGCTCTACATCGACCAACCTTATGGACTTCACTAATTTTGTAGCCTCTGCCTTCGATTGTCAACGTCAAGTTGATGTAATTTACACAGACTTTTCGAAGGCTTTTGATTCTGTGAACCATAACCTGCTGCTCCTTAAACTTAATGGTTTTGGTGTTTTTGGTCCCCTTCTCTCCTGGTTTTCCTCTTATCTTCATAGTCGTCCTTGCAGAGTTACTTTTAATGGTTCCATTTCCTTTCCTATATTTCCCACATCCGGAGTTCCTCAAGGTTCTATTCTCGGTCCCTTACTTTTTATCTTGTCTGTCAATGACCTTCCTTCTGTTATCAATTCTCTCTGTCTTTTATATGCAGATGACTTAAAATTATACAAAGCAATCAAGCCTGCGAACGATTTTCACCAGTTGTAAGCTGACTTGTTTGCTCTTAATCTTTGGTGTCCAGACAACTTCTTGCCACTGCACATTTTGAAGTGCCATCAGATGTCTTTTGCATACAAAAATACTCCAAATGTTTTCTCTTATTCTTGGTCTGGTATTTCCCTGTCAGTTGTCCAGCATTTTAGAGACCTGGGTGTGGTGTTTGACTCAAAGTTAAGATTTGATGTTCATGTCATGAATATGACGTCCAGGGCCTCTAGGATTGCTGGATTTGTCTTGCGTTCTTCGTATATTGTCTCCTTAGTACGCAGTATTCTAGAGTACGCGTGCCAAATCTGGTCTCCGCGCTTTCAGTATTTATCTGGCGCCATTGAATCTATTCAGCGCAGGTTCACTCGCTCGCTTCTTTTTAAATTCAATATCCCCTATTGTACCTACTCCTCTCGTCTTTCCCTCCTTCGTATGTCCTCGTCGCAATCTTGGAGATTGCTCCTCGATGAGTGTTTTCTCTTTAAACTTTGCCAAGGAATTTTTTTGTCAGATCTTTGTCAGATAACCAGACGTGAATCTAGTCGTCCAAGTCGTTCTTCTGAGGTTTTCTTTGTTCCGTTTGCACGTACGGAAGTCTATTTCCATTCGCCTTTGCTGCTTCTACCCAGAACGCACAATGCTCTTAAGCTTGGTCCTCTCCCGCAATCTTTTTTACAATTCAAGCATGTATTGAAAATGTTACCTTGAATTGATATTTACCTTAGGCCTAATTTTAGTTTTCAAATTATGCAATTATTTTTCTTATTTCTTTTCCTTTTTTTATGTTTCATTCTTTTATTTTTGCTTTCTTGACGCTGTAATTGGAATTGTATCTGTAGCGCAAGGAATTAATAAATAAATAAATAAATAAATAGTATCCTTTCAACTCAATATACTTTGCCCAATGATACTCATATTTTTCAATACCGTTAGTAAAGTACAATGTCTTCTGTCCTGCAAAGTATGCCTTTGTCTGAGCAATCATGTCCATATTTGACGTGAATTTGTTTTTCCGGAAAGCAAGTTTTTCAAATTTGGGAACAAAAAACTGTTCCTGGGGGCTAGGTTAGCTTAGGTTAGATAAGGTTAGGTAACGTTAGGTTAGGTAAGTTTAGGTTAGTTAAGGTAGTAAAGAGGGTTGCTGGGTACGCAGCTATCACTAGGCCGCCAGTTTGGGTTCATTTGCCGCCCTCCGCTGACTTGTTAGAGCTGCCAAGTGACCGACTCGTCAAACTGTATAAGCTGACTCAACGTGACGGTCTAGCCACCTCTGCTAACTCTTGAAAGTGGTAAGAAGCAAAAATATTGAGGTGTTTATTGCTAAAGGCCGCACAATTGCAGAGAACGTGCTCGATGGTGTCCTGTTCCATCTCGCACCTCTTGCATAAATTGCTGGATGTCGGTCCCATTTTGTTCGCATAAGGTGCGGTAAGGCAGTGCTCTGTGACCAAGCCGACCGTCGCTCTCAAGCAGTTTCTGCTGAGCTTGAGCAGTTTCCTGTTTTTGCTTAGATCAGGTGATAGCCATAATGTCCCGGCCACTCTGCAGTCCATCCTGTTTTCCCATTCGTACTTCCGTTTGGCCCAAATGGCAGCATATAGTTCGCTTGTGGTGTCAGCAATTGATCGTGGTACAGTGATGCACGAGCTATTACTAGCTCTTGAACCTTTCCTCGCCAATTCACCGCCTTTTCGTTGCCTTTGACCCCACTATGCGAACACTCTTATGCATCAATAACCTCTGAAAATTTCAACTTAAACGGTTCTGAGATAATGACATTTAAAAATCAGTAGAAAGAAGTCTCGAGGGTCCTTAAAACGAAGTCTAAACCAATGTTTTATTCAACCTGCTAAGTGCATTCATCTTATGTTCTTCCGATACAGGCAGTTGTCCTCATAATTGTGTCGATCGGCATGCTCGCACCGTGCCGAATCGCTTACAGCTTTATGTTTCACTCTATGCAACTCACATCTAAATCTGACACAACTCTGTGCTAGAGTTTAGTGAGGGACTCTGTTACGGAACTCTCCGCAAAAATGATTGAGGTCATGCACTGATTGACTCGTTCTTGTACCCGTACTAAAGTGTTGGCCAAATCAACACATCAATTGATTGCTTACATACATTCACAAAAGCGTCGGCCACAGTGGACATCATCGCAAAAAGAGAGAAGGTGCTTGTGAGGCATCGCACTAAAATAGAGGGTGCGAGTGATTGACTCGTTTTGATTGCTTCACTGATATGCTACCTATCTCTAATCTCAAATAGTTTTACAAAAAGTTTCATCAAATCAAGAGTAATTTCAAGTAACTGTAACATCAGAATTCGCATTCTTGGTAAGAATGAATGAAACGATGCTGCGACCTTCGAGAGTGTACCAAATTTTGTGTATACTACTGACTCGAAATTGAACGATAAAACTGGCAGCTACAACTTCGCCCTCCGGGTCTATTGTGGCATCTTTCGAGCGGAGGTAGAGGTTGTTTTCATGCTTACGGCTGAATTCTGTGTAATCAAAGATTAAGAGTCAACATTGGTATTTTCACAACTTCCAAAGTATCTAAAAATTGCCTTACTGGTCTTTGTGCAGTGACCGAAATTGTTGTTGGGTGCTGTACATTTCATAGGAGATGTCGAGACATTTGGCAGTGCAACTGATTTGGGTATCTAGATATAGGGAAGCTCATGCGTGTAAGGGATGCTAGCGTGTAAGGTCTGGTCGAATGCAAGGTCGGACTAGGGACTACGCACCGAGCTTGGAGTTCATTTTGCACTTAATAGATTCCCTGAGTTAATCAGAGGTAAAGTGAGTCGTGTAACTAATCATTTCACACTGGCATTCACATAAGCTGTAAATTTGTGAATGAAGCTGACAAAAGTTGTCGCGGGATTATTTTACTCTTCTTACACTGAAAAAACACATGGCGCTAGACGCCATAATATTTTTTTTATTGTGATAAAATATAGCGCCATACGCCTTAGTACATGGCCAAAAATACATAGGAGCAGACGCTATGCTTATAGCCCTACACGCCATGTACTATAGTCCTCCACGCCATGTACTATAGTCCTCCACGCCATGTACTATAGTCCTCCACGTCATATACTATAGTCCTCCACACCATGTACATGGCTTGGCGGACTATATTACATGACGTAGAGGACTATAGTACATGGCGTGGCGGACTATAGTATATGACGTGGAGGACTATAGTACATGGCGTGGAGGACTATAGTACATGGCGTGGAGGACTATAGTGTATGGCGTGGAGGACTATAGTACATGGCTTGGAGGAGTATAGTACATGGCGTGGAGGGCTATTAGCATAGCGTCTGCTCCTATGTATTTTTCGCCATGTACTATGGCGTGTGGGGCTATATTTTATCACAATCCCTAAATCGACTTTGTACATGGCGCCAGAAGTCTATAAACTATGGTGTCTGGTGCTATGTGTTTTTTACAGTGCAATGGAATGCCTAATAACTATACATAATTAGATTATATATTTAAATTCATTTTGAAGTACATATAGAGTTTATCATATTTACTTTGATTGGTATTGAAGTAGGCTACATATGTATGCATATACAACTACTTTTTTCACAAGCATCTATGTGATACTCCGACGTGATTTGTAACTGAACCGACTCGATAAACGCTTCTGAAAACCACTGTGTGTGTCAGCCGACGCACCAAACCGAAGTGTCCTAGTTCTATGAAATAGAAATAGTTCTATTAAATAGTTCTATTAAATAGAAGTATATCGCATCGGAACGTCACATACATATGTTAATAAAACTTAAGTGGGCTTCAAATTTTTCAATCCTTAAACTCTCGATCCGCGTCTTTGAACGCCCAAGTCGATCCGATCCAGTGAAATTTTATGATCGGAGCGACTTATCGGAAATCAATCCACTGCGGATATACAACGCGGCTAATGAAGATGTTCAAACAATATGACAACTGAAACCATATAACATGGCTCATGGTACTATGTAATATAGCGTGTGGGGCCATAATATCTGCGCTATGTAATTATGGTGCTGGGAGCCATAAGCTCAGGGTACTATGTACATAGCATATGGGACCATAAATGCTGCGCCATGTTGCATAGGACCACGCGCTATGCAGATTCTGACATAATGGCGCTGGGAGCCATATTGCATAGCTCCGAGTACTATGTACATGGCGTATGGTACCATAAATAATGCGCTATGTTACATAGCTCTGGGCGCCAGGTAGATTTTTTTCAGTGCAGAAATAGGGGTATTTCAGGCAAATGTATGGCTGACAAACTAGCGAACCTTGCCAGTTTTCTAATGGAGATCTCAGTCAAACTAGTCATAAGGCAAACAAAAACTTTGAACATAGGCTTGAAAATCATCCTGTTCGATCGCAAGACGGTCCCCGGTCTGCATTGGGCAAATGTGGCACCAGGCTGCTGGTTATTTTAACCCGTAGTGCTCTTTGCCTGTATTGGCTGCACTATTCATCAAAGCAGTCAAATGTGTTGCAGAGTACAGTAACCAAGAGGGATTATATCCGTGACATCACAACGGACCTCTATTGTGGCTTTGTTCCAAGACAAGGCAAAAATCTTCGACTCGACCTAACCTATAGTATTTTTTTGAATTGTTTACTGCGGTAATTTTGTAGCTCGTTTGGAAAACATTTCAAGCTTCATAAGCCACAATCACTTTCATTCTCACAATAAATGCTTCCAATTTTATCAAAATTCAGTTTCGAAAGTAATTTGCAAACAAAAACATGCCAAGAATCCCATACCAGATACCAAAAACTCTAACCGGATTCAGATACGCTGCTATTCTTGTTTTGGTCGAAAAAGTACATACATATGGCGTTTCGTTTAGCTTTGGTAGCATTTTCAAATCCACCACGAAATCCAAGAAATAATTTCATCCTTTGCGACACTGCCACAAAATTCCATTTGAACGGATTCTAGTTCTTTTCAAGCTCTTCTGTTTCATGCTATCCTTAATTCGGTTCGTTTTACTTCAATGTATGTTGTTTGTAACTTCTCTTTATTTCAGCACAACGTTGCCTTATGACTTCATCGAGACGGTCCGGAACGAACGAAAGTATGCCGGAAGTCCTGGCGAGGAACGGAGACGATTACGACGTGACGCATCACTGTCGGCTACACTGCGTGGTGAGTATACTTTGAGTAACAATTGTACATAAAAAATGTGGCGAATCTGAACACAAAAAGTATGTAGCAAATACAGAGGAGAAACAATGGTTAGAAAGTAATGAATGGCTAGGAGGAAATGTAGGGCGTGCAAAAGAGTGTCATTTGACTTAATTTGAAGCAAATTGTTTGCGTTTGTTGTTTGCTGTGGTACGTGAGATTTGGACGTTAGTCCACTTTTCCTAGCCTCCGATTTCTGGATACGACTTATCGCAGAGAAGCTCTCATATATCCTATTTTGATCAGAGGAGGAACATATGTCCTGTTTGGAACACAATGACATTCTATTCAGTTATTTGAAATGTAATTCAACAATTCACAGCGGAAATTTCATTCGCTATAAATCATTGTCTTTAAGGATGACATTGTTTCCCATTCTCTCACCTACTCTCCAAAACGCAATGTTCTCTGAGATGTGCCCTTTACATCGATCTATCTTTTCAATAAACACTCTTAGCATTGAGGCTCATATGTGGCCCGTAAACCGGGCCATGCTAACAAACCAAAGACAATAAAAGGCACATGAAAGCGTCTCCAAGGACACTTCCCATTCAAATATTTACCGAATAACAACGTACAATTTCTTTTCTCGCCACAGAGCCCGAAGTCGAGTTCTTCAATCCTAAGTACCGAACCGAGCTGGAGAAGCAGGATGCGGACATACTTCGCAGGACGGGCTTGAAGGGTGCGGCGCCTGGCGGTGATGAATGGGTCTACTTGACAACGTATTGTCGAGTTCCGGTAAGTGTTCGCTTCGTATTGTTTACATGTGTATCAGCAACAATGCATGGTATCGATTGAGTTGTTTGGATTATGTGACAAATGGTATTCTGTGTGCGTTGATATATTGCTCCCTGGGCGCTCGACTTGCTCTAGAGGAAATGTTCAATGGAATGATTGCTGAACTGCAAATAAAGTTACTTGTTATAATCCACCTTTTTTCCTGTTCCATCATTCTTAAGGTACAAATTCACAAAATGTCTTTAATTAGCCTGAAAAAAATAGTCATTTCAAGTTTGAAAATGTTACTTCGGATATTGTTTGAAGTCAATTTGGCAAGCTAGAGTAAATTTTGGCAGATTTAGAAAGCACTTGCTTTCCATTATGAATTACTTGAATTTATGTCTGGAATCAAAACACGCTCACATGTGAGAATTATATTTATATATTTTTTTTAGATATATATTTTTTTTATATAATATTATATATATTTTTTTTTACAAATATCAATATTTTGAGGGTAACATACACTCTTCTTCGGTGTCTATCGGTCTTATCTTCCTCTAACTTAGGTATGTTATTTATAGTGCTTACTTTTAAAGTATGGACTTATACTAATAACCAACTAATTGTCTACTAATTACTTTATTTAAATCCATTTAACTGTCTATATTAGTTGTAAAGGTTATTGAATTGTGATCAAAGTTCCCTTCTTGTCTATAAATCAGCATAGACAATGTATATCGTCTGTAAAGCTTATCAAAGCAGAGAATAATTGATACGGAAAACTCGATCGTTTTGCGGAATAAGCCTCCAAAAGCTAAATCAATTTGGAATTGTTTTTTGTGGGATTATTAAAATTGAAAAAAAGTCTAGCGCATCAGAATCGCCAGAAAACTGAATTTCGAAGAAATTGTCTTATAGTGACCAACAAATTTGGAAATACGTTATACACTTTTTTGTTTAATCATATCAACCATTCCCTATCCAAAGCCACAAAACTCAACTATAACATAGATGATGAAAATGTTCAGTGCTGGCAACACTTTTCTAAACGAAGCAGCAATAAGTTTATCATACCAAGCTCATTTTAAATTAACTTATCCTTTGAATTTCGTTCTAATCGCAGGATTTCATCGAAAGTTTCAGCGGTTAAACGTTGTTTAAGGCTGGCATCCGAAAAATTTAAGAAATTGATTCCTTATTTTTGTTGCAAATGCTTTACATTTGAGTATGTAATTTGAAGCATCTGTTGGTCAATATTTACGAAAATGGCTAACGCTGGTTACCCTGTCTTAGCAGTAAAGCAAAATACTCGTCTATACCAAATCTGCTTCACGCTAAGCTAAACCCACCCTGTGAATTTCGTTTCGATTGAATCACTGTGCTGGAAGTTATACACGTGAAAAAAAATTTTAGGGTTACCACCCTCAACACTTTTCGAATTTTCAAAACGTTAATATTAGTTGTTAATTTTCATTGCAGGATCATTCCCATTTGCAAATCTAATGGCATAATCACTTGGTAAAGAGATTCCAAAAAATTACAAAAATGATCATACGAAATTCCTACGACATTTGGTTGAAATGAAGGTTCATTTATGATTTAATGAATGGACTGGAAGTTATAGGGAAAAAGCTTTATTTTGCTGAGCAAATTTGCAAAACGTAGGAGACAAAAATCACCATAGCTGGCAACTCTATTCTAATTTTCCTACCAAATTTTGATCAAATGTTGTCAAACATTGTGTGAATTTGGTTGAAATCTGACAGCTGAATCGGAAGTTTTAGGCCACAAAACAGTTTTCTTTCTCAGTGATTTTTGAAGATGGTACCACTGCCACAGTGTTGCCTAGTTAATACCAATATATTCTGTGAATTTCATTATGATTGGATAAGCCGGTCATCAGTTCTCGTGAACAGAAGTTTCGACTGCTGAGAATAGAGGTAATTTGGTGATGGGTTGCCGTTCTTGTGCAAACCGGAATTTCGAAAATTTCGGTTTGACATGCTGGATAACGGTTAAAATATATCAATGATATGAAGTTTTTGTCAAAAAGCCAATTTTTTTGGAGGGTCGTTGATTTGGCGGATTTTTTTCAGGAGCCTGCCGTAACTACAGGGTTACCTGCACTATCTTGAAAATCCATATGTGTTAAGTTTTGTCAACATCAACACGCTCTGATATTTTTACGATGATCTAATGTTTTTGTCAGAAGTGATGACAAATTAAAATTTGCAAAAAAAATCCTTGCCTACTTTTAGGCACTCAGCACCCACACACGGCTCAAAATTTCCAATTCTTTATCATAGAGAAGCTTAAAACATAACAAGTTTTCATTCCCAATACTTTTTTTAAATTAAAAACTACACTGCTGGGAAATATAGGAGTACTTAAAAATTCACTTAAACATCTATGTTCTCCACTATATACATCTATGTTCTCCGAAAATGTCAGCTCAATCGGTTCGGCCACTCCAGAGATAATCTCCTTTAATCCTTTTGCTGATATACATATATATATATATATATATATATATATATATATATATATATATATATATATACACTATACTATACTATACTATATATATATATATATATATATATATATATATATATATATATATATGTATATATATATATATATGTATATATATATACATATATATATATATATATATATATATATATATATATATATATATATATATATATATATATATATATATATATATATAAATATATATATACATATATATATATATATATATATATATATATATATATATATATATATATATATATATAAAGAAATATGAATTTTCGGCGATACGAGTTTAATACTGAATTTCCTTCCAAAATTCGGTAAAAATTTTATTTATATTGCAGTTGGAAATCATTTATTTTTATTTGTATCATTAATCATTAATTTTTATTAATATGTGACAAATTTTAACATACCCGACTTATATCCATCGATATAATTTACTTGTAAAGATTATTGAATTGTGATCATGGTTCCTTTCTTGTCTATAATTCAGCATAGAAAACGTATATCGTCTCTAAAGCTCGCTCGTCGCAAAAAAAACAATTCCAATTTGATTCTGCTTTCGGAGGTTTATTTCGCAAAACGATCGAGTTTACCGTATCAATTATTCTCTGCTTTGATCAGTTTTGTTGAAAATGGTCACAATGGGTAGCGGAAAGCTACTGGTGAAAATGGGTAGCGGAAGATTGATTTGAGGGCGCACAAACAAACTTCAACGAGCTGTCTGTCTGCGTACTGCTGTGTTACCAAAGTCAATAGTATTTTGACAATGTTATAATAAATCAACGCACGAACTTGTTCACTTATACCTTTGGCTAACGATCCGATAGCAGTAGTTGCATCCAAACGTACATTCAACGGTACAGTGCTGTGTGTCAAAAATGCAATTAAACGAGGAACTATTCCTAATGAAATTACGGTTGCTTTCTGTCGATTACTACTAATGACAGAATTTTTTTCAATATGATGAATGCATCATGACATTACTCATTGTCATCTGAATATAATTTGTCAAGATATGATTTGTGTTCGTCTATTTCCATTAAGCAGGATGATGCATCCATAGTTTTGAATAAATTAAGTGGAACTTAGCGAACGTTCAAGTTAGTTTTCTAGTAAAATTTATAGATAGACACTGAAGAAGAGGGCAGATTACCCTCGAAATATCGATATTTGTCACAAAATTAAAATATATCTAGCTTCGAAAGGAAAAATTGGTTTTTTTATTAAAATATTATATGTATGTATGTTTATAAGAAGAATACGAGTAGATGTATGTTTATATTATATGTGTTACACATTTTATTTCATGTACATGTATGTTCATGTACGCGAATGACGACAATCGTTTTCTCGTAAGCTTCAAGTGTGTCAAACGCATCTCTCGCGCATTGCATGGCTGACGACCCGTGTGCGGAGTGCCTTAGTTTTTGAACTATCGTCGATCAATCTGGACGAAAGTATAAAACATAGATAGAAAATCTTGTACTGCGCTGTTATAGAGTTATTCTCGAAGCAACGAAAGTCAGCTCGAACCATAATGTAAAAGATATCATAGGTTTACGGGAACTTTTAACCATGATCTACAAGTGGCGCAGTCTTTTTAAACAAAGAAGGGACTCACTTGAAGACGACCCACGACCAGGACGGTCAATCAAAGTGACCAGTTAGGAAATTGTACAATAAGTTCGAAAAAATGAGATTGGAAGATACTAGACTAAAGAAGAAATATATCAGACACAACCATTTTAAATATTCTTTACGACCATCTTAACATGACTAACGTCAGTGCCAGGTAGCTCCCGAGAATGCTCACGCCGAGCACTGGGCTGAATGCCGATTCTAGCTGGACAAAATTATTTTATGAGCTTAACAAGGGCTTAAAGATTGGAATAGCTTAAAAAAAATATACGAGATAAAAAGTATGAGTTTTAGTTCTTAAAACAGAATTTTTTATTTTCTAGTAAAATCAAGTATTATTATTACATATATTACAAAAATTCAAAATCAGAATCATTTTCCAATTCGCTCGGAGATTCATTCTCCGCTTCGCTATCATTCATATCCTCTTCCGCTGAATCCATGATCAGCTCTCTTGCATCAGGACTCAGCTCCTTCACCGGGACCTTCTGGAAAGTTCTAAGGCCTGCAATAACAGGATCGGATGAGACCAAAAGCATGTGAACTAAGTCTTTACAGGTTTTTATATATGAGGACTTTCCAGTATGCTGGACTCTGAATCGCCTGATGTCTTTATTCCTTGCCTCCTCTGAAAACTGCCCCATTGGAACAAGAGCATGTTTGATGGCTAAAGAGCCATGCAAAAGGATTTTACGTACGCTGGGAGGTATCCTGTACCAAATGTGTTGAATTTTTTTCCCTGGTTGTATTTCCGCGTCAAATTACCTGCAACAATAAGAAAGAATGAATAAGAAAAAGTGATTGCCATAATGAACAAATTGAGGAAGTTGTTTCACAAATACCTGAAGAATAGTTCCAAATCTAGATATTAGTCGCTTATTAACCACTTTAGCTGCAGCGGCTTCATCTGCATGCTTAAAAAAATCGGCGGGACAAGTTCCCGATGTTGGACGTCCCACTTCTTTGAACCACTTGTTCCACTTTTATCCCTGTAAAGTCCCAATCTCATCCTTCTCATGAGAGGTAGTCCCTCGAAGGGTGGGCTTTCTGAATTCCAATTTATAAGCTATATGCAGGATGCAATCTAGGAATTTTATTCATGCAAGTAGAGTACTGAGGCCATATTGAATTTTTTTCCGTCTTAATCGGTCGATTTTTAATATTTTCTAATGCATTCAGATCAGTAGGCTTACAGCCACACAAAAAGCATGATTGACTCGAGGTTTCGGTAAGAGCATTTATTATTTTTGTATCGAGCATCATCAAGAACATTTTAAAATAAATCTTGACATTTTTACCTATAAATAACAAAATATATTTTGAAAAGAAACTTTTAATTCTAATTATTTTTTAATGATATTTAATGATATTAATGATTTTTTTTCCCTAACTACCTCTCTTGCTGTTATAACATCAAGACTGGTAGCTACGAACATACAATAAATAATACTAATTTTAAAAAAAAATCACCATTAAAAATACTTAGCATTAAAAAGTAATTAGCATTAAATGTTTCTTTTAAGGTCTGTAAGGTATAGAGCTTTAATCGAAGGTGAGAGTCCGTGTAGGATTTAAACTGAAAATTTAAATTTTATAATTCTGACCCCAGAATATTTGTAGTATCTCAATTTATGGTTCATTATGGCCCTCCATTTTGGAATATGTTATTAATTATACCATAATAAAGAAATTCTCAAAATTTTAAGTCAATGAAATCTAATGAAAAAAAGGTGCACGTTAAAATGTGAAGAATTTTTCAGTTTCCACGAAGCAAAATCACACTCTCTTATATTCTAATGGTATGAACTTACCTTTTTCGATTGAGTGTTTTCAGTGCCTGAAACTTTTTCTTGAAAAGTATCTAAACAAGTTAGATACACACTTTTGCTCGCTATGATAACAAATTTTTTTTGTGGAATCAGGTTTACTGAAGCCTTACGAAAAATTTCCTATACCGGAAAACCTTATATTTTGAGATTTATTTTTTTACTTTTGTCCAGCTAGAATCGGGATTCAGCCCAGTGTGCGCCGCCTGGAAAAACAATAGTGCTATGAATTCTGCTGTGCATTTTTGAACCCCTGTAGTCAAGTGAAGGATGAAGTATTGAGTCGAGTCATTACTGAAAACGAAACTTGAATACATCATTATGCGCCTGAGTCCAAACCAGACCCTATGCAATGGGACAAAAATAGTCACACGACCCAAGAATTTCAAGGTGTCACAGTCTGGAAGGAAAGTCATGGCGAGCGTTTTTCTGGGACGACTGTTCTGCCCTACTAAGCGTAAAAGCGGTATCTCAATGAAAGCGAGTTTCGAGATAATTGAAGTTTTGTAAAAGTAGTAATATTGATACATTTAGTAATTTAAGGTAAAACTGAGATAAGCGACGAGGAACTGGGTTTGTTTGGAGCTGGTGGAGGATTCTCCTTACTCCACTTTTCTCGGTGAGCAGTATATGAATCATGGATACATCGGGTACTTAGAATTATAAAATTTTCTTAAGATGTTTTCCATATGTTTAAAATAAGATACCATTAAAAGGCTTAGTTCATTAGATGCGCATTGTTTTAAGCTTTCTAGTGCTATAAAAATCTGATTTTCGATATTTTTTTAGATACCGCTTTTGGGCTTAGTAGGGCAGTGTTGATGGATTTCAAAAACGTCTTCATAAACGCAGAACACTACGCTTCAATTCTAGATCGGTTGAAAGAAGCTATCAAAGAAAAAAAGTTGAGAAAAACTAACCAAAGGAGTCCTCCTTCTGCACAGCAACGCGCCGGTTGACAAGGCTCGTGTTGCGGTAGCTACCCTGCATAATATGGGCTTCGATATTCTATATACGAGTCGTCATTGACAGTAATGCGCTCGCCATGTTAAGAAGTATGCTGTACATATCATACAATGCATTTTTCCATGACTTGTATCTCCATGACTTGACAGGGATTTTTTGCCTTTTCTCGCACTAATTGGATATTGTAAGCCATTAGACTGAGATCTTTGCTCAAAATTTTCCACAAGGTTGACGGACAAATTCCAACTTCTTGCGGACGCCTGCAAATCACGATTCAAAAGTACGAAAAATCGAGTTTTTAAAGTGATAAATTTTCAAAAAAATTACCATGCCATTTGCGTTATTCCATTATTAAATAATCAATTTGTCCAATTTAAATTTTTATTTTAAATCTCAGCAATATTCAACTCGTAAGTTACACTATGTAATGTAGAAAAAAAACACTTTGCCCAAAGGTCAAATATTAATGATATCATATACATATTTTAATGCTGAAATTGCATTTTTCCGACACGTCAATTTTCAAGGGATCAGATAACCTGATTAAATAATCTGTTGTTGATGGAAAGTGCAGGTGAATTTTCTACTCATTTGAATCAGCTATTTGTGATTAATTAGTTGATACGCATTTTTGTGTATTCGCTGTGTTGAGGTTTATTCACGTGTTGCAATGAATAATTAATATGATGGTGTAATGCATTTTTCGAATCATTAAAAGGATTGGAAGTAGTGGAATTCGATACACACTGAAATAAATCGAAACAATATTACAATGCATGTACACAGTATATGCCCCTTTTTCAACAAGTGCGAAAATCAAACGAAACTGTCTTTGGTTTTACAACAACAGAAAAGTAATTTTAGTACTCTAAGCTGCGACAGTCTCCAAGCAAATCATACATTAACCATTGAATTTTTTTCTTTCCAGGGTAAAGCCATTTTCGGTTTTTGTAACTCGACAAAGGAATTCTGCCCGCCAAGTCCAGCAGGACCACCGGGACCAGTAGGCCCAAAAGGTCCTATAGGACCAACCGGACTGCCTGGTATACCTGGTAATAAAGGAAATCGAGGTGATGTTGGACTGCCAGGCCCGCCTGGATTGGACGGGCGAGAAGGTAAGCCAGGTCCACGTGGACCAAAAGGTGAACCCGGTTTTCCAGGCAATCCTGGTTTGGACGGTAGAGATGGTGTTCCAGGTGAACCTGGTTTAGATGGTGTACCTGGTCGAGCTGGTGCTGATGGCATTCCCGGAAAGGATGGTAAAGATGGGATGCCAGGAAGGGATGGACGGCATGGAGAAAATGGACGAGATGGATCTACTGGACCGAAGGGAGCCCAAGGTCCACCTGGAGATCCAGGCCCAAGAGGTATGTAGTTCCAACATTGTTTAGTTTATCAATAAAAGTCTGAAAAACCCGTAAAAAAGTAACAAAAACTCAAACATTTCCCTCACATCAAACATATACTCCTTTGTTGCAAATATTTTCCTCTCAATTGAATATCTAACTACGACAAACACATGAATCAAATTTATTCACTAGATGATTTTATCGATTTAACAAACAAAACGATTACCGGAAAATAATATTCTATTCATGTCGCAACAAGGCATTAGTGCAATCAATCGAAAATGAAACTGAATGAATTCATTTCACAAACAGTCTGACGGAATTAATAGAAATCAAAAGTTTCAATTCGATTTCTGTGGCAGACAGCGTGGCCTTAGGAAGTTTTTGCCAAACAACAATGGATTATCTGGCTAGGAAAGTTGATGCAGTCGATATGAAAAACGCTACCAGACATGAATAATAAAGTCAGTTGGGTACGGACAAATCCGAAACATCTGCTGTAGCTACTTTTCGAAGCTCATGCAAGCACGTATAGGAATTCACGCAAATAAGTAAATCCTCGCTTTTGCATTTCGAACAGGACGAATCGGAGCAACGTTAGTGTAATACTAGTCATGCACACTCGAAATGTCGAACATGATTATATGTAGAATTTTCTTTGGAGTTTGTTGTTGGCCTAACCACAAACTTCTCGACATTTCCTGAGCAGACCAAAATAGTTACCGTTTCGTAGATTTTCTTTGCTTTTCTGATGAAATAGAAAATGAAAATGTCAATTCTTGAAAAGAAGATGTGCTTGTTTGCAGGATGTCACATTTAGTGTCGATCTAATAAGAGCTTATTGTTGATGAAGTATATTCATATGTATGTAGGTAGTGAACTTTCAATAGTTAGTGAAAATATAATTTAAACACACATCGTTAGAATTATATCTAACGAAAACTTCTAAAAATAATTTGCAGAACGGAGACCACTCCTTTTTAAGAAAAACTTCAGTGACTATTAACTTAAAGTCGTTTGGAAAAAATTTAGCTTCATCTAATGTCTAAATACCCTGAAATGTACAAAATTTATATCAAAATGATATAAAAATATATTTATCTATTTAAAGATGGCAATGATACACATAAATATTGAAATTAGCTACTAATATGTCTCTTATAATGGCCCTCTAGTGCGAGTTTTGGGTTGACCTGGCTTACTTACCAAAGCATTCAGATGAAAATTTCACAATGACAATACGTAAACTCTTAATATGGTCAGTGCTAGAAGGGTACCTCTTTCGCTCAGAGCTGGGTAGAACTGAGGCTCTGACGCACGCGCGTACGTTTACCCTCCAACTTTGGCAACAACGTTGGATTGTAAGTGCTAAAGGACGCTGGACGGCTAAGCTAATTAGTCTCATTGAGCCTTGGCTTAACCGGAGCCACGGAGAGGTAAACTTTTACATTTGTCAATTCTTCACAGGGCACGGTTACTTCAGGAAATACCTGAACAGAATGGGTAAGGTGGCCACACCGTACTGCCGGTACTGTGTGACTGAGCTCGATGATGGTCTAGTGATGGGTCGCTCAGGAGCGAGTCAATCAAAAAGAGCAACTCTTTTGAAAGAGCTGTGTGAGTCAGCTCTTCAACTCTGTGCGAGTCAGCTCGTCAACTCTTTTGAAAGAGCTATGTGAGCCATCATTTAGAATAGCTCCGCACACTTCATACCCACACTTTAGTGGCAATAGCGATATTGCGGAGCCACTCAACAACCACCCGACCAAATAGAGCTTATGCATATACACACGGCAATACTTCATTAGACTACCGTGTGTAGTTGGAGCGAAATCTACGCTATTCTAACGTCGGAACACGAACATATGTATACGACTATCGTATTGCACAGTGAAAAGAGTCAGCTCCGTTGAATGAAGAATGAATGAAAGCACTGAGCCAACACTGTGCGAATGAGGAATAAAAGAGTCAACTCCGTTGAATGAAGAATGAATGAAATCACGGAGCCAGTGCGAATAGAATGTGAATGAAGAACTGTGCGAATCATGGATACTGATCGTGTGTGGTTATTGATGGCGACATTTTGTGAGCACACAGTATGCGTTTACGTGCATATATTTTGCTCTGGTTCACGAGTATTTTAGTAGCCCAATGTTGGCTATTAGGTGGTGCATTTCATAGGTAGATTTTAGAGATGATGCGTATACACTAGAACAGGTATATGGAACAGGTTCGTATCGAATATTTTCGTTCTTCAAAAAGTTTTCAGGGCAAAAGTAGCTGAAATCGGACAAAATCGGCCAATTTGGGGTTAAGGTGGTTTGGGACATAACGGGCCAAGATCTATTGCTGCGATAGAAAAATTTCGGTTTTGTAGGGGAGTAAGGGTTTTTTTCGCCATAGTATGGCAAAAACTGCCTTTACGATGCTTTCGATGATTGGAAGTGGTCGGGGAGTACAATAGTGATATTTTAAGGGCAAAAAAATTTTTGATAGGGGAAAATGGGCAAAAACATTCATTTTTCCAAAATATTTTTTTTTTACTATCATGAATTTGGGGACTTTTTTGAGTTGTTTCGGGCAAAATTTCCATATAAGTCTGGGAAAAAGCGGACTAGTTTCGAAGATACGGCAAAATGAAATCTGACGGGAAACCGTCCGGAAAAACTTTAAGTAGCAAAATAACTGCAAAATTACAACAAAAACAGAGGCAAATGGAATACGTAGAGCTTAAATTAAAGCGTTGATGCTGTTACCAGGTGAACCTCTACGTAATCTATGCTTGTGCGCATTCAAGAAGTAAAAGAGCCACTATTAGCCACCTTAGGTGTCCTGAACTAAAATCTACCAACTCCTTCTGATGAATGGAATATTATGAAAACAGCCCCTGATATATTGAGCATCTTCAATGAGGCTACTCTAGAAATAAGCAGTGAGAAAACGGTATCGATTTCTAAAATATATATTATTACATCAACAATTATAAGCTACATTTCAGAACGCTGTCTGAACGAAAATAAAACTGCTGGTGTACGCAGTTTTTTAAATGTGATCCAAAGAGAACTTTCAAACAGATTTAAATTATATAAAGAAAATATGTTTTGCCTAGAGAGCGTTCTTTTAGATCCACGATTTAAAAGACTAGCATTTCAAAATGAATCCACGTACAAACTTGCTTGCATACATCTAGTTTCGGTACCTACAGCACAAGGAACGGAAAATTCGCTATGGCGAAAATTTGATGACAAAGTCAACAGTGTAAGAAGCCAGCAAAGCTATGTAGCTGCAGGCATTAACGAAATGGATAAGTATTTACAACATGTAAATATACCCAGAACTGCTGACCCTCGCAATTGGTGGAAGGAAAAGAAAGATTTATATCCCAGAATTTGGAGATAGGGAAGCAACGATTGACTAGAGTGGCCACTTCAGTCCCCTGCGAACAAGTTTTTCAAAAAGTGGGTATGTGTTCACTGGAAAGAGATCTTATTTATCGCCAAAACGAATAACATAAGTGCTATTTTTACACAATAATTAATAATATGGAAAGATTTTCAGATATGATTATTGTTAATCCGATTGATTTTTAATTTATGGTTTATTTTTAAATTTATATTATATGCTATATTATATTTTTAAAGTAATGTTATGTTATATTAGATTTAAGCTTATTATTGTTATTAAAACAACAAAAAATAGCAATTTACTTTATACTCTTGCAACCATAAAAAAGTTGCTTGAAGTGGCTCTTTTGAGTGGCTCTTAAAGAGCGACTCTTTAAAGTGAGTAAGTTTTACGGAGCTGGCTCACTTTAAAGAGCCATTTTGCCCATCACTAGTTGCCAGTACAAGTGTGATATCAGTACGCGTGTTGCGACACTTTATAAGTGCTGCGAAATTTTATAAGTGCCGTGATACTTTATAAGTGCCGTGACACTTTATAAGTGTAAATAAACATATTTCCACATACAATTCACTACTTTTCACATACATTGTTCTTTTAGCAACATACATAAGCACACTAGTAGTGTAAGAAAAAATTATTGAATTGTCAAAACAAGAAAAAAATATATGAATGTTATATAGAATTGTATGTTAGAATTGTGCTCGTTGACAAAGCCTAGAAAACTTGAAAACTTATTTTATTGTATTGGGAAACCATCTTTATAAATATATTTGTTGTTAATAATAACTTCTGCAGTTTAAATGTTAATTATTGTGTGACAAGACAACTGTTATTGAATTCAGCTCGGGTTCTGTATGTGATGAAAATATTGAAATTCGAGCTTGGTTGAGAAATATATACATACGAGTATGTATATGTATGTATGTATCACAACGTAGCAGCCAAATGGTTTATACTGTCAATTAATAAATAGACTTTTATATGGTTTGCAGATACAACAGACTGGTTGCCGACAGACTGTATGATCTGTACCTGAAGAATTTCCCATTCTTGGCCATTCTTGGAGTGGTATTATTATTTGAAGATTAATGAGACTTTAGCCTGCAATACTCAGCAGATATTTCAGCATCGATAAGCAACTTTTGATGAGGGAATGAAGATAAACTTTGCGTTCTCAAAGCTTACTATATTGTTATTTAGTAGTTCAACTTTTCCGGGCAATTTGAACTCGTTTGCAGATACTATAATTTCGGTAGAGTGCTGAGGGGGTGTACATATTTTCTATTATGCTCTGATTTCGCAGTGTATGGTGTGTTTTGTCAGGTTAACTTTGATTAGCTGCCTCTGTTCAATGGAGAAAACGTAGCTCGCTCACAGGCACTCTAAAAAAATGCCTCCGAACATCTAAAACTTCGAAATTCGCATGTTGCAATGGATAATTTTCACCAAAAATACTAATGACTCAAAAGCTCATTTCATTCATATCTTTATAGATTGCAATAAAGTCGTCACTTTTCTGTCCAAGCTTGTTTAGCAACGTTAATTGTAAAGTATTTATGGTCCTAATGTCGTTAGTAGGTACATAATAGATACATAAATAGAGGAGGGCCGATAAGCACGGAAAAAGAGGAAGATTACCATCGAAATACCGAAATCTTTCAAGAAATTAAAATATATCTAGCTTCTAAAAGATAAATTGGTCTTTAAATTAAAATATTTTGTTTTTAAAGCTAGAAAAAGTTGGATCACATTGAAACAAGACGGGGTTCTTCCAATCTTTGCACGTTTATACACTTTGGCAAGTACTTTACGTACGTTTTTGATTTAGAATTTAATTAATTGTAATACAACAATGTATGTATTTTCAAATTTATAATATTCCCATGGTATACCGTGCATAGACACTCGTCTACGCATCAAAACATTTAATGAAACTCGAGTTCACGAATGTGCATGACTGTTTACTGTCATGCACATTCCCAGACAGAATAACATGAAACCATGTATGTTCATTGCTCGTTGATGCAATGCACATTCGTAGACAAACACAAAATTTGCTGATTTCACGGTATACCATGGGAAATAATTTTTCGATGCAAATTATGTCAGCAATTAATTAGCATAAATAGAGAATACCAAATAAAGAAGATTCATTCCATCTCCGAACTCAAAAGGCGTTTCATTGAGTTACAAACATTGGCGACCGTGACAGGACTTAGCTAAAGATGTCGGACCTCATAAATAAGCAGCAGGCTTTAGGAGATGAAATCGAACGGATGGCAAGGAACTACGCCAAGGATTCGCAGGCAAGAAAAACTCGAGACTACCTGGAGTCCAAGAGAAGTCAGTTTCTTCAGCACTGGCAGCAGTTCCACCAAAACGACCAGGACCTACAAGAAGTCATTGAAGAGCATAAGGGGAACAAGTTAAGAAGGTGGCATTCAACCTTCTGGATCAGATCGATCAGCGGTTGGCAACTTCATCAGCAGGCGAGGCTCCATCCAAAAACCCCGCAGAAACATCTAGCAAGAAGTTGTCTTTGATCAACACGCAGCAAATTCTGATGAAAACTCTCAGGCAGATTATGGCGCGGCTCAGAGATAGACTGAGTGCAGAGCAACCAGCGCAGTTTGTGGAATTGCAGCTGAAAACAATATCTAGGCATTGGGAGGCAATTCAAGAGAAGCACTTCAATATCTTAGGCTCAGATGAGGTTCCAACTGACTACGATATTGACTATTATACTAAAATGGAGGAAGAATTGGAGGATCTCCAACTAAAAATGATGGAAGCTGGGCACTTGGCTGCATCGACGCCAAATACCAACAGGTGATATGAGTCGAAAGGTTTAGGAAAGGAATGAATCCAGAAAAGAAAAGATCCAAGGTATTCATTCATTCATTCATTCATTCATTCATTCATTTATTAAATTCGTCTAATGCAGACTATACACATACAATAAAAATTAATTATTCTTATACAGAATTCGTTTAAGTGATGCTGTAGATAAATGAAAATCAAACTTATAATAAGCTTCGTTAAAGCATCTACTTATTGCAGTGACTGCTTCATGTCAACCATAATTGGTCCGATGTTGAGGGATCGACAAAAAGTTAACACGCCTGACACGTTTGTTATTGGTGTTAAAATTAAGTTCGCTTAATAAGTAGTTTGAGTCAACGGTGCCATCCAAAATTTTCGCGGCAAATAAGATTTTGGAATTTTGACGTCGAGAGTCCAAGGTATCCATTCGTAAAAGATTTAAGCGGTCTTGATAAGGAGGTAGATGTAAAGGGTCATACCACGGAAGACCGCGGAGGCAGAAACGTAAGAACCTCTTTTGAATTGACTCAATTTGGTCTATGTAGACTTTTTGATATGGTGACCATACAATACTTGCATATTCGACAATAGGTCTTACTAAGCTACAAAAGAGGGTCTTAGTTAGAAAAATGTCGTTGAATTCCTTCGAACGTCTTCTGACAAAACCTAAGGCATTGCTAGCTTTCACAACGATTGAATCGATGTGATCGTCAAATGTGAAGGATTGATTCAGCAATACTCCTAAATCGAGTACTTTCGCTGATCTATTTAAAGATGTACTCAAAAGTGAGTATTCATAGATTACAGGATTATTTTTGCGTGTGTAAGATATAATCGTACACTTGTCAGGATTAATTAGGAGATTGTTATCGGAACACCATTTGGTAAATCTGTTTAGATCCTGCTGCAAATCATTGCAATCGTTAAGGTTTCTCACAACTTTGAAAATTTTAGCGTCATCGGCATAGAGAAGAACAGAAGATGACTGTAGAATGGAACCTACGTCATTAATAAATAAGGCGAACAGTAAAGGGCCTAGATGACTACCTTGTGGAACACCAGACGTGGTTTTAATTTCAGATGACAAGGCACCGCGAAAGGATACACGTTGAGTTCGATTCGTCAAGTAAGAGTCAACCCAATTTAAAAACACGTAAGGGAATTGAAAGGAATGAAGCTTAGCTAAAAGTATAGAGTGATCAAGCTTATCAAAGGCTTTCGTCAAGTCTGTGTAGGCGCAGTCAGTTTGGAGCCCAGCTTCAATTGAGTTGGTTATTTGGTGAGAAAATTCAAGCAGGTTGGTTGTGGTTGAACGACCTTTCATGAAACCATGCTGATACGGAGCCATAATTGATTTGCAATGAAAGGCTACAACATTCGTGACTATGGCTTCAAAAAGTTTTGCGACACAGGGAAGTTTTGCAATAGGTCTATAGTTGCAAGCGTCATTACGACTCCCTTTCTTGAATATAGGAGTGACGGTGGAGTATTTCCACAAATGAGGAAAGATGCCTGTTTTTAAGGATGTATTGAAAATATAAGACAGCACAGGTAGTAGTGACGACACACAATATTTCAAGACCAAATTAGGTATGCCATCTGGGCTAGGTGTTATATTATTGTCAAGTTTATTAACAAATGTGATAATAGTGTCCTCGTCAATTTTTAAATCCTTCATCTCCAAAGAAGAAACTGTTGAGTTCGTCAAGTAGGGTGAAAAGTGTCTGGAGTTAGGAAAGTCCGTACGATAGGCTTTACGGAAAACGGAAGCAAATAAATTACTAATATCAAAGGGATCATCAAAATAAGAGTCGTCAGATTTAAATGTGAGTGGATACCCATCGTTATAAGTCTTAGAATTAACAAAATTCCAAAATCTCTTAGGTTGAGCTTGAAAATTAAATCTAAGCTGTTGCGTATGTCTATGATATGCAAATGCAACTTCATTATGATGCAGATCTCGTAATGTGGAAAAACGTTGATAGTCAGGTTCTGAGCGAGTCAGGCGAATCTTTTTCCAAGCTTTGTTTTTGGAATTTTTTAAATGGCAAAGCTGTGGAGACATCCAAGGAAAACGAACCTGGCTTTTAGTGAAGGTAGTTGGCACGCACCGTAAAAAACAGCTAAACAATCGAATGTGGAAATAGAACGTAGCTTTATCAGGATTAGGTTCCTGCAACACGGAGGACCAATCATAGTTAGCAAGCAAGTCACGTATTTGATCGACATTAGCTCGTCTAAAATTAAATTTAAGTTCAGATGTGCTCGATGATAAGTAATTACTAGACTTTGGCTCGAAAATAATGTTGAGTGCACAATGATGCGCGGTTTCGTCGATGAGAGATGATGTGAGGGGTTTCACCACAGTAGAAGAGGCATCAGTCGAAAAAATCAGGTCCAGCATTTTTCCATTTGCGTTCCGGATGCAATTGGCTTGAAACAAACCAAGTGATATAAATTCGTTTGCAATGTTGATGTCGTGTTGTCCGCCAATAGAAGTAGAGCTCGGAACTTCGAAAGTGCCGTCCGCTGAAGGGCACCAGTTTATTCTAGGTAGGTTGAAATCACCCATTAAGACGACGTCGTCGTTATTGTCCGCAAGATCGCATATGAGCTGCATAATATGTATAAGCGAAACATAAACATCATACGAAGAATTTGGTGGCGTGTAGTTGACACCGAAAAATATTTTCTTTGACGTCAGTTCGACTTGGGCACAAATAAATTCATTATTTGCATGCGGTATTTCGATTAGAGATACTTTGAATTTTTTGTGAAACGCCAGAAGAACACCACCTCCGACAGGAGCGTCAGTAAGATCTCCATGTCTATCCCGGCGGAAAATAGTATACTCCGAATTAAAAATTTCAGCATTGTGAATATTTGCACAAAGCCACGTTTCGGTGATCGCAATGACATCAAAAGCTTCAGAGTTTGACAGCTCATAGAACTTATTAAGTTTAGATCGCATTCCACTTACGTTGGTGTAAAGTGCTGAGATGAGTTCGTCCCGTTTTTTGTTGCAGCACTTGATTTACTTATTCGTTTGTTGATGAATTCATGCACAACAGAGTTCGGCGGCCAGAAATGGCTATTTGCAATGGAATCAAAGCAACAATCTGGTGCTATAATTTTAAATGATGATACACGTATTCAACAACAAAATAATTTCAGCCAATATGATGATGTCAAGTAATGACATTTTTCAATTTCAATTCTATTTCCTGTGTTTCGGTGAAATCTAAAAACCTATTCGCAATTTTTTGCATTTACACTTTGTCATTGGTCAAATAAAACCCATTTCTCTGTACCCTATGTGCAGCACACGGTTAACAAGATAGAAGAACAACGTATAGCATAAATCAACCGGAAACTTATAGAATTGTTGTGTCGAGTCGAAGACGATGTCTAGTCCTTAAAATTCGATTTACCATGCGAAAAGTTTCTTTAGCTCTCGTATTTTGAGTTCTCGTCGTCGTTGTAGTTTGAAAATTCCTCGTACGCTATCCATTCATATTCTTGTGCAATCTTGTTCTTGCTGCAAGACGTACATTTGCACAGAGTTTTCTGTCGTTTTTGCTTCGATTTTTTTTTGCTCTCATCCTTATGATGTCTTCGCTTGGGAAACTGGAGTGGTGGTCGTTTTGAAAAGCCAGTAGATACTTCTAACTCGATAACTAATAGAATTGTGAAGTTTTTCGAAATTTTCTTCGAAGGTTGCACTCGCGGCTATTGAAGATGATATTTTACGGAAAATCAAATGGTATTGTACAATTTGTTGCATTGTTAAATTGCGAATGGGATATTGAAATGGTAGCTTGATTTAATTTTGCGTTCATGTTCGATTCTAGCTTTTGGTTCTCAACGAAGCGGAATAAATATGCTTTGAAGTTTAAAATAATTGAATCTTAGCAAAGCTTTAACTTGAATACGAATAGTCGAAGAGAGGACATCAAAATAGAGAAAAACGAAATTAGAGTTGGCATTAAGTACCTGTGTTTGAAAAAAATATTTACAGAAGACATAGACCGCGACTTAGTGGAAACACAAGGGGACTCTGCTGCTCCATATTCCACCATTGCATGCTGGGCTAAGGCGGTTAAACTGGGGAAAACATCGACTGAAGATGAATACCGCGATGGACGTCCCTCACTGAAGACAACTAGATGATGTCGAATTAGCAAATCAAAGAATGACCATTAGGCATATATGATACACCTCAGAGGGGATGTCTGCCTAGTATAATCCTTTTGTACATAGTTGAACTCAAAAGGATCTCGTACGGCAGGTTTCAATGAATCATTGCCCACGAATTTCATTTGAAGAAGGTCTCTGCGCGTTGGGTGCCGAGAATGTTAACCGACGAGCAAAAGGAGAAACGAGTCGACATTACGAGGATGAGTCTCGAAAAGCCCCAGGCAGATCTGAAGAAATTTTTGTCACGTTTCCTAACCATGGACGAAATCTGGATTCACCATTTTCATTCATAAACTTAACAGTAATCGATGACCTGGAAGCGACCCTCTTCACCGATGCCGAAGAAATGCAAGATGTCGAGTTCGGCAGGGAAGTTTATGCATCAGCTTTTTGGGACGCTGAAGGAATTATTAAGGTGGAATAATTGGAAAAAGGAGCCACTATATCAGGCTCTTACTACGCAGCCCAAATAAGAAGATTGTGAGAGGCAATGAAGGAAAAAAGACGCGGCAAACTACGAGCCGGAGTTCTGTTTCATCAAGACAACGCACCGGCTCACAAGGCTGCAGTTCCGATTGCTACAAGTCAAGAAACAGTATTCGGGCTGCTTGAACATCCGTCCTATTCGCCACATCTTGCTCCCAATGACTTCTACTTATTTCCTCGGCTCAAGAAACACCTTCGGGGCAAGATATTTGAAGATGATAGCGAAGTGATGGCCGTTGTTGGGGCGTTTTGGGAGAGTAAAGACAACAAAAAATTTCTAAGAATATCTTAATCTTGGAAAAAGATGAGCTAAATGTATAAGCTAGTTAGAAAACATTGCTAAAAAATATATATATTTTTTTTATTACCTTGGTTTATATTGATTATCATTACTTTTGGACCAACCTTCGTATAAACCAGATTTTGGTCTCTCCGCGTTGTATATTGTGCCGACTGGTCACCAATGTCGCGGTGTTAACTGTGCCACGTTTGTGCCATGCACAACATTGAAAGTAAGTTACACCAAAAAGGCACTGGGAGCATAGAACTTCCAGTCTAATATTTCTTCTATTTTTTTAAGCCCAACACCATTCACCAAAAAGATCGAAAAAACTTAACTCTGAGTCTAGATCTGCTTGTTGAAAATTAGTTTAAAATTTAACTACTATTTTATTGCCTAATGGCTCGTGAAACACATATTGTTGAAATATCTCAACCTAGCTGAACCTAGAGCAGCTCATTAAACACAGCTTACTGAACCCAAATGTCAAAAAACTGTCAAAAATGATAAAATTCATAGACGCCGTAAAATTGCCTGAAGCATTTTAAACTTCTTAACATATGATCTTAGGATCCTTTACTTGGGAACTATTACTTACGAAAGCCAAAATGCTATTGTAATTCAGTTGTACTACAAAAACAAAACAATAAAAAAGATAGGGAGCGAATTCGTTTGCAGAGAAAAAACCGTTTAACTGCAGCTGGCACCACTTCCAACAAAGAAACCGTTTCAAGCGTTTGTAGTGAAAACTTTATGCAATTACTTTATATTCGACTTCTTCGTACATATTCAAAGTTTTTGATTTCTACTCTGGGTGCATTATGCATTTCATATAAATTAGTTTTGGTTTTACTAAGAAAACTCCACTTCAATAATTTTAGTTAAATGCGCATTTCCACAAGTTCAGTGTTTCTGTTTCGTAATGAGTGCCAAAACTAACGAACCAAATCAAATCCTGCTCGAAAACGAGGAATGAAATTCCATTAAAATTCAACGAATTACGACCTCTAATTACTTTCGCATATCCAAATTCCATAAGTAATTTTGATTACCATTTCTACCTGTTTTTGTTCCACGAAACTTTCGAATCTCTTTTGCATTAACATATAAGTATACACCCCTCTGCATATGCTTCTAAGTTGGTTTCCAATTCTCATACTTTAATTCGATTCTTTTTTCGTTAAGGTCTCACTGGACCGAAAGGACGTGCTGGGAAACCGGGCACGAACGGTACACCAGGAATACCCGGCATTAACGCCTGGAAAGTGAAAGTCAACGGCACTTTCTCGCAGGAAATGCTAATTCCACCATCAATAGCCGGTAAGTACGATGTGAAAGTTGTGAAAGCTATCTAGCTCGTTGCGGTTGCTATCTTCAACCCGTGCAGCAGTAAAATGTTTCACTAATGAAATTCCTTTAATATTTTCTTTGCTTCTGGTTGCTGCTGCTCTTCGTGCTTGGATATGGAATACGATACCATCTCGTCAAATAATATTTCACATTTTTAACGTTCGTAACATTCTGTCGGTTCGAGCTCATTAAAAAGACGTAAACTTGCCGAATTTCACACGTAACGTTGTAATACCTGAGGGAAAGCATTTGCGATTGGTGTGTGCTGCAAATGGAACGCCAAAACCAAAAGTCGAATGGAGACGCTCGGATGGACGAACGATTGCGATGGGAGCTTGGGAAGGTAAGTAATAATGAACGGTTTGTTTAAGAGGGAATTCTAGTTTCTGGTAGGAAAAGTTTGACCGGGAGCGAGTCCTGCGTGGGTCTTTTAGATAATTATACTTTAGTTTAATCATACGGGGCTTAAGGAATATTTGTGGTTAACAGATAAGTGTGAAATATCTGTTGATTGAAAGAGCTTGGTACCCGATAGCAGCTTTTAGAATTTTAACTGAATAGATCCTGGATGGCTCTAGTTCGAGTTAGCTACAGAGTTTTCAAAAACGACCGTGTGTGATTTTCTATGTTATTTGAACATGAATATATAGGAATATATATCCTTTGTCTGTCAGTTACGACAATTACCTTATTTTTTTGTGTATTTGAAACTAATATTTACACCATCCTATTTGAAAAATATTTATTTATGTGCAATTCAGCTGTTTAGTTTGGACTTTTGATTTCCATGCAGGTGCACTGAAAAAAATCTACA
The DNA here is from genome assembly GCA_963978885.1 of Nemotelus pantherinus. Classification (NCBI taxonomy): domain Eukaryota; kingdom Metazoa; phylum Arthropoda; class Insecta; order Diptera; family Stratiomyidae; genus Nemotelus; species Nemotelus pantherinus. The sequence goes on from OZ022264.1 coordinate 40,848,677, forward strand.
TTGTGCATTGTCTTATGTAACATAGCGCAGCATTTATGGTCATATTCGCTACCCTGCAAACCATTCATTCATTGGACCAGAAGGTTAGGTTTCGAAACCTTTTCAGTGAAGTTAGATTATCACTTGGGACAAAATTCTTCTCTTTCCTCTTTACGTCTCGTGTCTCAATTACTACCTCATGTTTGTAATCTGAATGGTGGCAATAAATCATACATGATTTACACTGTACCGCTCAGCAATGAATTCATGAATGAAAAATTCACTTATAAATTGAATGAAAGCAATTAAAAGCACAAAGCCAGTTTTTTCTTTAAAAGGTAAATACATTTTAATTTCTTGTCAAATGTCGATGTTTCCAGGGTTATTAATATTATCAATTTCATTATCAATTTCGAATGATACTCAATACTTAGCTAGACACTGAAGAAGAGGTTAGATTAGTTTTGAAACATCTATGTCTGTGAAGAATTTAAATCATCTTTAGTTTTCAATGAAACATTGACTTTTTTTTTCTTAATCTGAAAAACGAATCAGATATGACGTTCAAATGCATGAACTTGAAAAGTGCTGAAGCACACTCGTCATCTTCGCAGCGAGGAAGCGTGATTGAACCTTAACCAGCCAGCACAGTCCCAGTTTATCAGGACTGTAATGCATGGCGTTGGGAGCAATAATACATGTCTTTGCAAGATATAATGTACGAGTATAGCGCCCACTCCTGTGAATTTTGTCCCATGCATAATGGTGTAAAGCTTTGTATTTTATCATCACAATCTCCAAATCAACCATATATAATAGCGAAAGATATATGAAATACGGTCTGACATTATGCTTTTCTCAGTGTACAATAAGACAGGTGTAAAAAGATTTGGCAGCCTACTTCGAGTAATTTGGTCATATTTTTGACCACCTTTGCCAGCTGGTACGTTGTCTGAATGAAGACTGATTTTTGCGCTAATGGAGTCAATTAACGCTTAATTTTGGCATCAAATCAATCAAATACTTCACTATAATATTGCAACATGTGTACATTATGGTAATCATTTATTTCGTCAAGTTGTTCAAAAGTGAAAAAGACCGAACAATTTTTCTAGCAATAAGGTCATATTTACCACCGAATTTCAGGTTTTCACGAATATTTTCTCAAGTTTTTCAGGCGACGATCTGCCACCAAAACAATGCATTTGCGATTTTTTCAATAATGTTATGCCTTCTATTTGTTCAAGTCATCACTTTACCTATTGGTTTGACATTCGTTTTTTGCTTCTGACCCTCAAAAACTTTGTTAGTTTTTGCTAAATATTCATTCATATTCAAATTAAATTACAGCTTATGAATCGCCACTTCTCGTTTTGTCATCCTTTTAAGCATCTGAACCGATCCTTTAAAAGTCAAATCAACCCTTAAATACCTAGCATCTAGTAGCATGCCGGGCTTGTTAGCTGATCTATCTTCCTTGTCACTGTGTCATTTTTCTATTACTTTTGACCTTAGTCGGTACTGTGTCACAATAAAAAATCCCTTCTGTCACAATAAAAATCGGTCTCTATCTTAACGGTTGTAAAATCTGATAACACAGGCTATATTAACAATTACTCGTTTCTTTCTCTTCTTCCTTGCTTTTGTGAAGCTCCCGAAAAAGTAGCCTACAACATGCTGTTTCTCGTATTTCATCTTTTTTTATCTTGAATAGCATGGGTTCGTCAGAGGCAGATCTTGTGCCACTAAACCTATAATCTTCATAATTTGGTTGACTCTGCTTGAAGGCAACTGAGTCAAGTTTATATTGCACAGATTTATCAGAAACCTTTTAGATAGATAGGTAGATTTTTACCATGCTATCTGAAGCGATTTAGAAAAAGAAAGGAATGCTTGCAGGCGCCTCAACTGAATCGAAGTCTAGAAGAGAGTCTCTGCAAGCATCCCTCTCTTTTTCTAAATCGCTACAAATGGCGCCCAACGTGGGACTTTAAAACTTGTCTTGGGTGACCTCCTAAGACTTTAAGTCCTAAATTCTACACCCATTCCCACTAACATGTCCCTGATTCTTATATTTCCTGTTCAATAGAACAGAATAGCTCTCATTGGACATGTTGTAATAAGCTCTACCTCTCACAAGCCGCAACCTTATCCTCTTCTATCCCTTCGTTTTATTCGCGGCTAGTATTAATTCATTTGACCGATGAATAATACGTAGCGTCCCCTTTTGTTTTCTGGGAGCAAGTTCGCCCCATTTTTCATGACCCACTTCAGCCGCGTAGAGCTAGCAAAGCGCCCAACTAGCATCCGCCGGGGTCAGACTACAGGGTGCTCCACTTATGTGGACGAGGGGCCTTCACGGCCATTTCTAGGGTACTTTGCTTCCGAGGCATTTCTTTTTTTGATTTTTCCTATCAGGTGCTCTTCTGGACTTCGGTTCAGTTGAGGCGCCTACAAGCATCCTTCTTAAATCTTAAATCGCTACATATCTGCTTAACGGAAACCTGGCTAACAGAAAATATACGGAATAATGATTTTTTCACGCTTCATTGTGTTTTTCAATAGCTAATGAAGGTGGTGTCTTAATTATCATTCACAATACTCTTTGAGGAATATTCTGCGCTGATTACATTCCTACTCCAACCGTTCAATGCATAATAGTTCGTGCCACCCTATCCGTAAACTTCGCACTAATTGTCTGCTGTATATTCGGCATTGTCTGCAATGGTTCTACCATTACATATGAAAGTTTTTTACGAAACTGTTAAATTTTATTCTTACTCGATTTCCATCAACTCCTCTTGTCTCTCTATATCTCTGGTGATTTTAGCATGCCATCTGTTGAATGAGGTCCTAAAAACTTCTGTATTCTCTTCAATAACCACCCCTCTGTTCTAACTTCTTCTTTCCACTCTCTTTGTTTTTGGTCCTCAGTTTAATTGCTTTGGCAATGCCAATAATATAGCTTTAGTGTTTCTGAAATTCTTCCATTATTTCTCCAGCTCCTTTTACGATGACTTTAAGTTCCAGATAAGCAACAAACGTCCTTCCATCCGTTGATACAACTCCCATAAAGCTGGTTTTTAAGAAATGTACACTGAAATTAGCGCTATGAACTCGCATTCTTTTTTTGCAAGGTTTGAAAGTGTAATGTGCATTGTCTAGATTCTAAGTTTTCTTTTACAATCCAATGCTAGAAGGGTAATCAAGTAGGTAATGCGGGTTTGCTTTTTGTGCATTGAAGCCTCAATCTGCTTCAATCTACAAAATCCTTTTTGGTTCTACATCTATATTTGGAAATTATATTTTATTCTTGGCAGGCTGTTTACAGTATACTACCTCTTTCTCTTCCTCCTCTGAAAATATATCAAACAAATTCCCTTGCCTATTTCCTTACTTCACCTACCCTTCCCTGGAAGTTGAATACTTGTGATCTATAAATATAAAACGTTTGGCATATTTGGTTCTTTTCTCTCCTGGTTATCCTCCTATGTTTTTAGACTTCCCTGAGGAGTTGTTCCAAATGACTTTTTTCTTCTTCTTTCTTTTTCACATCTGGCGTTCCTCAAGGTTCTATCCTTGGTCGTTTAGTTTTTATCATGCTTTTCAACAACCTTATGATAACAGAAGATCAACTGTTCTTTTTATATAAAGTCATACAGAGCAACCAAATTTGCGCCTTACATGGCAATTTGGGGACCCTGAAGTAATAATGACTTTCATGTCATGGACATAACGACTAGGGCCTCTAAACTTGCTGGTTTTATTTTGCGTTCTTTTTACAAGTTTCTAACCGTTATTTTGTTATTTTTAGTGTGTATTTAATTTATAAATTTGAGATAACGCCCGAATTCTGTACCACTAAAATTTTCTAGTTTTTGCTTTATTAGACGGAAGTAGGAAATCAGTCCGTCCATTTTTTTACATTCTTTCAAAGCTGCAATAGTTTTTGATAGTTTGGCGTATTTAACAAAGTGCGGAACAAACTGAAAAAAGTTTTTAGCTTTCATCCAAACTAACCTAACCTAGAGAAATTGTATCAAATAAACTTCCTGCAGAAGCATTATTTAGAAAGTATTTTTTTAATTACGCATTGAAATATCAAAATGAATCCTCTATAGCCGACGCAGCAAATGCTTATTATACCAATATGCTCGTTTCTGAAGATAAAGTCCTTTTAGTCACTTATTTACGCTGTTTTTTCTGATTGATCTTCCACTTTGTTTGGTTTTTAGAAATTTCACATAAGCTAGAAAATAAAGATAGAAAACAATCTTCAATTTCTGAAAGGTAACATATTGTTTTCTTGTTGAAGCTAAAAGTCCGCAAGAAGTTTGCAGTTTCTGGTATCCACACACTTAGATATATACATTTTATCATATTTCTGGATGTATTCTATTCTTGGAATTGAGTTCCAAGTCTAACTTTTATAGAAGTTCTCCCTTGAATGCAATTGTAAACTTTGAATCCACTGAAACGAGGAATACAAGTCGTACTATACTTGTCTATAAAGTGTCAGACATTTAACTGTGAAGATAAAAGCAACTTATTTTTCAAGTAAATCTGTTTCCTAATGGATGATGCCAAGGAATGTAAAGATTTGCTCCCAAAGGGTGGTCCTTCCAAGTGTTGAAAGTTGAATTGTAAGGAATGATATTATTGACTTCAAAAGTATACCAATCAATTCTTGTAAATAGGTTGAAACAACTTTCTCTTTAAATACATCTAAAATAGTTTCCACTACATACTCGTATGCTAAGATCTTCTGAGTTGTTTTCTAAGATGTCCAATCAGCTTCATAGTGTCTTCTTGCTGAAACCATGTTCCGTTTCATCATCATAGGAACTTTTCATTTGCTACAGAATTGTTAATAAGGTACCCAGAAGAGTTAAAAAAAACTATCTTTTTTGTACATATAGTTGTTTCAGCACTAAGTTTTCTGACAAAATAAATTTACAATCCAATAGAAAAGAGCCTCAGCTATTTTCCTGATTTTCCTGATTTTTTATTAAACTCAGCCTCACTACACTGGGTATGGTGATGATCAGTGTTTTTATCTCAAAGCTCTCTACTACGTTGTCCGATGTTATAAGCAACTTCATCATCTATCTAATGATTAATGTAGTAAACATCTGCCATTAACCTTGTTTGAAACCAGAAAAGGCTTACATTATTCACTCGTGCCTAAAAGGTTCCCTTCATTCTGTAGCATGGACACAGCCCATCACTTTTACCACCTTTTTGTCAGTTTCTGGGTTTTGCGATTAAAAGGGGCGTATTTGTATTCTTTTACTAAATTAATATTTTATTGATACTAGCTCGTGTTTGTGCTTAGGTTCCCCTGGACCCTCTTCTTGAATTCTTAATAAAATCATCGGGGCTGTTTCAACAAACTGTCATCATGCTGTTGGTACATTGCTATGTTTCTCTGCCAGGTTTAGCATCGCCATCTGAGGACTTCTTTTATTGCTTTGAGGAACGTTGCCATTTTGGATATGTCCTGCCACTATTGTCATTTCGCAAGTTTGAGCCTGCATTTCTACGTTTTGAGAAGCTACCTTGTTTACTACCCCTGTTTGCTAGTATCAAATCCTGTCATTGTAAGACTGGTAGCTTACTGTGGAACTAGTATGCTAAGCTGCCAGGAATATTTTTTGTCTCAAATTCGTTATTTCGAGTAAGATTTCTAGGTGGAGCTGAGTTTACTAGGACCATTCTGCCATTACAATATCGGATTTGCCCATTTGCCCACTTCTATCGTATCGTAAGTGACTTGATAATATGTCTGTAATTTCCTAAGTTGAATTCATGGATTATCATCCATTTGTAAATTGAAATAATTTCTCAATTGGAAGAAAAAACTTTTTTCTTTATTTGTGTGATTTTTTTTGAGCAAACTTATCAATTTAAAACATCAGCTATTTTGAATAAAATAGCGTTTAAATATTTATGTAAACCTTTTGAAAATATACGTATATATTTTATTCCACAAGAAAGAATTCCACCTTAAAATAAACACATTAACAAAATATCATAACTGTTGTTCTAACAACCAAATATTCCATTTTCTGCTTTATTTGCACATTAAACAGCTTCATCCGTATCTGGACATTTCCTGAACTTAACGAACATAACACGAGACCAAATGGGCGAATACAGCTGTTTTGCGGATAATGGAGTGCCTCCGGTTGCTAATGCCTCGTTTTCGGTTGAAGTTCATTGTAAGTGGAATGGCCAAGCTGAATGTCATTACGAAATTATGGTGCAATAACAAAATCAATTACAGCTATTATTCCATGCTTGTATTTTCAGTTGCACCGTTGATCCTTGTTCGGGTACAGAGTGTTTATGCCGCACTGGGTGGATCTGCAACACTGGAATGTGAGGTGAGTGCTATGGTTTTAACTACATAATTTTTGTGAAATAGTTAATTCCAAGCTGCTTTAAGTGATGAAACGAAATTTTGCATCTATATGCGTGACAGTTTTATACATTTTAAGATTTATAATCAAGAAATTAACTCTGCAAAGGCAATTTCTGTTCAATTTCTATGAGATTTCTTATATTAAATTTCTCGAAGCTGAAAATATGTTTGCACCGGGAAAATAACTAAGTTCCTCAATCGAATCAAATCAAGAGTAATCACGACGAGGAAATGAATTTTCTTGATTCTAGTTTCCGTACACCCCAAGTTCACATGTCTACGTTTCCGATTTCGTACTTAAATAAAATCTAGCTATAATAGACTCAACATCGCAATGTGGTTGTTTTACACTAGTCTGCAAGTGATTTCAAATGGGGATATTTTTAGTTCCACTAACATTTCCGAACCTCAGGATATTTTCTGGAATTGTGCGGACTGTGTATGAATTTCATTGAACGCTTTGAGTGCTATTTCACGTAATAATTTACCGATTGCTATACAGCAGTGGTGGCAAGGATAATTTTTATGGAACTCCAGTCAATATGAACCACTGTGATGTGTATTCTAAAGTTGCGTGCAGATAAAGCAAATGAATGGCCAACGAACGACCAATCAAAGTTCGACCGAATATTGGTTGTCAACGATTGGTGTTAGCCCTCCCATCCACACAAGAAGATATTGGGACCAAAGACTTCGAACCAAAGGTTTGGATGAGGTTCCGGTTGTATGCCAGTTGCATCCAACACAAACACTTTCACTTTCACTCGCATCAAACTCCCACACGCGGTATACATTTACAAGCTCTAAATATACAGTTCTAAAAAGCTTCATTATTCGCATCTAATTTTCCGAAAAGAAAACAAAATTTACCACGGAGTAGACTGCAAATGTCAGGCATCCTTGAACAACCAGTTATGCTAGAACGGAGCCTCAAGGCCAATCCATCGCCAATACTTTGATGTTACCGCCGGCTGAGCGAACAGCAATTAAAGTCCAGACCAACCTTGGCTCAAGGTGCACACGGTCACTTAGTCAACCTAGACCAATTAATTCATTGATCTCGTTCGTTGGCGCTATGTATACGCATCTTAACACGCAAAATTCTAAAATGCATGAAGGACCGAACCAGCCAGATGAAAGGGATTGGTATGTTATTTGAAATGCACTATTTTCTCAAATGCCTTCGCTACATTACAAATAACCAAGCCGGCTGTCTCCTATTGGATTACTATGAGTATTTACAAATTTATTAGACCAACCTAGCTACGTGGAGGTTGGTGGAGTGAAGACGCTTTTCTGAGATGACACTATTCTCATATACCTCGCTTAAGCGCAAGAAGGCAATTCAATTGTAAAGTAATAGGTAAGACAGACTCTATTCTCATAATCGAAACTTTTACGAAGGTGAAATGATTAGTTTCATGCCGTATTTTGCCCCTGATTTGATTCAGTTATCAAAGAGGAGGTCGGTTAACTCAAAGCTCGGTGTGTGGTCCCCAGTCCGTATCTGGATTCGAACCAGGAACTCCACGCGCTTTGAGCCAGTGCTCTTCCTACTAGAATACACAAGCTTAATTCAATTTAATTACTTACTTTCAGAACTCAATTTCAAATTTTTCCAGGTTATCCATCTGAAATCGGTAGTCTCAGCGGTATATGCTGTACCACCAGTGAGTCATTGACTGGTTTCGAATTCCCGCTTGAACGCAATGTTCCGTTATAAGCTGGTTTTAAACATTCGGCGGTTCAAACTTAAGGTTAAATAATTAAGCTGATTTTTTAAAACTTCGGGTATAAATTGCACGTTAATAAAGTGAAAATATAATTCTGCACGAGCCAAAGGGATATTGAAGGCAGCTTGGTATCTAGTAGTGATCGGCGTTTCGGTTTTTTTCAAAAAACGAAAACGAACTGTTTTTTTTTTCAAAAACAACTGTTTTTTAAAACTGTTTGAAAAAAACAGTTTGAATTAACGAGAGGAACAAATTTTATGCTGTACGACAATTAGAGTTAGGTCGTACTAGGATTTTCACATACTAGGTGTAACTAGTACGAGTACGAAAAAATACCTGTTCCAAATACATGTTTGAAGTATGTACATGTATGCATACAATGCATATGATTTGCAGTAATGTAATGAAATGGACTAATATGCCCTCTTCCACCCTCCAGACACAACGTTACCAAGCTAGAATGGTGATGGTGCAAGATTACCTTCAAAGAATACCGAGTCATTAGTCTGTGCAGCTTGTCCGTAACTTTCCAATGGTCGGTCATTTATTTGGCAAGTTTTTCACCATCTAATGAAAAACGATCAAATTCAATCAATTCAATTTGTTTTTCATTTTATTATATGCAAAAAATAGCTCCTGTATTCGTTCAAATGACAAAAGTAAAAAAATTACTAAGATAGGACTAACTAATCCTGTTGTCATCTATATAACTTTTCATCGAGCGACCTCTGATACCAAACTTTTCCTGGCTAATCTAAAACAGTCGGATTTCCAGTTCGCCTCACTAAGCATGATGTTTTTATTAAGAAATAAAAAAAATGTTTCGTTTAACAAACATGCACCCACTAGGGGGCCAACCTCTTCCGTAAGGCTGAGCATGAGTCCAGGGGCACCTTACCTCCCATGGTCTCGTAAATTTTACAACCCCGGTAGGTATAGAGACATCCTTGTGACCTGCTGTAAGGAGGAGGGCCTCAGCATACCCGGAGACGCCAACTGATGAACCAAAAAGGATCTCAACCTGTTCCTCCTTCGCATTTTTATTGCTACTTTTAGGCTGATTTCATTTTGCCGTATCTTCGAAACTAGGCCGCTTTTTCCCACATTTGTATGGAAATTTCGACTGAAACAACTCAACTAGGTCAAAAAAATTTTTTTGGAAAATATTGACGTTTTTGCCCAATTTACCCTATCAAAAATTTTTTGTCCTTAAAATATCACTAATATACTCCCCGACCACTCAATCATCGAAAGCGCGGTAAAGGCAGTATTTGCCAAACTATGGCCAAAAAACCCCTTACTCCCTTACAAAACCGAAATTTTTATATCACAGTAATAGGTCTCGGCCCGTTATGTCCCAAACCACTCTAACCCAAAATTGGCCGATTTTGTCCGATTTCAGCTCCTTTTGCCCTAAAAACTTTTTGAATATTTAAATAAAATACTTGCAAGTACGAAAATGCTTACAAGTATGAAAATATTGTTTTCCGGAGCTAAACAGTTTTCCATTGCCAAACAGTTCGTTTTAACAAACGAAAAACGGTTCGTTTAAAAAAAAACGAAAAACCATGAAAAACGATTCGTTTTAAAAAAACGGTTCGTTTGAAAAAAACGAAAAACGATTCGTTTGAAAAAACAGTTCGTTTTAAAAAACCGATTCGTTTTAGAAAAAGAAAAACGATTCGTTTTACAAAAACGATTGGCTTTAGAAAAACTATTCGTTGTAGAATAGTTGGAATAATTCGTTTTAGAAATACTATTCGTTGTAGAAAAATGGTTCGTTTTAGAAATGCTGTTCGTTTTAGGAAAAAATTTCGTTTTAGAAAAACTGTTTGTCGCTATTTGGAAAAACTAATCGTTCGTTTTTTGCAGCCAAACGTTTTTTTCAAACTGTTTGGCGTTTTTGAGCCCATCACTAGTATCTAGAATTCATCATCACGTTCATCAAGAGCCTTTAAGCAATTTGCACAAAAACATTGATCAAATTATAACTTACAGACGCTTAGGGAAGGGAAATGTATAGACACTCTTCATAGGGACAATATAGAACACTAAACTTCTACAATAGACGAGTAAACTTGCGTTGGACAGATTCCATGACACAAGTACACGAAACAGAGAGAACATACATGTAGACAATGAAGGAGAAACATCAGCAGCAAAGAACGAAGCCAGCAGCTTTTGATGCTCTAGAGATAATATAAGTGGTCAAATTTTAATTTAGCATTGAGCACAACACTAAGATTTTTAGGCTGGTCTACATGAAGCAAAATATTACATGATAGGGAATACTCAAAGTATAAGAAGTTGAGTTTATTAGATAAGAGTATTACTTGACATTTGGATGCATTAAAAAATAGCGAGTTCCTGGTAATCTATGCGTTTCAGGCTGTGATGAATACTTAGATAAAAATACAGAAACAGGGTCATTAATAGAAAGAAAGGACCCAAAAAATAGTTAAAACAGGAAAGAAACACCAAAAAATAGTTAAAAAGGAAGAGAAGAACAACCAATTAGATCAACTTTGCAGGTGCGATTGTTAGGTTCAAAACCAGGAAAGGAGGGGACCGGATATGCCAAACCAACTAAGCTTATGAAGTAGGATGCAACGGTCGAACTTGTTAAAAACTTACGAAAAACTAGTATATTTTATATTTAATTGATGCTTATTGTCAGGAACTGAGGGAACAAAGTCGGCAAATAAGCCTAATTTAGTGGAAGACAGTAGATGGTAGGCTATTCCATAATCCTATTGACCTAGATAAGAGAGAATCGTGAAATTTGATGGTACGACTGGCACTGATCGAAAGAGTATGAGAGAGCGCGTTGGGATGATCGAGTGTTGCGCGTAGGAGGTGATCTACAAGGGAGCAGACTTGATATTTCATTAGAACAAAGACCATAGTAATAGCGATTAAGAAGAGAAAAGCAGCCCACATTACGTCGGTGCTCAAGGGATTCAATACGTTTCATCGCCAATAAACTTAAAAGCTTTGCGTTGGACTTTGTCTAGTTCCGATAAAGCAGTGCGGCCTGCCGCAGCCCATATATGGGAGTTATACTCAAGTCTTGGTCTTATGAGAGTCTTGTAGATGTGGGCTATGTCTGATGGTGTAAAGTATTTCTTGCCTCTCTGAAGGAAAGCTAGGCATTTTATGGCATTTTTTGAAATTTGAAAAATGTGGCCGGTCCAGCTTAGTTTGCTGGAAATGTTAAATTCTAATAGGTTTAGCGAATGTGATTCAGGAATACCCACACCGTCAACGGAAATAGTGAAGCTAGCAGGAGAAGGGTAAGGCTTGAGCGAAAGACGACAGCATTGGGTTTTCGACGCATAAAACATAACACGGTTCGCTGTAAAATATCCCGACAAAACAAATCCACTTTGATTTTATATTTTATATTTCATACAAGCTCGAAAATTTCGAATTACTAGAAGTGGCTCGTGAATTTCAGAAGACACATTGTATAGTCGTGTAAATACAAGATAAAAAGTGGAATTAGAGAGATTATGCATACATTACAAATGACTTTATAGTTAATCATAGTATTTCGAACTATATCAGTGGTACATTTGCTAACTGAAATTCGTTAACTGAAGTTGAAAATGAAAGTAGAGATGGCGTAGCTACTATTAAAAATTATCGAATCAAATACTCACTAGAATCATGCTCTATAAACATCTGCTCCTTAACTTTCCCTGTACTGTGTACTTCAGATATTTACTGTTATCAACTTTTGAATTAATTACGCACTCATAGCTTCTAAAAGCAATTCGAATAATGTCTAAACTTCAATATGATTTCAATTAAATTCCGATCTCTCTGCTCATATACTGTCTTTTCGAAGCGAAACATGATAATCGCCATCATCTAACAAAACCCAATTATGCGGGATTAACGATTAACACATAATAATCTCCTTCCATTTGCTCCGACACCACAATGCTCACAACTTTTGCCCATGTCTGCTTCAGCATTAATCACCCGAAGTCATAGTGCCATCATCGCAGTAAGCACAAGCGCTTTGTGTCCATGTACTTGCACTGAGTTACGACATGATCCATCCTTCACGCCGAGAAATTAGCAACAACCAACATAAAAGCGGAATAAAATTAACCCTGACATTTCCACCGACACTGTAGTCAGCTTGCTTTCGTGCATATTGCGTCCTTCCGGCAACCGTTTAACAGGAGACCATTATTTCGTCCATCTGTCGTCCCATTGGACGTTTAATAAAAGAATTCATTACGCTGAGATTGGCCATACAGATAGGATGTCGACGAGAATAAACATTAAACAATGTATGTATGTACCCATGTGTCTTTCATTCAACTTAGGAACAATCGGGAATGTCAAACACACCGAACAAACAACATGTAAGCGATGTTGAACGTCTAGAATAGGAAATCGGGTTATTCGAGGGATTGTCCAGTTACAGTATTTGTTGTATCCATATGTCCTGCTGGGACTTACAGCACAGCTGAGTAACGTAAAAATCAAGCGCATGCATTATGATTTTCAGACATGATCATAAGTGTTAAGAATTAAGTTTGAATAAGCTATCGCAATAAAATGTTGACACTTGGCACATCTAAACACATAAGCAACTAATTTTCCATCCGTTAAAAATGCGTGAAAAAAGATTAGAATGCAGAACGATATGAGATTATGTAGCCGTTGTTACTGCAAACCGTTGAGAGTTCACAAGGATTGACCAAACATTTTTCTACTATACAGCATAGTCCCAATACCAACTCATATGTAATATAGCCCCAATTGCTATGAACATAATCTCTGTATATATCATTAAAATAGGCTAAATAACAACAGCTTTTTGTTGAGCTCGTGTAGCGTAGTAGGTAGAACGCCCATTCTTGAAGAATAAGCTCACGAATTCGAGCAGGAAATCATCATATCATTATAAATGTAGAAATAAATTTTCAATAATGGGAATTCCCAACATCAGCAATTGTCAAAGTACTGAAATTTTCTTAAACGGTGACAATTGTCGGTGATAGTGACACGCAGGATTAAAAACTCAACAGCATTTATTTTTGTTTCCGTTGAAGCATACGTTGGTACTTCCATGTGATCACCGTAAAAATATTCATAGTCGAAACGGACTTTCTGTTTCATTTTAATTTGCTAATAGATTCCAGATAGGAACGTCTAATCTACGTAAAAACTACCCATATACCACTTTCAATCGTTTTGACAGACACCCGAGAATAATAGAACCTTCAAATTTTTTAAATGTCTAGACCCACAGAATAACACATAAAATAGTGACTCGAAGGACCCGATAAGTCGAGAATAAAATCAGACAAATACATTACGAACAAGCATTTGAAGAGCGTTAAGTTTGTGCATTAAATGGACTTGTCGCCGGAATTTACAAATTGGACTTGTAGCTGGAAGCTGACAAATTCCATTGAAATGTCATCCAATCGTATAAAAACCATATGTATGTGTCATTTGCATGAATATCAACAATAAAGACGAAAGAATTTAGCTTACAATAATTTGAGTCATAAATTTCATTGTATTAGCTTACAATTGAGTCTTTTATCGCATCTGAGCAACATTCATAAGAGATAAGTCAACACTGTAAAACTTATTTTCGTTCCATCATCAGCAAAATTATAGAACTGATGCGATTTCTACATGATAATAGAGTTGACATCATGCTCATACAGGAAACATATTTGAAGCCAGCCGATAGCCTCTACATCTCTAACTACAATTTATATAGTAATGATAGATAAACAGGTAGAGGTAGAGGCACTGCAATCCTGGTGAGAAGGAATATATACAAACTTTACCTCCAAACTCCCATTCCCCAACAAAAAAATGCCATGTCATCAACGTGCACACGGATTCCTTTGCTTTTGTGGTCACCTTTGGGTACATTCCTCCCAGAAACACCAAATTTGGTCCGGATTTCAATAAAATTTTCGAAAACCAAGGTCCTATCTTTGTGGCACGTGACTTAAACGCTAATCACCGCCACTTTGGAGACATGAGAAGCAATCAAGCTGGAGTCAAGCTATAAAGATTCTTCACGGAAAATTGCCTAAGCTTGCCTTTCCCCGACGAATCCACACACTTTGGCACAGTTCGTAGTCATTTCCTAGATAAAAGACTTTCGCATAATTTCCACCATAACATGCGACTGATTGTCCTCGATGAACTGTCGTCCGACCACTAGCCGGTACTTTTCATTATAGAAGATGTTTACATTGACAAGCCTCTTCTAATGATGAAAAAAACAAATTAGAATGCTTTTTGAGATGGCGAACGAACATTTCGAAGAAACACAGGAAACCGTCAGCGAAATTTACAGAGCCATTAACGCTTTGATTGAAAAAATGAAGCGAGCAAAAGAGGACAACATGATTCAAACTGCGGCTAAGAAGCATAACCCTTACGAACTCATAAGGACTCACAAATACCTTCAGCTGTTGGATCACGTTGTTCCGCAACGAGAATTGGGGTGACTTCCGGCATAGCATGGAACCTGGGGATGACAATTACTGGCGCATGACCAAATATTTTCAACATAAAAATAAAATGGCGATGCTCTCTATCCATGGACCAAATGGGTTGAAACTTGACAGTGCTAGTAAGGCGGAGCCTTTTGCTTCAATTTCAAGAAAACTGTTCTCTGGAGGATGATGTTGATGAGGAACAAGAAGTTTCTGAGCCTTTAGACCAAATCCTTGCTTCTGCGCCAACAGAAGACTATCGAATCAGACCAACAAACTTTGAAGAAGCTGAACAACTCATTAGCAGACCCAATAAGCGGAAACCACCTGGACCTGATTCAATTGAGGACTTATGGCTGGCACAACTCCCCGACAATACATTGACAACAGTTACTAACATTATAAAGATTTCGAACGAAAAGCTTCCCTGAGGTCTGGAAGACAGCGATTGTAACAGTTGTACCTAAATCAGTCTCCTACCTTCCAGAAGGAAAATCGCTGAACGTTTACTTCTCGACTGGCTTAACGAAATCATAGAGGAAAAATTCAGTATCCCGGAGGTATAATTTGGTTTCAAGCCACTACATTCTACTGAACTCCTGTTTGCAAGAGTGGTGCAGTATAAACAGACAAGGTTCAATCAAAGCAAACCAACTAGTCTGGTCATGTTTGATGTGGCCAAGGCGTTTGACAAAGTTTGTCATGCAGGACTAATCTTCAAAATGCATGCATTCAGAATTCCATTCCTCTTCATCCAACAAATTGCATCCTTTTTCCAGGGCAGAACATTCTATGTTAAAATTAAAAACCACCTCTCCACAATGCGGACAATAGAAGCTTGGTCTCACAAGGTTCACCACTCTCCAGAGTATTGTATAGTTTATACACAACAGACATCCCCAATATGCAAAATGCACGAGTAGCCATGCACGCAGGTGGTACTTGTATATTTTATACTCCGAAGCACGCAGAAACTATATTTCCAAACATGTAAACCTATATAGATATGCTACTAAAATATTTCCTAGAATGGAAAATTCAAATAAACGCCAAGAAGACCCAAGCTATCTTCGTTAAAAGACGACGCAGACAACAAACACCACAGCTAGCAATCGACAACCAGACATTAATACTTGCGACTTACATTCGACACAAGATTAACATGGACTACCATGACCAACCGCTAGAAAATTGAGTTTCGAAGAAATTGTGATTGAGTGACCAAAACCCTTTTTTTAGTATCATATCAACCATTTCTTACCCAAACCAACAATAACCATTTTTCAACAGCATTCAACGAAGAAATTGTTCAGTGCTGGCAACACTGTTCTAACGAAGCAGCAATAAGTCTACCATTACAAGCTCATGCTTATATCAACCTATCGTTTTAATTTCATTTTCATCCGAGGATTTCATCAAAATTTTCAGCGATTAAACAATGTTTGAAGCTACCATCCAAAAAAATTTTAAAACTCGGAAAATTTAAACATTGGTTTCTTATTTTTATTGTCAATGCTTTGCATATAAATTAAGAATGAAAGCATTTGTTAATGCAATATTTACGAAAATGTATAGTGCTGGAAACCCTGTGTTATCAGCATAGCCAAAAATATACTAAATCTGCTTCACGTTAAGTTCCGTTTGAATGACTGTACTGGAAGTTATAAGGGTGGAAACATTTTTAGTGTTGCCACCCTCAAAGCTTTTCCAATTTTTGAAAAGTTAATATTTGATGTTGATGGTCATTACAGAATAATTCCCATTTGAAAATTTAATGACAAAATCGCTTAGCAAATAAATACCGAAAAATTGTAAAAATAGCCATAGCTGGTAACCCTATCGTGACATTTTTAAGAAATTCTTTCGAAATTCGACTTACAACAAGGTCTATTTACTACATGAATTTTGTTTTGATTTCATGACTGGATCGGTTCTAGGGGAAAAAGCTTAATTTTGCTGAGCAAATTTATGAGATTTAGGTGAGTGACAAAAATTATCATATCTGTCAACTCTATTCTTAGTTTCCAACCAAATTTCTACCGAATATGGCTTAATGTGAAGTTCAAATACTGTGTGAGTTTCATTAAAATTTGTTGGCTCAAACGGAAGTTATAGGCTAAAATAACATTTTTTTTGCAATGAAATTTCGAGATGGCACCCCTGCCAGAGGGTTGCCCGCATTTCAAAATCACTTCTATCAGACCTGTTCCTAGTTAATATCAAAATGTTCTGTGAATTTCATAATGATGTGATTGTGCAGTCGTCAGTTCTCTTGAACAGAAGTCTCGAGTGCTGAAAATACAGGTAATTTTATGATGGGCTGCCGTTCTTGTGCAAACCGGGATTTTCGGAGAAACTGCAACCAATGACCAGACCAGATAAACTGAACATGACAAGCAAAATGCTACTCTACAAACAGATCATACGATCCAAATTGACATATGGCGGCACTGTCTTCTACCAGACGTGCAAGAGTAACAACAAACACTACCTGCAAATTTGCCAAAAACTCGCTTTTAGGAAAATATTTGAATTTCCATGGCATAATAGGAATACGGACATACACAATGATCTAAAAATTGAGACAAGATGGACAGTTCGACGGACTAGAACGACATCCTAACAGTACTATTGAACATCTGAAAAATATCATAGCCCGTCCTAACGAGAGATATCCAAGCCTCAAACAGCTAACGGAATAGGGCGGTGCAACTGCACTATGTGATATATTTGCCTTTAGGTGAGACGTGAGTTTGTACCGAGGAGTCGCTCACCCAGAAGAGATGAGTCAAAGTGCTGAAAATGCTAGATCCAGTAAAACAAAGAGTTCTCTGACTTATTGTAGTTCATTCATATTGTTGCTTTCGTTATCAGCAAAGATAAGCAGAACCAGTTTCCGAAGGAAAAAAGTTCTAGCGCATCAGAACTGCCGGAAACACTTATGTTCGAAGAAAAGTAGAGAGATCGTTAAAATTCTACCACTTATTACAGCCAGCATGTTCCGAAGGCCATGCACCACTTTGATCTGAAGATTGCATTGAAATTCATAGGTTGGAGAAATTTTCAGGGCTACCATTTGCATGAAAATCAAAATTTAGGAGAGTAAGACATTTGTCACTTGTTTAATCATCGGATGTTTTTCTTATAAAACTTGGAAAGCAGCATCTTCTACAAAAGAAATGAAATCTTTTCAGGGCTACCACTTACAGAAAATTCAAAATTTAGGAAAATCAAACACTTTTTGCTTATATTCATTATCCTACAAGATAAATTATGAAAATGTTCAGTACTTGCAACACTTCGCCAGGACTGGAACCAAAAATCTATCCCAACTGCTCCACGTCAAAAATAACCTACCCTGTAAATATCGTGTTCATCCGATGACAGTACCGAAAATTACAGGGATAGAATGATATTGAAGAGTTGCTATCCGAACAATTTCAAATACTTGAAAAGCTTAGATAATGGTTGCTTATTTTCACTGTAGATGTTTTCCATATGAATATTAACACGGTGTCCTATAAATTCGAACACAGAAGTGATTTATTGTTTAAAAATGAGACGAAAACTTTTTTTCTCATAGGTTCGCCAAAAAAAGTCCCGTTATCAGTCCACATGCTATAAAAAAATACTATTTGTATCAGTCTTATTTAGATATTGGAGTGCGCTGGAGTGTGTACGAGAACTAGTTGTCTAAAAATTTATTAAAGAAAAGAAACTTTATGAAATGTTTAAGGTTCTGTGAAAGGAAGAGATAAAGCAGGACCATGCATAAAGCATTCAAACGATACAAGGGAATATCCTCTGTTAAGGATCGTAAGATAAATGGACTTCCGCACGCTACACGTACTTAAAACGCATTGAGATCGTAAGAGAGCCGATTTGAAATTGCTGCGAAATTGGGAATCTCAAAGTCTTCAGCACAATTAATACTCACCAATGATGTAGGAGCAGACCCTTTTAAAAAACCGAAAATTCATGGAATTTCAGCCTCATTCCAGGAAAAGGAGCTGCTAGATTTGAAACCATACTAGCTTGGCACGGTGATGATGAGTTCGTGTTTTCCGATGAAAAACTATTCATTTTCGAGCAACTACACAATCCAAAAAATGATTGTTTGTCGACAGTCAGAATGCAGGACATTTCCGAAAATGAATCTGATGTGCCCAGGTATCAAAAAACATCCTCAGTTATGGTTTTGGGTGCTTTTGTATGAGAGGCAAACTTCCCCTTGTTTTTATTGAAAAAGGTCATCGCTACTTCCCCCTGTTTTTATGTAAAAGATGCCAACGCTGAATATTACTAGAAGCAAATGCTTGAAGCAGCTGTCCTTTTAAGTTGCAGAAAGTTATTGGGATATGATTATTACTATTTTCAACAAGAAAAAGTGCCGCCTGTAATTCTTTCGAAAAGAGATAAATAATGGTGACAAAAGTAAAAGGGGATATGTATTATCAAAAATATTTATTGTAGGTTTTTAACTATTCATGTACCATTAAATTGCAATAAAGATTTTGTCAAAATATTAAATATTTGTTCTTATATCTCAATATCTTTTTGTATTCAAATATATTGGACACCTTGTAATGGTAGCATCTGTTGTTGCAGAAATAACAATAATGTCTGGGCTGGTAACCTTTTGCTAGCATCAAAACCAAAAGCGTACCAAATCTGCTTCACATTGAAGTCAACCCGCCCCGTGAATTTTCCATGTGATGACTGAATCGGGAGTCATAGAGGTAAAAGAAAGTTGAGAGCTACCACTCAAAAAAGTTTTACAATTTTCGTAAAGTAAAGCAATCCCACGACAACCCTCGTACGGGTCTAGGGGTTGAAGCTGGTAGAGAGCTTCATTACAATTTTTTTAATCATTGTGGATACGAGTGTGGAGTGATTAATGCCACGACTTACTTTACCCCTGATTTAAATCAGGTACCTAACCAGAGCTAGGGGAACGCAAAGCTTGGTGCGCGGACCCTCGTCCGAACCTGGATTCGAACCAGGGACCCCACACGCAAGAAGCCAGTGCTCTACCCACTAGGCTACTCAAGCTTCTTTCAATTTTCGTAGTCTTAATATTTGTTGCTCATTGTGACGAGATCATTATCATTTGAAAATTTAATGACAATATCACTTAGTAAAGATATTACAAAAAATAGCTGGCAACCCTATCATGGCCTTCAACGAGATTCCTGTCGAATTGTACCTACAACAAGGTCCATTTACCATATAAATTTTGTTTCAATTTGATGACTGCACTGAAAAAAGCTTTACTTTGCTCAGCAAATTTTATAGATTTGATTTATCAAAAACGTGTTTTAAGGTCAGGTAAAGCTACCGTGTGAATTTCGCTAAAATCTGGTGACTCGATCGGAATTTATAGGGCAAAATGTAGTTTCCTTTCTTAGTGATTTTTCAAAATTGCGCCACTGCAACAGGGTTGCCTATATCTCAAAATAACGTCTATCAGCTCTGCTGCTATTAAAGACTAATACATCCTGTGAATCTCACATCGATCTGATTGTCCGATCATGAATTCTCGTGAACAGAAGTTTCGAGTTCTTAAAATAGAGGTAATTCGGTCATGGGTTGCCGTTCTTGTGTAACGCAGATTTTTTAAATTTCAATTTAATAAGGTGGACAAAAGGTAAAATTGATCAATAGTTTGCATTTTTGGAAAAAAGCGAAAAAATTATGCAGTGAGTCATGATTTAAAGATGTTTTTCATCTGCCTGCCGTACCACCAGGGTTGCCCGCATACTCATGTATAGTTCTAGCCATGGATAGTTTTAGTCAATATTAATTTCGCGATTATCCATCGTTTCTGTCAGAAGCTATGGCAAAAAGAAAAATTAAACCCAATTACCCAATTCTTCGAACATTAGTATTAAAGTTAGTATTAAACATTAGTATTAAAATAGTCTTTTTAGAAGTTTCATAAAAATTCCAAGCCTCACTAAAACCTTATCGTTTAAATAAAACACTGTCTATTCAATCTAAAACCTTTACTTAATAAATTTATTCATTCAATTTTAACTTATTCTATAATTTACACTGTTTTTTGTTCATATGCATTCTTGGGCGGACAGGTATAATCTGCACGAAACACCGAAAGCATTCTTCCATCTTTTTCTGCTTGACGTGCACATTTCCGTTTATAGTTCAACAAACCGAAATTCGTTCGATTTCCAAAGCTTTGCGTATAATCAGACTGTGGCTCATAGGAACGTGTCCGCTGATTATAGGTTCTTTCAACCGGTCCGCAATACATGCTCGGAACAATGTCATAGTGAATGTCACTGCTCCGAGTCATGTTGCGATAGAAGTCACCCTTGCCGACTAGGTTGACGCGAACTTTCTTGTTGCGGCTTTGGTTCTTCATGGCAGCCGCCCGAGAATCCTGTGGGCAACTCGATATCGTCCTGAACTGACTTAAGTATTCAGTTTGAAACGCTGGGCAGTCACGATATCGGTCCGCCTCGCAGGCTAATCGATCTTCGAACCAGTTTCCGATTAAAACTTCGTTTGCGTACTTTTTCTCGAATTTCGAATTTAAATGAGAATTTGGATATTCCATGGTTGGATGTGCGAGCACGAGTTCAACACGTAAATGGTGATATTCTAGGAATTGTAAGTTTCCGATGCAATGAAATCGTTAAAATCACGTTGACATGTGAGTTACGCTTTTTTCAAAGATTGTGTGATATAAATCATTCTCTGACATGTTTTTTTATGCAAATCAGCCGGCAGAAAATTAAAAATTTGAACGTGAAAAAATACCCAATTCGTAACGGATTGTCGTTTCTGTGAAGTCGATGGCAATACGCCAGCATAAGACCGAGAAATTGTCCGTTACCCATATCAGACTGCTGACGGGGACAGTAATTAAATTAGTGGCCCATCTGGGGTAATGAATTTTTGAAACCGACCGCCTCCTGTCCACTGTCTCGATAAGAATCTTGCGAACGAAAACACGCAATACTTTTTAACTCCCTGGGACCATCTTAACTGATGATCTTTGCTGAAAACGGAAAATCTTGGCTAAGCACGCAACTTCCTTATTTTCCAACGGTTCCACAAGCAGGCCAAACATGAAGAGTGAAAGAATGTGTCTATGTGTGGGCAAAGAATGGACGTTTCAGCTTTAACTGCTCAAATCACAGGCGGCGATTCCAATTAAGGCTAAGTACGGACGCGTAATAGGACGACAGGGCCGAGACGAGGCGACCCTAAGCGGATCCGATTCCAGCCTTATTATCTCGGCATTGCTGTTTTCGTCTTGATAACGGTTTAATCAGATCCCCAGCGAACTGAGCAGTCCACGAAGAAACGTTTATCTCTCCATTAATGTCTCGTCCATAAATTTTGTTCTCTAGCTTCGGTCACAAATGAGTTTTGCCGCAGCCGACATCGATCCACCTTTCGGCATGATTTAGATGTTGCTGAAACGGAGTGCAAATGGTATGTGGTGCTTTGGTTCGCGGGTCTGTTGGTTGAGAGTCTTGCCATAAAATAAAGTAGCCATGTGTGGATATTAGAGAAATGGGTGGCAATGATGTGATACTCAGGATTTCTCATGTTGCAGGAGTATTGAAAAAGTCAAGGGATTTTATGGGAGGACAGGAAAATAATACGAAATTTTGTTCATATAAACCATTTTTTTTTTATTTTACAGTTGAACACACGGCAGACTGAAACCTAATTCTGCTAGTGAAACAATCTTAGTCATTGTCATCAAGACGCATTTTTTTACGCTGCCGTACTTACATAAAAATGAAGTTGCCCGACCACAACCCGTTAAAAGTATTTCTGGTCGTGAAAAAAGCACAGAATGTTTGATGAATATAGCTACATGAACAAACTCAATTAACATTTTGTTGAATTCAAATTATTTATTTTTCCCTTATTTAATTGAAAAATAATACATTTTTATTATGTTTTTTTATTGGACTTTAAAAATAACAGAATTTAAATGATTCATATGCTCGGAGGAGCAAATAAAATCTCTATGGGTGCCTAAATTCTCTATGGACGGAAATAGCAGACTCCAACGCGTAATAGCAGTGCACAATCCAAAGTCTTGTTTCATTTCCCCTATCGCCCATTTTCGTTAAATTTAAAAGAGTCTGTAAAAACAAAGTTATTGCAGATTTCTTTTAGCGTCTTTCATCAGCTACCCTGTACAAAAAAAATAATTTCACTTCAGAATGAAAACTCAAAGAATGTTTTGAATGTGTAAATGGGATGTATATTTTTTTGCATCTCAGTCGATTGCCGATAACCGTGGAGTGTCGACGAAAATAAACAATTACCTTGTACCGTATTTCGTATTTGGGCGTTGGATAGAACACTCTATCTGAGTGCGGTACCGTTAGGTTAGTGGTAGTGAAGTATTAAATCGGTTTACGTAAATAATACTTACAGGCGACTTTATCTTGGTAATAATATTGACAAATTTAAGTCCATACAAGCATTCCGTGGCAATCACCATTTTATACAGTGTGTACAAAAAATCGTCAAGCATATAAAATAAATATGGGCTGCAAAACGAAAAAAATCAAAACCCCTGAAGCATCGGACACAGACGAGCCGATGTTAGATAAAAAAGCGACGAACGGGTGCTCGAAAAAGGGAATCGAGCACGCCGAAAGGAAGTCGGCAAGTTGCGTCGGCAGATGAAATGTTTTCTTAATTAAAATCAAGGTGTCAGTGGCAATGCACCAGGGCTTCTTGTAGAGGCCGCGCTAAGGTCAAATTCAGGCAAACTAGCTATCCATGAGCCACAGAGTGCTTCCGTAGCTGGAATCATAGATGCAGCACCAATAAGTGAATATGACAAAGGTCAGGATTTCAAATAAGTAGCGCGTCGGAAGACAAATCGTACAAGTAGGTAATTGTATCTTGCCTCACATCACACGAAAACACGAAAACCTCCTTACATCCCATCCAAACCACGAAAAGCCCTAAAGTTCCTCGAACGGCCTAGTAGTGCAACCTGTACTTTGAACATCAGTGCTTATCCTATCAGTGAATAATTATATTACACTTTATCCAACCTTTATCGAAGCTTCAAACGATTGACTTGACCATCTAGTGGTCAGCGGTGCTATAATAGATTGATCTGCGAAGTATCCTTGAGTGCGCCTGTTGTTATTAGAATTCATTATAACTTTTTCATTTGAACTATGGCTCAGTGCAACGCATCGTCGTTTACCCCGAAATCTGACAGCTCTCCGTTTGTGTTATGTTCGGGTTTTTGTGGTAAAACATTTAACGGTGGATATGCTGGCCTGACTAGGCATATAAGCGATGCCCTCATTAACATTGCCGGCTTGTACTGGTTCTGTGGCCGCTGCGCTCATCATCTATGGCTCACTACGTGACGAAAGTTCGTGCTGCTAAACAGTGCCTTGAAAACGTGGCGAAAGCGCTTCTTTCTTCTGAAGAGAAGATCAACGCGACGTTGGAAAGTGTGCAGCTATTCTGCAACAACATACCGGAAAATACTTCTTCACCGACGACTGACGTTGCGGGCGATGGCAAATCTCCGATTGTCTTAATAACTCGTAATCGTAGCAAATTGTGAGCTCCAGGTATTTTACCCACGCTTTCAATTATCACAGTTGATGTACCTCAACCGGCTTAAGAGATGATATCTCCTATTTAAAAGCATGCCGGTACTCCTACGCCGTCTATGGAAACTTTGCCATATACGGCGTATAATGGCGTGAAACTGTAGCCAAAAATCAATCTGAACCATCTGGTACCACTTATATAGCTCCTAGAGATCCAACATTGATTTCGAATAAATCGCCTAAACGGTCATCCTCATCACATTGGGAATAATTGACCCACTTCCATGATACTTCTGATAATCCTTGTGCCACCAATTAAAGTATCTGTTTCTCGGTTCGCTTAAAGAACCACAGCCGAACAAGTTGTTGAATATGTGCGAGCTAAACTCGGCTATAATCCTTCTTTGTTGATGAGTCGAAAGCTCACACGGGACAATCTAGAAGATCAACAATTGTCTTCTTTTTGCGTTACCATCAGTACTGGTGCAACTGGTCTGCTCAAGAAGAACTTCTGGCCAACTGGAATATTCGTTAAGAAATTCGTCAGAACTCCCGGCCAAAAATTTTTGATCCAGACCATCAAACAAAAGCAGAGCTTGAACTGAAATCTATTATCAGAACGTTGGTGGTCTGAGGAACAAGGTTAATTATATAAGGATCTACTCTGTAAACACCTCTGGTAACATTGTCTGCCTACCTTAAACCTGGTTATCTGGGGATATATATAGCAGTGAAATTTTGCCCCTTCACACTGTCTTTCGTAGGTATCGGAACTGATCTGTGTATAATCTTTCATTAGAAATTGGTGTTTTAATTGGTCTACATAAATCTCTGAACGGAACACTCTGTAGTGACTTCATTGTCCGTATCTCTCTTTCACCAGCCTTAGTGTTGCTTGCTTCCTCGATCTACATACCTTGTAGTAGCCTCGTACTGGTATTTAAAAAATTTTTTTTTGCGAAGCTCTCGTCACCTTAAGGGGTTACATGGGTTTCAGAGAAAAAAAAAACGCCATTTTTAAATGTTTCAAAAATAAAAAATAATGTATTAAATTATTATAAATTATTATTAACAACTAAAGTAACTCTTGAACTATATGTAAAAAAATTTTTAGACAAAAATATTGATAATACGCCCTCTGGCAGCTATTTTACGAAAAGGCTCGAAAAATGCGGTGCCAACTATATCTTGAGCTGGATTCATCCGAAACAAAAAAATCAAATTGTTTCTGTTAGAACATAAGTTTGACTTATACTTGAACGAATGATTTGTAAAAATATTGAAATCTGAACTTTTGGCAACGTTGCGAGTAAAAAATTTTATTTTTGACCCAAAAATTCAATAAATAATTCCATGTGTATTAAATTCTAATGAACGAAACACGATTTCCTTCGTTCAAGTACAAGAAAATACTATTTAAAAGAAGTGTGCGAAAATTTGGTTAAGATTGGTGCATTAGTTTTTGAGTTATCGTTGGCACCGCATTTTTTCGAGCTTTTTCGTAAAATAGCTCCCAGAGGGCGTATTATCAATATTTTTGTCTAAAAATTTTTTTACATATAGTCCAAGAGTTACTTTAGTTGTTAACAATAATTTCGAATAATTTAATACATTATTTTTTATTTTTGAAACATTTAAAAATTGCGTTTTTTTTTTCTCTGAAACCCATGTAACCCCTTAATGGCCGCTTCCTTTCTGCTTTCTTACTTTTATGTCGTGATTTTAATATGCCGTCGCTGGATTGGGATGATACTTTTTCAAGTATTTGGTCTCAAACCAATATTTCTTTCGCTACTGCTTCCTTTTTGTCCCTTTGCTCACTTTCCCAATTCAATAACATTACAAATGGTAACAACAGGGTTGTCGATTTCGTTCTGATTAATATTCACCCTTCTGCCTTTTGCTTGAGTTTCTATCCCCATATAGCGGTCCTAATCCGCACAATCCTCTTCTTTTTATGGAATTAATTCCAAACCGTTCATTTGAAATCAAATCTACTTCTACTCTTCGTTTCAATTTTAAAAAACCAAAATATCCCGATTTGTCCAATGAAATACATTTACTAACTAGTATAATTTCTTCCGGCTCGTTAAATATGGTATACAGCTCGTTGTCGTATCGGATTCGCCATCCATCTTCTTCCCGTATTGGACCGAGGATCCTTCGCAATGCCCTTCTCTCGAACGTGTTCAAGGCTTTTTCAGATCCCTGGGTCAGCGTCCAGGTTTCGCTTCCGTAGCATAGCACAGGTCTAATAATTGTTTTATAGATTCGAAGCTTCGTATTCCTGTGTACGCATCGAGATTTCAAAGTGGGAAACACCGAAAAGAATGTCTTATTGGCTAATTGAATCCATCGTTTGAGTTCGTCAAGCTCATTCCCATCCTTCGAGAGGTTCATCCCTAGATACACCAAGTTGTCTATGCTTTCAAAGTTATAGTCCCTTATCGTTATGCTTTGTCTTATTGGCGTCCTTTTCCTTGATTGAGTCATAACTTTTGTTTTTTGTTCGTTAATTTGAAGACCAACTTCCTTGGCGGTTTCGTCTAGAGCTACAAATACTTCCTTGGTGTCGTTGAACGAACGTGACATAATGTTGATGTCATCAGCGTAAGCTACTAGCTGTGTCGACTTAAATAATAAAGTTCCTCTCGTGTCAACGGGGATTTTTCCATTGACATACTCAAGCGCTAAGCTAAAGAGTACCGAAGCTAATCCATCCCCTTGTTTTAGCCCTTTATTCGTCGAAAACGAGTTGGTCATATTATTCTGAATTAGCACTTGTGACGTGGAGTCGGTCATGGTCATTTTCACCAGTCGTACCAACTTTGCTGGGATAACGAACTGCATCATGATGTTATATAATACAGTTCGGTTGATGCTGTCGTACGCTTTTTTGAAGTCGGCGAATATTTGATGGACATCAATGTTGAATTCCCAGCATTTTTCCAACATTTGTTTGACCGTATATATTTGGTCAGTTGTCGATCTTCCACGTCTGAAACCACCTTAATATTCACCAAGAATTTTCTCAGCGGGATGGGAAATCCTTAACTCTAAAATCTTTGTCAAGAGCTTGTCGACGTGCAAAGTAGTGATATGGCCCTGTAGTTTTCGCATCGCAGTTTATCTCCTTTCTTGTGAATGGGACAAATAACGCTTTTTCGTCACTCATCCGGCATCGTTTTTTGTTGCCAGATGCCTGGCACCAATCCATGGATTGCCCTTAAAACGGAAATCCCGCCTGTCTTCAGGAGCTCCGCGGGGATACCATCGATGCCCGGTGCTTTGTTGGGTTTCAAGCGGTCCATGGCCTGTTGGACTTCATCTAGTGTAGGAGGGTGAGATGAGGCACTGTCAAGGTATGTGCCAATTAATGATGGTGATTCGTCGGGTGCGGGGACATTTTCGATCAGTAATTGCTGGAAATAGGACGCCCATCTTTCCTTCACCTGTTCTGAGCCACTTATGATGCTTCCGTCGGCAGCCCTACTTAGGCTAGTTCGTGGTTTAAAGCCTTGTTATAAGTGCCTCACTATTTTGTACGCTTTTCGAGTGTTGTTAGCCATAAGTTTGTCATTCATGTTATTCAGTATGGTGTCAAAATGCTTTCGTTTCTTACGTTAAATTATTCGATTAGCTACTCTCCGAAGATTGTCATATTTTTCTTTCTTGGCTGTAGTCGGTCGTTCAATGTGGATTTTGCAGGCGGCATTCTTTTCATCCAACGCGGCTTGACATTCTTCGTCGAACCATTCATTTCTGCGTTGCCCGGCTGTATATTTCACTACTTTTTCGGCTGCTGCGTACACTGCACTTTTGATAGCAGTCAGATATCGTTGATAGACGTGGTCTTAGGAATGAAAGCTAATTCCATTTCCAGAGCAGATCTATACTCGGCTTCCATCGTCTTATTTCGAAGCTTGTCGACATCGAACTTGCGTCTTGAACTTGCTCTGGCTTCATACGACAGTGATATTTGACATCGATATCGAGTGTTGACTAAGTAGTGGTCGGAGTCGCAGTTGGCCCCACGGAAGGTTCGCACATCTAAAATACTGAAGGCCCACCTTTTCTGAATCAGAATATGATCAATCTGATTAAAGGTGCGGCCGTTCGGGGATCCCATGTCTTTTTATGAATGTCACGATGCGGGAAACACGTGGAACTTACGATGAGATTTCTGCTACTCGCAAAGTTGACCAGTCGTTGTCCATTGTCGTTGCATAGGTCGTGAAGACTAAATTGGCCGGTAATTCCGCGGTGTATTTCCTCCTTTCCAACCTTTGCGTTGAAGTCGCCGAGCATGATTTTCACATCATTTGATGGCAGAGAATCATATAGCCTTTCCAGAAGGTTACAAAAATTATCTTTCACTACTTCCTCCTTATCTTCAGTAGGGGCATGAACGTTAATGAGCCAAACGTTAACAACTTTGCACGAATGCGGATCGCACACAATCTTTCGTTGACAGGCTTGAAGTCGATTATTTGTGGTTTCATTTTCGTTTGTCCACGATGAAGGCCACTCCAAATTCGTGACTTCCCGCTTTTGAAGATTGTATACGATCTCATGTCCATAATCTCGGCACCAACCAGTTTCGTTTCCTGGACAGCGAGAATGTTTATTTTGTAGTGACTGACCTGTTCTAGGAGGGCTTTGATGGCCCTCGGTCTGTACAAGGTTTGCACGTTCCAGGTTCCAATAGAGTAGTCCATATGCCGTTTGCGTGGTTGTTTCCGTTGATTCAATCCAAGTATCCGATGCAAAGTATCAGGTTCCTGAATAAGCCAAGTTTTACGGGAACGGGCTATTGGCCCATTGCCCAACCCCCACCCTGGAGGGCCAGTCTGGTTAATGTTCCCGATTTAAGGCGCGGGAAACTCGCTCTTACCCTCCTTCGTTGGCAACATTCATGATCTGAAGTGTCATGAGGGCTCCCGGCAGCCACCCGATGTGAAATTTTAAAATCACATCTTCGGGGAGGTCGAAGGTAGGATTCAGTAGCAGAACTGTAGATGTTGTTTCCAGCAGGCATTTCTCAGGATTTCAATTGCTTCTTCGGTAACCAACATCCAATGACGCCCCCGTGGCCTATGCTACCATTTGACACCTCATACTTGCATGATCAAATTGTGTCTGACTTGAATGAGCAAAACATTCCAACAAAACTTTCTGCTATAGATATCGGGCATTCTATTTAAGTTGATCAAACTTGGGTTCCTGGAAGAGGTAATAAGACTCACCTCAAGGTTTCTTACCAACAGACAATACTAGGTCAGCGTTAATGGAGCATACTCTCTCATAGAGCCTGTGACATCAGGAGTGGCACAAGATTTTGTCACTGGATCGTTTTTTAACCTATATTCACCGCTATTTCAGTGGGTCCACCTTAAGTCCAAATCCTCCAATATGCCAACGACACGCTCTTATTTGCGCTATTTAATTATCTAGGTATATAAAGGCTAGATTTAAGACCTAGGATAAGATTTAGGTCAAATAAGGCTAAATTATTTTTTATTATTTTACCTAAGTTAGGTCTGATTCGTAGTGTAAAATAATTTGAAGCATATATTTATTTATTTATTTCAACCAAACAAGCCGTACAAAAAAGCACTTACATTGAATATTTAACAATTTATATAAATTTGTACAACAAACAATAATGAAAGAATTTTACAAATATAACCATCTTTGGTAAGGAATTGGATAGGGCATTAAAGACGTGGGCAGTTTTAAACCTAGGTCGAGAAATGGTTGGGGAATAGTGTTTTGAGAAGCTATTGAATATTTCGCAACATCTATTGATTGGCACATTGTTGGCATAAACTGTGTTGTGTCGGTATTCATTGAGTAAACGTGTGTGCCTCGTCTGCTTTACTGATTCGTTGAAGGTGATCTTATTGGACAGGGACACAACATTGATCAAGCCCATAATAACATCAAAAGTAAAGCAGGAGCATATGACTATCCTCTGCGAAGATAGACTTGATAGGTTTAAGAGATTTAGCCCGTATCTGTATGAAGGTAGATTATCAAATTCGTAAGGATTATACAGATCTCTCAACGCAAATAGCAAGAAATACTTCTGCACCGATTCGAGCCTATCGCTATGGACATCAAAGGTAGGGTGCCAGACAATACATGCATATTCGAGCAATGGCCGAACTAGAGCTATGTATAAAGACTTCGTGACCCATAGGTTTTTGAATTCCTTCGCACGTCTTTTGATGAATCCAAGCTGCTTATTAGCCTTGCTTAAGACTTTGTCATAGTGTAAATTAAAACGCAGCTTTTTATCCAAAGTAACTCCGAGGTCGATGACATTTTCAACATTATTGATTGCAACATTATTGAGGCGGTAGTCAAAATTTATATTACTGGTTTTGCGGGGAAAGCTAATGACTTGGCATTTACTGACATTAATGTCGAGATTATTTTGTTTGCACCACTGCTCAAGAGAAAGCAGTTTCGATTGAAGGAAAACTGAGTCTGATTTCGATGTAATTGTGTGATACATTTTCAGATCATCTGCTTAAAAAAGGTGAGTGATGTCTGCTAAAACTTCAGAAAGATCCGATACGGAAATATTGAATAAAAGAGGCCCCAAGTGACTACCTTGTGGTACACCTGATTAAAATTCAACTTTTTTGGATAGGATACCCTGAAACTTAACTTACTGCGTCCTAATTCGATGATAAGAGTCTAATCAGTTTAATAAGAGACCCGAGGTAATTTCTGTAGTTTGATTCGAAGAATATCATGATCAACACGATCAAAGGCCTTGCTGAAGTATGTGTAGATAGTATCATTTGATGCCCTTTTTCCATGCCACAGAGAACATCTGAGACGAGAATCACGACGTTGGTAGAAGTTGGCCTGCCTTTTCTAAAACCATGTTGTTGTTCATTTAGAAGAGGTTCTATGAGAGTAGTGAGCTTATCACAGACAATTTTTTCAAATAGTTTAGGCTATGCTGATAGTAATTATCAATTGACCGCCTATCACCACATTTAAAAATCGGGGTCAGATGGGATAGTTTCCAGAAGGAGGGGAAAATTCCACAAGAAAGTGATTTGTTGAAAATTAAATACACGGGTAAGATAAGCTACACCATGCATTTGAGTATGAAACTAGGAGGTAGCAAATCAGGACCAGGACTCTTGTTGACATTAAGATCTTTGATGGCCTTTGCAATCTCCTTTCTAGTTAAATACATTTCACAGATGATATTTGGTGGGAATGTTTGAAAGAAAAGAATGTAAGACAAATTTGTACATGAGCAAAATACTTCCTGGAAATGCTCAGCGAACAAAAGTTCTGTTTGTACATCGAAGTAGGGTAGCCCGAAGTTTTCTGTTTGGTGTTCACGAAATCAAAAAACTTTCTAGGATCATGAATTATGCTAAGACAACTGGGTAGGAACTGGGTAGGCTGGGTATGACTATAATCAAGCAATATGAGCCAGCAGGTAAAAATAATATAGCCACTAGCTTTTATGTTTAGATTGTTAATTAGGTTATAAGTTAGGTTATAAATGAACAAGATAATTATAACAAAAATCTTTTTCAATTCAATTCAAATCAAAAAGGAAACCTCAAAAAGATGATGCATAAAGAATTACATTTTTATTAGAATATTGTTTTTTTAATTCATATTTGTATTCAAATTAAGTACTCATAATTAAAAGTAGCCTGAGTAAAATGATTTACTCGAAATAATTGAAACAGTACAAGTAAAATCTACCAGTCGTCTTTGCTGTGCATTTTTTGTGCAAATAGATTTGATTGGATTATATTGTACAAATTCAGAATTAATAAAATTAATATCTATCTACATTCAGCAATCATTCAAACGACCATTGTAGCGGAAATAATTATCTTTCTTTGCAAATTCCAACAGAATTTAAAAGGACGACTGCGATAAAGATACGATTGTCTTTATTAATCGACTGGCCTCATTTGTGGCCAAAATATGAATTATTGCCTTATTCCTTCTGGCTTCAAATAATTAGTTAACCGGGATACACCCACACTTTCTACTCAATACATACTCTCTATACATATAATTTCAATGAAGATGGAATGAAATGTAGGACTATTTCCAAAAACTTTTCCGACATTTTAATCGCATATCCTTAAATTATATTCTTTCTCTCATTTTTCTTTCTCGGTTATCCTTCGAACGATTCCACCGGTTGATCGTCCGAAAATGAAACGAACTTTCAACGAATGGAAAATTCACGGTGATTTTAAATACAACAAAAACAACGACATCACCAACTATCCAACCGGATAGATTGAAGCATATCCCGAAGCAGTACGATATTGGGAACGAGTATCTGACGGCAAACTTTTGGATCCTGGCGAAAAATATAGAATGGAAACTCACACCGACAGGTAAGTACTTGAGTACATCAGATTCGAATGGTGAAAGAGCAGCTGTATTGCTGCTCTGCTACTGCCAACCACAGGCCTGGCTGCAGATTTGATTAATTATTTTCGTCCTGATACGATACAGGTATAAAACTTTGATGCGCCTCACCATAGAAAGGATGAGCTCTCAAGACTACGGCGAGTACTTCTGCATTGCGAAGAACGAAATTGGAACAATGACTGCAATCTTCTATGTAAAACGTAAGAGTTTTTTAGAGCTATGTGTTTTTTCCTGTTCTCCCTTCCTTTTTTGGCTGAGAGACGAAGATATTTCAGATGAATTGTGCGAAACGGGTCAATGGAGGCAAGAGGATACGAGAAGGAAAAGAGGAATAGCATTGTATTTAAGGCGATTTGGAAGGATTAAGTGGCTTTCGGTCAAGGCTGTTATGATGGCTTTAACTTATCTTAATTTAATATTGATGGTACTTTTCGTGGTATCTATGGAAATTCAGAATGAAATTAATCCGTTCCAACAGTCCTTAAAGTTGAAATTTTCTAAAGATACTTGAGTTGAGGAAATTTATCCACACTGAAGTGGATGCTTTCGCTTGGAAAGTACTTTGGATGTTTTGTTGAAGAAAATGCTTAATTTGTGAAAATTTGACGCAAATGCGAGATAAAGTTGGAAATAGTATTATGACAATGAGAATTAAAATCAATTTTATTTGTAAAACGAAATCAATTTATCTAAAAATTATATTTGCGAAAATCAAATATTTCGAGCTCAAGTTAAAACGTTCCATTCGCTAATATTAAAGCTGAATTCTCCACATCTTCTTCCCATCATTGTATCCTGTCGAATAAAACCACCTAGCAATAAACACCGAAACCTCCAAAAGTCCTTAATCCCTACCAAACCTAAGTGGTCTCTTGAAATCACATAAATTTAAATGTTCTCGCAATAACTTTAATGCTATTGGATTTCATTTAGAAAAGAGTCCTTCAGCCTACATCCCACCGCCCGATGGAAACAGTGTTATCATCTTCGGATCTCGGCCATCAGTTAAGACGAACTACGAAGAACTCTGCCCGCCGCCGCAAGCATGCCCCGAATGTTTGGATCCAAGGTAAGTACCAACAATTATGATGTCGTTTCGAATGATCAAAATGACACCTCTCGAAAAACCAGATTTGATGAAAACTTTCAGTATGATAATTTAATTGTAAGCAAGTGGTTTGTTTGGGGGTGTATTAATGTAGTGCGAGAACATTTTCATTTAGATAAAACCCTCATGTGGCAAATGTGTGTAGGATGTTGGCGAATGTGTGTAGGTGGATGTGTGCACGATACATTTGTCACCTAGATACAATCTTTGAAAGTTTTCCATGTTCCATTTACGAGGCAATTCTGTAGAGTTAAATGGTTCAGAAAACTATGTAGATAACAAGCTAATTAGGATTAAATGCTGGCTATGACTGACACTTGAAAGTTAGGGATAAAGTGTAAATTGGATTTTACAATAGAAACAATTCAAGCATCTCCACAAACGATTTGTAAATCTGATAGAAATTTAAAGTTGATTCATTCACCGCAAAACCGCAAAACTTTTGCTTATTCGCACGAAACAAAATTTACAACGAGCAAGTCACATAAATCGAGTCAATTAAATACTCCAACAGTTCATTGCTGAGGACGAACTGGTCATCTGTATGAAATGGAACAATACAAAGCATCGATGATAGCGTTGGAAGCGAAACATTAATGATCGTGTCAACTGCAGCATTTCATTCAATTTCGAATTCATGAATGTGACCCAGAGGAAATATGATAGTTTTGCGGTGGCCGCAATGCTGGCTCGCACAAATCTAGCCTTTGGCTACTTCACTTTCATCGACCAGGCCAAACAATTTACACGAATAGCAATACAAAGCCCTTTTCAAAGGAATCTAACTATGGCTAAATATATGCGCAGCAGCTAGCTTTTTCCTGGAACGATTTCTAAATTTTGTTCATGCAGATTTTCAATCAACTATTTTTCTGACAATTCCTCGATGCTGCAAGGACGAAGTAACAGTAGTTTTGAATATGTTTCAATAAAATCAAATTCAGAATCTGAAATGTAAATTATAAAAGGATATATGAATGCTGTTAAATATTTATTAGCGGTCAAAAACAACACGACGGAATGACGGTTATATAGCAACTGACTTTATTAACATTCTAAGCAGATATACAATGTAACAATTATAAAAGTAGTAATTCAAAAGTATTGGTGAGAGAGTTATTCACAGAATTAGTTTTTAATACAGGAGTTTTACAGCAAGTTAAATTCATGTGTATGTGTAAGAGTTCCATATTAAATTAAATTCATTATCAAAAGAATACATCCAGTGGGCGACAGAAGTCTACGTACGACCCCTATTTTCGCTGCTTGACGAGCCCCATGGCACTAATTGGAAAAGTAATGATGTAGTCTTGTGTATAATCTATTTTTATTGACACGTAACAAAAAAATCTTTTCTCCAATATAAACTTAACAATCTATTCATAAAAAAAAATAAAAAAATTACATTGACACAAGTCTACGTACGAATATGAGAAACACCAAAAACTCCATTAACGAATTTATATTTCATTTCAAAACTTTATATTATTATTTTGTTGGCCCACCATGGGCAGCTATAACTGCCTGCAAGCGTCTTGGCATTGATGCGACCAAATTTTCTAACTTGTTAGGCGTTATTTGATCCCATTCCTCAATGAGTATTTCTTTTAGCATTGTAGCACTTCTAATGTCGTGTTTTCTTATTTTTCGATCCAGAAGCTCCCAAACGTGCTCGATGACTTTCAAGTGCGAACTTTGTGGGGGTGTATTGAGCTGTCTTGGAGCAAAATTTTGAAGCCAATACTCCACGATTTGAGCGGTGTGCTTGGGATCATTGTCTTGTTGTAATATCCAGCTCTCACCAAGATCCAACTTATCGACCGATTCCCTTGAATTGTGTTGCAAGATCGTTTCGTAGAGATAGCAATCTATTACACAATCAATGAACACCAAATTTCCTACCCCCGACGCTGTGACAGCAGCCCAAATGATCACATTGCCACCGCCATGTTTGACTGTAGGAATTAGGTGTTTCGAATCCATTCTCGTGTTTTTCTTTCTCCAAACTTTAGCTCTACCATCACTTCCAAATATGTTATACTTCGATTCATAGGTGAATAAAACCTTCTTCCGAAAATCAAGTTCTTTGTGTAGACGCTTTTTGGCAAATTCTACGCGAAGATTGCGTTTTTTTTTTGCTTATAACGGGTTTTTTGCGTGGTATTCTGCTGTGGTAACCTTTATTACTTAATGTTCTTTTAACTGTTCTTGGATGCACCGTGGTTCCTCTTTGTTTTGCTGTCTTCCGCAAATTTTGTCGTATGTGCCTTCGGGTTTCGGTTCACTTCTTTCAAAATAAAGGAGACATCTCTGCGAACCAGCTTCTTCGGTCGACCACTACTCTGCTTGTTTTCAACAGAGAACCTGCTTTTGTAGTTGTTGAATATTGTTTGAACTGTCGATTTACTTAAATTCAACAATTTGGCTATTTCTCCGAAGGGTTTTCGTTCGTTTTGCTGTTTTACCACCAATTTTCATACCTCTGATGAGATTTCGTTCCGAGAAGCCATCGTCACAGCTACGGCCTTATCGAAACTGCACTAAATGCTGCCTAACACGAAGCCCATATACCAAAACTTGATAAATGGTACTCCCCGTTATAAAACAGAACCGCACAGTAGCAAAAAGAATGATTTACCTAGCCGTACGAAGACTTCTTTTTGGTTATGTATGAATAACTTGTAAAGTTTATATTGCAGAACAGATTTTTTTGTTAAATATCAATTAAAATAGACTTCGAATATAACTACATCATTAGTTTTTTAATTAGTGCTATGGGGCTTCTCAAGTAGCGAAAATAGTGGTCGTATGTAGACTTTTGTCGGTCACTGTATATATCATTATCAACCCGTTAATTTCGGAAATCCTCGGATTGGAATCGGACTACAGGTGTACGGCTTCGATTACTTCTACGGAGCTTGATCCCTGCTGACTTCTGATCATGAGCCTCGTTGAAACTGGCTCTACGTTGATATTCAGTTTGAGGTTCTTGTGATGGATTCTTAGCTCGAAATTTAAGTTTATTTTGGTGACGCTTAAAATAACCCACACTGATTTTCACTACATATATAAACCATTTTTCCCAGATGCTTATGGATTTTCCCTTTCAACCACTTAGGTCCACGAGCATAATTCTGGAAGTACACAGGCTGGTTAGTTAGAAACTTTGTTTTACCGCAAAATATTTGCTTCTCTGCGCTTTGAGCAAACTGTGTCAACAAAGTTCTGAAAGGGCGTCCATGAAATAATTCTGCAGGAGCTATACCCTTTGAATTGCGTATTGTGGTTAGATACTTATTGACTGCTGACTTAAGAGGTTACATAGGTCTTGAAGGAAAAAAAAACAAATTTTTCAAAAAATTGTATTTTAAAAACCAAAAATCTATTTTATTTGAAATTTACACATAGAAAAGTTTAACATTTCAAAAAGTTTTAAAAAAATTTTCAGCTAAAAAAATATTGAAAATTGTCGACTTTGCTGCAGTTTTCCTCGTCCAGCCTTTTTTTTGCAGTGCAGGTTCATCTGATATCAAAAATTCAAAAATTTTCTTATAGTTTATACCCTTGGCTCGTGATTGAACACATATCGTAATTTGGTTTTGTTTTTTTTTTTGTTTTTTTTTTTTGTTCCTAATTAATTTTAGTTTTTACTCTTTCTAATGGATTCTTTCTTTTTTTTTGTTCGACTTACTTCTACTTCATTTAATTTACCACTTTAATTATTTTTTATATATATATTTATTTATTTACTTCTTACCATTTTAATTTTTTTCATTGTATCCTATCTGTTTTTGGGCTCATTTCTTGTTGAATTGATTATTCGTGTTTGTAATGGATTTTTTTTTCTTGTTTGCTTTAGTTAATTTTACTTTATTTTATTCTAACTTTAATTATTTGATATACTTATATTTAAATATTATTATTTAGTTCTTGTTATTTTATTTTTTTATTGTAATTGGGCAGTTTTGCCTGTTGTATTGACTACGCACCAAATAAGTAAATAAATAAATATTTATTAGCGGTCAAAAACAACACGACGGAATGACGGTTACATAGCAACTGACTTTATTAACATTCTAAGCAGATATACAATGTAACAATTATAAAAGTAGTAATTCAAAAGTATTAGTGAGAAAGTTATTTACAAAATTAGTTTTTAATACAGGAGTTTTACAGCAAGTTAAATTCATCTGTATGTGTAAGAGTTCCATATTAAATTAAATTCATTTTCTAAAGAATACATATACATATATCAAATGCCACAAACATTTATAATTTTTTTTTCGTTTAGCTTTTTATATTGAAAAATTGACTTTTAATGAGTGATTATTAATAGGAGTTTTATTGATAAATATTTTTATTTAATTTTTTAATTTTATTTCAAAATTAGGGGCTGAACAGCACGATTGTTACCTCAACTTACTTTTGTTTAGTCTTCTCACTTCCACCGCCAACACAGGTGCTGAAAGATTTGGCCCAGCAAGTACGCTGAATCGGAGAGACTGGAATTTCTAGTGGGCGGTTATGCTATCTGAGCCATCTGAGGCAGCAAGAAATGTACCTGGCTACCTGTGAAAAGGGCAGGGACGCAATCATGTCCTTTGAAAAATTTGTATTACCGCGCCTAAATGGCATCTTTTGGGCTATGGAAGAATTGACCACCAGATGGTAAACTTAAAGGATTCTTTTTGGGCGTGCTTAGTCTGTGAGTATGTTTTATCACTTTGTCGACAGACTAAGGTAGTCCTTTTACCTAAACCGGAGAGAGGTGATTATTTAGATTCAAGGTACTTTACTCCGATTAGATTAATTTCGTTTATACTGAAATGCTTGGAGAGGCTTGTTAAACCACACATACGCACTAGGGCGCTTAAGTATAACTCATTGTATGATGAGCAACATTGAACCAGCGAGGAAAATCAGGCGAATCGGCCCTTTAATCTCTTTTATCCAGACTTGAGGATCAAATAGTGAGTATACGATGGGGGTATTTATAAACATTTAAGAGGCCTTTAACTGCGCGGAAGATGACGCGGACAACATCCAAGTGAAATAGATACATACGATTCTTGCGCAGAGATTGTTGTTATCGAAAGCTAGAGCCGACTGCCACTTTAGAATGAAAGTGACAAATGGATGCCCTCAAGGTGTCCGGACACCGCTCGTGTGGAAATGCTAGTAGACTAGTTAGCTGCAACAAAAATGGCTGTACGCGCAGGTTTATGTGTGATGTGATGTGGCCACACTTGCAGTCAGTAATGATCCAAACGTGGGCTGTAGAAATATACAATGTGCATTGGATTTAATTGATAGTTGGTGTTCGAGGCTCGGTCTAACAATGAATCCTGTTGTGTTTACTAGGAAAAGAATATCGGTAGGGCAAGTTCTTTCTAATATGTAGGGTGCGACTCTTCAACTTTCAGATGAAGTCAAATATCTAGGAGTAATCTTGGATAAAAAGCTTCTCCGGGAGAGGCTTGCGGGAGTGAAATTAACTCGAAATTTAAATGCTCTCGGGCAGTGCAAGAGGAATTCAGCCACCAATTGAAGTCTGAGGCTTCGTGCAGTTATGTGGATCTACGTAACAAGAAGTTAGTTTCTGGGTACTCGTGGTGCCATATTTATAGCTCCTGGTGCAGCTTTTGATGTGGTTCTCAATCTGCAACCTCTTGCCATCCAAGTTTAGCGTGTGGCGATGAGTTCTGTCCATAAGCTAACTCAGCTTGGCCTATGGGTAGGAAACGACAATGTTCGATTATAAGTTCGATGCGTGGGTTCTCTTCGATTCTCGCGATACCTTTGGACGCTAGAGTGCCCTTAATCAACTTCCGGAGAAGATACACAGTAATACTTTTGAGCGGAAGTGACTGGGAGGATCCAGATATCTGTATGGGGGGATACTCCGAGATTTTCTTCACGAATGGCTTGAAGGCAGTTATTAGACCTGGAGCTTGTGTCTCTCTGCATTCATCAAATGACAGGTTGGCTTCTTTTGTCGGAGAGTTTCTGTTTCTGTTTTTCAAGTAGAAATATTCCCTATCTTGAGAGCTGCTCGCTGAGCGATTAAAAAAAAGAGGAAGGAAAGACTTATTTTTATTTGCAGTGATACTGAAGCTACATAGACCGTAGATTGCTTTGAAAACTGTCCAAGAGTGCAGAACATGATTGAACTCTGTCACCAAGTTCAATAAGACGCATCAGTCTGGGTGAAATCACTGTGAAATCACGAAGTGAAATCACTGACGTCATTGCGAGCCAAAGTTCGGCCATTGCCATGTCCTTTTCAGAAGTGGGTAGTAAATGCCCACAAAAAGAAATATATGTATTCTGAGGGCCAGGGTCACTAAGGTTTTCCTTTCAGAGCCCAACCATGCAGCTGCGAAATTCCCCTTCAACAAGAGCAGGAAAGTTTCAAGAGTGATGACACGGATACTAATTGGACACAATTACCTAAGAGAATACATATATCGAATAGGAGTTGCACAGGATAATCACTGTCCATCCTGCCTAGAAGAACCTGACTCTGAGAAGCATTTTCTCTGTGAATGCCCAGCGTTATATCAATTCAGACATCAATGCCTCGACTAGGATGAAGCGCGTATGCGTGCGCTTTTCCACATGATTGTTTCTGGGGTTTTTTTTACCCCCTTCCTGAGAAATCTGGGAAACTATGGTAAACTGGAGGTACGAGTGCAATCGGTCATTTGACCTGAGTGCTAGACGTGTTTCTCATCTAACCCACATACACAAACTAATCCCTTATCGCAAAAGGACGGTTATCCTTTACCAGACCAACATTATCATGAGCACCCGAGATTGGTGCTCGCCAAAACTCACGACCGGATCATCGCATACAATTGCATCGATCATTTACTGAACGACTTGAAAGAAAAATGATGACCCCATTTAACATGTCTACGATAGAGAATGGGAGACATTCGACTCCTCTAAATAAATGTTAGTTCTATATTTTGCTCAAAAACGTAGTTCAAACTCATCTCTCTGTTTAGCTTCAAATAAACTTAACATTGGACTCTTCTCCAAGACCGCAATAGAGCCACACCATAGCTTAAATACTATATATAGCTCGGAAAGTACGTTATTTGCGATATTTTCCCACTGATTGCGAGAAATAGATAGCAATATCCAAGTCCAAGTTGAAAAAAGACAGAAAGTGCCCCGCCAAGATATGACGCGCCCCCTTTATACGATCAGATACGTTTCTCATTCCCACTAGGCAATATACATGTGCTTTGCCGAAGAAACTATTTTAACGAATGGCAATTTATGCAATATTGATTTTCGGAAAACCTATTCTGAGTATAAAAATGGTAAGTGATAAGATAGTTAACGCGGAATACTACTTTCAATATCATTTGGCAAGTAAAAGGACTATCTCCGACACTTTTATGCAATCCACTACAGAAAGTTTCGTTTCTTGCCAGCGAATGTTCGCTGTGCTTACTTTTTCTTGAAGAGATTATACGCACGCCACTACACTCTCACCTATCAGCTAACACGGATGTATACATTCTCACCTGTCGTTTGAGAGTATGCTTTTCTCATTTTTGCATATGATAAAGTCTGAGAGCATAAAGACATTCGGAGGGGCCGAAGGCATGGCCATTTTTCCTCATCACCAGCGACCCCGATGATAGATTGAAATTTTCGGGGCGTAGGTAATTTCTAATTTATCAAATTGATGGGGACATATTATTTGTGAATAATTTCAAATATTCAAATTTTGAATATCGTAAGTGAATGATTGTTATATGTTTAGATATTTAATTTTTTAGCTTTCATATTATAACCGTACGAATTCTCGAACCAGGGAGTAAAAATAAGCTACAGCAGGCTGGATTATTCGTTGCTTTGCGGTGAATTAATTGTTTTTCCAGGATAGAAAATGAAAACAGAACACAAATGCATGCGAACTATGAAAATTGTAGAATATAGTAATTAAATATTTATTCACCCATAAAACAAAAATTGTTTTATAAGAAAGTGGCTTAAAAACTAGATGTGTTTATGCTGGCTCAAATCTTGGCAGTGCCGAGTACTGCCGTGGCCCGTGGGTGATGAGAAAACATTGAATAATATAAAATATCATTTTCGTTTTTAGAACATCTAGAAAGTTTTTACTGAGTATTGTGTGTAAAGCAACTGCAATGAATAAAATAATTAAAATCAAAAACAATTTCAAATTCCGAAAAAGGCTAATTTTATTTAAGATTTTTCGAAAAAAATAAGTCTTCTTCACAGTTAATAGTTCCAAGAAGTCTCAACTTTTCTTATACTATAATGTAGGCTAAATACAATGATAGGTTGGAGATAATATATTTCTAGGTAATAAGATATTTATTGTATTATATTCACACTATATAATCGTTCTCGACCTACTTCGCTAATCCAGTTATTGGCCTTGAGATTATCGAACAACTCAACTATAGAAGCTGTTTTCTTTTGCCTGCGCTGTTTTTTACGCAAATTTCGGATAATCCTATTTTTTCGTTTCAGCGTATCTTCCAATTTTTTCCTGCAGCTTGATTAAATGCACTGCGGTAATAGGAGCCACTTGGTCTGTTTATGTAGCCCAATTGAAATGATATTGTTGAATATTAAAATTTTCAAAAGTGTATCATGAACGCAACATCAGCATTAAGCACCTAATGAGATCGCAATTCGCTCTTCTTGTCCATCGTTTATCTAATCTTGAATATTGTTGCCGAAAGGTATCTATAGAATTAAGATAATTAAAGAGAAGAATATTTTGAACATTTTCAACATCACTCGAAGATTCTATTCCACTAAAGATGGTCCCCTGTTTGCTTGCTCAGAACTAACGTACTATGACGGCAGCTGTAAGAAAAACAAGAAACTATTACACTTATTACCTTGTCAATCATCAATTGCTATATACCACGGCCGAAAGATTTGAATAGACCCGGGAAGTGTTTTTGATGATCAGCTCAGGAAATCCAAGAGAAGAAGTCCAAATGAATATGTGTTGCTCATTTTCTGGAAATCTGGAAAACAATATTTCACACAGCATGCAATACGAATAAATTTTTATATCATTTTATTTCCGCTCTGCCCCGAAACTGTTTGGGCTACCAGAAAAAAAATGGCTACCAGGAAATTCGCGCGAATATGTCGACAATATTTAAAAGGGCTCAAATAGGCACTTCCGCTTATAAAAAGTTTGTGAAATTCACAAAATTTTACAAAACACATCGTTTGTTTATTCCTTACTTGTGATAAGAAACTCCAAGTGGCCGGCGTTGCAAACTATTGTCACAATTCGGCACAACTCACTTCATTGCAAAGATTAACGCAATTGCACAGTTTTCAAACACTTTTTTCAAATAAAACTCGCTATTTTCACTTCTACACTAACGTTTTTGTGAACCGCACTAGTCGAATCTACACAAAATTAATCTGTATTTAAAATAAACACGATTTTATTTCCGTACCGACTCAAATTGTTTACATTAGTTTAACTGTCATATTGACAGCAAGGATACAAAAAGGGGAATTGACATTGAAGATACATGAAAAGTGGTCGGTTTCTCTTCAATGTATTTTAAATGGACATCGCCCCTCCGAATGTCTTTATGCTCTCAGGATAAAGTTAACTTATTTTGGTTTTGGTTTTTGTTAGGTGCCAGCTGATGGTTAATCATTCATTCCCTGCCAATCTCTTCCATCAATCAATCACGTGCTTTCAGTGCTATTTATTAGTTACTATGCTATGGCCACACCACAAACCCAACTTTCTTCGAAAAATAATCGCAAACCTGATTAGGAAGAATTATAGAGGCATAATAGACACACAGAGGATATTTTATGATCCCTATTAGGGATCCTGAATTTTATTAATAGAGGCGGAAAACCTCAATAGGCTAAGAGTATGAGTACAATAAGTCATTCTGGCCTGAGTACTTAAAGGTGCCAAGCGCTTCCCCCCTAGCACACACTATGAAATTAGTATGGTATTGCACATTTAAAATTGAATTTGTTTTTACTAATGTTCGAAGAACATTCAGCGCAGTGATTCAATCGAAACGAAATTGACTGGTTGGGTTTAACTTAACGTGAAGCAGATTTGGTATATATTTTGCTTTGCTGCTGACACAGGGTAACCAGCATTAGCCATTTTCGTAAATATTGCACCAACAGATGCTTCAAATTACCTACTCATATGCAAAGCATTTGCAAT
Source organism: Nemotelus pantherinus (assembly GCA_963978885.1). NCBI lineage: Eukaryota > Metazoa > Arthropoda > Insecta > Diptera > Stratiomyidae > Nemotelus > Nemotelus pantherinus. Next base: position 40,892,639 of record OZ022264.1, read on the forward strand.
AAAAATTATTTTTAAATTTTCCGAGTTTTGAACATTTTTCGGATGGCAGCCTCAAACAACGTTTTACTGCTGAAACTTTCGATGAAATCCTCCGATGAGAACGAAATTCAAAGGATAAGTTGATTTAAGTATGAGCTAGTAAAGTTATTGCTGCTTCGTTGGGAAAGTGTTGCCAGCACTGAACATTTTCATCATTTGTGTTATAGTTGAGTTTTGTTGCTTTGAATATGGAATGGTTGATATGATTCTACAAAAAAGTGTATTACGTCTTTCCACATTTTTTTGTCACTCAAAGACAATTTCTTCGAAAATTAGTTTTCTAGCGGTTCTGATGCGCTAGAGTTTTTTTAAATTTGCTGCAGGTTTTCATTGTTTCCTGATTTCAGGAAACAATGAAACGATATATCTCGTTGACTATAAATAGTATAAATGATAAGCATTCGATGTACATATACTTATTGGGCATATAAATTAGTTGGTATTTATGTATGTATATGCAGATATACCCAAATATCGACCCACACTGGGCGCATTTTTCCCCAACCCATTAGACTCATTTTCAATACTAGAGAGAAGAGTTTACGTAAACTAATGTATTTATATCTTACAAAAGCTTCTGTTTTAAAAGTGTAAACCCCTTAAAGTAAATAACAGATTGATAAAAGAAATTTAGGAAAATATTTGTCAGCAAGCAAATAAAAGAATAATATCCAGGAAGCATGAATATTATTTGTACCAATTGAATATTAATGACATTCTCGCAAATAATCGAAAAAGTGAAATCCATAAATTACAGTATGTGTATTGAATCACAGTATGTGAATTTTAACTTCATAGAAATATATGTTAAGGAAAAATTGACAGTTTTATCTGTGAAGATAGTGAAGATCTTCAAAGAAATGCTTAATTCTATGGATATATGTGATTCTATTGATCTCTCTCAAAAATTTTCTTTTTGAGCGCATAAATAATTTTAATATGCCAGCAAAAGCTAAAAAAAAAACAGTTATGATCTCACTGGAACAGCCAACATTTTAGCAGAATTTATAAAATAATAAGGAAGGTCTTCTGGGATTCAAAGCGACTACTAGAAGTTTGAAGCCAACTCATTTTTATTTTATCTATCAAAAAGGAGATAAGATGTGAAACTGTGAGAACAAACTGTGCCCCATCTGCAACTCAAAAGCTTATTCACAGCTATATTAATTTAGAACCAAGTGTTAATATTGAAAATTAAACCTAGAGATCGAAAAATTATCATCAAAAGTAAATGTACACTCGTTTTTAATATATTACTAGGTTTCTTCAAACTTTTATAAATAATTTTGGCGAATTCCAAGCAGCTGGTGAAATAGCCATAAAAATTAATAAAGCAAAAATAAGCATAATAAAATAATCAAAGTAAAGTACTCTCCATTCAAATCGACCTAAGCAAGGAATAGGCTTCCGTATTTGATGAAGGTGGATGAATTCATCTATTTTCAGTGTGCCAAAGTCTTATTTATGGAGGCAATTAGTTAATTTTTATTTAAATGAGTTTCATTTTATATATGCCGTATGCTTCATTCTGTCTTATTTCCGTTCTTTCTTTCCTCCTTGTGAACGATTTACAATATCAGTTCGTTATAAGACTTTTCAAAAAGCAAAGTAAATTTATTTTATTGATTTTTAGCCCACTCATGTCGACTGACATGAAAACATTTCGCCAAAAAATTATAAAACTGTCAAACATAAAACTCATACCTCTCCACTTTATTGTCATAGATCTCTTTTATAAAATATTCCCAACATAAGATCTAGTATTTTTATATCAATTGTTTAAAATTTCGCAATCAAATCTAAAGCTTTTAATCCTCTCTACAGTAAAACATCCAATCACCACTAAACAATCGAATGACCTCTTATAAGTGACCAATATTACAATTGCAATTGAATGGTTCTTTTAAACTCCATTTTGGTCAAAGTTCATTGTGACAATTTCAATATAAACCTGAATTATGAAATTTGCATCCTTTCTCATCTTCAACTCATTAATCTTTTCTATTATTACAGGGAGTTCAAGTGCAAGGATAACATCATATCCCTTTATGATTTAGTGGGCTCGTTCGATATACGGCCCACCGGGAATTTCAGTTATCCCGGTCTGCCCAACAAAACGCTAGGTAATTACTTTGGTCGGTTAGTTTCGTTCGTATCGACATTGAATTTCAGCAGAACGTTCTTGGCATTAATCGAACGTTAAATTGAATTCCTACCAATAGATTGCCTGCTGTATGCGGTCGGAAAGCCTGTGTACCATAAATATGTGGATCAGACTTATGGAGCGTGGCTTAAGGACCCGATACCCAGTGCCAGTCACGACAACGACGACAAATTCTGGAGCACAAAAGAGAACGACCATCAGAGACTGTACGAGTATGCGACCAAGACGGCCTACCGAGGGAATACCCCATCCAAGGTGTATGACATTCCTGGTGGATTTATGGTAAGGAATAGAGTGTATTGACTGAAGAGCGGTGGCTGCGAACCATTTACACAATGAATAGCATTAAGTGATTAGTTCTGTTAGAACTGTCCTCCACAATAGAACAATATGAGTCTCCGTTAAATGGCCATTATTCAAAGTTCGATTCTTGCCATTTCGAACCTTTGAACTAGAATTTCGAATATGGCTTTTGATTTTGTCTCCACTAAACATTCTTGAAAGGTTTGCAGCCCCATGCCTCATAAATTGCCGAAGATAAAATTGAAAAATAATGTGTTTTTCATTTGCCAGGGTAATGCACATGTCGTTTATAATGGATCTTTCTATTACAACCAGCGAGGACGACCGTTCGCAGCTCGATACGACCTAAAAAACGGAGAGAAATATGGTAAGATTTTATGTAATCACAGCACATCAACAATTTTTCTTGCAGTATCGGAATTTCGTCCGTGGAAACAAATTTGTCCTTTTTGTCAAAAAAAATTGAATGAGAATGCTACTAGTTACGTGAATAGAGTGGAGTGTCCATTGCGGTGCTTTGGAATCAATTTGAGTAATAGATTTTAAAGAATCACGAGGGGATAAGTTTTGGTACGGAGAAAGGGCGATTTATGGAAACTGTTTTTTTAGGGATAGCAACAAAAAAAGAGTTAAGCGTGCTAATTTTTTTAAATGCAGTTGTTCTGGCAGTAAATATTACTGATTTTGTATTTTATCTTGTTCTGCGGAATTATCTGATACGGATTGCTTGTTGTTTTGCTTGGATTGGAAGTATTGAAAGTGATTCATCATAATCCTTTAAAAGATATTAAATATCGCCAACAATATTTTTGGATGTAGTTTTGGAGAACATAATAGCAAAAGTGCTATAGTTTCTTATTTTTCACTTTCGTATTAACTATAGATCATCAGAATGAGATCGGAATTTTTTATTCTTAACATGTATTATGGCAGAAAGCAAGTACGGGAACTCTTGAAATTGGCAAAAGCAGCTACTAGCAGAGAATACTGGGACGAATACTGCAACGTTCTTAGGATCTAAAAATCGGAAATATGGAGAGCTAGGTACAGTTTGTCAAAGATGCGTTGCCGAAAAAGTAAGACCACATCGACGAGACAGAAAACTGTTTGCTGAGCACACTGTTACGTAGCAAACCAAATAGCAATGATACTAATAACAGCACAGAAACGTTGACGATACTCGTAAAGTAGCTCTATTTCAAGGCTGCTAATGTGACAAATCTATCAGCCAGGAAAATCTAATTCAATATGCTTCGAAAACCAATAGATGAATTAGTTTTCGATGTCTAAATAACAGTAACTTTCCTGTTTCCACAAAGGCCACTCCGCTCCTGGGGGATCTTTAGTGCTAGATCTATCCTTTACAAACTTGAATCCACGTTGACTTAAATAGGCATCTGCACTGAAAAAAATCCACATAGCGCCCAGAGCCATGTAACATAGCGCATTATTTATGGCCCCATACGGCATGTATATAGTACTCTGAGCCATGCAATATGGCTCCGAGCGCCATAATGTCAGAATCTACATAGCGCGTGGTCCCATGTTACATGGCGCAGCATTTATGGTGCCACACGCTATGTACATAGTACCCTGAGCCATGCAGTATAGCTCCCAGCGCCATAATTGCATGGCGCAGAAATTATGGCCCCACACGCCATATTACATAGTGCCATGAGCCATGTAATATGGCTCATGGCACTACAATTATAACTCGCAGCCATACTGTGTGCGGGGATCTATAAATGTCAGCAAGTGATACTTGAGTATCGTCGATAGATCGAGAACATTCTCAATCAGCTAAGGACGCATATTATTGAATGGCTCCTTCGGTGACTCTAAAAGCAGCCAGCGTCTGTTTGTTGCAAGCAAGTGACTTCTCCGTGTGCTCATTTATGGTAAGTAGCAATGTTTTGACTGATTTGCTTCTTCAATGTACTATAGTTCTCCACGCCATGTACTATAGTCATCCACGCCATGTACTATAGTTCTCCACGCCATGTATTATAGTCCTCCACGCCATACAGTATAGTCCTCCACGCCATGTAATATAGTCCTCCACGCCATGTGCTATAGCTCTCCACGCCATGCACTATAGTTCTCCACGCCATGTGCTATAGTCCTCCACGCCATGTACATGGCGTGGAGGACTATAGTACATGGCGTATAAGACTATAGTACATGGCGTGTAGGCCTATGTACTTTTCGCCATGTATTATGGCGTGTGGCGCTATATTTTATCACAATCCCTAAATCGACTTTGTACATGGCGTCAGAAGTCTATAAATTATGGCGTCTGGCGCCATGTGTTTTCTCAGTGTGGTGCTAACAATATCAGTAACAGTAATTACTGAACACTTACATATATTTCTCTATAAACACACAAATTATGTAGCAAAATTCAACTCAAAATTAACAACAATAAATTATTAAACCAAATCTTAGAATTTCCCTTACAAAAAAAACTAGGACGAATTTAGTAATTAAAATGAGGAATGCTGAGAATTTATCTTGCCTATAAGTTTTCTACAATTTGTACGAATCGTACATGGCTAGCATTCAACGAAGCTAAGCGTAAAAACTGGTAACCTTTCATGAAAAAGATAGTATCTTGGAGCAGTCAGCTATAATTCTGGAGGACTGTGAGTAAGACCACAAATTATACATAAAAAAAACTACCTATTACTTGGAAGCAGATCAATAACTCTACGATTTTTGAATCTCAGTCGTAGCAATAGTATCTCCAGTAGCTGCTTTGCAAAAGGTTTACAAATGATCTGCTTCGGAGCCTGACAAACCTGGCATTCTGCAACCTTGTAGTTTATGCTCATTTTTTTGTGGAGATTTCTTCGTTTCTTGATAATTACTTCCCCACTTGCTTATGTGGTTATTTTAATATTCCCAGCTTAGTCTGAGACTTTTATCAAGGAGCAGTATTTCCTTAGCAACATCCCCTTTTTTCCTCACTCTGCTTTTTTCCTCAGTTGAACAATGTGCCAAATGTTAATAACAGAATACTTGATTTTATTCTTGCTAATTCTCCTTTGCTGTCTGCTCGTTTAAGTGCTGCTCCGTCATCTTATGTCAGTCCTGATCCTCACCATCCATCTCTTGTTATAGAACTTTCTTTTACCTTATTTCCCAAAATTAAGAATACATCTGTGTTGCTAATGCGGACTTCGCTTCCATGTCCACTGAAATGAATGCTGTTAACTGGTTTGCTTTTTTCAGAGGTCTAAATGTTGAAGATGGTCTTCATGCGTTCTATGCTTTTTTTTCAAATCTTGTTTCCTGTCACACTTCCACTTTTCGTGTTAGAAGAGGTGTTAATACTCCTGGGCTAACTGTTGACATGATACGTGCTCTAAAAACCAAAGACATGGCGCTCGTAGATTTCGAAGCTCCGGCTTAGGAGTTGATCTTCTAAGATACAAAAATCTACGTTCGTGTCCTAAAAAGTTTGTTAAATAAGCGATGAATGCTTATCATGATCACATTGAAGCTTCCATATCATCGTGTCAACAGGAGCTTTTCTGGTCCCATATCCGTTTTCTTAAAAAATCTACCTCTATGGCCTCTATGATGCACCTAAATGATTTGTCTGGTTCCTCGCCTCAAGAAATATTTGAGCTGTTTGCTCATTTCTTGTCTTTTACTACCTCCCAACTTAATTCATCCTTCTCTGCCAATATTTCCTCTTCAGACGTTAATAGTCTTAATTTTTGACGAACCCATTGGAGGTCGAAAGTTTGCTCACTAGCCTAGACAGTAGTGCCAGCTGCAAAGTCCTTGTTATCATCTTTGTGTGTTCCTTTATCTGTCCTCCTTAACTTTAGCATTTCTTCCTGTACTATTCCTTCTTCCTGGAAAACCGCAAATATTTTTCCCATCCTCAAAGCCGAAAATTTGTCCTGCGTCTCCAATAATTGCCCTATATCCCTTCTATCTTGCTTCAGTAAGCTTCTCGAAAGAGTTGTTTACAATAGAGTATATCCTATAATTGAATCTATTCTCACTTCTGAGCAACATGGTTTCGTCAAAGGTAAGTCCACAGTTTCCAACTTACTTTCGTTCACCAATACTTTTGCCTCCGTCATTGACCAGCAAAAGCAATGTGATGTATTATATACAGACATTACCAAGGTCAAAAGCCTCTTCCTCTCAAAGCTCGATGGTTTCAATATTTCGGGTAAGCTCCGTTGCTGGTTTTCCTCATACCTTCGATATCGTGCTTGTTTTGTAACGGTTCACTCTTGTTCTTCTTCGCTCTTCTAGCCTACTTGTGGTGTTCCACAAGGCTCGATTCTTGGTCCTCCCCTTTTCCTCCTGTTTATAAATGATCTTCCTTCCCACTTCAACCCCCCGTGTCTTGTGTACGCTGACGATCTGAAAATATTCAGGTTGATTGAATCTGTAGATAATTACTCCCAGCTGCAGGATGACTTGTCTGCTCTGGGCAACTGGTGCTCTGTCAATTGTATTAACCTTAATGCTGCTAAATGCTTCCAGATGTCTTTTACGTGTAAATTATCCCAAATCACGTTTTCCTATTCTATCCTTGCTTGATAATTTCATGAACCTTGGTGTTGTGTTTGACACTAAACTAAAATTTGAGGTCCACATTTTGCGTGTCACTTGCAATGCCTCGCGCGGCTTCATTCTTAGAGCGTCCAGACCTTTCATTGATATTTCCTCGTGCGTACGCCTGTATATCTCCTTCGTCCGTAGCGTCCTCGGATATTGTTGTCAAATTTGGTGTCCTCATTTTCGTTGTCTAATTGATGCTGTTGAGTCTGTCCCACGCAGATTTACTCGCTCGTTATTTCTCAAGTTCCACATTCCCTACTACGCATCCCTACTATATATCATGTATTCCCTACTATATATCGTCAAACAATCTCAGTGCAAAAATCTCAGGAACGCGCCATCCGATTGAACTGAAATTTTCAGGATACATTGGTGTATATCCAGAATAGTGCCAGGTCTCACAAAAAGTTAAACATCTTTAACCCTTTAGCGCCGGCGTCCATTTTAGTGATATTTTAAATATACTTATTATTCTGTCAACAAATAACTTTTGCAAAAACAAAGTTTATGGAATTAATTTCGAACTTGTTGTTAGTGCGAATATGATAAAATTTTTGAAAGTTTTAACCCAATGTGTGCGCTAGGTGTCTAAAATAAGATTGGGAAAAATTTGAACATTGTTGAATTGCGATAACTTTTGACCAGATTATCAGATTACTATGAAACTTACAGGACATATTGCCGTTACTAAGTTGTAGACTCGTGTAGTTTTTTATGAATATGCTGGCAACCCTGCTGCTACGGCAAGCATTGCAAGTGAAAACCTTCAAACCATCCACTCTCCTGAAAAACATTTGTCTGTAACAGGGGAAACTAACTCATATAGAAATCTTATGCTTTGTTTATACAACCAAAGCAAAATTTGTTAAATTTCACATCGGACAACAACGGTAACCCTCCTCCAATTTGCCTATATTTTAAGCATCAAAGACTTATGTTCGCGAAAATTCACGACCCAATTATCAGATACAGTTGAAATCCCACAGAATATATTGGTATTAAGTAGGACCAGGTCCGATACAAGCGATTTGGAAATACGGGCAACTCTGTGCCAGTGGTGTCATATTGAAACATGATAAAGAAAAAAAATTGTTTTTTGCCCTATGAATTCTGATTCAGTTACCAGATTTTCATGAAATTGACACGGTTGCTGAATCTTACTTTAAGCCGTGTTTGGTAGAAATTAAGTTGAAAAATTCGGTCGATGCTGTCAGCTATATTAATTTTTGTGTCTTGGGTTTTTAAATTCGCTCAGAAAAATAAAGCCTTTTGTCCTATAACTTCCAGTGAAGTCATGAAATCAAAGCAAAATTCATATGCTCACTTGCTTGCAACAAACAGGCGCTGGCTGCATTTAGAGTCGCCGAAGGAGCCATTCAATAATATGCGCCCTTAGCCGCCCTTAGACCTTTCTTTTAACCAAACACGATCATTTTGTTTGTTCAAATATTGTTCAAGTGGAAAGTTTTTCTCATCGGAGAACACAATGTTCGGAAAATCGCCACAAGCGAGTCGACGGAGCAACAATTTTGATCGATCCAGTCTAACTTTTTTTTGCTTAGCGGTGAGATCATGCACTTTTTGGCGCTTGTACGGCTTGAGTCCAAGGTCCTTTTTCAATATACGCGACATGGATCGGGATGATATTTCCATATTTTTTGCCATTTCGTTCGCACTTTGACGTGGATTTCGACGAATTCGATCTTTGACGTTCTTGACGATTTTTTTTGTTGTTGCACTTTTCGGGCGGCCACTTCTGGGTTTGTCATTCATGCTACCGGTCTCATTGTATCGTTTTATGGTTCGGTACACAAACTGTCTGTTGATTTTGAGGTGTTTCAGCTCTCGAACAATGTCCATTGTTGATTTTTTGCCCAAATGAAGAGCGATCACAGAATTGCGTTTCATTTCCATAGTGAATTTTTTTTTGTGTGTACAAATGTAAACAAACCGACTTGTGCCGTTAGTGCACAACTGTTTGAAGTTTCATCAGAAACAATCGGTTCGCAGATAGAACTGTCGGTATCGCAGATTTAGCGGCCAGTTTGAACGTAACAGAACTTCTGCCGAACGGTGTACTTGAAAATAAGACAGCGAGTAAACCTTCGCTGGACAGACTCAACTGCCTCAGGCAAATAACAGAAACGAGGACCCTACACTATAGAACAATACTCAAGGATAGAGCGAACAAGGGAAAGAAAAAGACGCCCCCAAGTGGAAATGTTAAAGGAATTGTGGCAAACGTGTATAACAAAACCAGCGATCCGGTACGCCTTACGAGTAATGGTTCGAATATGAATATTGATCTTTAGCTTTCGATCGAAGGTAACACCGAGATCAGTAAAATGATCCACAACTAAAAGTGTGAGGTCACAAATAGAGTAAATGAACTCAAAAGCAAAAGGCTTCAATGTAAAAGACGTTGAGTAACATTTGGAAGTCACTTGCTTGCAACAAACAGGCGCTGGCTGCATTTAGAGTCGCCGAAGGAGCCATTCAATAATATGCGCCCTTAGCCGATTGAGAATGTTGTCGATCTATCGACGATACTCAAGTATCACTTGCTGACATTTATAGATCCCCTCACACAGTATGGCTGCGAGTTATAATTGGAGTGCCATGAGCCATATTACATGGCTCATGGCACTATGTAATATGGCGTGTGGGGCCATAATTTCTGTGCCATGTAATTATGGCGCTGGGAGCTATACTGCATGGCTCAGGGCACTATGTGCATAGCGTGTGGCACCATAAATGCTGCGCCATGTAACATGGGACCACGCGCTATGTAGATTCTGAGATTATGGCGCTGGGAGCCATATTGCATGGCTCAGAGTACTATGTACATGGCGTGTGGGACCATAAATAATGCGCTATGTTACATGGCTCTGGGCGCTATGTGGATTTTTTTCAATGTAGTTGCAATGCTGGTATGGTATTGCAAGCACTAAGCATTTTCTTTGTTTATGTTATATTATGCTGCTTTCAAAGTTTTGCAGTGTTTGGCTTTAAAAAGTATTGAAGTGCATGCAAGTGGTAGTCCTAAAAACCTTTCCACCCTATGAGTTTAAATGCATTGTTAAAATCAAAGTGGTTTTGCCCTCGAAACAGGTTGGAGCACATGTGGTGGAATATGCACTCAAAACCTGCACAATTCTCCTATTGTTCATCAAACATTAGTATTTCTAGCGGTTCAGGTGCGCTAGAGTTTTTTTTTATATTGAATTCTAACAACTCAAAAAGACACGGAACTAACAATGTACACTAGTTTACCCTACCAAGTCCTATACACGAAGAACACCCACCTGAACACTTTCTTTTACATTTCAAATTCGTCCAATTTACATATTCATAAATATTCTTAATAATTTTTGTCTCCCTTCCTCTTGACGAAAAATCGTAACAAAACGATACAGTGTGCTTTAGTTTCCGAACTCGGTGCAGAATTCTGAGAAATCAGCATTGCACTGGAAAACATATTTTCGGTCATCGCGTTCCATTGCCATCGTCCTTCTATAGCTTGATCAGCTTCTGGCCATCAAAGTCGCCCGCCATGCAATTTATCAATTCATGAAATGAAGTCAACGGGAAACTTGAACATTTTAATAACCGAGACCTAACGGCAAACATGATAAATTTCATTTTTGTTGCCAGCGCAGTGAGCTACAAGTTTTGCTAAAAATACTGCAATATGCTGCGAAGAACGGGAGCAGATGTTGTGCGAATTGAACCAGACGAATTGAATGCAATGCAATTTTAATTTCATGGAATATTTCGCTGCGAAGCGAAGCATCATAATCAATATTAAATAAATATTGTCCCTGAAGACTAACTCTGCAGGAGTGTCATATCCAAAGTTTCTGATTCTTTGAAATATCTCCAACCACAAACTGTAATCCTGCAATCATGTTCACTAAGTCCCCACATACCGACTATAGTGATTCAGACAACCCACCTGTACAACTTGCGATTTTCAACAGCACGACAGGTTCGCCTGCTTCCCGATCGAGTCCCATTTACAACCACCTGATGCGAACCCCATACTCTCATTCCATTACAGTCTACGACCCCCGATGGGGATTCCTGCCAGGGCATAAATCTTTTACCTTTGAACGCCATACTGCGTTTGAAATGTGACAGCAAAAGGGCAAAACTTCGACTCTATACTTTCTCATGCTATTTATTTGTTTGTTTGTTTGTTTGTTTTCAGTGAAGGAGATGCCTTACGCGGCTTCGAACGGAAGTAACTTTTTATACACAACGGAGTACAATTACATGGACTTCAACGTGGATGACAATGGATTGTGGGTTATATACAGTATGTCGGATTTGAACAATACGATTGTCGCTAAGGTATATATCACACAAAAAAAATGTATATTTATGGGTACATGCGGTTTTAATATAAATGGTGTACAATAACTGCCAAATATCTTTATGCTGTGAAAGAATGGAGCACTGTTTCATGTTTTTATTAAGCATGTGTCGGTTTCATTGGAGTAATTCAAGCATTTGAAACAGACTTTTGCGGGGCATTTACATATTCTAAAAAAAAGTCTTTGCTCCTGTCTAAAAGCTATCAATTCTAAGCGACAACTTAATTTCATTCGTCACTGTCACCTTTAAAATAAATTTTGCAGAGATAAAATTAAAAGAGACATTCCTTCAGTGTTATTCTTTCCGACATCGTTTTCATGGTTGGCTTCCAAACAATGACAGTTTTCCATGACAGCTTTTATTAAGTGAAAATAAAATAAAATAAAGATTATCTCGGGTTTCACTCCAAAGATCCTAAAATATTTCAATTTGTTTGCTTTAATTTTTCATTTAGATGGACTCGTATACGCTGGAAATACAGTACAGCTGGAATATTAGTATAAATCATCATAAAGTAGGTGAAATGTTTATTGTTTGTGGCGTACTGTATGCAATCGATTCAGTCACGGATCGAACGACAAATATTCGTCTGGCCCTGGATTTGTATCGGCAAAAAATCATCAAGGTATCATTATCGTTTGCGAATCCATTCCGAAGGACAACCACTGTTGGATACAATGCTCGCAATAAGGTGGGTATGACTTGTACAAATTTCCATGACGAAATGATTTATTATTGACGAAAATATGTCGTGCACTTAGATACTTATTAATATGGATTGTGTGCGTGATGGTATCTGCAAATTTTCGTTCCAAATCTCATAGGAAAAACATTAGGAGAAATGTATGCAGGCACGCCTTTATTTAGTTAAGATACTGTATTTTTCTCCAAAAAATTTGTAATTTATAATTTTTTCAAAATAATTCATTTTACAGGCAAGATGCCTAGTTACAAAATGAATAAAAAATATAAAGAATAAAGATATAATAAAAAAAAGATATAATAAAACATTAAAATTAAAAATAAAGAACACAATAAGAATAGAAGTACAAAAATTAGAATACAGTAAAGTAAAAATAGTTAATAAAAGGACTATGGATATAATAATAAAACAGCAAAATACAAAAATACAGAATAAGAGTAGAAGTGCAAAATTTGATTACAGTAAGAGTAAAAATAAAGAAAAAAAAGGATTATAAATGTATAAAGAAAAAAAAATGATTATGTAGGCGAAAAATGTGCAGTACGAACAAAACTTTTGAAAATGCGAATAGACCGAGGCAGAGAACCAAGCTGAAGATTATTATGCGTCCTCAGTAAACGCAAAACTGGCGAAGGAAAAAACGACGTCAGTACGTGCGAAAGGTACATTGAACATTGAATTCGCCCAGATAGGTCTGTTATGATGGCGTGATGTAAAAAAAAACACGTCAAAGATGAAGATAAATAGCCGCAATAAACTTTAAAAAGGGAGTCAATGTGCATTATCGCACATTAAAATAATTCAAGTTAAGCAAAACAAAATTCTCAAAATGCTCCTTAACCTACCCGTTTACCACTCGACCACCGATCTGCACTCGAGAGCACAAGTTCCGCCAATAGCAGATAGGATCCTATCGATTAGTCACCGCTTTGCCAACACCTAACGCCTATCATCGAACCCTTTAGCTCAAAGTCTAAGGATCTGACAATAATCCACGGTTGTTCCACATCTTTGTGATGCCTAATAACTGGTTGTCGTCAAGCCCTCTTAGTATTATTTGAATTATAATTAGCTCTAAGTTAAATTCTAAGTATTACTTAAGTAAAGTCCTTTTATCATTACAATATTATTATTAATTTTCCGTACCCTTTTTGCTATACTAGTTGTTGTTTTAATCCCCAGTTGCTAGTTTAAGGTTAAATTAAGTTTTTTTTTTATGTTAGGGTTTTTGCCATTTCCCTCTCACTTGCCATTATATTTTATTCAAAAACAAAAGTTCTCCTTGATCGCCACTAATTCGTCGCTTATTGTGCAAGAGCCCAGGCTCGTATCATTGTATTATTTAGTTTTAGATTAAGCTTTCATTATAAGTTGTAATCATTGGTTCAATAAATAACTTAACTTAACTTTAAAAAGAAAAAACTCTAGCGCACCTGAACCGGTAGAAAACTAATTATCGAAGAAATTGTCTTTGAGTGACAAAAAAGTGTGGAAAGACATAATACACTGTTTTGTAGAATCATATCAACCATTCCTTATCCAAAGCAACAAAACTCAACTATAACACAAATGATGAAAATTTTCAGTGCTGGTAACACTTTTCGAACGAAGCAGCAATAAGTTTACCATAACAAGCTCATACTTAAATCAACTAATCCTTTGAATTTCGTTCTCATCGCAGGATTCCATCGAAAGTTTCAGCGGTTAAACGTTGTTTGAGGCTGCCATCCGAAAAATGTTCAAAACTCGGAAAATTTAAAAATTTGTTTCTTATTTTTATTGCAAATGCTTTGCTTCCTTAAAAATTTAAATATGTAATTTGAAGCATCTGTTGATGCAATATTTACGAAAATGGCTAATGCTGGTTACTCTGTGTCAGCAGCAAAGCAAAATACATACCAAATCTGCTTCACGTTAAGTTAAACCCAACCAGTAAATTTCGTTTCGATTGAATCACTGCGCTGAAAGGTATACGGGTGAACAGAATTTTAGGATTACCACCCTCAAAACTTTTCAAATTTTTAAAACGTTAATATTTGTTGTTAATTTTCATTGCAGGATCATTCCCATTTGCAAATCTAATAGCATAATCGCTCAGTAAAGAAATAAAACAAAATTACAAAAATGATCATAGCTGGCAGCCCTTTCATGATTTTTGTACGAAATTCCTACGGCATTTATTTCACATTAAGGTCCATTTACTGCATGAACTTCGTTTTGATTTCTACACTCTACCGGAAGTTATAGGGAAAAAAGCTTTATTTTGCTGAGCAAATTTGCAAGATTGATGAGACAAAAATCACCACAGCTGGCAGCCCAATACTAATTTTTCAACCAAATTTTCACCAAATGTTATAGTAACATCCAAGTATTGTGTAAATTTTGTTAAAATCTGATGACTGAATCGGAAGTTATAGGCCAAAAAGATGTTTTTTTTCTCAATGGTTTTTCAAGATGGTACCACTGCCACAGAGTTGCCCGCATTTCAAAATCACTTCTATCAGACCTGGTCCTAGCTAATACCAACATGTCCTGTAAATTTCATTATGATCGAATTATCCGGTCGTCAGTTCTCGTGAACAGAACTTTCGAGTGCTGAAAATAGAGGTAATTTGGTGATGGGTTGCCGTTCTTATGCAAATCGGAATTTTGAAAATTTTATCTTGAGATGAAGTACAAAGGATAAAATTTATCAAAGATTTGAAATTTTTGTCAAAAATCAAAAATTTTTCAGGAAGGTCAATGATTTGAAGGATTTTTTTTCAGCAGCCTGCCACAGCTACAGGGTTACCCTCTTTATGCTGAAAATCTATGTTTCATATTTTAGTCAACATCAATACGCTCTGTAATTTTCACGATGATCCATTGCTTTTCTTACAAGTAATGACAAATCAAAATTTGAAAAAAAAATCCTTGCCTACTTTTAGGCACCCTGCACCCACACACGGCTCAAAATTTCCAATTTTTTATCAGAGGCAAGCTTAGAACATAATAAGCTTTTATTCCCAATACTTTTCTTGAACAAAAATTTACACTGCTTGGAAATATAGGAGTTCCTCAAAATTCATTAAAACGCTCGCCGCCGCCAAAAGGTTTAGGATATCTGAATTTGAGAAAGTTATGGACCTACCTATTATATACATCTACGTTCTCCGAAAATTTCAGCTCAATCGGATCGGCCACTCCAGAGATTATCTCCCTTAATCATTTTGCTGATATGTACAGTTGCTCACGAAAGTCAGCATACACTGCTTAAAAACGCGGAATTGGCAATATTTAAGTAGAAAGAAAATGAAAAGACGGGTGAAAAACGAACTTTAAAGGAATATCAGAGACATTGTAATCTATTTTACACAGAATTAATGAAGACATACATATACATACACATATACATAGTAAATAACAAGAAATTCCGCTGAAAAAGAGCAAACAAAAGTCAGCATACACCACAGAAAATTCAAAAGAATCAGTCTAAGCGATGAGTCATACTGCGATAAAGATTGCTATTTTGCTAATATACAAAGATAAACATTAGTACATTGCAAGTCGATCAAACTAAAGTGATTTGGGAGCCTTTAATACTTAAAAATGAGTACACGGAAGGAAACGAGTTTGGATCATGTCGATATCATGAACCGCAAACCGAAGAAGAAAAATCCGAGCCGGCACAAAAAGAAAATACAAGGCCCATTACATTTTGGTTTTGTTGTCCTTGGAGAAGTTGTTGCGACGCCATCACAACGCCTCCTTGTTGCGGATTATTCGCTTTCATGCCCTGTTGCATGGCAGCGTATTGCTGATCGGCTGGAAAACCACCACCTTGAAAACCACAGTAATTGTTCACAATACAATACACTGCTTAAAAACGCGGAATTGGCAATATTTAAGTAGAAAGAAAATGAAAAGACGGGTGAAAAACGAACTTTAAAGGAATATCAGAGACATTGTAATCTATTTTACACAGAATTAATGAAGACATACATATACATACACATATACATAGTAAATAACAAGAAATTCCGCTGAAAAAGAGCAAACAAAAGTCAGCATACACCACAGAAAATTCAAAAGAATCAGTCTAAGCGATGAGTCATACTGCGATAAAGATTGCTATTTTGCTAATATACAAAGATAAACATTAGTACATTGCAAGTCGATCAAACTAAAGTGATTTGGGAGCCTTTAATACTTAAAAATGAGTACACGGAAGGAAACGAGTTTGGAAGTGCGAAAAATCATCCTTAGTGAACGAGTGGAAGGGAAGTCGTATGGCGAAGTTGATAAAATAGTTGGAAGAAGTCGGGCAACGGTGCAAACGATCATACGGAAAGCGGAAACGGAAGGGAGAATACAAAATAAACAACGAACAGGTAGACCAAAATCCTTAAGTAAGAGAGATGAGAGAGACTTGTTACGGAAAATAAGTAAAGGGCCACAAAAAAGTGCTCCGGCAATGGTCACTGCACTTGCAAAAGCAACAGAGAAGCAAGTGAGTCCAGAAACAATACGTAGAGTTTTGCGTAATCAGGGTTATAACGGTAGAGTTCCACTCAGAAAACCTTTCATTTCTCCAGTTAATGAAAAGAATAGGCTTGACTTCGCTCGCCTGCATCTTAATAAGGACGACCGTTTTTGGAATCAAGTTCTGTTTAGTGACGAGAGCAAGTATAATATTTATGGCTCGACGGGCGCGGATATGTGTGGAGGAAGCGGAACGAAGCATTGACAAAGAAGAATTTGCGTCCTACAGTGAAACACGATTGAAGGTCAGTCCTCGTATGAGGCTGTATGTCGGCCGCTGGTGTGGGGCAATTACATTTTATTAATAGTAATATGGATCAATACACGTATTTGAACATATTGCGAGGCGATTTGATATCTTCTGTGCAGAAATTAGGCCTACAGCCAGGTTGGATCTTTCAGCAGGACAATGATCCAAAACATATAGCTAGAAGTGTTAAGGAATGGTTGCTGTATAACGTCCCGCATCAGCTTCACAGTCCACCTCAGTCCCCCGATTTAAACCCTTTAGAGCAGTTATGAGAGGAATTGGATCGCAGAATTCGTGAGCCAGCCGTAAGAGCAACTATTACTAGCAAAGAGACCCTGAAATCTGCTCAGCTGTGTGCCTGGATGAATCTTCCACCCGAAATTACCGGAAATCTCGTTCATTCGATGCAAAGCCGTTAAGAAGCTGTTATTAAGGCTGGTGGAGGGCTTACGAAGTATTGAGCTCACGTTTTTGGTCATTCTCGTTCTTTTCGAAACATGGCTCGTAGTGTATGCTGACTTATGATGGATGAATTTTTTAAGTTTTCATGGCTTATTTCTTTCTGTGTTTAGATTTTCTTTATTGTTATGTTATGAAACTTATTTTTAATGCCAATAAAGCTACTTTTACGTTTTCATTGCACTCTCTCTTTTTCCACTGTACCATATTCGTGTCTTTACAAGCTGTATGCTGACTTTTGTGAGCGACTGTATATATATATATATATATATATATATATATATATATATATATATATATATATATATATATATATATATATATATATATATATATATAAAGAAATATGAATTTTCGGCGAAACGAGTTTAATACTATTGTTCTTCGAACATTAGTAAAAACCATCAAAGTAAATTCTGCGCTGGTCAAGTCGAGGAATATTAAGAGTTGATAAACGTTCACTGTAAGGACAATATGGTAGGTTGTACTTAAAAATAAGGCAGCGAGTAAATTTTCGCTGGACAGATTCAACCACTTCAGACAAATAACAGAAACAAGGACCCCACACTACAGAACAATTCTCAATGATAAAGCGAACAAGGGAAAGAAAAACACGCACACAAGTGGAAATGTTAAAGGAATTGTGGCAAACGCGTATAACAAAACCAGCGATGCGGGACGCCTTACGAGTAATGGTTCGAATATGAATATCCAACTTTAGCTTCCGATCGAAGGTAACATCGAGATCAGTAAAATGATCCACAACTAAAAGGATGATGTCACAAATAGAGTAAATGAACTCAAAAGCACAAGGCTTCAATGTAAAAGGCATTGAGTAACATTTGGAGATATTCAAGGACAAGTAATTACAGTCACACCAGGAAACAAGACGATTCAAATCGTTTTGAAGAGCAAGTTGGTCGGAAGGAGTATTGATAACACGAACAACTTTCAGGTCATCAGCGTACATTAGACAAGGAGATTCAAACACATTAGGAAGACCGTTGACGAAGATATTAAATAGCAAAGGCCCAAGAATAGATCCCTGAGGTACACCGGAGGTAGGAAAAAAAGGAGAGGACGAGGAGCCACGGAAAGAGATATAACAAATACGATCAAATACAAATGATGAGAGCCACGAGAGCAGGGGCTCCGATATACCATAATGCTTTAATTTAAGAAAAAGGAGCTAATGATTGACCGAGTCCAAGGCCTTAGAAAAGTCAGTGGATATGACATCTACTTGGTGGTGATTATCTAAAGCAGAAGCAACAAAATGAGAAAACTCCACAAGGTTAGTGGTAGTACTTCGGCCTTTCACGAAACCATGCTGTTGAGCAGGAAAAACGTGACGAAGAGAATCATAGACGCGATTAAAAACTAGATGCTCACATATTTTAGAAAAACAAGGAATGATAGAGATCGGGCGATAGTTAGTGACTAGGTTTGGATCACCAGACTTGAGGATAGGAAAAATGCTTGACACTTACCAAGAAACTGGGAATATACCATTTCCCAGACTAATGTTAAAAATGATGGACAGAGGAACACAAAGAGAAGAAGCAAGTTTTTTTTAACTAAAAAGTTGGGAATTCCATCAGGGCCAAGAGAAGAGCTGGAGTCAAACGTAGATATGATAGACTGGACTTCAAGAGGATTGGTCTCAAGTACAGATAGGCAAGTGGGAAAGTGAAAAGGAGGAATGCTGGAGATCTGAGAAGAAAAATTAGAGTATACAGAGGAAAAAAAAGTCAGCAAATAGATGACATATTCTTTGCGGAGTAGAAGCACTAGAATTATTAAAAGAAACAGAATCAGGTATAGACCAATATTTTAAACTACGCACATATGACCAAAACCTCTTAGGACCATCTGATCTAAGTGACGATTCAATATCAGAAAAGAAGTTGCGCATTGCAATTTTAGTTTCTTTTCAGATCGTAAACGAGAATAAACTGCATAATACCTTCCAGACCCCGACTGCAAATACTTCAGGCGAGCAGCGTTTTTAGTATCTAAAGCACGCAAGACAATACCGGTAAGCCATGGAGCATCATGCGGTTTATTAGCCAGACATATAGCGGTGTTAGCAAGGATAAGTTGATGAAGCTTGTGGTAGAAGTAGACAGCAGCGCGGTCAGGATTAAGTTCACGAAAAAAACTAAACCAATTTATAGAATTAATTTCAGCACTTAGTCTCTCATAGCTAGTTTTATGGAAATCATAACGACTCACCCTGCATTGCTTGCTTAGAATACAGCTCTGGAGGCGTATATTTGCTGATAGTGGAGGATGATGGCAATCAGATTTCACATAATGATAAGAGGCAGAAGACAGAGTAAAAGAAGATGGATCAAGCACAGAAAGAATAAGAGCAAGAATTCTACCATTACTATTGGGGAAAATGTTAAATTGATTGAGAGAAGACGAAAAAAGAAAAGATGACAAGGAAATAGATATGTTGTTACAAGACTCCACACAATGAGAAGTGAGGTTCCACTGAACAGAAGGTAAGTTAAAATCACCACAGATGACAATTGGAGTGGACAGGTAGGTTACATTAAGGCCAGATGACAGTTCACAGAAAAAGTTTTCAATGGTGGGGAAAGGACAGTTACACGGAATATACAATGAAGCGAGAAATAAACAGGATTTGTCAGAGAAGGAGACACAGACAGCAACAAAATCAATTGGAGGAGAAGGAGAAAAATCAGAGCAGAGCTTACTTCAAAGCGGGCTTAATACGGCTACAAGGACACCACGACCGTCGTCTTTACCAAAAGCAATTTTATTACGATCATTACGGTAGACATTATAGCATAGAAAGATTTCCGAACTCAGGATGCTTTCCGTAAGCCAGGTTTCGGAAAGGCATATAAGATGATCTTTTTCAATAAATGAGGCAGTTTTAATTTCTTCCAGCTTGGTTCTCAACCCACGAACATTTTGATAGTATAATCTCACTAGAAAGACTAGAAATTAAGTGTAATTTAAGTGTGTGTGTGATGACGAGGCTGGAACGAAAATTTCTACGGTTGACAAAAAGTTTGACCAAAGTCCCAGGCGGCCAAAATTCCGGGTCAGCAACTATATTTAAGTTATTAGGTAAAGTTAACTTAAAACAAGCAACGTATCTTTTCGGAAGATTTTCCTTGATCAATTTTACACACGCAAAAATATGAGGTGTATAGCCCAATTTCTTGTAGACAAAGCGTTCAACGGCATCGGAAGTAGTATCGTAGGCAAATCTGGATACGAAGATCTGCAGTGGGGGCGAAATGATTCGCAGTTAAGCGATTTCATCGCAATGAACAGCGTCAGTCCTAGAAACCACAGGAGTAGCGTTGTGATTGTGCCTATTTATGGCTGGCTCAGAAAGGACGGGACAAAGTTGTTGCAAATAAGCCTGAGATGGAGGCACACAGTTGATGATAGGTGAAATTGGTGGAGACGGAGCCAAAGGTTGAATTTGTTGATGATGATGATGATCTTAAATTGAAATTAGATCAGGCGAGCATAATAGCATATTTTTGAACTGAAATTTTTCGGCCACATTGAGAGTAAAAATTTAAAGTCGCAACCTCAGAAGAAATAAATATAAGGAAATTAAAACATCAGTGAGAATTGAAGCAATTTGCCTGAATCTGAGTGTTGGTATTCACAACTATGGGACTTTGGACAAATTTGACAGTCTTCTCCTCGACGAACAGAAAATGGCCATCACGAATTTGGACAAGTAACAACCAAAAACTTGTAGAACTTAGGTAGAGGAGAAACCAAACGGAATATTTGAGGTAGTAGCTCTTTCACTTTGCTCTATTTATAGGTTTTATTTTTGTAGTGAATTTCATCATCATGATGGTGACACAACAGACCTCAGGCCTTAGCCGCCTGGATCGTTGTCCTCCAATTATCTCGGTCACGTGACCGCGTCATCCAGTCTTGGAATCCCAGTAATTGCTTGACGTCCGCATATACTGAACTCTCCCAACAAGCTCTTGGTTTTCCTCGTAGTCTCGCTCCGTCGACTCGTCTTCCGTTCATAACTCGTTTCGGCATGCAATCGTCATCCATGCGTTGTACATGTCCTGCTCATTGAAGACGTTGTAGTTTGACGATTTTGAAGACATTCAGCTCATCGTACAGTCTGTACAACTCATTGTTGTACCAAATGCGCTATCAACCTCAGCCGCGAACAGCCCCGAAAATCTGCTGTATAACTTTCCGTTCGAATGTGCGAATCATATTTTCGGAGGTTTGGGTCAGGGTCCATGATTCGCAGCCATAGCACAGCACAGGTCTTATGATAGTTTTATAAACGTGGAGCTTAGTCTTTCTGCGCACATATTTCGATTTCATAATGGGTAAGACCGAGAAGAACGTCTTATTTGCTAGTTGTATTCGTCGCTTGAATTCGTCAGTTTCGTTGGCGTCATTCGATAGGTTGCTACCCAGGTAAACGAAGTTGTTCACGAATTTGATGCTTAGGTTCCCGTACGTTGATGGTGGAGTGCGCTGGCGTGATGTTAATGTCATCCGTGTACGCTGCCAATTGTGGCGACTTGGCCAATGACAGACAGTTCGGTTTCACCGAAGCGTTTAACGCTTCGGTTAAGCGCGTCGGCTGCCACACACAGCGGTTTTCAGAAGCGTTTATCGAGTCGGTTTAGTTACAAATTACGTCAGAGTATCATATTTTCCTTCCCCTATCCCATGCATTCATCAATGCAGAAAATTTCAGCTCGATCGGACTACGTAGCAATGAACTCATCGAAAAACGCTCGAAAAACGAGTCGGTGGGTCATTTCTCTCATCAACCGACGCGATTCCGAAACCGAGAGGCGGTTCGCACCGCGGTGTGTGTCATCACAATGCTAAAGTAATGTACGACTATATCGACTCGGTTTTCCTCTCGGGAAACGCCTCGCAAAAACCGCTCTGTTTGCCATTGGCCTTAAATAAAGAGTAGCATACTGCTGCTGTTCAGATTCATTGCTCGAATAGCGAACTCAAGTGTCAGGTTGAAGAGCGTTGGCGCTATTCCATCGCCCTGCTTCAGGCCAACAAGAGTTTTTTCAATGATTTCTTCAGCAAACGGTTTAATTCTATTCTCCAGAATTTTGTAGGTCGTACAGACCAAGGAAATGCCTCTGGAATTCTCGCACCGCAGTTTATCTCCTTTTTTTCGTATGGGATAGATTATGCTTCTGCGCCAATGGTCTGTGTATTCGTATGAATAAAGAAAATTTACCCGAAATCAACCCAAAATCTCACTAAAGGATTTGATAAAATAAAAAAGATTTGCAAACTACAAAATCTATTCTAAAAACATACTAAAACAAAAACAATAAAACCTTTATTGTACTTTTAATATCACTTTCGTGTTCAGAACTCAACTATTTCCTGAAGCCTTTTAATTGCGAATATTTCGAGCGAATTAAGTCTTGTAAGCTACCGTATTTTATGAGCGACGATTTCATTCGACTTTTATGTAGGAAACTGCACCTAATCAAAACACAATTCCCCACATAAACCATAGCAGCTTTTATGAGACTTTATCCAAACCCTAATAAATCACTGAGCAATAAAATATAAATTAACCCAAAGCCAAAAAATTTATAGACCAAACTCCATAGCATAAACATTCGTATCAAGTTTGAATTTTATTGCCACATCCAACATATACCCAAAAATATTCGATGTGATTTTTCGAACTCTTACTCTTACCCGTTAACCTTCGAATCATTTTATTTTCAACATATTTATTCGACCATTAAAACTTTCAATATTTTTCATGTTGTACAAGCATACGTTGCTAGCCTAGCACTCACCTTCTCTCGATTTAATTCTAGGAACTTTACACCTGGGACAAAGGCAACCAGCTTACATATCCGATCCGATATCACGCACTTCAAGGCGAACCGACCTCGGCGGAGAAAGTGGACGAAACATTCATTCAGCCAACGCACACAGGATACTATTTTCCTGCTGATGACTAGCAACGAAGTGTTATTGCAATATGAATGATGATTCTTTGATTTGAATTATTTTCTTAGCTACATAATGTTAAATACTGTTTGTTGTTTTGATTGGTTTTTGTGTATAAATAATGAGAAATACAATATAAGAAATTGCGTGTGAATTTCCCCGTGAGATATGTACAGAATTAAAACAATTGCATTTTATTCAATGAACCATAAAGGACTCAATGTGCAAACATTGAATTGATATAATGGTTTTGTTTTTATCATCTGAAAGAACCCATTATAGAAACATAAATTTACTATAAAAATACATGTTAAAAGTTAACCCAATTCCTTCTAAACTAACAACAGTCTATAAGTTTTGAAAGTTACAATTATTTCTAGCGTTGCTCCTGCTACTCACCATAACGGAACTTAGGCCTTATATCTATTCTTAATTAAATATTGCCTGCGGGTGGCGTTCTTTACACATTAGGCTTACAAATAAGAGGATTTACTTCTTTCATCACTGGTGTGTTCGGTTAGCTGTTGCTTATGTCTCGTTAAGTTTATTGCCAGTTGTGTTTTATGGGTCCCCCTTCAGAGCCACTATCTAGGTCCGAATGGCTAATCATCCTAAGGATTCCTTGGTTATTTATGCAAGTCAGGAGGCCACGTCAATATCTTTATGAGGCTATTTAGGTAGGTAGGTTGAAGTGGCTGCCGAATGAGGCTATTTGCTCAATACCAAATCAGCGCTAAGCAGGAGTGCAACTAAACTTAACCTATCCTGTCCACTTTACGGTCCGAACTTCGAGCGTACTTTGGGGCTTGCGAAAGTTTCAACACGACGAAACCGTACCATATTAGCTTGGAACCGTTTGCACTCGGGTGCTAACTCCAAATTTTAAATCATGAGTCGAGATCTTTGTAGGTGTAGAGTGTGCCGGTTTGTGCAATGGTAGATGCACCTTAAATTCGATTTTACGAAAATTGTAGCATCCAGTAATTTTTATATTTTTCATTTAAAAATTACTGGTCACATATCTCCGACCCACACTGTATGGATCGGAGACGCTACAAAATTTTGCGATTGAAAATACGTTTCAATCGCACAAAAATAAAATCCCGCAAGTCCCCCGGGTGACCTTATTGTTGTTTTGCACAGCCAAAAGAAAATCCCGTTATAAATTTCTTGGCTGTGCATGCGACCTGCGAGCTGGAGCTGATAAGCTCGGGACAGTCTTGGTGAATTCGCTGTGGTAACAGGAGGTAGTGGAAATCGTGTCGGAGCCAGACGGCTGAAAAGGAGGGCAATTTTGCGATAGCGGCCCAGGTCGTTCGGAGCCAGACTTTGTAATTTGAAGTGGACATAGTTGGTTTTTTCTTTCGGGTTTTCATGGCGGTTGAGTGCTATTCGCGAACCCTAGTTGCCCACATTCCTTTGACCACGTGTGTGTTCGGGAAATGTGAGTGCACGTCGAATAGAACGCGGTATGGTGAAAATGTACCGCTAGCTTCCGAATCCAACTAGCCCGCTGATTGCTCGGCACGTGTGATTCATCAGAATAAGTTCGAAGAGGTTGATTCGATGAATTGGTGTAGTTGTGGCGGTCTTTCGTTTAGTGCGATTTCCACGGGCTGTCCAGTGTAACTGTCTAACCAAGAACTTTGTGTCGCAGTGAGCTAACGCTGAGATCAATTGAAGTGTGATAAATTCCCCCTTACCTAAATGGTGTACATTGTCGGCGTACCAATAATCATTTCGAACGGCTCAGTAATACCGCAAATGATGTGCAATATCAACATGTGATAAAGTGTCGGTTGAGGCGTAATTAGTAGCATATGCTGCACCACGGCCACGCAAGTTAAACTCGAATTCGGAATGTATCGCACCCTTGCTTGCGCTTCTCAAACTTCGAGTTGCAATTGTCACCGTCCTTACGCGAATATAACTTCTCTGACTACCACACCTGAATGCATGCGTGGCAAATACATTTGCAGATGCATTTCTTTTTGTTACGAGCATGATTTGGGACCATAATGTTGGCCCGGAACCAATATTAAAATCAAATGTGTGCAAATAGGTCACTTTCAAAACGGTGCTTTCGAGCGTGAGATCGAATGTTTAGTGAGTGCCATAATCTTATGCGGTCCACCGACCCGTCCGCTTCATATTTTAAAAAGTTCAAGGCATGCCCATTGGGTGCTTTGTCACTTCTTACTCTGCAAGGGCAGGGAGCCCGGGACGCTGCATCAGAGGTTGCAGAATCAAGAATCGTTGCAGTATCATCCCGATGCGGTCCGATGTCATTCGGAGATATTGATCTGCTGGAAGATCACGAGTAGTAAGTACAGTAGTAGGTAACAGGAGGCGAACAAACCCATGAAATTGTGAAGCAGTGGAAGTTCCAATGAAGCAGAAGATTTGCGACGACCGAATTCGAGGCAGCAAGCAAGAAATACAGCGTGGGAACAACTTTTCATCAGTCGGATGGAAATCTTACTCTAATTGAAAAACTGTCGGATTTTCGATCAATTTTTCCGTCATAAAAGAGTGAATGTAATGGTTGTTGCGAGTTAATTAGTCATGGTTTACGGCTTAGGTTAAGTCATTCAATATACCCTGCAAAGCACGTGCAGGCCATTATCGGTACTAAATTACACAAAAATATTGGTTTCAATAGCTTACAGTAATTCCTACATCGAAAATATTATGATCAAGAAATTTCTAACCATTTTCTCGGTAATTGTTGAATAAATGCTCTGTAGTTTTTTTTTATAAAACAAAACTAAAAGACAAAAAAAAAAAAAGAGATATATTGAAAAATTTAAAATCATGTATTCAGAAAACTGGCAACATTGGAAAACAAAGGTTAATTATAGTCCGGAAGCCAGTTATTTGTATAACTATATAAGGATTATTTAGCATGCAAAAATTTCATGCATCATACTTGGAGCGTGCTGACAGTCTGTAAGACGTTATTAAAGTTAGAAATCGATCATGTGGATATTTAATCAATGTAGAAGCATTGCGTCCTTGTAGTATTAAGTAAAAGAAAAAAAGAAAAAAGAATGAAATGAAATCAAACTTATTACATATTCACCAAAACCACTCGTTGCATACTAGCGTGAATTCATCTGGGTGTGGGTGCGTGTTTGAGCGTACTTGGCGTGTAAGAAAGTGGACGAACGCAACGGGTTTTCTTTGAGTATTATTACTTTATGAATGATGTATGGGAAAAATTTTGAACGCCAATGAAGTATGAATGCGAAAAAACTTTCGATCGAAAACTATACGGAAATCCGAATGAAACGAATTTGAACGGACGATTGAATGTTTGTGGTGAAAGTGCGTTTAAAACAAAATGTATTGAGAACGGTGTGGCGAAAGCCCAAACAGATACCTATAATTTACCCAGAATTGACCACGCGGGTTCTAAGTAATTAGCATAATCATATCGTCTTGTTTTGGGCAATAAAGGACCCCATTATATATATTGCGTCTAGAATGCATGCATTTCATAAGTTTGGAAAAAGAACAAGTTACTGAAAAGCATACTGCTGTGCAAGTTTGACTTCATTTTTTTTTTGAATGGTTTGAACTAGAGCTAGAACTGTCAGAATTTTTTTATTTTTCTTTCTTGTGCAATATTCTTGTAGCCTAGAGCAATATATTCTTGAAAAGAATCCTTCGAATCAGATTGAATTATCTTAAACACTTAATCGAATGTTAAGATCTGTAAACCATACATGGGAATAATAATTATGAATTGTTAGTAACAACACCTTAGGCCTTCTTATTGGGCGCAAGCCCGAGAAGTTCTTTCTCCTTTTCAGGGTCCGCGTCTGGCCTGGCTGGCCAATGTTGAAATAGTGTTTTCTTAATTTTTTTGCATTTTCAGCATCTTATAAAGGGAGGGATACTGGCCCAACTAGTAGTTTCCGTGATTTTTTTTGTAAATTTTTGAACTTTGAATTTTTGATGAATGGCCAGTATCAGAGGGTGGAGGACCCCAGACCATCGGGGTCAGGGCTCCACTAACATCGGGGGCCCGGGGCTGTCTGCCTCACCCGGGTTCCTTGTAAAGAGAGGTAGCCTTTTTCCCATTTTCCCGTTTTAGATTTTCAATGTTCTGGCTCCGTGCGTTGTCACGAGCACTGGGTCTGCTTAGTCAGCCCATGTTGCAGAGCCATGGGTGGTTTCCTTTACGGAACGATGCCCCCTTTTGGTCCTTGGGTATTTTTATATACCAGTTTGCGGCTACTGTATTATGACGGATGAAATAATACGTAGCATCCCGTTTCTTTGAGAGCAAACCATCCCCATTTGTTTAAAGAACCCACCCCAGCCGCAGCGAGCTAGCAAAGCGGCACCCCAGCATCCGTCGGGGTTGGTTAAAGGGTGCTCCGCTAATGCGGACGAGGGGCCTTCACGGCCATTTCTAGGGCACCCTGCTCTCGGGGCAATTCTTTTTTTTTGTTTTGCCTCTTGAATGGCAGCAGCCATTTCACTTTTCCGACCTTAGCACTCTTGGTTCTGGACTTCGGTCTGGTTCTAAGTTGTGCTAAGGCCACTCCCATCTACCATAATCGCTACAAATGGCGCCCAACGTGGGGCCCGAAACTTGTTTTGGGCAACCCACACCAAAGTGAGAAAATACTTATGAGTTTCTACTCATACTCCCCTTAAGACTTTACGTCTTCAATCCTTAAAATTTCCATTCTCACTAGCAGGTCTTAGAATCGCCTCCTTTGCGATTCGATATACTTCGTTCGAGAGAACAAACCCCTTGAATTAAGACCTGCATCGCTCGCTCTTTCCTTACTAGCCGCAAACATCCTTCCCAATCCTTTCCTTTTAAAATCATTTCCTAGTTAGCTTACCTCTTGGGCAGCTTCCTTTGTGTTGTCATTTTGAGTTTTTTGACTCTGGGAGCAACCTGGAGGTTGGCCGCGGATAACAGGTTGTGGTGGGTTACCGCCGCTCCTGTCCCGGTCAACCGAAGGGCCCCTGCCCCACTTTATGTTGGGAAGCTGTCCCCAAATTTTTATATCCTTGCTGTCTTGATCCAGCTTCGGCTCTTGGCTTGGGTTTGGTTCAAGCTGTGGTGGATTACGTGGGGTTGGCGTGGTGCCGCCTACACGTCCCTGCAGCTTGGCCAAGCTTGAACCATTTGCTGAAGTTGAGTCAAGCAGCAACATAGTTGTTTTGGTCCCTTGCTCCTCTCTTTTCGAGGAATTTCGGGTGAGAGTACAGTCCCCCATACTGGGCGATTCCCCTTTTGGGAATCGACCCAATTAAATTACTGAACTTAAATACTTATCACACTTAAACACTTTTCACACTTGAACATTTTTCTCACCAAAACATTTTTCATACGTAAACACTTCTCATACTTAAACATTTTGTAATTAAAATTTCAATTTCCTGCGATTTTTGAAATCAAAAGCCAGCCAGCCAGCGGACCTGAATTGGAGAGGAACGGATCGGGTTCCGTCTAGTAAGAAGGCCATCTCTTGAAAATTAAAATTTTGATAAAATTAAAATTTGATCCTAACTTGGAAAAATTTAAAGCTTTGAAATTGATATTTTTTTTTCAATTTACTCTAGCCATCTGGCTTTGCAATTTAATTATATTTCTTGAGAGTTAGTCACACCACAGGTGTGCACCCACTCATATATATATTTTATATATATATTTGAATTTTTGGCATTCTTGCCCTATTAGTTATTAAGACTCATTGAAGAGTTAGTCACACCACTGGTGTGCATCCACTTATTTTGAATTTGGCACTTTGGCCTATTAGTTGTTAAGATTCTTTGAAAAAATTAGACACAAATTTTTTGTGCATTTGGTTGCGGACTGAATTCCCCGCCAACCAACTTTAGATTAAGCGAATTAATTCGTTAGTCACGAGTATCGTGCATTTTCTTTGGATTTTCATCACTTGTCAATTATTTTCACAGATTGGACATGCCATTGCATCACAGTAGTGAGGATCTGTCTGGCACCACAGTGGAGGCTCAGTGCTCCATATGCCAGCAGTCATTCGCTGCTGCCCAGGTTACGTACACCACAAAATGTGGTCATACATTTCATGAAACGTGCCTGGAGCAATGGCTTCGGAATCATACAGATTGCCCGCTGTGCCGTGGACCACTGAGTCTCCCCTTAGGAGCCAGACAGGCCCCCACTGCTGCAGCATCTATGCCACGAGGGGCTCGGCCCAAAACACAACGGCCGGGAGTAAGAACCCGAGGCATGAGAAATGATGATTTGGAAATCAGGGACTTCGATTTACAAGCCGAGTCGGGGGCGGAAGGTTTAGTTCAGCCACCTGGCCCGTCATCAAAAGCGTCCCCAATCTCAGATGTGACGTCAGAAGCCGCAGGAGCGCGCTCTATAGTGCCCCAGGATTTAAGCGGACTTCAACAACAGATTAACGAATTGCAGAACGGCATGCGTGTGATGCTGGAGCGCATGGCCCAATTAAACCTTCCGTCCCGGACTGGGAATGTAGAGTCGCCAAGACTTAACCCTCGCGCACAATCCTTTGTACCAGTGCCGTGATCCTACTCACCTCGCACCCCTCGTGGTAATAATGTCCAGTTCCACCACGATAAGGTGGCTAGCATTATTGGTGGGTGGGGCCTAAAATTCTCTGGTCGTGAGTCTACTGTGCCAGTAGAAGTTTTCATCAACAGGGTAGCAGCTCTTACCAGGAATACCTTGGGCGGAAATTTTAATGTTCTATGCCAGCATATGCACCTGCTTTTGATTGGACCTGCCGCTGATTGGTTTTGGCGGTTTTACAATTCCAGACGTGACTTCAGTTGGAGAGATTTGGAGTCGGCCCTGAGCGATCATTTCGCTGATCGCTTCACGGATGCCGACCTGATGGAGCAGATACGAGGAAGGAAACAGCGACCCCATGAAACATTCGACGATTACAGTGCGGACGTCTACAAGATTGTCGACCGGCTACAGCGTCCTATTGCCGACGCGGATTTAGCGGACATTCTTAGACGCAATTTATTGCCAGAAATCCGTCGTGGTCTGCTACAGATACACCTTCCCTCTGTTCGTCTGCTCCGTCAGGCCGTCATCCGTGCAGAGAACTTTGAAATGGAGCTTGGAGGTCGACGCCGATCCTCACACTGGAGGAACGCCACAGAAGAACTTCGTGAAGAATACCCGCTGGACCAATATGAGGATTCCCCGGAAGAACATGGAGTGGAGGCGGTCACGGTCCTGCCTACTTGCTGGAACTGCAAGCAAGTGGGACACCGTTTCGACGATTGTTTGGAGCCCAGAACTGTATTCTGCTACGGCTGCGGAAAGGCAGACACATACAAACCGAATTGTGTGAACTGCCAAACAAAAAACGGACCGCAGGGAGCGCGGAACAAGATCTCACGCCTCCCGCAGGGCAAGCAAGCTCCACCCCGTTCCAGCGGGTAGACAGGACTGATGATCTGTCTCCAAATTCCTTGGACCCAACCACCAATTATGATAGTTTACAGCCGAGTGGGGACTCCACTACCTTATCGATCCCACTCTTACAGGCAGAGCCTCCTACACCTTTGGCTTTTCTGCCATATCATTTAAGATGGCGGAAATAGACGGCGGTCCGAAACCGAATTTTTAATTCCGAAATTAACACCATTAGACAACCTTCTAGTACACCTAAACGCTCAACGTTGAGAATGAGGCGTTTTTACGCTCAGTTCCGTCGTTGGCGTTATCAATTGGATTGTGCGACTCTGTTGAACGTGCCTCCAGGTGACGTTCGACCGTACGCTCAGGTTCTGTTGTTCGGCCAACTAACATCGGGTTTGATCGACACGGGAGCCAACGTGAGCGTGATGGCGGCTGATCTAGCCCGCTCATTCCTCGAGAGGAACGCTTTTCCCTGGAAAAGAGCTTCTCTCGGGTTGAAAACAGCTGACGGCACACAACATCAAGCCGTAGGCCGAGTATCAGCCGACATCACGTTCCGGGGGCTCACCAAGACGTTGACGCTGTGGATAATACCCACTCTCAGTCAGAATCTCTATCTGGGAGTGGACTTCGTCCGTCTTTTCGCCCTGGCCACAGACCTGTTTGCGCCACCACCACAGGTCGACACCACCAACAGCCTCGACGCACTCGACGATTGCGCCCACCCTCTCACACAGGAGCAGCATCGCAGACTTCGGGCTGCGATTGCTTGCTTTCCTTCGTTCGATGTTGAGGGCTTGGGAAAGACTACGCTCATCCGTCATGAAATCGACACTGGTGACCAGAAACCCATAAAACAGAGACATTTCTCTGTGTCACCAGCTGTCGAAAAGCTCCTATATCAGGAAATTGACCGGATGTTAGCGTTGGGCGTAATCGAAGAGTCGAAGAGTGCATGGTCTTCGCCGGTAACGTTGGTGGTAAAGCCCTCGAAAGTACGCTTATGCCTGGATGCCCGGAAGGTTAATTCGGTCACAGTGAAGGATGCCTATCCTTTGCCGCTGATTGATGGAATTCTCAGCAGACTCCCTAAGGCCAATTTCATCTCTAGCCTTGATTTAAAGGATGCCTTCTGGCAAATACCTTTAGAGGAGAAGTCGAAAGAGAAGACAGCCTTCACTGTGCCCGGTCGACCCCTTTACCATTTTGTCGTGATGCCGTTTGGGTTGTGTAATGCACCCCAAACGATGTCGCGACTGATGGATAAGGTTATTCCGCCCCAACTCAAGCACCAGGTATTTGTGTACCTCGACGACCTGTTGGTGATAACAGACGAGTTTGACGCGCACCTTCAGGTACTTCATCAGGTCGCCTTCCATTTGAGACAAGCTGGCCTCACCATCAATGTGGAAAAGAGTAAGTTCCTCTTGCGAGACGTCAAGTACCTTGGCCACATTGTTGGTGGGGGCACTATCCAGACCGATCCTGACAAGGTGAAATCTATCATGGATTTCCCACTTCCCTCTACCACGAAGCAACTCCGAAGATTTCTAGGAATCTGCGGTTGGTATCGGCGCTTCGTCAGAGAATATGCGTCATTGTCAACGCCACTGACAGACATGCTTTCTAAGCGGAGTCAGTTTGTGTGGACCGATGAGAGGCTAAATGCTTTCAAGCAATTGAAACACAGCCTTGCTTCACCCCCGTTACGGCACAGCCCAGACTTCAACAAGCCCTTCTCCATACAATGTGACGCGAGTCAACATGGAGTCGGTGCCGTGCTGGTGCAACGCACAGAAGACGGAGCTGAAGCCCCCATCGCCTATATGTCCCACAAACTGAATCCCGCTCAGCGAAACTACACCGTCACTGAGCAAGAATGTCTGGCAGCGGTGTTGGCAATCAAGAAGTTCCGTGCCTACGTGGAAGGTCACGAATTTGAAATCGTGACCGACCATGCTTCCCTAAAATGGCTAATGAACCAACCAGACCTTAATGGACGATTAGCCCGGTGGGCCTTGAAACTTCAAGGTTTCAATTTCAAAATTGTCCACCGAAAGGGAAGCCAAAACGTAGTGCCGGACTCCTTGTCGCGCATGTTCTCTGCCGAGGCGTTGACGCCGGCAGAGGGCGGGGAGACTCCAATGGAGCTAGACTTAGAGTCGCCCCACTTCAAAAGTGCCTCCTATACGGAGCTGGCGGCTAAAGTCCAGGCAGAACAAGACCAACTGCCGGACCTAAAAGTTGTAGACGGGTTCGTGTACAAGCGGACTGAGTATGCGACCGGAAACGGACTTCAAGACCAGTTGGCCTGGAAGTTGTGGGTGCCGTCAGAAATGACGGCAGAATTAGTGAAGGGAGCTCATGACCCACCCTTGAGTGCGCATGGTGGCGTGGCCAAAACCCTCGGCCGATTACGGCGATGGTTTTTCTGGCCACGAATGGCCGCTCAAGTGCGTGAATATGTGGGATCATGCCTTACATGCAAAACCACCAAAGCCCCTTCACACACCCTTCGTCCACCAATGACGCTGCAGTCCGTTCCCGAGCGCATATTCCAGCGCTTGTACATCGACATTATCGGCCCCTACCCTAGGTCCAAGTCTGGCAACATTGGAGCTCTCATCGTCCTCGACCATCTTTCGCGATTCCCCTTCGTTGAGCCGCTTCGTAAATTCACTGCGAAAGCAGTTATTGACATCCTGAGGAAAAGGGTATTTCACCTTGTTGGAGTCCCGGAAAGTGTTGTAACAGATAATGGTGTACAATTTCGGTCGTCTATATTTCAAACCTTCTTACAGGAATTCGGTGTCGGACACACCTTTACCGCCGTATATTCTCCTCAGGCTAACGCCTCAGAACGTCTTAACCGCTCCATACTGGCAGCAATACGTTCCTATATTGATCCTGCTCAAAAGGAGTGGGACGGAAAAATCTCGGACATAACTTGCGCATTGCGCTCAGCACCTCACGCGACGATAGGAACTTCGCCCTATCAGGCAGTATTCGGGCAACCCATGATCACCCATGGCCGCACTTACCATCTGCTGCGGCAACTCCACCTTCTCGATGACCCCGAGACCACTCTGCCACCTCCTGACCGCCTGGCTCTTCTGCGCCAGACCATCCGCGATCTCACCACCAAGGCCCAGACTCGCAATGCCAAGGCCTATAATCTTCGTTCCAGGTTGGTTACCTACCAGCCTGGCGAAGTGGTCTTCAGGCGCAACTTCCGGCAAAGTGACGCAGCCGCGCACTACAATGCAAAGCTGGACCGGAAGTTTTTACCTAGTAAGGTAATTAAGAAGATCGGCGGAGCTTACTACCAGCTGGCCGATCAAAATGGACGATCAGTGGGCGTCTTTCATGCGAAAGACATCACTAAGTGATATACCCACTAGTTCACCAGTTCACGATCTGTTTCCAAATTTTATTTGGAGATCGTCCATTTGCGCCTATTTCAGGTGTCACTCCTGCCCCCCAATTAGAAAGTATCTAGAGATGTTCACCTGGTTCACCATTTCCTCTATCAAAGATACTTTCGTCATTAACTTAGCATACGTGTTCACGAAATTTCCTTCAATTACATTTACCCTTTTATTCGCTCACTAGTTCACGCAATAAATAGAAAAGATTGGATAGTAAAAGACATGATCACCTGTTCACGTCATTATATTTCTCTTATTACATCCATCCTTCAGCTCTTTCCACGCACTTGCCCTTGTGGAAAGACCTGTGTTGTAGCATCCAGTAATTTTTATATTTTTCATTTAAAAATTACTGGTCACATATCTCCGACCCACACTGTATGGATCGGAGACGCTACAAAATTTTGCGATTGAAAATACGTTTCAATCGCACAAAAATAAAATCCCGCAAGTCCCCCGGGTGACCTTATTGTTGTTTTGCACAGCCAAAAGAAAATCCCGTTATAAATTTCTTGGCTGTGCATGCGACCTGCGAGCTGGAGCTGATAAGCTCGGGACAGTCTTGGTGAATTCGCTGTGGTAACAGGAGGTAGTGGAAATCGTGTCGGAGCCAGACGGCTGAAAAGGAGGGCAATTTTGCGATAGCGGCCCAGGTCGTTCGGAGCCAGACTTTGTAATTTGAAGTGGACATAGTTGGTTTTTTCTTTCGGGTTTTCATGGCGGTTGAGTGCTATTCGCGAACCCTAGTTGCCCACATTCCTTTGACCACGTGTGTGTTCGGGAAATGTGAGTGCACGTCGAATAGAACGCGGTATGGTGAAAATGTACCGCTAGCTTCCGAATCCAACTAGCCCGCTGATTGCTCGGCACGTGTGATTCATCAGAATAAGTTCGAAGAGGTTGATTCGATGAATTGGTGTAGTTGTGGCGGTCTTTCGTTTAGTGCGATTTCCACGGGCTGTCCAGTGTAACTGTCTAACCAAGAACTTTGTGTCGCAGTGAGCTAACGCTGAGATCAATTGAAGTGTGATAAATTCCCCCTTACCTAAATGGTGTACATTGTCGGCGTACCAATAATCATTTCGAACGGCTCAGTAATACCGCAAATGATGTGCAATATCAACATGTGATAAAGTGTCGGTTGAGGCGTAATTAGTAGCATATGCTGCACCACGGCCACGCAAGTTAAACTCGAATTCGGAATGTATCGCACCCTTGCTTGCGCTTCTCAAACTTCGAGTTGCAATTGTCACCGTCCTTACGCGAATATAACTTCTCTGACTACCACACCTGAATGCATGCGTGGCAAATACATTTGCAGATGCATTTCTTTTTGTTACGAGCATGATTTGGGACCATAATGTTGGCCCGGAACCAATATTAAAATCAAATGTGTGCAAATAGGTCACTTTCAAAACGGTGCTTTCGAGCGTGAGATCGAATGTTTAGTGAGTGCCATAATCTTATGCGGTCCACCGACCCGTCCGCTTCATATTTTAAAAAGTTCAAGGCATGCCCATTGGGTGCTTTGTCACTTCTTACTCTGCAAGGGCAGGGAGCCCGGGACGCTGCATCAGAGGTTGCAGAATCAAGAATCGTTGCAGTATCATCCCGATGCGGTCCGATGTCATTCGGAGATATTGATCTGCTGGAAGATCACGAGTAGTAAGTACAGTAGTAGGTAACAGGAGGCGAACAAACCCATGAAATTGTGAAGCAGTGGAAGTTCCAATGAAGCAGAAGATTTGCGACGACCGAATTCGAGGCAGCAAGCAAGAAATACAGCGTGGGAACAACTTTTCATCAGTCGGATGGAAATCTTACTCTAATTGAAAAACTGTCGGATTTTCGATCAATTTTTCCGTCATAAAAGAGTGAATGTAATGGTTGTTGCGAGTTAATTAGTCATGGTTTACGGCTTAGGTTAAGTCATTCAATATACCCTGCAAAGCACGTGCAGGCCATTATCGGTACTAAATTACACAAAAATATTGGTTTCAATAGCTTACAGTAATTCCTACATCGAAAATATTATGATCAAGAAATTTCTAACCATTTTCTCGGTAATTGTTGAATAAATGCTCTGTAGTTTTTTTTTATAAAACAAAACTAAAAGACAAAAAAAAAAAAAGAGATATATTGAAAAATTTAAAATCATGTATTCAGAAAACTGGCAACATTGGAAAACAAAGGTTAATTATAGTCCGGAAGCCAGTTATTTGTATAACTATATAAGGATTATTTAGCATGCAAAAATTTCATGCATCATACTTGGAGCGTGCTGACAGTCTGTAAGACGTTATTAAAGTTAGAAATCGATCATGTGGATATTTAATCAATGTAGAAGCATTGCGTCCTTGTAGTATTAAGTAAAAGAAAAAAAGAAAAAAGAATGAAATGAAATCAAACTTATTACATATTCACCAAAACCACTCGTTGCATACTAGCGTGAATTCATCTGGGTGTGGGTGCGTGTTTGAGCGTACTTGGCGTGTAAGAAAGTGGACGAACGCAACGGGTTTTCTTTGAGTATTATTACTTTATGAATGATGTATGGGAAAAATTTTGAACGCCAATGAAGTATGAATGCGAAAAAACTTTCGATCGAAAACTATACGGAAATCCGAATGAAACGAATTTGAACGGACGATTGAATGTTTGTGGTGAAAGTGCGTTTAAAACAAAATGTATTGAGAACGGTGTGGCGAAAGCCCAAACAGATACCTATAATTTACCCAGAATTGACCACGCGGGTTCTAAGTAATTAGCATAATCATATCGTCTTGTTTTGGGCAATAAAGGACCCCATTATATATATTGCGTCTAGAATGCATGCATTTCATAAGTTTGGAAAAAGAACAAGTTACTGAAAAGCATACTGCTGTGCAAGTTTGACTTCATTTTTTTTTGAATGGTTTGAACTAGAGCTAGAACTGTCAGAATTTTTTTATTTTTCTTTCTTGTGCAATATTCTTGTAGCCTAGAGCAATATATTCTTGAAAAGAATCCTTCGAATCAGATTGAATTATCTTAAACACTTAATCGAATGTTAAGATCTGTAAACCATACATGGGAATAATAATTATGAATTGTTAGTAACAACACCTTAGGCCTTCTTATTGGGCGCAAGCCCGAGAAGTTCTTTCTCCTTTTCAGGGTCCGCGTCTGGCCTGGCTGGCCAATGTTGAAATAGTGTTTTCTTAATTTTTTTGCATTTTCAGCATCTTATAAAGGGAGGGATACTGGCCCAACTAGTAGTTTCCGTGATTTTTTTTGTAAATTTTTGAACTTTGAATTTTTGATGAATGGCCAGTATCAGAGGGTGGAGGACCCCAGACCATCGGGGTCAGGGCTCCACTAACATCGGGGGCCCGGGGCTGTCTGCCTCACCCGGGTTCCTTGTAAAGAGAGGTAGCCTTTTTCCCATTTTCCCGTTTTAGATTTTCAATGTTCTGGCTCCGTGCGTTGTCACGAGCACTGGGTCTGCTTAGTCAGCCCATGTTGCAGAGCCATGGGTGGTTTCCTTTACGGAACGATGCCCCCTTTTGGTCCTTGGGTATTTTTATATACCAGTTTGCGGCTACTGTATTATGACGGATGAAATAATACGTAGCATCCCGTTTCTTTGAGAGCAAACCATCCCCATTTGTTTAAAGAACCCACCCCAGCCGCAGCGAGCTAGCAAAGCGGCACCCCAGCATCCGTCGGGGTTGGTTAAAGGGTGCTCCGCTAATGCGGACGAGGGGCCTTCACGGCCATTTCTAGGGCACCCTGCTCTCGGGGCAATTCTTTTTTTTTGTTTTGCCTCTTGAATGGCAGCAGCCATTTCACTTTTCCGACCTTAGCACTCTTGGTTCTGGACTTCGGTCTGGTTCTAAGTTGTGCTAAGGCCACTCCCATCTACCATAATCGCTACAAAATACACACGAAAACTCATCAATGTCATGCAGATTATCATCGAAATTGAATTATTACTACACTATCCTCACAGGTCTTCTGTGAATCCAATCCTGTCACTAAATTCAATTTCGGCAGATTGAACTACATAACAATGACCGTGTTCCATTACGAGGGGTGTCTTTTATATTTCGGGCTTAGAGAATAAAAACAAAGATTAATCATCGAAAATCGTTTTATTCTTTTTCAAAATATTCCCCATGAAGATCTATACACTTTTGCAACCGTTTGAACCAATTTTCGAAACAATTTATCCACTCGGATTGAGGCACCTCCAAAACATGCGTTTTGAACGCATCGACCGCTTCTTCGGGCGTCGAAAATCGTTGACCACGTAATTTTTTTTTTTTTTATGTGAGGGAATAAAAAAAAGTCATTCGGTGCCAAGTCAGGACTATAAGGAGGATGACTCATCAAATCGATGTTTTGCGTGCTTAAAAATGCAGTTGTTTGAGCCGATGTGTGAGAGCTCGCATTGGTCATGGTGAAGAATGATCCGTCTTCAGCGGTTGGTCTTTCTGATTTCTTGGAAGAAAACTGGCAAACAAATGGTTGTGTACCACTCGGAATTGACTGTTCTGCGTTGTTCTAGTGATACAGTTGCGACATGTCCAGTTTTTCGTGCGCGAACAATTTTTGTTGGATTTGGCTCACCTTGGAACACCCATACAGTCAACATCTGTTTACTTTCGGGCTCATACGCGTAAATCCACAATTCATCACCAGTCACGATGCCATAGACGTGTTTCGAAGCACCGCGATCGTATTTTTTGAGCATTTCTTTCGACCAATCGACACGAGCATTTTTTTTGAGCGATTGACAATTTGTGTGGTATCCATCGCGAACAAATTTTTTTGACTATCAAATGTTCATGCAATATTGAATGTATGCTGGTCCTACTAATGCCTAAGGTTGTTTCAATCTAACGATACGTCACATGACGACCTTGCAATATCAGTTCGCGCACAGCATCAATGGTTTCCTGGACAACAACTGATTTTGGACGACCTTCACGAAATTCATCTTGAAGTGAATTACGACCTCGTTTGAATTCACCATACCATCGATAAACACTAGTCCTTGATGCAGCTTCATCGCCAAAAATTGAATTAAGTTCATTGATGCAGTGTTGCTGAGTTAATCTACGTCGAAAGTTGTAAAAAATAATTGCACGATAATGTTCACGATTTAGTTCCATTTTTTGACCGAGATGAATCTTTTAAGTTACTGTGAGTAACACAAATAGCGCTCGTGTATCAAAACTTTCTGAGTAAGTATAACCTCAAAAATGTCAAATTTGACGATAGATCTGTCAGTTTCCAGATTGCAACACTAGGGTTTCCCAATCCCGAAATATAAAAGGTAACCCTCTATTAGGCATGTTTTTTTGCTCCGATACAGAGCAGAATACAACTTTGCGCAAAAACAACGATCTAGTATAAAACAGCAGTGCATTTGCTAAGACTGATATAGGTTGCTGTATCTGCTGTGGTAGCACACAACAGCTGAAACTAAAGGGAGAAAATAACGAATATACACTACCACAGTCGATAGAAAATAGAAAAAGGACTAACAGAAAATTACTTTTTTTTTAACTTTCTACACATCATGCGGGCTTTTTCTAATTTCTTAACTACCAAAACATTCAACATAACCATGAAAAATCCAAAGTCACCTCACAGCAAAAAAGACAGCTTCCCAAGAGCTTTTCTTTTTTCTATCGGCACATTCTATAGTTCAGCACGTGAACTACCAATGAGGAATAGAATTTCTGTACTAGTGAATTCACTGGGACAGGAGTGTTATTGTTTCCAATGTATATACTCTATTCTCTGCTGGATAGAGGAGCAAAAAAACCTCCTATTACTATTTAATACTTGCAAGCACTTCTGGCTTCTACCAACTACTCGCGTTCTTATTCCCGAGTAGTTCAGAAGTAGTTGCACCATTTTTTGGCGTGAGGTGGCCATTTAGTTGTTAAATTGCTGTGTTCAATCATGGCCGTCATATAGAAGGCCGGTCGCAAAAGCAATTAACGTACCAAGATGGCGTGCTTAATGTACCTTTTTTCGACCAGTCGGCGTACATTTCTCGACCAGTTCGACCAATAAAAGTACATTAGTACCTGTCAGATTGCAAGTCGCGACCGGCCTTCTATATGACGGCCATGGTTCAATTTTTACTAATTAGTACTTCCAAGTACTTGCGAGTAGATCTCAAATGGAACGCCATCTTCGTTCATACGAGCAGATTCTAGCCTGTCAAATTGTATGCCGTTTTGAAACGTAAAACAGTTGCAAAAAAAGGAAGAAAATAACGAGTTTAAACTATCACAATCCATAGAAAATATAAAAGCAACTAACAGAAAACTACCTCGTTTAGCCTTGTACACACTATGAGGGCTATTCCTCATTTCCTAACTACAAAAACATTCAACAGAACATTAAAAAAACCAAAGCCACCTATTGACAACTAAAGAGCCACTTCACGGCAAAAAAAACGTATCTACTCATGAATTACTTGGGAACTAGAGCGCGAGTAGTTGGAAGTAGCCAGAAGTACTTGCAAGCACTAAATAGTAGGCGTGTTTTTTTTTTGCTCCGATACTGAACAGAATAGAACAATGACGCAAAAAACGATCCATCACAAAACAGCTGAAAATAAAAGGAGAAAACGAGTATACACTGCCACAATCGATAGAAAATAGAAAAAGAACTAAGATAAAATTACCTCTTTTAACTTTCTACACGTTATGAGGGCTTTTTCTAACTTTCTAACAACCAAAACATTCAACATAACCTTGAAAAAACCAAAGCCACCTCACAGCAAAAGAGACAACTTATCATGAGCTTTTCTTTTTTCTATCAGCACATTCTATATCAGTACGTGAACTACAAATGAGGAATAGAATTTCTGTACAAGTGAATTCACTGGTACAGGAGTGTTGTTGTTTCCAATGCGTATACTCTATTCTCTGCTGGATAAAGGAGCAAAAAAACACGCCTAGTAATAATGAAACACGGGCGATAGGCGGATTTGAATTTTTCAATGCTATGTTGTATGTTTTGGTAGATATAACAAAAGAAATAACTAACAAAAACGTACAAAAAATAGACGAAAAGACAATACACTGACAAGACAATTCAAACAAACAAACAAAGCACAACCCGAAAAACAAGCACGCAACCACAAAAAAAAACAATCGGTAAAATTGTCTAACGGCTATGGAGGTGAGTAATCAGGTTTTACCAACTATTCCTCTTTTTTTGTTTACTGAATCCTGTTCTACGAAGATTAGGTTGGCTTATCACAAAACGTATCAGCCATCGTTGATCGATGCCACCGTAGTGTAGGTTTGACCATCGGTTTACTGAGTACCACTAGGGAGCCTTTAGATACTATGAGCTCTTACAAATTTTTGCGAGTTTTATGATCATTAGGTTACGTTAATTAGCTAACAATAGTGCTTATTGTATTATAATTTTTTGATATCCTTTATAGATCCTTATTAAGTGGCAGTATTACAATATATTTACTGATACTAAACTAATACAAAGAAAAAAAATATTGTGAAATTTTCCTTTAAGTTTATGATTTTTACCGCCATTACCTCTAGCAGTGAATCGATTATGAGCTCATGGAACTGTCAGTATTTTTTTATTAGGCGCGTTTTTTTGCTCCTCTATCCAGCGGAGAGTAGAATGAGAGTAGAGTAGACGCATTGAAAACAACAACAACACTCCTACACCAGTGTATTCACTGGTGTAGGAGTGTTGTTGTTTTCAATGCGTCTACTCTACTCTCATTCTACTCTCCGCTGGATAGAGGAGCAAAAAAACGCGCCTATTAATAGACATATTTCTCCACCTTTGTTACTTAAGGGGGGAAATACATGTAAAATCGAAAAAAAAATTGCTAATTTCAGATTGACTTCAAATATTTATATTGTTTATTCAGAAAATTTTTAATATCAAATCCTTAAAGTAAATGTCTTACAGTAAATGAAAATATTTTTTTAATAATTTTTCAACAAAAAATGGCAGCGATGCGAGCAAATGAAAAAAACACATCAAAAACTGCCTCGAACAACTTAACGCATTTTCCGGGGAACTTGCAACGTTCAGAGAGAAAAAAATATGCTAATGAGATGTATAATTCATAGGTGAATCAATAAAATTTATAAAAAAATTAAGTTTTTACATTAATTTTAGATTAAACAAAAAAATCGATTATTTTTCAAAAAAAATCACGCTTTAAACATTAATAAACAAATTATTTTTCAGAAATTACAATAACAACAAGGAGATAATACTCTTTTGTAGATGTGGTATAAATTTGAGCCGGATCGGTTCAAAATTTTTGAGATATTTTGTACGGAAGTTGAAAAAGTACTACTTTGAGAAAAACACGTTCAAAGTTCAAAAGCTCGACCGACCTGGGAAACGCCACGCTGCCTATAATTGACTGTAACTCGAGAACTAATACGAATATCGCTTCAAAATTTTTTTTGGAATATTTTAAGAGCATTTCTAACGTTTTGATGTAATAAAAAATAATCGATTTTTTATTAGCAGTTACATGTATTTTCCCCCTTAATCAATTTTTTTGAGAAATTTTGAAACCGCTTATCGGATTTCGATTCATTTAAAGCTATCATTACTCAGGGCATATTCTAAACTATTTCTAGTTTTGGTTAGTCCCTGAATATTTAATTGTAGTATAATCTAATTGTAGTTTAAAAGGAACTCAACATACTATTTGAGATAGTTTCTTTATTTTGAATAAGACTATCCACCTTGTTATTAGAAGTGTATTTAGAAACTTATCAAACGCACTAGTAATAAGATAATTTGGAACTGCTACTGTTCCATCTTTCATTGGTGAATTTCTTTTACCTGAAGTATACGCTACCTCCTGATTTACTTTCAGGACCTCAGAAAATTTATTCTTTCCTAATGACTTATTAGCTGTTTTTGCGTATCCCTTGTTGCGTCTGTAGGTCAAAACTGTTTGCATTATTTACAATTTTTCTGGCCTCAAAATAAGACACATTCTTAATCCCCATTGCTAAAACTTTTTCTTCCGTCTTCCATTTCATACAATTTTTATTATTTGCAGCATGATCAGAGGAATCACATAGTATACATACAAATTTAGTACAAACACCTTCACAGTTAGCTATACCTAGGGATTCCAATCCCGAACCATATTTTCAATCCCGGGATCCCGGGATTTGAAATTCAAAATACAACACAACAAAATAAGTCAAGTTTCTAGTAAACAGATTATATAATTTGCCATCATTTCAAAACTACAACAATAAGTATTTAATTATATTTATACAACAATAAGTCATTTTGATCAAATTAAGTTTCGAAAAAATCCTTTCACAAACAGCGTTTGAATGAGGCAAACAAAGAATATCTAACGCTAATTTGGACAGGACAGCAAATTCTTGTTTTCCAGCTTCATCTATAATTTTACCCAAATTATAATAAAAGCAACAAATTTCATCGTCAATCGGCAATTGTGGGAAAATCGGAAGTTTTTTCCACTCATCATCTAAGTCTTGAATATCTATTCCTTTACATATTCAGGGACAAAAGCTGCATAAGTATTTTAAGGAGGGGTATTCGTCTGTTTTTGAAACCAAGCCAAGAGTGGGCTGCAAAAACCACATTGCCTTTTCATTTCTACGCAAGCAATCTTATCAAATTGTGTGCAATTCCGGATAAAACTTTGATTCTCCTGATCGAAGTCGGCTACTAAATTTTGATATTTAATATGCCACAAATACTCTTCCACAGAATGAGGAAGATAAGATTTGGCTAAGTGGAGAAATCTTTCGTTCAT
Source organism: Nemotelus pantherinus (assembly GCA_963978885.1). NCBI lineage: Eukaryota > Metazoa > Arthropoda > Insecta > Diptera > Stratiomyidae > Nemotelus > Nemotelus pantherinus. The sequence continues at coordinate 40,936,689 of OZ022264.1, forward strand.
AGAAGGATCTATAGTAAAAGTTGACAATAATCAGCACTATAGGTATCTCTGTAAATCAGCACTATATCTCTGTTGAAACCCGTGAAGATAACTTAAAATTTTTCGGAAAATAAGCTGACAGAATGTTTCCGTTACAGCTGTTAGCAAAGTTAGGCACAATTTTTGACAAATTCTAAAATGCTAAGGGTGCATCTAAACAAAGTATACGAAACTGCAAATGCGTAACATTTCCGAAATAAATTTATGGGGTCGCTTGGAATATCAATTGGTGGAATTTTCAAGAAGATCAGGTAATGGAAGTTGGCACAAACATACATAAAATCAGCCACTTATAGAAAAAGCCAAAATTACCGTACGGTAATAGTTTATTACCTTTAACCGTACGACGCTTGAAATTACTTAACAAATACGGCAATTACCGTACACCTGGCAGCCCTGGTTCTGATTCAATATGGGTATCTACTGGATTCTCCTCATTTCTTTGGCTGCCAAGCATAGGGTTCAGCATCTCGATCATTGAAGTATTTTTTTTTAATATCTGCGTTGCTTGGTTTCGAAAATAGAGATTTTATTTCACTTGGTAAATTTTCGCTGGTACAATGTGGATTCTGGAGATAGCTTAGCATACCAAGTAGCTCAATACACTGACGCTCTTTTATTCGGTCCAATATTGCAATTTTCATAGCATTCACAAGAATGGACCGTTTTTCTCCTAACAGCCTAAATAAAAATCTTGATGAAGTATTAGCAGTGCATAAATTTGCAAGTCTGCGACTAAAGGCCGCCACAGCCAATTTTACAGGGAGTAAAACTTCAATAATTTTCTGAATCGAATCAAACTCTGTTGCTTCTAATTGCTCTGAATATTGCAGGCCTATTAATGTATACTATTTTTCAAAATGGGAAACTATTCCAGCATTGTCAAGAGACTATTTCATCTTGTTTTACAATCCATTTAAAGGAGACAGTTAAATGCCTTGCTCGGATCCGACATAGTTTTAAAGATCGTTATTATGTTTCGTTGGAGCTTTTTTAAAATATAAAACTACCTAACGAACTTTCTTTATGCATGCGCTGATGTCCTTCGTCTGATCTAGCGTGTCTTGCAGGCGACCGGTTTCAACGTAGTTAGCTGATTCAGGACCATTCAAATCTTCGTGGTCGTCGTTCAGACTATCGGCTGCTTCATCAACTCTTTAATCTGGAATGGACCTCGTATTATAGCGAACATCGCAAACTGCCAAGTGGATGCTATACGCCAAACAAATATGTTGCTCTGTACCAACTAGTCTGCCTACTTTTCGCATTTCGTTTGACCCATCAGTTACGATGGTAACAATGTCTTTTCCTAGAGAAACCTTAAACTCATATCTAGGTTGCTTCCAGCTGTCATTGATATTCTTACTCGCACCAAGCTCCAGTAAGAATTTACTAAATAGATGTTTATATTTATATAGCGCCTATTTGCAGTCAAGATCCATTCATCAAACATCAAACTGAACCGTTCACCTGAGATACTAGCCTGTTATCTTTTTATTATTTTCTTCATCCTACTTGCATAGCCAACAACCTTTTTTTGATTGTTGTTGAGTATTTTGGTAAATCTGTGTATGCATTCGCTAGTATTAATTTCCTCAAATCATTCGAAGTAACGAATGCACTAAATGCGAAACAGTCCATACTTATTTATTTACAAATCCCTTTGTATTCTCTTGTTAACTGTTACATCGGTTTATTTTGCTCTATTCTTTGCGCATTTTGATGTGAGCCTGCATGCTAATTGCTTTCTCATAAATATGGATTCTATTTGCTCTTGTCGAGTCTTGCCGTAATTTGATTGCCGATAATGCTTGACTCCCGGCCCCGAAATCCCAGTCAATTTCTGATCCCAAAAATCCCGGGATTAGAAATCATCAATCCCGGGATTTTCGGGACCAGAAATTGGCCGGGATCCCGGGATTGGATTCGCTAGCTATACCGCACTTTAAGCATCTATTTTCTGGGCTTTTGCAAAACTTAGCTGGATGTCCCAATCTCCCACACTTTAAACATTGTTTGGGTTGGGATATGTAGTAATCCACTCGGATTTTTACATAACCCACTTTTATAAATTCTGGAAAGCCATCTCTTTCAAGGATGCATTTAACCGTGAGGGACGAAATGAAATTGGTCGGATTTTTCCTACTCCTCACTGAAAGCCTTTCGGCTCCCTTGCTTGAAACGTTTTTAATCTTGTTTCCATAACTATTAGATGGGATTTCATACTTATGAATATCTCCTAAACCAAAATTTAAAGGTATATTTCTAATGATTCAAAATCTGACGATGTAATTATTAAGAATATATCCATTCAAGTTATATTTGGGGAGCAATTCCCCATCCAGTAAAGAATTCCATTGTTTTCAATTCTAACGATATTATTTAATTTATCTCTTTTCGAGATAGAATAGAAGGCTATGTCATTTAATCTCTCCATTTGTTCTTTCTACAATAATCGGATAATCTTTCTTGGTCTCAGGCGAATATCTATTCACCCTTCTATCTGATAATTTTTTGTCATATATGGCTACAAGCACATAGCTCCAACCAATATTCCCGATGACGTCTTTCCCTATAAACTTACTGGTACCTCCTACCTGCATAGAAAGATCCATCTCTTCAATATTTACAGGTTTTTCAAAACTATTTGCAATAGGACTCTCCTGCTTCAAGACCGCCTTGGCTCTTAGCACTGACCAATCCTCATTCTTTTTTCTTTTGAGCGTTAGCATCGCACCACCATCCGCAGGTTCTTCCACCATCCGTTATATAGGGATCTAGCCTAAAATAAAAACTACGTCTCACTTTCTGATATGACTCCCCACAAACAAAGAGTAAGTCCAGAATAGAAATCAGAGTCTTCACAAAATAAATACTAAAAAATTTCATCTTTCTTACTTTCTATTTCTCTGACACTCTTCACAGAACTTGATTAATCAAAAACAAACTAAGAGCACACCACTTGATTCTAAGAAAAACAATTTAAGTGCGCAGTACTTCCTAGAAAAACTATCTACTTTGACACTTATACCAAAAAACGCGCAGCTCTGCTCGGACGCTACCTCTCATCTAGGGTTTTCGTACTCGAATGCCTACTATTCCTTATTTTCAAATCAATTTTCCCGCTTCATGGTGAATTCAACTCTACCATGGCCGCTTTGCCCACAAAAACAGTCGCCTACACAATTAGCTTTTGAGTCAAATGTCAAAATACTTCAATGGCTTTGAGGTTGCAGTTTGTGCGATTTTTTCCTTCATTATTAACTCGACAATATTCACGTGAAAATGTAGAAGGAATACAATATCTTGTCGACAAAGTTGCAATAACTGACGATGGTAAGACCATTGTCAGTTGGCATCCGGATGTGCCGTTCCCATATGAGTTTTCGAAACCGATACCAGCACCCGGAAAAATGGATAGTGGTTCCCTGCTGAAAGAGGCAAAGTTAGACACAGCGATGCAGGCTTTCAAAAATAAGCATCCAGAAGTTGCACGACAAGAACTGATGAGGTTAACTTATACGACAAAGCACCGATGGTTCCCACGATCGCGCGATAAGAAGGCGAAGAAGACTCCGATGGAACGACCGTACCTTTAAGAGGGACGTCCGTGTAGTCGATAAGTTATAAGTGTAAGAAATGTACCTTCAAAAGAGAAATAAAACGATAATGGTAGTTAAAACACATGTATTTATTATTGTTACTAATCCACTCTTCGCTTCTTTATGAGACTACCAAGCAAGTCTGAAATCGCTGGAAGATGATCAGCTGCAGGCTGAGACGACTCTTTACCTGCTTTCATGTTCCTATGTTGGGGAAATGTTGGCATAAGTTTCGGGTCGCATGCTGTAAAATAAAATGCAAATTTTATTGCTGTTTACAAAAATAGGTATATGAATGCACTCACGCAATGGTGCTTCTTTGAAGTATGAACTCTGCAGACACTCTTCAGCGGTTGCCCGTTTTTTGGGATCGTACATGAACAAAAAGTTTAGCAATCGCAACCCGGCTGCTGAAAGCCATGGAAACTTCGTTTTGAGGTTATTGTATGGCTGATGTTTCAGTGTGAAGTTTTTCAGTGCAGGCAACGTCGAGTACTCAGGCCATATTGCATCAGATGGAGTACCCAGTAGGTTGATAATCAGCTCCAACTGAGCTATCTCCGTCGAGCCGGGTAATAGTGGCTTGTGACCCAGCAATTCACCCAAAATGCAACCAACCGCCCACATATCGATTGCGGTGGTCTGCACAGGAGAGCCTAGTAATAGTTCGGGGGCTCGGTACCACAAAGTAACAACTTGTGGTGTCATAGGCTTCGGTGGAATACCAAAATAGCGTGCTAGTCCAAAGTCAGCTACAAATTATAAAATGTATTAGTTTTTTCACACCAAACCAATCTGGCTTGTATTTGATTTACCTATTTTAACACAGCCTTTGTCAGTCATTAGTAGATTCGACACTTTCAAATCTCTGTGAACGATATACCGTGAATGCAAATACTGCAATCCTTTTAGTACTTGCATTACAATACACTTCACTTCTGACTCGGAGAACGGAGATGTCATGTTGTCGAGCAGTGACGCTAAATCTTGTTCACAATATTCCATTGTAAGGAATATACTATATAAAATATTATGGTAGCGAATGAAAACTCAATATAGTAAACATTTACCTTTCCAGACTCTTCCCTACCACAACTTCCTTCAATCTGACAATATTTTCGTGATTGCACGCAATTAAAATTTGAATTTCCCTCAGGCCGCTTACCGGCAACCCATCTTTTTCCTGATCCATTCTTACTTTTTTCAACGCAACAATTTCATTTGATTTAGTGTCACGTGCTCTATCTGCAAAAAAAAACTTGTTTTTCTGAAACCACTCGATATACATTAAGGCACACATCATACAAACAATTCCGTAGGTACCTTCACCTATTCGATTTAACTTTTCAAATTCTGTTACAAGACGACAGCGACCAAGCTGAAAAATATTCATTTACGTAAAGAAATTGTTTTCAGTGTGTATGAAAGGATTTATTACTGCATCTCGTTCCTTGATTTCCATTGGTTTTCCGGATCGAAATGAAATCAATACTCCTTTTCGTGTGATTGGGGCTTGCGGGTCTGAGGGTTGTTTGATTTTATTTTCATCATGGTCAGAAGTGGTTGACGCCTTTCCCATTTTTAATTTAGTAGAATAAAACTTTACAACAATGAAATATATTTACAATTTAACTTCGGACGAAGTGTTTGTTTATCTTAGCTAGTTGAGTTTAGGTTATGGTAAATTTCATTTGTCAAATAGATAGGCAAAATGTCCACCAAAATGTCCCTCGATTTATTGAAAAGAGCATTAATAGTACTGCCATACGGACTGCAAAGTGTGGATAGTAGTGAAAATGGAAATTTAATAATTTGAAATATAATAAACAACATTAGAATTAGAATTGTTTTAAGTACTTATTCTAAGACTTTACATGTTCCATTACCAATGGATGCACTTAGTGACATCAAATGTATATCCTGCCGCTTCAAATCGTAAGAGGTGAAACGACTCGATCCACTTTCTTGCCGAAGAAGAATTTGCCTGACAGCTTTCACATAAGTAGTTTGGGGGCGTCACAAGTTTCAAAAAAACCTAAATTTTTTGGTAAATGCATTTGTATCAAAAATATTACATACATATATACATGTAACAAAAATATGATTGAAAGGCTTTCTGAAAAAAAACTGATTTTGAGCATGTAAAATTTGCTCACAAACGCGCTAATGAAAGCACTCGGGGATGTAAAATGCTCGGGAAGGTAAAATGGCAGCAAAACCATTATATGGCCCAGGAATATATGACACCAGTGTAAGTAATTAAATAGTTAAAATTTCTATGGACAAATCGAGAGTAAAACTTTCAATGAATTTTTTTTTCCGAACTAAGCTACCAAAGTCCGTGACATTGTAATTTAAAAATCACGCGAAAGATTTGAACGAAACGTTAAAAACTAGGTTTTGATCGAAACAACCTCTTTTTTGACTAAAACTTGTATTTTTTACAAACAATGAACTAGTGTTCCATTTCGTTGAAATTCCATGAATAAATTATCAGATGGTGACATTTTGTTTGTTAACAAAAAAAAAAAAAAAAAACGATCAGGTACTAGATCAACTATCAACAAGTAAAATGCTATAATAGTCCCGGCAAAGCATGACTTGGGGGCGGGGCCCAGTTAATATGACAATAACTTAGTCTACAATAATTTTTTTTTTAATTTTACAAACCAATTTAAACTTTGTATTATTTATTTTACAAAGTAAATTAATCTACTGTCAAAAAATTACTTGAAATGCGCAATTTTTCACTTCGATAGATATCTTTTAAACACTTAACAATTAGCTTATTAAATATTCGAATTCGTCCTCGACAATCAAACACATATAAATGTATAAATACTCATATATATGTTCAATTTCGTGACACACTTCTTCAGCTCAGCAAACTAACATTTACTGAACTGAAGAAAATTTCACCATTTCAACATACTCATGCATGAATGCTGAAAGAGGGCTCTATTGAAAAAAGAATATATAAATATGCATGCAGTTTTTATCCACTACCAACTGCAAAGTAATTCCTACTAACTATGGACCCTATGGGGCTAGTTTAAATTTCCGCTAAGTTTGTAATAAATTGACCATTCCCGAGTAGGGAATGAAGGATCTGTGGATGGATCCAAACCATACTCTCATCACAATTTTTTTCATTCTTTAACGAAATGAGGGTACATTGGGAGTGGTACATTGGGTGTGACATAACTGGCTAATTAGTTGTGGTATGGTCGTAAGTTTCTCAGACCCATGAACAAAAGATTATTATATTGCATGCAGTTGAATAATCTCATTTGTCACAACTTGCCCCTCAGGCAGTGCCGAACACTGGTATGAAAGAGGACAAGAATTTACAAATCAAACTATTTGAATTGACTTTTTCTGCTATTTCATTCTCCGCAGCCCCTTCTTCTTCGGCCATTCCTTGCTCTTCAACCCCTTCTTCTTCAGACATTCCTTCTTCAGCCCCTCCTTCTTCAGCCCCTTCATTTTCCATCCTCTGAATTTACTTTGTATGGAGAGAAAAAGAAATACTAGTATGAATTGGTTAGAATGTAATAAAAATTTCAAGAAATTAGAATATAAATCAGATAAGAACTAAAGTTAGATAATAAAAATAAAAAACTAAAAATAAAAAATATAAAAAACGGACATTAAGGAAAAATATTTACATTAAAAATATACGAAAAAAATCAGTGTTTTTAGTGTTTATTTAGTTTTTTCTAGTCTATCAATGGGTTGGTTGTCAATCAAGATGTTTAATAATATGCCTTCCTTATTTTGCTGCTTGAAAATCAAATAATGCGTTTTGTTAACATTTATTAGGAAATAGCCAATTGAAATATCTATCTAAATCATCATTAATCATCCGCTCTAATTCGATAGAATCTCTCTTTGAGTTTAATATAAGGGTGTCATCTGCATAAATGACATATTTAGATACTAAATTAAGTTTATTCATACTCTGGACATAAAGCAAATAAAGAGTTGGTCCCAAAATGGATCCTTGAGGAATGCCTATATTTATCACTCTCCTATCACTAGTTTCACCTTTGAGCTGGGTACTTATGGTCCGGTTGGATAAGTAATTTTTTATTAGTTTATTTCCCTTTCCTCGAATACCTAGTTCATTTAAAATATGGCCTAAAATGGTATGATCAACTGTGTCGAATGCCTTTTTCAGGTCAACAAATATAGGTCCAACTAGTGATGAGTCTGCGTCCGTACGTGCGCATATGCGCCGAGATAAACCACGCATAGCATATGTTGCACCCAAACATAACTTACCGAACAGCCAGAAAAGTAGCATGCTCATTAAGCAACCTTTTTCTCAATTTTTGCTATGAGCTGTCCGTACGTAAAGTGATGATGAGATACGACTTGACATACGTTCGCTTATGCGTTGTATGGGCACTTATGTTCACTCCTGTTTGTGTATATCAAAAAGTGCCTTTTTTGCTCTAAAACCGGTCGGTTTTGACAGACGATTACGTTCGCAGACTCATCTTTGGTTAGGGCTTATGGCTGAAACAAATAAACCCTTGTCTAGTTGGCTGTTAATATAATGTTGGGCATCTATGAGGGCTGCACTTGTATTGCTGCCATTAAGGAAACCATATGGATTTTGATAAAAGCCTATAGTAGTGTTAATAAAGTGAACTAGCCTAGAATTGATAACTCTCTCAAAAATCTTACTGAAGGTGCTTGCTAATAAAATTGGCCTATAGTTATTTCGATCATCAATATCACCACTTTTAAAGATGGGGGTGATAAGAGAGTTATTCAAAACATTAGGTAAGGTGCCTTCTTCCAAGTGCTTGTTAACTATAGAAGTAAGGAGTGGAGCAAAAAGATCCTTGATGCATTTTAAAATCATCTGCCTTAATCGAATCTATTCCAGGAGCTACATCTTTAAAGTTTGATATAATCTCTCTGATTGATTCTATTGCTTATTTTTTACGCACAGTTTACCCAAAATTCATAATTTATTCTGATGCCTATTAGCAAAAAGAAGTCATTAAGCTGCGTCGCTGTGAGAAGAGACACTTTAGCCTTATTTTGATTTTGATTGATCCCAGGTTCAATTCACTCCCAAGAATTTCCCATAATTTTTTGTTGTTTCCATGCGTTTTATCAACTCTTTTATTTAACGTAATTTCTTTGGCTTTATTTATTACATTGCTGGCCTTGTTTTTCAACCGCCTGTATTTTAAGAAATTTTCATTATTTGGACATATAATAAAGGCGTTGTAAGCAATTCTTTTTTTGCTTTATTATATTAAGGACATCACTTTTATCCAATCATTGCTTCTTGAGCGAATCTTTTTATGAGTGGTTGAAAGAGAAACTTGTCACGGACTAAATTCACAAATTTATTTTTATTTAGCACAGGTATTTGAAAAATTTTCATTGGAAATATAGGAATGAAAACACCCCTAATAGTAATGTTTTGAACCCTGTAGTTCAAATCAGGCATGTCATAAAAAGCAATACCAAACTCATACCTGCGGTGGTTAACCGAACTGACAACATGATCAATAAACATCGCAGACTCATTTGCAACTCTAGTTGGCTGTTTCTCATTTAACAAAGTCGCATTGTTCATATTTAGCGTTTCCAGTTAGTTTCTAGTTAGACTATCATTACATTTAAATACTTCAATATTGTTGTCACCAATTATTGTTATTTATGCACCACCAGTAGCGCATAGCGCCACCTGAAGTCAAACATAGGAGCTTGACAAACTTCAATTTGAACTGGACTCATCTTGATCATAAAACGTCAGTCATCTTCCGGTCGTCATACCCACAAAAGCTATCATAACCTTTGTTAAGTTTTATACTGAATTAAATCGTTTAGTTATTAAACTATCAGTCTTTAAACACATGTGAATACATAGCAATCGTTATAATAGGTCTGTTCCCGTACCACGATTAATTGCGATTAATCGCGATTAATTGCAATGAAGCTGTTCCCGTACTCCGTTTTACTGAAAACTGAAAATTTCCCCTCTTTCAGTAATTTCAGTAGGGCATGAGCTACTGAAAAATACTGAAAAGTGTCAAACGGAGTAAATATTTTCAAATGTGCGCGGCAAGCAACATATTTTTGGCGTAATGTTGCTATGAAGGTCCAATATTTTTGTGGCGATAATTTATTACCGCTTAGGATGACTTTATAGTCACTATTGTTCTCCCAAAAACCGAAAACTGACACTTTCGGTTGTAAATTTTCAGGAAATACAATGAGAGCGTTCCCGTACTTTTCATGAAATTCCCCACCACATGATTCAGGAAAATTCAGTAAAATTAAGTTACTGAAAGTACGGGAACAGACCTAATATTTTTATATTTATGGTAGATTTCATCGATATACTCAAGGTAAAACATCATGCTATCTTGAGAAGGAGCTCTGTAATGAGTGCCAAGTTTTAGAGGAGTGTTACCAACTATTAGTTCGACAATGATCATGTAATACTGTTTTTCGTTCACTAGGGTTTTGAAATTGATACTGCTGAAATTGTACTGTTCCACCTCCAACTGAATCTCGACAATTGAACACTGCAGAGTACCGTGAGATGTTATAAAAAACTGCTTCGTTTTCATAAAGTCAGGTTTCGTCTAAAATAATGATATCAGAATCATTCAAAACTGTAGCTGTTACTTCCAATTCGTGAAATTTATTTCTAATACTTCTAATATTTACATAGAATATTTTTAGAGATTGCAGTGTCATATGATTTATGAGGAATAGTTAATTTTCCTAATCAAAAATTCCACAGTTTTACATATTCTGGGTATTTTTTACCATCCGCTCTATAATTAGTAAGTAATTACGACTTAACAATAAGCTTATTAGTAAGCTATTCCAAAAGAACGAGTTCTTAATTTTTGCAGAAAAATCACTCGCGTACCTCAAAATTGTTTCAGCCGTTTGATCGTTTGGTATGAAATTGACTGCCGAGTACTTCACAGCTCTGACAAAGCTCAAGGAGAGATGGAAAGTAGGGAAGAAGTTTACAAAAGAAAAACCGAATTATCGAAGCACACACATATAAAGCTAGAGTTACAATCAATGCAACCAACATTTGTTGCACGTCAAAATGAGTTTGAACCCATGAGAACGTATGAGAGCAGTTACAATGATGCAACACAACTTTGCTTGGCAGCAGAGTTTGCTCATATCTCAAACTTGGCATGGCAACAACATTTTTGAAAATATCCAATTCCACATGTTCCTATGAGAGTCCGGGAAATGGGAAATGTCATATGCAAATGACAATCAGAATTTTTATTTTTTTGTCTAATTTTCGCTTTGTATTATACTCCGCAGCTTTTAGAGGATAAAATATTCACTGATATCTCTTTCCGAGACTTTAAAGGATCCAAATTATCGAACAGTAATTTCTTTAATGTAGCCAGTGACAGATGACAGTAAATGTTGTGTTGCATTGATTGTAACTCGTTCCACCAACAAAACTTGGCAGCAAATGTTGGTTGCATTGATTGTAACTCAAGCATAAGTGTTTACACGGATACAACCAATCTAAAGTCTTATATATCTTTAGGTCTGTTCCCGTACTTTCAGAAACTGAATTTGACTGAATTTTCCTGAATCATGTGGTGGGGAATGTCATGAAAAGTACGGGAACGCTCTCATTGTATTTCCTGAAAAGTGACAACCGAAAGTGTCAGTTTTCGGTTTTTGGGAGAACAATAGTGATTATAAAGTCATCCTAAGCGGTAATAAATTATCGCCACAAAAATATTCGACCTTCATAGCAGCATTACGCAAAAAATATGTTGCTGGCCGCGCACATTTGAAAATATTTACTCCGTTTGACACTTCAGTATTTTTCAGTAGCTCAGACCCTACTGAAATTTACTGAAAGAGGGGAAATTTTCAGTTTTCAGTAAAACGGAGTACGGGAACAGCTTCATTGCAATTAATCGCGATTAATCGCAATAAATCGTAGTACGGGAACAGACCTTTTGTCTCCGCTTATATCTCCATGTCACTCATTCCAAAAAGTTGAACTATTGCCCGTGTTCCATTATTGACCGTGTTCCATTATTAGTTTTTAGTACTCGCAAGTAATTCTGGCTAGTAGTTCATGAGTAGTTACTCCTTTTTTTACCGTGAGCTGGCTATTTACTTATCAATTGGAAGCTTTGGTTTTTTCATGGTTTTGTTGAATATTTTGGATGTTAGGAAATTGGAAATAGCCCTCATAATGTGTAGAAAGTTAAAAGAAGTAATTTTTTGTTAGTTGCTTTCATATTTTCTATCGATGGTGGTAGTTTGTATTTGTTATTTTCTCCCTTTATTTTCAACTGTTTTATATTTGAAAAAAAAAATTGAAAGGTTCGAATCTGCTCGTATGAACGAAGATGACGTTCCATTTGTTATCTACTCCCAAGTAATTGCAAGTACTAATAAGTAAAAATGGAACACGGCAATTAATAATATTCACGTTGATTTTGTCTCAAAACTGCTTTGAATTCCGTTTCATTTCAAGAATCAAAATAATTTAAAATGTTTTTAAAGTTTAAAAACCTAAAAAGACTATGAGAAAAAATATCTAACAAACAACCATGGTATTGCATAAATAACAACAAAGCATATCTTACATCGTTTTTATTTACTTATGCTAACATTCTAACCAATAAATAAATAAATAAATAACGAAAGTGTCGATAACCTAAACAATATATTACATGCTATATCGTAAGCATATACATATTTAAACAACATTTGCGCTTTCCTCTGTATGATACTACCAATTAGAACTAAGTGCCGAGTCGTGACCGTCTTATTTACCATACTCAACTAAAAGCGAAAGTGGAAAACTTCGGCTCACCACCCTTAATGTACTCTACATAAAACATGCACGATTCAAGCCATTTCACGGGCAAGTGATTATTAAAAATTAGCTTAATTAAACAAAATTCAACAAATAATTTAAATATGAAATTCGTAAAAGTTAACTTAATGCTTAGTCGGTCGTTGTAGTATCGTTTCCGCGATACTGTTTACTTTTTTCTCTTTTTTCGTTTTTGAACGTGACTTGGAGGTTTTGGGCGATGCAGATGCATTCGTTTCCGGAACTGGTGTTGTTTTCGTTTTGATATGTGAACTTTCTTCGTTTTCGTCATGATTGCTGTCATTGTTTGTTTCGTCATCGCGAATATTTTCCTCGATGAATTCACAATCTTTGTGAGCGTCGGCACATTCGGAAAAGCTTCGCGGTGCCTTTTCCTCGTTTTCGTTACGAATGTATTTGCTGAAGACACCGCGGCCAATGACACGGAAAGCCATTTCGGTCATAGGATGACCTTGAGAACGGAACTCCATTTCGCATAGGAAACGTTTTCGACAGGCTTCCGATCCAACTCCCAGGAACGTGAAGACAATCTCGCTAACCCTATAAGATTTTTCATTAAATTTTTGAAAATATTTGATACCATCAGCAAATATTTAATTAGGAGATGTATCTTACTTGTCTTCTGTTGACATTCCGCGTCCCTTCGTGCTCGTTCTCCGATGAGGATGATGATCATGATCAGCTACATCGGGTGTTGGATCGGAGTAATGGTATCCGCCGTAGGGATCGTGGTCGAGAACGTCATGCGAGGAGTAACCGATATGGTCATGTCCATGCCAACTGGAAAGTATGTAAATAAATAAGGTAACAGGTGGTTATTGACACTTTCAAAACAATGCGTATCTTCTAATATTTATTTCTGTTAGAAGCAAAAGGTTAGGTTAGGTTAGTGAAGAGTGCTGCTGAAAACACGGCCAGCATTAGGTTACCAGTTTGCGCCCATTGGCCACCCTCATAGACAATCACACGCATTTACACTTACAGCCATGGCACTGGCGGGATTCGAACCCGCAGGCCCCGTAGCACGCCGCTTTTCGGCCTGACGCCTTAGCGAGTAGAGCTACCGGGCCCCTTGTTAGAAGCAATAAACAGATAGATTTATCTTTATGAATAATTTAATATCATGTTCAATTCAGCAGCTCAGTTGTGGAAATGTAAATATAACATAATTGCAAAATAGAACTGCGAAATTCCAATAAAAATTTAGTCAGGAACATAATTGGCAAATCAAAGTGTAAAAATAAGAGGACAGTCTAAAAAGTTCTTAATCACTGCACATTTAGAGAAGACACATTTCTACATAAATTTCTACGGTCTAGAGAACCCATTCCATAAAATGATCAGAATACTAGCAGGATATTGATCCTAACTGTAGCTTGAAGGTAGAATTCAAGAATCTATGGAAGTGTGCTTTAAAAAAACGACATTTTCCAACATACATATTTCAGAAACTGGCTCAAAACGGACCAAATAACTTTCCACGGCAGACTTTACATGGAAACTCAAGAAATTGATAGCATTTATTCCTGGTATATTGTTGCATTCCCAAAATTTCTATTGAGCTAAATATTAGAAAAAAACCCAATCAAATTCAAACATATTGGAAGTTGAAATTGATCTTTGAACTTCAACCGCAAACCGTCATTGAATGACAAATTACTTTATTTGCGTTAAAATTAAATTGGTAAGTGATTAAGCTTATATATATATCCTTACCCGTGGTCATATGGTATAATCGGTCCTTCATGAACAATTTCCGGACAGCTCTTGAAGTGACGTCCAAATTTATGATAGCCCCAAACAGCAGCTGTGCCTAATATAAATGCAATTATGACAGCTTTAACTTTCAGCCAATATATGATACCCAATGCATATATGCCGAAACCGTATCCAACTGAAATATGCAAAAAATCAAATTATAAATTTTGATTACAATCGTTTTTGTATGTATTTATAAATGAGTCATATTATGTTTAAATTAATTGATTAAAATTACTATTTACTTAAAGTAATGTCAGTATTTAAAGCAGGTGTATGTGCACGATCTCCTGTAACATACACTCTGTAATCAACAGCAGCTACTTGCTGCGATTTCACCATTGCCTGCGCGCCAAACTGCCCAAATCGCAACCCGTTTACTGCAAGATAGCAGTAAACGGTTGACGATTGCAACGTCGTCGCAATCATCAACTCAACATCTTCCCGCTTACTGCTTTGCTTACGGTTCCGGTCAAAGAAGCTGTAACTCCTCCACTAAAGGTTTTTGTTTCTGGGCTATCGTATCGAACTTGGGCCGAAACAATCAAAAAGTACGCAACAGATAAATTTGGATATGCTTCCGCACTTTTGCTGTGCAAGAAAACTTACTCCGGGCTATCTTCAGGAACAAACTATAGCTTCTTTCTGCATTACTGTTTCTTCAATTAATCATCTACTAAATGATCTAATAAAGTTTTTGTAAAGAACTTCCTAAATTTCTGGCTAAAATTTTTCCATCTAAATCAACAAAAAAAAACTCTAGCGCACCCAAATACTAATGTTTGATGAACAATAGAAGAATCGTGCAGATTTTGAGTGCATATTCTATCACATCTGTCTTCAAATTGGCAAAATTATTTAAGAATGGATGATACGATATATAACACGTTGCTACAGTTGGTCACCCCATTCATTAGACGAAAGAATACAAATATGAGGCAAACTATCACTCCTCACGAAAGATTGACCGCTACTTTGCGGTACTTAACAAATAATATAATATACATTCATGTGACTTATATTTTTCGATAGGTTAGGTTAGGTTCAACTGGCTGGCACATGGCCACACATAGACCCATTTGGTCCGTAGCGATACCAGATAAATGGACCCGGAGAAAGTTCAGTCCAAACGGCCATCAAAGGCCCCGGACTTTTTTGCGAACTGAAGTATGTCCTTCAGCCTCTGCTCCGCCACATGTGATAGATCCACCAGCCAGGGCTCACCGAAGCAGCGTTGCCTGGTTTTCCCCAGTGCCGGGCAGTGGCACAGAAGGTGTTGGATTGTTTCACAGACTCCCGGCTCTTGACACTTCCTACAGGTATCGCTGGTTAGGAGCCCCATTTTCATGGCATGAGCTGCTACAAGACAGTGGGCAGCTATGACACCAACCAGCCGCCTGCAGTCAGTCCGCGTTAAATCGAGCAGGAACTTAGTCGCTGCGTGATTGTATGACCCCCACATGATTTTGGATTGCTTGCAGGTCTGAGTTGCACGCCATCTGCACATCGCACCCTGCATCATATTGGAGTCGATAGAGTATTTTATCGTCTGGATTGGAGTTAAGGTTAGTACGCTGCCGAGCCTGAATTTCTGTCCCCCTTTAAAATGCATGGGAAAAGAGTGACGGAATTCCGGACCTGAATTTTTTTTCAGGTCACTTGAGAAAATCGGTACGCTGCCCGTCCTGAAACGTTGCCTCAAAAGTGTCAGAATTTCAGTGTTGCTTTTCGCTCGTAGGTGGCTCTGCAGCACAAGTGGAGAGTTTTTTCAGGCACGAGGTGCCTGAATTAAATGGTCTGCTATTTATTTGGTCACGGAAAGCAATCATTTTGGCCATTTTGACCGCGCGTCAAATTTGAATTTTGTTTGAAAATTTGAATTTTGTTTGAAAATTTGAAATTTGTTGTACGTCGGAACTTTCTGTCTTCTAATTTTATGCGTAGGATAGTTCGTGCAGAACTTGAAGCAATGATTTTCCAGCACATTTGATTTTTTTGGCAGATACGTTTGCTAGGAAGCACTTTAATTAGCTGGTTGGTTAATTGAATTAGTGCGACGTTATTACAGATCTGTTCGCGTACTTCAGCAAACTGCAGCAGTAACATAATTTGGCAGCTGGCTTCTTTTTGCTGCAAAATTTGGCTTGAAGCAATTATGCGAATCTATTTGAATATATTATAATAGATTCAGGTACGCGAACAGACCTAAAGTTTTCAACACCGCATGTGTACGCGATATGAAATGCATGGATGGAAATTATGTATTCGTGTGAAGGAAATATATATCAAATAAACAATTATTAAATAGATTACATAATTGTTTTACTTCGAAAAACTACGCCTATTTTCATTCAGTCTAATTGAATTTAAAGTGAAAGTAGTTTTTAAAATTTACTACTAGAACTTGGTTTCTTTCATAAACTTTGGTTTGGTTCATAATATAGCAGTATGATGAGGCAGCAAACCTGAATGAATTTAAAATTGAAGAGCTGAAAGAAGCATTGATGAAATAGTAACATAGTATTTCACATACAGTTGGTAGATTGTAAAGGTTATTTTCAAAGAAAGCTAATTTCTAAATCCCATGCCGCCAAAGTTGAGAGCAATTAACTGTCACTTTGTAATATTCTACACTTCTCTACACGAAAATTTTTCCGTGTAGAAATAAATAGCACAACGAGTGTCCGGAATTCAGGCTCGCCAGCGTACTAACCTTTAAAATGTCAACCGATCCTGACAGGGGAAGGCTAGCTCCGTGCTTGGCTGGTGCATCCGCCTTCTCGTTTCCTTCAATGCCCTTGTGACCAGGAACCCAGAAAATTCGGACTCTACTGTGGTTGCCCAGTCTGTTCAGGGCCTGAATACAGTCCAGTACACACTTCAATTTGTATGTGTAGTGTAAGACATCAGAGCTTTGACCGCTGCTTGACTGTCTGTAAAGATGTTGGTTTCCTCACTTGTGGTATCTCTGGCGTGTGCTAGGTCTGCGGCTTTATGTATTGCAAAAACCTCCACCTGAAAAATACTACAGTGGCTAGGAGGCCTGAAAGCTGCTTCAATAGTTGGATCTGCAGAACATGTTGCAGCACCCATTCCGGCAGCCGTTTTAGAGCCGTCAGTGTAGATGCTAAGAGCTGCTGCGCCCCTTTGCTGATTCCACTCCAGCCCATTCCCCACAATCGCTTGATATCCCCGCTCGAAGCACAGAGTGGGGACCAAGTAGTTGGTGCTACCTGCGTACCCCCGCTCAATACTGCTGTGACCGAAGGATCGTGACTCGAAGTGTCCCGATTCCCTAAGCCTGACAGCAGCTTTTGCAGCTGCGCCCTTAACGAAGAAATCAAGCGGAGGCAGATGAAGCAGGACGTTCAGTGCAGACGAAGGAGTCGAGCCTAAGGCACCTGTGGTACAGAGAGCCGCCAACCGCTGGACTCTATTCGTCATGCTGGCAAAGGTAGTCTTATTTACAGCTGGCCACCAGACCAAGCATTCGTAGGCCAGTATAGGTCTGGCTATCGCCATATAAATCCAATGCGTTAAAGCAGGGCTTAGGCCTCACGTTTTACCCAGTACTCTCTTGCTGGCGTAAACCGCACTGCTTGCCCGCTTAACTCTCTCCTCTAAATTCGCCTTCCAGGTGAGCTTGCTGTCCAGAATAAGACCCAAGTACTTAGTTTGTAACTTGAACCCTAACCTGGCGCCGCTCAACCTGATTGGGGCCAATTCAGGGATTTTGTACTTCCTAGTGAAAAGCACGAGATCAGTTTTATTGGAGTTGATGCTGAGGCCCACGGTGTTTGCCCATTCCTCAACCAGCCCCAGAGCATACTCGATGAGCTGGCCGAGGGAGTGCGGAAACTTGTCCGAGACTAAAATAGCAATGTCATCGGCATAAGCCACAACCGTAAGTCCTTTGCGCTCCAACTTGTCCATAATTGTATTTATAACCAGTTTCAACTCCTCCCTGCGGTGTGCCTCTATGGACCTGCCTGGTGATTCGTGACCCCGCCCACTCAGCCGTTATATGCCTTTGTTTAAGCATATTGCTTATCCAGCTGCGAACAGCGGGGTGGGTGTTAGTTGCGTGGAGGCTCTCCATAATGGCTGTTGTGTGCACATTATTGAAAGCGCCCTCAATGTCTAGAAAGGCTCCCAGAGCGTATTCTTTATAATATTTTTCGATAACTTCCAAAACAAAATCATGACCATTTTTTAGATTGTCCAAACTCGGCCTACTGTTTCCCCACACACGGCCGAGCCAAAAAAGGGCCGATGGCCTGAGTCCATGGACTTTGGATTCATTGGAAATTCAATTTGGTTCCTTGAGTCCATGAATCCCTCCGAGCTCTCCCACACATGGTGAGATTTTGGCCTGGCCTCCGGCCATTTGGACTGATAAACTGCTCGTGAATGGGGGCCTTAACAATTTTTGTGATGCTGCTGACAAAATAAATCTGCCAATAGCTCTTCATTTGTAGCGCCTCGTCAACACAAAGCAGCAGCAAATAGATAATCACTTCTTTGGAAAAACTCGTAACGAAATGACTGAACGCGAAAAACAATTGAAGGAACCCAATCAAGAAAGAACAGCACGCTTACTTAGCTGGTGCGGTAAAAAGAGGCAAGTATTTACTTGGCTCTTTAAAATAATGCTGAAAACACTAGTGGTCATTGCCATTTCGATTTCCTGTGAAAGGATATTTCCAGAAAGTAGTTATCTCCTCAATGGTTTAGCAAAAATATTATTTCTAAATGCCAATTTATATGTAGAACCAAAATAATTTATGAAGCTACTTTTTTGTAGCTTTTTTAATTTGAATAAAGAAGTTGTATTAATGTTTGTCAATCGTGGTTTCTATCGTCACCATTTTTTCATTATTTTCTTTAAATCAAGAACTCAAATGTAATCTGGTTCCATAGAGCCATAATGCATCAATCAAAAACTGATTGACAAAAAAATAAATGCCTAATTTTAAGTAATTTCCTCTTAAATTATGCTTTTGATCGCGGCAAATCCATATCTGTGGCCATAATATTGAACTATCAAATACGGTAATAATGAAACTGAAGATATTGCGAAAGTTGCTAAAGACAGCTTGCATACCATAGAACGACACAATAACTGAACGATAGATCTGTTTTCGTTTGAACTTGAACTTGAAAAATGAACTTGAAACTCAACCAAAATGATAGCAAACATCAATTATAGCAGTGATAAAAAAGTGGACAAACACACTTTGACGTTTCTTGTCACTTGTCAAATTAGCCAGAAAATCCGTTAAAAGTGCGTGCAAGGAGTAAATTAAAGATAAGATAACCACTCATCGTACGCAATAGCGTAATAAAAACGTTTACCAAGTGGTAAGATATTGAAAAAACACTTTCAACATGCGCTTTTAAAAAATTTGCTCACCAGCTCGTGTTGAGCAGACTCGTGTAAATTCAAATCTTTCTTTTTGAAAGTTGATATTTTCTTCGAAAGCATCAAACTGAATACACTAATCAAAAGTAAAGTAATCTCATGAGAGCCCTTGTTATGTCTAGGGGTTGAAACTGGTAGAGAGCTTCATTCACAAATTTATATTCAATAATAGGTCTGTTCCCGTACTACGATTAATTGCAATTAATTGCAATGAAGCGTACTAAAACGGACTAAAAAAACTCTGTTTTAGTACGCTTCATTGCAATTAATTGCAATTAATGGTAGTACGGGAACAGACCTAATGATTACGAGTGCGAAAGGATCAGTTTCACGATTCACTTTCTCCTTGATTTAACTCAAAGCTAAGGGAACTTAAAGCTCGGTATCCGATCCCTCCGCTGAACCTAGATTCGAGTCAGGGACCCCACACACTAGCAGCTTGTGCTATACCCACTATACTACACGAGCTTCTATCCGTTAATACTCAAGAATAATTTCAAGGTATAATTACAATAGTTTTGACTTACAATTTTGATTCAGATCATTCTTTTGAGACAACTTCCAATTGCATTGCTTGACTAGAAAACTGATTGAAATTTCAAATACTAATAGAACAGCTAACGTTCAATTTCACCGTTATTTTCAACAATTCTAACTTGCGTTAATATTTACAGTTTCAATAAGTTCCAATCGAACTTGTAAACGTTCTAAGTATTTCTCAGAACAAATAAAACAATATGGCACTAAATAACATTACATTTCCATACTCACAATATTTCAGAGGATTTCTTGACTTCTTTCTTTCTAAACCCGAATCATCATTTTCACGTACACTTTTCAACTCTTCAGCAACAACAACACCAACAATAATCACAAAAACAAGCAACACTTTCATTTTCATCGGCATTTTCATAAATCCTGGTATGGACTGCAGCCAAAATTTATACACTGAACAAAGTACTAAATCAAAAATACACAATCAGCGTCACCTTATCGTTTCATTTGAACTGGACTGTTTGGAAAATACTGAACGTGGTTTTCATCTCAGTGCAATCTTTTATAGATACATTATGTGCGGGCTTTTGAAAAGGTGCTAATTTTAGCTAATTTTCAGTTTCAACATGCAGAGAAGCAGGTACGGAAGACAACAATAAAATCGATCGAGAATCTAGTGTTTAGGAGATTTGGTGACGCTAATGGTGTAGGTCGATGTATTTTCCAGTAGAGGGAAATGCATTCGGATCTTTGATAAAAACTTACACTTTTGTAGCTACAATACACAAATGCCGGTGAGCAATAGGATTTAATTGCAAAATGCTGACTTGTCAATAAATTGAAAGTGAAGCGTTCGAAAAGTGTTAAATTCGTTTTCGAGCAATTCTCACATACTAGAAAATTTTCTTCTCTATTGTTGATGATGCGTTGAGGAGAAATGCAGTAGCACCCTGTTTTGCATTGATATGACAGTTGGCATTAGGAAATTTGTTTTTATAAAAGTACAATGCCGCTGAATGACGAATATGATAATTTATTTCATTTACAAATTACCAAACGTAATTTATTTAATAGTATTGTAACGTGAAGTGTATCGTAAAAAAATTGAGGCTAAAGATATTTTTTCGAACAATTAGTAGAACTCGCACAACTTACAAAAGTCAAAATCCGCATTTAACATGCTCGAATTCCACTTTGGCTGTGTCAACAGTTTTTTCAAAGTGGTCTTTGACTAGCGCACCATTTAAAACTCACTCCATCAAAGTGAACTTTTATCGTGCATTCGTCATTAGGCTGTCACATTGGTATTTGTCATTAAGTTTGTAAGCACTTTCAGAATTGAATGACATTTTTAAATTTTGAGAGAATCTAAAAACAGAAAGAAGCAAAATCATTACAAAGTCGTTGTATAATATTCAATGAAATCTCTTATTCCGGAGCTTAAGAAGCAAAATTTTTTTCCCCCCTAGTGTTGATGGAAAAAAAAATCTGCTTACCAGATCCCCGGGTGACCTATCACCACGGGGTATGTGAGGTTTGACTCACTAAAAAAAAGGACCATCTACAAGCCCACGAAGTTCCGAGTCGGGACCCGCCTAAGCACTGCTTCGACCCGGTCGTGCTGACTCACCCATCGGTAACCACGGACTTCAGAAACTACCACAGCTCATGGGTCGGTAAGGCAACCCTCCTCCCGTTTTATGCGCAGCACTTCTTCAACATATGTTGAAACCACGCGCCAGTTCTCTTCGTTTCGCAGCATTGCATCCACGATCGTTTCAGGCGTTGCCAGGCCAATCGTGGACTCAATGGTGCGCCTCAAACTTACGAAGCGACTGCACGTAAAGAATGTGTGCTGAGCATCATCGAGCTCAGTCACACAATACCGTCAGTACGGTGTGACCACCTTACCCATTCTGTTCAGGTATTTCCTGAAGTAACCGTGCCCTGTCAAGAATTGACAAAGGTAAAAGTTTACCTCTCCGTGGCTCCGGTTAAGCCAAGGCTCAATGAGACCAATCAGCTTAGCCGTCCAGCGTCCTTTAGTACTTTCGCTCCAACGTTGTTGCCAAAGTTGGAGGGTAAGCATACGCGCGTGCGTCAGAGCCTCAGTTCTGCCCAGCTCTGAGCGAAAGAGGTACCCTTCTTTGCGGTCTCGCGCTAGTAGGTCGATCGGGATCACTCCCGATACCACCATCACAGCCTCTTCTGAGACCGTGCGGTAGCTACAAGCGATACGCAGGGCACCCCTGTGCTGGACACCGGCAATGCGCTTCCGGAACTTCTCAGTTCGTAGCGGATCTCCCCAGATGTCGGCTCCATATAGCAAGATGGAATCGGTCGTTACCATCAGTAGCCTCCGTCGCGTCTCACTGGGTCCACCGACGTTGGCCATTAGCCTACTCAGTGATGTGACGACTACAAGAGCCCTGTCACATGCCCTGCGGATATGATCCCAATACGTCAGCTTGGTGTCCAGGATCACTCCCAGATACTTGACCGACTTGCTGGTCTCGACCTCAACGGAGCCGACTGTCATGGGTATGACAGTTGGTATCCTCCGCTTCGTCAGCCTGACAATCTCTGTTTTAGAAACTGCCAGCTGAAGGCCATGTTCGGTCATCCACCGATCCACCCTCCTCATGACTTGGTTAAGTCTTAGTTGAGCGAATTCCGCAGATCTGGAAGTGATTACCGCCGCGACGTCATCAGCATAACCTACCAGAAACACATCCGCAGGTATTTCCAGGCGCAGCAGATCATCGTACATGATGTTCCAGAGGTCTGGTCCTAAGATCGACCCCTGTGCCGCACCTGAGGTAACAGGTCTCCTTTTGACTCCTTCGTCAGTGTCGTAATGCAACCAGCGGTCCCTGAGGTAGCCCCGCATCATGGCTAGCAAGTAGCTTGGGATACGGAACGTCTGCTCATGGGCTCGGAGGATGTCCGTCCACCTCGCCGAGTTGAAAGCGTTTTGTACGTCCAGTGTTACCAGCAGGACGACCGGTCTGGCTTGATGGCATGCCTCTTTCGCTCTTGCTACAGCCCCAATAACCTCTGAGATGGCATCGATTGTTGAATGCCCTTTTCGGAAGCCGTGCTGCCTGCAAGAAAGATCACCAGCAGATCTCACTGCTGACAGCAGTCGTGGCTTGAGCAACCCTTCGAGAAGTTTCCCCGCAGTGTCCAGCATGCACAGTGGGCGGTATGCTGATGGACCACCCAGGTTACCCTTCCCCTTGTCCACAAGTACCAGTCGAGCTACTTTCCACCGCGACGGGAAAACAACCGCGACTAAACATGAATTATACAGATCCAATAATAGACGCGGTTGGACCTCCGCCACGACTTTAAGTGCCTCGACTGGGACCCCATCAGGCCCCGGAGCCTTCCGGTTCTTCATCCTGGACACTGCACTGTTCAGCTCCTCGTTCGTGAAGGGAGGCACATCCGCCTGGTTCACGATGATGGGATCATCAGTCCTTGGCGGATGCACTGCGAACAGCGAACCAACGATACGCTCCATGGATATCGCATCCATGAGAGCGCCAGGCCCGCATGCAGCCAAGTCTGCGAGTGACCAATTTGTAGCCATCTCCCCACGGGTCTGAGTTGACCTGCTCACAAAGAGCCAGCCATTTGGCACGTTTGCCCCTTGTGATGGCCTTGGTCAGCTCCCTCTTTGCCGCAATGTGGGCAGCAGATAGCTCAGCCACACCCGGCCTATTCCTGGCTCGCTGTGCCCTGCGCCTGCACGCAAAAGCGATGCGTCACAGTTCGGCGATTTCATCGTTCCACCAGTACGCATGTTGCCTCCCACGGAATAGTTTCCGTTTGGGCATTGAAGCGTTACACGCCCTGCGAATCCAGCCCATGGTTCTGTCAGCAGCGGCCTCTGCTGCTGCACGAGTCACTGGGGACCCAGATGTTAGAGGCTCCCCTTCCCAGCAATTATGATCACTCGCAGTGTAATCCTCCATCACCCTCCAATCGCTGACGTGTGCCGCAAGTCTCTCCGATGCCATGATGACATCAGGAATAGATTCGCCAAATCCGGGCCTTCGGAATGTTGGTGTTGAACCCGTATTCAACACCAACAAACCCAACCTCGATGCCATCTCGACTATGCGCCGCCCGCGAGTATTTTCGGTAGGCATGCCCCACTCCAACGCCCTTGCGTTGAAGTCACCCACTACGATGACATTGCCGGTGATGCCACGGAGAGAGTCCTCCAGTGAGCTAAGTTTGTCTCCGAATTCCTGCATTGAGTCATTCGGGGACAAGTAGCAGCTCACAAAGGTGATCTCTCCATATGTCACCCACACGTGACCGTTGCCTGCAAATAAGAAGCAAATAAAGATGACCGAATAGAAAATGTCAGAAATTTTATGGTACACAAATCAAAGTACTCGACTCCTTTCTCTTCACCCCCGCCTTCAAAAAATGCAATTTGAGTTGAGCAATGTAAGTTTTATAAGCCAAATGAAATGAATTAAGATTTAGCCATTACACACACAACTAGGCTTAATTTTTTTTAGCTTTAATTTAACAATAAGCATTCACTTTAGTTATACATTTTTTTTATATGTTCTATGTATTACCAAAAAACTGCCTATATTTCCATTATATTTTACGATAGCCACATAATTAAATTTATTTGAAACTTTTTTATCCGTTTATACTTTTTAAAAGAGATAGAATACCATAATTTGAGTATTAACATATTATTAATTTGTATCTTTCAAGCATCCACACTTTCTACTACATTTCTAACTGATTCTCACATTTTCGGTACATATGTTTGTTTTCTAATTGTCTGATGAAAAATGTTATAAATTTTACCGTTTATTTTTCAAAAACTATATCTGATATCCGGTCAATGTTGTACTGCCACCTAAAATGCATTCAATTTCCTTCATAGTTTTGATCTGGCTACACGAATTTCCCAAAACCATGCACCGGCTCACATATGTCAAATTGGCATCCATTTCACATTTCCGTGGGCTATTCTCCTGTATACAAATGCTTTATGCCGGCGGTTAAATCTATTTAAGACATTATTACCTATTTAGTTTTGAAAAGTTAATCAATTACCAATAATTACATTGATATTTTGGTAGCGTGGTGTTATCTTATTGAAGTAACGCGTTGCGCTGGCGAACTTAACTTCGTCGGATTTCGCGGGAGAAATATTGAGAATAATCAAAGGAGACAGGTTTGTTTTCTGTTATGTTATTTGTCTTATCTGTTATGTTATTTGAAATTTCAATGCAAGCTCGGTACAACAAATGAATAAGATATCTTGACATAAGAAACAAATGTTTGGTAGCAATTGCATGATGCTGTATTTTCCCCGTAGAACAGGATTCAGTATATAAAAAAAAATCCCGTATTTGATAGTATTATGTACAGTTACTTTAAAGTCGGTATCACATCGTATTTATTCAAAACAAGTTCCCATAATTATTCGCGTATTATCTTTCAAACACGTGCTAGGTATGCCAAGAACATTGCTTTTTGGGCCAGAATGGTTAACAAACAGCTTGCGTGAGGATACAAATGATCGGATTGGCACTGGCCAGGAGTATCCTTGTTTACTGCAAGAACGTCCCTCTCAAAAAGTATTTCTTCTCATCCGTAATAATTTGTATGTTGTTATACCGATAAAATTTTTCAGGAAGCCGCAAACCCTAGAGAAGATACTCTAGCTGCCATGTCTTCGTATAGTTCGATTCTACAAAAAAAGAGCATTCCGACTCCGAACAGTCACAGAAACGTGAATAATATCGGTCAAAGTGGTGTTTTGGTAAGGTTATATGTAACAGTAATACAGCACAGACTACAATTATCATTTTCTGATCATTTAGATTGAAAAGACTTACTGCGACCGGTCAAGAGGTGTTAGATCTTCCAATGTCCGATTGGTTGATTCAAGTGCGGCAAGTAAATCGCATACGGCAGACAAGAACGCCAATGAGCTGCAGGTGGCTGAAAAAGACGCAGATTCGGTGGCTAATATAGAATTAAAAGGTGGCAAGGATGTAGGAAATTCGCAGTATGTTCACACTCTACAAACGACGCAAACATTCGTTGCTGATATATCGGGTGCATATATTTTACAAACACAAAGACATACCCAATCAGTTCAGGTTAACGATAGAGAAGAGGTAAGTTCAATTAAATAATTATATGATCTCATAAATGTTTGTCCTGAAAGCTATGGTCTTCATCAAAAAATACTTAAAAACACATTCATCATTTTTCTAAACGTGAACCTTTTTGCATCTTGAACAAGTTCTATTCCTATATTAGTTTGAAGAAGCACAGATTATAGATACTTATAGATTATGGTAGGAAAAGCAAGAGATGAAATTCTGTGAATATTCGTTTATGTGAAGTTTTCAATCATTACGTCTCTTCTATGACGTTGAAGTTTAATTAAGTTGACATTTGTAATACCTCTTTCACTCCACTCTCTCCATCACTCAATATGCACGGTCCGTGTGCATCGCAAAATCATCGCTAAGTAATTATTCCTAGTACTTCCCAGACAATTGGTGTATTGGTATAAGGGATAGTACCATCCTGCTTTTTATGGTTAGTACTTAAGGTCATGTTGTGTACATTTTATTTGTCATCAAGACGTGCGTCCAGAGAAAAGTTTACAAAAAACTCTGGATTTCATTAGCAGTGTGCTCTTTCGATATAGAGCTTTAAATTTTCTTTAAACTTTTCTAAGTTTTCCGAATGTTTAACCGAATTAGGCAGTGTGTTAAAAAAATGCATTGCTTCCTGTACGGGGTCGGTCCTCATTCTTTCCGTCCTTGGAGTTTGCACTGATAAATTACCCGCATTTCTTGTTGGTATATTGGTGGACTCACCAACAGTTCGAAGAATGTTTGGTCATTTGAGCTGTTTCGTTAAAATCTTATAAATCAATTTACCTCGTTCAAACAGAATAAGTATGTTGATATTTAGAAGCCCAGTTCTAGCATATACCGCTGAAGTTGGGGTAAGTGTGGGCATTTTATGAATTATTTTGATAGCTTTGGTCATAAGTCTTCCAATAAGCTCAATGTTGTGTTTGGAAGTCTGGCTCCACAACAATACTCCATATGTGATTAAAGAAACAATATATGCATGGTAAGTGGTAAGCTTGGTTTGCAAAGGTATAAATTAAAACTTTTTTATTACTCCTATCATAGGTGCCACTTTGCATCTGATGTTGTTGTTGTGGTTTGTCCATGTCATTTTATCATCTAGCACCAATCCTAGATATTTAATTGAATTAACATTTTCAAGCTGTACCCCGTTTATTTGGATGCGGAGGTTCACTGGTCGTTTGTTCCTCTGCTGAAACACAATGTATTTGGTCTTATGGATGTTAAGAAATAGTTTACTTTGCTGAAGCCAGTTGAAATATCGATCTAAATCTGCATTTATAGTGTTCTGTAGTGTCAATTCTTCATTCCCGGAATAGAGAAGAAGGGTATCGTCGGCAAAGAGCACAATTTTGCAAGATAGCTGAATATGCTGTATGCTGTTCACATATAGCAGAAAAAGAAGCGGGCCGAGGATATATCCTTGTTGTTCACCGATATTTATTTCACATTCTTGTCTGACGTAACTAGAATTTTTGGTTACTATCCGCCTATTTATTAGGTAACTTCTGACTAGTAGCTTTATTTTATCCCTAAATCCGTATTTGCTTAATCGTTCTAGTAAAATTCCATGGTCGATGGTGTAAAAAGCTTTTTGTAAGTCAACGAAGATAGCTGCGGCATGATTACGCTTATCCAGCGTAGAGTTTATAAAGTGCACTGCATCCAAGGTTGCCGCTAACGTGCTACTTTGTTGTTGGAACCCATACTGAATTGGGGCCAAGATTGAATTTTCTTCTAAGAATTGTAATATTCTTGAATTTATTACCTTCTCAAATATTTTGCTCACAATACTGGTGACAGCAATGGGGCGGTAATTAGATGGATTTGCACGATCACCTCCTTTAAATACAGGAGTGATTCTTGTTAATTTAAGGCAATCAGTGAAGGAACCAGTTTTAAGGTGTTCATTGATGTTGACCGTTAATATATTTATTATGTAGTTCTTCAATAGTTTGATGTCTTCGGAAGTGATTGCATCGAGTCCTGGGGATACTCCAGCCTTTAAATTATCTATTATTTCAGATATTTCTTTCCGTGATGTAGTGCGTAAATGCATGGATGTTAAAGTATTCACTTTTATGTTGATATCTGAGCCATAAGTAGCTTGATTCTGCTGTGTAAGATTAGTCCCGATAGTTGCGAAGTAATTATTTAGATGTTGAGTCACAAGAGAGGGATCATTTAACAGGGTTCCATTCACGCATAGTTCATTTATGCATGTCATATGCATTGTATCCTTTGTAGTCGATGTCACTTCCTTAATTATTTTCCAATATTTGGCACTATTCCCAGCTGCTTTCTTAAATTTATTAGCAAAATAACGTTTCTTTGCCTCTTGCGTAATCTTATTTGACTCCTTTTTTTTGTTAGATAATCTTGTCTTTTCGTTGCACAATTTTGATTTGGCATGTATCTTTTGTAAGCAGCTCTTTTGCGTTTAGCAGCATCAATAACCTTCTTAGTTATCCATGATTCCTGCCGAACTCTTACGTGTTTGGCTTATGTCGCTTTTTCTTTTGCTTTCGATATAATATCGATTAAACCTTCTATAGTAACATTTGGCCTCGTTTTTAATTCATCAATTACATATTTCACGAATTTGCTCTTATCAGTTGAATTGATGGCTATCATCTTTGGCTTTGCTTTTATCTTTCCGCATTCTACGATCGAAAATTTTATGATCTTGTGGTCTAACCCAGGCCAATCATTATCCTCGTATGATATTCGATCTAATAACTGTGGATGTTTTATTATCACATAATCTATCAGAGTCTTAGGCGTTTGTGTTACTCTTGTTGGTTTGGTTGCCTTTAAAATAATCCCGTTATTGGCCACAATTATATCAGAGTATACTTTCATTACCGTTGATGTGGCTAAAAGATCGATGTTGGTATCGGCTATTGTAATTAATTTGTCAGGTAGCGAGAGAAGTTCATCGATGTGCTGTAGAAAAAGGCTGTCGTTATCATTAGGCGCTTTGTAAAATGTTCCGATTTTAATTTTCTCCTTATTTAGCTGTAGTTCCACTATAATAGAACTGTATTTGTCTGTCATCATGATCAGTCTAGATTGAATGTGAGATTTTTTTATAAATATAGCTGCGCCTCCACCACGTCCTGATTGCCTGCAGCAGACATAGCCATCATATCCATTTGGCGTATATAACGCCTCTTCATTTTGGTATATCCATAATTCGTTTAAAATTAAGACATCAATATCATTCCTGGAATAAAGGTAGACATTTATGTCATCGATCTTGTTTCGAAAGCATTCTAATGTTTGCATATACAATATTTAAGCTCTCAGCTTCATTGATGATGCTTGAATTAATAACCATAATTAGTTTTTTTTTGTTTATCAAAATCAACTTTTTTAATTCTGGCCATTCGAAACTGTCTGCACGGTGCTGTATATGTAGATGTTTTTTGATGGAGCAATTTACGCATTACAATGGCTGGCACATTTTGAATTATTTTCGTCTGATTATTTAGTTAGTCCTTCGTTTCTCAAACATCCATGTCCGAAAACTTGCACTTTTATTTATTCCTATCCGAAATTATCGAGATCTGTCGCATAGATAATGTGAAGTTAATATGCAGTACTGGCAAGATACTATAATTGTTTTCGAAATTCTTAGCAATAATTTCAAGGGCCATTGTAATGTTTTTATGTTTATTGTTTCCATAGCAACTTGGGTTTATATTAAGACGTGAATCATTTTTTCTCGAAGCCTTTTTGGTCTTGAAGGCTCGTTATACATGAGCGGTTTCGTTGCGACTATGGCTCTGCCACTTAGCGATTGTATTTTTACGCAAGCGGTTTCAGAGTAAATGTTTCCTCGTTTTACCAGAGCGATTCGCTGAGAAGCGTTCGTTCATGCTGAATAGGGACATCACACTATGTGACAGAACTGGGACAGCATACGAAATGAATGATGACACTATACAACATCAGAATCGATTTCCATAGTAATTTTGCTCTATGCTTCAAATTTATGTACATGGTTGGCATTTGATTTTTTCGTAGTGTCTCAAAAACAGGAATGCTTCTTTACGGCAACTATGAATAGTTCCGTGTAAAACATAATTATTTGATGGTAATGATATACTGAAACCTAAAAAATTTTTACACGATTTTAAATAACTTCGATACATGAATAGATCATATGTCTGATCTATGTCAGTCTGTGCATGTCGCTGCGACTACATTCGATGAATGGCGACTGATGGCGACTATCGTAGTCGCTGGCGGCTGAAAACAGCTAACGTAAACAACATCATTGAATCTTTGGTATGTAACTTAACCCTCCGAGAACACACCTATTTTTTCGATCATCGAGAACAATTGGGGTCAAATTGACCCCCACCACTTTTGAACGTCTATAGAATCGCCACCACTGAAGATTTTCATTTGAAAAAATTTGTAGATATGGATTGAGGCCTGTTTTTATATTTCTCATTCATTAGAAGTGGCCTAAATGTCCTTAACATACCTAAAAAAAATTCGCGAAAAAACAGTTTCATCTAAAATCAGCTTTTTTACAAAAAATCGTAACTTTGTCAATTTTCAATATTTTTGGCTAAAAATTTAGGGGGATACACTCAAGGTATGACAAAATCATAAAAAAAAATTAGCTCTATAGTGACCCTTAAAAAAAGTATTTATTTTGCATATTTACGGTGGCGATTGTGAGGACTTAAAATTTGCACATATAAAAAAAATCATAACTTTGTCAGTTTTTAATATTTTGAGCTAAAAATGTATATGGATACTCTCAAGACATAGTAGAACAATAAAAAAAATGAGCCCTATATAAAGGGTTGCAAAAAAAAGGTGTAATCATCTGAATAATCAGATTCTGATTGCTCCGAGATATGGTCGTCTTTGGAGGAATTACAGTCGCCAAAATTGTTATCATTGTCTTCAGCTAACAAGTTATTGCGTACACTAGAACGCAGAGTATACGTCATATTGCTAAAAACAAAAAATAAAAGCACTTGCAAACTTATTTTTTTGGCTTTTTAAATTAATCTATCGATTTATTAAGTAAAAAAAATTGAATTTTTACCTCAAAATTGACGTCGAGTACATATGGGGTCTATTTGATCCCTTAATCTGCTTCAAAGGCTTCTCAACGACGACTGACGACTTTGGACTGTATGCGAACGGTGTAAACTTATAGTGAAGACACAGAAATACATTTAGGAGCCTATAGTACTCCCATTTTCCTGCGGGCCTAAGCGCAGGATTCCATCGATCAACCAAAAAGGTCACTGGGGTCAATTTGACCCCCTGTGTTCTCGGAGGGTTAATCGTTTGCAGCTAAATCACTGAGTCACGGACCTAAGTCTCTCGGACTCCCACCCAAAACGGTAATTGGTTGGATCTTGTTTTTACAAGCGCTTATGATGAATTTGTGGTGACCCCAACTAATGACGCAGAGCACCTTTTTTTCCAATATTTTACACCATACAGCACTCTCAGTCGAACTTGCCTCTGCTGATTCTATTTACTTAAAAACGTACAATAATTCAATTGTATTTGACTTTCTTAATGATGATTATGAAAGCATTCTTCATATTTTTTATTTACAATATAATATATGACGCCGTTGAAAGATATACCCCTAAGATTCAAAAAAGAAAAATTTGTTTGAGCCATGGATGGGGTGGATGCGAAATCGTAGGAATAAAATATATCAGCGAATAAAGGAAAATATTAATGTTATTTCTGCTATTCAAGAAGAATATAATAAAGTTACTAAGCAATTTTTTGCAGTATATATTAATTAAGGAAACCGACAAAAATATAATCTGCGACCCGAATTTTTTTCTTCAGATATTATAAATATGCTGCGAAAAACCACCATCCATTTATCCAATTCAATGTTCCACAGCAATATCACATCTTCTTCTTCTCCTAAAGATATTTGCCATTTATTGGCAGAATTTCCAGAAAGTTTTCGATGCACCAGACCCATCTAACTCAGACCTTTCTCCTTCTGATTTACCTTTAATAGCTTTTGTCAGCCACATAAAAATATAACTTGAAGAAATACGTAAAGCTGCTTTGGACCTCGATTGTAACAAAGATCCTGGTCCTGATCTTCTTTCAATGACTTTCTTGCGAAAGTTTGTAGAGTAGCTAATAGCCCCCTTGTATATTTTCTTAAATAGATCACTTTCGTCTGGAGTTTTCCCGATCCAGTCGAAAACTTTCGTCTGTCACATCAGTGGTGATTAGGGATTCCAATCCCGAACCATTTTTTCAATCCCGGGATTACGGGATTAAAAAATCTCAAATCCCGGGATGCCGGGATTCGAGATTCAAAATATAACACAACAAAATAAGTCAAGTTTTTAATAAACAGATTATATTATGTGCCATCATTTCAAAACTACAACAATAAGTAAGCTCAAAACTGCATAAAAAATATGTTACTGAATAATTACTAATTTATTTAATTGATGCAAATAAAAACAATAATTTTAATTATCCAAGACGTTGGCAGTATGAAGACAGATATTTAAAATTACAACTATTACAAATTATAACAACAAATCGCGACTAAAAATCACAACAATAAATCACAACTCTTAACATATACCCATGGGTGGGGTGGATGCCGAATCGTAGGAATAAAATATATCAGCGAATAAAAGAAAATATTGATGTTAATTCTGCTATTCAGGAAGAATATAATGGCGTTACTAAGCAATTTTTTACAGTATCCAAATGCTTATGCCAATTAATTAAGAGAACCGACAAAAATATAATCTGCGACCCGAATTTTTTTCTTCAGATTTTATAAATATGAACCTACTGCTCTTTGTATTTTCTACCAGAATGTCCGCGGTTTGAGGACCAAACTTAAGGAAGTTCTGCTCGCGTCTACTTTAGACTTTCATCACATTATCTGTTTCACAGAAACATGGCTTAATGATAATATTCTGAACAGAGAATTCCTTCCCAGTCATACCGTTTTCCGGAGAGATCGTAATCGAGTTGCTTCTTGCAAAGCCGATGGCGGAGGCGTCTTAATTGCTATCCATAACACTCTTAGTGGAGCAATCTGTGCCGAGTTTGTTCCTTCTCCTCCTGTTGAGTGTATTGTTGTACGTGCTATCCTTTCCCCGTCTTCCGACCTACTGGTCTGCTGTGTTTATATCCCCTGTAACTTGTCAGTCTCTGCATACGAACGTTTTTACGCTGAGCTTTCAAGTTTTATCCTCTCTCGATTTCCTTCAACTCCCCTCCTAATCTTAGGCGACTTTAACATGCCCACTGTGGAGTGGGACACCAATTGCCTTAGTTTACTGTCCAACAACCACCTCTCTGTTGTGACTTCTTCCTTTCTTTCAAATTAACCACCTTCGTAACACTCTCTCTCCTGCTCCCTTTGCATATGTGCAACCCGATCCTCATCACCCTCCTCTCCTGCTTGATGTTGACCTCAACTTCCAGGTAAAGAATAAATGTCCTTTTCAGCGTTACAATTTCTTTAAAGCTGACTCTCAAAAAATGTCCTCTGAAATTAATCTTATCAATTGGTTTTCATTTTTCAAAGGATTGGATGTTGATTGTGCATTGTTCAAGTTTTACTCTTTCTTCTCTAACCTTATCTTTCGTTTTACTCCCATTAAACGTCCTCTCAAACCTAATGATGTCCCTTGGTTCACATTGAAAGTCTCTGATGCTCTTAAAGCTAAGGAAAAAGCTCGTGAAAAGCTGAAGAAGACGGGTTCATCCACTGACCTTCAGGAACTCCGTAGTTTGCGTTCTAAAGCTAAAAAAGTGCTCAAGCAGGCAATGTGTGATTACTTCTCGAACATCGAGGCTTCAATCTGTTCTAATCAATCCAAATCCTTTTGGCCCTACATCCGTCCTCTCAAATCCAACTCCTCAGCTCCTGATTCTATGTCTCTTGATGATGTTACTGCTTCCACTACTCAGGCTATTTGTGATCTATTTGCTGCCTTTTTTTCCTCTTCCTTTAAAAAAACCCACTGAATACCTGGGTAGCTCCCACTGTCTCCCGTGCCTCTCCTGAATTATATATGTTTAGTACCAATCCTTTGGAAGTTGGAAACCTTTTGCATACCGTAAATTCTAATGCCAGTTCCAGTCCTGATGGTATTCCTAATATCCTTGTCAAATTCCTCTCATCCTTTTCAACATTAGCCTTACATCTGGTGTATTCCCTTCTTTATGGAAATCCGCCAACATTTTCCCAATCTTCAAAAGTGGTGATCCTTCCGTTGTTTCCAACTATCGTCCTATATCCCTCCTCTGCTGTTTCAGTAAAATCGTTGAACGTCTTGTCTACAATAGAATTTATCCTTCTCTTCAGCCTTTACTTGCTCCTGAGCAGCACGGTTTCTTCAAGGGTCGCTCTACAACGACCAACCTTATGGAGTTCACTAATTTTGTAGCCTTAGCCTTCGATTGGCAACGTCAAGTTGATGTAATTTACACAGACTTTTCAAAGGCCTTTGATTCTGTGAACCATAACCTGCTGCTCCTTAAACTTAATGGTTTCGGTGTTTTTGGTCCCCTCCTCTCCTGGTTTTCCTCTTATCTTCATAGTCGTCCCTGCAGAGTTACTTTTAATGGTTCCATTTCTTTTCCTATTTTTCCCACGTCCGGTGTTCCTCAGGGTTCTATTCTTAGCCCCCTACTTTTTATCCTGTTTGTCAATGACCTTCATTCTGTTATCAATTCTCCTTGTCTTTTATATGCGGATGACTTGAAATTATATAGAGCAATCAAAACTGCGAACGATTTTCACCCGTTGCAAACTGATTTGTGCGCTCTTAATCTCTGGTGTCAAGACAACTTCTTGCCATTGAACATTTCGAAGTGCCACCAGATGTCTTTCGCATATAAAAATACTCCACATGTGTTCTCTTATTCTTTGTCTGGTATTTCCCTGTCAGTTGTCCAGCATTTTAGAGACCTGGGTGTGGTGTTTGATTCAAAACTAAGATTTGATGTTCATGTTATGAATATGACTTCCAGGGCCTCTAGGATTGCTGGATTTGTTTTGCGTTCTTCGTATATGTTTACCAACATTTCCTCCTGTATTCACTTATATGTCTCCTTAGTACGTAGTATTCTAGAATACGCGTGCCAAATCTGGTGTCCGCGCTTTCAGTATTTATCTGATGCCATTGAATCTGTACAGCGCAGGTTCACTCGCTCACTTCTTTTTAAATTTGATATCCCCTATTGTCCCTACTCCTCTCGTCTTTCCCTCCTTCGTATGTCCTCGTTGCAATCTCGGAGGTTGTTCCTCGATGAGTGTTTCCTCTTCAAACTTTGCCAAGGCATTTTCTTGACAGATCTCTGTTCACAGATAACCAGACGTGTATCCAGTCGTCCAAGTCGTTCTTCTGAGGTTTTCTCTGTTCCTTTTGCACGTACGGAAGTCTATTTCCATTCGCCTTTGCTGCGTCTACCCAGAACGCACAATGACCTTAAGCTTGGTCCTCTCCCGCAATCTTTTTTACAATTCAAGCATGTATTGAAAATGTTACCTTGAATTGCTACTTACCTTAGACCTAATTTTAATTTTCCAATTTTTCAATTATTTTTGTTATTTCTTTTCATATTTCATTCTTTTATACTATATTTCATTCTTTTGTTATTTTTGCTTTCTTGACGCTGTAATTGGAATTATATCTGTAGCGCAAGCGATTAATAAATAAATAAATATAAAAAATTCAACACAAAAATTCTGCCAAAGTTCATTGGTTTTTTCGGAAGTAAAATTGAAGCAATAGCAAAGCATCCAAAGTATCGTCTCCAACTGCTTCTAAATTTATTTCCGATGTTGCACGCAGCGGAAACGGTCGATAAATATTGGTAAGCCTGCTCCAAACTATGCGAGTGCCACCACTTTCGAAAAGATTCATTTCTTTTGCAATGGTTTTAATTAGGTTAGTTTCTTGCGGCATTTCATGATTGATTATTTTCATACTTTTGCGCAGCTCTTCTTGTAGCATCAATTGACGACTACCTTGTTCTGATTCAATATGGATATCTACTGGGTTCTCCTCATTTCTTTGGCTACCAAGCATAGGATTCAGCATCTAGATCATTGAAGTAGTTTTTTTTTAATATTTGCGTTGCTTGGTTTCGAAAATAGAGATTTTATTTCACTTGGTAAACTTTCGCTGGTACAATGTGGATTCTGGAGATAGCTTAGCATACCAAGTTCCTCAATACACTGACGCTCTTTTATTCGGTCCAATATTGCAATTTTCATAGCATTCACAAGAATGGACCGTTTTTCTCCTAACAGCCTAAATAAAAATCTTGATGACGTATTAGCAGTGTATAAATTTGCAAGTCTGCGACTAAAGACCGCCACAGCCAATTTTACAGGGAGTAAAACTTCAATAATTTTCTGAATCGAATCAAACTCTGTTGCTTCTAATTGCTCTGGATATTGCAGGCCTATTAATATATACTATTTTTCAAATTGGAAAACTATTCGAGCATTATCAAGAGACTATTTCATCTTGTTTTACAATCCAGTAAATGAGACAGTTAAATGCCTTGCTCGGATTCGACATAGTTTTAAAGATCGTTATTATTTTTCGTTGGAGCTTTTTTAAAATATAAAACTACCTTACGAACTATCTTTATGCATGCGCTGATGTCTTTCGTCTGATCTAGCGTGTCTTGCAGGCGACCGGTTTCAACGTAGTTAGCTGATTCAGGACCGTCCAAATCTTCGTGGTCGTCATTCAGACTATCAGCTGCTTCATCAACTCTTTAATCTGGAATGGACCTCCTATTATAGAGAACATCGCAAACTGCCAAGTGGATGCTATGCGCCAAACAAATATGTTGCTCTGTACCAACTAGTCTGCCTACTTTTCGCATTTCATTTGACCCATCAGTTACGATGCTAACAATGTCTTTTCCTAGAGAAACATCAAACTCATATCTAGGTAGTTTCCAGCTGTCATTGATATTCTTACTCGCACCAAGCTCCAGTAAGAATTTACTAAGTAGATGTTTATATTTATATAGCGCCTATTTGCAGTCGAGGTCCATTCATCAAACATCAAACTGAACCGTTCACCTGAGATACTAGCCTGTTATATCTCATTTTTTATTATTTTATCTATCCTGCTTGCAGAGCCAACAACCTTTTTTTGATTGTTGTTGAGGATTTTTTTAATCTGTGTACGCATTCGCTAGTATCATTCATCAATCATTCGAAGTAACGAATGCACTAAATGCGAAACAGTCCATACTTATTTATTTACAAAGCCCTTTGTATTCTCTTGTTAACTGTTACATCGGTTTATTTTGCTCTATTCTTTGCGCATTTTGATGTGAGCCTGCATGCTAATTGCTTTCTCATAAATATGGATTCTATTTGCTCTTGTCGAGTCTTGCCGTAATTTGATTGCCGATTATGCTTGATTCCCGGCCCCGGAATCCTGGCCAATTTCTGGTCCCGAAAATCCCGGGATTAGAAACCACCAATCCCGGGATTTAGGTACGCCATACCTGCTCCCCCAATGTTGAACGATTTGCTCCACTACTGTAGTTGCCTCTTGGTTCGGAATGGGGGTATACTTCTGGCCATTTACTGAAGCAATCGGCCACGACCAGAGTATACTGATTTCCACACTCGGACTCACGGAAGGGTCCGGCGATGTCCACGGCAATTCTGTCGAACGGTATTCCTACGTTGTAGGTTCGCAGCTGTCCCCCTGTTCTTCGTTTTAGGCCTTTGACGGAAGCGCAGATGCTACATCTTCGGCACCAATCCTTTACGTCTTCTCGAGCTCGGAGTCAATAGAACCATTTTCGCACTTTTTCTAGGGGTTTGTTTACTCCCTAATGACCTCCCAAAGTTCCTTCGTTCATCACCATGTAGCACCTCTTTCTCTCGGCTTTTTGGAAGAACAATTTGCAACCTGCATGATGTACCTACCACCACTTCCACTTCAGCACGCCTTCCTCAATCTGCAGAGAGATCCGTTGGGTCCAATAGCTTTTGACGAGATGGTCATTATGCGATATATCCTTCCATTCTGGACGTCCCGTGGTCTCCTTCCATACCAGCAAAGGCCCAATTTCGTCGTCGGCTAGCTGAGCGTTTCTAATCTCCTCAGATGACCATGCACCGTTGCTGTCAACCGTCAGTAACCGTTTCTCCTTGCTTGGCTCATTTTCCTCGATACTTTGGTAATGTTTGCAGTTGGTTGGACAAGGACGACGGGACAACACAGTAGTTCTTTTCGTTCTTTGAGAGAATTCTACTGAAGACTTTGAAGAAAACCAGGTATGTCTTCCAGCTCAACCCATGTAGGAAGCATTCCATCAGGCGCTCGAAAGTTGCTAAAGCGTTGCAAAGTCCAAAAGACATTACTACGAATTGCCATAGTCCCGTACCGAATGAGAACGAAGCCTTCTCTCGGTCCTTCTTGTCAATTTCCACCTGCCAGTAAATGCTTTTGAGGTCCAACCACTTCGCGCCAGCCAAGGTGTCTATTATGTCACCCATCCGAGGAAGTGGGTAGCTGTCTTTCTTAGTAACGTCATGGAGTTGTCTATAGTCAACAGAGAAGCGAGTACTCCCATCCATTTTCTTCCCACACTACCCTGATCATCCCGGCCTGTGAAGAAAACGTCACTAAACTTAGTGACCAGGTCAGAGGCTTTGCTGTATAGCTTCGGCGGTAGTTGGTTTGGTTCCAAGACGGCGGACACTACTCTACGGGTTTTGCTCGGCTCCTGCTTCTTCTTGACATGTTGATCGTTATCTATTTCCAGAGATGTTACCGTGGAAACAAGTTGGCAGCTCCCAATGATGTATCCTGCCTTGATGCTCGTGACAGAGTCCTGACAAGCATCCCCCCTTGTTTGCCCTCATTAGACTTCGCGCTTAGATCAGATTGCGCAGCGCTGGTGTTTTCGTTGGTTCGATCACATAAGCTCGGTGGTCCCCAGAATCACCATCAAGCCAGGCCCATATAACACTTTTGGAAGCCCTCGACACGTCAGTGCTAGGGCTTACTACTACTCGTAACTTGGCAGTCTGGTCACTGGAGTATTTCGTCAGAATCGCAACATTTCACCATCTCAAGATTCATTTGTCGAAGTCCAGAGTGAATCCGTCCGGTCGGAGAAAAATCATGCCAAGGATGCAGTCGTCAGTGATGTTGGCGACAAAGAATCGATGCCTGAAGAGTAAAGCTCCTAGTCTGACTAATCTTCAGGACTGTTTCAAAAAGTTTTATTTCCTTTTTAACGGTTTTAAGTAAATCCATTTACTTCGGTATTTTATGATTATGTTTTTCTACTTTGATCTAATTCAAAATGTAGGTTTTCTAGCGTCAATAGACAGCTCGATACAATATGGAATTCTCCTCTCCTTTAAGAGGTTAAGCCTCTGAATCATTGAAGCTATTTGCTTTTTAATATTTGCGATGCTGAAGGGTGCAAACAAAGTTTTCTTTTCATTTGATAAATTTTCATTATGAAAATAGCTAAGAAAACCAGATAGATTCTAAAAGAAAAATTGGTCTGTCAAATAAAATATTTGTAAAAAAATCGTTTGTTAATCTTCCTTCTTTGCGTTATATTTTTCGTCTCTAATCACTTCTGAGTATCCTTCATCATCACTATCGTTATATTTTGACATTTTTAAAATCAGCTGCTGTTTCCTTTTATACGTAGAAATTTTATATAGTGATTAACTTCAATTATGTGAATAAAGATAATACACTTTCTATATATTCAATTTAATATATAAGTTTTGAATACCATGGGTGTTAATTTTTTAATTTTTTTTTCAGTTTCCGGAACTAGGAACTCGAGCACCGAAGCGTAGTCTGTCCAAAAATCGTGAACAAGGCTACACTGACGAAGTATATATGTTTTCGGAATTATCGCCTTATGCAAGACCATTTGAATTGCATCGATCGGGTCTAGAAGGTGACTCTGTTCAGTGCTCTTATGATAACGATGATTATTACGATTACAATGATCAATATGAAACTTACGAATCGGCGCAGAACGCGGAATTATCTGTAGATGCTCAGCCATTTATACCCTGTTCTGTTCAAGCACGAAGTAATGATAACTATGAAATACAATCACAAGATGAGATCGACGACCCCCACTTTACAAGCAAATCGTTATCGCGTCGAAAATATTTATCGAAACTATCAGTTGATGCAAAACCATTCGAGTTTAAAGGAAAACGGGCTTCAAATTCAATTGAACACGATCCCAAGGAGTCGAACTTCGATAGAAGGTATGACAGATCTGCTGTAGATTATTTCGAGAGCTCAGATTTTCAATATGACAGCAATGAAGGAGAAGATATGCAAAATAACGAAAGTACCAGGCAATCTTCTGGCGAGCGGTTCTACAAAAGAAGTCGCCAATGTAGTCAAAGCGATGACGATGTGTTATATGACAAAGAAAATGAAAAACCTAATAATATGTCTCGGATGAAAGACAGATCAGACGTGAACGGTGCGAATGATTATTCGGACAATAGAAAGCCAGTTTCAAATAAAACGAATTCATTGTCTCAAATGAAAGAACCGCTATCATATAAAACATTTCGTACTGATAATAATGAATATAATCAACATTCTGCATCAGAAATCCGAAAGAAAGACGCCTTCTTTGATCAGAAAAAAGTATCTTCGCAACAAGGTATGCCAGGTTCAAATAAAAGTGACAAATATCCTAAAACTCCCGAAAGCGATTTGACATATAGAGGTTGGTGTAGTAGTGGCAAACATACCAAGACTCCCGAAAGTGATTTGACATATGGAGATTTGTATAATAGTAAGAAACATACCAAAACCCCCGAAAGAGATTTTTCATATGGGGCTACTACCTCACGGGCATCTAATAGTTATAGTCCGAATGATTCTCCTTATCATAGTAAAATCATTGGTCCGAAATCTAAAAATACACCATCAAAGTATCCTTTATTGAATGATCGACTGTTCAACGATGAATATAAATCAAGAGCTGATACTTCACGACCAGGAACGAAACCATCTTACATTAGTTGGAGATCAGATTCGCATGCAAGTGAGAATAGTTTCAAGGAAATTAATGTTTGCGAAGATAGTGAAAATACAAATGTAAAATGCCAAAAATCATTTGAAAACTCTAATCAACATTTCAGACCTGAGAAAAACGTTTGGAAAGCGTTTAGTAAGAATGCATCCACAAGATCTTCGTCAATCAATAGTAGACGTAGTGATGGTGGCGAGAAAAATGTATTGGAAAATTGGGATGACGATGAATTGAACATGATTATCGATTCTCAGTTTGATTCGAACATCAATTTAAGGCCCAAATCGAATTTAGTTAATGATAACGGTAAAGGTTTTATGAAAAGCGACGAAGATGATCAAAACACATTACGTTATCTATTTGAATTGAAAAAGCCATTCTTGGATAGAGATAAAAATATTGAAATTCCCACTTTGAGTGGATACCTCTCACAAGATAATCAACTCGAAAATCAAGTTCA
Organism: Nemotelus pantherinus; assembly: GCA_963978885.1. Classification (NCBI taxonomy): domain Eukaryota; kingdom Metazoa; phylum Arthropoda; class Insecta; order Diptera; family Stratiomyidae; genus Nemotelus; species Nemotelus pantherinus. Next base: position 40,978,579 of record OZ022264.1, read on the forward strand.
TAAAAATAATTTTATTGAAATAAGCAAATCGCCGAAATCATCTCCAGTTAGGCAAGTGTCGGGTGAAAACCTATCAGCAAAATCGAAATCTATTTCACCTCGAAGCCTGAACGGATCTCGTAAAGATACAGCCGAGGATATTTCCAATAAATCTGCGAACGATAAAAATAGCACTTCTTCTGGTATTGTGAGCTGGCGAAGTAAAGATAGTAGTAGCTTCAAACAAGTAAGTGAGCGTGAAAATTTGAATAATAGAAAAGATGATGAAACATATAAACGTCAAAGATATAATTCTTCGGAAGGAAATCACAGCTTTTCGGAAGATAATAGAATTGGAAATATTTTGGCTGAGTATGCGCTAGAAGATTTGGAACAAACATCAAATGAATGTGACGACTACTTGGAGAAAAGAGATTCTGGGAAGGAATCTTCAGCCACGCATTTATCGACAACTGCTAATTCAATATCAACAAATACATTATCGAATCGCAATGATCATGCAAGAAACTCTGGTCGATCCCAAAAACATATTGGATTTGATAAGAGGCAATACGATATAGAGCAAATGCTATCTCAAAAAGATAAAAAATACTTTGAAAACAACCAAAGGATTATGCCTCAATCAAATGATTGCGATTTCAATAATTTATTGCGACTATCTCCTGATGAAGCCAACAATTTAAATCCAAATCAAAACGATCTCTATAATAACAATGTCTTAAGCTGGAGATCTGAGCCACATGAAAGGAATACCAATTTTCTGTTCCAAAGAAGCCCGGTACAAGGCTCATCGAGATTGATACAGCCGCCAAATCCATCAGGCTATCAAATAAATAATAGCACAAATTCGATATCCCCGTGGAGGAACTATCCGCCAGGACCATATTTTCCACCAAATATTTGGAGCAACCCACCGGCCAATATGTGTTCTCCTACTAATATGTATCCTCCTGCCCATATGTATCCTCCGGCGAATATTTATCCACCTGCGTATAGCGGGGGCTATGTTAACCAGATCGAATTTAAGAAATGCATTCCGCTACCACCGATTCCTCCTCCGATTATGCCCCCAAATCGTCCATTTGTCCCTCATGCATTTGCTTCGCCTTTCTGGCCACCGAATATTGGTACTGTGAATCCTGCTCGTGAATCTCCAAAGGTTGGTGAAATGTTTTTAGCACAACATCAGTTGCATTATGGCTCTCGTGAAAATGTAAATAATCCTATTGGGAATTTTCAATATAATTCAAACATTGTCTGCCCTCCTGGAAAAAGTAATAATGATCTACAACAAAACAATGCCCAACAATATAGTGCAGAACAATATAATGCACAACAAAACAACAGTTCGCAGCAACAATACAGTGCACGTGACCAAAACAGTCCGCAGCAACAATACAGTGCACGTGACCAAAACAGTCCGCAGCAACAATACAGTGCACGTGACCAAAACAGTCCGCAGCAACAATACAGTGCACGTGACCAAAACAGTCCGCAGCAACAACACAATGCACTGCAACAATACAGTCCGCAGCAACAACACAATGCACTGCAACAATACAGTGCGCAACAGAACTGTGCGCAACATTACGGTGCAGAACAATACAATACACAGCTACAAAATATTGCTCAAAAACAACACAGTGCACAACAGCAACACGGTGTACAACAACAAAATTTTGCACAGCAACAAAATAGTTCACAGCAACAAAATAGCGAGCAGCACCAAAACAGGGCGCAGCAAAAATACAATCCACAACAGCAAAACACTGTACAGCAAAGCAACATTATCTATCACCAAAACAGTGCGCAAGAGCAATACAATGGACGGCAAAAAAGTCCCGAACAATACAATGCTGAGCAATACGATACAGAAAAATACGATGCAGAACAATGCGATGCAGAGCAATATGATGCAAAGCTATACGATGCACAACAAAACAACGTCCAATATCAATACAGTACACAGAAAGAACACTGTGCACAGGACCAACACAGTCCGCAGCGGCCATATTCTGAGCTGCAACAATACAGTGCACAACAGAACAATGGGCAACAGTACAGTACAGAACAATACAATGCACAACAACAAAATAGTGTTCGACAAGCCAACTGTGCACAACAACAAGGCAGTGCACAGTACCAAAATAGAGAGCAGCTTCAAAATAGGGCGCAGCAACCGTACAGTCCGCAGCAACAGTATAGTCCGCAGCAACAGTACAGGGCACAAGAAAAAAATACTGCAAATCAAAACAACAGTGTTTATCACCAAAACAGTGCGCAACAACGATACAGTGGACGACAAAACTGTGCAGAACAATACAATGTAGGACATTACAATGCAGAACAATACAATGCTGAGCAATACAGTGCAAAACCATACAATTCACAGCAACAAAACAATGCACAATCTCAATACAGTGCGCAGAAACAAAACAGTGCAGAGGATCAAAACAGCCCTCAGCGAGAACATAGTGCGCTGCAGCAGCACAGTGCACAACAGTACAATGCGCAACAGTACAGTGGAGAACAATACAATGCACAGCATCGAAACGGTGCACAGCGACAAAACTGTGCACAACAACAAAACAATGCAGAAAACCAAAATAGTGTACGGCACCAAAACAGGGTGCAGCAACGATACAGTCCGCAGCAACAGTACAGTGCGCTACAAAATACTGTACAGCAAAACACCAGTGCTTATCACCAAAATAGTGCACAAAAACGATACAGCGAACGACAAAACTGTGCAGAACAAGGCAATGCAGAGCATTACAATACAGAACTATATAATGCACAACAACAGCACAGTGCACAACAACACAGTGTGCAACAAAAAACAAGCAATCCGGGACAAAATAGTATGCGACAAAGCAGCGAAAACTGTGGCTTCGAAAGCAATGTTAATTCTTTAAAGAGTAACTCATACGAAGTGCATAGTGTTGATGAAGTACGTCGAAAGTATAAACAAGTTTGTGAAAATAAAGACGTTATACGTCCAAATAATAAACCAGTGCTGTCTCTAGTGCCACCGCCAGTGCCACCCAGAAGAAAACTTGGTTACAATAATAACAGCTCTACAACCCAGAATAGCGAAACATCAAATAAAACAACAAGCGGCTCATCATATCACTCGAAAAAACCAACAACATCTGAAATGAATGAAAGTGATGCCTTTGGCAAGAGTATTTTGCGAAACATATTTCAAAATTTAAATATTGATCAAAATGTTGGCGAAGCGTCGAATGTTGCGACAAACTCTTCATTATGTCAACCTAAAACAAAATCAAATAAATCGGTTAATGATAAAACCAAATCATCAACAAATCCATTCCTATGTGGCGACTTGTTTGATGAAAGTAATATCAAACCAGCGGTAACTTCATCTATGTTTTCGAATGAAAACAAACCGAATGGTGCTGCTCTTAAAGCTGAAGTGAACTCAATCGATAAACAATCGAAAGGGCAAAATCCCTTTTTGGAATCTTTTGAACCTGAAGTTCCTGATAGTCGAATAGAAGAGGAAATCACTTCGAAAAAATCATGCCCGACGATTAATACTACGAAAGATCCTTTGTGGTTCTATACTACATCAAATTCAAAGACAAATGGTCCCTTCTCCAGCATCGAAATGGCTGAATGGTTTCATGCGGGCTATTTTGAGAAATCGTTAAAAGTGCGACGTAATTGTGATAAACGTTTTATAACAATCGATGAATTGGAAAAGTTAACTGGTAGCAGTTCACCGTTTTTGGATTCCCGATTAGTTGCACCGTTGAATGCAGATAGGCCACTACCACCAATTCCGAAACGGAACAACACAAATCCATTTCTGGTCAGCTAGTTTTCAAGTATGTTATAGTCTTAAAGTAATGAGACGAATAAGGTATGTGATCTATTCTTTAAGATTTATTTTTTTCAAGTACTGAATGACAAAGTGAACTCGTTAATTTTTTTAGCTATAAGAATTTGTATAATGTAAGTTCATATGAAATGATAAGTAGGAAATAAAATTCCGCATATGTAATAATAATTGTAAAGTTTGAACATAGTTTTTGGGATATGCAAGCTTGGTTAAATCAAAGCAGGCAATATTTACTAAATCACATATAGATAAACATAAATTAAAAAACGTAGAAGATTCACCACTCTTGAGACATGTATTATGTTCGATTTAACAGTATGTTCTAGGCAAAATCCGATTCCTGGTGTAATGATTGCTAAGAATCGTATCAAAAACATCATATGAAAGACTGAATTTGAAATTTCGAAGCGGTTATGTCTGGATTTTTTAGATATTGAAGGCTGATTTTTTATTTTATTATAATTTAATGCGATTTTTGTTTTAGTGGTACAATTAACCAGCGAAAATACTTGAAGGTTAATATTATTTACATGAAACAAAAAAATATAGACTACCTTAATTATAATCTATCTTGACTTGATCGTAATTAATGCGGTCAGCTAAGCTCTCTAGTTCCATAAGAGTTATTTTTCATCATTACCAAAACAGAACATATTTAGCCGCAATTCTGTCAAGATATTTTTATTTTTGCATTATTTAATTGTATGAACAATATGTCTTACTTGCTTTAGTTACGAAATAACAAAAATGTTTCTCCTGGTACAAACAAAAACCAACCCGTTCTTGACGAAGCATACAAATTTCACATGCATGCTAAAAAATATGATGACTAATATGTAGGGTTTCCTGAAAGTTGATCTATTTTGTAAATTTGTCGTTGAACTCTTTTAAACGGCTGCAATACGATGTTGTATATCTTTAAAAATTCTAATGTAGATTTTGAATCCAACGCAATATTAGTTTGCAAAAGACACACTGTTTAATAGACAGAGAAATAAAATTCGAATATGTTAACATATATACTGAGGCAACCTTTGTAGCGAATTGATAGTTTGAGACGTGTGTCAGACACTCAACCAGACCGAAGCCCAGTCAAGGCTGACACATAAGGGTGATGGCGAACCATCAAAAAGGAAAAAAAAATTTGCCCCGGGAGCAGGGTGTCTTAGAAATAACCGTGAAGGCCCTTCGTCCGCATTAGCGGAGCACCCTGTAGTCCACACCCGACGGATGCTGGTTTGCCGGTTTGCTAGCTCTACGCGGCTGGGGTGGGTCAGGAAAAATGGGGTGAACTTGCTCCCAGAAAAGAAATTGGGACGATACGTATAATTCATCCGTCATGAAATTATACTAGCCGCCAAACAGCCGTACAGGACCACACAAAGTAGCTATCAGGCGTGGGCTGTCCAAGCAGACCCATCCGCGAGACGTGATGAAGCACGTTGCTAGCAATTTTTAATTGTAGCAAGGGACTTAAACAAATTTTAAACAGGCTGATGGGCAATCCACGAAGGTGTATTTCATCATCATTTCAAGGAGCACTTCTATTTTGACCGCAGAATGTGAAATCATGATCGTTACACATTAAACGGGGACTCCGCTTTCACACTGAAAACTCGCAGTCGTTTGATTTTCCGTTTTCTTGTTAACACCCACGACCATGTATCCGTAACACTTTCAAAGGATTCAACAGATGTTTGTTTCTGTCGAACAAAATCTGTTCAAACTTTTCAAAATGAACTTGATTCAGCCGCATCCGAAATATTAAATCTAAGACTCAATGGTCTTCGCACCGAACGATCCCGCGTTGCGATTTTCGAAAACCACCTCGCCTAAACGGTGCTCACCAGGTGCTTGATGCACGAAAACGCGACTCGCTCGGTCTACCACCTCTAACCAACACTCTCGATGCCGTGCTGATCATCGTCCACGAATTTTTTTTTTTCCCCCGAAAGTCGTCATATGCGATTTCGATTTTCCAAGTACCCGGTACGGGACCTCGGTTACTCAAATTCGTAGTATTCGAGTATCGTCGACTTGAATTCAATTTTGTGGGTAAGGGAGGCATATGAACTGTTGATTGAAAATGTGTAAAATTTAAAAAAAAAATTAAATTTTTTTCGAATGCTACACCTTCCCTGTTTGGTGATGTTCTACGACTGGCTTTCATTGCATATATTAGCTATGAACCAAGTAAACAGCTGTCAGCCGGTGATGGAATATCAAAATTCAGGCCGACGCTCTGTTGTTGATTGTGAAATTAGGAGCCTTGACAGAACACCTCAACTGGACCGAAATCCAGCAGAGAGCCCGGAAAGTGGTCGGGATGGCAAAAGCCATCAAGAGGGGCAACACACACAAAAAAAAGAAGTCATTGCCCCTGGAGCAGGGTACCCTAGAAATGGTCGTGAAGGCCCCTAGTTCATCTTAGTGGAGCACCCTTTTATCCAACCCTGTGTTACGAATTTAAAGGACAAGATAACGTTTTAACACTTTATTTTCTAAAAACTCGCTACTGTTTTAAACATGTACTAATAATAACATACAACATACTCTACGTTGAATCGGTCCCAGAGCTTTACGGTGCGTCTGGTCTCGGCGGCGGATGACGAACGAATGCCTCAGTCTTCTTGTTGACACCCGACGGATGCTGGTATGCCGCTTTGCTAGCTCTCCGCGGCTGGGGCGGGTCAAGAAACATTGCAGTGGATAAGTTCCAAGAAAAGAGGGACAGTACGTATATTAGCCGCAATATGTCCGTCGTTTTATAATTTCAGAATTTTGTCTCGTTTTTATTGTAGCTCTTGAGCTCGGCGCCAGGCTAAGCTTCCTACAATGTCAGACTCATTCTTACTGCGTGCTACCACTCTTTCGAGTGTCCCATCATCACGTCTGTTATATATGATGATTTCTTTTGTCGTTTCAACAACTATGTCTCTTTTCAACTGTGCGTTAGTTTCGGGGGCCGTTAGCTCACCGGAGATGAGGTGGGTAGGCGCCACTCGCTTCCACCCCAAAGCTAACTCTATCCCGTCGCCGGAAGCAAGATATCGACGGTACGCTCGGACCTTCGCAGATCAATTTCCCTGACAATAGTGCCGGGTTACTTTCCTCACTTAATTGCGCGGAAGAAAATGAACAACACACTGTTTCAAATTACAAAAAGCTAAGCGATATCTTTAATCCTATCTCGGTTACACTACGACACAATCTTATCTCGGCTACACTACGTCACTTAAAACTATTTCTCACTTAAATTATCAACTTAAAATAAGTTTACGCTACCTTAACGATACATACCTGCTACCTGTTCCCGCGCTGGGGCCCTTCCGCAGACTTTCCTCCTACAAATTCGCACTTCTCCATCCGATACGTATTCCAAGAATCTTCTGCTTAAGGGGCGATCAATCCGTAATATCTCCGAAACCTCCGTCCGATAAGTATTTCAAAAATCTTCTGCTCAATGGGCGATCAATCCGTAATATCTTTTGCAGCTTTTCCGCGATTGCTTCGTCCTTTGGTTCAATCCAAACGCCATTCGTTACTCGATCAGTTCTTGCTTTAGATCCGGAGAACTGTAATCCCACTGATCCGGTCATTTGAACGATCATATCTTCAGCTGCGCTGATGAATAATGTTCGCTTGATTAAATCAATTTTTGATTTATCTTTTAGTTTTCCACAGGAGAGTTGATCAAGCCGTTTGTTAATGGCTTTGATTGACGAATTCAGCTTTTCATTATCAGTGTAGGTTCGCAACTTTTTGAGTGTGTCATGAAATCTCTGTTCGTGATGTTTCAGAACATTTACCCATTGTTGGTTTCCTCAAACCAGAGTGTAAATATTTCCCAACATCTACCATACTAGGACCAGAACCTAAAACGCAATATGAACTCAGAGGGAAAAGGGGCTTTTGTCCGTGAAGAATCAGGCTTAGCTCGAAGGCATTGGCTGTCAAACCAGACCCAGCCGAAACGTGACAAAGCACGTAGCTAGCAGCAGGGAAGCTGAAAAAAGACAAATCTGAAATGTAAAAATGTAAAAATTTGCATCCAACCAAGAAGCTTATTGAGTGCTTCTTGGTTGGAGGTGCCAAGCAACCAAAAAGCTGATTGGGTGCTTCTTGCTGTTAGGGCCATGACCCTTGATGGTTTTGTGCTCACGCCGCTCACTGACTCTGACCTAAAAAAAAGTGGCCGATGTCATTTCTCAGCCGAACCTAACGCGATCTGAAAAACAGAAAAGTTATTCTCAGGGTTTCACCGAAAAAGAAGGCCAAATCTTTACAGGTCTGTCTTCCAAGTTTTAGGTAGACTATATTATACAAGACCGTTCGAGAACTAAACTATAGACAAAAGGGCTCAAAGTCGAAAAAATTGAGCTCAGTCTCCTTTCACAAAGCGCCCCGCTAATTCTACTTTAGGCTAGGTGTCATTTACGATTTTGATATTTTGTTTTTAACAATTACTGTTGTTTTTAATTCTAGACATAGCTATTTATTTAGCTATAGCTTATTATAAAGCTACAGCTTTCAAGAATCTCTGTCTATAAAATATATGCTAATTTTACTCTTTGCGCCAATCATTTTCGAAGCGAATTAGTAATATGTCCACAAGACAAGTAGTTGATATTTACTTGAAGTCAAAATCTACGAAAGTAATTAATGAAAAAGCTTAACAATGATGAAATAGTCCCTCTCAGTCGTTTCTTAGTTCCCACTTACAATAAGTATCTACAGTCCCTTGCCATATTATTAGACTCATGCTTAAAAATGAAGTTTTTCTGGCTTATAACACGTCAGTAGACATTAACAACGCTATTTCATGATGAAACGTCAAAATTTATTATAAATACAATAAATGTCACATAGAAAATTAGAAATTTACATCGAAATGAAATCTTTTTAGATGAAAATACATTTTTTTGCAAAAATCAGTATTTTGTATGACCACCTTTCGCAGCCAACACAGCTTCAACGCGACGTGGCATACTGCTTATACAGCTTTGAATTTTTATTTTGATCTCTGGGTTATGTTTCCAAGTGTCATTAAGTATATTGATCAACTCTTGCTTGGTTGTAGGGGCTTTCATCCTAACCTCAGATTTCAAAAACTCCCAGACGTTCTCGATGGGGTTTATGCCAGGCGAATTTCCTGGCCAGTCGAGAATATCTACTTTTTTTTCAGCTAAAAATTTTGTAATTTTGTGTGCACGATGGCAAGGCGCACCATCATGCATAAAAATTGGCTTTTCTCGTTTCTTGAACCATTTTTTCATTTGAGGAAGCAGCTGAGTTTCCAAAACTTTCTGGTATTTTTCGGCATTCATTGTACCTTCGACAACGTATAAGGCCCCTGGCCCCTTATAACTGATAACTGACCATACCATTACCGACGGAGGATGTTTAATGGTCGGCACAATGCAGTCTGGCTTATATTTCTCATTTGACCTTCGCCGTACAAACTGCGATTTGTCGACCAATACTTGGAAAATCGACTCGTCCGAAAAACATACCTGAAAAATGTCATAGAATTTAGATTTAACAATATCTACAGTACAAGAACAACTTGAATATAGTTATGTAGCATTTATTTACCTTCCTCCAGTCATCAGTCGTGAAATCCTTGTATTTTCGTGCCCATTGGTATCGCTTTGATATCATAGCAGGTGTAAGTCTTGGTTTGCGTGCTGGTCTACGTCCAATAAGACCCTCTTCTGCTAACCTCCGCTGCACTGTTCTTTGCGAAACTTCAATGCCGGCTTCAACAACTTTTTTTGCAAGAATTTTTATCGGCAGTTTTCGATTTTCAACACAAATATTGCGAATTTTTCGGTCACTTCTCACTGTCGTGATTCTCCGACGACCGCACGCACCTTTACGTTTGGCTCTCAGATCTTCACCGAGGTCTATTTTTTGTTTTATTCGTTTGACAGAACTTTGAGAAACTCCAACAATTCGCGCTATTTGGTATTGCGACATGTTTCGTGCTTCCAGCATGCCGGAAATTCGACCAACTTTTATTGGCGACAAATCAGACACTTTTCCCATTCTGAAATTGTTTTTTTATCATAATATGGCCTCAAAACGTGTAAATATATACTTTGACATGTTGTTTTGTCAACAATAAACTCACCTTATGAAATGGAAAAGAGTTTTACAAGAGAATACGCTATTGAAACACGTTAAATTGTTGAATTGCACTATCAAACTGAAACTCTGTTTTTTAGGTTACATGTCATTTTCGCGATAATCGATGTGAGTCATCGATTACCAACATGATCAGTGTTGCTAAAACGATAAAAGTGCCCGCGATATTCAAAAACCCAAGTTCTACCAACATATCTACAAAAAGTTCATATTAACAACAAGAAATATCAAGTAAAAGTAGATTTGCAGCATGAGTCTAATAATATGGCAAGGGACTGTAGTTTGATCATAATAGGTCTCTTGAATAAGCATTTTACACTATGTAACCTCTACCATCATTAATAACTTGGTTGATTTACTGTCCTGATTTTCTGTCAAAAACGATTAACCAGCTTTCACCATCGAGTGCGAGGAAAAACACTACTCTATGTCAATTCCTTTTTTCTTATTTTTTTAGGAAAAGAATATGGGTTAGGCATGGGCTAGCAAGCGCGTTTGCTAGAAAAAGAACACCTGAAATACACACAAAAAACATAAACTCTGCAGTATATGCCTCCGTGCATAGCAGAAACGAGTTAGCCCTGGTGATGTTGGGGTCACGCCGCCTTATGGCTCCTACTTAGGAAAACCCCACTACTCAAAGTTTAAGCCTAAAAATAAACAGGCCAGCCAGTCCACACGGTAATTGGAAATGAAAAGTCCTTACGAGTTTTCGGCCAATATAAAATGCTAATGTTTCAATATCTAGAAATCCATTAGAATTTCATAAATTCTCTTTCAAAGGTTCTTTTCTATACAAATTTCTTATTTAAGGAATAATTAACAGAACGTCTCAAAAGTAATCCAATTTTATCTAGGTATAGCTTATTTTCCTATCTTTTCAACATAAATTTATACAAACTTCATTTTAGCTTATGCTATTTGTTCATCTTAGATACATATGCGTTATACTCATTCTCGTTTTATTTCTTTTCTAATTTTATTTTTTCCGCCTGTTTACTTCTTAGGCAAAGTTCGAATAAATTATTAGGCTTGATTATTTCCGTAATAGTACCGTTATAATGTTTAGATCGTTTGGAATTTCACAAATGACGTTCATAATTGAAGTATTACCTCGCTTACAAGATATTTAACAAAGCAAACAGTTTTCAGCTGTGTATGGTATATAAACTTCGTTTAGCTTAGTAGGACTCAAAATAATGTACTTTGATAGACTTGTATAAATTGTTTTTTTTATAGTCTTTTCATATTTGTGCTGTTTTAAATTTAAAATATACATATATTAGAATATAAAAGAAATGCCTTTTGTATCAATAGTTTTTTATCATTACTAGGAGACCCGAAAGTGCACCCAAGTAAGAACTGAACTGTTAAGCCTTTGCTTGTAATTACAATTACAGTAACTTTTTTCTTTACGCTTTTACAATTTATCATATATATTTACATCTAATTGCTTGATGATGGTGCCTAGACCTTATTTCCTCGTTCAAAGATGTCATTTTACAAATTATGCTTAAAATCTAACATATTTTTTAAATTGATATATGGCCGGTTTCCTCTTGCTGTTGCACTGGATTGCTTTCGTTGTCGGTTTCGTTCCTTACTTGTTGATTTCCTCTGGAGTTTCTGTGACATTTCTTCGATGGATCTTATTTATATTTATTCTGAAAATATTAAAAATAGAGTTCTCGTTTCCAAGAAGATTACGCGTAGGTGCTATGCTCAAATAAGCCTCGTATGGTGAAGGATAGTTATAGTTGGGGGCTTCCAGAGCAGTTTCGGAGAGATTAAAAATTTGGGTTTTGGATGGTTCTGGCATTTTGCCAGGAATTTTTCACCAAGTTCTAGTAGGTGTTTCTGAAGAGGAGGCATGTCAATTCCCTTCATATAACTCTGTGTTGGTAAAATAGCGGTTTCCGATTTGAAATACTTTCCTGTGCTTTCCTATACTTTCCTTTTCTTTCAAATTTTGCCAGCTTTTCTTTACGGCATTGAGACATTGTTATCCAGATTGGAAACCCGTAGCTGAATACGAGCTCGGTCAGCTGCTCGTACACAAGGAGCTTTGTCCTTTGAAATCTTTCATAAGCAATAAATGCTAATTATTTGGATTAAGGGAATGTCGCAAATATTTGTGTACCATTAGAGACAATGTATTTTGTATTTCATTATTAACTATATGAAACTTTTTTCTACATTAGAAACCTTTTTCTACATGAGCCAATCATTCCGTTTACGAGCGCGTAAAGCTAGAAAAGTGAATATATCAAAATTTAAAAACAAAATAGGCTTTCAAATTACCTATGACACTTGTGAGTGTTTATTGCAAACATGTTGAGGATTATTCCAAAATTTGTTCTGATTTTATGCTATGTAAAATACCACAAAAATTCAAAATTTTATTGCGTTCATCTGTAGCAAATTTTTGAGTTGGGTGTATCGGGCCTTAGCACATCTCAGAACCAGACTGAAGTCCTAAGGTCCAACAAAGGGCGAATGGCTACTGCCATTCAAGAGGCAAATTAAAAAAAAAAGAATTGCCTCGAGAGCAGAGTGCCCTAGAAATGGCCGTGAATGCCCCTCGTCCGCATTAGCGGAGCACCCTTCAACCAACCCCGACGGATGCGGGGGTGCCGCTTTGCTAGCTCGCTGCGGCTGGGGTGGGTTCATGAAACAATGGGGTTGATTAGCTCTCAATAGAAACGGGATGCTACGTATTATTTCATCCGTCATAATAACGTAGCCGCAAACTGGTATATAAAAATACCCAAGGGATAAAAGGGAGCATATTTCCGTTAAGGAAACCACCCGTGGCTCTGCAACATGGGCTGACTAAGCAGACCCAGTGCTCGTGACCACGCACGGAGCCATGAAATTGAAATTCTAAAAAGGAGAAAAAGAAGGGGGTAAAACGCTGCCTCTCTTTTCAGAGGAACCCGGGTGAGGCAGACAGCCCCGGGCCCCCGTTGAGGGCGGAGCCCTGACCCCGATGGTCTGGGGTCCTCCACCCACTGATACTGGCCATTATCCAAAATCCAAAAAAAGTAATACAAAAAATTGAAAACTAATGTGTTTGGCCAGTATCGCTCCCTTATCAATAAATCTGAAAATCACTGAAAGACTATATTATTTCATCGGCCAGCCAGGCCTGAAGCGGACCCTGAAAATGAAAAGAACTTCTCAGGCTTTCGCCCAATAAGAAGGCCGTAAATTTCAAATCAGAATAAATTCATTTTAATTAACATAGTTCGTTTCCTACTCTGTTAACACATACTAGATTAATATGCATTAAAATTCCGACAATCATAATAAAGAAAATAACATTAACATTTCTTGTTGGCTGTATTATTATTACCAGATGCAAAGCACGAAAACATGAGCTAACCAGACTTCAAAGCTACTACTAGATAAATGCTAGCCAATGAAGTAAATACTACGAGTTTTATTTACATTAAACTAGTTTCGGTATTGCCGTTGATTTACAACTAACAAGTACTAAAAGAGGCTAGTTCTCCGAAATCTCCTAGCCGTATCAGAAGATAAAGAAAAGAGTTCCTGACAAAGTCGCAAATATCTTATTTAATCCAATACCGTGTTTTGATAAGTATTCAATACGGCAAATGAGCCATGGGAAACTTATGAAATGGGTTTTAGAGATGAAGTGGAAGAAGTCTTAGTCATTTTCTATTCATTAAAAGAGGCGAAGAAAGATAGGTTCTATATGCTTGCAACTTCACCCTATGATTGTCAGCCCTAACTCAAGGTAACTGGGGTCATATCCGTGAGGAATCTCGAACCGCACGTTAGAAGACAAAACAAAAGAAAACGGCACAGCAGTACCGGGAATGCTAACATATTAATTTCATCTGGGTTTTTTTCTTCTTCTTTATATACACATAAGATATATCTAAGCCAAAACCCCTTTTGCCAATCTAAGAAAAAAACTTTACGAGGAGGGTAACCCTAGCCGACACGCAAAAGAGTAATGGATATTAATTCAGGCGCCTGAACGAGTGTTTGCAAAATAGTCATTAATGGGTTCCAATAATAAAGTAACCAAACAAAAGAAAAAAAAAGAAAAAATAAATAAATACGGAAAACGCTATTAATGTGGGTGAATGACATCGGAAAACAGATCAGATATCTGCGACAGTTGCAAAAAAAATTAGACCAACTATAAAAATTCGGCATGTATCAGTGAGGACGGGTTCAGGCACATGTTTTTCGTTCGTTATAGATTCAAAAAGAGCTTAATTTTTAACTACCAGCCTTATGTCAAAATTTTCAATTTAACATCTTTTCCAAGCGTACAGTACAACGCGATAAAATTACAATTTTTCAATTCCACAACCTCTTTAGGTAGATGCATGATACAAGATATATGTACAGTAGATAGCAAAAAAAACGTGCGATATGTTTAGGTGTTCTTCTCTTCGACAGGTCAAATGGTGTTTCATCGTCGAATACGCTTACGGGTGGGGCAAAGTACACACCTATACGTGTTCTCTTTACAAATTTCGCATCGCGATTCCAATAGGATGTTACAGTAGCATTAAATTCCTCGGTGAGTGAAAATTCGGGGAAAAACCGCAACGATCAATGTCCTTTACAACGTTTTCAATATGCTGCCTCTTATTTTTAAAAGTTCGCTTTATCTTAGTTTATTAATCCCCATTCCCGTCTGGAAATGCTCTATAACTGATTGAACACGCCGGCATGAAGCTCAAACGGCCCGCCACGCTCAAAGCGACCGCCCGTCGCTACAACCTCATGAAGACTGTCCCGATTTTCAATGTGCGTTTCGAGACGAGCGCAAGAGATCCCGTTGGATTTTCGCTCGCCTCGAAATTGAAGTACACAAGGTCAAGTCGGACTAACTGTACCTTTTTATTTTTCAAATCGAAAACAAGGTACAGCTAGTTCGAGTTGAAGAAAATGTAGTCATTTCGAGCACGGTACAGTGTGTGTCGAAATAATTGGTCCAGTAATTTCGATTGAAATTACTGGGTGCTACACATCGCAAAAATATGTTATAGTTATGCAAAGTTAATGTTCTGAATTAATAATCTAAATCTAATCTAAATAATCTATGAAATAAAACTCGCGTAAGATGCCTTGGAAAAATAAGAATATTGTAAATATCTAGAAACTATTATCAAATCATAATTTTGCACTAAGATTTCGCTTAGCCGTTGCTCCAATTCTCTTGGCTTCACCGTAAAAAGTTCTACAAAATGCACATACTTTGATTTGTCAAAAATATAATTCGTAGAGTAAGATAGATTGTAAGTAATCATTTTCATGATAATAATTAATTACCGCCTCCTAAAGATTTTTGAAGAATACATAGTGTAAAAGAAAAGTACGCAAACTTTCTTTACTTGCTTGTCTTTATTTGTTCTGGATAAATTTCACACACACATTAATTACCACGCGCCCGTCGCTCACACTCTCTTAGTCACGACTGCCTGTCGACTTGCACTCATGTCCTGCCGACTCGTACATCTGCCGCGCTTGCTGTCGCGACGTTGCCGAATTTTCTTCACAATAGAGACATATTTTTAGTTTAATTTGTAAATTTTTTCTAAAAAATTAAATTATCTGCTTTTTTCGCAGGATAAAGTTCAAGTAACGCGGTGATAAAAATACTGATTTTATCGATTGCATCTTTATGCAACCTTCTCCATATATATTCTTCTAAATGGTTATCAAAATCATCTGAGCAACACCTTGAAGCCAATTGCTTCTTTATAGCGGCCCAGGTACCTTCAATGCCGTTGGTGTGCGCTCCTGTCTCGGGATCCGTAGGGTGTAATTTGTGGCTGACTGTTAAGTGCGTATAGCCTTCGGAGTTAAGGCAGCTATGCGCTTTCCACTCATCCGATATGATGATCGTCCCTGGCTTAATATATTTTTTTATTGGTGGAAGCAAAGTGTTCCGGCTTCGATCTTCGACCACTTCAGCAAAACATTTTCTGCTCCGTCTCTCGATTCCTCCAAACACCGACTTTCCTTGCACACGCTTCCCTTTTTGGTATTATCTCCTTCCAAACTTAGATTCGTCTATCTCAACCATCGCCAACAAGCATCTGTTGCTCACTTTCAACAGCGTATGCGCACACCTGCCGGCAAGAGCGACCTCATATCGCCATCGTATTCGATGTTATTTTCGCCTCTTACAGAATGAAGTTTACTGTGCAATCATTAACCCAAAGGTGGGCGAGCAAAATAAATTGGCACAGTGATATTTTACTGTCATGCAGCCATGTTTCACTTAAAACTGACCGTGTGACATCGTGACGATCAGCCTTACATCTCCAAATCCAGTAGTTTGTCCTTCTTTGAATATTCATCCCTTTACCACATATAGGGCAGTTGCGGGCTGGCGGCAAAATACCAGTCCGCATCGCCCAAGACAACGCACAGTTCTCATCCCGTAAAGAGTTGATGAATCCTAAGCAAAATTGTTGATCCATCACGGCAATTTTTTGTAAATTAATGTAATAGCTATTAGAGATAAAAAATAACTTAATTTTACCTATATTATGTATATTACCTAATATAACCTATCTTAAATTGTTAATACACTACACTAAACTATTTAATAGTTATTAACTAAATTTAACTTAGGGCTCCTATGAAAAGTTAACTTTGCTCGGGTTTTTAGGGCTGCTCAACAGTCTCCAAGACAAAAAAAAATTAATTAAGTCTTGCCATGAAAATGGAAAAATTTCTAAAAGATATTATTCTACAGTCAGAAATATAATCACAAAGTTCAAATCTTATATGAAATTTAAAAAAAAATTATCATGTCGCATGCAAATAAAAAAAATCATCAAAGAAGTAAAGGCTAATCCAAGATCAAGTGCAATGGCAAATAGAAGCGGCTGCAAAATGTACGAAAAATTCCAAATTTACACAAAATAAAAATACCACAGAGTCGGTCAAAAATTGCAGCTACCCAGGATGTAAGCCTTCCTACAATAAAACTACTCTAAGCATACTTCTTACTTGCTCAAAGAATGGCTATTGTACCGTACATACAAAGCGTATTTTTCCCGAGAATATTTAATCTATTTCTATTGTCGAAGGTGATCCCCAGATATTTTACTGATTTATTCTCTTGGACTACAGTACCGTTTTTTTCAGGGACATTGATTTCTTTTTGCTGCCAGACGGTTGGACTAGAACGAAATGAAATCTGTTAATATATATACCATACTTCTCCAGTATCCCCACCTAATTAATTTTTTGCATCATATCCTCTTCACACTGTGTTCACTAGTTGGAGTGAGTAGGACAGGTAAACTACCGCAACTATAAATATTAGCGTTTTTCGTAGCGAAAGTTTCACTAGTTCTGTGTCCGTACGTCGGTTAGTGTTCGCGAAACTAGAAGTCATAATCGTTGAGAGTGTATCTTTGCCAATTGCGACTTTGATTTGAAATTAAAATATGGCTCGTACTAAGCAAACTGCTCGAAAATCAACTGGTGGCAAGGCGCCGTGCAAACAATTGGCCACAAAAGCCGCAAGTCTGATTGATCCCCCATTCCTTATAATAATCACTGAGTGACGTAATTTGTCTTTGTACACGAATTGTGGCAGGGAGTTTTTTTTTTGGGCGCTCGAGGATGTTTCTTGTGCATGATTGAAATACCTGGCTTCCTGATTAGCAGTATTAGCTAACGTTTGTTCGATTAATGTTAACTCGATTGCACAAATATATAATTTGCTGCACTTTTATTTACTTAACTGTAATTTATTGAAAAGCGTTGATTCGCGAACGCTCAATTGCTGAGAAAAATCGCCTTACTGAGAATAACACTTGTAGGAATCTACATTGAGGTTAAGACTACTTTGGAATTCTCCGGACCGCATCCTCATCCCACAAAAGACCAAGAATGTAAAGGTTTCCAGTTCGACTTTTTGTGATATAGATATAAAATCAAAAGTTAAAAAGCTCCACAAAGATAGAGTCCACAAAAAAACGATAAACGAGGTGTGCTTGTGGTTATGCAAAATTTGAGAGATGAAAGAAAGATACTATATATATGCAAGTCCAACACACTAGCAGTAGCACTGTAACTTTATACTGCAACAGCAGTCACTGATGAAAAATTTAAAACAATGAGACCGAAAACGATTGAAAACAGGCGTAAAATGACGATAGATCACAGCGAATCGGACGCAGTTACAAGCGATTTCACAAAGAGTAGCAGCTCTACAGTCTATTTGCGGAAAATCAGCCAAATATCAAGGTAAATCACGAAATTCAAGGAACACAGTCAGGTCGCGTACGTATCGCAGCGCTGGTCATCCACAATAAGAGATAGATCGTGCTAGTGGCGGGTTTCACCCTTAGAATTGTCAGGATATCTGTCAAGGAAAGCTATTAAAGAATCACTAGCAAAACACGGTTTTCATTTATTAATTTTATTCACTCTCAAAAACTTATAATGTTAGAAAAAATAACGTATCGACTGTCATGGACGACGTTCGTCAACCAACTGCCACGAGCTCTCTCTCGTGCATGCCTGTGTGTCCTCGTTACACTGATATCGTAGAGCAGGAGAACACCGCGTCACACGATGAAAGCGGTCAAGGTTTTACTCAACTCTAGAGTCACCGAGGTGGATATTTTCTGCAGAATCTTGGGTTCGAATTCCCATATGACCTGCCGTGGGTTCGTCGTGGCACTGTGTTAAAACCCTTCCTCGTTCGGCCGAGGACACTACCCTCTTCCACGCCTTTTCTGCCAAGAGTTTTGGGTATCGGACCCCAACGTGCTTCCACAAGTGGCCTCTATAAAACCGCCAGATGGGGTATTTATCTGGATCCCTCTATACTTTCTCCTTCATCCGCTCATACCAATGGTCACTCTTGAACTCATTTCGAAGTCATACTGTTGCAGCCTCATCGCCCAACGAGCCAGACGACCGCTGGGTTATTTTAGGTTGTGCCACCAAACCTCAGAGTACTAATAAAGTAGGGATGACATGCCCCATAAGTCTCTTAATAAACGGTGTGAAGCCTCACTAATACACCCTCTAATCTCTTGTAAGTATATGTTCAACTGTGACGTCATTTAAAATATCCCTTACTTTTCGAATCAATGTTCGAAAAAAAAACCAGGGGAACAATACGTCAAATAACATTAAAGAATATGTTCTATTAATATAAATTTTTTCAACAAACATTGTGCAGCACCCTGTTTAAGTATTACATGGTGCTGCCACAGCTAAAATCAATGGAGGAATTTTGTTGCGACAATAGTCCAAGTGAGCTTATAAATTTCCCAACAAATCGATAGCATTCTGAAGTTAATATACACATATAAGGTATGTATATATATATATATATATATATATATATATATATATATATATATATATATATATATATATATATATATATATATATATATATATATATATACATATACATACATATAATATGCATTTATATATATATATATATATATATATATATATATATATACATATAATATGCATTTATATATATATATATATATATATATATATATATATATATATATATATAAATATATATTTATATATATATATATATATTTATATATATATATATATATATATATATATATATATATATATATATATATATATATATATATATATATATATATATATATATATATATATATATATATATATATATATATATATATATATATATATATATATATATATATATATATATGCAATATACCACCATTCTCATTTTAGAATGTTTAAATTCAGATATCGTTTAATCAGCAGACATGTTACTTTGTTTTATTCGGTTTAAGGAATTATTAACTCGAACATGTTGCGTAACAGGTGTTATGCGTTAAACTGTAACTTGTAAAAGCTTGTGTATCAGAAGGTTGTTCATAACGATTACAATTACCATTAACCTTATTTTTTTTTTAAAGGTTTTAAGCTGTAGGGTAAAGAATATTTTATATATATATATATATATATATATATATATATATATATATATATATATATATATATATATATATATATATATATATATATATATATATATATATATATATATATATATATATATATTATAAACCCCTTTGTTTTAAAGTTCACAATTACTTTATTTCACACAATGGATACGGTTTTACAAATGCGTACACAATGAATGCCGGTTGTCAACAGACTGACTCACACACTGCGCAGTTAACGGCGTGGCCCAATGTACTTTCTTTATACCTTGGCAGGGTGCGTTCGGTATGGTAACGTCGGATTCAGGCGGTTGGTCCTGACTAGCGTTTTCTGCTGTCGGTTTTTGCTGTGCCTTACAACTCGGCCAACCTGACAATCGATCGTCCTCGATCGGGGAATTAATCGTTTTGGGTGTGACCTCGGAGTCCGCGATGGTGACTTCTTCTTCATCTAGATATTCGGCATCCCAGTCGCTCTCGTCCAACCATTCTTCGTTCTCGTATTCTTCATCTTCGTGGTCGTCTTGATCAGCATCGTCGGGTATATTTTCAATGAAACTGTCTTGTTCTATATTGGGAGAAATTTGATTAGATGCGGGGTTTGCTGTCCATCTCCCTAATATTAGCGGAAACAGCGCCTGTTTTTCCTCAATAACTAGTAGTGAAATAGATGTCGATTCGATAACTGCTTTCACACTACCGCAGATGTTAATATACTCGCCGCTCAAACTTCGGTATCTGGAACCTTGCTCTTGAATCACTACTTCGTTCGGCAATTGAGACCTACTGATCAGACTGACCGGACTACCGGTGTCAAGAAGAGAAAGACAATAGATTGATATAGGTTTGTTTCCGTGCTCAATATCTATAAACAAGACACTTACCCTATTCGTGATGTTCAATCGAGACATCCTATCCTCGGTTTCCTCTAACAATGCAGCGGCCATAGATACGTTTGGTGTAGACGTTCGGCCGCGGTGAGCAGCTGCAGACGTCGCCGGAATCCGTCTCGGATTCGGACACTCGTAGTGGTCGTGTCCTATCCTCCAGCAGTTAAAGCAGCTACCTGGCGGTCGCCTTGGATAAGGGCACCGACTTTGGTAGTGTCCGTGTTGGCAACAGTTGTAACAGCGGACTTCCTCCGAAACCATGCTGTTCTGTGGGCTTCTCCTAATGCTAGATACCTCGGAACTCGGAAAACTCAGCCTAGTATTCTGCCGTCTAGTTGCTCCCCTTCTAGCTATTCTTGCCTCAGATACTCGATATCGCTCAGCCGCCGGTTCACGATATACCTGCCGATGGTACCTAATGGCCCGGAATTTTACTCATCCAGAGTACCGGATCCCACTAAGATCGACGGGTTGTGTCCGCTACTTCTGACCAGATCTATTGCAATATCGACAAGATCTACTTCCGAGATCTGTCCCAGCTGGGCTATGCCGTGAAGATTTAGAATAAATCTATGTAAGGATTCCACCTCTGGATCCCACCTCATGCGACGTAACCTGCGGTAGACTTCCTCCAGACTAGTAGCTGCAGTAAATTCCTTCAACAACTTTCGCTTCAATTTTTCGTATGTTTGGGCACGCGTTGTCCTTAGAAATGCTTTGGCGGTTCCGGTGAGTGACCGCCTTAAGTAAATGAGTCTCTCCTCCCCCGTGATTCCTGCCAAATCTAAGATTTCTTCAATCTTATCGAAAAATATAGCAATTGGCTGATATGCATTGTCCCCGTTGTATTCGGGCAGCGCAGCCTGGAGCTCCATAAAATTAATTCTCCTTCGTTCAGGCGGTGACACCTCTACTGCTTCGACTTCTGGCTGGACGACTTCCACATCTCTAATGAGAGCAGCGATGACGTCAGCAGGCATCGGAACATTCTGAATGTTCCTCGGAATCGGTCTACTTGCTGCCTCATCATAATCGCTTCTTTCCTGTCTAAAATTCTTAGCTTTCGCCTTTCTAACAGCGGCTTCTAATTCCATCACTTCTAACTGCAATTGTAGTTGCTTCTTGCACTGTTCCAATCGACTTATTTCATTCACTTCTGTAATGGCTGCATCATTTCTGCATTTCTTAATGGCGGCGGTTTTCGTAAAAGAGTCAACTGTCATTTCAGCGGTGGCTTTTCCTTCATCTTTTACAATGGCGGCGGCGTTATCATAAAATTCCACATTCTTCCTACTGTCAGCACTTCCTTGAAGTAAGTCAGCATCTGCTTCTCCTACGAAATTCAAAACTTGCATGTTATCCAAATCACTTCGGCATAATTCAGCGTCTGCTTCTCCTGCGAAATTCAAAACTTGCATGTTATCCACGTCACTTCGGCGTAATTCAGCGTCGGCGTCTTCTGATAAATTCTGGGCCTGCGTGCCATCAGCATCTCTCCAACGTGGTTCGGTGTCGGCGTCTTCCAAGAAATTCGGGCCCTGCATGTTGGCGGCTTCGGCAGCGTCGGCAGTGTCGGTTTCTTCTAAAAAAATTCGGGGCCTGTATGTTGGCGGCTTCTCTTCTGCGAAATTCGGCAGCATCGGCCTCCTCTAACTCATCAGCAATTCGCCTTTTCAGGATTGCTCCTTTTTTTGCGGATGAGCGTGACGGCATTCTAAATCCAGTTACGTAATCCACACCTGATGTTATAAACCCCTTTGTTTTAAAGTTCACAATTACTTTATTTCACACAATGGATACGGTTTTACAAATGCGTACACAATGAATGCCGGTTGTCAACAGACTGACTCACACAGTGCGCAGTTAACGACGTGGCCCAATGTACTTTCTTTATACCTTGGCAGGGTGCGTTCGGTATGGTAACGTCGGATTCAGGCGGTTGGTCCTGACTAGCGTTTTCTGCTGTCGGTTTTTGCTGTGCCTTACAATATATGTATATATATATATATATATATATATATATATATATATATATATATATATATATATATATATATATATATATATATATATATATATATATATATATATATATATATATGTATATATATATATATATATATATATATATATATATATATATATATATATATATATATATATATATATATATATATATATATATATATATATATATATATATATATGTATATATATATATATATATATATATATATATATATATATATATATATATATATATATATATATATACATTTAAACATATGAGCATTTATATCTGAGTTTTTTTCCACTTTTTCCCGTGAATATACATCAAATAACAATAAAACTCTACAACACACCTGATTGGCTAAAAAGTTTCGAGCTAGCTAAATTATGTTGTTACCATTACTTATATCTGCAGCAATTTTTAATTCGTCGTTCAGTACGTTTTAGCCATAAACATTCAAGTTAAATCCATTAGATTTTTCGCCAAATATATCCTTCAAATATTTTTTCATCAAACACATATAATGTAAGCCACATTTGCTGCAAATATAATAAAATCTATCAAAAATGATATCAAAGAATCCGAAATCGAGGCGATGATTTCCCAAAACTTCCCTCAAGCTACTTATTTTTAAACCTGGCAGTACTTTTTCGAACGTATGTTGCTGATAGTTGCTGATAATATTATAAAAGTTTCAAGATGGTCACCAAATTATGCGAATAAATCGTGCGGGCGGGCAAATGAATGAAGTTTCTGAAGTGAAAACCGGGTATAAAAGGTTTACCGCGACAAGAAACCTTGCAAAATCGTTCGTAGTTTCGGGCAAAATGAAGTGTGTCGTGCGGAATTGTGTTTCAGCGTGGGAAAAGGGAGCTGAAAACGTTGGCTTCCACTGGTGAGTTTCAATTTTGAATATTCAGTTGCCGTCGACGTGAAACGCCGGCGAAATTATAAAATCAAAGTGTGAATAAGTCAAAGTTTAGTTTTTTTTACATTCTGTGTGGTAGTCTCAACATTACCCGGGTAATGCTGCTCGCGAAATAATTTCAAGAAACTGATGTGGCCGTTCGCCATAATATTTTCATGTGATCGATTGGCTCAAATTTTTCGTAAAATAAGCCGGGAAATATAAAGAATTGTTTTTCATTCATAAGAATTTTTTGTTCCGATTTAGAGTTTTGTTGCAAACTGGATAAAAAATAAAATTTTCAATTATAAACTCGTCTCATAAGTCCGTCAAGTGATTTTCAAATGGCTCTCGGCGCATTTGGATATGATGATTTTAAGTTTATAACGAAAAATTGTGGCTTTCGTTTTGTACTATTCCGCATGGAAAAATAATAGATCTTAATTTAGTTTTGCTATTTAATTGTTAAAAATATATTCGCGGCATGATATTAGAACATATCATGTTCGAAAATATTCAGTGGCGCGGCGAGCTAGAAATCTGATCGATTCGAAATCAGTTTTAGCATTGTGAAAACGGAGCGCGATTTTAAAATTCATAAAATTTAGTTTTAGTATTGATCAAGTTGAATGTGAAATCAATAATTTTTAATAATAGCAGGTTCCAAAACGAAAGAAAATTAAGCGAACGTTTCATAGAACTACACAAAGAAAGTGAGAATTCGGAGCTCGAATCAGAGAAAAGTCAGGATTAGATTCAAGCTCAGTTTGGGTCGTTACAGAAGAAAGATGAAGCGAAACGATTGGAAAAGATGAAAAAGCTTACAGAAAAGTATGAAGAAAACATAAAAAAGCTGAAAGAAAAGCGAATGAAGGTGAAGTTAAAGAATTTAGTTAAAGGAAGAGGCAGGAACACTGTTGAATCAGTAGAAGATGATGACGGAGGAAGACGATCTGACATTGGGGAGTGAACGCTTGGAGTGGTTGAGTGAAGGGTTGTTCAGAAGAAGGGGGTGGCAAGTGTACGTCATTTAATATTATTATACAGAGAGGCAGAGTAGAAATACTTCTCTTCAGATACTATTTTGCAGTCGAACTCATTCGCAGCTCGCTCAAATCGCACGTGAGATAAAATGGACAGACTATGCATCGAAAATTCGATGCGTATCACTTTTATCCCGGCAAAATCTTTGTATAAATGCAACCGTTAAACGACTACAATCGGCCGCAATGATAAATTAACGGTTTTTGGATCTGCAAAAATCCCAGTCAAAAACCACCAGCTCCGATGGCGGAAAAAGTCTCGTACAAACAACCAAGCACTCTGCCCTTACAAATCCCGAGCTATTGAAGAATTACACGAGAGCTCACTTGTAGAAATAGCCGATATCGAAGATTTAGTTCAAGCTGGCGAAACACTCAAAGCATGTCCTTGATATTCAATTCGAGCGGCTATAAAAGATGTTCAGATCGTTCTATTGCCGTACCAAATGCTACTACGCCGCAAAACAAGAGCTCAAACCGGGATCGATCTAGAAAATAGCATTGTGGTAATCAACGAAGCACATAATCTCATGGATACAATAAATGACATTTATAGGAGTGAAATAAAAAAAAAAAAAAAATAAAAAAAATATTGCTCTCGATTCAAAACGAAGAATCTCCTGAAAATCAATCAATTGATATTTGTAACAAAACGACTAGTGAAGCTTCTTCAACCACCTGAAGGTATTTCTAGTGAGACCACAGCTAGGGTCCTACGAACCCAAGAGCTTATGTCCGAGGGTGAATTCTTCAACATCGATCTCTTACAATTTTTCTCGACATTTGCGAACAGACTCGTCTTGTCCAGAAAGTCCGCGGAAACGCGCAACGTGAGAAGCAGCGTAAACCGGTTGTAAGAAAGAAAACAATACCAAAGGCGTATCTGGACTGCTGGAGAAACTTGAGGAAGAACACTTGCTGAAAAGATTGTCGAAGAATGAAAGGAAACAAATTGAATCGCAGGATGTTTCCAAAGCAGAGGAGAACCGTGCCATAGCACCATGCCACTTCGAATTCCACACATGAAGCTCCGGCAACCATCGACGATCTTATTTACGAAAATGAGTACCATTAAATCATCTTCGAACAAAATAATCATACCTTATTTCCACATTCTATTATCATCGTCTACAGCAGAGCTGGAAGATGGAGGGGACTTTTCTGGCTTCTGATCCTGTCGGCTCAGTGGAAGGAAAATGTTCCACGCAGAATCAAACTTATATACCGAATTTTTGAAGTAGCTCCATAAGTAAAAATCAAAAAGATTTAAGCCAGGTGATTTCACCTCAACAAACGTTTATTTTTAACTCTCTTTGGTGGCGTTTATTTAAAATCCTCTTTCATCACAATAATTTGACTAATTGCCACTAAATTTTAACTCTTGAGCGTTACTTCACCAAACATAGAAGATGTCTGACGATCCCCTTCGAATGGGCTCGTCAATGAAGACATCTTCTATGATGAAGAGTACCGGCTTTTGGTCGGATGATAGTTAATCGAGGACAGTCAGTCGCAGATTGTGATGGAAGTTTTGCAACATTCCTATGTCAAGGATATAACTATGAACTGTGCCAAAGTGTGTGGGTTCATCGGTGGGATGCAGCCTTATGCAATTTTCCATGATGAACTTTTGTAGCTCGATTCCAGCTTGGTTGCTTCTCACGTTTTTCATAGACAACTCGAACTTGAGAGTGTGTACTTCTAAAGGGATAGTATCGAGAAGCTTCTCCTTATCATTACGAAAAGGTGAAATTAGATGCACCTGTTTGATCTTGATCTGTTAGATAAAACAATATTTTGCACACCTTTCATTATTCGTTATTCAAATGTAATACTCACGAATATAGATTTTATTCACTTCGAGCTAATTTGCTGAATATTGCGTTTACTTTCCGCTATTGTTACCTGCGTCCAGATTACAATTCGTTGTAACCTCGGTAACGTCGTAGTCGTCGTCCGAAATTTCAATAATTTCCTCAAAGGTCAAATTTCCCTCAGAAGTCAAATCAATAATTTCTAGCTCATCAGGGCTGGAAAAATCAGAGCTCGTATCGCTGCTACCAACCACCACCTCGAAGAAGAACATTAGTATTAAAATCACTTTGGTCCTCATTCAAAATCACTAGGTCCTTTGGTCCTACAATCGAAGTAGTAGCAGATATACCCAACATAGTAGCAGTATAGATAAACAGTAAGTTTTAAATCAATATCATCAATATCATTTATCATCCTTATAACAAAATATCCTAAATTACAAATATTATTCATCTTCCTTAAAAACAACGTTCTTAAATGTTACTCTTTATCCTCATAAAAAAATCCTTTTTGAAAAACTATATAATTAGCTGATGTTTTCTCACACAGATTAAAATCCTTGTTACATACATACCTTTTCTACACACACAAAAATTCCGACACAGATAACTTCAGTAAGCAAGAGGTACAAGACCACACACTTCAAAATAAAAATTCTTTCACACACCTACTGAATTTAAGAACATATCACGAAATAATTTTCAGGCATATCTCAAATGCGTCTAATGGCATAAACATTTCATACACTGAGCGAAATTGCTATGGTTCCACCCATAATATGGGAACAAAGCTGCGTCCAGATGAAACAGATGCGTAGATGAAACAATTTTATATTATTATTAAATAAAAAAAGCTTTATTAAGACTGATTCAGGACAGAAAGTGAAAAGAATACAAGAATTGAGGTAATGTAAAAATTAAAAGAGAAAATGTAGACATTTTTAGTGCGAAATTGCTATGGTTCCACTTTATTAAAAAATAATAAATCAATGTTTAATATTACTAAAACCAGGTTTTAATATTTAGTACTGCCTCCTTGATTTAGTATCACTTCGAAAATGCGATCTTCCATGCTGTTTATTAAATTTCTTAAGGTACTTGCAGAAATCTCTTCCCAAGCTTCTTTAATTCCAGTTTTGAGCTCTGCAGGGGTGTTATACTGCTTTCCATTTAGATAAACTTTTCGCACCAGCATCCCCCATAGGTTCTCAATTGAATTAAGATCCGGGGAACGGGCAGGCCAGCTCAGGACTTCAATTTCCTTCTGTTGCATATGGTGCACCTGCAAAGCAAAGCATATGGTGCACCCAAAGCATATGGTGCACCCAAACACGAATTTGAAGTAGAAGGTATAACCTTAGCATGAAGCCAATCAAACTGTGTTATTTTAATTTACCAAAAATTTTAATATCGTCTTTCATTTTCAATATAAATTTGTGTGGCTTCGCAATTGGATCCTGAACTGGAGTCGTTAGTTTCCAACTCTATGCTAACCCTCGTATCATTTGTCACACTGCCTTTCATATTTATCGCAGGTTTGAGCCCTTGAAATCTATTGTTATCCAATTTAATCAAAAAACTGTAAAACTAAACTTTAAACTTTTAACTAAATACACCAACCGTTCCAATGCTTTGTTAGAATTGCGTTTAGTCCAAGAAAATATCATTACCAGCGTGTTTGGTGATGGAAAAAATGACTTGTGTCATAAAACTGAAAATCAAAGCATTTCCTCTAAGTCTATGATAATAATCTTTTCAAATTACCTTTAAAATACTTGGAAAAATGCGGAAACGAACTTGGGGACGTGAGTTATATAGGCAAATTGCTGCCTGCGAAACAAAAAGTAGAAGTCAAACTGAAAATTCAAGCATTCCATTGCAAGCTTGTGCCCAATCATCCTCTCAACTTACCGTTGATTTCATCACACTGCCTTTCGTATTTATCGATTTAATTACGCAGTTGAAATATTTCTGTATGTATTTTCTGTATGTATTTTCTGTGTTCTGTATTTCTGTATGTATAATAACACGTACGATTTATCATTAACCACTAGTTTTTTTTTTATACAATCGTCGCTATGCCGCTCTACCCGGTCGGGTAGTATGCCCTTAATCTATACACGTTCTTTAGTTTTTTTTAAATTCATGTACATTTTTCACTTAAAACTATCTAACCTGATTATCCTTTGTATCGATGTTTCTGTCCGCGCTGATCGTTCGCTCGTTGGGGCCCTTTCGCATCTGCTTCTCCAATGAGTATTAGCACTACTATCCCAGGATCGCTCTATTCTATCGTACACTATTCTTCTTCATGCCTTTTATTAAATTCGATGCGCTAAATTATCGTTTATTCCTCGTTCAGCTGCTCCCGTATTGGTATTTTCGATCGATTCTCCACAAATTGCTGATTATAAATCCACATCTGCTACAATCGCTCGATTGGTTCGGTCATGGAACAAAAAGAAATACAAGGTTTTCCTATTATAACACCAACTATCCTTCAACACGTCTATTCTCCTTACCGGTTAGAATTCAAGAGACCGATTCTATTAATTTTTCATCTGACCATTTTCATTCCCCGCTAAAGCGGCTTTTCTCCGACCGTTGTAGGTTTTTGAACTCGGTGGATATTCGAACTGGAAATTCCAATTCAATCTGCAATATTTCCACTCGTCCATTTTTGGTACAATTGCAGTACCGCTTTTCCCTTTACTACCATTTTCAATCGAACTGTCACCTGACAAGTTCATGTTGGTGTAGGTCGCGACCGGTTCCCACATCAACAAATTCGGTAATCATTCTTGTGAACCTTCTTCTTGTGCTTTTCTTATGTGTTCGACCGTGAAGACGATACAATTGACCTGTTTTCCACATTGTAGATAAACGGGTGTTCGTGACGATTCTGCCGCTCGATAATTCTGATACACATATCTGCGAAAGTCTGATATGGTGACAAGTCAAGCAGTTTTGTTTTCACTTGTCCATTCTACTATAGTTACATTCCACGCCGTGCTTAGTGATAAGGAGGAATTAGAGCCACACAAAGGACTTGTTGATAAACATGTATTCGACCGTAAACTAGTCGAGGACGATCCTTCACCAATCGATATCCTCGTTGAAAATGTTGCATATTCTGAAGATATTAGCCTAAGGCTCTTTATTGGAACTACGCTAGGCTACGTTACGCCGGTAAGAAATATGAAGCATCTGAGAATTGTATTTGTAGTTTAAAAGATTTTTCCTTTATATCCCAGTGGAATAACCATGGCTATGATGTGGCGTAGATTTGAGCCAACAAATTTGATATAATATCCCCGGTATGGCTCCAAATCATTCGAAAAGGAGAAAATAAATATGAGCTAGCTGGTACTCATAATATGATCATTGTAAGTAATCTTAAATCTCTTCTTCTATGTTCAAATCGGTTCCGCGTTCGTCTCGACAGCCGTGTAGGGGAATCATCCTCGCCGCAATCTCCTTCAACGTAACTTATTGACCCTAACCTTAATCTATCAATTGTCGTGAATTAATCTTCGGCGGTTGAGCATCCTCCACCTTCCTTTCCTTGTAAGGATGGTGGAGGGGATTTTTTTTTGTCTCTTGGTTCTAATACGCGCATGTTATTTTTTCCGACCGTGACAGCACACATTACTTAATACATATCATTTCACTCACATGAACTCCAATATGTTTCGCATTTCTGAATTAAACAATTATTGAAATCAGGCACAGATCTTAATCGCAGGCGCCAAATCGTATCATCATTATTAAAATTGCCAATGTCCGTAGACGTCCATGCAATAGCTCCTGCCATTCCTAATTTAGATCCTTTTAAGCAAAACAATAACTTGTCGCACCACCTAAAAATACACAAGTAAACAACATTTTAAAATCTGAACTTACAAAGTTCATATATAAATTACTAGGAAATCATATGACTTTTCACATGACAGTTCCCAATATAGCTTAAGGGATGGCACAACTAAGATAGATTACATTCCTCCCCAATTATATGTAAAAAAAGACTAATATCAAAAATCACAAGTAGAAATACAGTAGAATAGGTCGAATTGCTACAGCAATACATATATGCTTAAGACCTTACAGCACAGAACACAATAAGATCAGATAACATAATAGTAGGACCATCCATTTCCTTACATATCAACACACATACCTCTTCCTTTCCCCATCAAGAAGGAAAAAAGGAAAAAAATCCCCATCAATCCTAATGATCCTTCTATAACTTTCAACCCACAAATACACATCAGAACAATCACAACAATCAGAACCAATACTAGTCAATTTATTAATCTCAATACACTTCTTATTTTCAGCAAAAGCCTAGCTTTTTAAACACACCAAATAATCATTATAATAATAATAAAAAAATGAATCTTAACTTAGATAAACTAATAGAACAGAAAATCAAAAAACAACAAATCAAAGAAGTCGAACATGACTTAATATATGTAATAAATACCATAAATAAAATATCATTAGACATTATTAAGAACAATAATAATATTGAAGACACCACACTAAAAATAACTATTCGAAAATTACCCAACCCAATAATAGAAATAGAGAAAACAAAAACTAAAAATTTCTCAATTTTAAACATAAACACTACAAACAATGCAGTATGGACAAATACCTGGCAGTTTAATAAAGCAAAAACATTTTTCAATAGCCTACTTTTTGAATTTTTTATATGCAATATGAGTTAGTATACTGTTAAAAAATGCAAGTTTTCGAATTTCGGCGACTATCTTGAAAAATCTGCTAAATTATTGGTTTCGTCCTAGTTACTAATGTTCGAAGAAGAACATTAGTATTAAATTATAAATTATATTTTTATGGGCCCTATTCTGAGAGTCACCTCACGTGAGATTAAATTCTTCTGTTCCTGTGTACTTGTGCAAGGTTATCCAATCCTTTCTATCGACCAGGACCTTCTCAGTTAAGTACAAAGCTTATACGCAATACCAGCCAGAGTTTCACAGTTATCTATTTTAAGCCCCACTTGCAACAACATTTATATGTCCGACTTAGAAAACGCACTCCATTGCCACATTGCTATGCACGCGGACATTACCGCCATATTTGCTAATGGCCGCAATCCAGATGTGATAATGAACACTCTTTAACAACAGCTTACACTTCTATATAAAATATACTTCACTAAAAAACCATATACTTCACTAAAAAACCAGCATTATTATATAGGTGCTTAGGAGCAATTGACGGCAAACATGTGGTGATTCAAGCTCCTAGTCATAGTGGGAGTTATTTTTATAATTATGAAGGATGTCACAGTATTGTCTGGATGGCAATTGTTGATGCAAATTATCGTTTTTTGGTAGCAATGGTTGGCTGCAATGGGCACAATTAAATACCTTGGGATCAATCGTTTTCTGGGAAAAAGACTTGAAGCACCTGGGCATTCAATTCGTAAAAAACTTACTTTTCATTCCCATGTTAAAGCAATAAAGTCGAACATTTTGAAGAACATTCACTACCTCTATCCGCTTATTAATAGGAAATCCATGCTCTCAACAACGAATAAACTGCTCGTTTTTAAGT
Source organism: Nemotelus pantherinus (assembly GCA_963978885.1). Taxonomy (NCBI): domain Eukaryota; kingdom Metazoa; phylum Arthropoda; class Insecta; order Diptera; family Stratiomyidae; genus Nemotelus; species Nemotelus pantherinus. The sequence continues at coordinate 41,010,822 of OZ022264.1, forward strand.
GTGCAATGCATCCAGTTATTCTCTATACTTGCGCTTTATGGAGTAATTGCGCAATATGACATATCAAAAGTCTGCAAATATTACAAAACCAATGTCTGAAAATTATCCTTGATAAACCTTTATATTTCTCAAATAATCGGCTGCATGTTTCAGCGAAATTCATGAGAGTACTAGATATCTTCAAACATTTGAACCATATTATTAAACATTTGAAAAATTCATCAACAGATGCGCAACTTCCAACAATCCTCTGGTTGCATTGCTATAGTGTAACAATGGTGGCCAGCGAGTCCCGGGAAAGGCTAAACACTCACGAAGGCTCCACCACTCAATTCCGTAGGATACTTATGTACCCACCACTCATGGAGCTGTAGAACATAAATGGAGTATCTGATTGTGAAAAATGTAACTCTTTATTTTCTGATATGTATTTTCCTGACGCACAAGTGAATACTCCGCAATCACTTCCATTTGTTTGTTGTGGGTTGTCTCTTACGTTTTCTTTAATGTAGGCTGTTATGTTTAAAAGCTCTTGTTGTTTATCTAGTATTTCTTGTTTTAGATATTCATCTACTACTCGCATACGATATTGGATAGTCATGTTTATGATAAACAACATGATAAACATGTTCCAATGCAGCTCGGAAATATACTTTCGCGAACAAACCTTATGACACTTGAGTCTGTCATATTGACCGACGAGATGTCTCAGTTTCGTTTGTTCCACCATCGTATAAAAAAATATCCCATCAGCTGGTATTTGTGAGAAAGTAGTTTCACGACTGTACCAGAAAGAAGTAGATATTCGGGAAATTTGGAAAGAAACCACTCTTGCTGTTAAATGAAAATTTTTGAAACAAATAAAGCAGATTCGGTCTTGGAATGGAGAATGAAGAAGAAGTACTTGAAAAGAGAAGTGTTAAAATTTTGAATTGCATTTTAAAAAGTAGTGTTGCAAAGAGGGGGAGGTTGCAGTCTTTTGATTTTACCATCGAGCATCGAAAGGGAACACAAAACGTCGTTCCAGATGCGCTGTCGAGAGTCTGTGGCTCGATCGAGACGGATCAGTCCGGAATTAGTCACTTGCCTGAACACAACAGAATTGCTGGAATATTGACTGATGCATCATTTCAAACGGCTGAGTATTTGGATCTCATATTTCGAATTGAGAAGAGCCCCGATGTGTACAGGAATATGCACGTTAGGGAGGGTCGTGTGTTCATCACAACTGGAACTCACAATGATTTGTGCGCAGACATTCCGAAAACAAAATTATGGGTCCCTGAGAGTGCGAGGAAACAGCTTATCATGCAGGCACATGATGAACCTCTGGGGTCTCATTGTGGGGTTCGGAAAACCTTAGAGCTGTTGCAACGGTATTATTATTGGCCGCAGTTGAGGAAGGATGTTAAAGATTATATTGTCTCCTGTAGCATTTGCAAGCAGATCAAGCCTCCGAACCGCACTATGAGACCACCGATGGGGAATCAGCGGAAAACAAGTCGGCCACTGTAAAGGCTTTTCATCGACTTCATGGGCCCATATCCGCGTTCGAAAAGAGGAAATACTCAGTTGCTTGTAGTGTTAGATCATTTTAGCAAGTTTGTTTGGTTTAAGGCCCTCCCCAAAGCAACTTCAGAATCAATTATCAGGGTTTTGAGGGATGAAATCTTTCTGACTTATGGAGTTCCGGAGTTTATTCATTCGGATAATGGAGTGCAATTTGTTTCCAAAGCCTTCAAGATTTTTCTTCTTGAGCACGGGGTTCAGCACATTACCACACCTTTATATTCACGGGGCTCAGCACATTACCACACCTAACGCATCGGAGCCTGTCAACCGATCTATACTCAATGCCATTCGTGCCTACATCGGTGAGGACCACAGGACTTGGGATGATCTGTTGGTTGAATCATGTGCAGCTTTTCGGAATGTTGTACATGAGGCGACTGGCTATTCACCCCATTTCCTGTTATTTGGTTTTCACCGAGTCCAGCATGGTAGCGAATATGAGTTGCTCAGAAATTTGGCAAGCATTGGAGGATGAAGAAGTTGAATTATGGTCACATACAGACAGGCTGCGGTGGATGCAAGAAAAGGTGAAGAATAAATTGTCTGAGGCTCATGCCAAGGGGGTCCGGGTGTATAATCTTCGGAGTCGCCTTAAATCTTTTACTCGTGGTCAGCAGATTTTCGTGCGAAATTTTGTGCTTAGCAATGCGGCGGATCGATTTGCTGCTAAGTTCGCACCGAAATTCGTCAAAGCTTTTGTGCGTTGGAAGTTGGGGGAAGTGACTTACGAGCTTGCCGATGGAAGTGGGAAAACCATAGTGGTGTATCATGGCAAAGATATTCGTGATTAATGACTGGGTTTATGTTTCTGAGGTCCTATTTATAAAGTTTGCCCGGCTAAAGTAGACTCTTCTCAGGGCATGTCGGCCCCACGATTTGTAACAAACACTAAACACATCCAATCATCTTTTATTTTCCTCAATTTCAGTTCGATAAAAAAATGTGCTTACCAGCAGTTAAAAGGTATTTCTTACTGCTACTTACATGAAAGACAATACGTGGTCAAATTTTTGAAAGGGTTTAAACACAGCCTTATTCAGATTAAAATATTTTCACAACTATTATTCTATCCGACGACCTTGTATGAGTATGTATAAACCATATTCCTTAGTTCATTGTTAAACGGGGCTCATAAGCTCCAACGTCTTATAGGCACATTCTATACTCCGAAAACAAAACAAAGTCACTCCTAACCTGCATTAATCGAATCCGTTTTCTAAACAATGTCAATAGCATCAAATATCATTCTCACGCAATATCTTTAAAGCTACAACTGAAATGACAATGGTTAGAACTCCAAGTGTACATACACAGATACCTACATCTGATCGTTTTAAATTTAATATCCCGTATATTTTCTTTGACCAAAAACATCTGCATAGCAATTGTATATCACGTTCTGCTTTTGATAATCCATCTACTGAGTTAATAGGTACGCTAAGATATTTAAGAGTATCTTGCGATTATTCAGTTTATTTAGCTCTGATCAAAGTGAAAGCCTTATAAACAAAGACAATTTTCTTACAATTGAAGGCTGTCATCACTGACCGAATGACCTAATTACATTCGGTCAGCTGTTAGATGGACTCAGCTGTTTTGGGAATTCAGATGTTGTCTGGATTCATTGGGCAGTGTGGATGTGATAGTTAGTGTAGATCCCAACCCAGGGTCCACTTCACAATGCTGCCCCAGTGAAATCTAAAAAGCGAGTCAAAAGGCGGAACGTTGATACGGGGTTTTGGAAAAAACGGGGAATGGAAAAATTTTGTTGGGTTGAAGACAAAGGGGATTCTGATTGGAGGAGGGCAAGCGAACAGTTTAGAAAAGTGTGGTGAATTATTTGAAATAAAGAAAAGAACTTATTGGAAAGAACGAAGGTTTTAAAAGAAAAGAATTGAAAATTTGAATTGGTGTTAAGCGAATTACACTGCTAGTAGAAAAAGTGACTTGTACTATTAAAATTTGTACTATACAAAAGTAAAAAGGGGGAAAGAAAAAACGAAGGCGTGCAATTTTGTTTTATAAGAAAAAAATTGTGAATCGTGAGTAGGTAAATTTGGGGAGCTTGTAACGAAGCCGAATTGAGAGCTCGTAAATGAAGATTGGCGCTCGAAGACATAAAGTTACCAGAGTGGAATATTGAGCAGCTCAACAAAGTATAAATTAAGTGATGGAAGGCGGAATTACGAGTCGAGCTGAGGAGACTAATAAAAAAAGGTTTATATCGAATCTTATTTAAACTTTGGCGAGAAGTGAACTTAATCTTCGGATCTGCTGATGATGGCCTAATGCGTGTGCGTGAACAAACTGCGGCAAGAAGACACTCATTCCAAAGAAGACAAAAGGAAGGCAGAAATTAATATAATGATATTTGAGCGGAAAACAGCTGAGTACTGAAATTTGTTGACCGATACTTCACCTCGTTCCGCTATCGCCTTCATAATGTAAATGTATTCAAAGAAATCTTCTTCGTTTTTGCGCTTCCGATTAGCTAACTGCCGATGCACATCTGCCTCGTTAGTGATTTTCGGAAAGGCCCTTTCTATCTCGCTCTTAAATACCTTCTATGAGGTCGTCGCCGTAACGCTGCTATCATACCACAGTTTAGTAGGTCCTTTGAATTTACTGCAGGCGGCAAGCAACAAAAGCGAGTTCCGTATCGACTCGTGGCTGAGCTAAAAAAAAAATTAAAATGCGTAACTGAGTAAAAGACGATCTTTTCACGTAAATTCGAATTTCAACTTTATTGCCGTTTACTGTCTTCACGACAGGTACAAATGATCAACTGGGGCGAGTATCACGTATAACTTGCATTTTTATGAACTCAAAATGCTGACACCATGTCTGCATTTGTCGTGGGAACTTGCGATGCAATTTGAAGGTGTTCTTTTACGTTAAGCATCAAATTCTTAAAATGTTCTGTCTGTGAGGTATACGTGACTTCTCCCCCCTTACAATTAGAATTCTCCTGAATTCTTTTTATTCTTCCAAATGTTAGTTTTTTGCTTATGTATATAATAATGATTAAGGGCGAAAATACAATTAGCATTAAACTTGTGTTTATAAGATATGTAATATTTTTATGAAATTTTAATTCTTCTATCTCGTTTACATTCTGAATATTTTCGTACACTATGTCTTCTAATGTGATTTGATTAGTGAAGCTGATATTGTTTTCATTTACAGGATAAGAAAATCTGTTTTGAAAAGTAGTAAAAACATTTGTGAAACATTTATCTAGTAATTTGCTTTTACAATTGTTGTAATGAATAAGATTGTTTTTGTTTAAAATCAGATTTCTTTCCTCGCAGTGTTGTGTGAGTTTCATTTGTTTAGCATTCTTGATAATAATTGTTTCCTCGTCTATATCCATGACTTCAGTGTTTTTGTTTGTAATTAATTTGCAGTCTTTCTATTCGTGGATATTTTTGCTGAATGTTGTCTACTTCCATAGGTTCCACCTGGGAATGCCTATACTGAGCAGAGTTTTGCCTAAAGTTATTGCTTCTGTATTGTCCTGAATTTCGAATTTACGTGAAAAGATTCTTGTAAAAACTTGCAACTGTTATAAAGTCTGTTGAAGAGCCAGAGGTTCGCTTTTGTGAACTGCCTATGATGACTGATAAGAGCACTTTCATCATTAATGGAAATTCTGCAAATTCTGGGTTGGTGTTGGTGGTTTTTATTGAGTAATTTATTAATGTTGTTTTTGTGGATATTATATATAATGGCGCCTATGAAGTTTATTTTCATTTTATGTGCTGGGAAGCAAGATTCGTTTCTATGGTAATTATTATTGCTATTATAATTTCTATTTTCAGAATTTGTGTATCTATTTTTAAAATTTGTATATCTACTTTCAAAATTTTATTTGGATTCCTGGATTGACCTGAACTATTATAATAATTGTTATGTTTCTTATGACGGAAATGCTCTGAATCAAAAGTACGATTCTGTCCACTCTTTGTTTCATGTTTAGATTGCACGTATTGATTTTTATCAAAATACTTCTGACTCGAGTATTTATCTTGGTTAAATTTTGATTTTCGAAAATTATGTTCGTTTTGCCGAAATTGTTTCCGGATGCATTCATCTTCAAACCTTCTTTTTTGCATTATTTCCGAAATTTCATTAACACTTCTAAGATTATAAATTTTGTCTAACAATATCTTGGCACATTTCTTTGATTACATTCACTAACACGGATTCTACACTTTTTAATTCTAAATAATCTTCTTCTGCGTAATAAGCAACTAGTTCATCTAACTTACATCTAATATTATGAATATCATTAATCAAATCACTTACAGAGTTTGCTCTTAGTCCATTGATCTTCCTGTACAATTCAAATGGTTCGATATCCGGCCTATATCTAAGCTTTAGTTTCTTCTTGATGATCGCCCAGTTGTCAATTTGTTGGAGGTTGATAATACTCTGCTTTGCTTCGCCTTGTATTTTGTCATGATAAATAATTCGTGTAGCCAGGATTTTCGTATGATCATCAGGAATATTTTGTAGATAATATTCGACGCTGTTAATAAAAGAGTTTATTGTGACCTCTCCAGCTCCCGTGAAAATGCTTATGTGTCGTAATTCTTTTAGCCTGCGTTCAACAACTGCCGATGATTGGCTGAGTTGTAATTGCTGAATTGCCTGCATCGCTTCTCCCAACTGCGATTCTCGTTCGTGGAGTTGTCTCTTTAATTCATCCATCTGCGACATCTTGTCCCATTGTCGTATGGAATCAAAGCAAAATTTTCTTCTTTTCTTCCGTTCCTCCATTTTTCACTGATTATTAAATTATTTTTTTTATAGCAAGATCACCTGGCAGCCTCACCAGGCGTTTTAAGCCGACTTTAGGCTTCGTGTTCGCGCTCTTGCTGAATGTTTTTCTATTAAAGTGTTTAAGGTTATTTCGCCCGAAATTACACAACTATTGGAATTAATTAGTTTCACGTACACAGATCCGCCTTCGCGACATTGATTCTGTATTTACTTTCGCGAACTGTTTCCCGATTGCGCCAGTTCCGTATCGGCTCGTGGCTGAGCTCAAAAAAAAAAAAAAAAAAATTAAAATGCGTAACTGAGTAAAAGACGATCTTTTCACGTAAATTCGAAATTCAACTTTATTGCCGTTTGCTGTCTTCGCGACAGGTACAAATGATCAACTGGGGCGAGTATCACGTATAACTTGCATTTTTATGAACTCAAAATGCTGACACCATGTCTGCATTTGTCGTGGGAACTTGCGATGCAATTTGAAGGTGTTCTTTTACGTTAAGCATCAAATTCTTAAAATGTTCTGTCTGTGAGGTTTTACGTGACTAGCGCTTCGTTCCACGCATAGGCAGTTTGTAGCGTTTCTAACTTCTGCAGCCATTTCTTCACGCTCACACCGCTTGTGTTCTTCAGGTTCAACTCTGGCAACAACGCTCTTCATTTTGCCACCGTGTACCGTGGTGAGGTTTCTTTAGCTGCTCCAAACAACATTTGTCTTTCGCGATTTAATAAATCGCGTTACCACTTGAGCAGCTCGCGTTCTTTTTCTAGTTCCGATCGTGCACCGACATGACTCGATTTGTCCTGGTGAGCAACAACGTTATTCGCATTAATCACTACCTCCACTTCCCGGGTAATAACATTTTCCGTACCCACTTCTGCGTCTCGTCTATCTCCACTTGCCGGCAGGCCCAAATCTCTAAGCCAACTTTTAAGCCGTTGTCCTGCGGCCTCGACATATTTCATCAATACACTCAAATGTCACTGCACTCTTTACCGTTTATTGATTGTTCGATATAAATTTTATTATTTGATACGATTCCACTTCTGAAGTTGAAAAACGTTGACTTGTCTAAATTGGTTGTCTTGATACGAAACAAAATTCCACACACATGAATTATTATGCTCCCGTCGCCCACCCACTCTTACTTGCGACTGCCTGATCGACTTGAACTCATGTCCTGCCTACTCGTCCATCTGCCGCGTTTGCTGTCGCGATGTTGCCGAATTTCCTTCACAACTGTTATTGTTTTTTTTTTTAAGGGGCTACGCGTAGTCAGAGACGAAAAAATGATAATTTTCAATAATTTTTTTTTGCCAGTAAATCATTTATCAAAAGATAAATGATCATGATAAATGATGAGAAATTTCCTGATTCTGCAGGTTGTCTGGTGTTGGCTTCTTGCAGAGTAGCAGAGGCGGTTAGAGATTCAATCCAATGATCACCAGGTGGTGTGTCTAACTCTCAAGATTTGTAGCAAATTAATTAGATGGCTACAGTTAATTAAAGAAAGGAGTAATCAAAAGACTTTCCTTCATTAATTGTCGAAAAGGTAAATTCTAAATTTTTCCTTTTTTTTCTAAAGTAGGTTCAAAAAAAATTTAATTTTCAAAAGATCGTCCTTCCTATTGAACGAAACTTCTCAATTTCAGGTCCGCTGGCTGGCTGGCTTTTCGAATCAAAACGCAAAGATGAAATTTTAGTTACGAACAATGTTTAAGAATGAAGAAAGTGTTTACATATGAAAAAAATTTTAAGTGAGATGAATGTTTTAGTGTGAAAAATTAAACTAGGTCGATTCCTAAAGGGAATCGCCCTGTATTGGGGACTGTTCGCCCACCCGAAATTTCTCGAAAAGAGAGGAGCAAAGGATCAAAAACAACTATGTTGTTGCTTGACTCAAGTTCAGCAAATGGTTCAAGTCTGGCCAAGCTGCAGGGACGTGTAGGCGGCACCACGCCAACCCCACGTAATCCACCACAGCTTGAACCAAACCCAAGCCAAAAGCCGAAGCTGGGTCAAGACAGCAAGGATTTCAAAGTTTGGGTCAGCTTCTCAACATAAAGTGGGGCAGGGGCCCTTCGGATGACCGGGACAGGAATGGCGGTAAACCACCAAAACCTGTTATCCGCGGCCATCCTCCAGGTTGCACCTAGACCCAAAAAGCTCTACGGACAACACAACGAGAAGCTGCCCAAGAGGTAAACTAAAAGGAATGAAGTTAATAGGATAGGAGGGGAAGGATGTTTGCGGCTATTAGGGAAAGAGCGAGCAATGCAGGTCTTAATAAAAAGGGTTTGTTCTCTCGAACGAAGTAATATCGGATCGCAAAGGAGGCGATTCTAAGACCTGCTAGTGAGAATGGAATTTTTGGGATTGAAGACGTAAAGTCTTAAGGGGAGTATGAGTCGAGGCTCATAACTATTTTCTCACCCTTGTGGGTTGCCCAAAAACAAGTTTCGGGCCCCACGTTGGGCGCCATTTGTAGCGTAAATGTAATTGAGGAGTGCTAGACTTAGCACAACTCAGAACCAGACCGAAGTCCGGAACCAAGATGGCCAAGATCCAGCAAAAAGTGAATGGCTGCTGCCATTCAAGAGGCAAAACAAAACAAAAAGAATTGCCCCGAGAGCAGCCCCTTTAACCAACCCCGACGGATGCTGGGGTGCCGCTTTGCTAGCTCGCTGCGGCTGGGGTAGGTTCATGAAAAATGAGGATGGTTTGCTCTCTAAGAAACGGGATGCTACGTGATATTCATCCGTCATGAATTCGTAGCCGCAAACTGGTATAGAAAATACCCAAGGACAAAAGGGGGCATAGTTCCGTAAAGGAAACCACCCATGGCTCTGCAACATGGGCTGACTAAGCAGACCCAGTGCTCGTGACAACGCACGGAGCCAGAAAATTGAAAATCTAAAACGGGAAAAATGTGGGGAAAAGGCTACCTCTCTTTTCATAGGAACCCGGGTGAGGCAGACAGCCCCGGGCCCCCGATGGTAGTGGAGCCCTGACCCCGATGGTCTGGGGTCCTCCACCCTCTGATACTGGCCATCAAATTCAAGAAAAGAATGCAAAATATCTAAATCAATAAAACGCCAGAAACTACATTTAAGGTATGGCCAGTATCCCTCCCATTAAAGAAACGGAATGCTGTAAATGCTGAAAAATTCGCGAAAAACAATTAACTAATCATCGGCCAGCCAGGCCTGAAGCGGACCCTGAAAAGAAGAAATAACTTCCCAGGCTTTCACCCAATAAGAAGTCAAATACACCTTCCGACAGTAATTTTAATATAAAAATAAGTCATTAGCCGTTATAATTCATAAATATTAATCCTATAATTTCACACCGTTCCAACTTGAACACAATCCAAAATACTCAACTTACCAGCTGTTAACAGGAATTCATTATTATCGCTACCATAAGCAAACAAGTATAAACATCCTTCTTACTTCGAAATTCTACGGTTATTCTAATACCATATGATTAAAATGAAATTGCTAATCCTATTGATATGTGCGCACATATGCTGATCCACGAAAGGTACACATTTTCCTTTCTGTTTCATATACAAATAGCATATAAGTTTTGCTTTTAAATTTCCACTGAAATGTATTATAATTTAATAGAACAATAATGCAATAATAATACTCAAATTATATGAGGATGACGTTAAATAGGATTATTTTCTTGTTTCGCTGTCAATGCAAACTTTTAACAATGTTGTACGCATAAGGAAAGCTAATAGAATTTTTAGATCATAATATTCTTGATATAGGAATTTCGGTAAGCAATTTGAAATCAAACTTTAGTGGAATTCCGTATAGTTAATAGTCTGTCAGTGTTTTATATGATCTAATAATTCGCTTCATATTTGCCGAGAGCCATTAGCAAGTATCTTGTTATACATTAGAAATCAAAACGAGAAACATACGTGAAAGGTGAATAACGTTCATAGCGCTGTCCTGGCCCGGTTGAATAGAAGGCCCATCCAGTCGTTTCAATTATCGGATGGTGGACGCTCTCACTGCTTCTTCTCCAACACTTAAGGTTGCGTACTTCGTGGTCTAATGATTTCAAAGTACTATTACTACATCTCAGTTGATGTCAATATAACCAGAAGGGTAAGCAACTCATGAGTATTATGGCTGCCTCCTCCACGCATTTTTTGTTTGAAGTCCAGTGATAGCTTTCTTAATGAAGATTGTTGAGCTCTAGCTAACAAAAAAACAATACTTTTATCTAAAAACTTTTTAATAACAAAATAAATATTAACATAGATGTAGAAACTTATTAACATAGATGTAGAAAATTAATTTAAATTGATAAAAGCTATAAACATTTTTTTTAGTTCAAACATAAATATTAATTGGACACATGGTACAGTGTCTTTTTACTATAAAAAACATTAAATAACCTAATTAATAAACAAAAAAAAAATTCATTTTATATCACTTAAATAAATTTAAAAATATAACCTACAACAAATATAGCCTATTCCTCGGAAGAAGAATCTTCTTCTATTTGCTGTCCCAATCCTTCGCCTCCCATCATAATTAAAAAAATTATTCATATTTTTTAACATCTTGTTGTTTTATTGCAACAAAACTTTTTTATAATGCAGATTTTTCTTGGTATTTTTTGCTGATGATCTGTTGCGACGACTGTCACATTCCTCCGTGTTTCGAGATTGTTGCTGTGCAATTGGCACAGCCGTCGCAACCTCTGGAGCACGTACTTGTTCCACTGTTCCTGACGAGGATATCAATATTGGTGGACTAATTACGTGCGTATTTTTCAGAGCGTCGTCCATGACATCAAAATATGGCCATGTAGCGGCCGTAATTGTCCCATCCTCTGTAGATTGTCCACTTGGTGGATCCTTGAGAGTCTGAAAAAAATATTATAAAATTATTAAAATTCAAAATAAACACATTAGAAACTACTTTGTATTTTTGAACCAGGTTCGTCCACTTTTTTGAAATAGTTCTTATCTCGTGATTTACTTTCAATTTTCGCTGTATTTGTCTGGAAGAATAATTGTTATTTGCTTTAAGTAATATTTATTCATTTAATTGGACTATGCACTCCACACTGCCGTTAGGCAGTTTTAGCGATACTGCTAATAAATGTATGATTTTGCAGTTTTGTGTTTTGCTCTTTTTTTTGTTTCCTTGTTTATCATAATTTTCTTGTCTTTTAGTGTCATTTCTATATGTTTTGAGTAATCTTCTTTGATTGTTCGACAGCACAAAAATTAAAACATGAGGAACAATACTCAACACTTATAGAAAGTAGACGAAAAGACGGCACGATGATGATGAACAACAAACAAACAAGAACACCCTGAAAAACAAACACAGAACTACAAAAACACAACAAAAACCATGATCGCTAAAATCGTGTAACGGCTAGTAGGGAACCAAATCGAGCAAACATCCCCAAAAAGGAACACTGAACCGGAACAATGCCTTCTAGAAGTACGGGCCGTCATGCAGAATGGTGCCGTCACAGTAAGAGAGCAAAGTGTCGCGAAAAAATCACGTAGTCTTATGGGACTACTTCGAGCCGTATATCTATCGGCAACGGCTATAGGGAACACGTATTTTACTTAAGCCTATTTGTACTTACTCCCACGCAGGCAGGTTGCTTGCTCTTTTCGCTGTAAATAGATGTTTCAGCTCCGTTCCTCTCATTCGTATGAGGATTTCAATATCCTCGGGGATCCCTGAAATATTAAAAAAACAAATTGAACCCATTTACTTTCAAATATAACAAAATACTTACATCTGCGCTCTGCCATTTTTTTGCTACGCCGGTGTAGTATCAACTGGTGTCTACGCTTCAGGTCTGTTCCCGTACTACGATTAATTGCGATTAATTGCAATTAAGCCGTTCCCGTACCCCGTTTTACTGAAAACTGAAAATTTCCCCTCTTTCAGTGAGTACGATGCAATAGGTCTGTTTCCGTACTTTCAGCAAAGTGCAGCAGTAACAGAATTTTACAGCTTGATTATTTTTGTGGTGGGGGAACATTTGGAAAAGTACAGAAACGCGCTGCTGCAACTTGCTGCAAGTAAGAAGAAGACACTAAAAGTGACAGCTGCGTTGATTTGAATTTCGAAAAACGTTCTTGCGGACCTTAAATTAGCCTTATCTTTGTAGTATGTATTTTGTAGTATGCAAAATAAAAAAAACAATTGTGAGAAACATTGGTGTCATGATCACAGCCCACACACCAGATGAAGCCATCATATGCATTGGAAACACCTTGTGAAAATATCCTTTTCCATCTACAAGATTATCATATTTTGCTCGTGCGCAATTATGAGTTCCATTAATAGATATAACAGGCTCTATTAATGGAGCCCATATCAATATTGATCCGCCTGCGAAACAAAATTTATAATTCATCTATATTATTATGCCTGCAAAATAAAAGAACAGCATATTCCCGCCAACAATACATTTCATTTTCAGTTGCAATGACTAACAAGTTCAAAGTACAAATCAGTTTTGTCCTTATTAAAACCTAGCCTCCACCGAAGTCGATCATATACAAATAAGTGCACACCATGCACTAAATATCCACCATTGGATATTTTGTAATAGCAATAAAAACGTTGTGCGAGAAATATATTCCGTGTTCATTGGAATATTGCACAGAAAAGATTTTTCTTCGCGCGCTCATTTGAATATATATATATTTCAAAGCCTCGCGCCAAGCCCATCGTAGTCGATTTGACAAGCTGCAGCAAAATGCCTCAGCTCAGTTCGGCTGTAATTTTCTTCAACTTGCTGAAAGAGGGGAAGCGATGACGTCAACAAGATTTTATTTGCAGCAAAAGTACGGAAACGACTTGCTGCGAATCTATTATAATATATTATAATAGATTCAAGTACGGAAACAGACCTAATTTGAGTAGGGTCTAAGCTACTGAAAAGTGTCAAACGATGTGGCGCGAGTAAATATTTTCAAATTTGCGCGGGAAGCAACGTATTTTTTGCGTAATGTTGCTACGAAGGTCGAATATTTTTGTTGCGATAATTTATCATAGCTTAGGATGACTTTATAGTCACTATTGTTCTTCCAAAAACCGAAAACTGACACTTTTGGTTGTCAATTTTCAGGAAATGCAATGAGAGCGTTCCCGTACTTTCATGAATTTCCGCTACCACATTATTCAGGAAAATTTCAGTGACTGAAAGTACGGGAACAGACCTTGTCTCAACACAAGGTCTGTTCTGAATTTTACTGAATTTTCCTGAATCAGGTTGTGGGGAATTTCATGAAAAGTACGGGAACGCTCTCATTGTATTTCCTGAAAATTCACAACCGAAAGTGTCAGTTTTCGGTTTTTGGGAGAACAATAGTCATTATAAAGTCATCCTAAGCGGTGATAAATTATCGCCACAAAATTATTCGACCTTCATAGCAACTTTACGCAAAAAAATATGTTGCTTCCCGCGCACATTTGAAAATATTTACTCGCGCCACACCGTTTGACACTTTTCAGTAGCTCTGTTCCTACTGAAATTTCATCGTACTTACTGAAAGAGGGGAAATTTGCAGTTTTCAGTAAAACGGAGTACGGGAACGGCTTCATTGCAATTAATCGCGATTAATCGCAATTAATCGTAGTACGGGAAAAGACCTACCGGCGAGATCAGACTATCCTCAACTGTTATACAGGGGCGAAATGTCAAGCCGTAGATAAACTATTCGGACAGGCTAAGCTTGATGTGACGTCACATTCTGTTATAACAAGCTGAAGACCAAGGTGAAGACGACAATTCGGAAAGGCCCTATAATATGATGCCATTCCTAGAAAAGATTCAATTTTGTCTGGGCTATATTTTATTCCTTCGGTAGAAAAAACGTGCCCTAAGTAGTCCGTTTGTTTAGCGAAAAATTGACATACAGCTCGGATATTAGGCAATATTTTTCCCAAAAGGAAAGAAGACTCCATCAGATATAGTTTTTATAGTAAGCTCTGTAGAATTTGGTCCTACTTTTTCTTGATGGCACAACACTTCAGACAAGTTAGACACGCCATAAAAGGAGCGCCGCTACATTTTTTGTTTGAAGTCCAGTGATGGCTTTCTTAATGAAGATTGTTGAGCTTTTGCTAACAAAATTTAGTGGTGGCTACCAATTGTTCTCGATCGAGGGTATTGTAGAACTTATCACGATAACCAAAACGTCATACATTCTGGCAAAAAAGGACCGGGAATTGTTAAATAACACACATTTGTCATTTAATTATCGAAATTTATTTTATCACCTTAAAAGTAGGTCCCATTAGATATCAAAACAATCATCAAAACATAGTTGATAGGCGCTTTCCGGTGTAATCTTCAGTTCCTTCCACGAATTTTTTTTTATGGCTGCAATCGATTCAAAACGAAGAACCACGTAACGACAATTTAAGTTTGGGAAATAGAAAAAAATCACACGGAGCCATATCAGGAGATTGGTTGATGAAATTTGTTAAGCTTTTGTTTTTAAACTCAGTCACAATAGTGACTCGATGAGAAGGTACATTATCGTCATGCAAAATCACAAATTGTCCTTCCATAGCATCGACCGTTTTTGGCAGATTTTCTCACACAAATGCCTCATGACGCCTAATATTCTATATTTATCATCTGTCCATTTTGAACGAATTCATGATGGACTAGACCGTGAATATAGAGGAAAGCAATCAGCATCATCTTAACTTTCGAGCGGCTTTGGCGTGTTTTTTTTTGGTGTTGGCTCGTCTTATGTTCTTAATGCCGATGTCTGCTGCATTGTTTTCAGATTAAACTCGTACACCCACGTCTCGTCACCAGTAACGATGCATTCCATGAAATTTGGATCAGAGTTGGCACGTTCAAGCATATCTAAAGCGACCTGTTTACGGTACTGTTTTTGCAGAAAATTAAGCTCTTTTAGAACTAGCCGGTCTAAATGCGTCTCATGCTCAGAAGAGAGAGATATAAGGAAATGAAAATAGCAGTGAGAAGTGAAGCAATTAGCTCGACCCCGATGTTAGTCTTGGTGAAGGAAAAAAAAGAATGATTTTGATCTGGCGCGTCGTATATTTTTGATTTTAATTTTCGGGGGCATGGTGGCAAATATGAATATTTTGATAAGCAGTTTTTTTTATTGGATTTAATTTTTGAACAATGCAATGGATTAGAGAATACTCAGTGATTTAGCACAGACTGAAAAGTATTAATAAACAATAAGTAGATGTCGATCTTCGACTTCGAATTCAAGCTTTGGTAGCTTTCAGCTGGCATGTACAGTCAGAGTCAAAAGTTAGTATACAGCTTCAGTTAAGTTCTTTAGAGCCAAATATTTTCATTGAAAGAAGTAAAACAAAATTTATTTAGTACATAAAATGAAAAGTACAGTTCTCCTCTTTATTTGGTATAATGATGATCAAAACAAAATTTGAATTCGTGAAATATTGATGAAAAATGTATGAAGTATCTGAAAAATTCAGTCAAAAGTTAGTATACAATCAATATAGAGTCAGCCTTTTATAATACCTTGGTCCAAAATTTATTTGATTTAATATTTTGTTGGTCCTCCTTTGGAATGAATTACTGCTTTCAATCTATTATTCATGGAATTTACTAGGTTTTGGGTAACATCGGCTGAAATATTTGCCCATTCCTCGGTCAAGGCCGTTCGCAGATCATTTTTTGATTTTATGACTCGATTCCTTATTTTTCGGTCCAAAACTTCCCATAGATGCTCTATAGGGTTCAAGTCAGGCGACTGCGGAGGTGAATGTAATTGCTTAATAACCCTGTACAATAGCCAATCTTTGCTGTATGTTTTGGATCATTGTCTTGTTGAAAGATCCATGGTGTTACAAGACCCAATTTTTCAGCACTAGTGCATAAATTGTCTTTTAATATCTGCAAATAATCTCGGCTATTCATTGTAGATTCAATAAAAATTAGATTTCCAGTGCCCGCAGCCGACATGCAGCCCCAAACCATCAATGAACCGCCACCATGTTTTACGGTCGAAATGAGATTTTGAGGAAGTAGTTGGCTATTCTTGGCTCTCCAGATCTTTCCACCCCTCTTTGATCCAAATATTTCAAATTTGCTTTCATCACTAAACAGAACGCTATTCCAAAAGGTCTGCGGGCTATTTAAGTGACGTTGTGCGAAATTAACGCGCTTAGTGCGATTTATAGCAGAAATGCATGGTTTCTTTCTAGGCACTCTGCCGTGCAACCCATTATTATTCAGCGCTCTACGTACAGTTGAAGCGCTGACTGGCTTACAGCGTTCTTCAGAAAGATTTCGGGCTATTTGGACTGCGGTAGATTTCGGGTTTTTTCGCACTTCTCTTACAACTTTTCGTATTTCGGTTGCTGTCATAGTACGTGGCCGACCTGAACGTTTCAAAGTTTTCACATTTCCTCGAATTTTGCTCCGTTCTATAATTTTCTGAACAGTTCCACGGTTTATGTTAACAATGCCGGCTATTTCACTTAAGGTTTTCCCATTTTTTCGATGGGTCACTATCAACTCGCGAATTTCTACTGCTATTTCTTTACCACGTGCCATTTCATGTTAAGCATATACACAATTAACACCAGAACCTAATCCATTCACGCCAAAATTCAACTGCGAACTTAGTTTTGCTTGTAAAACACACTTACAGTGCTCCAACATAGCGAAATTTATAACGACACTTGTAAAAAATTGAAATTCAGGGCATTGTATACTAACTTTTGACTGCATTTTGAGGAGTTATTTTTATTGTGTAGCAAAAAACTAAGTGAATATGACTAATTTTTTCGACCACATCTTATGTTAGAAAACATAAGGCTATAAAGTTTAATTTTAGAGAAAATAATCTGTGTGTCTTACGTATTATGGAAAATATATAGCTTCAAAGATTCAAGTATGATCTGTATACAAACTTTTGACTCTGACTGTATGTTTGCGGTTGAATGATGCAAGATGATACGTCTGCTCGCGTACTACGATTAATTGCGATTAATCGCAATGAATTTGTTTTTGTACGCCGTTTTACTGAAAACTGAAAATTTTCTTTCTTACATTGAATACTATGAGATTCCAGTAGGGCCTGAGCAGTATAGTAAATACTTTCAAATGTGCGCGGCAAGCAACATATTTTGTTGTGAAGGTCGAATATTTTTGTGGCGATAATTTATCACAACTTAGAATGGCTTTATAATCAGTATTGTTCTCCTTAAAACCGGCACTTTTGGTTGTAAATTTTCAGGAATTGCAATGAGAAAGTTTTCGTACTTTTCATGAATTCCGCCCACCACATGATTCAGGAAAATTCAGTAACTGAAAGTACGCAAACATACCTAATATTATGTATTATATGTATAATGTATAGAGTGTGCAATAATGTATTCCTAGTATTAATTTGCCATGAAGTTTCCGTTCAAAACTATCTCCCTCTGATATCAAAGCCGGCATACACAATCTCATAAAGCTGACCAGCAAAAGTTTCCTCTAACCTT
This sequence comes from Nemotelus pantherinus, assembly GCA_963978885.1. Taxonomy (NCBI): domain Eukaryota; kingdom Metazoa; phylum Arthropoda; class Insecta; order Diptera; family Stratiomyidae; genus Nemotelus; species Nemotelus pantherinus. Next base: position 41,028,687 of record OZ022264.1, read on the forward strand.
AAACTGCAGTGCTTATAAATGTAATGTTTTCCATTAAGATAAAGAATAAACGCTGTAGTACATACTTTGAATTGGCTATATATTTTTTCATTTGTATTTTTTTTTTCATTTACGTTATAAATTCATTTAATTAATAAACATTTAACAACTTAACTATATAAAACAATTACTGAAGACTTATTAGCGATTGAAGTTAACATTAGAAAAAATTAATTGCTTTTTTACAAACTATTAAAATTAATTACTTATTACATACCTTTAAACTGAATTAACTTAGTAAACTTACTTCTAATAGATTGTTTTTCTGATTTTTGCTTACATATAAAATAGAACCTAGTATTTATATAAATCTTAATTACAGACTGGGTCAAATTATAATAATGGCTGACGTCCTTAAAATGTTCAGCGATATCTTCAAACAAATTTTTATCAATAAGATTTATATTGACCCTATTCTGAATTTTTTTAAATATTTCTTTGCTCAGAAATTTTTTTTTCAGAATTATATGATTGTGTAAAATATCTGATTTCTCTTTCGGAGACTTTACAAATGTAAATGACACTTTCGGGAGGAGGAGTAAGGAAAGCTTTGGTTTTATAGGCCATAAGCGAATGTACGTTGAAGTTGCCATTCAATCCGCAAAGACACTCTTGACATTTTAATTTAGCTCCAAGCTTGTTAACTATATAACCAGCGATATATTCTACCACTCGAGTTGTATAGATAGAAAGCTCAGGTAACGTTAAGATCTGACTGATTTCCAAAAGAATAATATCTTAAATCTGTTCTTGCTGGCTTTCTTCACACTGCCCATCTTCTATCATACATTTTTTATTAACAGTGGAATTTATTTCGATAGGCTGCATGAAATTGTTTGGATTTAATATTGATATGTGCTGCCGTGGTATGCAATTTCCAATTCCCGCCTCTCTTCTTTGACACCTAATTAAAAGTTTTCTATAGGCTGCACGAAACTGTCGCACAGTGGGATTATTATTATATCCAAGGCCCATCCTAATGAATGAGAAAAATAACTCAAGGTGATCTTGATTGAGTTTGTAGAATGGGATATATTTCAAAGCATCGGTTTCCAGAAATATTTTGTATAAAACGTCTATATTTTTCAAAGCTGCAATTATGCCTATGAAGCCATTTTTACGTTTTTGCGTAACCAAACAATTGCCATCCACTGTTTTCAGATTTAATATGTAAACTATCGCTTCATTTGCAAAACTGCTAACAGACTCCAAATTTTTCTTGCATAATGCTTTGTTGTAACCAAACTCATTTAACCGGCGAGAATTCAGAACATCAAACACATCATTGAAAAGACGGATTAAGTTTGAAGTTGCTTTGCTATTTGCGAAATCTTCAAGTCTTAACTCTTCCCTGCAAAAATCAATGGCATCGGCAACAGATTTGCTAAGAGTTTGTACAGCTAACCCAACCCTCATTTTTTGATCATGGAAATATATATGAGCTTTACGTAACTTGTTGCCTAAATGTAAATGCTCCTTTTCTTGAAGTTCCTGAAGTTTTTGTAAATATTCCCACCGAATTTCGTCGCCATGCATGTCTTTCAACACTTTCAATTCACCAAAGGCATTTCTAATAAGCTTCAGCATATGAACTGAATCAGGAATTACACAATATTTCACTTCAGGGTCCGGCAAATTAAACAACGGTGCTTGGGACGTGTCATTCAAGTCAGCTTAACAACTTAACTGTGGAAAAGTTAACGGGAGCCCCATCAAAAGTCAAACCAATAACTTCTGCGCCAGTGTCTATCAAATTCTTCATGCAGTGCAGTATCATATTCTGCTTTTGAGAAAAAGTCACCGAGTGAATAGGAAAATAGCCCAAAGGAATTTTCCACCCTCTGTTAAGACAAACTGCCATGAATACCAGAATTTGAGTTGCATCTACATTACTGGTTTCTTCGCTCCCAATATCTACGTAGCCCCAGGTTCGGTTTTTATCCCACTCCACATTCTGTCGGATATAAATTTCATCAAAAACTAAATTAAGGTATATTTTCTGCCCTTGAGATTTCGCACTCGATACTGCTAGGCTTATGACTTTAAATGATTCTGTTGTGAATCCTGGGTAGCAATCTACCGAAGCATATGTTCTCGGATGTGGCAAAGCACAACTAAAGGTCTGACGCATAAACTCATATGTCTTTGGTGAATAAAAATTTACATTGAGGGCGAATGAACGAAGTACTGGAGAATATGTTTTGGAAACCCTCTTTCCCTTCGCCTTGAGAATAACACGTTCTTATTTCTTTTTGAGTCTCAGTCAAATCTTTCAAAATATCAAAATTATCTTGAGACAAATAATTTTTATTCAATGCCTGTCTCAGCATTTCACTTAGCCTAGCTACCTTTTTAGATTTACTTCTCAGTCTTTGGTGCAGCGTTTTAATTTTTACATCTCTCCTCTTAATACACTGTCGTAGAGTCCGATTTTTTCCTCGCAATAAATACCGTTTTGGCGAGATAGATGATGACTCTCCAGCTTCGGTTGACATCATTGCTTCACGCAAAGGTATTGTTGATATCTAAAATTAAAAAAAAATTCAGTAATAATCAGCTACATACATAATTGCCGTGTTTCATTTTTACTAATCAGTACTTGCAAGTACTTGGGAGTAGATGACAAATGGAACGCCAACTTTGTTCACATGAGCAGATTCTTACCTCTCAAATTGAATGCAGTTTTCAAATGTGAAACAGATGAAAATAAAGGGAGAAAATAACGAGTATAAACTACCACAATCAATAGAAAATATAAAAGTAACTAGCAGAAAATTACTTTTTTAAACTTTCTAGACATTACGAGGGTTTTTTCTAATTTATGAACTACCAAAACATTCAACATAGCCTTGAAAAACCAAAGCCACCCATTGGCAACTAAACAATCACCTCACGGCGAAAAAAGCGTAACTACTCATGAGCTACTCCAGAACAAGAGTGCGAGTAGTTCGGAGAAGCCAGAACTACTTGTAAGTACTAAATAGTAATAATGGAACACGGGCAATATTATGAGAAATTTTGCATATTAAAATAATAAAACGTAGATATTTTCTAGCCTGACAATAAAATATGTACATTTCAGAAGGAGGTTTATCGAAAAAATTATATTTTAATAAAAACCGATATTTTTTCTTTTCAAGCTAGATATATTTTATTTTCAGACCAATATCGATATTTTGAGGGTAATCTGCTCTCTTCTTCAGTGTCTGTCGCTCTGAATAGACACTGAAGAAGAGGGCAGATTACCCTCGAAATATCGATATTTGTCCGAAAATAAAATATATCTAGCTTCAAAGGAAAAAAAAATCGAGTTTTCATTCGGATATTTGTTTTACAAGCTGCAAAAAATTGGTTCAAATTAAAAACATTTAGGTTTCCTAACCTCAGCACTATATATAGTCAAGCACAAGTATACTGCCGACCTTAGCATAAACGCCTTATCTACATTTTAGTAACTTTCGAGATATTTAATTATTTGTATTTTTCTAAATGCTGCAGACATATTCAAGCGGAATTAAATGTTAAACATGGATAGAAATACGCATATTTGAGGTACATCTGAAGTAAAAGCTTTCATATTGAAATTATTTGCGGAAGATAGGTTTTAAGCAAATATAGCTTTTTTGCATAGCATTATTTAGGATAAACGCCTGACTGATAGGATTAATTAGCATAAATGCCGTATCTACGGTGTTTACACCGAGTAATGGCTATGTTTTTGTAGATAGGGGCATTTTTATTATTGATTTTAACATTCACCATAATTTTAACATTTACAATATTTTGGAGAATAATGTAATAAAGTATGCAATTTTTCAATCCGGTGTTAATTAAAAGATTTAAAAAAAAACTCTAGCGCACCTGAACCGCTAGAAAACTAATTTTCGAAGAAATTGTCTTTGAGTGACCAAAAAATTTGGAAAGACGTAATACACTTTTTTGCAGAATCATATCAACCATTCCTTATCTCATGCAACAAAATTCAACTATAACACAAATGATGAAAATGTTCAGTGCTGGCAACACTTTCCCAACGAAGCACCAATAAGTTGACCATAACAAGCTCATACTTAAATCAACTTATTCTTTGAATTTCGTTCTCATCGGAGGATTTCATCGAAAGTTTCAGCGGTTAAACGTTGTTTGAGGCTGCCATCCGAAAAATGTTCAAAACTCGGAAAATTTAAAAATTGGTTTCTTATTTTTATCGCAAATGCTTTGCATATGAGTATGTAATTTCAAGCATCTGTTGGTGCAATATTTATGAAAATGGCTAATACTGGTTACCCTGTGTCAGCAGCAGAGCGAAATATATACCAAATCTGCTTCACGTTAAGTTAAACCCAACCAGTAAATTTCGTTTCGATTGAATCACTGCGCTGGAAGCTTTACGGGTGAAAAGAATTTTAGGGTTGCCACCATCAAAACTTTTCAAATTTTTAAAACGTTAATATTTGTTGTTAATTTTCATTGCAGGATTATTCCCATTTGCAAATCTAATGACATAATCGCTCAGTCAAGAAATTCCACAAAATTACAAAAATGGTCATAGCTGGCAGCCCTTTCATGATTTTTGTACGACATTCCTACGACATTTACTTCACATTAAGGTCCATTTACTGCATGAACTTCGTTTTGATTTCTGCACTGGACCGGAAGCTATAGGGAAAAAAGCTTTATTTTGCTGAGCAAATTTGCAAGATTTATGAGACAAAAATCACCATAGCTGGCAGCTCTATTCTAATTTTTCAACCAAATTTTTACCAAATGTTACATAGAGTAAGATTCAAGTACTGTGTGAGTTTTGTTAAAATCTGATGGCTGAGTCGGAAGTTATAGGCCAAAAAGCTGTTTTTTTTCTCAGTGATTTTTCAAGATGGTACCACTGGCACAGGGTTGCCCGCATTTCAAAATCACTTCTATCAGACCTGGTCCTAGCTAATATCAACATGTCCTGCGAATTTCATTATGATCGGATAATCCGGTCGTCAGTTCTCGTGAACAGAACTTTCGAGTGCTGAAAATAGAGGTAATTTGGTGATGGGTTGCCGTTCTTGTGCAAATCGGAATTTTCAAAATTTCAATTTGACATGATGGACAAAGGTCAAAATTTATCAATGTTTTGAAACTTTTGCCAAAAATCAAAAATTTTTGAGGAGGGTCAGTGATTTGAAGGATTTTTTTTCAGGAGCCTGCCGTAGCTACAGTGTTACCCGTGCAACCTTGAAAAGCCATATGTGCTAAGTTCTAGTCAACATCAACACGCTCTGCAATTTTCACGATGATCCGATGTTTTGATCACAAGTAATGACAAATCAAAATTTGAAAAAAAATCCTTGCCTACTTTTAGGCACTTAGCACCCACACACGGCTCAAAAATTTCAATTCTTTATCATAGACAAGCTAAGAACATAATTAATTTTCATTCCCAATACTTTTTTCCAACGAAAATTTACACTGCTTGGAAATATAGGAGTACCTCAAAATTCACTAAAACGCTCGACGCCGCCAAAAGGTTTAGGATATCTGAATTTGAGAAAGTCGTGGACCTACCTACTATATACATCTACGTTCTCCGAAAGTTTCAGCTCAATCGAATCGGCCACTCCAGAGATTATCTCGGAAAATCATTTTGCTGATATATATATATATATATATATATATATATATATATATATATATATATATATATATATATATATATATATATATATATATATATATATATATATATATATATATATATATATATATATATATATATATATATATATATATATATATATATATATATATATATATATATATATATATATATATATATATATATATATATATATATATATATATATATATATATATATATATATATATATATATATATATATATATATATATATATATATATATATATATATATATATATATATATATATATATATATATATATATATATAAAGAAATATGAATTTTCGGCGAAACGAGTTTAATACTATTGTTCTTCGAACATTAGTAAAAACAGTTAGGGCGTTTATGCTAACAACGGCAGTATAGTCTATGATATAGCTTACCGGTCGAGGATAAATATCAGCACTCGTTGATTGAATCGGGATTAAAAGCGATGAAGAGCTTCGAGGAGATGAGGTCGGCATTCTAAATATTTTCCGCGGAGACTAAAATTATATAAAAAGCAATATACACAAGTTTCAGTATAGACACAAAATTAATACTTCAGACACAATTTCGGACTCAGAGCTGCTTTCTTCGTCTGTTTTTTCCTTTGATGGGCCTGGAGTAGGGCCACAGATCATCTGTCAGTATGAAAATATGTTCCTCTTCGATCTCCTCTACAGCTGGATTTTCTGGTGTGATTGCGATATGTGGGATAGCATTTCCAATCACATATTTACGGCAGCCAACTGTTGCCAGCTCGCTATCCAGAAAATGCAGAGAGCAGATTTTGGTGTCCTTTTTCACTTGCTTTCTTGGTAGGCCAACCGCTTGAAGCCATTTTTCCCTCTGTTGTTTATTTTTTGGGATCCTACAAACATTATATTTAAGAAGGGTTAGAAAATAAGTACTCAATACTGATAGTTGTATATATATTCAATCTCAATTATTGACTATTTGATCTGAATTTTAGTAACTTAAAACTTAACTAGCTTTCGAAAACTTGAGTTTTATAGTTTTAGTTTCAAGGACCTCCTTTTTTCCTAGAATCTATACATATCTGAGTTTTTTCAATGCATTTATGTTGAGTGTATTCTGCTCTATTTTTGAATTTTTGTTAGTGCGAACTTTTATATAATATTAGCAATCTGTTTGTATTCCATATTGAAACTTTAAGTTAAAAGTAAAGTTGAAAGTAAAGTACTTGAGGATAATAATCTATGCAATTGATTTTTTCAATTACTCTTTGTAAAACTAAGGTTCCAGAGTCATTTATTTGAGTTCCAAAGTAAGAAGAGTCATATTTTACGAATAAACTTAAACAAACTTGATTTTTCTTGTATGTTTTTTTTTAAATCCGAGTTTGTTTTAGAAAGGAAAGTATTCATAAAATTTGATTTATCTTACGTCAAAATTCAAATAGATGACTGTGCAACATTAGTTTAGAAAAATCAATTGAAAAACTTAATTGCATAGCTTATTATCCACATATACTTTACTTTCAATCTAAAAGTTTCGATACGTAATATAAATAGATCGTTAAGACTAAATTAGGTTTATACTAATAAAAACTATAAAAGAAAACAAATTTCACTCTAAATATTGATATCTATCAAGTAAATCAAATACATCTATCTACTTTATTCGAGATTTTGATGAGGTCCGAATTCCTGATATACTATTTTCACACTAACATACGCCAAAAACATGTTAAATAGCCCTAACGCATGAGTAAATATGATGAATGCTACTATTTAAAGTCTAAAAATTGTATTTTCCCCGAAATGTTACTCAGTTCAATCAATTCACATATTACGTTTTGGGCATATGCATATATAATCTTCCATCCGTAATCTCCCATCTTTCCAACCTGGGTTACGACTATGGGCCATCATATGGCAATTTGGCAGTCACAAACCAGTCAAGGTACAGTTTGCAAATACAATGATTTTGCAATAATTTTGAATCAAAAGCTACGCGAAACTTCGAAAATGTATAAAAAATGTTAAATGCACTCGTACTACTTCCCCAAAGAACGAAATTCTTCCTGATTTCGGCTCATATCTGCTTTTGCAGCCACTTACATTGCACTTCGGTTTTACCATTGTAAACTAATGTTTCACTCAATCAATCACTTACACTTCACTTGATTTTTGTTTATGTGGTCACTCACTGCACTAATTTGCGAATCTCAATTCACTTACGGTAGATATTTTCAACTTTTCGCAATCATCCGAGATATGCCGCCATTTGCTAATGATTTTGACAGTTACTAACCACATGGTGTTTTGTTTTTATTTTCTATTGCAAAGTATTGCCGCATATGCAATACGGATTGACTTTAGAAAGAGATTGAAACAGTAGCGACTATATGGGTTGTTTAAAGGTGTAAATTCGACTTATTCAATCTCAATCCCGTTTGCATACAGATTGTATACAAATATTATTACGAGAGCTCAAAACACATGACGGCGGGGAAGCCAAAGGGAAAATCCGAGGTAGTTATGCTCTCGAATTGTTCTATTTATAGACTTATTTCGTTGTAGTGAAATTACTTCACTAAATTTCGTATATGTACACGGTCATTTCATTTCCTTAGATCTGTCTGTTCTGAGGTCTCATGCCCAAAATGTTAACCAGAATCGAACGAACGGTCTCATAAGAGATGTTGAGGTCATATGCAATCTCTCTTAAGCTGGTATGGTGATTATCAAGCACAATTTCTATCATTTTGTCGATGTTATTTTTTATGCTCTACAAACATATCGTGGTAACTAGGAAATAATTTCTTATTAGCTGGGCACAACCGTCCAAACACGACTCCCTAAGGAAGTGTTGGTATAAATTGTGCATTAATAAACACCAATATTCAATTGAAATATATTTTACGACTATAACACTTTATTTATTTAAAATACATAACAAAGCTCATTAAAACAATTGCAAACATGAAGAAAAAAAAAATCCGGTGTTTTTCGTTAAAATTCTCAATTTTACCACCTCGGCCGACGGTTCGCTCAACCGGCGGAACAAGTCTTTCATAAACGCTACATACACTCCTATGGACTCTGCGTTCTCCGCCTGATCTCGTCCAATAACCTGTCGTCATAATCCGCAGGGAGAAATTTCGCCCTCAATTTCTTGACCAACCCCTCCCAACTCTGGCAAATTGGGCGATGAGCTCGGAACTATATCAAGGCCTTCCCCTCAAAGAGGTCCACGGTCGATCGGAACAGCTGGGCTTTTGCAGCAGCCCCTTCGCCTCCCTGAGCTTCCTCAACCCTTTCCAGGAACGCACTCACCAAGCCCGGAGGCTCTCCGTGGAAGTTTACTCCCCACTTGTGAAGGTCTAAAGGCTTTGAGGGTTGAAACATAGGAGTATTAGGGGCTGACGAAATTGGGTTATTAAGAGTCCACACTTCGTCAGCCTCCTCGCTCGTCTCGCCACCTGCCTTGAACAGGAGATCCCCCATTGCAATCATCAATTGTCTCTTGGCCTGCCTTAAGAAATCTTTCTCTTCAGCCGTTTCCCCCTTCATGTTACCCAAGCGGCGTAGAGCGAAGCATATTTTTCCCTTGAATTTCAGAAAGTCTGGCGAATTAAAATCCCCAACAAATGGGTCTACCAACATTGTTATTTCTGCCAGTTTTGCGCTTATCGCCTCCCGGTCTTCTGAGAACGTGAACGGGTATGCGTCCAATGTTACTAGTTCTCCCAACACGGCTTCACTTCTCAACGCCCCTCTCAACAGCTTCCGCATTGTCTCCACCGTATCCGCCGCAAATCCTCGGACAGCCAGCTCGTACGCCAGTTCGATAGCCCCACGTTGGGCGCCAATTTGTTACACTATCCGAGCGCATTACTGGAAATAATGGGGGGGGGGGCTGGTTAGCTTCGGGGGTAACGCTTTCCCGTCTCCGGAAGCGAGAAGGAAAATCACGGTACGCTAGGACCTTCACAGGTATTTGCATTTGTGTTTTGGTCCGGAGTCAGCATGCGAGGCACCCAGCAGCAGAATCTTGCCGTATGCGCTCAGTATTAATCCTTGTGGCATCTGCTAGCTCGCACATCTTCACTTTCCGGTCGGCTAAGCCCATTTCATGTATTTTTTTGACATTGTCCTGTGTAACCGCATGGGAGGGCCTGCCGCTGCGGACTTTATCGGCAATGGAGTTTCGGCCATTTTGACTCTCAAAAAATAATGTTTTATGAGAGAACGAAAATCGTTTTTTGCCATACTCAACATGATGCCAAACACGTCAACAAAAATCAGTTGTCAAAACAAAACCAATGGTTGTATCGCACTGAAATTTGACATGTCTACCTAAATATGAATAATAATCTTTTTTGCGATCGCAAAAAAGATAATTGCGATCGGTGAAGGAGGTTACTTTTCACTCCACTTAGTAAATGCTAACAAATACCAAATGATTTGTTCGACGGCTTTAAACCTAACCTTAACTTATTGACTCATTTAAGCGGATCTTTTTCATCGATTGCGACGTAATATGGGACAGAGTGCTTCTTGTCGCTCCTGTCGTAGAGTGGATAGGTTGTTTCTCACATTTGAGAAAATCGACATCTAAGTAGTTGTTGAACTACTTTCAAGTAGCCTGTCGCACTTTGGTTTCTATTCCGCCCTTAATTAAATTATAATATTCCTGAAAAGACGCGATATTATTGGCGAACAATAAAAAAGTTGTATTTTGGATAAAAATAGAATACATCTTTATTTTACTAGTAAATACTGTTGGCATAAGAATAGAGCTGGGCTGTGAAATTTTCGATGTTGGACTTTTGCTTGCAGGTGCCTCACCCTGTGATCGGGGTGCCCTAGAAATAGCCGTGGGGAGGGTCGCTTGAAAATGGGGTGAACTTGTTCGCAAAAAGTGACGACACTACGTATATTTCATCCGTCATGAAAATATACTAGGCGCAAATAAAAAAAGGGAAGGGGCTTTTGTCCGTGAAGGACCAGATGCAGCTCTCAGGCGTGGACTGCAAGTCAGACCCAGTCGAGACGTAACAAAGCACGTTGCTAGCTATCCGAAGAAAAGGGGACCGAAAAATCACGCGAAAGTTTAAAAACGGGGAAAATTGCCTCTATTTAGTAGGCCCAAGGAGATGCAAACAGCCTCAGGCCCCTAATATTGGTGGGGCCGTGATGCCAGATGATCCCAAACTAATTAATTATCGGCAGCCAGGCCATCGCGAACCCTGAAAAGAAAAGTCTTCTCGGGCTTGCATTCAATAAAAAAGCCGCAGGTTTTTTTTTCAATTTTTGTTTTATTATACCATACTATTGCAACATTAACGTACTAAACAACTCACAAATGTAGCTCTGTAGTCTAATTCCAAGGAAAAACCCGTGCTATATTAGAAAAATTCTTTGCACAAAAACTCTGAATCTCGAGCTGTAAATAGAGACCATTAGAACCTAGCTATTAAACATTTTCAATTGCTTTATAAACTTTATATAGAGAAGAACTAAAATTACTGGTTTCGTTTAACCTAAGCATTATTTCAACATTTCCTGGCATATCAATATCGGATTTATATATGTATATTCATATATATATACACCCTTATAGCCGTTATCAGTTTCTTTAATTGTAATAAAAAGAATCTCCTTCCTCCTTGCGTTGCACAAGCACAGCCCCTAATCTATATTGACTGGCGTCACACTGGATGGCAAAGGGCTTTGGGAAATTGATACTGTTCAACACAGGGACTGAAGCAAGGCTGTGTTTCAGTTGCCTGAAAGCGTTTAGCCTTTCATCGCTCTACGCAAACTGATTCTTTTTGGAGAGTATGTCTGCCAGGGGTGTCGAAAACGACGCATACTCTTTGACAACCGTCGATACCAGCCGGAAATTCCTAAGAATCTACACAGCTGCTTCGTGGTTGAAGGAAGAGGGAAATCCATACTGGATTGCGACGATGGTGGCACATATAAGCACGAGGTTACGAGTTTCACCCCTTATTTTATGAATTTTGGCAGGGAAATGATTACGTTCCGGGAAGAAGCAGAACCCCCATCGGGCGTGCAAGAAAGTTTCTCTCCAACGAGAAACGCGGATTCGTTGGAAAAGGTGCGTGACGAGGTCGAACGAAGGTTGAAGCGAGCTGCGATCTCTAGTAAAAAACGTTATGATCTCCGCCGTCGCCCCGTGAACTTCCAGGTGGGTGATAAAGTATGGAGGAAGAATTATGCTCTATCCGATGCTAGTAAGAACTTCGCTGCGAAGCTAGCTCCAGCTTTCATTGGTCCGTTCAGGATTAAGTCGAAAACATCGGCGTGGACTTGTGAGCTTGCCGACGAGAGGGATAAGACCGCGGGCATTTGGCATGTGAAGGACCTGAAACAATATGTCAACGGGGAGGACAACGCCGGTGGCGTGACTTAAGAATATGCGGCTTATGGCGGGGTAGAAAGGCATGCGAGAAATACATTAAGTAGCGGTGGTGGGTTATATTATGGTATAGTAGGATAATCGGTGAAGGGTATTATAGATAGGTTTAGTTTAGGCTTAGTAGGTAGTTTTCTTGGTGGCGGTATATATTATTTATCCAATATCTGAAGGTCGTGTAAATATACATAGTTTAGGGTTTGTCATAGTTTAGTGGAAATACACATAGTTCAACTGATGATAATGGACAAGCAGAGAATAGATCGATCAGGAAGCAGGTGCAGCTGGGAAGCTGACTTCTGGCTATCGTTAAATGGAATCAGGAATTTAGAGAGGAGCATTATATGATTAATAGGAAGAAGATAAAATAACATACCGCAGTTAGAGGGAAGTGTCGCGACCGTCTCCAGGTTTTCCTTTCTGGTCTCCTTTTTGTTCCTTTGTCGTTTTGTTTTCCCTTTCCATGTAAAAGTCTGGTGGTATCACTCGTGTTCGTACGTTTGGTAGTATTGGCGTCTTTAAATCGATACCATCGAAGGTTAGAATATGGCATCACAAATGGCTTAAATACTTAAACTAGTCAAAACTACTGTATGAGATATATAAACACGCATGACAGGGTCTAAAGGGTAATTGTAGCGTGAATGTGTGAGGTATGACTGTCGGGCTCAGTGCCCAGCGGGCGGGAGGAGCGATAGAGAATTCAAATAGGAATTATAAAGGACCGGAATAAGCTTCGCGAGAGTTTTGAGCATATCGAAAGTCAAATGTCGAATCAGCATATAACCTAGGGCTAGGTCGGGGAGAATTGTCGACGAGAATTCCTGGGAAATTCTCTGGAGAGGGGGGTGATATCACGGTTTCGGTTTCCGGCTGCGTTTCGGTAAAAGTAAATAAAGGGAAACACCAGCGAGGTGAAGTTCACTATGAACAATCTAGCCTCACAATCAACTGAAGTTACACGTGAAATCAATGTTCAAGTTTTCCAAGCGTTCAAACTCTAGTCCAATAAACCACATTGAGCTAAGTGTGTTTGTAAGCTAAGCGTGTTTTCTGCTTCGTGGTTGAAGGAAGTGGGTATTCCATACTGGATCTCACCTTGTCAGGTTCGGCCTGAATAGTGTCATTGCCAACTATGTGGCCAAGATATTTGCCCTCACGTAAGAGAAACTTACTTTTCTTCACGTTGATTGTGAGGCCAGCATGTCGCAGCTTGTAAGCGACATGATGGAACGCCCTCAGATGCTCGTCAAACCGTTCCGTTATAACCAACAAGTCGTCCAGGTACACAAACACCTGGTGCTTGAGATGCGGTGGAATTACCTTGTCCATAAGCTGATACACAGTGAAAGCCGTTTTCTCCATGGACTTCTCTTCTAAAGGGATTTGCCAGAAGGCATCCTTTAGGTCGAGGCTCGAGATGTAGGTGGCCTTCGGAAGTCTACTTAGAATGTCATCTATTAGAGGCAAGGAGGAGGCGTGTTTCAGTTAGCCCCCAATGGGAAATGGTCTGATGCTACACGTTAAATCAATGTTCACGTTTTCCAAGCGTTCAAACTCAAGTCCAATAAACCACATTGAGCTAAGCGTGTTTGTAAATAAAATACTATCCTTCGAATTTATCTCTTCATGAAGATGAAAGCATTTGGGATTTACATGCGCCTTAGAAATATGTTGTGGACACTTCAAATTTACAACTAAAAGTATTTTGGATTCCTCTAATTCAAGTGTCTCAACCGTAGCCGATTTGGCCAAAAAAGACGAAAAAATTTGGTGCCTCAAACAACTGATTCCAATGAGCTTTGCCTAGCATAATAAAGCTCATTACATCTATCCCGCTGTGATATTATCGTATGATAGCTTCTTTCGTCGATTCATAGACGTTGAATGCAGAATTTTGCTTCGAATTTGCTGGTGTTATAGTCGGCATCAATTGAAAACGGTCAGATACATTCATAAGAGCGGTCCCAAATCTGTAAATTCGGAGTAACGAATACATTGAGAACAAATTCAGGTTCTTATAACTTACTGGAAATCCTAACAATTTGTTTTCTGCTCGGTCTTCAAAGAATAACGATAGACTTTTTCCGCCTTAGTAAGTATTGGGTATACAAGTAAATTTTAAGACCGTCTTGTGATCTATAGAGCCGAAATTTGGAAGTTTTTTGTGGTGCGATAACAAAACAACAAAAAACAATATTTTTACCATCCATTTTTCTACCGCATATTTATTAATCCTTTCATATTATGTAAAAAATTTAAAAAAAATCCATAATTCTGCGAGTTACAAGATGGCCTCCTTGGCATAATACAGAATCAGGCGCGGCGCTGCGCCTGATTCTATTATATAGTATGCAAAACTACGGGATTTTTAAATCGGGATTTTGTAATACGGGATTTTGTAATACGGGATTTTGTAATACAGGATTTCGAAATGCGGGATTTTGTAATCGGGATTTTGTAAACGGGATATTGTAATACGAGATTTTGTACCCAACCCAACCAAATTTTATCGTTTCAAACGACAGCAGTCGAATGGTCATCCAATCGACAATCGCAATAGACCCCTCTATGTAATAAGTCCTCCGAAGTCAAATTTTCATAGATCGGCTTTATTACTTGCAATACTTCATAATTGAGAAAAATATTTTCATGTGCATAGTTATCTATTGCACCCTCAGCCACACAGAAACAAAAAAATAAGTGCGAACCTGTTGAATGTTACTTTATTACCAAGAATTGCGACAGTACACCATCATAATCATTTTGCGAGTCTTTCAAGAACATACTGCACAGGTATACACTGTAAATTGCTTTCCTCAAGAGGTAAGCCACTCTCTGAGTCAGGCTTCTTTGATTCTGTCTGCAACTGGCTGTCTGGCTTGTCTGCACAAAGAGAGATAACTTTATGATGAACTGGTGTCTCTGGCCGTAAAAATTTTAATCCAGTGAAATTAGTTTCCTCCTGCAGTCTCCTTTTCATTTCGTGCAGTAGCACTTTACTGATTAGCATTTCCGCTTGCAATTTTTGTTCTTCATCCATGCGGCGTAATTTACACGCGACATTTATCCCAATACCATCATATTCATCATCATCTTTTAAAGCTCTTAAAGCTGTATTTATAGATCGTTTCGTGTTCTGCTCATTTATAGATTTTTTTTGATTTTGTTGATAAACTTGACTGGAAGGATGAAACACTATCTTTGTCTGATGAGTCAAGTGGAGGAGTGGGCAACGGCAATGGTGATGGTGGGCGTGACTGGTTGAACATTAAACTTTCCTCCTGATTGTCCTGAAAAATAAGACACAATTGCTAAAATCTAAAGACTTACCTAAATATAAAAACAATCAATTAATACCTCAAATAAAACGTTGTTTCAGTTACCCGATTCTGAAGAAGCATGGCAAGCTGCAAGCAAGGATTTTGAAAACCGGTGGAACTTCCCCAATTGCGGAGGAGCCATTGACGGCAAACATATACGAATCAGTAAACCTCGTAACAGTGGATCATATTTTTATAATTATAAAAAATTCTTCAGTATTGTTTTGATGGCAGTCGTTAATGCCGACTACGAATTTATATATGTGAACGTCGGATGTAATGGCAGAGTTTCTGATGCCGTTTCTGCCGATGACGCTTTTGCTTTACATGAGAACATATTAAAACCATATCCTCAAAGACAATTGACTCATGATGAGCGCATATTCAATTACCGGTTGAGCAGGCTCGAAGAATAGTTGAGAACGCTTTTGGTATACTTTCAAGTCGTTTCAGAGTGTAAGTTAAAACACTAGTTTGGTTAGTTCAAACACAACTTTATTCAGTTAATTAAGCACTATGTGCTTCTTGGTTGAATGGTCGACAAAGACTGACTTGAAAAATTAATATTAATTAAAACTCGGTTTCCCGTAACGCTTGAAAACTAGCGAGACAGACGGATTCAATTTCAATTCTAGTGTGGAATTTAGAAGAACGGATTTAAGCCAGACAGTGGGTCAGATTTCGATTTCGCGTGAGAAGTTGCAAAATGTGCAGATACGTCTGATATTTCGTTCTACGTGCTAATGTTAAGGGGGTACCGTAACTACTCCCCGTTTTAACCAAAGCCGTCCTCGGCGTTTTCCAGGTTTTTAAGGATGGTGTGGATCATTGCTTCCTGTCCCACTTTCTGCAAATTTTTCGCTGTAGTTTTCCTGCTACGGCGATTTTTAATTTTCAGATTTATGATGCACGATGCCGCTGATACAACCATGATGACAAAAATGGATAAGGCGACCCATTGCATGCTTCGCGTTTTAATCTCTTGCTTTAGAGTGGCAATATGCTCCAGATTCTTCATGTTAGCTTGGTGAAGAAATGGTAAGGACAAAACTGTCAGGTGGTCTGTAAGGTTTATTTTTTGTGTCCTGGCCGGCTCGGGGGTAACGCGGGTGCTTCGCTCAAAATTCACATACAATGTATCGTTGATGGTGACTTTATCTTCAAATGTCAGGAGGTGAGTACCACGTATCTGTATTGGTAGGTTGTTCCCATCTTGGACTTCTGCGACCACATCATTCAGGATGATGAGGCCATCGGAAATTATTTCGACCGGGTTGATGTGGTCCATCGAAGATGTTTTGCACGATGCTGTACTGTTAAGTATAAGCTGCCGGACGCATGTGTTACCTGGATCGTACTTACAGAAGGCTGTTGAAATCGCCGCTTTGCAGCTTGTCAGGGGTTTGTAGTTACTGCCACATTTTGCAACAGTGTCTGTTTCTAATACTAATATTTTGTTTTCATGAATTACGGGGAACAGCTGAATTTTATTACAAATGTACTTGACTTTGGGGTATTTAATAAAGAAAAATATTTGATCATTGTCTTGTGTAATTTTTAATTTCGACATGCTTACTATGTCACTAATGCTAACGTTTGCAGAGTGTTCAGCCACAAGTAAAGATTCTACTTCTCTATTATCCAAAACTACAGGGTTTATAACATTAAGCTTTCATAACATTATCGAGTAAACTATATTGTCGAGGTGATTAATAATAGCTTTGCTCCTGCTCTGAATTACCGCGAGTAGATGTCCGGAGTCCGTTGTTACCTTTTTACTAGCAGCTACCAATGTGTTCACCGTATCAGTTAATTGATTTATTTTTACCTGAATTTCCGTATTAATACGGATTTGTTGTTCATTAGCTTCTATCAATGCCTCCTCCTTGGTTTTGACCTCGTTAAAGTCGTCAAAATCAGGAGTTCCGGCCACATATTTTAAGGCTGTTCCTAGCAGGTTAATACTGCGTTGCATGACGGTGGTGGATTCGTAATGTCTTTAAGAGATGGAGGATCTGATCAATGTCTGTCTGAATAGTTGTTCGAACGTTAGCGTCAGTAAAAAATTGTAAGAAACCTAGTGTTTCGTGGGCTATAGATTCGTATGCTGTCAAGTTCGTATAGTGAGTTAGGTAACCAAAATCCTCAAAGACTGCTACCTGGCCAGTAGTTATAGGTATGTAATATGAGTTCGAGTAGTCCAGTATCTTTCCGTGAGTCCAATGAAGGTTTGTAGTTAAGAAGAATCTGGAATCAAATATGTAAATCATCTTAGATTGCTTTTATGTACCTGCTTGTTATGAATTAAAACAGTTGTTCCTAAGTCTTTTTCAACCGTTTTTTCAATATAAAGTTTTGAGAACTTATTTCCTATGCGTTTGTTTGTTTTCACGAAAACTTTGTCTCCTGGTTGAAATGTTCGGGTAAGGTACCTTCGATAGTTTGGTTGACTTAAGTATTTAGGTATTTATATGTCCCTAGAGTTGATCCTCCTGTGCGGGTTGAAGCTCCGGTGGGAATGTTGCCGTGGGTACGGCCTCTTAATTTTCAATATTTGGACCGCAAGTGCTCCAGCGAGAGGAAAAAAAAATCGAGGTCCTGTTATCCTGTTGAAGGGTTTTCGGGGACGAGCTGTTGTCACTGCACTGTATGCGGCCCCACGTTGGGCGCCAGCTAAAACACTAGTTTGTTTAGTTCAAAAACAACTTTATTCAGTTAATTAAGCACTATGTGCTTCTTGGTTAAAACATAACTAAGTTAAAACACTACTTTATTCAGTTGAAGAAGCACTATGTGCTTCTTGGTTGAATGGTCGACAAAGACTGACTTGAAAAATTAATATTAATTAAAACTCGGTTTCCCGTAACGCTTGAAAACTAGCGAGATAGACGGATTCAATTTCAATTCTAGTGTGGAATTTAGAAAATTGGATTAAAGCCAGACAGTGGGTCAGATTTCGATTTCGCGTGAGAATTTGCTGTGTAAAATTTAGAAGAACGGATTTAAGCCAGACAGTGGGTCAGATTTCGATTTCGCGTGAGAAGTTGCAAAATGTGCAGATACGTCTGATATTTCGTTCTGCGTGCTAATGTTAAGGGGGTACCGTAACTTGTATCATATTAAAATCAACATGAAGCCGGAAAAAATAGATTTAGTTGTTCTAGCAACGTGCGTTCTTCACAATTTTTTGAGGAAAAAACAAAAAGTGACGTACTGGATGTAGAAGATATTGATAATGGTGAAATAATACGTGGAAATACCAGAGACGACGAGCTACTTAGTTTACAGAGGGGATATAACAGTCACATTGTTTGTGAACATGGAATTAATAATCGAGAACAGTACAAAAGCTATTTTGTTGGCGATGGTGCAGTTTCCTGGCAAGACAATTTTGTTAATAAAGCGTAAATGTTTTCAAATACCTATGCAATTGTTTTGATAATTTAAATTCATGTACTTTATAATTTTCTTGTGTGCAACCATATACTTATTTATTTTCTACAACCTGGAATTGTTTTCATCAACACTCATATTATACCTACTCGTATAATGAACCTGAACACATTCAATATTGAAATAATAAATAGAAATAATATTTATAAATAGAAATAATATTTACTTCCGAATATTGGTTCGTCACTGTCAACAGTTATTCTGGATGCCTCCTGGTCGGCCGAAAACAACAATAGCTCATAATACCAAAGTGATGGTATGTATGAATCATCTGCTGAAGATCCCGATTTAGAGTTTTTTACTTTTTTCAACTCCTTCCTAAACGAACTTCGCAAATTGTTGATCTTTTTTTTACCGTATCTACACTCGCACAAAGAACAGTTTTTTTTTATAAAAGTCCAACAAAACACCGTACGCTTCATCCTTTAGTCTTTTGTTTGAATATGTATCGTCTTTTACTTTCCACAGACATGGATATTGACGATACAGCTCAATAAACGCGGTAATAAAAGGGGGTTTGTTGTCCATGGCTTCCTACAGTCCAAAATAACTTGATGAAAACTATTGAAAAAATGACCTGCCGTCCGACTGCTAGGTACATAGGTACACATGAATTTTAACGTCTGTCAGTACGCATGCCTGCAGGCCGACTGACAGTGAGTGGTGGAATGAGCTTGAGTCATAGATTGGTCAGGTTTATGTCTGTTGTTGACTGAACTGTCGTTAGATCTTTGCCTTTTGCCTTGCACACACCTACAGTCCTTTTCAACTGCAGTCCGCGTTCATCAGGTGAACTGATGTGTGTGTGGGCAGTTTCGATGGCCTGATAGACCAATGTCTGCAGTTAATCTGACAGTGTGTGGGATGCTTTATTGATTTTATCTGTTAAGGAGACGTAGCACCTTCAAAGGTTAGTTTTTAATTGAATAAAAATACATATCTTAACCTGTAAGCACCGACCTGCATTTTATGTGACGCTAGCACCGACTTGAAGCCTCGTTACTAATTGCCAGCTGTTACTAATTGGCAAACTGTCGCCAATGCAACATAAATTAATTTTTACTCCGTTAAATGCCCTGCGTGCTACCCTTGCCAGCTAGCTCAGCTGCGTCGGCCGTGGGGTTTGGGCAGAGTAAAATTTCCTGCTAGAAGCACGCGAACTTATACCAACACAAACCATACTAAACATTGAAGAAAAGGAGGGTCGTCATCGTCGAGGTCGACTAGATGAATCTTTCGTCCACTTATTTTTTTACTCCATAATCAGGTTAAACAAACGACTGAATTTAAATTTTGACAAATGATATAATTTCCAATCAAATAATGATAAAACCAAAATTCAAGAAAACAGGGAAAATAATTTTTTTTTATCAAAATACAACTTATAATAATACTGTTCCCGAAAGTAAATAATGTAATAAATAAGATAAATATAATAAATAGGTAAATAAAATAATCAAATAAAATTACTAAGAAAAATAAACTCAAATAATAATTAATAACGAAAACTCACCGGTTCTTGACGACGATCGACCGTTGCTCCGGAAAATGCTGACTGGAAAGTTAAGTTTTGTCCTAGACACATATGTACATATGATGTGATAATTCAAACAAGTTATATAACAAATTGCGTAGTGAGTTTGACAGGAAACCTTTCTTTGTTTTCTGATATTTATTATAATTTTTTTTTTTAATTTTTATATTTATTCTATTCGTGGTCAACTTTTGCTCTGCATCTGCCACTGAAGCCAGTGAGTTTAGCTGTTTAGCGACTGAATCGAACCTACCGCCCAAGGCATTGAATTCGGCTTGAATTGAGTCCACCACCCGTTTCGCGGAGCGCAGTCGATCAACAAAGGAACCCAAAGAATTTGATTTGCATTTTGAACAAAACCAATAAACACCAGATAACGACGACTGAACTGCTTCTGCAACATGTGCGTGCATTCCAATGGACTTTGCATGAAATGTCTGCTCACAGAAGCTGGAGCAAATCACCATGGGTGTTCTATTCGAATTATCTAAGCACTTCGAAGCTAGACAAAGAGCCGCTATGAAACGCAATGTAGTTTCTTAAATTAGAAATCGATACTAAAACGCACAGTATAGCACCCTTAAGCAATAAAACAAAGTTGTTATGCGACCAATTGTTATGTTCCTAGAGGGAGCAATGAAAACTCTCTAGGAATGAAGAGAATATTAAAATTTTATTAAATGAACAAAACTTTTATTTTTACTAGCTCCTCCTGAGCCGCTGGTCCAAATACGATTGGTTTAATAATTACATTCTATCTTAAATCTAACCTCGGTACATAGCCGAGAAAATGCCATGCAGGCATATACATATGTATCAACAAAAAGTTCTCACATCGGAAGAGTCACATTGAAGAAACAATAAAATGCTTAGTTTATTAGTTCCGTATTAAATTTCAATAATATTGTTGCATGCACGCCAAACGAATCGTATGACGTTGTGGCGGCGCCAGAAAATGCTAGAAACGGCGAGGAAATACTCGACATACATCTCATACATGTATTTCATACATGTATTCAAACAACGAAAACAATCCATAGATAAAACGTAGAATAATCCTCTAGAACGTAAAAAGGGAACATTCCAGAACACAAACCTGAGTCATATCTTACATGATGACGGAATTTCCCATTAGTCATTTCGAAGACGGATCCAGAACCCAAGACACATTTCTAGAAAGGCCTAGATGTAGCCAATAGTAGTTTATCCCACCAGACCGGATATAAATATCGCCGCGAGAAGTCTTCGGAATCAGTTGATAGTGAGTTTTGGTACAATGGGATAGATTGTACTTAGTAGAAAGCGAAAACAGCGGAAAGGCTGTTACTGTGGAAAGCGATGCAGCAAATTAGTGTATCCGGGCGCGCGATTAATTAAAAGCGATAAAGTGCGAGTAATTATAGTGCGATAATTAAATTGTAACGCGAAATTATAATAGTGCGATCAGTAAAGTGTACGGAATTTAGTGTTATAAATATTTGTGTGAATAAAAGTGTGATTAGTGTTTTAAAAGAAACTGTTTTATTTCACGAATGTCAAGAATATCGAATCCACGGAAGGTGTTTTAACGGTAAAACACAACAATATATTATCGTAACTGAAGATACACGTGTCTACGAAATGTAGATAAGAATTCGAACGTCGCGACAAAGATAAACAATCTAACGTGGCGATCTCAATGATCGTCCCAATTCTCCAGTACCGAAAATAGAAGATTAGGATCGAGACTGGTGTGAATTTGAAGTGCATGAATGAGAAATGTTTTGAAAACTTTTCTCAAGCAATAATAAAGATATTTTATTGCTATGCGATATATTGCTTGGCATTTTCAAGACATCGCATAACAAAGTAAGTGTTTATTAGACAATAAGAACAAATATTAAAAATATATTATAACTTTTTCGATCTTCAAATATTAAATATTTCTAAATGAAAAACAATTCAAAAACCGCTTCTGTATAAAAATTAAATACAGTTACAAGTATTTAATAATATATAGCTACGTATAAATAATGTAATTATACTTACTTGTCCTTAGAAACGATTCGTCTGCCAATTCAATTCTATTGGCTGGCAGTTCGCCAAGCATCTGGTTTATTTCTCTATAGTGTAACCAGCTTGATGGTTCACCCCCCGATGGGCCGATGCGTTGTTTCTCCTTTCTGCAAATTATGACATGTCAATGTACAAATAAAAAATCTAATTTTCGTTTGAAATATACATACCTATATTTTTTCGTCATGTTTTGAATTTTCACATGGACTTCTCCACCACTTATCGATGCCACTCCTAAATCTCTGCTTATCTCACTGTATATATGCGCATTTTTTCTCGCACTTCTAAACGACTCCAATCTGTCTCTCCACAATGATATCAATTTTTTCTCAAGATCAAAGGTCCACTTGCACGGACCTTTCCTTTTATTCTAAAAAGTAATTTAATTAATTTACTTCAGACAAAATGCAAATATTAAAAGACACAGAAACTACACGAGCGTTGAAAAAGCCGCTCGTTTTTCATAACAAGAATATTGGTTAGGAGTTCAACAACAAAACAACTCGTTTTTCATAACAACTAATTATTATACTTACATACAGTTAATAATTAATTGAGTTGTTTTACATGCGCAACTAATCCATTTACTTGCTTACCTTTATTGTTTTATCCATCGTTCAATTGCTTTTTCGCACGTACAACTTTTATCACTTAATCACTTTCAAGTTACAACACAAAATGAAAACAACTAGAGAAACGTCAATGTCATATGGTTGGTTGACAATTTCATAATTGCCCATGGGATGTTTTTGATCCCACTGTAGGGCTGAGTAAAATTGAACTTTTGGTTGGTTTGCACTGACAAATTTCCAGAAGATTAGGCATCGAATCTTCTCATCTATCTAGTTTCCAGAATAGAAAAACCATGATCGAATCCACTACGAAACTCGTGCGCGAGTGGATTCAGGCGACCGAATCTCCGCATCGTATGAATCTTTTGACGAATCTTCTGGTGTGTCTACAGTATAATATTGAACACATTATATGTTTCCATATCTGAATAGCTCCAAGCTATTCATCTGATGACCAACACACACATTATTACTCGGAGATTATTGATGACTCTTCTGAATATGCAGGTAAATATTATATTGTGCAATTTCGTGCATATTAATAATTAATTTAATTATAGCAGAAGAAACGAACGACGAGTTATCAATTTCCTTAAACACAATGCCTAGCTGTTCGTCAACAGTGGTCGCAGCAGCTACTGCAACGTCACCCATCAGTATTCATTGTACGTCTCCGGCTTCAGCTGCATCAACTTCTGCACCCCCCACTCCAGCAACTGATACATCAAGTTCGACTTCGCCTCCTCCATCAACATCATGTAGTGGAGCATCTGCAAAGAAGAAAAAATTAGAGTCGGACCGATTCTTCCAGCATGTTGCTGCCGAGTCCGAGACTTCGAAAGCTCAAAACGAAAATCTGCTACAAATTATGGGTGGATTGGCTAGCACTTTAGCCGAAATCAAGAAAGAGCAGAAAAAATTTAATAACGAAATGCTACAAATTTTCGGCAAAATGAACCGAAGCAATGATTAACTTACAAATAGGCATGCATTATTTTAATACATCATTTTACTTAAATTTTTTAGTATAAGGTTTGTTTTTTAGTATTTTCCAAATAAAAATGTTAATTACAAGTAATACTGTGTTATAACCTGTTTCGAAGAAATGTTTGGCAATGGCGTCGCGAATAATTCTCCTGGCGTTGGCATCATTTCCTCTAGATTGCTGAAGAGGCTGTTGTCAAGTTGAATTATTCTCCCTCCAATGTTCAGCAATCGCATCTCGTTCATTGCATAAAAAATTATGCAGAACGCAACAAGCTTTGACTATTTTGGGGGCATTTTCGATCCGAACTTTCCATTTTCCAACACGTCGGAATCTTCTTTTCAAATGACCAAACGCGTTTTCCACAACGCGTCTGCATTTAGACAATCTATAATTGAATAGTTTTTCTTGCCGTGGTTGGTCAATACCAAAGCTGTATGGTTTCATAAGAGTTTCCGATAACTTAAAAGCCGAATCTCCAATTAAGTGTACAGGAACCTGAACACCACCAATTGATTTAGCATTCATTTGCAACATATTGTTGTTTTCGGTATACCACTTTAATGCCGACATATTATAAGCGAATGAATCGCTATTCCGTCCCGGCAAACCGACATTTATGTATGTGAATCTATATCTGGTTATAATATTAAATTAGATGAGGAAAGTGGTATTTGAATTTTACTTACCTATGGTCTACAGCTGCAAATAATATCATAGAGTACCAGCCTTTATAATTAAAATAGTCCGCCGCTTCGCGTTTCCTGGGGGAAATTTCAATGTGCGTTCCATCTATACAAAATTTTTGGTTATTCGTTTACTAT
Organism: Nemotelus pantherinus; assembly: GCA_963978885.1. Lineage (NCBI taxonomy): Eukaryota > Metazoa > Arthropoda > Insecta > Diptera > Stratiomyidae > Nemotelus > Nemotelus pantherinus. Next base: position 41,053,553 of record OZ022264.1, read on the forward strand.
GTGTATTGACAGTGCTTTACCTATAGCGCCTATGCATTGCGGATATCCCAACTCTTCAAATCCATGTATTATTGGGTGTACAAATAAGTTTCCGGCCTTTTTTACTGAAATAAAAGAAATTAGTTTGTGTAGAAAATAAAAGAATGCTTTATTCAAAGTATGCTCCTTCGGAAGCTATAACCTTCGTCCATCGTTCAGGCAATAAACGGATTCCACGAAGGAAGAAGTCTGGTGGTTTCGAGGCGATCCAGTCATCGACCCATTTTTTGACGTTTTCATATGAAGTGAAGTGCTGCTGTGCCAGGGCTGATTGCATCGACCGGAACAAGTGGTAGTCCGAGGGAGCAATGTCTGGTGAATACGGCGGGTGGGGTAGAATTTCCCAGTTCTGCCTGTCCAAGTAATTTTTGACAGGTACAGCAACATGTGGCCTAGCGTTGTCGTGTTGCAAAATAATCTTATCGTGCCTTTTGTCCCATTCCGGTCGTTTTGCAGCTAAAGATTGCTTTAAAGCCATAGTTGTCGTCGATAAACTTGTCCCGTAATGGTTTCACGCTCTTTTAGCAGCTCATAATAAACGATACCCTTCATATCCCACCAGATACAAAGCATTACCTTCGAACCATGGATATTTGCTTTTGGCGTGGATGGCCCTGGTTCACCTGGCTTGCCCCACGCTGGTTTGCGCTTTGGATTGTCATACCGGATCCATTTTTCATCCCCAGTGATGATCCGATGCAAAAACCCCTTCCTTTGTTGTCGTTGAAGCAACAACTCGCACATGGTTTTCCGACGTTCCATATTCCTCTCTGTCAATTTGTGTGGCACCCAATTTCCCAGCTTCTGAACCAATCCCATTGCATGCAGACGTTGCGAAACACATTGTTGGGTGATATTCAACTGTTCTGCCAATTGTTTTTCAGTCTGACAAGGGTCCACATCAAGCAGTTCTTCCAATTCTGTATCTTCAAATTTTCTCGGTCTCCCTTCACGTTCTTTGTCTCTTACGTCAAAATCACCAACTTTGAATCGTTGAAACCAATCTTTGCATGTTGTTTTCGATGGAGCATGTTCTCCGTAAACTTCCATAAGCAAACGATTTGTTTCCGCTGCACTTTTCTTAAAAAAAAAATAATGAAGTAAAACTTCCCGCAAATGTTGTTTTGTTGGCACAAAATTCGACATTTTCAATTACATGAAAATAACTGTAGTTTACGCTTTGAAAAAATGTCACCAGTAATTATTGAAGCTTGACACCTAACCTCCAAAACACATGTGTTGCCCGATTGAATAAAATGCAAACAGTGATACTAACGACATCTATCTAAAAAGGCCGGAAACTTATTTGTACACCCAATATTTCTTGCATCCTTGCCTGAGTCATTGGATACGCATTTAGATACACTGAATGACACTGCGTATATAATACGCAACAGAATTCCAGAACTATTTCCCCAACAGTGGTGCGACCAACACCAAATATTAGAGCGATCGTTCGGTATTCCGCTGATGAACCAAGGGCGTACAGAGCAATCGCCACTCTCTTGCCCAATGGTATTGCTTGGCGGTATGCTGTGTCTTGCCGTTCAAGGCATCTAACAGCTTGCACAACCTTCGCGAAAGATGACCTGGACATGCGAAAATGCTCCTTGAAGGTTGATTCATCGAAATTCACGGCATCCCTTTCCCAAAAAACACCACTCTTAAACTGAAATTAAAGTTTCGCAAACATCATCATGTAAGAATACCATGTATCATAGGACTCACCTGCACCCATACATTCCGGTTTAATCGGTTTCTATGCCTCATATGCAAAATTCTATGTAGTCTTTTGATTCGCGCTTGTCGCGCTTTAATATCAGCAGCAACCAAACACGCAACATTTACAACTACCGCACTACTTAGCTCAACCACCTGATTCATTTCGTTCAATAATAAAAAAATCTTGCTCATTTCTTCCGGCGACATACTTCTTTTCAACTATTTAAAAATCTCACTTTGCCTATCGTTTACCTTTGCTTGTCAAACACAATTGTTAGTCGACAAAGTGCTGACAAATATGAACACATGTTTTTGACACATCGAATCTCGTACCATGGTGTGTCAACCGATGAAGTTTCAAAAAGCTTAAAGCTCCCAAGAGTTTCGTTAAAGAGATTCGATGGATGGTCTGTCGACAGTATAAATGTCTCAAATGACAACAAAGATTCGTAAGAGTGTTCGTCAAAAAGTAAAAGTGTCAATGATAGCTTTTGGTAACTGTCTACGATAAAACTGACTGTATATGTATAGTAATCTTATTGTGTGTTGTATGTCAACTCACTGAATTTACTAATAAGAACGCACAGTTGCAAATACTTAATTATTTATTCAAACAACACACAACTTAATTAAATGCAGAGCAAAGTAAAAACTATATTTGCGGTGGTCGTGCCGATGGCACGACCGCGTCGGTCGACTGCTGTGCACGGCCGCGTCGGTTGACTGCTGTTGATCAAGTGAGATCCTTTGTCACGACGATGACGACGCACTGCGAGTAATCCTGTGACAAGGTGGCCAATCTTGTGGTCGCTACATATGCATGCAGCACAGACACACTAAGAGCCGTTTCACACGAGACACTCGGTGTCCGGCCACTGAATCCTCAGCCACTGTTTTTGTATAGAATTGTGGCCTGGACACTGTGGCTCTGTGTGTACACTCGGTGTCCGGCCACTGAAGCCTCAGCCACTGTTTTTGTATAGAATTGTGGCCTGGACACTGTGACTCTGTGTGTATGCTCTCACTTATTTCTATGCCCCGGCAGTGGCTAGGGACACAGTGGCCAGACACCGAGTGTCTCGTGTGAAACGGGCCTTATACGATGGCATTAAACACTAGCGACATTTAACAACCGAAGCCGCACTGCAAATATATTCACAAAAGGTACACTGCACTATCTAGTGGTAAAGGTATTAAAAGTTACACTGCACTATCCAGAGGTAAATGTATCGGAACATAAAAATAGACTGTTATTTTCACATCACAGTTTTCAGTTTTCAGAAAAAAAAAAGTTGTCAGAAAACACTAAATATAAAGGGTGTCTTTTAAGAGGCTGCCGATTTTTTTTTTGAAAAAAACACATACAAAATTATGAAATGACCAAAATTTTTTTTTATTTGGTAGATAATTTCTTGGCATTTCTGGCATATGGCCACCACGACTATTTTTCACAAATGTCATTCTGGAGGTCCAATTTTCGACCACTTTTTAAAGCATTTGAGGGCGTATATCAGCAATGACACGTTGAATATTGATTTCTAAAGCGTCAATCAATTGAGGTTTATCCACATAAACCAATGACTTCACGTATCCCCACAAAAACTAATCGAGTGGCGTTAAATCGCACGAACGCGAAGGCCAATTCACCGGACCATTTCTCGAAATAATGTTGTCGTTGAAAGTTTCTTTCAACAAGTCGATTGTTTCACGTGCTGTATGGCAAGTGGCACCGTCTTGTTGAAACCACATTTCGTGCATATTCATATCTTCAAGATTTGGCAACAAAATCTCATTGATCAAAGTTCTGTATCGATTTCCATTCACGTTAACGCGTCGTTCTTCCTCATTTTTAAAGAAATATGGACCGCACCAAACAGTACATTTATCAGGATGCATCGGTAATTCTTGAACGGCGTGTGGATTATTTTTGCTCCAAATGCGACAATTTTGCTTGTTAACGTATCCATTTAACCAAAAATGTGCCTCATCACTAAAGAGAATTTTACGGTAAAAAAATGGATCTTCGTTCAATTGATTTAACGACCAATCACTGAATTCACGGCGCAAACGATGGTCGTGTGGCTTCAATTCTTGCACCAATTGAAATTTGTATGGCACCAAACCCAAATCTTGACGTAAAATTTTCCATAAAGTCGATGGACAAAGTGCAATTTGCTGAGCACGACGACGAATCGATAAATTGTCGTTTTCTTCGACACTGGCTGCAACGACAACAATATTTTCTTTGGTACGCACTCTTCTCATTCTTGTCGGTGGCTTGGCATCCAAAAGAGTGAATGTAGACCGAAATTTGGTAATCACGTTCTTTATGGTGGTCTCTGACGGACGATTATGTGCACCATAAAATTCACGAAGTGCTCTATAAACATTTTTAATTGAACACTGATTTTGAAAATAAATTTCCACGATTTCTGGAGTTGACCTATTCATGATAATTTGCCAAACAATACTGAGTAGAAATGCCACTTTGCGCTGTCAAAACAATTGTCATACAATAAAACGACATCTATCGCAAAAACAAACCTCCTAAAAAAACACCCTTTAGATATGTTTCGCGGAGAAACCGATTGACTTCAACAGAGAAACCGTGACTGGGGGCACTCACGCGAATTTCAGAGGGCTAATACCAAGCCAAAGCCGTGCAAACCGAAAAGGTATAAGAGAGCAGGTTTACGCACGTCATCACACGATCGATTTGTTAGTTTGGTTTTGTCTGGAGCCCAGCCTTTCAAATCGATAATGGACATCATAGTGTGGGTTGGCGGGCGGAAAAATCCTTTTCTTGCTACGACACGCAGACAATACAACATTTCAAAATATTTTTGTTTTACAAATCCTTAAGACACCAACAAACATGAATGACAGGGAAAGAGAAGAGGTTCCGTTCGAATTATTTGATTCATTTTTTCTTTACTTACAATACATTATGGAAAAATAATAAAAAGGAAAAACAAAAAAAGAGAGGAAAAAATCATAAAAAAAAACTTATTTTCAACCCCGGCCGGAATCGGTTTACATCCCATGATACAAAACGCAATATAAGTATCATAGATATAAAATTCAAAATTATAATTCCCAACAGATTGCATAAGAAAATAAATAGGTCATATAAGTTTAAATGTAAATTAAAAATGAAAATAAGCATAATAATATTCAATCACCTCACACCAATAAATTATGTTTGTTAATGTAAATTAATAGAAAAATTGAATATGTAGTTTCTTTTTTCTTCAGTATAGACGTGGCTGAGATTTATATTGTTACCGTTTTCACCGCGATAAGCTCTAAAACCCTTCACCCCCAACCGGAATGCAAGGGTGGCAGTTTTCGGCGCCCATTGCTCACGAGAAGGGTCGTGAGTGGGCGCCACTCGCTTCGGTGTCGAAAAACTGCCTCACCGCCGCCGCTTCGAAGCGAGAAGGTCGCGACGGTCGTCTCACAAAGATAAAGTAGTCCCGGTTCAGATCGCACAGCTAATAAAAAAAAAGGTTCGAAAAGTGACTAAAACGCCAGCCTTACCGAATTTAATACACTTTGTTTTTTTCCAATACTTAAATCTGCCTGGCTACGCTTTAACTCCCAACCGCGGCGCCACGTTAGCTAAATTCAATAGTTCTCCGGTTACAACAACTCCCGGAGTATCTTGACACACGCCTACCTACGCTTGACATACATATGTCGACCTTCTTGATACCAATCTATATCTTACAGCTACTTATTGAGCACTAACCTGCCACTCCTCACTTTATTCTCATCTATCGTATCGCTCGTTCTTCTTGCGCTAACAGCATTCGTCGCTTATCTTGTCCGTTTTCCCCGGTTAGTAGTTCGTTCGATTAGACTGGGATTTCGCTATAGTCTAGGCGCAATAGACCTGCTGCGTCTGATGTCGACTCCGCCACTCAATTCGTTGTCGCTTAGTATCTTATTCTTGCCAAACGTGCCGCTCGTATTTCGATATTTTGCCAAAAAAAAATAAAAGTTTGAGTTAATATATTTCGGCTCGAAGTGCCCTGCGACTCGTTCTTACCACCGCTTGATTCAGAAAGAAAATGTTCATGGGCTTCTATCTTGCATCTAGCCTCGACGCTTTTCCCAACTCCCGCTTCAGCGGGACTATACGGCAAAACGGTTATTCATTTAGACTATTGCAGATTTGAGTGCAATGTACTCTTGCACCTGGGTGCATCGAACGGATTGCATTCTTCTACCAATATTTGCTGGGCGATCCGAACGCAGCTCTCCGGATCTTTCCAGACGACTGGAATCAGTACCATTTTTGGCAACTTGGTGGCGTTCCTGTCGTCGATAGTGTTCCAATCATCGTTTGTTAGACGTTTCTCGACGTAGACGTTAAAACAATTGTGGTTACGATCGGTGGTCAATTTTCTGCGAGGAATCTCCTTCGTCGAGTTTGTGGCGGTTTCGCGTTTTGCCCGTTGTGTGTTAATCAAGGTTAATTACGCGGGCAACCCCGGCCGAATTTTTGTCAAGTGCTGGTGTGGCGCACAGATATCGCCTGGTGTTTTGTCCACGGAAGGTCTAGGCGATTCGCCGGAATGGGATCTGCGGTAGTGTGCCGGTGCTGCAAGATTTCATGTCCCCTCTGTAGCGTCCTGGCTCGCTCCCCGAATTTATTCTTTACCAAGTCAAGTCATTGTCCTTCGCCTGGTTTGAATCGCTGGTCATGGCATGACCTGGTGAGGCGCAACTCGTTTCACTATCAGCACGATACGTTCCTTGGCCCTAACTGTCATACTATTTTCTACATAACCATCCCATTTTCTAATTTCGCATATAATGAACTGTAATTTATTACGCGAATCTTTTCAGACTCGGTCGAAACCCTTCATCCCCAACTGGGATACAAGGGCGGCAGGTTTCGGGCGGCTAATGCTCGCGGAAAAGGCCGCGGGTGGGCGCCACTCGCTTCGTTACCGAACCTGCCTCCAAGGGCCGTCGCTTCGAAGCGAGAAGTTTGCGATGGCTGCCACTTCAACCAGCGGAAGGGAAAGAAAAATACACCAGCGTTACACTCTATGGACAATGATTATATTGATTCAATGCAAACGTTCCAACAATTAACAATCCCTATCGCCGGCGCCGCGAATCACTAACAACAATTTTCACAAGCTACTAAAAGTACTAACTTCCTTACATCTAAATTACAAATTATCTACCTGAACTAATTTCCGATCGGATTTGTCTTGTCGAATCTACTCCGTGGTCACTGCTTTCCAAAATGGGGACTCCCCGTGTAGTCGCCTCTACTGGTGGTTCGTTCTAGCGCTCGCTGCTCGTCGGTGTCGCCGCCAAAAGAAACTGCAAGTCACTCGTACTCGTTTTAGCACCCAAGAGTCCAAGTAAAACTTGCCAAAATCCGTCGTACGTAGTTACCTAGTTTTTTCCGCCCACAGATCGCCGCCCAGCTCAATCCAGTGTGAAATTTTTAAATTCCGATCCCTTCAAACGCCTCGTCGTGGCCGTTCACAATATGCAAAAGAATCTCCAATTAGTTCCTGTTCTGATCTTGCTATGATCTTCACCTTACCGTCGTCGCCAGTCGGAATATTAAGCGGGTCTTACGCTAGTAGATATAACGAGAATCACTTCGCAATTCTCTGGGGAGGGGGAAATGTTACGCCAGTGCGTAGGGCAAATCAAATTGTATGATGGAAATAATAAAATTGACAAAAGAATGTTTTTCAAAGTGGATAAATAATAATTTAGTCGAACTCACTTTCGTTTTTAGTCCTCTTCATTTAGTGAAAATTGATTTACTTATTAGATTATTACTATGGCTCTATCTCGTTTTTATAATAACTTTTAATAGCCTTTTAAAATATTTAGCTTACTTTAAAATAAGAACACGAATCGAAATAAGAAAAAAAAAAATAGAAATTGTAATGATGATGGTCATGGTCAGTCATTGTGCCGCGACGAACTTGGACTCCCCTGTGATGAAATCGAGCACTCCCCGCCAAGCCAAGCCTTCGCCGTCGATGTATATGAGACGATCGGCGAGCACCTGACCCGGAAGCGAGCAACCCACAGCGCAGCTAAGGGGCCAAGCGGAAATCACGGCAGCCGACAGCCAGCCCCAGCCGAATATCACTGAACGATCTAACTTTGAAATTTAAAGCCAGACTTGCGAAAAACAACTACGTACCTTACTTACATGTCTTGCGATATAATCGGTCTCATTATAGTCACAAATGGGATTTCTGTGTGCGTGTGCATTGGTGACGGACGGTCGAACAACCAAATCATATTTATCGTACACGCTGGTAGCATCGGATTTCATCAAAGTAACATGTAAAGCACGAAATGGTGATCATTGGTTTGGTATTGTAACATCCAAAAACCAAGTCTCCTTTCTTTGTTTCAAATTTTTTCACGGAACCGCAAGAGCGGTTCTCTTCCAAAGTCCTCATTTCTTCCAATTCCCCACACCATTGAAGCATCACCAAAATTGTGTTTTCTAATGATACACTTTTAATTTAAAAAAAAATAAATCTTTTCGTTTATATTTTGAGAGTTGCTTCTTTATTCTCTAAAATCCCGAGTACAACTGGATTATCTTTTTCAAACAAGCAAGCTTCAAACCATCTCATCAGTTTGAAGAATGCTGCACATGCAAAATAGATATTAAATCGTGATCGATTTAATATGTGGTCCAAAACACAATCGTTTACAAACACAAGAATTGATGGATCATATTTCAGATGTGAATAATAAACAATTCTTTGAATCGAACAATTAGACTTACTGCTATGTAAGCATATTTGATTTGGCTTGGATTTAAGATTCGGAATTTAAGATTGGAATATGATATTAAGGTTGCTTATTCAAAAAGATTAATAAGCAATTAATTTATGTCGCCGGAAGTGGATGATAGCGTGACTCCAAGCCTGTTGGTACCTTCGTAAAAGCTTTCGCTGAATAGCTGTTAGCTGTCAACAAAAGCTTTTATAGCATACTGTCATGTAATTGTTCTGTCGCCTAAGAAAGTACAGTTTTGTTTTCATAGTCATGACCTGTACGTTATTGTTTGAAAGGATCCAAGCGGCATCTCTAATTAATCGTGAAGAAGAAATTACGTTATTAAACCAAATTGTACGTGATCAGGAAGTTGCTGAAAATGACGAAGAGCTTATTCGTGTCAAAGAGCTCCGAATTTTACAACTTGGAGAACTCTATAAAAAAGAAATGAAAGCGAGAGAACTTGCTGATCTGATTGTGGTAACTCGTCCTTTTCTAAGTTTGATTAGTTTCTTGTTTGTTTGATTTGTTTCTTGATCTGGAAGCTGAAACAGGTGTTGAGGCTCAGTTGTGTAAAGAGTGCATTCAATGGGCAAAACAAGAAAAACGAACCTTTCTAAGGCAATCGAGAGAAGCAAGATTGATAGCTTTGTATTTTGATACTAAAATGCACTCGGAAGCACTGCAACTTGGCTCTCAATTACTTAAAGAGATAAAAACTGGATGATAAAAACCTGCTCGTCGAAGTTCAGCTGCTGGGAAGCAAAACGTATCATGCTTTGGGTAGTTTGCGGAAAGCGCGTGCGGCACTCATCTTGATCACGAATTCCAGTACATTTTTTTTTGTATCCAGAATCATCTGCGATAATTTTTTGAGCTAATGAGCTAAAATGAGCGAAAAGAAAAAAATTTGATTGAAAAATAACAAAATCGCCTTTTTTCGGAAATTAAGGTTTTACCCCCCCCCCCCCCCCCCCCCAAAAATCGGTTATAAGTAAAAACATTTAATGCCGATTTTTTCATCCGTTCTGAGCATTAACATGTGTATATTAACGAGTTAAAATTTCAGAACGATTGGATAAATACTTTTTTTTTAATCATGCACGCCAACTTGAAAAAGGTTATTTCGAGAAAATCGCATTTAAAGTTAAAATTCAATATTTTTTGTAATAAATCTTATCGAAATTTAATCCGTACAATATACCTTCCTCTTGCTCATACTCTTTCTCTTCCAAAGATTTTTACTCCCTACGAGCAGTTCTGGCCTCTTTAGATGCCTCAGTGGAGTGTTTTTCCGCCTGGTTGATTCTTGCAGCATCTCTATTTTCTGCATGTTCCAGCGCACGTTGGCCAATTGTAATTCCCATGGCTTGCATTATTTTCAAGATAGCCATAAATCCTTCATTGAATGTACATGCAGAAATATTTGCAGTCATATTTATGATATTTTGTCCACAAAAAGTATGTTTGGGGGCCATAAAATTATAGCTTTCGTTATAATTCTGCGTAAAATTGCCCAAGCAGCGCTTTAATAAATCTTCTGATGATAAGTCTTCATAAATAGGCTTTAAAATTTCTTGTACCTCATCATCTAAAGGTGGAAAATGCTTGAAATTTTTTAAAGCATTACCACCAGCTGCCTCCGCCTTGCGCCAGTTACACCAAGTCTTTTCTCCAACAGGACAATAACAATTGAAAAGTTACGCTATGTCGTTCTTCTTTGTAAGAAGATTCTTTAGTCAATTTTACTCTTTAATCTTCTAAGATTCTTTAATAAAATTACTACTACAAGTCAAAGACGAGGTAGAGAATAAAAAAATAAATATCGTTTTTAAAAACGCAAGTGATCTAAGCTTTAGCGTGGCGAATCTAACCGCCCCTATTAACTTCTGCTTGAAATACACTTGTGACTATTGCTCGAAATAATTGAAACGATTTTTTTTTTATATATATTTAACATCTTTTTGGTTCAAACGAATTTCTCCTATATATATCTTACATTTGAATTAGACAGTGTGTGGATCGGTCTTTCAAAAATAAAAATTATTTTACTATATCTTGCGTTTCTTCGCCCGCTCAGAGGGGGATGTCACTGTTGTCGGTGAGTGGAATAAAATGTTGACATTTGTCAGTTTGACATGTCAACAATCGTGCACAACAAATGTTGAGGCTTCTCATCAATTAAAATTTTATGGTAATATGCTGCCCAAATTTCCTTGCGCATGTTTTCAACCGAATCAGAATTTCTTCGTATAGCTAGGTCGTGATATGTTGATAAATTTTTCATTCATTCTGTGTGGTTCACAAACTTCACAAACCAATGCACCAAATTGTTCTGAATGGAACCACTAGAAAATGTTCCACAACCTATGCACCAATGCACAAAATCGTATCCTTAAATACAAGATAATGTGAAGTGTGTAGCGGTATGAAAATATCACTTAGTTCCTTATTCATACAAACTTTATTGCAAATAAATTCAGATTAATTCAACTAAATTTTACAACAATAACTTAATTTACAATTTCAATACAATTCACTCAATCACAAATATCAAAATGGTACGGGATTAAAATTACCGTTTGTATATTGTATGTTCTATGAGCTCTATAGCATATCAACATACCATACGAAACGGTACTTTCTGGTTGCACCGTACATTAATATTACACAACCTTTACTACTCGTGTATTTGTTAATGTCTTATTTACTACACTTCTTATGTTTTATCAAAGTTATAAGTGAGTAAGATGGAATTTGAATGTTGTGTAAAGATAGCCTTATCGGCATGTGTTTACACCTATTCGAAATTCCTAGTGAAACTGTTAGTAAGAAGAGAGAAAGACGCAATTAGCATTTTAAAAGCACAATACCTGGAAGAATATGTTGCCTCAATGAGTCTAATCGCAGATAGGACGATTGTCGAGTTGGCTCTGCCTTTTATTGCGTTTTTCTGTTCTCCAACTTGAGTGGGGAAATTCTCCACATTTATGATAATCATTAAATTTGACGTTATTATTATTTGAACCTCTGATATTGTTATCTCAGAAATTCGTGAATTTAATTTTCCTTGATTACCAACTGAATAACACAATATTTGAATAATTTTAATTGAATTTGAATAAAATTTCATGGTTCCATAATTTTATTCACACAATAAATGGCGGCCTGGTCTCCACTTTCGCTTTGCTATAAAGTTGGCGGATTCTCGTGTATTTCATTTCCCATATGTTTTTATGGATGATTTTGAGGCGCCAATTTCAGTTTGAAAAAAAAAAAACAAACAAACGATATTTAGTTTATTTTTTAATACAATTTTACTTTTAATGGACTGTATTTCAGTGGTATGTATAATTAATTGCAACTGTGATGACAAATTGTTTTGTTTTATTTTGAGAAGTTGCTGCAACAAATTCTGTTGAACTTTTTTTTGGAGTTTCTACACTTTTTTTTAAAAACATCTTATTCAGCTAAATTTTTTTATTGTTTTGTCCATGCTAACTTATTGTTTGTTGTTTCTTTTGCTTGACTAAACATTATTTTTTTAACGTGCAAAACGCACTGTTTCTTTTCAACTAAAAAGTCACAACCATAAGGCTGCACATCAAATAGATTTTTGAACGTTTTGGTGTCGCCATCACCAATATAATATTTATACCGCGCACCATGCAGGTCTCTGGGCCTTTCGAACATTTCGATAATGACAGCGACTTCCATTTTTCCGGCTGAACCTTCGTGATTGGCTGTGCAGCTCTCCTTGTGTTCTTCGTAAAATTCTCGAAAGCCTGCGCCCTCAACGATCGAAAAGGGCTGGTAATCTTTAATGAATAAATTCATTAACAATTTATCTACCTGGTCTTTTTGCTCCGTCGAAAGAATCTGCGGTATAAAATGGTGAATGCTCTGCTGCTTCCTACTAATTCTTAAACTTGGCTGTAAAACCTCGACTGCACTTGCGATCGGGTCCTAATCCACAATATGTGTACCAGTGTTTGTAGAAGCAACATTATTAGAAACTTATGTTCTGGATCGAACTGCAACTCCAGGATGTCTCGCAGAAAGGTGACGCTTCGAGTTGGTAATTGAAGTTTTGTAAGACAAAGTTTGCTTACAAAAATTACACCGAGCCACTTTTGTACGAACTAAAACACTCCGATGAAACTAACAAGTTCATTTAATCACTTATACTTAACTTACTAACTAATTAACAACGCTTTATATAAAATCCAATATTGTCAATGTAAACAAAATGCATATGCACATGCAGATCAGCAACTAATTTACGCATGACAACATACACCTGTTATTGATTTTAAATTAGGTCAGAAAATTGACTCGCGATCAAACACGCTGACAATCTTGCTGCTTATACAGAAACGTACAAGTAAAATGCATTATACCGAAAGTAGGTGAATGTGCATATGCATGTACAATTGTAATTTATAATATTTTGTACGAAATCGTACCAGCCCTATAAAATTGTTTGCCGAAAGTATCACAGCTAAATGCAACATCGTTCGTGTGTTTAACACTTATATGCGCAAGCATATGCTCCTTCCGAGAAATTGTTTTAAAACAGTACGGGCATTTGTGAGGACCATTGTGCTAATTCATATGTGACTGTAGGTGTGCTTAGTAAGATGGCGACCTGGTCCCGTGGCTGCTGTAGTTTTAGCAGCTGTTGTTGTTCCGCCGCGTATGAATTTGCACATGCTGCTGTAAATGATCAGCCCTGTAAAATCTTTTGCCGCAAGTATCACAGCTAAATGCAACATCGTTCGTGTGTTTAACACTTAGATGCGCAAGCATATGCTCCTTCCGAGAAATTGTTTTAAAACAGTACGGGCATTTGTGAGGACCATTGTGCTAATTCATATGTGACTGTAGGTGTGCTTAGTAAGATGGCGACCTGGTCCCGTGGCTGCTGTAGTTTTAGCAGCTGTTGTTGTTCCGCCGCGTATGAATTTGCACATGCTGCTCTAAATGATCAGCCCTGTAAAATCTTTTGCCGCAAGTATCACAGCTAAATGCAACATCGTTCGTGTGTTTAACACTTAGATGCGCAAGCATATGCTCCTTCCGAGAAATTGTTTTAAAACAGTACGGGCATTTGTGAGGACCATTGTGCAAAATCATATGTGACTGCAGGTGTGCTTAGTAAGATGGCGACCTGGTCCCTTGGCTGCTGTAGTTTAAGCAGCTGTTGTTGTTCCGCCGCGTATGAATTTGCACATGCTGCTGTAAATGATCAGCCCTGTAAAATCTTTTGCCGCAAGTATCACAGCTAAATGCAACATCGTTCGTGTGTTTAACACTTAGATGCGCAAGCATATGCTCCTTCCGAGAAATTGTTTTAAAACAGTACGGGCATTTGTGAGGACCATTGTGCTAATTCATATGTGACTGTAGGTGTGCTTAGTCAGATGGCGACCTGGTCCCGTGGCTGCTGTAGTTTTAGCAGCTGTTGTTGTTCCGCCGCGTATGAATTTGCACATGCTGCTGTAAATGATCAGCCCTGTAAAATCTTTTGCCGCAAGTATCACAGCTAAATGCAACATCGTTCGTGTGTTTAACACTTAGATGCGCAAGCATATGCTCCTTCCGAGAAATTGTTTTAAAACAGTACGGGCATTTGTGAGGACCATTGTGCTAATTCATATGTGACTGTAGGTGTGCTTAGTAAGATGGCGACCTGGTCCCGTGGCTGCTGTAGTTTTAGCAGCTGTTGTTGTTCCGCCGCATATGAATTTGCACATGCTGCTGTAAATGATCAGCCCTGTAAAATCTTTTGCCGCAAGTATCACAGCTAAATGCAACATCGTTCGTGTGTTTAACACTTAGATGCGCAAGCATATGCTCCTTCCGAGAAATTGTTTTAAAACAGTACGGGCATTTGTGAGGACCATTGTGCTAATTCATATGTGACTGTAGGTGTGCTTAGTCAGATGGCGACCTGGTCCCGTGGCTGCTGTAGTTTTAGCAGCTGTTGTTGTTCCGCCGCGTATGAATTTGCACATGCTGCTCTAAATGATCAGCCCTGTAAAATCTTTTGCCGCAAGTATCACAGCTAAATGCAACATCGTTCGTGTGTTTAACACTTAGATGCGCAAGCATATGCTCCTTCCGAGAAATTGTTTTAAAACAGTACGGGCATTTGTGAGGACCATTGTGCTAATTCATATGTGACTGTAGGTGTGCTTAGTCAGATGGCGACCTGGTCCCGTGGCTGCTGTAGTTTTAGCAGCTGTTGTTGTTCCGCCGCGTATGAATTTGCACATGCTGCTGTAAATGATCAGCCCTGTAAAATCTTTTGCCGCAAGTATCACAGCTAAATGCAACATCGTTCGTGTGTTTAACACTTAGATGCGCAAGCATATGCTCCTTCCGAGAAATTGTTTTAAAACAGTACGGGCATTTGTGAGGACCATTGTGCTAATTCATATGTGACTGTAGGTGTGCTTAGTAAGATGGCGACCTGGTCCCGTGGCTGCTGTAGTTTTAGCAGCTGTTGTTGTTCCGCCGCATATGAATTTGCACATGCTGCTGTAAATGATCAGCCCTGTAAAATCTTTTGCCGCAAGTATCACAGCTAAATGCAACATCGTTCGTGTGTTTAACACTTAGATGCGCAAGCATATGCTCCTTCCGAGAAATTGTTTTAAAACAGTACGGGCATTTGTGAGGACCATTGTGCTAATTCATATGTGACTGTAGGTGTGCTTAGTCAGATGGCGACCTGGTCCCGTGGCTGCTGTAGTTTTAGCAGCTGTTGTTGTTCCGCCGCGTATGAATTTGCACATGCTGCTGTAAATGATCAGCCCTGTAAAATCTTTTGCCGCAAGTATCACAGCTAAATGCAACATCGTTCGTGTGTTTAACACTTAGATGCGCAAGCATATGCTCCTTCCGAGAAATTGTTTTAAAACAGTACGGGCATTTGTGAGGACCATTGTGCTAATTCATATGTGACTGTAGGTGTGCTTAGTAAGATGGCGACCTGGTCCCGTGGCTGCTGTAGTTTTAGCAGCTGTTGTTGTTCCGCCGCATATGAATTTGCACATGCTGCTGTAAATGATCAGCCCTGTAAAATCTTTTGCCGCAAGTATCACAGCTAAATGCAACATCGTTCGTGTGTTTAACACTTAGATGCGCAAGCATATGCTCCTTCCGAGAAATTGTTTTAAAACAGTACGGGCATTTGTGAGGACCATTGTGCTAATTCATATGTGACTGTAGGTGTGCTTAGTCAGATGGCGACCTGGTCCCGTGGCTGCTGTAGTTTTAGCAGCTGTTGTTGTTCCGCCGCGTATGAATTTGCACATGCTGCTGTAAATGATCAGCCCTGTAAAATCTTTTGCCGCAAGTATCACAGCTAAATGCAACATCGTTCGTGTGTTTAACACTTAGATGCGCAAGCATATGCTCCTTCCGAGAAATTGTTTTAAAACAGTACGGGCATTTGTGAGGACCATTGTGCTAATTCATATGTGACTGTAGGTGTGCTTAGTGAGATGGCGACCTGGTCCCTTGGCTGCTGTAGTTTTAGCAGCTGTTGTTGTTCCGCTGCGTATGAATTTGCACATGCTGCTGTAAATGATCAGCCCTGTAAAATCTTTTGCCGCAAGTATCACAGCTAAATGCAAGATCGTTCGTGTGTTTAACACTTAGATGCGCAAGCATATGCTCCTTCCGAGAAATTGTTTTAAAACAGTACGGGCATTTGTGAGGACCATTGTGCTAATTCATATGTGACTGTAGGTGTGCTTAGTAAGATGGCGACCTGGTCCCGTGGCTGCTGTAGTTTTAGCAGCTGTTGTTGTTCCGCCGCATATGAATTTGCACATGCTGCTCTAAATGATCAGCCCTGTAAAATCTTTTGCCGCAAGTATCACAGCTAAATGCAACATCGTTCGTGTGTTTAACACTTAGATGCGCAAGCATATGCTCCTTCCGAGAAATTGTTTTAAAACAGTACGGGCATTTGTGAGGACCATTGTGCTAATTCATATGTGACTGTAGGTGTGCTTAGTAAGATGGCGACCTGGTCCCTTGGCTGCTGTAGTTTTAGCAGCTGTTGTTGTTCCGCCGCGTATGAATTTGCACATGCTGCTGTAAATGATCAGCCCTGTAAAATCTTTTGCCGCAAGTATCACAGCTAAATGCAACATCGTTCGTGTGTTTAACACTTAGATGCGCAAGCATATGCTCCTTCCGAGAAATTGTTTTAAAACAGTACGGGCATTTGTGAGGACCATTGTGCTAATTCATATGTGACTGTAGGTGTGCTTAGTCAGATGGCGACCTGGTCCCTTGGCTGCTGTAGTTTTAGCAGCTGTTGTTGTTCCGCCGCGTATGAATTTGCACATGCTGCTGTAAATGATCAGCCCTGTAAAATCTTTTGCCGCAAGTATCACAGCTAAATGCAACATCGTTCGTGTGTTTAACACTTAGATGCGCAAGCATATGCTCCTTCCGAGAAATTGTTTTAAAACAGTACGGGCATTTGTGAGGACCATTGTGCTAATTCATATGTGACTGTAGGTGTGCTTAGTAAGATGGCGACCTGGTCCCTTGGCTGCTGTAGTTTTAGCAGCTGTTGTTGTTCCGCCGCGTATGAATTTGCACATGCTGCTGTAAATGATCAGCCCTGTAAAATCTTTTGCCGCAAGTATCACAGCTAAATGCAACATCGTTCGTGTGTTTAACACTTAGATGCGCAAGCATATGCTCCTTCCGAGAAATTGTTTTAAAACAGTACGGGCATTTGTGAGGACCATTGTGCAAAATCATATGTGACTGCAGGTGTGCTTAGTAAGATGGCGACCTGGTCCCTTGGCTGCTGTAGTTTAAGCAGCTGTTGTTGTTCCGCCGCGTATGAATTTGCACATGCTGCTGTAAATGATCAGCCCTGTAAAATCTTTTGCCGCAAGTATCACAGCTTAATGCAACATCGTTCGTGTGTTTAACACTTAGATGCGCAAGCATATGCTCCTTCCGAGAAATTGTTTTAAAACAGTACGGGCATTTGTGAGGACCATTGTGCAAAATCATATGTGACTGCAGGTGTGCTTAGTAAGATGGCGACCTGGTCCCTTGGCTGCTGTAGTTTTAGCAGCTGTTGTTGTTCCGCCGCGTATGAATTTGCACATGCTGCTGTAAATGATCAGCCCTGTAAAATCTTTTACCGCAAGTATCACAGCTAAATGCAACATCGTTCGTGTGTTTAACACTTAGATGCGCAAGCATATGCTCCTTCCGAGAAATTGTTTTAAAACAGTACGGGCATTTGTGAGGACCATTGTGCAAAATCATATGTGACTGCAGGTGTGCTTAGTAAGATGGCGACCTGGTCCCGTGGCTGCTGTAGTTTAAGCAGCTGTTGTTGTTCCGCCGCGTATGAATTTGCACATGCTGCTGTAAATGATCAGCCCTGTAAAATCTTTTGCCGCAAGTATCACAGCTAAATGCAACATCGTTCGTGTGTTTAACACTTAGATGCGCAAGCATATGCTCCTTCCGAGAAATTGTTTTAAAACAGTACGGGCATTTGTGAGGACCATTGTGCAAAATCATATGTGACTGCAGGTGTGCTTAGTAAGATGGCGACCTGGTCCCTTGGCTGCTGTAGTTTAAGCAGCTGTTGTTGTTCCGCCGCGTATGAATTTGCACATGCTGCTGTAAATGATCAGCCCTGTAAAATCTTTTGCCGCAAGTATCACAGCTTAATGCAACATCGTTCGTGTGTTTAACACTTAGATGCGCAAGCATATGCTCCTTCCGAGAAATTGTTTTAAAACAGTACGGGCATTTGTGAGGACCATTGTGCAAAATCATATGTGACTGCAGGTGTGCTTAGTAAGATGGCGACCTGGTCCCTTGGCTGCTGTAGTTTTAGCAGCTGTTGTTGTTCCGCCGCGTATGAATTTGCACATGCTGCTGTAAATGATCAGCCCTGTAAAATCTTTTACCGCAAGTATCACAGCTAAATGCAACATCGTTCGTGTGTTTAACACTTAGATGCGCAAGCATATGCTCCTTCCGAGAAATTGTTTTAAAACAGTACGGGCATTTGTGAGGACCATTGTGCAAAATCATATGTGACTGCAGGTGTGCTTAGTAAGATGGCGACCTGGTCCCGTGGCTGCTGTAGTTTTAGCAGCTGTTGTTGTTCCGCCGCGTATGAATTTGCACATGCTGCTGTAAATGATCAGCCCTGTAAAATCTTTTGCCGCAAGTATCACAGCTAAATGCAACATCGTTCGTGTGTTTAACACTTAGATGCGCAAGCATATGCTCCTTCCGAGAAATTGTTTTAAAACAGTACGGGCATTTGTGAGGACCATTGTGCTAATTCATATGTGACTGTAGGTGTGCTTAGTAAGATGGCGACCTGGTCCCGTGGCTGCTGTAGTTTTAGCAGCTGTTGTTGTTCCGCCGCGTATGAATTTGCACATGCTGCTCTAAATGATCAGCCCTGTAAAATCTTTTGCCGCAAGTATCACAGCTAAATGCAACATCGTTCGTGTGTTTAACACTTAGATGCGCAAGCATATGCTCCTTCCGAGAAATTGTTTTAAAACAGTACGGGCATTTGTGAGGACCATTGTGCAAAATCATATGTGACTGCAGGTGTGCTTAGTAAGATGGCGACCTGGTCCCTTGGCTGCTGTAGTTTAAGCAGCTGTTGTTGTTCCGCCGCGTATGAATTTGCACATGCTGCTGTAAATGATCAGCCCTGTAAAATCTTTTGCCGCAAGTATCACAGCTAAATGCAACATCGTTCGTGTGTTTAACACTTAGATGCGCAAGCATATGCTCCTTCCGAGAAATTGTTTTAAAACAGTACGGGCATTTGTGAGGACCATTGTGCTAATTCATATGTGACTGTAGGTGTGCTTAGTAAGATGGCGACCTGGTCCCTTGGCTGCTGTAGTTTTAGCAGCTGTTGTTGTTCCGCCGCGTATGAATTTGCACATGCTGCTGTAAATGATCAGCCCTGTAAAATCTTTTGCCGCAAGTATCACAGCTAAATGCAACATCGTTCGTGTGTTTAACACTTAGATGCGCAAGCATATGCTCCTTCCGAGAAATTGTTTTAAAACAGTACGGGCATTTGTGAGGACCATTGTGCTAATTCATATGTGACTGTAGGTGTGCTTAGTCAGATGGCGACCTGGTCCCTTGGCTGCTGTAGTTTTAGCAGCTGTTGTTGTTCCGCCGCGTATGAATTTGCACATGCTGCTGTAAATGATCAGCCCTGTAAAATCTTTTGCCGCAAGTATCACAGCTAAATGCAACATCGTTCGTGTGTTTAACACTTAGATGCGCAAGCATATGCTCCTTCCGAGAAATTGTTTTAAAACAGTACGGGCATTTGTGAGGACCATTGTGCTAATTCATATGTGACTGTAGGTGTGCTTAGTAAGATGGCGACCTGGTCCCTTGGCTGCTGTAGTTTTAGCAGCTGTTGTTGTTCCGCCGCGTATGAATTTGCACATGCTGCTGTAAATGATCAGCCCTGTAAAATCTTTTGCCGCAAGTATCACAGCTAAATGCAACATCGTTCGTGTGTTTAACACTTAGATGCGCAAGCATATGCTCCTTCCGAGAAATTGTTTTAAAACAGTACGGGCATTTGTGAGGACCATTGTGCAAAATCATATGTGACTGCAGGTGTGCTTAGTAAGATGGCGACCTGGTCCCTTGGCTGCTGTAGTTTAAGCAGCTGTTGTTGTTCCGCCGCGTATGAATTTGCACATGCTGCTGTAAATGATCAGCCCTGTAAAATCTTTTGCCGCAAGTATCACAGCTTAATGCAACATCGTTCGTGTGTTTAACACTTAGATGCGCAAGCATATGCTCCTTCCGAGAAATTGTTTTAAAACAGTACGGGCATTTGTGAGGACCATTGTGCTAATTCATATGTGACTGTAGGTGTGCTTAGTAAGATGGCGACCTGGTCCCTTGGCTGCTGTAGTTTTAGCAGCTGTTGTTGTTCCGCCGCGTATGAATTTGCACATGCTGCTGTAAATGATCAGCCCTGTAAAATCTTTTACCGCAAGTATCACAGCTAAATGCAACATCGTTCGTGTGTTTAACACTTAGATGCGCAAGCATATGCTCCTTCCGAGAAATTGTTTTAAAACAGTACGGGCATTTGTGAGGACCATTGTGCTAATTCATATGTGACTGTAGGTGTGCTTAGTAAGATGGCGACCTGGTCCCTTGGCTGCTGTAGTTTTAGCAGCTGTTGTTGTTCCGCCGCGTATGAATTTGCACATGCTGCTGTAAATGATCAGCCCTGTAAAATCTTTTGCCGCAAGTATCACAGCTAAATGCAACATCGTTCGTGTGTTTAACACTTAGATGCGCAAGCATATGCTCCTTCCGAGAAATTGTTTTAAAACAGTACGGGCATTTGTGAGGACCATTGTGCAAAATCATATGTGACTGCAGGTGTGCTTAGTAAGATGGCGACCTGGTCCCGTGGCTGCTGTAGTTTTAGCAGCTGTTGTTGTTCCGCCGCGTATGAATTTGCACATGCTGCTGTAAATGATCAGCCCTGTAAAATCTTTTGCCGCAAGTATCACAGCTAAATGCAACATCGTTCGTGTGTTTAACACTTAGATGCGCAAGCATATGCTCCTTCCGAGAAATTGTTTTAAAACAGTACGGGCATTTGTGAGGACCATTGTGCTAATTCATATGTGACTGTAGGTGTGCTTAGTAAGATGGCGACCTGGTCCCGTGGCTGCTGTAGTTTTAGCAGCTGTTGTTGTTCCGCCGCGTATGAATTTGCACATGCTGCTCTAAATGATCAGCCCTGTAAAATCTTTTGCCGCAAGTATCACAGCTAAATGCAACATCGTTCGTGTGTTTAACACTTAGATGCGCAAGCATATGCTCCTTCCGAGAAATTGTTTTAAAACAGTACGGGCATTTGTGAGGACCATTGTGCAAAATCATATGTGACTGCAGGTGTGCTTAGTAAGATGGCGACCTGGTCCCTTGGCTGCTGTAGTTTAAGCAGCTGTTGTTGTTCCGCCGCGTATGAATTTGCACATGCTGCTGTAAATGATCAGCCCTGTAAAATCTTTTGCCGCAAGTATCACAGCTAAATGCAACATCGTTCGTGTGTTTAACACTTAGATGCGCAAGCATATGCTCCTTCCGAGAAATTGTTTTAAAACAGTACGGGCATTTGTGAGGACCATTGTGCTAATTCATATGTGACTGTAGGTGTGCTTAGTCAGATGGCGACCTGGTCCCGTGGCTGCTGTAGTTTTAGCAGCTGTTGTTGTTCCGCCGCGTATGAATTTGCACATGCTGCTGTAAATGATCAGCCCTGTAAAATCTTTTGCCGCAAGTATCACAGCTAAATGCAACATCGTTCGTGTGTTTAACACTTAGATGCGCAAGCATATGCTCCTTCCGAGAAATTGTTTTAAAACAGTACGGGCATTTGTGAGGACCATTGTGCTAATTCATATGTGACTGTAGGTGTGCTTAGTGAGATGGCGACCTGGTCCCGTGGCTGCTGTAGTTTTAGCAGCTGTTGTTGTTCCGCCGCATATGAATTTGCACATGCTGCTGTAAATGATCAGCCCTGTAAAATCTTTTGCCGCAAGTATCACAGCTAAATGCAAGATCGTTCGTGTGTTTAACACTTAGATGCGCAAGCATATGCTCCTTCCGAGAAATTGTTTTAAAACAGTACGGGCATTTGTGAGGACCATTGTGCTAATTCATATGTGACTGTAGGTGTGCTTAGTAAGATGGCGACCTGGTCCCGTGGCTGCTGTAGTTTTAGCAGCTGTTGTTGTTCCGCCGCATATGAATTTGCACATGCTGCTCTAAATGATCAGCCCTGTAAAATCTTTTGCCGCAAGTATCACAGCTAAATGCAACATCGTTCGTGTGTTTAACACTTAGATGCGCAAGCATATGCTCCTTCCGAGAAATTGTTTTAAAACAGTACGGGCATTTGTGAGGACCATTGTGCTAATTCATATGTGACTGTAGGTGTGCTTAGTAAGATGGCGACCTGGTCCCTTGGCTGCTGTAGTTTTAGCAGCTGTTGTTGTTCCGCCGCGTATGAATTTGCACATGCTGCTGTAAATGATCAGCCCTGTAAAATCTTTTGCCGCAAGTATCACAGCTAAATGCAACATCGTTCGTGTGTTTAACACTTAGATGCGCAAGCATATGCTCCTTCCGAGAAATTGTTTTAAAACAGTACGGGCATTTGTGAGGACCATTGTGCTAATTCATATGTGACTGTAGGTGTGCTTAGTAAGATGGCGACCTGGTCCCGTGGCTGCTGTAGTTTTAGCAGCTGTTGTTGTTCCGCCGCGTATGAATTTGCACATGCTGCTGTAAATGATCAGCCCTGTAAAATCTTTTGCCGCAAGTATCACAGCTAAATGCAACATCGTTCGTGTGTTTAACACTTAGATGCGCAAGCATATGCTCCTTCCGAGAAATTGTTTTAAAACAGTACGGGCATTTGTGAGGACCATTGTGCTAATTCATATGTGACTGTAGGTGTGCTTAGTCAGATGGCGACCTGGTCCCGTGGCTGCTGTAGTTTAAGCAGCTGTTGTTGTTCCGCCGCGTATGAATTTGCACATGCTGCTCTAAATGATCAGCCCTGTAAAATCTTTTGCCGCAAGTATCACAGCTAAATGCAACATCGTTCGTGTGTTTAACACTTAGATGCGCAAGCATATGCTCCTTCCGAGAAATTGTTTTAAAACAGTACGGGCATTTGTGAGGACCATTGTGCTAATTCATATGTGACTGTAGGTGTGCTTAGTAAGATGGCGACCTGGTCCCTTGGCTGCTGTAGTTTTAGCAGCTGTTGTTGTTCCGCCGCGTATGAATTTGCACATGCTGCTGTAAATGATCAGCCCTGTAAAATCTTTTGCCGCAAGTATCACAGCTAAATGCAACATCGTTCGTGTGTTTAACACTTAGATGCGCAAGCATATGCTCCTTCCGAGAAATTGTTTTAAAACAGTACGGGCATTTGTGAGGACCATTGTGCTAATTCATATGTGACTGTAGGTGTGCTTAGTCAGATGGCGACCTGGTCCCTTGGCTGCTGTAGTTTTAGCAGCTGTTGTTGTTCCGCCGCGTATGAATTTGCACATGCTGCTGTAAATGATCAGCCCTGTAAAATCTTTTGCCGCAAGTATCACAGCTAAATGCAACATCGTTCGTGTGTTTAACACTTAGATGCGCAAGCATATGCTCCTTCCGAGAAATTGTTTTAAAACAGTACGGGCATTTGTGAGGACCATTGTGCTAATTCATATGTGACTGTAGGTGTGCTTAGTCAGATGGCGACCTGGTCCCTTGGCTGCTGTAGTTTTAGCAGCTGTTGTTGTTCCGCCGCGTATGAATTTGCACATGCTGCTGTAAATGATCAGCCCTGTAAAATCTTTTGCCGCAAGTATCACAGCTAAATGCAACATCGTTCGTGTGTTTAACACTTAGATGCGCAAGCATATGCTCCTTCCGAGAAATTGTTTTAAAACAGTACGGGCATTTGTGAGGACCATTGTGCTAATTCATATGTGACTGTAGGTGTGCTTAGTAAGATGGCGACCTGGTCCCTTGGCTGCTGTAGTTTTAGCAGCTGTTGTTGTTCCGCCGCGTATGAATTTGCACATGCTGCTGTAAATGATCAGCCCTGTAAAATCTTTTGCCGCAAGTATCACAGCTAAATGCAACATCGTTCGTGTGTTTAACACTTAGATGCGCAAGCATATGCTCCTTCCGAGAAATTGTTTTAAAACAGTACGGGCATTTGTGAGGACCATTGTGCAAAATCATATGTGACTGCAGGTGTGCTTAGTAAGATGGCGACCTGGTCCCTTGGCTGCTGTAGTTTAAGCAGCTGTTGTTGTTCCGCCGCGTATGAATTTGCACATGCTGCTGTAAATGATCAGCCCTGTAAAATCTTTTGCCGCAAGTATCACAGCTTAATGCAACATCGTTCGTGTGTTTAACACTTAGATGCGCAAGCATATGCTCCTTCCGAGAAATTGTTTTAAAACAGTACGGGCATTTGTGAGGACCATTGTGCTAATTCATATGTGACTGTAGGTGTGCTTAGTAAGATGGCGACCTGGTCCCGTGGCTGCTGTAGTTTTAGCAGCTGTTGTTGTTCCGCCGCGTATGAATTTGCACATGCTGCTCTAAATGATCAGCCCTGTAAAATCTTTTGCCGCAAGTATCACAGCTAAATGCAACATCGTTCGTGTGTTTAACACTTAGATGCGCAAGCATATGCTCCTTCCGAGAAATTGTTTTAAAACAGTACGGGCATTTGTGAGGACCATTGTGCTAATTCATATGTGACTGTAGGTGTGCTTAGTGAGATGGCGACCTGGTCCCGTGGCTGCTGTAGTTTTAGCAGCTGTTGTTGTTCCGCCGCGTATGAATTTGCACATGCTGCTCTAAATGATCAGCCCTGTAAAATCTTTTGCCGCAAGTATCACAGCTAAATGCAACATCGTTCGTGTGTTTAACACTTAGATGCGCAAGCATATGCTCCTTCCGAGAAATTGTTTTAAAACAGTACGGGCATTTGTGAGGACCATTGTGCTAATTCATATGTGACTGTAGGTGTGCTTAGTAAGATGGCGACCTGGTCCCTTGGCTGCTGTAGTTTTAGCAGCTGTTGTTGTTCCGCCGCGTATGAATTTGCACATGCTGCTGTAAATGATCAGCCCTGTAAAATCTTTTGCCGCAAGTATCACAGCTAAATGCAACATCGTTCGTGTGTTTAACACTTAGATGCGCAAGCATATGCTCCTTCCGAGAAATTGTTTTAAAACAGTACGGGCATTTGTGAGGACCATTGTGCTAATTCATATGTGACTGTAGGTGTGCTTAGTAAGATGGCGACCTGGTCCCTTGGCTGCTGTAGTTTTAGCAGCTGTTGTTGTTCCGCCGCGTATGAATTTGCACATGCTGCTGTAAATGATCAGCCCTGTAAAATCTTTTGCCGCAAGTATCACAGCTAAATGCAACATCGTTCGTGTGTTTAACACTTAGATGCGCAAGCATATGCTCCTTCCGAGAAATTGTTTTAAAACAGTACGGGCATTTGTGAGGACCATTGTGCAAAATCATATGTGACTGCAGGTGTGCTTAGTAAGATGGCGACCTGGTCCCTTGGCTGCTGTAGTTTAAGCAGCTGTTGTTGTTCCGCCGCGTATGAATTTGCACATGCTGCTGTAAATGATCAGCCCTGTAAAATCTTTTGCCGCAAGTATCACAGCTTAATGCAACATCGTTCGTGTGTTTAACACTTAGATGCGCAAGCATATGCTCCTTCCGAGAAATTGTTTTAAAACAGTACGGGCATTTGTGAGGACCATTGTGCTAATTCATATGTGACTGTAGGTGTGCTTAGTGAGATGGCGACCTGGTCCCTTGGCTGCTGTAGTTTTAGCAGCTGTTGTTGTTCCGCCGCGTATGAATTTGCACATGCTGCTGTAAATGATCAGCCCTGTAAAATCTTTTGCCGCAAGTATCACAGCTAAATGCAACATCGTTCGTGTGTTTAACACTTAGATGCGCAAGCATATGCTCCTTCCGAGAAATTGTTTTAAAACAGTACGGGCATTTGTGAGGACCATTGTGCTAATTCATATGTGACTGTAGGTGTGCTTAGTAAGATGGCGACCTGGTCCCTTGGCTGCTGTAGTTTTAGCAGCTGTTGTTGTTCCGCCGCGTATGAATTTGCACATGCTGCTGTAAATGATCAGCCCTGTAAAATCTTTTGCCGCAAGTATCACAGCTAAATGCAACATCGTTCGTGTGTTTAACACTTAGATGCGCAAGCATATGCTCCTTCCGAGAAATTGTTTTAAAACAGTACGGGCATTTGTGAGGACCATTGTGCTAATTCATATGTGACTGTAGGTGTGCTTAGTCAGATGGCGACCTGGTCCCGTGGCTGCTGTAGTTTTAGCAGCTGTTGTTGTTCCGCCGCGTATGAATTTGCACATGCTGCTGTAAATGATCAGCCCTGTAAAATCTTTTGCCGCAAGTATCACAGCTAAATGCAACATCGTTCGTGTGTTTAACACTTAGATGCGCAAGCATATGCTCCTTCCGAGAAATTGTTTTAAAACAGTACGGGCATTTGTGAGGACCATTGTGCTAATTCATATGTGACTGTAGGTGTGCTTAGTAAGATGGCGACCTGGTCCCGTGGCTGCTGTAGTTTTAGCAGCTGTTGTTGTTCCGCCGCGTATGAATTTGCACATGCTGCTCTAAATGATCAGCCCTGTAAAATCTTTTGCCGCAAGTATCACAGCTAAATGCAACATCGTTCGTGTGTTTAACACTTAGATGCGCAAGCATATGCTCCTTCCGAGAAATTGTTTTAAAACAGTACGGGCATTTGTGAGGACCATTGTGCTAATTCATATGTGACTGTAGGTGTGCTTAGTAAGATGGCGACCTGGTCCCTTGGCTGCTGTAGTTTTAGCAGCTGTTGTTGTTCCGCCGCGTATGAATTTGCACATGCTGCTGTAAATGATCAGCCCTGTAAAATCTTTTGCCGCAAGTATCACAGCTAAATGCAACATCGTTCGTGTGTTTAACACTTAGATGCGCAAGCATATGCTCCTTCCGAGAAATTGTTTTAAAACAGTACGGGCATTTGTGAGGACCATTGTGCTAATTCATATGTGACTGTAGGTGTGCTTAGTCAGATGGCGACCTGGTCCCTTGGCTGCTGTAGTTTTAGCAGCTGTTGTTGTTCCGCCGCGTATGAATTTGCACATGCTGCTGTAAATGATCAGCCCTGTAAAATCTTTTGCCGCAAGTATCACAGCTAAATGCAACATCGTTCGTGTGTTTAACACTTAGATGCGCAAGCATATGCTCCTTCCGAGAAATTGTTTTAAAACAGTACGGGCATTTGTGAGGACCATTGTGCTAATTCATATGTGACTGTAGGTGTGCTTAGTAAGATGGCGACCTGGTCCCGTGGCTGCTGTAGTTTTAGCAGCTGTTGTTGTTCCGCCGCGTATGAATTTGCACATGCTGCTGTAAATGATCAGCCCTGTAAAATCTTTTGCCGCAAGTATCACAGCTAAATGCAACATCGTTCGTGTGTTTAACACTTAGATGCGCAAGCATATGCTCCTTCCGAGAAATTGTTTTAAAACAGTACGGGCATTTGTGAGGACCATTGTGCAAATTCATATGTGACTGCAGGTGTGCTTAGTAAGATGGCGACCTGGTCCCTTGGCTGCTGTAGTTTTAGCAGCTGTTGTTGTTCCGCCGGGTATGAGTTTGCACATGCTGCTGTAAATGATCAGCCCTGTAAAATCTTTTGCCGCAAGTATCACAGCTAAATGCAACATCGTTCGTGTGTTTAACACTTAGATGCGCAAGCATATGCTCCTTCCGAGAAATTGTTTTAAAACAGTACGGGCATTTGTGAGGACCATTGTGCTAATTCATATGTGACTGTAGGTGTGCTTAGTAAGATGGCGACCTGGTCCCGTGGCTGCTGTAGTTTTAGCAGCTGTTGTTGTTCCGCCGCGTATGAATTTGCACATGCTGCTGTAAATGATCAGCCCTGTAAAATCTTTTGCCGCAAGTATCACAGCTAAATGCAACATCGTTCGTGTGTTTAACACTTAGATGCGCAAGCATATGCTCCTTCCGAGAAATTGTTTTAAAACAGTACGGGCATTTGTGAGGACCATTGTGCAAATTCATATGTGACTGCAGGTGTGCTTAGTAAGATGGCGACCTGGTCCCTTGGCTGCTGTAGTTTTAGCAGCTGTTGTTGTTCCGCCGGGTATGAGTTTGCACATGCTGCTGTAAATGATCAGCCCTGTAAAATCTTTTGCCGCAAGTATCACAGCTAAATGCAACATCGTTCGTGTGTTTAATACTTAGATGCGCAAGCATATGCTCCTTCCGAGAAATTGTTTTAAAACAGTACGGGCATTTGTGAGGACCATTGTGCTAATTCATATGTGACTGTAGGTGTGCTTAGTAAGATGGCGACCTGGTCCCGTGGCTGCTGTAGTTTTAGCAGCTGTTGTTGTTCCGCCGCGTATGAATTTGCACATGCTGCTGTAAATGATCAGCCCTGTAAAATCTTTTGCCGCAAGTATCACAGCTAAATGCAACATCGTTCGTGTGTTTAACACTTAGATGCGCAAGCATATGCTCCTTCCGAGAAATTGTTTTAAAACAGTACGGGCATTTGTGAGGACCATTGTGCAAATTCATATGTGACTGCAGGTGTGCTTAGTAAGATGGCGACCTGGTCCCTTGGCTGCTGTAGTTTTAGCAGCTGTTGTTGTTCCGCCGGGTATGAGTTTGCACATGCTGCTGTAAATGATCAGCCCTGTAAAATCTTTTGCCGCAAGTATCACAGCTAAATGCAACATCGTTCGTGTGTTTAACACTTAGATGCGCAAGCATATGCTCCTTCCGAGAAATTGTTTTAAAACAGTACGGGCATTTGTGAGGACCATTGTGCTAATTCATATGTGACTGTAGGTGTGCTTAGTAAGATGGCGACCTGGTCCCGTGGCTGCTGTAGTTTTAGCAGCTGTTGTTGTTCCGCCGCGTATGAATTTGCACATGCTGCTGTAAATGATCAGCCCTGTAAAATCTTTTGCCGCAAGTATCACAGCTAAATGCAACATCGTTCGGGTGTTTAACACTTAGATGCGCAAGCATATGCTCCTTCCGAGAAATTGTTTTAAAACAGTACGGGCATTTGTGAGGACCATTGTGCTAATTCATATGTGACTGTAGGTGTGCTTAGTAAGATGGCGACCTGGTCCCGTGGCTGCTGTAGTTTTAGCAGCTGTTGTTGTTCCGCCGCGTATGAATTTGCACATGCTGCTCTAAATGATCAGCCCTGTAAAATCTTTTGCCGCAAGTATCACAGCTAAATGCAACATCGTTCGTGTGTTTAACACTTAGATGCGCAAGCATATGCTCCTTCCGAGAAATTGTTTTAAAACAGTACGGGCATTTGTGAGGACCATTGTGCTAATTCATATGTGACTGTAGGTGTGCTTAGTAAGATGGCGACCTGGTCCCTTGGCTGCTGTAGTTTTAGCAGCTGTTGTTCCGCCGCGTATGAATTTGCACATGCTGCTGTAAATGATCAGCCCTGTAAGATCTTTTGCCGCAAGTATCACAGCTAAATGCAACATCGTTCGTGTGTTTAACACTTAGATGCGCAAGCATATGCTCCTTCCGAGAAATTGTTTTAAAACAGTACGGGCATTTGTGAGGACCATTGTGCTAATTCATATGTGACTGTAGGTGTGCTTCGTCAGATGGCGACCTGGTCCCGTGGCTGCTGTAGTTTTAGCAGCTGTTGTTGTTCCGCCGCGTATGAATTTGCACATGCTGCTGTAAATGATCAGCCCTGTAAAATCTTTTGCCGCAAGTATCACAGCTAAATGCAACATCGTTCGTGTGTTTAACACTTAGATGCGCAAGCATATGCTCCTTCCGAGAAATGGTTTTAAAACAGTACGGGCATTTGTGAGGACCATTGTGCAAAATCATATGTGACTGCAGGTGTGCTTAGTAAGATGGCGACCTGGTCCCTTGGCTGCTGTAGTTTAAGCAGCTGTTGTTGTTCCGCCGCGTATGAATTTGCACATGCTGCTGTAAATGATCAGCCCTGTAAAATCTTTTGCCGCAAGTATCACAGCTAAATGCAACATCGTTCGTGTGTTTAACACTTAGATGCGCAAGCATATGCTCCTTCCGAGAAATTGTTTTAAAACAGTACGGGCATTTGTGAGGACCATTGTGCTAATTCATATGTGACTGTAGGTGTGCTTAGTAAGATGGCGACCTGGTCCCGTGGCTGCTGTAGTTTTAGCAGCTGTTGTTGTTCCGCCGCGTATGAATTTGCACATGCTGCTGTAAATGATCAGCCCTGTAAAATCTTTTGCCGCAAGTATCACAGCTAAATGCAACATCGTTCGTGTGTTTAACACTTAGATGCGCAAGCATATGCTCCTTCCGAGAAATTGTTTTAAAACAGTACGGGCATTTGTGAGGACCATTGTGCTAATTCATATGTGACTGTAGGTGTGCTTAGTAAGATGGCGACCTGGTCCCGTGGCTGCTGTAGTTTTAGCAGCTGTTGTTGTTCCGCCGCGTATGAATTTGCACATGCTGCTGTAAATGATCAGCCCTGTAAAATCTTTTGCCGCAAGTATCACAGCTAAATGCAACATCGTTCGTGTGTTTAACACTTAGATGCGCAAGCATATGCTCCTTCCGAGAAATTGTTTTAAAACAGTACGGGCATTTGTGAGGACCATTGTGCAAATTCATATGTGACTGCAGGTGTGCTTAGTAAGATGGCGACCTGGTCCCTTGGCTGCTGTAGTTTTAGCAGCTGTTGTTGTTCCGCCGGGTATGAGTTTGCACATGCTGCTGTAAATGATCAGCCCTGTAAAATCTTTTGCCGCAAGTATCACAGCTAAATGCAACATCGTTCGTGTGTTTAACACTTAGATGCGCAAGCATATGCTCCTTCCGAGAAATTGTTTTAAAACAGTACGGGCATTTGTGAGGACCATTGTGCAAATTCATATGTGACTGCAGGTGTGCTTAGTAAGATGGCGACCTGGTCCCTTGGCTGCTGTAGTTTTAGCAGCTGTTGTTGTTCCGCCGGGTATGAGTTTGCACATGCTGCTGTAAATGATCAGCCCTGTAAAATCTTTTGCCGCAAGTATCACAGCTAAATGCAACATCGTTCGTGTGTTTAGGATGCTTTCTTTTAAAAAATTTTTCCTAAAGGCAAGCATACATGCTGACGCTATAGTCATAGATTCAACCAAAGGGTTTATTTCAGTTATATTCAAGAATTCCCGTATGAAATGAATACATCCAAGACGTAAAATATTAACATCGTTTTTACAGTACATCAACATCTCTTTTCTATTGTCAAAATCCCCGTGAGATACTGTACTATACCATTCTAAAAAACTTTCTCTCTCTTTAGTTTTCATGGTGTTATACCCATACATTTGAGGCTCTGGGTATTTGCCAACATAATTCATGTTTTCTAGTGTGTTAAAGTGATAAGGATAGTATCCTTTTGCGTATTCTTCAATCCCAAAGACACTAGGAAACTTGGAAAGAGGTATGGCTAGAAAATTTAGCGAATCAATAAATGTTAGAGGCCCACAGCTTAACTTCATAATTTTTGTACCATTCATTATAGGCTCAATTACCAATTTCCTATCCACGAGCTCCGAGATTAAAAAATGACCGTCATATCCCTGTAAATTGTGTGCAACACAATAAGCATTGGTAACATATGAGCGAGGTAATAGACAATAATCTAAAAACCTTTTCACTACGCTTGATGACTTGTCATACTCGAAGACATGTTCCCTGACACCACATACGTTACAGTTATTTGATAGTTGACGATCCTCGTAACAGTTATGACAAACTTGCTGTGCTACAATCATATTTACCACATGAAGATAAGAAGTGTGGCTTTTAGCATATAGTGTGTTTTGAGTGCTTTCACAATCGAAGAATATTAACAAAAACTTTTTGTTTCTTTTACCCTTATAGGGTTTACTGTAACACAAATGATCGGAAGGCATGATTTTTGAACATGAACTGCAATAATATTCATTACATTGATGTGGGGTTTCGCCTCTTCTTTCATAATTCAAAAACTTTAAACAGATCTTGCAAATTTTAAACGTGTCACATACGCTTTTACTAGTAACTTTATTCAGAAAGTGGCTGTTAAAGCAGGCTTCGCCTCTGAAAGAACGATTACATTTATCACAGGTCTTCATTGCCTGTCTGGAAAAAGTACATGGTGGTGCAGAGTTGCAATACCGGCATTTCATATCACATTTATGGAGTTTTTTGTGGAAAACTTTGTCACAAAGGAAACACATGTAATCTTTATCGAAAAGTGCCGTAACTGACTTGATTACATAGAAATGTTTTAATGTCTTACTGTAGTAGAGATAAATTTTTTTCACAGGAACATCACTCATCGGTATCTTGAAAAAAATTGAATCTGGGTTTTTCAAGTCATCAAACACTATTATCTGGAAGTCTTTTAGATAGTCTTGAATCTTGTACAGATCAACCAGGGTACAGCCGTTTGCATCAACTGCAACCTTAGCTTTCTTACATAAAGTCTTCGCTAAATCATCCAGCGATGCAACTATTAAAGCATGTTTTCGTCTGTCAAAATTCTCTGAAGTCATTTCAATAACATAGCAAATGCTTCGTGGAAGACAGTAAACATCATTATCTTTACCGACATCAATCACACTACGTTTTCTCGCAAGAGCTTCTACCTCTCTCATATCTCGAGGATTGACTCTCCCACCGCCAAAAGGAAAACTTACAATATTAGCGCTAAACAACATTATATCGTCTGAAAGGAAAATAGTATTGGACTGATTTACGTTTGCTATTAGTTCGGTCACATATCTACCACTCAGGGAAGTCAGAGGCATCAAGCTAGACCAGATGGGCTTCACGTCAGGTGAGTTAGGAAGTGAAATTGTGAAAGAGATCCTGCTATCCTTGGATGAATTCTTTCCCACATCTCTGATTACGTCATCAAACGCTTTTTCCAAATCATGTAGCGGGTCTTCACTGTCAGCATCCAAACCTTTCAGCCGAAGAACCAGTTTGATGCCCTCAGTTTTAAATTTTGTAAAAAAAGTTCTCTCTCTCGAAAGCGTTTCGAATGAGACATTCGACCCTCTACCACACTGTACTGTATCAGCATCAATGTGGTTTAAACTCATGCAAAGATTTTTTGAAGTATCGACGGTTGTTTTTCCCGAACTTTCGGCCGAAATTTCAGCCGAACTTTCGGCCGAAGTACCACCATCACTAAGCAAACCAAGAAAGCCTAATACCCCTCTCAGCTCAACACTAGACAAGAGAACATTAAACTTTACGGAATACTTTTCAAGCAGATGTAAAAGGAGCTGCTTATCTTCCGTCGAGAAAGCTATTTTCCCCTCACCAATATCCTTCAATAAAATGTTCAAAAAGGCTAAAAAATACTCGGAACTTAGACTTAAGGCGCCTTCCAACTGCCTTAACCCTCTAGGGTCACACTTCCCTGGAATCGCATGAAGGTCACACTGGGTGAATTTCACCCACCGCCGAAAAATCAGTGTCTGAGTTCGAGAATTGGTCCTGGTGGGTTAAAAATATTTTTAACGTTTGCCAGAAAGTCAAAAGAAGATACTCTGTCAGTTCTAGGATCGAAAAAGGATCTTCTCCAATGTTCAAACAGCTGGGGAAGTCAACATATCAAAAAAGTCGTGTTTTGCAATAAAAAATCGGTATATTTTTTGGGGATTGATATGGGACAGAAAAAATTATCAGGATCTGTTCCTTGACTACTATATTTGCATAAAAAAATTATTACCAGAGACTTCGTTTTAAAAAACATATTTATTTCATCAATGGAACATGTACAAAATGTTGAGCCTGGACACGGCCGAATTTCGGAATGAGAATATTTCAAACTTTATTAGAAGGCTGAAATAATATGTTAGATGCTTTTTATCAATAACAAAGATCGGAAATCATTACAATCAGTGAGTTTTGTATGTTTCACCGCTGCAATCTACGCAAATATACGCTCTATGCTGATCGCACATCGGACGCAAGCAAGAAGGACAAAGAGACGTGGTTTTCTTGTCTTTGCCTTTCTTGCAGACTCCACATCTCTGTTGTTTTACAAGCCTCCGACGGTCATTGGCTACGAGTCCAGGTGGTTGATCTTTTTTCAAGATTCCCAGGATTCCGAGCTTCAGGTCATTTCGGAGAGTTGGCAAAAGCAGCCGTTCTTCCAGCTCCGGTCTTACTAGTGCTAACGACAACTCACGTAAACAATCTTGAGCTGTTATTCTCTTGTTCAAACCAGCTCTTTCTCGTTGGCATTGGGCTAAAATGCGTGCATTTACAGCCGCTTGATCTAGCATTCCAAAAAATACCCGCATCGGCCAACGGTTTGTTCTTCTGGAAGTAGTGAAGGCGTGGCAGAGCATGTCGAAGCAGTCAGTTCCACCTTTAGTGGCGTTGTAATGGTGGATTATTTCAGGCTTCCCATTTTCAATATTCGTTGAGCGAGAATAAGTAGAAGCCAGCAACACAATTTTGTTCTTTTTAGGCGTGTGCGACAAAAGCGTGATACCAGAATCAGAAAAAACAAATTTCGTATGTGGCGGATTCGGGTCGGAAACTTTCATTTCTGCTGGAATCTCACGTTTATTTTTCCGGATAGTTCCAGTCACTGGTAGATTGAATGGTTCATTCTTCATACGCTCGAGGAGTGGAATGGAAATAAACCAGTTATCAGCTGTGACTGTTCTATTAGTGTTGTGTATAGAAGAAGTAACTTCCCGAAAAAAATACTCCGAAACGGACTCCGTTTTGTCTTCAAGAGTCACCTTCCCCAAATACGGAATCCCATGTATCAAATAACTTGTTTCAGCATCATTTAGTGTTACAATTTTGAGACCATATTTATCTGGCTTTGACTTTATGTACATTCTAAAACTGCATCGTCCTCGAAATCCTAACAACTGTTCATCGACTGTACAGAAATTTGATGGTTCATAATTATCTTTGCAGTTGCGGATGAAGATATCCCAAATATCCCGTATTGGGGAAAATTTGTCATTCGGGTTTCGCTTTGTCCGATCATCAAACCGCAAGCAAGTGCACAAAAACATGAATCTCGCTTTACTCATAACGCATCTATAAAATGCTATTCCGTTGTCGACACTCCACAACTCCTTATAATCTACATTTGACTGTTTCCACATACCACTGTAATATAATAATCCAATTAATGCTCTCAGTTCAGTTGCTCCAGTGTGATGATGGTAACTCTGTACATCTTCTCCATTAGAAATAATTTCCAAACAAACTGCTTCAATGTGATTATTTGTGTGTTCGAGTATAATGTTGATAATCTCATCAGTAAATAACACAGACCAAAACTCGGTGATTCTTTGAAGATTTGATGCTGCGCCTTTGGGACCTACGTTTTCAAGTATTCTTTCACCGCCTAAACGAGCTGATCTTCTTTCTGGAACCTTCGAGTGCCACACATACCCATTTTTCCCTCTCAATTTCGACGTTGGTCTGCCACGTGCTCGTGATTGAAGCGTGCGAGCAGCAGCTGTTGCATCCTCTACCTCCATTTCTATGTCTGAATCCGCACCTTCATCGGATTCTTCATAGTCAGAACATTCTTCGTCTTCTTCACAAACATGGTCGAATTCATCATCAGATGGTTCTGCATCTATAGCCTCAGGCTCTGGTTCCTCCAAAAGCAAATCACGAACACGCCGTGGACGGAGACTGTACGCCATTTGTAAATTTGACAGAAAATACAGATGAAACTGATAAAGAAAAATCCTGGCACTTCACAGTTCACATTCACGACTCTAAAACTTATTTGAACCGAGTAGAATCCAAAAATAAAATTGAAAAAATTGAATCCAGAAAGTGCACTATAGTCACACTGGGTGAATTTCACCCAACGATTTTAGAACTTCTGATTGCATCAGATGCTACGTAAAGACTAACGGGCGTCGAACCACGCCGACTCCGAAAATGTCAAGTAGAGGTTCCCAACGAACGCTAGGGGGCGTCCCGAAGCCAGGCTCGTACATTTAAGTACTCTCCGAGGGGCTCAAAGTTTTTTCTGGGTGAATTTCACCCAGTGTGACCCTAGAGGGTTAACAAAAGGTCAGGATTCATCTTTACTTTAAATTTCTCTTATAGCTAAATCTTAATATTTAACTACACGGGCTGGCAGAACCCGTCTTCAAAAATAATTTTTACAATTTTATTTATTTCTGCTTTTTTCTTTTCTGCCTCGCTAACTTTTTGCGGCTTTCTGATCTGCAACCTGGGATGGCTGTCTGGTGCTCTGATAAGTAAGGCAATGGTAGCGGCTGACGTCCTGACTGCTGCTGTTGCACTCGCAGTTATCGTAACGAAACACTTCTCAACTCCTCAATAGCTCTCAACGATGAACATGGCACAAATGGTACTGACTTCCAGTTTGGATTTATAGGGTGAATCCTCAACTTTTTCACCTTCCCTCCTATACTATTGTTCCTCTCCTTACTTTCTGTTTTTTTTTTACTTCTTTTTTCACTTTTTACTTCTTCGCACTTCGTGGGGCTATGCTCGAATTCAATATTCGTACACACCTTCGTACTTTGCTGCTCTTTTTCTAGCAACTCCAAAAGTGTGTCTGTATTTTCCAATAATTCTTTCAGGATTCTACATTTCTGCTCTAGCAATTCTTTGTAGGTAGAAGCGCCAGAATCGACCATGAGGAAAAAAGGCTGTTAATAAAACGTAGAAAGAAAACGTTAAAGGTTGATACAATTTTTAAAAAAATTAATAATTTTTAAAACAAAATTAACCCAAGCTTTTTTGGATATACTTACTTGTTATGTCAGCTATCGTGAACTGTGATTTGCCTGTATGATTTTCTGCTTTTTATACGGTATTTTTTGAATATTTTTACACAATAAGAATGGTGGGACTTTTTCTTTACACCAACCCTATAGCTATATCAGTTGCGAATTGCTGTGTGTATATAAATTTACAGTAATAAATTGTACCATATTGCCCATAAATACACATAAACTTTTCTTTATAATGTAAAATTGAAAAGCATTTTTGAATTAACTATACCGTATAGTTGGATGGTCAGTGGTCATGGATAATAATTGTTAAAATGGGAAAATACATCGTATGGTATATGTATTAACCGGATGATTCAACTATCATTATTTATGTGAAGTGAATGCTGCAAAATGTGTATAAATAGCGAAATTTTTTGCAATCATCATTACTCGATCTCTACGCCTTCACAAGAGCAAATATGGTAAGTTTTCTTATTAACTTTCATCTGACCTACCCCACATACACGTGCTCAGGCAGACTTGCTCTACCAGCCGGCAAAAAACAAAACAAAGCACTACCAAACAAACAAACTCTTGGAACTGGCGATGATTTGTTTACATCGCACCAGTCTGCCTACTCACTCCTACATCCAAGATGCAAAAACGTCGTCATCGAGAGACTGGTATTTATGGTTACCACTCCTACATCCAAGATGCAAAAACGTCGTCATCGAGAGACTGGTATTCATGGTAACTGAATTCTTGCCCCGTAACACACAAAACAGCAACAAATACCGGCAAAAATGCTGGTGTTTTGGGTAGGTGTTTTGGGTAGAGTGAGATGTAGATGACAATACATTTCTTTCGGAAAATGTTGGACTTCTGCAAACACAAGCCATCTCCTTCAACTCTACGCCTTAACCTTCATTTGCTCCTCAAAAAAACTTACATTGCTGTCCCTCATGTGTGATTTTTCACACATAAAGAGTTTTTGTGTATTTTAACAACTTTTTGTGTGTCAAATTGTGAATTTATTGTCATGAATGAATTTATTGGTTGGATATACAACATTAATTAACAATTACGTACATTATATTAGCTTTTCTGCCACACATTTTTCACAAACATTTCGGCAATGAGTACGTTTGCATACGCCTTTACGGCAAAAACAGCACATTGTTTCGTGTGTATTATTCATGGTTTTCGATTTTTCGCTGTAGCAAATGTGGCATCTTGCCTTTCCGTGGAAATTTGGGGGAACCGTTTTGGACCTCTTTCGAGGGATTGCGGATGTTGATGGCAAGCTTTCGTGGGAAGATGAGAGTGCCGAAGTTTTGGGCCGGACCAATGGACTCTCGCCACCTTCCAATATTTGACTCTGCGTTTCACTGCTCATCGCTGAAAGCAAAGATGCCGCTGACTCAGTTCTTGGGGTGCCTTTCCTCATCGCCATATATGGTTTTGCAAGTGCAAGGCCAAGTTCGCGCAAGAAAACTCGTCGCATTGTCTGCTTGTTGACTTGCCAGTTTGGATATACATCCTTGTAAATTATAAAGGCATTTAGGGCTGAGATGTCGACCATGTTGGAGAAAACGGCCATTGGCCATCGACTGGTTTTCCTTTTACAACTGTAACAAGTTAGCATTTTATCGACTGTATCCACACCACCTGTAGAAATATTTATCAATTGGCAATTGTTGAAGTCAAAATGCACATCATTTTATTGAACCTACCTTTGGTTTCATTGTAGTAAGAAATAATTTGTGGCAACTTTTTTCGATCCGATTGCGTTAGATTTGAAGAATGCATTGTGCTCTGAAGAACTACACACTTGTTTCTTCTTCCAACATATGAAACAAGGGTAGTGCTTTCAGTGAATGCAAATGTTGACTGGTATAGTGGTGCTTTTTTGTATTCTAGAAGCTTTGGTGGGATGCTTCTTTTATTTTTACGCATCGTTCCAACCATCGTTATGCCTTGAGTCAGCAACTTCTGGCCAAGATCGTAGGATGAGAAAAAATTATCCATCGTCACGTTATGACCTTTTAGCCCACGGACCAAATCTAAAACCACACGTTCACCTTGATTTTTTTCAGTTGGACATCCAGGTGACTTTCCTAAATATGGCTGAATTTTCCAAACATAGCAGCTTTCTGAGCAAACCAAAAGCCAAAATTTTATGCCGTATCTTTCAGGCTTAGAGGGCATGTATTGGCGAAACTTGCACCTTCCACGGTAGCCAAGTAGTTGCTCATCAACTGTGACGCACTCGGAGGGGTTGTAGTAATCCACTAATAGTTCTGACCATTTGTCGAATACTTCGCGGATCGGAGCAAATTTATCAGTCGAACTTTGCTGACGTCGGCTAATAAAATCGTCAAACCGAATTACTTCGTTCAAATAAAGAAACATCTTTTTTGACATAATAGCTCTAAAGATGGGACGGCCATACTCGCCATCAAACAGATCGGATGTTAGCTCATTTTTAGATCTAGAAAATTGATTTCATGCAAAAACTAAAAACGTCATATAAAAACCAGCTACATACCTGTAAACTCCAGCCAAAATAAGCACTGCCACATATGCAAATCTTAAATGCGAGTCAATTGATATGTATTTATCAATATATTTTGACTTTGCATATTCGTTTGACCACTTCAGTATTATTTTTGCAATAGCTGAAGGGAAAAACAAAAAAAACGCATCTTTGAAATCACCAACACGTGCTTTTGCATATCTTGTTGTCCCTGCAGGCAAATTGATGACATTGGAGTCCCGCATTCTTGCAGTTCGAGGTTGCACTGGTTGCTGGCTCCAAACTGTTCCATCTTTCGAAACGAACAATGGATCGACACTTGTATCTACCAACTGCGAGCTAGATGTGCCTTCTTGTTCGTCCTCTTCCACTGCTTCGAAATCAGAATCACTTATATCAGTATCACTGACCACTAAATCTACGGGCCAAAAATCATCATCACTGTCCTCTTCACCATCAGAAGCTGTCAAAATCGCTTCGATTTCCTCGTCGGTCAGATATTTTGGTCTGGCCATATTATTTTGGCTAACAATAGTACGGAAAATTTTAAAACACAAGTTTACTCTCACAGCAATAATACACTGATGTCCGTCTTCCCTTCCGAAATGCCAGATTAGATAGATATTTCTTATGTGTGAGTTTTCACACATGAGGAACAACAACGTAAGTTTTCAGGTAGATCGATGTGCACCAATACTATTGCATCGAAAAACTCGTTTCCTATTCAAAATCGATATGACAGGAAATGTCAAGAAGTCTCATGGATGTAGGTTGCGCACATTTTGCAAAAACGATGAAATAAAATGCATTTGTGTGATTTTTCACACAAGGAGCAAATAAAGGTTAACAATTCTACCAAAAAACCAAACAGTATAATGAATTCGGAAAAGGTGGCTCTATGTATGCACATGCTATCCCTTACTCGTATAATGCTTTTAAGATACGAAGGTCCCACCCTTACTACTCACATTCTGCACCTTTGCCCTATTGCTCTCGCACTCGTCGTCGGTTTCGCTCCTTCATATCTTCTATTTGCTCCCTGCTCCTTGCACGACGTCTCTACCGATGCATGCGCCAGCGCTCTTGCCCTTCTCTCCAAAAACTCGCACAGCTCCTGCACCGTCGGACTCCCCCCTGCGCGCACTAATTCCCATTGCTCGGCTGTTGATGTGTCCAACCGCTCCACCATCATATATATTATGATGTGGTATCATTCTTGCACTGTTGCGATTCGAAAAAAGAAAAAAGAGTTTTGAATTTAATAAATTTTGAATTTAATAATAACCGATACTTGTCAATACCTGTCACTCACATATTGTCAACAGCATCAGCTGTACCAATCGGCTGATCGTTGGAATGTTAATGCTGTATTCCAAAGTAAATTCTTGATGTTGGATTTGTAATGCAAATTTATAATAGTTCTGGAAGTATAATGTTATTTAGAAAATGTTAATTTTACCGCAATTTTCTCTGTGATAAATAAGGTGGAAAATATGGTTCTTTGTGCAGTTTTTCTTGACGTGTCTCACCAAATAGAATTTAGAACAAAGTTGAATTGATCGAATTTGAATTAAGTCCACTGTTAAAGACAAGTTCCGTGGGTATTAATTTGAAAAGTGTTGAAGTAACTATTGTACGCGAACATGCACATTTGCCCCTAGCACCTGCAATTGCCGCAGCAACTCATTCACTGTGTCGACAATGCTTCTCAAGCCCGCATACGGTGCCGTAGCCATTCTTGGCATTGTGAATAGCGCTCTTATATGCGCTCTCTTCACAAGGTACTCATCATCATACACCTCGGGCAGCCTTCGCCATGCTCCTTCATAATTTACCTCGGTTAGTTGCCAATCGCCCAGCACTCGTTTCGCCTCGCCCTTCACTGCTGTCAGTAAGTACTGTAGCTTGAACACTGGTTTTACATTTTCATTCTCATGCACTGCCGCCCTGAACTTATCTCGAAACATTTGCCATTCTCGGAATTTTCCTGCAAACTTCCCCCACGTAGTCACTACCTGCGCACTTTCCTGCACTATGGCTCGCACTGTAAATTCATTTTATACATTGCATATTGTAAACATATTGTATACATATTGTAAATTCATTTTATACATTACATATTGTAAACATATTGTATACATATTGTAAATTCATTTTATACATGTGCAAATTTCAAAACCTCCAAATTTCTAGAAAATTCTTATTTTATTTAAATTATTCACAAACTACAAAACTTATCTTGTTCCAACGAAGTTTTTCAGACAAAAAGAGCGAGAATCCGTTAGTTTTGCTATTTATACGATGTTTCTGAAAATTTACAGTTTTAAGCAAGATTTTATCAATTACAATCCAAAGTTTAACATATTAACAAACTTCAAGTTTTCAATCCAAATTGTAACATTTTAACAAACTTCAAGTTTTACTTTGCGAACTAATACTACAAATTACTTTACAATTGCTGACTAGTAAGAGTAAAAGAGATAACAAGAGTTGTCGAGAACATCAGGCGAATTGACAATTTGACAAGTCTCCATTGTGTACAATCGGTGACAGCGACGGTGACAGCAGGTAAGTCAATTTGTTTATTTTAAATTTATTTCACTAATAAATTTCCTTTTAGGTTTTAATTCGAACATACATTAATATAAGTTCAAATTCATTTTGATTTTCAGTAAATTAGTTTTAGTTCATCCAGTTATTGTGTTATTTGTTGTATTTGCGTTCGCAGCTGGTCGATCCGGTCATACATTCTTTGTTGGATTTCCCAAGCTAATCGTTTCAGTGCTGCGATTTCTTCCTTCAATACAGTTTGTCTGTTGTCATGAGTTTTTTATGTCGTACTCGATCTTGATGTGTGTGGTTGGTGGTCTTCTGTTATTGTCGGATTGGTTGTTGTTTCTGTTCGGCGATGCTTGATTTAGTTCTTCAATTCATCGATTCGCTGGTATATTTCGGTCTGTGTCTCCCATGCTGGAGGATTTTCGACGTCCGTCGCAATGCGCCTGAGTGCTGAAATTTTCTTTCTCAGGTAGACTAGGGTGCCGCCGCGTTTTTTATATTTCGTATCTACTTTGGGTATTGCTGTCCGCAACGCCTCTTATTTACGGGCTTCTAGAATTCCCGGGTGGATCCTTGGTTGTGGTCCACCTACTTTCGGTAGACCCAATTTTGTAGGAGGCAGGATCGCCATGAAATGTTACGGAACAGGATAGTTCGGTTTTCTATTCCTTGGTCAGGGCAAGGACTGAACAACCTTATTTTTCAACTTCAATTTGCTCGTCGCTTCTGCGTGGCGAATTTAGCCGCCCCTTTAGAATCAGCTCCGACGTATTTGAAATAGAAATAAAATATATTTATTTTTGCGTGAATGTCTTTATGGTCGCCTATTATATTTGGCTTACCAAGTCAGACTGTGTTTATTGAATCATTCTTCTCGTATATATATATATATATATATATATATATCATACATTTCATGCGAATCGCTTTAGTGTATGGATCGGCTTTGAATTCAAAAATAATTAATTATTTTTCATGCGGGTTTGCGGCTGAATCCATGAACTTTGACAAACTAATATTTACTACTTACTATCTCCAAAGGATGTTCCTTGGTTTGACTTCACTTCAAGACTGAATTTTTCCAATCCGGTTGACTTCACAAAATATATTCCATTACCTACTTGATTATGTTTTAATTCCACTTTGGCAATGACTTGTGAGAAAAGGTACTAGATTTGAGATTCGAACATTCGGCATGTTTACAAATTCAATGAATTTGGGCATGTTTTTAGGTTGCGGTTCGATCATCACTCCGTTTCCTTGGGGCTCACACTGCTCACTCTTCTCGAAACACTCCTCCGCGTACTATTTTCCATCACTCCTTCCCGTCTCGATGTTTTATTTTTTTCAGCGCCTTCCTCGTAACAATCCCTCATACAGTGTTCCTCCGAACAAGCCCAGTCCAGTCAGTTTGAAAAAAAGCAGAAAAGGTTCCGATCATGGAAATATTCAATATTCGACTCCGTTCGCTTACCCAGTTCAAATTCAAAAGACCCTCTTTCACGGAGC
The DNA here is from genome assembly GCA_963978885.1 of Nemotelus pantherinus. Lineage (NCBI taxonomy): Eukaryota > Metazoa > Arthropoda > Insecta > Diptera > Stratiomyidae > Nemotelus > Nemotelus pantherinus. The sequence goes on from OZ022264.1 coordinate 41,097,170, forward strand.
TACCTCGCTCGTGCCAGCTGGTAGCTCGTCGGCCAGCGGAATTAACTAGGGTGCTCCGTTGTTTGCACTTGATAGCACAGCACCCGGCCGTTGCACTTCAATCGGGGCACTGCACGTTTCCTACACGCGCGAATTAATATTATCGCTTCGGTTGATATTAAAAGAATATAACTTTATTGATAATATGGTACATTGCTCGTCAATTACAAATAATTGCTTACGGTCTATACTATGTATATTAAATGACTCGTTAAAACGTTACTTGAAATAATCTACTTGCAAAGAACGCTTGAACGAAGTCTCTTGCTTCTTATATATGATTTTCTTATCTTTATTTCTTGGGTGCGGCTTTATGCGCAGGTTACACATTGTTGATTATTCTTATCTTAGAGAAATAGTTGTGCACACGGCTCGTTGTCGGTTGTTCTTATCTATGAGTGTACATGACTCTGCTTAATACTTGTGCGTACGGCTCTAATTAGTTTTGATAATATATTATTTAGTCATACATGAAATGGTCGTGTTAACTCGCGCGATGAAGCTTAATTTTTCTCTACCAGTCTCCAGCCATTCATGGCTACGACCCCCGATCAACCGCCTGTCGCTGCGACTGAACCAAGACTGTCTCGAAATGCCATATGCGCTTCGAGTCGAGCGAGCAAGATCCCGTTAGAATTCCGTTTGGTTTGAGATCCCAATAATAAGGTCACGTCGGACTTGCAGTAACTTGTTGTTTTTCAAATCGAAACGCATTTTCGATTTGATAGAAATGTAGCAATTTCGAGCACAATACAGTGTGCGTCGAAATTAAGGGTCCAGTAATTGCACTTGAAATTACTGGATGCTACAATAGTCAATCGAAGCTGTTTCTCATTGAGAAGTTCAATGTAAATAATTTTAAACTGGGTTTTATATTAACTCTACGTAATTTGATGGATTTGAAATTTCTTGCAGAATTTAGTCGAAGCAACTCACATCCGAATCTGAAAAGTACCCGCTCCACATTGTTAACTGTTATTTATTTATTTATTTATTATTCAAATCTCATTTAACAGAAAAATCCAATTATGAAACGAGATACAAAAAATAATCAAAAAAAAATCATTAATATAAAGCAAAACAGGAATAAAAATAATAAAATAATAAAAACAAAAATTGAAGAAAAAGTAAAGAGAAGAATGCATAATAAAAATAACTAAGAGACTACGTTAACGTATCAATAACATGTTTTTTAAAAGAAAGAAAAGACATGGACAAAGAACCAAACTGATGCTCATCATGGCTTCTGAGTATCCTAGGTATAGGTGAGTAAAAATACACAAGAGTACGCGCAAAAGGAGTAAGGAAAAGCGACTGAGTTCTAACCGGGCGATCAGACACACGTAAGAAATGACACACGCGAATGTTGGAAGAGAGTAAGCCATGATAAAGCTTATAAAGAAGACATTCATCAAGGAATACTCTGCGGGTACTCAGCAAATGGAGATTTAAGAAAAGCAGACGGTCATCATAAGGACGATAAGCAACATTAAACTTGAACAAAAGGCAGCGAGTAAACTTACGCTGAACGGATTCAACAGCATTAGACAGGTACACGAAACGAGGAGACCACACTTGGGAGCAATATTCAACAATGCTACGAACAAGAGAAATAAAAAGGCGAACACAAGTGTTGATATTGGTTGCAAAGCGAGAGCAGCGCAGAACAAAACCAGCTACTTTTGACGACTTAGCAACCACAAAAGAAACATGCAGATCAAATTTTAACTTCGGATCAAAGATGATGCCGAGGTCATTATGTTGATCTACATGCCTCAAAAGACTATCACACAAAAAATACTCAAAGGAAATGGGATTAGGCTTATTGGAAAAAGACATCACAAAACACTTGGAAACATTAAGATCAAGGAAGTTCACAGAGCACCAATCACTTAAAACAAAGAGATCCGACTGTAGCTTACAACAATCATTTTGAGAAGCGACAGCACGGAAAATTTTTAGATCATCAGCATACAACAGAGAGTCAGACTGAAAGTTACAAGGAAGGTCATTGATAAACAGTGTGAAAAGGAGAGGACCAAGGATGGAACCTTGGGGAACACCAGAAGTAGGAAAGAAAGGGGAGGAAGAACAACCATTAAACACAACACGGCAGACGCGATCATGGATGTAGGAAGAAAGCCAAGATGTAAGGGAACTGGGGACACCAAAATGACAGATCTTATCTAAAAGCACTGTGTGATTTACCCTGTCAAATGCTTTCGCGAAGTCAGTGTAAATCACATCAGCTTGAAGACCATTGTCCAAAGCACACGCAACGAAGTTAGTGAATTCCACTAAATTCGTAGTCGTTGAACGTCCCCTGATGAAACCATGCTGCTCTGCAGAAAATAAATGACTAAAAGCACCATGAATTCTGTCATGAACAATCCGCTCAAGCAACTTCGGAAAACAGGACAGGAGGGATATAGGACGGTAGTTGGCCACATTGCCAATGTCTCCCGATTTTAAAATCGGAAAAACATTGGCAGCCTTCCAGGTAGAAGGAAAAACACTAACAGACAAACTCAAATTAAATAATATAGACAAAGGTACACATAAGGAAGATGCAAGAGACTTAACAAACACATTAGGAATGCCATCCGGGCCGCTGCTTGCTGAGTGATCCAACGAGGATATTAGAATTTCAACCTCCAGAGGATTGGTCATCGCAAAATTATCCTGAGAAAACACAGCCGCAGCAGAACTCCCTGAAGCACAATTAGGAGAGGAAAATGAAGAAGCAAAGAACTTAGCAAATAAATCACAAGTTTCTTGAGGGATAGAAGCCGAAGTTTCCTCAAGAAAAAAAGTGTCAGGAAACCGGTTGCTAGTTTTAAGGGAACGGACATACGACCAAAATGGTTTCGAGTTATCTGAGGAAAGACTAGCTTCAATATGGGCGAAATAACCACGTTTCGCTTCTTCAACAGTCCTTTTAGCCACTGCTCGCAGAGACCGATAACGCTGAAACACCTCGGCAGATGAACTGCGAAGAAATTCACTACGGGCCTTATCTTTCTCGCGCAAAGCTTTGGATACTGCGACAGAAAACCAAGGAGGACAAGCACCACGACGAGAACGAGACACAGGAGTAAATTGAGAAACAATGGAATTAAGGAGAGAGTAAAAAGAAGAAACAGCTTCATTAATATCAAGCCCACGAAAAAAAGAAAACCAATTGATAGGGAGAAGTTCGGCAGCAATAAGTTCATAATCTGCCCTAAAAAAGTTGAAAGACGGCACAGCTATGCTTTTGGTGCGTGGACTATTCGGTAAACAAAAATCAATGGAAAGGGGAGGATGATGAGGGTCAGGATCAACGTAAGGAAAGGATGATGCGGAAATAGATAGATTAGAAGAAGGTAAATTAGAAAAAATAAGGTCCAACAAACGATTATTATTATTAGGAATGTAATTAAATTGGGATAAGGAACAAAACGAAAGAAATGATGAGAGGGAAATTGAAAGTGCATTGGTAGAGGAGATGATTAAAGACGAGAGGTCCCATTGAATAGAGGGCAAATTGAAGTCACCACAAACAACAATAGGAGAATGAGGATAGTAAGACATAATAAAATCAGACAGCTCACTATAAAAACATTCATACGTGGAGAGAGATGCACTACAAGGCACATATACCGATACAAGTAATAAACAAACATTATGTGATAGCGAAATACGGACAGCAACGCACTCAACAGGATGAGACACCACGAAGCTAGCACAAAGTGAACTAGACAGAGATTTACGAACGGCAATTAAGACTCCACCACCGTCTGCTTTATTCGTTAAATCACGATTGCGATCATGTCTGAAAACATTATGCAGGGGAAAGAACTCATCACTAAAGAGATCCGTTGAAAGCCAAGTTTCAGTCAAACAGACGAAATCATCGGAAGCAATTATAGAGGCTAGCCTGATTTGTACCAATTTGGTTCTTAGTCCACGAACGTTCTGGTAATAGAGTTTAAAACGTTGATTTTTAGGTAAACAGGAACTGATTACACGGGCTGGACCCGGGCCGGAGTTTTGCGAAAATTTCCTCGCTGACGGGGCTCAAATTCCTTAACCAAAACTCCCGAAGGCCAGAAATCATGGCGCCCAATCGCGCTAAGTTCTATCGGAAGCGTAAGCAAGAATGATCCCACGATACGGCTGCTGTCCGAATCCTTTGTTAGTTTCTTGCAAGAAACGTTGACATCTCTTCCCATCTTCCGAGACATGTACAACTTCAAGTCCTCCACAGATGTATCAGCCGCAACACGAGAAAGGAAGATTTGAAGAGGAGGAGATACCACTCTAATGAGACCATTAGAAACGTCATCATTGGCACTACTAGGTCTACTAGGTTGTAGTGCGGGACCAGGAGATGGCACAGAGGACGCCATTGGAGAATGGCATTGCAGTTGTTGTGGAATAAGCTGCTGCGGCGGTAGATGTTGTCCTTTTTGCAGAGGCGGCAGTTGAAGAAGTTCCAGAGAATGCTGTTGCTGAAGTAGTGGCTGGGCACTATGGCTTTGTAGTTGATTTTGATTTTGAGTGCCTTGGTTGTGCTGTTGTTGTTCCAGAGAACGCTGTTGCTGAAGTAGTGGCTGGGCAGCACTATGGCTTTGTAGTTGATTTTGATTTTGATTGCCCTGCTTGTGCTGTTGTTGAATCAATTGCTGCTGTTCGCGTTGACCACGAGTTAAAATAGGCGAAAAATTACCTTGACTGACAGGCGGTACTGGCGCTGGGGTCTTGGGTGATGACAACTTCTGCTCTGCATCCGCCACTGAAGCCAGAGAGTTTAACAGTTTAGCGGCAGATTCGAGCCTGCCACGCAAAGCGTTGAATTCGACCTGAATAGAGTCCACTACCCGTTTAGCAGACTGCAGTCGATCAACAAAAGTAACCATTGAATTAGATTTGCACTTCGAACAAAACCAATATACTCCGGATGACGACGATTGAACCGCATCAGCAACATGTGCGTGCATCCCAATGCACTTAGCATGAACTGTTTGCTCACAAAAACCAGAGCAAATAACCATGGGTGTTTTATTTGATTTGTCTAAGCATTTAGAAGCTAAACAAAGAGCCATTATGGGGCGCACTGAAGTTTTCTCAAATTAGATATCGATACTTGAGCACACAGTATTGCACCCTTCAACCGGAAAAGAAGGTGAATGTTTCAGATGGCAATTAAATTTCATAAAAGTTTCCGATAAAATATGATAGGTGTCAATGTTAGCTTTTGGAAGCTGTCTCCGATAAATTACACTGCGTATCACCGTAGAATATATGGTTGGTGTCAAAGTTAGTTTTGGAGGCTGTCTCCGATAAATTATATTGCGTGTAAAATAATTGAAAGCACCCTCTAGTGTATTAATGGCACGACACTAAACAGTAGAAGTTAACGGCTCCGGCGAAAAATCAGTACTCGCGCACTTGAAGAGAAAATAAGTCCGAGCACAAGAAAAGGAAAATATCACTCAGACCGAGTAAGAACGAAGCAAAAAGCACTTGCAATATGCAAAGAGAACCGATAAGATTCACTAGGCTTAAGAAGAGTACATGTGAACAGCGAATTCACAAGATATTCAACAATTAAATAAGAGCAGAATGTTTACGCTTTGACGTTTTCACACAGTTGTCACAGTGTTACCAAATTAACTCGTTTCTTCATAGTAAAGTAAAAGGCAACTTTCCGAAAAGTGTCGATCAATTAGAGTTGAATAAGTTAAATTTAAAAAACAATAGTAGGGTTAAGTAATGTAATCGCTACTTTTTCATATCAATTGTCAATTGCTCTTTGCCGCTTGTTTTTGTTTTGCGCCATTCACCGTATTTCTCACCTTTTTGGTATTCTCTTTTCGTTCCTGTAGCTCTTGAACGTATTTTGGCGATGTGAGAATCGCAGTTCTTGTGTGATGATCTTCCTGAAAAAATGTTTGTAGGTATGTAGGTACATTGACAGTACAATACTGCTTGAAAATCAAGAAAAACCACGACTTATAAAGCGTGACTGAGATGAAGAGTAGCTATTTTTAGTTAGAAGTTAATAAATCGTAAAGAAATTAATTTTATATTAAAAGGGTCTACAATATTTGCATGTTCAGGTACTCACTTTTTGTAGCATTGCGAAGATCAAGTAATGCCGGGATTAAATTTGAGAAAAAAAAACGGACCACCAGAGTCAGAACAGAGCTTGGTGCTCGGAAAAGCTATTGACAAATTATTTGCGCAAGATTATGTAGCGAAAATGTGATTGGGAAGGGCCTTAGAGACCGAAGGACCAGACCGAAGTCCAGAACCAAGAGTGCTAAGGCCAGAAAGTGGAATGGCTAGTGCCATTGAAGACGCAAAACAAAAAGAAAGAATTGCACCGAGAGCAGAGTGCGCTAGAAATGGCCGTGAAGGCCCCTCGTCCGCATTAGCGGAGCACCCTTTAACCAACCCCGACGGATGCTGGGGTGCCGCTTTGCTAGCTCGCTGCGGCTTGGGTGGGTTCTTGACAAAAATGGGGTTGATTAGCTCTCAGAAGAAACGGGATGCTACGTGATATTCATCCGTCATGAATTCGTAGCCGCAAATTGATATGAAAACATATCCAAAGACAAAAGGGGGCACAGTTCCGTAAGGGAAACCACCCAGGCTCTGCAACATGGGCTGACTAGGCAGACCCAGTGCTCGTGACAAAGCACGTAGCCAAAAATTGAAAATTCTACAAAAGGAAACAAGGGAAAAGTGCTACCTCTCTTTTCAGAGAAGCCCGGGTGAAGCAGACAGCCCCGGGCCCCCGATGTTAGTGGAGCCCTGACCCCGATGGTCTGGGGTCCTCCACCCACTGATATTGGCCATTATCAAAATTCAAAAAGCTAATACAACAAGGAAAACTATTATGTTGGGCCAATATCCCTCCCTTTTATAATATTTTTGGATCACTTACTTGCTAAGATCCTGCGGTCTGCTGCCTCGTATCACTCTTACCTACGTCTCCCGAGCGTTCAAGTCAGCATCCGTCGCCGTCCTCAGAATTTTTCGCCTCCGGGAGTCCACTGTCTAGGTTGTGCTGCCGCCGATGTCATTAATGTCCTCCAATTTAGTTTTGCGGGACCTCGCTCAAACCCAACCTCTCGTCAGCTCGCCACCACCAACAACCTCATTCTCACAGACGTTCTGTCTCAATCCCATTTTTCATGGTTACCAACCGTAGGAACGTGAACTTGGTTGAAAGCAGTATTTACCACGTTTACAACAGTGCAACTCACAAACAGATTGGGGATCGGTTGCAAGTGCTACAATTATCAACAGTTCTGTAAGCTACTAATATAAACCACTAACCGTTTCACCCTACCTTGTCACGGTCGGAACCGACAAGTATCATGCGCGAGCCGATGGTTTTAATAAAAAAAAATATACCCTTTACCAATCTTCGAAGGAAAGGAAGGTAGAGGGTAACTCAGTGCCAAGGAGTAACTCACCGTGTTTCAAAAACTAGAGTAGCTGTTAGGGCCATAGCTATAGGGGAAAACAAAAGAAGAACGATTTCCCGACGCAACACCTACGTATGCAGCGAGATTGGAACAGGCCGTCAATTATGGAAACACAACCGACAACCGCAAGGGTCAGAAAAGGGAATCGCGAACAGTATGCGGCCGTTAGGCGGTGACGACTTAATTGATGCCGGTATCGGGTCTACCCCGGGAAGCAAATACTAATACGACACATAGCACGTAATTACTGTGGATTCCAGATTTCTTCCTCGATTCGATTCAATTTCGCATCTGTTGCATTTCACACCTTACGCACATTTGACCGATCGAAATGATGTCTATTGTCTGGTGTGTTGGGAGCCGTCTCGTAATCGGAACACCAGATTAGCTGAAATCGGGGGAGATAAGTCGATAGTTTTACTCGAACTAACAAAATTGAAGGTAATTGGAAGACTTAAAAATCGCGAACTTGACAATTCCATACACACATGTCAAATTGTCCATGACCTACGACAACAACACAGTGCAGAATGACGGTTCGGTCAGGAGTTGTACTAAAGGGCGGTACAAAAGTAGTACCAAAGTCCAGGACTGGAATAATTTCCAAGGAATAAATTTCCAAAGTCAGCTGCAGTTCAAATACCTCCCAACGGTCCGAGTGAAGCCGCTTTAGCGGGAAAATGGATTTGATGAACTGCGAAAATCGGTGGAAATGGTTCTTTTTGGTTTTGAATTGGTAAGAGGTCGGACGCATCGAGACAAGACTTGGAGATATCCCAGCTTTTTTCCTTTTTTTTTGGTTTCGAACTGAATCTTTTTGAACTGATTTGGATGTACACGGTCGGACTGTGGAGGATTTAAGGGGCGTAAAGCGACAATAAGTGAAGGGAGAAAATACAATCTCGAGGCGCTGGTCAACTAAACAAGGGGAAGATATCTAACGATTTCGAAGACGGGAGTTCTATTAATTTGAAAATCCGAAAACGGCAGTGAAGGAGAATGGTAGCGGATGATATCGAACGAATTCGAAGGCGGGAGTTTTATTAATTTGAGAATCCGAAGACGGCAGTGAAGAAGAAAAGTTGCAGCCGTCGTAAAGGGCCCCAGCGTGGGATTACATCTGTTCGAGAGTAAATCATCGCAGCTGAAAAATAAGATTCAGGTTAGTTAGTTTATAGATTTTCTTTTCTTTTGGCTACAACTGAAGACAAATAAGGATTCGCGAGTTGAATTGTATCGTGGAATAGTTTGGGAAGTAACTGTTTAGTTTAAGTCACCCTACCCACAGTGGTAGAGCAAGTTAAGAAAGTGTGATTATCCGAGAGAAGTTAAATAAATTCTAAGCTATTGTAAGACAAATTCAGTGAGTGAAACGCAAATTTAATAGCGCTAGCGCGAAGGTTTGGTTCAAATTTTCTCTTTTCATTGCGTGAATTGCGGTAACCCGTCGCCGACTTCTCGCTTCGCAGCGACGGTCACGCGGGAAATTCCGGCAAAGAAGCGAGTGGTGCCAACCCACCCCATTCCTCGTGAGCAAAGGCCGCCCGGAATTTTCCACCCTTGGACTCGTTTCGGGAGACCAAGGTTCGTGTATCGTGGATGATATATACAGATATAGATTTTGGTAACAACCTCTCCTTGATATGTAAAAATTTATTCGCATTTATTTACTTTATTTTAATTTTAAAAATATTTATTATTTTTCACACTTTAAAATTAAACTAAGATTATTATGAACACATCCAATGAAAAGTATCCTTACTTAATTTTAAAACATCAATTACTAATTTTCTCGTAAGTTAGATAATAGTGCAGCACATATAGTGTCCCTAAACTGGGATGCTGATATTTCTTCTCCGTTGCTGTCCGCTTGACTGGTGTTAGCTGCACCAGTGTTAACTTGACTGGTGTTAGCTTCACCAGTGTTAGCTTGACTGCTGCGAACTAGAGTGATTCAAACCAACTAACACTACGTGTAAAGAATGTAACTCAAAAAACGAAACGCCGAAAAGCACACGCTTGAAAATAATAGCTGGATACGGCTACGATAAGTTCAATTATTCATTTATCTGTGATTGAAAGTTGCAGAAATCGAAGTTTCTTATTCTTATCGTTCTTTAGTCGCAAAGTTGAGTTCCACTACTAGCAGTATACACATTATTTGAATTATTTTTTTAAATTTTTGTCTTATTTTTAAAGCTCCAGGCTTTTCAACAAAAACAAATAAAGACTTGACAATTTCAATAGCATGCATTCAATATTCGTTACTGCACGTTACTTAATTCGTTATTGTTATGGGTGGGGAGCGTTTTATGAATTTAGTTGAGGCACTCCTCTATAATTGATCTTCACAATAATACTTTGATATGGTGCTTTTGGAAATAAAATTATTGCAAATATTTCGTTTTACAAATTTATTCAAATTTCCAATTGTATATTTCAAAAAAAACTTTCATATACATATTTACATTATAAATTGTTGTCAGGTTATAAATTGTCAACCGGCCTGGCTGACAAAGAAATAGCTCTTGCTTTCGAGAGAAGCGCAGGCAATATAGACCTTCAGTAACTGTAATTCGCTCTGCAGACATCAATGGTGGAAAAATAAACCTAAAATGCCCATATTCAATACAGCTTTTCGTATTGTTACCACTGTTTTGAGTCAGAGCTGCTTTGCCCTGGCTTAATATGCCTGTTCTCCTTCTCTGCAGAATCTGTGTTTCTTGAATCTGCGTAGTGCACGTAGTCACGTCGAATTAAATTTTTAGTCCTTGCCCAAGTACATAAACTTGGACAAGGCCTTATATCGACACAAGTGTATTCACTTGTAGTGCGCTACTGCCGCTGTTTAAGCCTTGGCCTTATGCCGTAGCTTCAATGCTTCAGTGCTTGAACTGAGCAAATTGCCTGGTTGCACAAGCGCATAAACTTGCACAACCCCGAAGTATCGACCTTTAATCTGCACAAGTGCATAAACTTGTACAAATTTGACGCAGTCCCAACTACCGCGGAAATGCTTTAAAGGAAAAATTAAACACTTTCTTGTCCAATGGTTAAAACTAGACTGTTAAAATCTAGTTTCACCTCTTTGTCGTCAAGTGCAATGTTGTGTAAAAGCTGAGGATGGCTGCCACACCATTTGCGAAGCTTCATCCCGGCACTTCTTAGCATTTCAATCAGTTCGGCTTGTGTTTGAACTGCTTCTGCTAAATTATTGGACCCGGTCATAATGTCATCCACGTACAGGTCTCGTTGTAGGACATTGGCGTCTAGTGGATACCGCTGCATTTCGTCTTGGGCGAGTCTCTGGAGGCATTTGGTTGCCAAATATGGAGCGCACGTTGTTCCATATGTAACGGTGTTCAACTGGTAGTACCGTAGTGGCTGGTATGACGCAGTTCTCCAAATCAATAGATGAAATTTGCGGTCTTCAGGATGCATCACTATTTGCCGGTACATTTTTTCTATGTCGGCTGTAAAAACATAGCGAGGTAGTCGGAAGCGGAGCAAGATTGAAAACAAATCGTCTTGAATAGTCAGCCCGGTATGTAGAATGTCGTTTAACGAGAGGTTCGTAGATGTCTTGCAAAAGGCATCGAACACGACCCTGAGTTTAGTTGTGCTACTTTCGGGTTTCAAGACACAGTGAATGAATGCAACGCTACCTCCTGCATGTGGCCAAGGTTGATATACTCGTTCATGAACTCTTCATACTGCTGCTTCAACTCAGCGTTCTTTTGTTGCCCCCGTTCTATCCCAAAGAATCTGCGAGTGGCGATATCCTGTGATTCACCCAGCTTCTCAGGGTCATCTTTGAACGGAAGTCTTACCATGAATCGACCTTCATGGGTTGTGGGACCTTCATGGGCTTCATGGGTTTTGTGTTGTCTGGCAGAAGTGCGTTTCACAAGATTTTGCCGCCAAAGTATACTGGGGTTCGTTCTCCACCACTTCCTCCAACTTCCAAAACCTTTCAATAGTGTCACTCAATTTTTGATCCTCAGCAAGAACCCCACAAGTTACAGACGAATTGGGCTGAGCCAATTTTACCAGCGACTATCCATCCAAGAAGCGTGTTTTGCAAAACCGGTAAGTCGCTGCCTAACTTTATTTGACCGATAGACAACATGTCGTAGAAATGTTCGGCACTCAATAGAAGATCGACTCGTTCCGTAAGATGGAAGTTTGGATCGGACAGCTTCAAGTTTTTCGGTATGGACCACTGTAATATGTTCAATTCCACAGATGGTTGAGGAGATATAATCTTCTCCATTACATACGCTTCCAAACGCGTGGTATATCCATTCAACATTGGCTGAAGGGTGACGTTAACCCTTTTCTGTGCTCGTTCTGTCGATCCGCCGACTTTCTCAATGAAGGTCGAGCGGTGAGTTGACGCAAGACCTAGTTTCCTTACTACTCGATCAGTAATAAGGTTTATTTGAGAACCCGGCTCCAGTACCGCTCGGCATTCTATTGTTTTGCCATTGCTGCCAACTAGCGTGACAACCGCGGTGCTTAGGAGCACATATTTCGTCTCTCCTTGCCTATTAAGCGTGGTCAAGGAGAGTGCTGCACCATCTTGTTTTGCTTCAAGATTGTCTGTGGATGGTGTTGAGCCTTCTGGTGGCATTTTCAGTTGGTTGGGCTTGGAAGATATCCCGAAGTGCAGCAGGCTATTGTGTTTCCTGGAACACTCCTTACAACCTCGTAGTGAACAATGCAAAGCCTCGGAAACAGTTGACGCACAAATTCTTCGCTTGGACAATTTTCAATCTTTTTGATGGGGTGAATCGCAGAAAATCTGGGCAGTAGTAGACTGGATGAGCTTGATTGCACACCAGACATGATGGCATCGTGATGGCGGCACTAGTAGATTTCACGTTCTTCTTACGAGTTTCTTGAGGGTTCTTCGTTTGATTGCCAAGTGCTTCTAATGCTTGAAAGCGAATTTCCAAAAATGCTAGAAACTTCTTTAATGACTGGAGCTGCCGTGGGTTGGCTAATGATTGCTCGTATAACGTATGGGCTGCGGTATCGAGCTTTTTAATGAGGATGTAAAGAAGTAACGGATCCCAAACTTGCGTAGCTATGTTGATATTCTCCAGGCCTCTCAAGCATTCTAGCGTGGTATCGTGCAAAGATCTCACCGCTGCCGCAGAGGGTCTTTCACCTGCGCTAGATGGTTGAGCCATAAGCTTATTGAGGAGAGCAGTAACTAATAATCGGCGATTTTCGTATCGTTCGTTTAGGGTCTTTCATGCGGGCTCGTAGTTGTCTTCGGAAACCGAAAAATTCCGTATAAGTTTTTCTGCCTCTCCTGTGAGATTTACCCTTTAATACCACATTTTTTGGCACTTCAATAACTGTTGGTTATGTACCATTTGGGTAAATAAATCGTGAAATTGTCGCCATTGGAGATAGTCCCCGTCAAACTTTGGTAGATTGATCTTGGGTAGATTCAACCCAGGGCATATCGTTGTTGAGGCTGGCTGGGCAGATGTCTCGTTCGTATCATCAAGTTTATGTTCTATTTGTATAAGCCAGTCCTGAGACAATTCTTCTAAGTTTATGTGGTTGGCTAGGTCAAATCCGTTGGCTTCAGAATCTATGCCGATTTCATATATATTCTGTTGCTGCTCTTCCAACTGGGACCAGTAACGGTTGATTGAGGCAATTTTCATTTTATAAAATTGCCGAGATTGATCTTTTTCTTCTTCATCTGCTAGCACGTTATATCGGCATAACAAAATAAATATTGATTCAACAAGCGGTATAATATGAAAATATGAAAAACATCAAATGACCTAAACAATAGTACTAAAATTAATTTTTTTGATTAAAATAAATTAGAAAATTTATCAAAACTATAAAATTTTTTTTAATTCAAGGATAAATATTTATTTGACACCTGCGAGACGGCTGCGCCAATTGCACAGCCGCAATCTCCAAACACGGAGGCATGTGGCAGTCGTCGCAATTTTGGCTGTGGTTAGGTTAGGCTGCCACATTTTGGCTGTGGTTTCGCTAGATAGTAGATAGGGACAGAATGTTCCTTGCGTTTAACGACCGTACCTGCCGAGATGGCTTAACCAGTCGACCCACTGAAGGGCGGGTTGAATACGTCAACCGACGGCGACCGAGCAATAAGAGCAAGCCCTTATTGCTCAGTCTACCAGTTCGTGCTGGGGAGCAGGCCCAGACACCATACTGGCAGATGCGAGGCCTATCTGATCCTCTTCCACACTTCAGGGTGTGGCACCCGGCCTGAAACGCGGCTCCACGTCGCCTCCGGGGACTCGAACCCCGGCAGGCTAACCAAGCGCCAAGGACACTGCTGCCTAGGTGGAATACAGCAGCCCCTTGGTTAGGCCTGAAAAGAAAAATAATAAATAAAACTCAACACCATATAAATAAACTAACATGTACTTACCATCACCACATGGATCCAGCACCTACAAAGCCCTACACAAAGAAACGGAAACTGCTGCTGGGAGAAAACCCTGCAGCACGCGAAACTGCGCATATTAGCGCACTGAAGCAGCCCCTACAGTCGTCCGCCTCCGACGCATATCGAAGACGGCCCACGCGAAACGATTCAAGGAATCGAAACTATCAGCGTGGGTAAGACACTCACGGACACCTTCCACACTATTTACACCCAAGAGTCCGTGTACCGCCCGGAGTCTATCGTACGCAGGACAAGAGAAAAGGATGTGACTCCAATTCTCATTGTCCGCGTCACACATAGGACACCTAGAGCTAGTAGACAGACCCTTAGGATGCAAAAACCCATTCATACTTCCGTGACCAGTGAGCAGAAAGCCCAAGGCTAGACCAAAATCTAGACCCGAACAATCTGACACGGCCCGGACATCAGGCAGAAAACCGAACGTCACACGCCCAACCTCACTCACATTCCACTGTCGTTGCCATTCACTGACCACCCATTCACGTAACAAAATACGCTGCTGCCCAGCACTAACATTTTCAACACTACGTGCAACATCTGGGGGCAAGTGGCTGCCCATGGGCATCGACCTGCGCGACCTGTAGCGAGTGTCCCGAAGGACAAACACCAGATCAAGCGGAGGGACACCCATAAGCACCCGCATTGCCTCCGTACACAGTTCTGCATACCGGCAGGCATGCATAAAGCATAACCCGCTGGCATGCATCCAACAAATCCCTACCATGCACAGTGCATACGCAATCGCAGAGTGTCGGAGAGCTGTATGCTGCACAGGCAACAAACAGACCCTCATAGATCACCCTCGTAGCGCGTCTATTCAGGCCCCATTTGCAGCGGAGGATACGTGATATCCATCCCGCAAGCAGGGCCATCTTATCCCGTAACTTGCGAAGATGAATATTGAAGTTCATCCGCTCAGACATCATAACTCCCAGATATGTGACCGAAGTCGCATATCTGAGAGGTCTTCCGTCCACGCGAATAAGCGGGTTGTGGACGCTCGACCGAGCAGCGTGGCTATGGAACATGCCTTTCAGCATCATAACCACAGTCTTCTCAGCCGAGAGCCCAACACCCACGCTTGCCCCCCATTCACAAACAAGTGCCATCACATCCGCACCTCGCTCCTCCAGTTGATTTCGAGAATTACCCTCAATCAACAAGAGAAGGTCGTCTGCATATGCACACACCTTACACCTCGAGGACAAAGCTACCAGCAGACGATCCATCACTAGGTTCCATATATATGGACCAGCAATGGACCCCTGTGGGCAGCCCCTGACAACATCAACCCAAACTTCTTCATGCACCCCACGAGCAAACGCCTTACGCCCAGAGAAGTAGCTCGACCAAAGTGGGAGCTCTTCACATCCGCACTCAGCGAGTGCAGCCAAGATCGCTGGCCAACTCAGGTTGTCGAAAGCACCTTTGAAGTCGACAAAGATCCCCAGCACATATTTATGCACTGAGGAACTAACACTCTCGCGCACAAACAGCCACGCATCGTCAGTGCAACGTCCCGGGCGAAAGCCGTACTGAGCCTCAGACATCCGACCAGCCAGAAGCACTTCCAGTCTCCGGATCATCACTCTCTCCAGCACTTTACTAAGTGCCGGGAGGAGAGAGATTCCCCGGTAGGACTTAGGAAGACTCCTGATCTTGTCAGGTGACTTCAGCAGCACGACCACCCTAGCCACCTTCAAGGCTGCAGGAAAGCAACCCTGTAGCACACATTTCCCCAAGAGGGCCCGCACATAATCGGGAATGGCCCGCCAGATGCTTTTACACATCTGACCAGTCATCCCATCATGCCCAGGAGCCTTTCTCGAGCGAACCCGACCAACACTTTCCTCAATCTCCCATCGCTGCAGCTCAGGAGGACCCGAGACAGCAGGTTCAGGAGGCCGAGGATCAGCATTAGCAGGCTCAGCACGAGGAAAGAACTGCCTCATGAGGACCTGCACACTTTCACGCCATGTCGTGGTAAATGACCCATTGTCATTTAAACTCGACATGGTATGGCGAGAGTCAACTCCTCTACAAACCTTGTAAGCTTGACCCCAGGGGTCCGAAGCGTTACTGCTGACGAAACGCCTCCACTCTTCTACCTTGGACTTAGTGATAAGTCCACGGTAGTCGTGCATGGCTCGCTGATAGGCGAGCCTGAGTGTAGCCAACGAGTCTCCACTAACACCCCGAGCCCGGCCGCGCTGGAAGTTTCGGCGTAAACGCCACACTTCTCTGCGCTTAAGGGAGAGCTCATGGGTCCACCACCTTACCAGTCTTCTAGTTCTCATTTGAGCCCTAGAAAACATGGTATCGTTAACCGCCACCATACCATCAACAATAAACGAGCACTGGTCGTCCGGGTCTTTCAGCTCGAACTCCGACAAAGGAACACGCGAAGCATGCTCCTGTATCAGAGATTCGTACTGAACCCAGTCGCCAGCCCTCGCTCGCCACACATTAGTTTGGGGCAGAGCAACAGGATCAGCAGCCTGAGGCGATGTTGCCACCACCTCAATAAGCGCATGGTCACTGTTACCAGTACCCTCGACTATGCGCCACGAATAACTCATACATAGGGCAGCAGTATTAACAATGGTGACATCAATGTCACTTACACCCCTAGGTCCATTGAACGTATATAGATGGGACGGCTCATTCAGTACATGCAATTCATGCGACAACAACCATTCACTCAGGACTTCTCCTCGATGCATAGCATCACGCGCAGAACTCCAATTGGATATCTTGCTGTGCCACATCGAGGAAGAAGCATTCGCATCCATGCACAGGATAAAGGCCCTACCACGAATATGTGGCAGCACCTCATCCAAGTAAGACAAAAAAGGCTCAATGTCCATGCTGAACTGGCAATAGACGCTTATGAGGAAAATTTCCCCAAAAGCGCCCTTCGCCCAGACACAGACACCAAGCTCGGACGAAAGATGGTCCACTCTCATGCACTCAACAGTGACATTATTCACAACAATAGCAGCCCTGGCAATGTCCAAGCTGCTGAAAACGCGCATGTGGGACGGAAGGCCCCTCACGCTGCCTCTACAATGCCAAGGCTCCTGGAGGAGTGCAAAGGTGCACTTCCTCTGGGACATATAAACACCCAACTCATTCATGACGGTGGCAGACTTGTTACAGTTAAACTGTAGGAGTCGGTACTCTGTCATATTAATGTCTCGCGTTGGCCCTCGCCACCTGTGCTGCGTACACAGGACAAACCAGCGAGCGCATTAAATGCGAGGCAGGGAGACCTTGGAACGCGCAGTTCCGACAGTGCGGCAGGTTAACACAACCATTTACCGAGTGGCCAGACTGCGAGCAACGCGAACAGACCTGCTCGGTCATCCGGCAGCGCGACACCAAATGGTCGAACCCCAGACACCGGTAACAGGCCTGCACAGGGTCTCGTTCCGTGACACGGAACGAGTACCACTGTACGTACACTCTTTCAGCCGCCAACAGTACCGACGCTGCTTCCTTAGTGGTCTCCAATATTAAATTCGAGACCGCATTTACACCAGCCACGATGGGCCGGCTCACAATACGCACGCTCTTCGCAAAGCGTGCCTCGGACATTTTCCCCGCGAAATTGTCCTGGTATATGTGCTTCATCAGCAAATCATTGCTGATGGCACATAATACCCGGTGAACGAAAGTTTCGGGCCAAGCTTCACCGTTGCATTGGCCTCCAGATCGTGCTTATTCAGCACATCGCTGCTGACCAGCTTACGCTGCTCAGCCCTCGTAGGTACCCTGACCAGCACCGCCTCCTTAGTGGGACGGACACTGATCACCCGGGTACCAGCCTTTGGCAGCACGTTCTCCTTGACAGACTGCAGGACCTCCTTAACCGCCTGATTCTTCCTGCCACGGATAACCGTGGAGAAAGACTCAGCAGGTGTAGGGGCCTGCACCGTCAAGGCAGACGCAGCAGCAGCGTAAGTTGGCGGTAAATTGACCGCCGACTGCGAAGCAACTGTGCCCCGAACAGCGGCTGGTGCAGGGACCTTCCCCGCAGGCATAGTCGGGGTGTATGCCCGCCTGGACAACACCTCGACCTTACCTTCCAACTTGCTCTTCTGAGCGCAGACCTCCGCAACGATCCCCGTGGATTCGCCAAAAATGTCAGCGATCATCGCCACCATAGCCGCAGACGAGCCACCATCAACCAAGGCCTTCCAGGCCCTATCGATGACAGCCCTCATGTGCGCTACGGGGCCAGCAGCAACCTGTTTACTAGGAGCAGCCCTCGCATCATCAGTTTCGTCATCTTTGCCAGTAGCATCTGTTTCCGCCATAGTGGCTGATACAATGGACGCAGCAGAGGACGCACTGCTCCTCCTGCGCCTCTTCCTCTTAGTAGAGGCTACCGCTCCAACAACCTCAACTTCCATATCCGAGGTCAGATCACCCTGATCCTTCCCCGAATTCAAATCCCTATCAGAGGTCCAATCTCCCTTGTTCCTCCTAATGACAACAGGGGTCAATGGAGGCTTCATGGACGGTTGGGCCCCCTGCGCAGTCACAGCAACCGACGACATGTCCTCCATACTCGCCGCCTTCGTCTTCTGGGATTTCGTCGCCTGCACTGACCCTACAAACAGCTTGTTCGCCAAATTCAACTTGTCCTTTATTAACTGGTCCTTCTCCTTATTCACCGCGGCAAGCTTGGCTTCAAGCTCCCGAACAACTGAGGAGTCCACCAGCCCACAGCTTGGTCCTGAATCAACAGACACCAATCCGACAGACCTGGTAGCCTCCTCAGCTGCCCGGATAGCCTTCTTCACTGCTTCCGGGTCACCCAAATCTTCGTCCTCGCTTCCGGACACACCGGACACAGTTGGCTCACCAGCAGCCTTCTGTGCCAACTTCTTGGCTCCCTTAGGAGGCGGCATAGTCACCTACCTGAAACTCCTTAATAAAGAAATAAATTTCCCACAATTCGTGAGTAAAATACAATAAATGAAAGAAAACTACAAAATATACGCAAAATAATAATAATTGTCCTGCAAAGAACTAAAGTAACACTAAGTCCAGGAGAAGCCCGGACTTAGAAAATTTCGGGGACTTAGAAATTATTCAGTCCAATGACCGAAAAATTTCTAAGTGCCAAAAACAACTTGGACTTAGAAAATTTCTAGCAAGCTAAAAATTTTCTAAGTGCCAAAATAAATTCGGACTTAGAAAAATTTCAAGTCCGAAAATTATCTGAAAATTTTCTAAGTCCCAAGCGAAATTGGAACTTAGAAAAATTTTGTAAAAGGATATATATAAAAATATTCTAAGTCCTACGGACTTTTCCGCCACAAATTCCGCCACAAACGCCAGCAAGTACCTAGCGGTAACTTGTTTACTCCAATAGTATAGCGGTAACTTGTTTACAAGTTACTCGCAATCCAAAATGCGTGCACGTGGTTGTCAAAGCCACAGTACACAATCCAACAACCGCAAACAAGCACCTAGCGGTAACTTGTTTACGCCAAATCAAACACGTGCATGTGGTTCCTCAGGCCACGATGCACAGACAAAAACAACCGTAGACAAGAACCAACGGTATCTTGTTTACGACAAAAATACAACAGACAAACAAACAACCGTAGACAAGCACCTAGCGGTAGCTTGTTTACGCCAATATTCAAACGTGCACGTGGTTTCCCAGGCCACAGTACACAACTGATAATCGTATCCAAGCACCTTACGGTAACTTGTTTACAAATTATCTCCTCCTCGTGCCGCGACAGCTCACGTGCCTAACGGACACGAGGCTGCTTTGATAGCCCGAAAAACAACGAGCACGCGGCAGCTTAATGTGCCTAACGTGAACGTGACAGGAATCAATTCAATATAGCTGTTCCCCGCAGGTACTTAGCCTCCAAAACCGCCACAATCGCCAATCAATAAGTCGCAGAAACTTGCGACAAAATCAACACACACGTGTTTTGTAAAAAAGTCAATTATAACTGTTACAACTTACTCAGAAGTTTTCAAATGCTCTCAAGAGAGACTTACTGTTTTTTGTAGAATCCTGTGTGAGCACTTACGGATGTCCAATAGCAGTATGGCAGCTGCGTCAAGGCACTTCAGGCACAACACAGTAACAAGAGCCGTTATATGGTATCTGACCTTCGCGTATCGAACCGTAAACTATCCAATATGCCTACCACACAAGTGCTATGATATACAACTCGTGAGTTAGAGCCACACCGTCAAGTCTTAAAACTGTTCAACACCAGCGGTCACTTTATTAATATCGAAAGATATGTATATTATTATCCATCAGGGGCCAAAACTAACTGTTTTTAACCGTAATTATCCAAACGCTTTTTATCACTTGAGTTTAAAACACCCAGCTCGCAATATCCAAACGCAAATTTTATCAAAAATCGCACTTCAAAAACCAACGGGAATCACTCAATCACTATCAACACACCAACTCAATATCGACACGTCCAACCGCTTCGGCTGCTCAATCCATTCATGCGCGTCACTAATTAGATGACGAGGCATTTGGCTATTTTTTTTTTTTTTTTTTTTTTGAAGCGGGTAGGAACGTTTTCCTCTCATTTATAACGCCTACGAGGCCATCCCTGTAACGTGGGTTGACGGCCTCGCGTGTGTGGGGATCGACCCACTAAACCGCCCGCTATATTCCTCCATCTAAGCTGATAGGGGATGGGTGGCCCTGGTTATACAATTGGGCGACTCCCGTTTCACCCAACCCCGGCCCTTCCCCGTCCCTTCCCCGTCCTTCCCTCCCGAACACGTGGTCTGTCATAGTGTTGAACCTAGACCAGTTTGTATGACTCCCCTGCAGCACCCTTGTCGTCAATGATGATAAAAGTTTGGTAGATAGCCCTAGTAAAACAAGGTCAGTTGCCGACTTTTTGGACCAGATTCCTCGCCACGAAATTGTGCACGAGGTGAAAGTTATACTATCCCTGGGGACATTATGTTCGCGCATAAGGGAAGTGGTAATGTCTCCATTGTTCTGATAGTAGTCAACTTTCCTCTGGTGTGCGGCGTCTATAGATGTTGATCCGCTGACAACTTGTGCATCAACAACACAGATTCTACCGTCCTTCTTGCACACCAAGTCTGGTTTGCGAAGACCTTGGTCTGTTAGAAATCTAGGCTCGGCTTGGACATGCCAACCTTTGTCCCTCAGTGATTTTCCAAGAACTTTACAAATTGCATCGTGCCGTTTGGCACGACCCCCATGCGTGCGGGTGCAGCATTGAATGATATGCGCTGCTGTTTCGGTCGCTGTGCAACCTGCCCGACACGTTATATCGCGCGAGGGGGTTCTCATACCTCGTGACGTCCTAACTCTGGTTGGAAGAGTATTTATCCTGATGTGATGGTACTGGATATAGTCTCTACCCGGGATCATAGATCCTGGAGTATCGACCCAGTTCGAGGATAAATTACTTTTATTACACTCTCTTAGGTCGGAACCGTCGACCGATGTGTGAAGGGCTGTAGCCCACCATTTGTTAACTGCACTTCGTGACCGCAGCACAGTCCCAGCGCGAAAAGTAACCCTCTCAGCCCATTCCATTCGCTTACGAATGAAAGGAGCGTTGAAGGCTGCTCTTGCTGCCGGGAATGTCGACTGGTTCAATGATGTCAACCTGTGCAACATCATTGACGGTACGGTCAGCTCGAAGGCAGGTAAGCCCAGACCCCCCTCACGAATAGGTGCATGAAAGTATGCATTAGGAACGTCTTTAGGCAGACGCAACCATCTGCGAACAGATAGTCGAATCTGCCTGTCCATTGCTCGTAGATGTTTGAGCGTGGTTCCCTGAAGAATCAGTTTGTGATGGAATCGAGGCATGAGGAAAGACTTGGCAATCTTAAGTCGTTGTTGTGGCTTAAGTGGGGCTTTGGAAATGTTCTCCAGAAGAGTCTCCAACTTCCCGCCAACGCGCGTAAGTCCTTGGGGTCGGAAATCGACACCTAGGTAAACCCACTTATCCGTGGGGCCTAATTGGGTGACCGGTGTACCGTCGCCGAAGTGAAATTGGGTGTCTTTCAGAATCTTATATTTCTTGTTCTTCCCATCGGGGATGATGGAAAGAGCAGCCGACTTCTGAGAACTAATTGACAGTCCAAGCAAGCCTGCCTTCTCTTCGGTGGTTTGGAGGATAGATTTCATACCAGACCTGGTGGAAGCAACAAGGATTATATCGTCTGCGTAAACTAGGGCATTAACACGCTGTCCTTCTAGCTCGAAGCCGATCTCTGATGGAAGAGATCGGAGGACTTCGTCGACTACAATACAGAAGATCAACGATGATAGAGGATCGCCCTGACGAACCCCCCTTGTTACGCTGATCACGTCCTAGTGTTGACCATTCATTTCCAACTTCGTGGTGCTGCGTCTGTAGGTCCCAACTACGTAGTCTACAAACGCAGTAGGCAAACCTCTACTCCCAAGAATACCAGCGATAGCTTCATGGCTGACACTGTCAAATGCCTTAGCGAAATCCAGTTGGCACAGATGCACCTCCTGAAGTTTCGATCGGGCATTTTCCAGTATCGATGCCAGGACGCAGATGTTTTCCAGGCAACCATCATCCATGCAGCGTTGTCGGACATCAATCATGTTAGCTTCCCGTAAACGGGTTGCTAGTATTTTATGAAAGTGTCGGACCGCTATAGGCGGAATGCTGATTGGCCTGAAATCGCCCGGCGAGTCGCTGTTGTTCTTCTTAGGAATAAAGATCGTCCTACTTTGCAGTAATGGTTCCGGGAAAGTACCAGAGACCATTATCGAGTTGAAGATGAAGGCTTTAACAACAGCAGGGACGGCCTTCCATTGTCTTGCAGTCGCTCCATCGGGACCAGGCGCGGACGAGAGGGGGACCCTTACAGATTCAGTTTCCTCGCATGTAACGGGTAGCCAAGTATGCTGCAAAGAGTGACTGACACTCGTCTGTTGGCTTGCAGCATATGGTCTGGATGGTAAAGTTAGAATGGTACGCCAGTAACTTTCCATGACGGGCATGGAAGGGGGGACTGAGATATTTAAGCCATCCAGAACCTCTTTGGCTGCCCGCGACATGTCTTTCTTGAACATGTCTTGCATGCGTGAGTACTCCTTCCTCCTAAAAAGTCGCCTCTCATGCCGCGGAGCTCCGATGGGTGGTCTAAGCGGAAGTCCTCGCGGATGTGGAGCCGATGGTCGGTCAGTAGATGGAAATGCTAACCGAAACCACGAATCGAGCAGATCACACGCATCTCGTCCCCGAAGCAGACATTCACCTACTTCGGTTAGAGAAGACGTATGGTAGCCGCTGATTTCGTGGAGCGCTGGTAGTAAAGCCTGGACTGCGACGTGGATATCGCCGTACATGGCGCTCCATCGGGCCGAGAGACTTAGGTCATGTAGGGATGCCTCCAATGGGTCGAGTGACTCATTGGCCGAGTGAAATGAAGATGATGACGAGGAAGAGGAGGAGCTAGATGAGCGTTGTCGCCTACTTGTGTTAGGTGGTGAAGATATGCCACTTGTAGACGGGGCAGCACGTAGGTCAGCGAGTGCTGCGGCGACGATCTCACGGTATGTAGCAGTGCGCCTTATGCCCTTGATAGCCTCGAGAGTGCGAGAACTATCAAGATTAGCGACTAGATGTTGATTAATGAATCTAACTCCTTGTATTGTGGCTAGTGCCTCTTCTCTCGCCATCATTCGCATCTCTTCTGATGACCATTGCTTCTTCGTCCTCTCGACGTTAACCTCTTGGTTAACCTCTTCCGCGTGGGCCCTTCTTCGATGGACACCAAGACCAATCTTGGATCCGAAGGACCTCGAACATTCAGGACAGACGTGAGGAGCAGGTGGTGGCTCCGGCTCAGGGACGCTAGGGGGTACTGTTCGGGGCACACGCACTGGTTCTTGGGAGGAAAGGGAGTTTAGACCTGGTGCCTGTACGGGGTTAGCACGGAGTTGCCTGGGCTGTTCCGGGATGAAATCACCCAGCTGTTGGATTACGGCGGTCCGAGGCCTTCGCCGCAGATTGTGATTATTACTGTTCTGATTTTCGAATCCAACGATTTTTATGCTTCAATGGGCTGGCAACCCAATGAAGCGAAGGGTAAATACCCCAAACCCCCTTCCCTTAGTCCAAAGTACGGGCCCGGTTGTCCGAGCGAGAGACTATATTGTGAAGGATGAAAATGAAAATGAAAGCGAAAAGTGGAAAGAAGTAAAAGAAGAAATAGAAGGAAGGCCTCAAGATAGAGGGTGGCAAAAGAAAGGAATAAAGAGAGAGAGAAAAAGAGAGAGAAACAGCCTATCAAAGAAAGGTAAGTAAAATAGATAGTAATACAAGGTATAAAGAAGAAAGAAGGAACATTAGGGAGGATAGAAACACGTATAACATAGAAATAAATAAACATAAAAAGGTAAATAAATAACATGGAAATAATGAAAAGTAAACAGAGACAAATAAAACAAACAAAAAGAACAGGATGATTACATAAGAAGCCGTCATCGAACCAGGCACAGATGAGTACCCTGATGAAAGCTGTTTGGCTGCGGTCGTAGAATCCATTGATGTTGCTTCTAGTGCCCTCGTAACAGAGGAGGACGATACAAGACCCGGGACGTCAAGGTGAAAGTAAAGTTTGGCAGCTTTAACAGGCACCTGTGTAGACCCGAACCTTAATTCATAGCGTGAAAGCTTGTCATAGACAAGTCACGGCCACAGAAACTTCTACGGATGTGAGTGTAGAGAAGGTCGGGCTACAACAAGGTGCACTGCCATGGCAATGTGCACTTATGCACCGGCGTTGACGCCCGGGCCTTCCGTCGACACCACATCCGTAAATAGTTTTGCGTTGGTCCATGAATACAGTGGATCAGTGAAGGCGGAATGGACCAGACAGGTGCTATGATGTACAACCCATCAGTTCCACGCCCGCTCGACACAACACCAACTGCAACATTAGACCCATTATTTGTTTGCCATTTTGTTAATTCATCCATCAGAGGGTTTTGGTTGTGGCGCCAGGTGCTATGACCTATTAGGCGTTATGTATATTTTGTTATTGCGTCACTAGTACGATGACGATCCCTTTTGCAACCGTTGGACAATACAACAACGGAGAGAACGAAACAAAACCAACAAGGTAAACGGCACAGTTCTACCCTTCCTATATGTTACCTATATTAAGCGTATAAAAAAGTGAAATAAACTATGAAAGATAAACTAATTACTAAAACTAACAGGATAGCCTACTCGCCCCAACCGCCGGGGTCCCCCACTTGGCCTATAGGATCACAGCACTCACTAGTGAGTGGGAAGTGGGTGCGTGATACCTTGACGAGTGTGAACAAGTCAAGGATCTCACTGTGATCCTCCTCCGGGTACGTGGGTTCGGAGCCCAAAGGATTCACCAAACAGCATGAAAGGCAGACAGAGTGCAGCCCAGACCACACCCAACCTTCCAAACTGAATGGTTTCACCTCCCGTGCGTTCACACAAAGAGACAAACAGTCAAACAAATGAGACCAGATGTTACGGTCTTTATTGCTGGAGAGGTCGAGACCCCTCCAGAGATACACACGTTAGACTAGAGCAAAGTACTGATTTTTAGGAGGGGCCGTAACCCCTCCGTAGTACACACGTTAGACTTTCTGGACTGACGGTTTTAAGAAATTGATAAGCTTTTTAGACTGACGGTTTAAATCTGGAGAGGCCGCAGCCTCTCCGCAATACACATGTTAGACTGTCTGCCTCAATATGAGGCCTGGGTCCGTAGGGAAGGCTGGCCCCAAGGACTAATTGAAAGAATCAGCCCCCCTTGCGGCCCTCGGGTACGTGTGGGCGGGCCACCACAAAAGTTATACTGGGATCGGCTTAGATAGGAATAGGCCTTTGCCCAGAATTGAACTTCCCTGCGTTAAGAGAGTCATAGTTACTCCCGCCATTTACCCGCGCTTACTTGAATTTCTTCACTTTGACATTCAGAGCACTGGGCAGAAATCACATTGTGTCAACAATGTTATTTTAGTATAAAAAACATCAAATTACCTAATTAATAACACTAAAATTTATTTTATTTCATTTAAATAAATTTAAAAATATTTGCACTTATTAAGATAGATCTAAGAAAATTCATTGAAATTTCTTTAAATAAATTTTTTAAATAAATTGTTTAAATTTCTTAATGTATATCGACGAAAAAACTAGTTTCATTGAAATACTTTTTAATGGCATCAAACAAATTGTACATGGGCTTATGTTATTCCAACAAATACAACCTATTCCTCGGAAGAGGAATCTTCAATTGGGACTTCTTTTTGCTGTCCCAATCCTTCACCTCCCATCATAAGTAAAAAACTATTCATTATTTTCAGCATCTTATTGTTTTGATCTAGCAAAACTTTTTTATAATGCATATTTCTCCCTCTGATTTTTGGAGCCGATCTGTTGCGACGATTGCCACATGCCTCCGTGTTTGGAGATTGCGGCTGTGCAATTGGCGCAGCCGTCGCAACCTCTGGAGAACGTACTCCTGCTGTTGCCGACGAGGAAATTAATATTGGCGGACTAATTATATGACAATTTTTAAGGGCGTCGTCCATGGCATCAAAATACGGCCATGTAGCAGCCGTAATCGCCCCATCATCCGTTGACAGTCCAGTTGGTGGATCCTTCAGAGTCTGACAAAAAAAATCTAAAATTATTCAAATTTCAAATAAACACATTCGAAATTACTTTGTATTTTTGAACCAGGTTCGACCATTTTTTTTATATACTTCTTACCTCATGAGGAACTTTTAATTTTCGCTGTATTTGTCTGAAAGAATAATTGTTCTTATTTGCTTGAAGTAATATTGATTCGTTTAATTGGACTACGTGCTCCCCATGGCCGTTAGAAAATTTGGCATAACTCGACAACGTACTCCACATTGCCGTTAGGCAATTTTAGCGATAGTGCTAATAAATGTATGTTTTTTTGGTGGTATTTTTATCATAATGTTGTATGTTTATCATAATTTTCTTGTCTTTTAGTGTAATTTCTATATGTGTTGAGTATTGTTCATTGATTGTGCGACACCACAAACATTAAAAAATGACGAACAATATTGAAAATTTATAGAAAGTAGACGAAAAGACAACACGATTATGATAAACAACAAACAAACAAAAACACCCTCAAAAACAAACACAGAACTACAAAAACACAAAAAACAAGCAGTATCGCTAAAATCGTCTAACGACTAGGGGGAACGAAATCGAGTTTAGCCAAACATCGCCAAAAACAAACACTGAACCGCAAAAATGTCTTCTAGAAGTACGGGCCGTCATGCGGAATTGTGCCGTTACAGTAAGAGAGCAAAGTGTCGCAAAAAACACACGTAGTCTTATGGGAAGTCAACGGGAAAACGTAAATTGTACAGGATTTCATCAAAGTGAGTAAAGTGAAAAATTCGCTATGAAATGATCTGACACCATTTCGTCATAGCGACAACGATTATGTTACATTACGGGCCGTACTTGTACAAGGCATTGACTGCAACAACATTTTTCGAGTCGTGTATCTATTTATTTGTACTTACTCCCACGCAGGCAGGTTGTTTGCTCTTTTGGGTGAAAATTGTTCCTTGAGCTCGGTTCCCCTCATTCTAATTAGCATTTCAATATCATCGGGGATGCCTGAAATATTAAAAAACCAATTAAACCCATTTACTTTCAAATCCAACCAAATACTTACATCTGCGCTCTGCCATTGTTTTTATATGCCGGTGTCTTTATAAACTGGTGTCTACGCTTTGTTGTGCTATGGCTTTGTCTCAACACAGGCGAGATCAGACTATCCTGAACTCTTATACAGGGGTGAAATGTCAAGCCGTAGACAAACTATTCGGACAAGCTAAACTTGATGTGACATCACATTCTGCTATAACAAGCTGAAGATCAAGGTGAAGCCGACAATTTGGAAAGGCCCCATGTATGTACCGCTTTGCCGAGCTGGTATTAGCTCAGAACTGGCTGATACACTGGTGGTATGACGATACTACAGATAATTATGTATGCGCATACATAAGTATGTGCCAAAAGATGGTCCACACTGCAGCGACATCTGCAGATACATTTTACCCTTGCCATGAAAATCAATGAAAAGCATGCGCTAATTGTACATACATTTTCGAGCAATAGCGCATACAATTGTAGCCGCATACATACAGTATCGGCCAAAACAAATGCAACTCAAATCACTCTCACGAGATTAACCAGTTAAAGTCCAAAATTTTAATGGAAAGTAAATTATTTTTATTTCATTATTGCTTTACAAACCTTTTAAAAGAAAATCAAACACAATCTTCAAGCAATCTTTCATTTTCACGTACAAAATTCAATTAAATTTACGAAAACTAATTTTTTGATGGGACAAAACCAATGCAACTTCGTGGTTTTTTTTTTAATTATTAATAAATTAATTAATATTTTGTGGCGAATCCATTATTTTTAATGACAGCTCGGCACCTGCGAGGCATAGAGTCAATTGAATTATCAATTATTGTTTGTGGGATCTCATTCCATACTCTTTTAATTTCTTTAAACAATTCACTTTTGTTACTAATATTTTAAAGCTGTATTTTCTTTTTAGCAATATCCCATAGATTTTCTATAGGGTTCAGATCGGGTGACTGGGCTGACCATTGTAGTACCTGAATTCCACTCTCGTTAAGCCATTCTTTCACAGTTTTCGACGTGTGCTTCGGTTCGTTATCATGTTGGAATGTCCATTTCAAGGGCATATTCCACTCCGCATACGGTAACATAACCTCCTGCAGTATGGATTTGTATTTAAAACGGTCCATTGTACCATCTATTTTGTGAACTGGCCCTACACCCTGCCCTGACATGGACCCCCAGACCATTACACATCCTCCGCCGTGTTTAATGGTGCCTTTGCAAAATTTTGGATCCAAGCGCTTTCCTTTAGGACGCCTTACACGACAAATTCCGTCCGATCCTTGCAAATTGAACTTGCATTCATCGCTAAAAACAATGGTCCTCCATTTTTGAACAGTCCAGTTAATGCGAGAACGTGCAAAAGCTAACCTTCGCTTTCTATTTTTAATTGAAACTAGGGGGCTTCGCTCGCCAACCCCCAGACCGATTTTTAATTGTACATTTTACTGGACGTATGTACTAAAGCCGTGCGAAAATCAATAAAAGTTCACAGTCACAAAGTCACACGTCAATTCTCGGTCTTTTTGGTGCGCTGTCATCGCTATCAATTTTCCGTTTACCCGCCTTCGCTTTGCAGTATTCGGCATCCTTCTCTGCCACGCGCTTCTTATTATTTTCCTTGTACGCGCGTGCTACGGCCAGAACTTAATCTTTATTTTTCTCTCTGTATTTACGTTGTTGTTCTTTAACGCGCCTTTTACGCTCTTCCTCGGGTAATTTTTTTCGTCCCATAATTATCACGGCGGATTTCGTACGTTTATGTGTCTACTATAAGAGAAAAATAAAAATATAATCCGACCAAATTTCCAAAACTGTTTTTAGTAATGGAGAGATAAAAGGTTTCTTTGCTGGCCGATAACAAAGCAATCCGAGCTCCACTGCGCGTCTTCTAACGGTTCTTTGCGATACATTTAAATCGATATCTTTTAGTAGCGTTGTGCATGAGGCAAACGGATTGATTTTAATTTTCTTGGAAATCAGATTGTCCTCTCGTTCAGTTGTTTTCCTTGGTATTAAATCAAAATGTACAGTTTCAACACTCCCGGTGCGAAGATATCGAGCTATTATTCTGGAAACAACCGATTTTTCTATATTATATTTCTCGAAAATAATCTTTTGAGATACAACACTCTTAAAGTCCTTTATAGTTAATACTTTTATATCCGCACTATGCTTTTCATTTGCCATTTTTAGGTTTTAAAGTTTTTCGGTGGTACAAATAGCTTTACACTACGAAGCGACACTTTCTATTAGTAAATAATGCACACAACTATCAGCTACAATCTAACTAACCTAAATAATAATCAGTTACATGGCAAAAATTGCAAAGTGATTTCGAGAAAAACTGTTATCAAACCGAGTTGCCTGAGTTGCATTTGTTTTCTCCGATAAAAAAAAAAGAAGTTTTCGTAAATTTTCCTGAATTTAGTGGTAAAAATTACCGATTTTTTGTATTATGATTGTGTTTTTTTTTTAAATGACTGGTACAATGCTAATGAAATAAATATAAAACACTTTGCTTCTAAAACGTGGGGTTTTGCTGCCCAACATCATGGAACTAATTTGAGTTGCATTTGTTTTGGCCGATACTGTAAGTATGTGGAATTGATTATTTGTGGTATCTGTTATTTTATTAAATTTTTGTGTGCAGGTAATATCTTTGCATGTCCCAGTCTACCGGCGCATGCAACACTTATATGGTCCTACCCCTAATAAAATCCAAAAGAGGTAAAATTAGGCTGATGTATAAGTGAAAGTTTGTTTTTTAATCATAATTACATACTAAGTGTTCCGGTGAATTATTGAATCATACACAAAAGAATATTGCATCCTGTCTCTCGTGCTGCACACCAGGACATTAATTGGTACAGCAAAATATTGAAAAAATTGCTGCACGGGTTTTTGTTGCTTGTAGCTCATTTCCATAATTGATGTCGTGGAGTTATAGCCAACAGGGTTTTTTACATGGCAGATCTTAGAAAATATTCAAGAGAATTCGTTATGGAGTTTATTGAGTTATACAAAAGTGTTCCCTCATTGTGGAAAATAAAATCGAAAGTATATAGTGATCGCGAACAAAAATCTCGCGATTATGAATGTTTACCAGGTTGTTCAATAAGTTTTGCCGTTCGATAAGAAAAACACAATTTTATGGTTCAAAATAAACTTTATTATTCAGTATAATCTCCCTGAACATTAATACACTTGCTCCAACGATCCTCCATTCTGTGGATCCCATCCCTGAAGTGAGAATCCGGAAGGTCTGCAAAATACGCTTCAACAGCCGTTATGACCTCTTCATTTGATGAAAAACGCTTGCCACGCATAAATTTTTTGAGTTCTGGAAACAAATGGAAGTCGCTGGGGGCCAAATCCGGTGAATACGGTGGATGCTCCAACAATTCGAGCTTTAATTCATGGATTTTACCCATTGTCAAAATGCTCTTGTGACACGGTGCATTGTCCTGATGAAAAATAATTTTTTTCTTCCGCAAACCGGGTCTTTTTTCACGAATTTTTTCCTTCAACTGGTCCAAAAGGTTGCAATAATATTCAGAATTAATTGTTTTACCAGTTTGCAAGTAATCCACAAACAAAATTCCTTTCGCATCACAAAAAACTGATGCCATAACCTTCTTGGCCGATTTCCGGACACGAACTCGTTTCGAAGCCGAACAACCAGGCTCACACCACTCTTTAGCCTCTTGTTTTGATTCAGGATCATGGTGATAGACCCAAGTCTCATCCATAGTGATGAATCGACGCACAAAATCCACTTTATCCTTTTTAAAACGCTCCAAATGTTGCTGAGAAAGTCGCATTCGAATGTGTTTTTGTTCCATTGTTAGCGAATGCGGCACCCATTGTGCACACAGCTTTCTAAAACCCAAAATTTCACTTAAAATATGGCTCACACTGCCTAATGAGATGTGTAGAGCCTCTACTAAATCTCTCTCAGTCAATCGACGATCTTCCAAAACCATATCCTGTATTTTGGCTATGATTTCTGGTGTTGATGCGCTTTTTGGACGTCCTTCACGTGGATCGTCTTCAAGGCTTGTACGACCACGTTTAAATTCACCAACCCACCTTTCTACTGTTCTAATTGTAGGTGAACAATCATTATACACTTTTAACAGTCGTTCGTGAATTTCTTTTGGTGCCACACCTTCCAAAAATAAGAATTTTATCACTGCACGATATTCAATTTTTTCCATTGTAAAAAAATACTGTGACACGGTGACACTAAATGGCTTGTAAACAAAGAATGAATTGACAGATTGAAATGAAACTTCACATACGTTCATATGAAGAGTGTACCAGCAAAACAAAAAAAATTTGGCTAGTAGCAACGCCCTCTCTTATCGAACGACAAAACTTACTGAACAACCTGGTAGTTAGAAAGTTCCGAGAAGTTGAACCTAGTGCAGATCGGGTTTTAGTTGTGAAAAAAATTAAAAGTTTAAGATGTGTTTATAGGCGGGAATTGAAAAAAAAATTAAGACCAACGGTCAAGCATGGGTGCGGATGAAGTGCCTTCCAGCAATTTATGGTATTTCGATCTTCTGAGTTTTTTGAAAGATCAAGAAACTCCGAGGCCATCGTTCACTAGTATGGATTTAGACGAAACACAGGTAATATAACATTAATTCTAATTGACAGTGGTAAAACTCGAGTGGTTTGTGGACATTGTAAAAGAATAGCTGCAAATATTATTAATTAAAAAATAACCAAACGGATTCGTGTTCAAGTTCAACAAATTTATTCTGCATTAAGTTTATAATGTATACATTATGTATGGGCTTTTTTTTATAAATATATTCTATTGCCATGAAACAGCACCTTCGTTGTTAAAAGATCCTTTGAAATCTTAACGCACTTGCTTTGCTAAAACTGAATAGTTGCGCGGCGTTTAGGGCGTTTGCAAATCAGCTAAATCTTCTTCGCTTGTTCTGCAGCCTGTTGATATATTGTGGTCACTATGTTCCGTGTCTAGATCACCCGGAGCAACATAGCCTGGGCTCTTTCTCCTCAAAAAATTGTGTAGAGCGCAGGATGCCATTACAACTGTATCAATATTACAACTGCATCAATATTAATCCGAAACCGATTTGCCAAAATGCCAAACACATTTTCGACAATACGCCTAACCCTAGATAATCTATAATTAAAAATTTGTTCCTGGCTACTTAAGTTTCGGTAGCCGAATGTTTTCAAAAAATCAGTTCGCAAGCTAAATGCGACATCTCCAACAGAAACATAGTTCAGTTTTTTATTGGTTCCCATGACACATTCAGCTTTGGGAATTTTTAATTTGTTATTCTTTAATTTTTCAAAAAACACCGTGTTGTCGATGACGCCTCCATCTGAAATTCGGCCATTTGTTCCAACATCCACCAATATAAATTCATAATTTGAATCCACGATTCCTAATAGCACAACACTAAATGTCTTCTTGTAATTGAAATAAAAGGATCCGCTGTTTGCTGGAGGTACAATACGTACATGCTTCCCATCCACGGCACCCAAGCAATGAGGGAATTGCCATTTTCTTTCGAACCCTTCGGATATATTTCTCCAATCCGCTTCACTTCTAGGAAACTGGAAACAAAACATAATTTGTTAAAAAAATATATATATTGTTTTTATTGTTTGGTTTCATGAATACACAAAACTCGGAAAAAGTAATGTGATACTCATATATATTTTTTCCGCAAAAGTTATCTAAAAAAATTTACGTAATGTGTAACATTTTTAGGACATTTTGCAAGAGAGCGCTGAAAATTATTCAATTGTGGATGAGCCAAGAACAAGTTTTTCTCCGACGCCATCTATACAAGTCTTAGCTGGAAGTTCGTCAGCAATAAATACATCTTCAAATGCATCGCAAACTTCTTCCCGAAGACGAAAAGGAGGCAACAAAAGTATTACGAGTCAAAGAGAAGAAGTCCTGAGCAAAATTTCGAAGCAACTAGATACTGAACCAACGCCACTTGATCGTTTCGAATATTTAGCTCGAGGTTGGGCAGGGATGTTACGAAGCCTGCCAAAAGAGCAGCAAATTTTTGCGGAAAGCATTATAAATGATGTATTCTTCGCAGCCCAGTTAGGGAACTTGTGTCACGGTCGTTAGTACTGTACGGGGTTTTGTTTTAATAATATACATATAAAAAAAAAAAAATCTCCACCGACCTGCGGCAGTAAGGTCGATGGAGGTTGAGTCGCGTTCACCGAGGAATTAACCATCTTTATTAATTGTCAATTCGTTAAACTAAGGTAAAAATATTTCAATGAATGTAACGAATACGAAGATAGGGTAGTAGATTAGTACGCGAAACTTTCAAACAACTATGCGACATTACAATCGACACTTGCAACTAATTTCCCGGCTATACATTGAACAATGATCTACGACTACAGTCTACGGTGACATACTAATGATTCGGAACACCACAAAAACGATACTCAGCACTTAGAACGACAAGATACTTAGGACACCGTAAGTGAATCTCATAGAGATGCCTAGCACAAATATGATCACGACCGACTAATGATGTACAACCAGATCAACGCACGAAAACGCGGGGCAACGCGCAATTGTAATTGCTCGTGTCGGCGGCTCCTGACCTGGGCCAACATCTGACCCAGATATGACGAGCATGTTATGTACGCGTGAACTCGGGTTGCATGCAAGCGACTGGACAGTTAAAACGATTTATACAACTCGGATGGGCATTCGAATAAAATCGGAGGAATGAACTGCGCCCAGCAATTCAATCGAAAACTGTCGCGAACGGACGAAAGAAACTACACTCACTACCGCCGGCAAATCGTTATCCAAACGAAACTGGATGAACGGACGAAGGAGGCGTAACACTAATGATAGGAAGATGTGTATCTTCCTGATGGAACTGCACGAAATATAAAAGGTATCACTTACCTGCGGATTAGTTTTACAGTGCAAAAACGAAAAGAATCAAAACAACCGACACTAAACTAAGTCGCGATTTGACAGTCCGAAATGTCACGGCATCTGACGGATTAGAAAGAAGGGGAAATCGGGTTGTCCCAAATGAGTGGAACCCGTGGTGGAAATTAAAACCCAACTCAAGTGAAACTGAGAGTGGGGTGAACAAACCAAGCGGACCAGGGAAGTCCCGATAGTTTTTGAAAAATTTTACGCCACGATCCGTCTGAAAGTCTTTCTTTCTTGCTATGGAGATCTGGGTAGGGACTTGGACGTGCGACGAGTAACTAGGAAATCTATATTGGAAATTATTTTTACATGGATTTGGCGTTAGTGAATTGATCATCGGTAAGGCGGCGACCCAGGCGGAAGAAAATATATATGTGAAGGCGCGATAGCGGCGACGAAACGAAAAACGTTGGCAAGTGAACTGATAGGAAAATTACGGAGAAGGAGCGATTTTTGAGTGGCAGCGACGAAATCATCAGGGCCCCAGCGAGGGATTTTAGACAGGGTTAGTTAGATTACATTTTGTTCAAATTTGAAGTTATACCGAACATGGAAGGAATGTCTTTCTTTTAACCTGGTAAATTGGTTCCGTCGGTGAAGGCGATAGGTACACGTAGATAAAGTGCAAACTCGTCACTCATTTCTCGCTTTGGAGCGACGGAGTCCTAGTAGATTCGGGTTAATTAAAGCGAGTGGCGCTCAACCTACCTCTTTCTCCGCGAGCAGAGGCGCCCGAATCTACTGCCCTAGCATCCCAGTCGGGGGTGAAGGGTTTGCGGGACGTTTTCATCTTGAAACGGTAACAAATTGGCGCCCAACGTGGTGCCAATATCTACCCAAAATCACATGTGCCCTGCGTACTTATAAACATGAGGTTACAGGTTTTTCTCCGTACTTCCTGAATTTCGGTCGGGAAATGGTCAGCTTCCGGGAAAGTGTGGAACCACTGGGCAATAGTCAGGCAGATTTCTCCCCGATGAGAAATGCGAAGGATCTAGAGAGAATCCGTGAGGAAGTGGTCGAGAAGATGAAAGAAGCTTTGATGTCTAATAAAAAACGGTATGATATGCGACGAATGCTGGAAACCTTAAACGTGGGCGACTGGGTATGGCGGAAGAACTATGCTCTGTCTGATGCTAGTAAGAACTTTACGGCAAAACTTGCTCCGGCGTTCGTTGGGCCTTTCGCGATACAAAAAAAAGTGTCGTCGTGGACTTATGAGCTAGTTGATATGAAGGGTAAAGGCGCAGGAATTTGGAACGCGAAAGATCTCAAGCGGTACATAGGGACTGAAAACCATTCGTGTGATTAACGCGGATATAACAGGGAGAATAGTGGGGAACCTAACACATGATGCGGGGAAAAGTGAGTTAAATCTTGATAAATTTTTAGCGCTAACGTCCGTGAAGGGATTAATTTTCAGGGATTTAGTTATCATAAGCATAGTAAGAAGTATCAGTGGTGGCGGGATATGTTTCTGTTGTGGTGGGATGTAATATCTAAGTTAGCCAGAGAAAGGTATATAAGCTACAAATAATGAGTTGAATGGTTAGCAAGTTTTTGGTGGTGGGTTATATTGTATATGATGAGTCGAGAGTTAGTGTCATATCTCATAATATATTCTAGGATTAGTTTTAAAGAGAATGAAAGTTTATTTTAAACGAAAATGAAAGAATTACCGATAGCTTGGTGATGTTTCCGGTTGGGCTTTTTCTCCCCCTTTTTTTTCCTTCCCTTTTCCTTTTTGTTTTTTTTTTAGTTCATTGCTTATTTTTTCGTTCTGTTTTTAGTCATTTATTTTTTTTCCTCCTTTTCCTCATAAGATATCCGTAATAGCCATAGTGTCCTAAAAACGAGTTCAGTTTGCATTAGTTTCTCATAGAATAAGAACAGAGACACCAAAACCATACTAACTACTAGACGACACATATAATCATGCTAGGGAACTAACTCTACTAACTACTAGACGACACATATAATCAGTGGAAAGCGCTCGAAGTGTAAAAAGAATACTGGCAGAGTCTAATCGACAACCGAGCCCAAATGACCAATGCGTTAGGATTACCGAAGTAGTTTATTTGGCTAATGCTGTTGCTCCGACTTCAGCTCCAGTAAACTCCACAGACCTGCGATTGAATCAACATGACGGACCCTCCTGCATTTCGGACAGCACATATATTGCCGGCATGAGAAATGATGCCGATTATGCCAATAATGTTTTACATTACGTTAATAATTTTAATTGTTTGGAAGAAGTGTGAAGCATGGCAATTTTATTAATTTTGTGATCGTGTAATATATTGATTACTTTAATCTACATACCTTTAAATATTCTCCTCTTAGTACAGCAGTTATTGCATTGCAAGTCTCCGGAATTATGATGCTTAGCGATTGCTTTGAAATCGCTGTTGAAAATTTTAAATCTTCATAGCTTCTACCGGTTGCTAAGTACCGCAACGTTGCGGAGAAATCGCTTTTCGCAACAAAGTGTCTTTTTTTTCAATTAAAGTCTTAACTTTGTTTAACAATTCTTCATAGGTAGTTATATCCATCCGAAGATAATTTCGGAACTCACTCTTCTCTGTGAGCCGTAGCTCATTTATCAAATTATTTATGTGCGAATGAACTCCTCTTTTGAGTAGCCATTCTTTCACCCACTTTGATTTTTTTTTGTATTGGCTCCGAAATACAAACACCAGCTAAGGAAATCAATAATCGCCGCCGATAAACCTCTTCCATATTCAATAAGACTAAACTCCACTGATAAAAATAAATTGACTCCTTTTACTATCCGCACGCTGCCTAGTATGTATCAACTGAACGGCTCGGTAAAATTAAGTTAAGGTGTAGTACACTTAGTTAAGTTAAGGTATTATTAAGTTAAGGTATTAGTACACACAGTACTAAGGAGTTAAGGTATTAGTACACTTTACAAGGCTCAAAAAGCATCAAATTTTTGGAAATTTTTTTTAGAGCTCCTTTATTAGATATCAATACAAATCTTTTTAGGCAATATTATTGATGTCTGTTTATATAGCGAGCAGATTATTTTATCTGCCCACAGGTAGCCGAATACAAATCCGTCTACTTTAAAAAATATACTGGCCGAATACAAATCCGTCCAAGTAGTTATTTGCTCTTCGGTACAATACCGATGGGCAAGCTCTAAAAAATGAAATCCAAACTAATCTTGTTAGCAATCTCAAAAGAAAGAGAGTTTATTCACTATAATCAATATCTTATATGCTAAACTCGTATAATGCTAAATTAACGAAATGCAAAATTTCACATATAAAAAAAAAGTACAATAATTGTCAACGACAGTCGATCAGATGAATGCGTAGGTCAATGACGTGGGTCAGCAATTTCTCATTATTTTCATTATTTGGTAACAGTTGCTGACACTTGTATCTGCCTGGACTCGTATCTGTAATTGAAAGGCCTAGTAAGGGAGATCATCGTCATCGTCATCAGTCAGTACTCTTTTGCGTCGGGGGTCGTTTATTGGGCACGTCTTTCGAACAAGTTTCCTCCGTTTCTATAGGCAGTGGTGCTAATTTATGGATTGATCTCCTAAGAACCCCATTCGCTGTTCGAATATCCGCTACTCGTGCCAAGCCATCGGAGCCTTTTATGACTTGTGAGATTCTGCCCATTCGCCATTTTAAGACTGGGAGATTGTCCTCTTTGATCACCACCAGCATACCTGGTCTGACGTTTTCGCAGGTTTGTTTCCATTTGTGGGTCATTAAGTATATAATTTTTTTTTTTTTTTTAATTTTATATGTTGCTTGTAGATGGCGCCAAAGTTTAGACCAGAAAAAAAGGTCACGCCACTATCCATAGTTAATCTCACGATTGGCTAGTCTGAAACAAAAAATTCAAAATGGGTTTTAAAGATGAAGGTTTGTCACACACGAATATACCACCGATAGTCAAAAATCGGGAAAAAAAAATTTGGCGAAAGTCTGAAAAAAATTTTCAAAAAATAACCTTTGTTTTTTGAAAAACAAAAAATTTCAAAAATAACCTTTGTTGGAAATTTCCATGTGCCAAATTTTTTTTTAATTTTTTGTCCTAATTGTGGTATATTCGTGTGTAAGAAGACTAAATAAATCACTCTGAAAAATTTCATTAAGATCGGTTCAGTAGTTTCGGAGATTATCTCTGGACAGTTCGAAAAAAGGTCATTTCGAGAAAAACGCGTTTAAAGTTTTTTTTTTCAATTTGATCTCGAATAATTAAAAAAAAAACGGATTTTTTCACTTACAATCAATTAATTCGCAATCCCTGGTCCATATAGAAGTAAACCCTCATCGATAAAGTCTTGCTCTTCCTGTTGTTTTTTTTCTTTTTTGAAGCCAAACGACCTTCTTTAGTTGCAGCTTTGGCCTGGGCATCAGCCAAATTCGCTCTTCGTCCTTAGATGTGACATATTCGTAGGCGCTGGTTCCAATAGTGCAGCCCATTACTTCCATCATTTTCAAAATAGGCATTCGTCGTTCGTTGAAGATGCAAGACGAAATTTGAACTGCAAGTTCAACAATTTCCTTGCCGGCAAATACATGCTTTGGGACCATCGCCCAAAGAGTTTTGTTAAAACACTCGTTATTGTTCTGAGTGTTTTTTCCCAGACAACGTTTCAGTAATTCTTTCTCGGTCAGCTTTTCAAACAAAGGTTTTACGAGTTCTTGTACCTCAGTACTTAGAGCAGGTTTATGTTTGAAGGTAGTATTATCTGCTTGCGCCTTGAGATATTTGCACCACTCAGGATTGCACTTTTCATGCATTGGTGCATTGTCAGTTGAAATAACATGATAATAGCCTGCCCATATCTCTCGTTTCATTTCGTCCATAGAGTCAGGATATCTTTGAATAGCTAGAGAGTAATTTGTTGACATTTGCTTCATAATTTTACCTGTTAAATCGGTAGTTTTTTTAGGTACAGGTTCATCGCCTAATTTTCGTTTTTTACGTGGTTGCTTGACTTTGGCCTGATTTTCTGCTCATGTTCTGCTTCTTTTTTATCCTGCTCTTCTTTTTTCTTTGCCTCGGCTCTTGCAATCTTACGTTTTTCGACTAACGAGTTTTTGACGTCTTTAAGATGCCGAAACATTCGTTTTCCTACGTGTAAAACACACTCCAGTTTTTTCACGACAAAATCGCCATATGGCTTGGCATCTAAAAGATTCGAGAAGGTCTTAGCGTCACCGTCTCCTATATAGAAGGCATATTTGGCTGCGTGGAGAACTAAAGATGTGAAAAACATCTCTTTAATACCTTGCACTTTCATGCCTCCAGAGCTACCTTCATAATTAGCGTGGCATTCTTCAATGTGCTCAGCTTCATACCATATATCAAAATCTACACGGTTTAATTTTTTTTTCATGACATCAAACGCTTTGCAAGTTTTAGATGACACAAAAAAGTCCAAAATCTTTCCTGAATATTTCCCAATTAATGTCGTCACGCCAAGCAGCGAGCTGAAACCGCGTTTCGCCCAAGTGCCGTCTCCAGAAACTGACAACTCGTCCTCGGGAAAACCCTTATCTTTTTTTTTTGTATTTCTTCGCGTTCGGCCTTTTTTAAACAAATATCAGATATAGATTTGGCAGCAATATGAATATTCTCCAATAATTTATAGTATGTAGTCTTATTAAACTTGCTTTTCATATCCATTAGAGCACAAAACAAATTGAGAGCGTTATAACCATTGCCGAACAAACGCATAACGAAAACGATTCGACGATTTATTTCATAACCAGTACCTATAATATTGGAAGAATTTATTGTTCTATCACCACACTCACATTGAACGTTTATTTTAAAACCAAGCCCACGAACTCCAGTTTTGAAAAACTTAACGTCTTTGTCACACGTACTACACTTCACCATATCAGCCAACTTGGAAAACACAAGGTTGAACGCCAAGATACAATAACTAAATGTTTCGTCTATTTTTACGTCAAAATCAGTATAAATTAAATAGTCATTCTCAATCATTTGAGTGCCTGTCAAAAAATAACGGTTCTTTGAGCTCTCTGCTGTGCTCTGTGTGCACTAGAACTGTCAAATTCATTCCCGTTATTGTTTACACGCGCAAAACCGACTGTGATCGCTGAAAACGTCTCGAAAAAAGGAAATTTCACTTGAAAAACGTTCACAAATACTTATTTTGAGAAAAGTGGGTAAAACAATTCGTGAAATTGCAAATATTATTGGTGTTTCAAAATGTGGAGTTGAAACCACGTTGAAGCGGTTCGCCGAAACCAACTCAAATATGGATCGAAAACGCTCTGGTCGACCAAAAAAAAACAACTCAAGCTGATCGGTTCAAAACAGCACCAGATATTCGTGCTGAAATCAACGAAACCCTGATGAACCCAATTTTGGTGGATACTGTCAAACGTCGTTTGCGAGAGAAGGGCTATTTTGGTCGCGTTGCTGTGAAGAAACCACTTCTACGACCACAAAACAAACGGAAAAGACTATTGTTCGCTCGCAAATATAAAGATTGGCCAGTAGATCAGTGGAAATCTGTGTTATGGACCGATGAATCAAAGTTCGAGATTTTTGGATCCAGGTGGCGCCAGTATGTTCGTAGAAATAAAGATGAGCGGTCTAATCCCCAATGTATTGCGCCATCAGTTAAACATGGCGGAGGCTCCGTGATGGTCTGGGGGTGTTTAAGCTACGATGGTGTTGAAGAACTGGTCAAAATCGACGGAATAATGCGGAAGGAACACTATCACAATAGTCTTCAACGAAAGGCCATTCCATCCGGCATTCGTTTGAGCGGTAACGGATTTATCTTTCAACAAGATAATGATCCCAAGCACATCTCCCATCTGTGCATAACCTATCTACGGTCTAAGGAAGAGAAAAGTGTGCTCAAAATCATGGATTGGCCGCCGCAATCCCCTGATATCAACCCGATCGAATTATTATGGGATGAGCTCGACCGGCAGGTGAAGAACATGCAGGTGACCAGTGAAAAACAGTTGTTCGACAGTCTTAAAGTGACTTGGAACAATCTCGCAACTGAAACACTTCAAAAATTGGTCGAAAGGCTTCCAAAAATTTGCGCTGTAATCATCAAAGCACGAGGTGGACACATTGATGAAAAAAACCTGATATGACTTGTCTTGATATTTTCGGTATTTTTAAACATTTTTATGCAAAATTTGCATTCAATGAACATAAATCATAACAAAATAGTATATTTTCTAGTTTATATACAAGATTTAATCATAAAATGCTACTAAACATAATAAAATACAATCACAAACTCAAAACATCGCTTTTTTAGATTATGTCCTTAACCTTTTGCACGGTAGTGTAAGTGGTCATGTGTTGAATAGAATAACATGTTAAAAATTATGTCATTAGATATGTCGAATATTGTTTTTTCTTCTTCATATTTGTCCGGACTGTTCATGTCTACGTTACTCATGGTATTGTCTATGATATACTCCTTTATGGATGCTATAGCAATTTCTTCTAGTTTGCCCTTTCTCATACCCTCGATGCTAGCTGCACTTTTATTAATGTTTTTATGGCGGGATAAAATGAGAAATTGACATAACTCTTCGCTAATGTTAAGATGTAGGAGGAGGTTTTTTACATACGTGTGCATTGTAACATGCCATAATGCCGGGTGGGATTTTTTTGCGGCTGTAGTGATAATCTTATCTACGTATGACAATAGTGGCATAAGATCTATGTCCCCATTTGATTGATATTTCGGGCATTTTGCAGTGTCTTTTTCCAGATCTATATTGTGCCTAAATATTGTATTGTACCATTTTCCATCTGTCTGTTTAACAAGAAGATTATGGTTGGTTTGTATTGTGTTGGCCGGTGCTTCTATTTTTAAGAATAATTTGAAATTTTCATAATTTTTATTGTTGTTTGCACTCGTGTGCTTTTTGATTAGATCTCTAGCTAGGCTATTTAGAATATATAACATGGGAGCCTGGTGATTGGGCTTAGTTTGGATTACAATTTGGTTTTTATCAATTAGCATGCTAGCACAAAATTTTGTGTGTTTACTTCCTGATTGATTATTTTGCAGATTGTTGTTCATTTCGTAGACTATTAGTCTTGAAAATATTTCAAAGAGTCTGTTGCCAATATCTGAATCCTTCAGTTTAGTAAAGGTGTATATTGTGTCATTCCATTGGAAGGTAGAGTTAACTTTTATAATATTTCTGATAAAGGATACAAAGATCTCATAGGTGGGTATGTTTAATTTGTCTTTAATAGCCCATCTATTGTTGTAGAAAATAGCGTGTGCTATAGTACTTATATTAATGTGATGAGTGGGGATGCATGGATTAGCTAGAGTTAATATGTAATCACCTTTGTATGAACTACCATGTATCGAAGTGTATCTACTATTTTCTTTGTTAATTTGCTTGGCATCTAGATCTATTGTATTGGTTAGCGATATGTCTTCTAGTATATCAGCTACGTCCATGGCAATATTGTGTTGCCACGTGTTTTCCCAGTTTTGGTGCAGTTCTATGTATGTTAGAGTCATGTTTGTATGTTTCGTTTTTTTTTGTTGTATACCATAATGGTCGGAATTCTGCTAACTTTGATATTAGTTATGTTGTATTTATTCATGAACTGTTTGATTTCCTTCCAGTTTCGTTAGTAGCTATAAGAGATACAATGTGATTTTATAGTGGATGAAGGCTGATCAATCCGTGTCGGATTGATTTGCGGATTAGTAGATCAGATCAGGAAATTTTTACAGATCGAATTTACTTTGGCATTAAAAGACTCGTATCTTGGGTTTGAAAAATTCGAAGCCTATTTAACTTCTGTTTGTATGTGACTTTTCAACGCGGCATACTTCACCATTGTAGAAGTTACTAAGCTTTTAGGAACTGTGCAGGTGTGCATTTTGGAGAAATTTATAGAAATTCTCAATTAAATTAAAATAGCATGGAAACTAGAATACTATGAAGTTAGTAGAATATTATTAACAGTAATATTAATTACTACAGGGTCTGTATAATAAGCAACCGGACTGACCTCAGGAAATTTTTTATCGGCAAAATATGTACAATTTTTCTTTAGAAATCTTCAAAGTAGTCCCCATTGGAGTCGATAACACGCTGATACCGGATTTTCCAATCCCCGAACGCTCCCTGGAAGTCGGCCACCTCGATGCTGTCTACAGCCCTCGTCGTAGCACGTTGAACGTTTTCCAGAGTCCCGAACCTTAAGGTGTCTCTTGATCTTGGGGAACAGAAAGAAGTCCGCTGGTGCCATATCCGGGCTGTAAGGAGGCTGTGACAACGTTGCCCTCGACTGTTTGGCCAACTGCTCGGTGACGAGCACGCAGGTGTGCGACGGAGCATTGTCGTGATGGAGGATCCACGAATCGGCAATCTCCGGACGGACTCGGCGAACCCGGGCGGTTAGTCGACGGAACACCTCTCTGTAGTACTGGCCGTTTACAGTTTGGCCGGGTAGCACAAACTCTTTGTGAACAATACCTTTCACGTCAAAAAAAAAACAATGAGCATCGACTTCACCTTAGATTTGCTAATGCGCGCTTTTTTCGGTCGTGGTGACGCCGGTGTGTGCCACTCCGAACTCTGCCGCTTCGTCTCAGGATCGTATTCGAAAACCCACGTCTCGTCTCCTGTAATAACGTGGTTAAAAAACTCTGGTTCGGTTTGCAGTCGATCAAGGATTTCCGAACCGACAGCAACACGACGCTCCTTTTGCTCATCAATCAGGTGTTTGGATACCAGCTTCGCGCAGATCTTCCTCATGCCCAGATCGTTCTTAATAATGTTGTGAACGGTCATCTTATCAATTCCAACCTCATCTGTGATAGCCCGAATCACTGTTCAACACATCACGCACTTTTTGCACATTTGTGTCCGTGTGACTCGTTGATGGAGGACCGACGCGCTGTTTGTCATGGACGTCATCGCGGCCCTCCCGGAAATTTCTGTGCCACCGAAACACTTGAGTTCTGGACAGAGCATTCTCACCGTAAGCCTCTTGAATCATTTGAAGAGTTTCCGTGGCCGTTTTCTTGAGTTTGACACAAAATTTGATGCTAACACGTTGCTCGATCGTACGCTCCATTTTCACTCCGACGACGTAACTGAACACGCACTCCGCTCTCGCTCGATGCTATCTCTCCAAGCGCTTGGAGGCAACTGCTGCAGCCCGGTTCCCTTTACCTAGACCCCCACC
The DNA here is from genome assembly GCA_963978885.1 of Nemotelus pantherinus. Lineage (NCBI taxonomy): Eukaryota > Metazoa > Arthropoda > Insecta > Diptera > Stratiomyidae > Nemotelus > Nemotelus pantherinus. The sequence continues at coordinate 41,142,098 of OZ022264.1, forward strand.
ACCACTACAGCACCAGATACCGGTTAGCAGACGCTTTGACGACGCGGGGCAGGCTCAGTCCGGTTACTTATTATACAGACCCTGTATTATTAATATAAAAGTAGAATATTATTAAAACATATGGCTTGTTTCTCAAATGGATGATGCTGATTAACTACCCATATTGAGAAACGGTTAAGTAGATTTATTATAATTATTATAACCGGACATCTCACAGTTTATGAAACTGAAAAGACTACAGTGTACATGACTTTAGCATAGAAACCCTGTTAATATTGTCATTTTGACTAATGTTTCAAGAACAACCCTCTACTGTACTTCGATCACTAGTGTTTATACTGGTTCTGATGTGCTAGTAAATACGCTAATTAAATAGTAATTAAGTCTGCGTTCAGGTAAAAAAAAACCATTTGCTAAACATTTGCAAATTGTTTATTTTTTTACCTGAACGCAGACTTAATTACTATTTAATTAGATTCTGACCAGGCTGTCAGTTAAGGGGAGATATACACCTAGGAGCCGGGAAAAAAGGTCATTTTTGTGCATTTTTTTAAGGAAAACTATTTAAAATATCGGATGGAGAGTTCAACTATCTAAAAGTATGCACATTCAAAAGTTTGTTTAATTTTCTTTATTTAAAAATATAAAAAATATACAAGGATATTGCATGATCCTTGGAGCGCCGTAAAAAAACCATCGTTAACGGTACCCACTGATGTTTCTTCAAAAATCATCTGATAAAAAAAATCGAAAAAGATTATTAAATTAGATACTATAATCTAGTACCGATTTTGAAAATATCGATTAATGAAAAAATGGCGGACGTTTCAACATGAATAGTGATTTTTGGACCAAAAATTTGATATTATTTTGCCTATAAAACAAAAACTAAGTAACGAAAAAACAAAATCCTATGACAAGTACTAGATAATGCTATATGAAATGATCACAAAAGGAATTAAGGCAATCGGTTAATTGGTTTTCGAGAAATTTCGGGTACCGATTTGAAAAACATGTTTTTGAGAAAAACGCGTTTGAAAGTTTGACACTAAATAAATCAGTAAATTTGTCAACTTCCATGGAACCATCGGTACCAGGCCCATAGTGTAAGTCTTCTACAGTCTGCGGAATATTCATAGCTTCTAAATTTTGTTGCCGACGCCGTATTCGACCTTCTTTCGTCTGTTCTTGCGCTTGCAGCTCGGCTTTCGCTATGCGAGTTTCGTCTTCTTGCGCTGCGGACAATATTCCTAACACATTCATGACTTCCAAAAATGAGGTGAAACCATTGTTGAATGTGCATGTTACAAGGAATACTGTAATGTTTACGATTTTGGCCCTGCTGTTCATCGTTTTTGGAGCTATCTTCCAAATAAGTTGGTTGAAGCTCCGTTTGCAGTTTTGGGTGTATCCGCCAACACAGCGTTCCAACAATTTTTCATTGCTGAAGTCTTCATATACTGGTTTGATGACATCTAGCACCAGCTCTCCTTTAGCCTTCGCTTGTTGCTGCTGGCACCAGGATTTGGAGCCTTTAGGACAAAAATGATGTTGAAGCTTGCTGTCTGTTGAGCCGTAAGACACAGTTTCTGCGAATAGCTGAGCCATAGTAAATGCTAAGTTTATCTATAAATGTTCTAGGATTTTTTTTATTGCATTCGCAAAGACGGGTTCCCATTCGCTTTTGAACGTGTCCCACGCATTCTTTTTTTGTAATTTCTATCTGGTCGTCATACGGTTTTGCATTCACTAATACCGTGTACTTCTTAGAGTCGCCATCACCGACGTAATTCGTGTACATAACTCCATACTTTTCGACAGATTATGAAAACAATTCTTTCATGGCGTCTACTTCCATTTTACCTGCCGAGTCGTCATGGTTGACCTGGCAATTTCCATCGTGATTCGATTTCCATTTCTCATATTGCTCACTATTTTTGTGTTTATTCCAATTGTTACATTCAGCACAATAAGAAGATTTACAAGAAAATCAATAACTTTTTTGACACTGGAACTAATATTCTCGCAGATAACTTTTTCGGCAGAATATCGATTTTTAGGTGGTATTTTTTTTGGCATTTATGCTATACCTGGTGCCAAGCATGCCCAAAAACACAATAGAATCACAAAATAGTTCTATACTTCGTTCACAATTTGAAAAGACACACATTGTTCGAGTTACTTGCTGCTACCTACCTGTCGGCTCGGCGCCGCAAAACACGTTTCACTCTCTCGGCTGTAACTAGCTTATTTACAGAAATATGAACTTGGTGTTTTCACCAGATATTTTTGAGACCTTAATCTTCAAGAAAATGCAATAAAAAATAAATCGATTTTTTCGACCATTCTAGGTGTATATCTCTCCTTAAGTAATAATAACAAATACCAGCAACAATCAATAGCATTGGTAGCTGGTTTGTTTTATCCTAGCCTAGGTAAAACTCAATTAGGTGAGCAATGGAAATATGTAGTGTAAAATACTATTATTTTTAATAGGAACTGAAAATTACAAACGAGCTAGAAATGATATTTTAAATTTCTTTTGGTTCTTTTCGTATTTCTTATGAGGGGTAGGGCAATAAAATGCAATTAAAGTACTTGCGTTTGTATTATTCATAACAATTATCTGATATTTAGCGTTTGTATTATTCATAACAATTATCTGATATTTATTTACCTTCTTTAGATAGAAACAATTCCACGTTTTACCATAACAAAAACCAGGAATTGTGATGATCAGTGAGTTTGTTATGTTATAAGGCTTGCGAGGTAAATACTTGGTGTCACGCGTAAGCTCATCCATATTCATTTCTGGTGGACAGAAAAAGTTAATAAGATGGATAGTGAAAAATTAATTGAGTGTGTACGGGAGTTTGTTTTTTTATACGATTGCACTGATAAGCGATACAGTGACAACAAAAAAAAAGATGCAGCGTGGGAAGAGATTGGAAAAGCACTGCAAATAGATGGTAAGAAAATTATTAATCTTTTTTCCAATACTTTTGGGATAACTGACAAAAAATTTGTACGACAGGAGGCTTAGGTTATGTTTTTTTTTTGCATTTAATGATCAACATTTTTGAAAGAAAAACTAAGATAGAGTAGCAATGTTCAAATTATGTGTTATTTTGAAATCTTTTCCGATTCTTTAATAATTTCCGTAAAATCATATTAATTGTTCGTCTTTTTTTTCGGTTCTCACAAAATACATTTTTCTTTTTAAGTATATCTTGGTTGTTTTTTCTTTGAAAAATACACCGTTTGCACAAAAATAAGGTTTATTCAAAATTTAAAAAATATACATAAATTATAATACAAAAAATTATAAACATCCAACCGACGAGTTAAAAAATTGAGCAAACTTTTCTCGAACATCGAAAGCTTCGATCGGTGCATTCCCCCCTTGGTTCGGTAAGTCTGACAAACTTTGTGACGCAATGTTTTGTGCGTCATCTACATTACAACTTCCAGTCGTTTTAATAAAGTTGTGCAATATGCACGTTGTCAATACAACTTTGTCTGCGACTGTATTCTTCTGTTATAGATGCGAAATTTTTGAGACAAAATGCCAAATGCATTTTCGACAATTTTTCTGGCGTGAGACCGCCTTTCATTAAATTGCTTTCGCCGCTCAATGTTTAGTTGGTGAGATGGATATGGTCTCATAAGATAAGTTTTTAAGGGAAACGCTTCATCACCTATTAACGTATGAGGCAGCAACATACGAGTATTTGGTAGGAGTTTTTCCATCGGCTCATTCATAGTGTTCGTGGCCAATGATTTACCTATATTCGAGTTAGAGAAAATGCCTCCGTCACTATTTTTTCCATATCCTCCCTCATCGACGCAAATAAAATTGTAGTCAGCGTCGACAACAGCCATTAAAACAATCGAAAATGTTTTTTTGTAATTAACCTTCACCTGGCATGCTCATCCTGAGTAACAAACCTGGACTCGTGGGGTACGTACGAACCCCATTGAGAAATATCTTTGCAAAAATTGAAATATTGATTATTTTGTCTTAAAAAAATCAGAGATCATCTTTAGAAACCACTTTAAACTGTACACTAGTCCGAGTTGAGAAAAATCAAGATCAGCGTTCATAAATAATTCGGAAACTTGAAAAATTAAAAAAAATGCGTTTTTTACAAAAAAAAATCATAACTTTTTTGGTTTTCGATAAGAAGGGCTGAAATTTTAGCTGTGACTTCTTCTGTTACATCACTATAAAAAAAATAGTAATAGATTTCATGGGTCTCTAAGAAAGGTATTTATTTTGAGAAATTAAGGTATGGGTTTTACGAAAAAAAAATGATTTTCGAAATATAGGAAAAAGTAGTTTTTTTATTTTTTTTTAAGAGAAATGTATTACAAAATAATCATTGAAAGAAGTAGAGTTAATGAAAAAAAGTTTTGCAGCTTATAAAAAAAAATTTAAATTAATGACCGAGATTAAATCTCTGGGGAGCTTCAATTGAGTAAGACGACGTTCCAAATGCGGTGTAATTAAATGTAAATAAATTTTTTTTAAGCAATAATCTGAAGTTATTTTTATTTCTTCTTGATTTTGGACGGCTTTGCACGCTCTCAAAATTCTAGCATTTACGATCGCCATGTCCAAGATGCCTTGAAAATATCGCTGTGGCCACATGTACGTCTTTTTACGCACATTGAAAGAGTGACACAGCTTATGAAAAGTGTCCGTTCCTCCTTTATTTTTGTTATAATAAAGGACAATATTAGGTTTATCCTCGGTCATTTCTTCTGTGTGAAGAAGCGAGGAGGCCAGAAGCACAATTTTTCAATTTTCTTTTTCTTCGGAGCATAGCTGAAAAGCGTTAAGTTTTCAGCATGGAAGAACTTTGTGAGTGGCAAAGATCGGCCACTCACAAAGTTCTTCCATGCTGAAAACTTAACGCTTTCCTTCGCAATAAAATCCACTGGGATTTCCCTTTTGTTCTTGTGAATAGCATCGTCAGATTATTCATAGCTTTCGCCTGAAGAATTCTCCGAGCTTGAAAGATGATCGCCACTATTATCATCCATTGGTTCCTCGTCCAAGTCATCATCGAGCAACTGCTCTTGTAAATATCGAGAACGCAAATTATACGCCATTCTAAACGTAAACAAAAAACGTTGAAAATAGTAAAAAAAATTATTGATGCATAGAAACGTTGATTACTTATTTTTCTTTTCTTCCTAAACACCAAAATTAAAAACACAAAAAATGCCCCAATTCACGAAAAAACGACGTTGATGGCACGGTGGGGTACGTACACACCCCAAACTGCTTTTGATGACTGTTGCAGACGAACTAACGGTCGCAGCGCTATCCCACTGGCATAGGTATAAAAGTGTATCCCTTGACTACCGATAGATGTCGTTACGAGTTTCGATTTGAAAGATTTAGATATCGAAAGCCGACGAGAAAGAGCGTGGGGTATGTACATACCCCATGAGGCCAGGTGAAGGTTAAAAAACTGCGACCCGCTATTTGCTGGCGCAGTTATAATGACGTGTTTTCCATCTATTGCTCCAATACAATTCGGGAAATTCCATACTCTCCAAAAATCGTCCACAATGCTTAACCACTTTTCTTTTGTTGGCATAGGGATGCATTCTACAATCATTCTTTTAATGATTGCGTTGCATACCTCCATGACAATACTGTGAACAATACTAACTACAAGTCGGTAGCTGAACGCAACTGTCACAAACGAGTCTCCTGTTGTCAGAAATCTAGAAAAAAAAAATTTCATTTAATGTTTTGTTTCAGGTAAAGACTGCAAAAAAAATTGGACCTTATTAAGGTATTGCTATAGGCGTGCTATAAAAAAGCAGAAAGAAACACGTAGTGGCCAAGAAAATACACCAGTGATAAAATGGAAATATCAAGACGAGATGTCATTTCTTTTGCCATACTTCAAAGAAAGGCCAACTTTGTGCACAGTACAAGTGGAAGATGACAGTGGATGCCAAGAAAATCACTTGGAGCAGATCGGCTCTCCTTTGCAACCTGAACACTCGTCAGTATCACCGAACGACATTTCTGCATCGTCAACCATCACATCTGTTCCTGCAAGGCGGCCAACAGAAATGAGAAACAGAAGGAAGCGACTCTGCACAGAAGAGACACCCTCAGCTGTACTTATGAAGTACATATTGGAGAACAAAAACAACACGGACGATATTGACAAGTTTTTCACTAGCATTGCCGCAACGGTGAAATCCTCTCCGCCCCGTGAAAAAGCTTTAGCAAAAGCAAAAGTGTTTGAAATCATCTCCAAAATGGAAATCGATATTTTTAGCAATCCGTCGTCTTCATCGAGTAATGCTTCGCAAACGTCTATTCATTGCAATATTGGCTCTGCGGAGGATTCTTTTAATTCACTTGCACCAACAGACGTATCGCAACAAGAATGATATATTCGAATCAACCAGAATAACGAACACCAGCGAGACACCTTTTTACAATTGTTTAAGATTTATTATGTATACAGTCTGTCAAGTAAGAGCGTGGTCGTGTTAATTTATAAAAAAAATTTATTTGATGAAACTTTCATATTTATATATACATTGTACACATTACAAACAATGATGCAATTCGGTCAATAATGTGTCCAGTCACCACCGGCGTCGATAATTGCCTGGCATCTGCGAGGCATGCTTTCTACTAATTTGACGGCGTATTCTAGTGGCAAGGATCTCCAGATCCAACGAATTTTGTAAGACAACTGCTTCAAAGTGTATGTGCGTCTTCCACGAAGCTCCAGTTTAATATATGCCCACACATTTTCAATAGGGTTTGCATCGGGCGACTGCGACGGCCAATCCAATGTAAGGATGCCAGATTGAGTTTTCCACTGAGTACAGAGCTTGCTGCGGTATTTAGGATCGTTGTCCTCCTGCAGAATCCAATCTTCATTTTTTGTGATGAACCATCGTTTGGCAGATGGCAGTAAAGCCTTTTTGTAGATTTTTATCATTTTCTCGGCATTTAGGTTGTCAGTAAAGAGGTGCAAAGTGCCGAATCCTTGCTTTGAGAAGCAGCCCCAAAGATGCGTCTTTATTCCATGTTTTACGGTCCGCTGAACAAGCCTATTGGTGGAAGTTGACCAGGCTCGCGTGAGGACAGAACGTGCCCATATAGAACATTCATCAGTAAAAATGACATTTTCAAAATCTCTATCAATATTCTCATGCGCCCAAGCGAGTCGCTTTGTCACATGTTTTTCAGTCAACAGAGGCTTCTTCATTGTGTTGCGCCATTTCAGATCATGAGTACGAAGATGGGTTCGGATAGTTTCGTAGGATATATCTAAACCTCTTGCCATTAATTTTGATTGTCCTTGCCGCAGTGTTAAAGCAGGATTCCGCGAAAACAGATTCACTATTCTTTTTTCATATTTTTTGTTCACTTTTCCTATCGAGCCACGTTCTGGTAAATCATCGACATTTTTCGCCACTTTATATCGCTGTATCCACTTCTGTACAAATGCCTTCCACTTTCTCATATATTTAGCAGCCGCTGATTGCGACATTTTGGGACCTTTCGGGTGGATGCAAAGGAACACAGCCTCGTAGCGCGACGCGTACTTAGCACTCATGGCGTTTAACGTGATTCTCTTTCAACAGATCAACGAATCTTTGTTGACAATGCATCAAGGACAAAGCTTCCCTCTATCGGCTCGCGAAGGAATTAGAGCGAAATCTTTCATAACCTGTCGGTGAAGTCGACCACGCTCTTACTTGACAGACTGTATATTTAACTACAGCAGCAATGTTTTTTCTTGAATAAATTATAAGTGTGACTTACTTTAAACAAACTGCGAGTTTCTCTTTTGCAGACAGTGCCTCTTTAAAGGTCGTATTTTTCTTTCTAATCACTGGCTTTATTTTTTTTAACAGTACTTCGAACTGGTAATGACTCATTTTAAAATATTGGAAAAATTTTTGCTCGTCGTCTACCAGTTGCTTAAATAAAGTGCAGTATTCCCCTTCTGCTTTTCTCTGCTCATCAACATCGGATGAACAGCGAAACGTTTTTTTTTTAATAGGAGTTTGTCTTCTATGCTCCTCCTCTTCTTCTAATAAGCAAGCTATCACTGATAAATCACTAAAATGATCAAACATTTTTATAATTACACACTGTTCACTACTCAACTGTTCACTATTCAACTGTTAACTACTCAACTGTTCTGAACCAATTGATCGTACCTGATCATACGACATATGACAAGAGGAAACATTGTCTGACACTTTCAATGTTTGAATATGTGAAATAGCACCACTTATTTTGTCTGACACGTGCTCTGTCTGACACGCTACGTGCTAGATAATGTGAATAGACGTATCGTCGTGCTAAGCACAGTCGGTAGTTAAAAACGTTTTCCTTGAGCCCAAGGCTTTTTCTGGCAAATGGCCTTAAGGGGTCTACCCTCTTTAGAACGTCAAAAAACAGGCTTTTTTCAATAATTTTTTTTTGTTGTTTATATTATAAATATTGATATAGGAGGTATTAAACTCAATAAATATAGTCTCGAAATATATAAAAAAAAAATGTTTATTCACTTTTTTAGGTTTTTATGAATGCAAATTCTACATGAAGAAAGGTCCAAAAAAAAAAGAGGTTTGTGCGCCGTTGATGAGAAACAAGAAAATCAAATAGTTTTAGACTCAGTATGTTAAAAGCTATCGCGTGAATTGGGCGATTTTTGATTTTTGAAAATTTGACAAAATGGCGGACATTTTTCCAAAAAAACAAAAAAAAACACGTTTTTTTTCATCATTTTGTAGTAAAAAAAAAATACTTAAAATCAAAATTTCGAAAAACCCCCAATTCACGCGATAGCTATAATCGTAAAGAATGTCTGGTAAAAATTTGGTAAGGATCGGTTCAATAGTTCCCGAGATTCGATCAACGCGCCATTGACAAACCTTGTTTTGAGAAAAACGCGATTAAAGTTTTTTTTTTATGAAAAATCGTAAAAAATCCTTACCTATGCTTAATCAGCGATGCCTGCGCCATACAATATGCCTTCTGATTCCTCAAAATGAACGTTTTCATCCAAAATTGCTTTCCTACGATTTGTTCTGGCTTCCTTGGACGCATCGGTGCTGCGACGGCTTGCAACTCTTATGCGATCTCTGTCGCGTTCAGCGGTGAAGTGTACAGCAGTCGGTCCGATTGTGACACCTATTACCTCCAAAATCTTCAAAACTGGTGAAAAACCTTCATTGTATATGCAGGCAGCTGTTCGGCAAGAGATCTCAACAATTTTTTTGCCGCTGAAGATGTGTTTAGGAGTCATTGACCAAACACAGTTATTGAATGACTCGTTGTTGTTCTGTGTGTTTCCACCTAGGCATCTTTCAAGTAATTCTGGCTTCGTCAGATCTTCATATATTGGCTTTAGGATTTCTTGAACATCTTCAGCAAGAGCAGGAGGATGTTCAAATTGATCAACAGTACCATACTTTACAGCTTTCAAGTATTTGCACCACGAATCGGAGCAGTATGAATGCTGTGGATTATTATCAGTTGATATCTTATGATAATATCCGGCCCAGATCTCTTTCCGCATCTCTTCAACAGAATCGGTGTGTCTTCTAATTGCCAAACCATAATTAGTCGAGAGCTCTTTCATTAGCTTGATCGTTAAATCTTGAGTTTTTTTAATAGGAGCTTTTTTTACGACGGCTTTTTTTTCTTCACTACAACTTTTTTAGGTCCATTTTTTTTTTCTTCATTTTTCTCGTTTTTTTGGCAGCTTTTCTTGCCTGTGTTAGAGCTTTTTTAGCTTCACTAGCCCGGTTAAAAATTCTCTTCGCAACATGTAAAACGCACTCCAATTTTTTCACAACAAAGTCACTACCATACGGGGCTGTATCGACCAGAATTTTGAATGGCTTAGTATCACCGTCACCTATGTAATAGCCATAACGCACTTTGAATTTTTCGAGAGATTCCCAAAACATTTCACATATGCCGTCAACCTCCATTTTTCCAGCACTTCCTGAGTGATTAGCACTACACTGTTCTTTGCTCCTCATACCACGCATCTAACTCGACCGTGCTCAATTTCGCATTCATTTGTTCACACGCTTTGCAGTGGCTAGATTTAATAACTACATTTGCAACTTTTTTACAGTGCTTATATACGAGAACGACTATGCCAATTAGAGAAGCATGCCCTCGTCTTTGCCAGGAACCATCACCTGAAACGGTCAAAATATCGTCCGGTTCTCCATGCTCAGCATTCAAGAGTTTTTCTTCTTTTACAGCCGTGAGCATTGCTATATCGAACACACTTTTCACAGCGATGCTAATCTAATCGATAATTTTATAATAAACAGAGGACGATAATCCAACTCCGAGTTCCATAAGACCACTAAAAACGTTAATACCACTGAAACCAACAGCAATCAAACGCATAACATATACTAAACGGCGATTGATCTCAAATCCAGTTGCAATTAACGGACACGAATTAATATACTTTTCTCCACACTCACACGAAACACAAATCTTAAAACCGAAACCACGTTGCCCATACTTTGAGAAAGATACATCTTTATCACAGACTTTACACTTTACAAACTGTTGTAACGTTGAAAAAACTAAGAAAAAATTAATAAAACTATATTCAGACGTTTGATCGGCTTTTACATCAAAACTCCTATCTTCAGATTTTTGCAGCTTCTCCGCCGATGTACTGGCATAACTTGTATTTGACTCAAGATTTTGTACTTGTACTCCGCGAAAAACCTTTTTCCTCGGCTTTGGGATCGTACTTGGTCGTCTCCATGGCTCTGTTTGTCGTTTGATTTTCCTTTCCATTGTAGAAGTCACGAGCACAAATGTTGTTCCATCAAAATGTTCAACTCGACTGATGAGAAAGAGCGTTGAAAAACCGGTTTTAGTAGCCAACTGGCGTTCACTATTGACTCGTAAATATTCAATTCCGAGAAAAAAGGCCGAAATCAACAGATTTAAGTAGGGATAATATTATATAATAGAATACAACAGCTACTCTACGCAAGCAGAGCCAGATGGGCGTTACCGCTGAGTGCGGAGCAGATGAGCGCGCTAGAGTAACAAAGTGAAAGTCGACTAAAAATACAGTTAGAGTGATCCGATCTTTATGAAATTTTAATATGATGCTTCTGTATATATATACTTTCCAAAAAAGCAATAAAAAAAAATCGATTTTTTGAAAATTCTAAAGAGGGTAGACCCTGTCACGGTCGATCATGCTCGCGAGTCGTATCGGTGGCAGATGGAAGTTCATGTTAATTTATAGACGCGGACACGCTTACGGTATAGAGACGAAGGTTTGTTGTAAACAATGGAATCGTAGGCTAAGTAATAATGTAGGTCATAGTGCAGGATTACAAATTGTATCGAGTCGTGGATTAGGCTTCGAGTCTCAGCGAACCCTGACAAGAACGGCCAATATCAGAACCAAGGCGCGCACTCGCCAGGACCCGGTATTCCTCGAAGCTGATAGTGGGGCCGAGGTACCTCCCATGTCAGTCGTGATATAAAAAAAAAAGAAAAAGGAAAATCGTCATAGTACTCACCCGACAGACGTCGAAATCGATATTACCATCATCAAAAGGTGATGCACCGAGGTCCGATCCGAGAAAGCAAAAATTAGCAGTGGTCGTGTTCCTAACTTGCTGGGCCAGTGAAATTGGCGCGAAATGGATGGAAAATCGATAATGGCCACGAGATTCGGGCCATTCGGGTCCGCCTACTTCCCGACAGTATCGAATGCAATGTCGAAACTTATAAAATCACTTCTTCATCTTTGCCTGCAAGAAAAATCACCAATGCCATCGTTCGTCGCCTCATCGTCGTGGATGACCGCCAACAGTATATTTGGAAAAGAATCGTCATTGGTGCCATCGTCGTCTTCATCGACTGATAATCAGACGAACAATAATTATGCAACAAATCGACTTGCGGTTGGATCTGCAGCGATAAATTTGAATGTTCGAAAGGCGCGTGTGTCATCATCATCAGGAGCAGCAGCATCTATGTCGTCGTCAGCATCGTCATCATCAACATCATCTACAAATATCGAACATAATAACTGTTGCGATAACAATAATATGATGAAATGGCCGATTAATACTAGGAAGGAAATTAATATCCGTTTTGTGGCCTTGTGCCCGGGGAGTACAATGCAGTGGATAGACGTCTCGAAGAAATCTAGGAAAAAGAATCCCAGGCTGATCATTCACTGTGGCATGAACGGCAATACAAGGTGTATCTAGCTCGAGAAACTGACCTATCACAACAAATTCTGCCGGCCCGATTATTCGGGCAAGATTCTTGAGTATCCTCCAATCTGTTTGGGAAATTCTGGTTCGTGCTGAGATTGTATTTCAACCGAAATTGGTGAACTATCGATCACTCGAAAACTAGGCCGTGTCTTGGCGAAAGAAAAACATGATCTTGACAGTTCATGTGTCAATTGCAACTTGGCGGAACGCCAGAGGAACGGACCGCGTTCCGGGATGTACCAAGGCGTTGCCATGCATATGTCTCGTCAGATCGAGCGCAATGCCAGGTACAATGACCGAATGCACTTGGGCTGCACATGCACATCACGGCAATGCACATTAAGAACGTTAGTGCAATTGAACTGTGGGAGAAAATACGGTTTTCCCCGAAATTCCGCAAGCTAGTGCAACAAGTGGGATCGAAGGTGGCCTGCGAGCTGGACAGGCGATGGATAGGTTCTTTTTCAAATCTACCTCGGTAAGGAACAGACGAGTGTGCAGAGTGGTAGAATCGAAATACGAAGAGTCGAATTTTTCTTTATTACATGTACTTGGCGAGGAACAAGCTTGGTCAGTTGGCGGTCGACAAAGAATAGACATCGAGGGCGACAACTGCGGAAAAAGGGTTGAGAAAAAGAAAACGAGGATCGGACGGAAACGAGTGGTGTAGATTGACGAGGCTGTAGAACGAAAAGGATTGAGGAGAAGGTCGAGTTTCCCGAACGGGTTAGTGTGGAGGTACGGGCGAAGTGACGTTGAATCAGGCGAACCGCGACGAGTCCACCGAGGGAAGATCTTAAATTGTAAGTAGGTTAAGTTTTTTTTCCTAATATCGCAATTTGCAAAACAAGAAAAATTGTAAATGTTATTCATAGAGGAAATTAGTAGAGTTGTTAAAGTCTAACTTTCGCGGCGCCGTTTTAGGATAGTGCATAAGTGCCGATATTGTGAGTCTAAAAACCTTCGCTAATAAACGGTAGTGTTATTTTTGTTGGAAACCGCTAGCGTGTATTTTTCTTGCACTCTGCATTTAGCGCGGAACCGTCGCATTTTCTCGCTTCCGAGCGTCGGCAAGCGTAAATTTCGGGGTTGTGAAGCGAGTGGCGCCCGACCCACCCCCATCTCCGGTGAGCATAGGCCCCCGAAATCAAGAAAGTTAAACGCTTGATAAATACCACCGTAGAAGAAAAACGGTTACAACCCCTTAACACATTTGTGCTCAAACCGAATGCGTCATCAGCCAAAAATACATGAAGAAGAACAATTTCTGGTGCATTCACTAAGGGTTTGTCTCCTGGAAGGTACAGCTCACCGTTTAACAATTTACGGAAAAGTGTTGACGATTTAAAAATATTACTGTCACAGTCCCTGCCATAAGCTCCAACATCTATTGTCGTAAAACAATAATTAGCGTCACACACAGCCAATAAAACTATAGAAAAATATTTCTTATAGTTATAATACTGGCTGCCAGAATTTCGTGGGCAAACAAGCCGGACGTGTTTCCCATCGATGGCACCCAGGCAGTTGGGGAAATGAGTTTTTGCATAAAATTCTTCTGCTATTTTTTCCCATATTTCTCCTGTTGACTGAGCCATTTCTTTTGGCTGCATAATATTCCAGATATGGATGCATGTTTGATGCACTATACATCGAATTGTACTTTTTGCAACTTCAAATACATATTCCAAAGCAGCAAAATCTGCTGCTCTTGCTAAAAATCTGAAAATATTGAGTTGAAGAACATATTCAGTGAAATAAAAGAACATAGGAAAAATGAACGTGTACTTTTTTCTGAAAACAATTTCATACCATCAAGATGCGAGAATAAAAATATTTGTTTGAACTTCGTCTTGTCAAATTCAAACTATGTATTTAGAATTACTAAACTGATGTCCAACGCAGCCTCACGCTGAACTATTTGATCCGGATGATATAAAATATTTATTTGATCCGGATGATATAAATATATTTATTTGATCCGGATGATATAAAAATCTTTATTTTCACTTCTTTTATCATACAATTATGCTGATTAAAATATACGTCGGCAAATTGATGTATTGCTAAATTGACCAGTACGCCGGATGCGCGTGTCATGAGCGATCGCATTGAACTGTGCAGTGATTAGCATTAAATTGACATTGATTAGCATTAAATTGACTTACATTCTCCCGCCCGTTGAAAGCACTTTCAAGGTGTTGTGCTCTTAACTGGTAATTTGATCTCCTTGGTGTCGGTTCTGGTGGCAGGTCTGCATGAGGTGAGTTTCGATGGCTGTATTTGTGTTTCAAGATGTAGATAAACACACAGATGGAAGCTAATGCCAGGTAGCTTATGATGTATTGATGAGCGTTAGTGGATTTAGCTGCTGTTGGTCTTGTATGCGCTAGAGCCTTTGCTTTATGGAGTAGATAACGGTGTGGTTTCTTGTTGTTAACGTACCGAACGATCCTACGGACTGGAGTTGATTGAGATGACTTTCTACCAATGAAAGATTAAACTCTGTTGATGGAGTGAAAGAGACTTCTAGTCGATTGATGAAGTGACTGTGGGCAGCTATAGTAGTAAAATCGTGCTTAATAACACATTGTGATTTGAATTTCAATAGTCCGATTCCAGATAACATTCTCTGAACTGAGTGAGTACCACGAACTATGTTGAGAACATTTTCTTGCTGTAAAGCGTATATCCACTGGTTTGGATCGTGAAGCTGAATCCAAGACTTTGATGATGCAGGTTCTAGTACACATTCTTCGGACAATGTTGATTGATGGTTGATAATTGCTAGCTCACATATTGCGGGTCCCTTCTCCTTGCTGAATAGCTGATGTTTTTTTTTTTGCATAACAGGGTTCCGTTTGCGGTAAATGTGCATTTTGAGAATTCTTCAGAACTTATAAGGTAGTACTGATCACGATGAAGGTTTACAGCAAGGAATTCGGACGCAGTCACGATTTGCATATCATGAGCGTTGACTTTGATTGGAAGCGGTACGGTTTTTACTAGTTGAAGTGTTTCTTTGTTTTCCAGAGGAAGAGTTATGTCGAATAGTATATATTCTCGTGTCACTCTGGCTCTGGCGGTCATAAGGCTATAGAGCTGTAACAGATTTTCGTGCGAGGGGGTTCCTGGTATAGTTACGTATGGAGGTAGGTTTTCTCGAATAAGTAATAATTCTTGCTGCAACTGTGTTGGGGTGAGTAATAGTGGGTAAATTTTTCGGTGGTGGCATTCAGTTAAAATCTCGCTGAGTGTGCTTGAGTCCTCTGGTATTGCATCATCACTAAAGTAGTGTGAATCGATAAAGTAATAAATTTTTCTTGAATTTCCTGCTCGGATATAACCTGATTCGTGATTTTTACTCGTTCTTTTAGTGCCGTTAACATATCATTGATTATTGGGAACTGCTTGTCTGAAAATTCTCGATCGGCTTGGATGATGTTTTCGGTGGAATCAATAACGGAGGTCTGATTTTTAATTTAGTTTAGAAGATGGTTCTCATTATCGGCTATTTTCTTAATCGTGGTAGTCATGTGTTGGGCATATTCTTGGTCAAGGATCCCGAACAGTTTATTTGATAATGTCCCGATGATGTCAAATGGAGATCGTTTGTTTCTGGCGTGGTTACCGTTCCTTTGCCATATGATCCTATTGGTGACTGCTATAGTATCCAGATGCCGCCGGAATTGTCGAATAAGTGTATTGCAGGAGTTGTCGTGTCTAGCAAATGTCCTCCCATCGCATGTGTTCTTCCTTCCAGTATCCCTCTAAATTATAGTATACCATGAGATTCCACTGGTCTGTTAGCATTGACAGTCGTGCTATATCTTCGAAGTACACGATTGGCGGTCTCGTCCATGGTGTGATTTCCACAAATTAGTTTGTTTTGTTTGCCTGCGCCAGTGGAAGTAGTGTTACACAGACACATATCAAGAAACTTACAACATTCTTAATAGAGGGATTCCTCTTGGTGTCTTCCGTTCTTGGATGTTTGGCTGCAGGACCATCTGATGGTGCGCGTTGTAAGTATCTTACGATTTCTGAGCGAGGTTTGAAAGGAGCCTGAAGCCATGCTGGATTTATTGGTAGAAATCGAGTTCCCTTTGTTCGTTTACGGATTACCTTTTTCGGATCCACTTTTGGTTGACTTGTTAGTGGTACCGCTGGTAATCGTTTTGATGATGTTGGTTGTAGTTCAGTAGATCTCTCTTCAGCTAATTTCTTCTGACTAGTTTCCACTGGGAGCATGAGTAGTGTAGGTGTGCTCGGGTTAGTTGTTTCTAACAAAGTGGCGTTTTGGTGATGTAGACGGTAGCTCAGTAGATTTCTCTTCAGCTACCTTCTCTTCCACTGGAAGTATGCAAAGATTGTGTATCGCTCGTTTGATTATTCCGTTTTCAGTTTTGACTGTTGTCACTCTAACACACCCGTCAGGTCCGGTATTGACTGCTAGGATTCTTCCAAGTGGCCACTTTAAAGGTGGAATAGTGTCAGTTTTGATAACGACCATAGCTCCGATCTTCACGTCGTCTCTCTGGTTTTTCCATTTTTGTCGTTCTTGCAGCTGCTGTAGATATTATCGATACCAAAATTCGTTTTGCTTTGCTTTGATGACCTCCCAACTTTTAAGCAAGGTTGTGTGGCGGTCTGCTTCTCGGGGGTTTGCCGCGCTGTTAGTGGTGATCCGGTCAAGAAATGCCCTGGTGTAAGTGCCTGCAAATCGTTCGGATCGGATGATAGTGGAGTGAGTGGGCGTGAATTGAACACTGCTTCTATCTCAATTATCAGAGTATTGAGTTCTTCGTATGTAAGTGATACACTCAGGATCGTGCGGCGAATGTGGTATTTGGCTGACTTTACTGCAGCCTCCCACAGACCCCCAAAATGTGGTGTCCTGGGGGGAATAAAATTCCATTGAATATATTCGTCTGAACAGAAACTTACTAATTCCTCTTGAAATGGTTTGTCGGTGAATAATTCACGAACATCTTTCAAGTCGTTTTTTGCCCCCACAAAGTTTGTCGCGTTGTCACAAAATATTTTTTCGATGCTAAGGGTATTTTGCATATACATATATATATACATAAATTTTCGTACATACATAAGTAAGTACATTAAGTCTGGAAGTAAGTTTGGAAATTTTGATGATTTGCAAATAAAGCCGAATTGAATGAATATAACATGTATGTATTTATGAGCCTAAATGAATGTATGTATGCATAAGTATGTATGAACTTTAAACGAACTTCAAATTAAGTATGTTAAGAAATTAGAATTATGGTTCAATTTAGATGAAATTGAACATCCTCCCCCGCGTTGATCGATGTCGGTCAACCAATTACTCATCTGGACCCATTGAAATCGTGAAAGCCTCGGTAGTTGTTGTTCTGGGTCGTGGAACCAGTGTTGACGGCATAGCCGTGAGAGTTTATTGTTGTTTACATTTCCACAGCAGATATATTAGGACAAGGAGCAACCCACATATTCCGCTGTAACCAAATGTGAAATGATGTATATCAAGTGCTCGAACTCCAGGACGGATATCTTCATTTTTACGCAGGGTCCTCAGGTCTTCCTTCAGTTTTGCAAGATAGCTTGTAAAGGATTTCTGAGAATCCGAGTTGTTTTGATTCAGGATAATATGGCTTCGGTGATATTTCTAGTTGCAACAAACGAAGTATTGAAATGGCTTGAGAATAGCTTATGATCCAGAATCATCGCAGATTCTTCCTTCATAATGCAATCTACACTTAATTGGATGATGCCGGCACCGGTTAAAGTTTTTGTTTTTGTCTGCATATTATGGTCGTCTTGGCGCAAGTTTTTACTTCCTGTGTCACCGTTACTACTTGAAATCGCGTCACAACCCTTTATCTCCGACTGGGATGTAACGGCGGCAGTTTCGGGCGGCTTTTGCTCGCGTGGAAAAGGTCGTGTGTGGGCACCATTCGCTTCGTATCCGAAAAGCCTCACGGCCGTCGCTCTGAAGCGAGAAAGAAGCGACGAATTCGCTTCTACGTTCAACAACCGGTAAAATGGGATCACCAGAAGGGTTAACCTGATATAAGCTTTCACATCCGACACCAAGTCTACCTTTTCTTATTTTGATTAGAATAAACGAGATAATTTTGATTATTGCTCGTACATCTCACTTTATTACGCTTAGCTATTGGTAATAATTATTCTTCGTACTTAAATCTAAACTATATAACGACTTATTTGCTCTGGCGTCAACTCGGTACCGCGCCCGTGCAGCTCAAAAAGAAGAGTGAGTCCTTGATCTTCTTACTACCACGTCTCAGGTACCTAACTCATCCTTTTCACATTCAGCATCTCACATCACTCTTCACATCATCGTATGATCCACACAAGATGCCTTTTCACCCACACATGTTTAGTGAATGCCTGCGGCGAGTCAGCAGGTATTCATTACCCATCAACTGTTACCATAAGGGTAGATCGCTCATACCCTGTTTGAACAACGGTACCGAGAAAACAAGTATGTACGAGTATTTGTTAGAATCATCTCAGGCGGGTCTTCCTTGAGGCGCGCGTTACATCTCGGCCAACCTGCGATAACACTGTCTCAGTGTTGCAGTCGCCTGGAAGCCAACATAACATCACACAGCTCTATCATTTCCACACACAGCGTGATAGTTTAATTATATTATTATCCTCGCGAATAGCAATTGATTGTCTTAATGTTTGTTACCCGCCAATGCGCAAAATCTTCTCCGTTTCCTTTACCTCCCGTTGGAGTAAAAAGGGGGCAATTTCGGGTGGCTTAGCTCACGCGGAGACTGGTGTGAGTCAGTTTTTCAGGCGCCACTCGCTTCGACTTTCACCGAAATTGCTTACTAACCGTCGCCTAGAAGCGAGAAATCGGCGACGATCAATTCTACACACCCGAACACGTATTTTAGCAAAAATTGCCGATGCGGCAATAATAACGCCAGCGTTACCATTGGTACCACAATTATATTATTCACTTCAATCAAATATCTCAATCGACGGCGCCGCGTTACACTACTTATTGATTTTTAAAATTATTTCATAACAATACCTATTTCTAAACTTACTGTGTAAACCCTGCTGTGACTACGAATAATCTGCTTCGTCGATTCGCTACTGTCGTATGGTCGTCTAATCGGGAAATCCCCACGTATTGCAAATCAGCGTTTTCTTCGCGCTTGCTCCGCCGTTGATCGTTCTCCTAACGCCTTCGCATTCGACCCACTAGACATTCGCCCTCGAATCGCTACTACGCCGCTACATCCGATTTTCCCCAGATCATTAAGTTCGCCGCTTCTTCCTGATTTTCTTCCACCCGTATTCGACTTCCACTGGCTCCACAATTTTTCTTTACGTTCGTGCGGTGTACACCTTCGCTGTTTCTTTGAGTTTGACATGCTTGGCCCCAGGTTACTCGAGCGCACGCCAGCAATCCGATACCAGGAAAAATTCAAATTAGTGGAATTAGTTCCTGACTCCACTTCGGAACGTCTGGTTCTCACCTTGACAGCTGGGGGAATAGAAAGATCCATAGCCTGTCCACTGGCCAGCAAACCTCGCATAGAGGTTTCCCGTGCCGCTTCTGCGGTATCTTTGCAGACCGTTGGTTGTTTCATTCGCAATATCGTTCGATCGGGTGCATTGGCCCCTTGTACTCACTACACGTGCCTGCTAAAGTGCAATTTCGCGCACTTAAGTCCGATGGAAATCGGAACGCGCCCTTATTGTTTCGCCGCATGGTGGCGGTTCGATCGCCCGATGACATCTACTGTCTAACTCCGTCGCCAATTTGATTGTTTACAATCATTAAAAATAGTTCTGTTCATGGCCCGGCGCGTAATTCTCGGTCGTGTTTAGCCATTCGCGTGCAAAAATTCGCGAGTTCTCCTTGTTTGGTCGTGTTGATTCTGGTGGATATCCGCGTTGCGTTTCGTTCTGGATCCATGGCCCCTTTACTGCGTAGCGGGTCGTTCGTTTCTGGGTCAGGTGACTCGTCGATCGTCTGAAATTGAATCGACGGCGATAGCTTGACCTGGTGAGGAACACTCGCCTTCATCGGTCGTCGAACAAGTCCTTTTTTTTTATTTTCCCTTTCTTGTTTTATCCTTATTAACTACTGCGTATTCGTTTACATCTTAACTCTATTATATCTCTATCTTAACTCTAAGATTTATTGGTTTATGCTAGTCTACAGTTTTTCCTTTTTCGCTGGCGTTACATGTTATTCTACGCATTTACATTTTCCATGATATGGATAATACTTCAATCGAATTAGTTTATGAAACTTAACTCACCTTCGCTTACTACTCTTTCCTTTCAGTAATCTCCAGAATTGATACATGTACGCTTTATTGCCTTGGTTTTAATTGTACTTTCACACACAGAGTAATATAACAAGTCACAAGCACTTAATTTAGCACCACTGCTTCGTCGTCACTGTAATCCCAATCGAAATCGTCCAACCATTTTCTAAGCACACTGACTGTTTTATCGTGGTACAATCACTTCCAAGATCTACAAAAGCTCTTAATACTACACGCCCGACCTTGGTGTCACGGTAACACTCGTCGGCTAGTCAGTCATTTTTTGTTGCATTTCCTGTTGCTCCTGTGCAATCCCTCATTAAATGCCCTACTTTTCTGCATTTGAAACAAAGCCTTTCTCTTCTGTCTTCACTGTCACTGCTTGGACATTTATTGGCAATATTTCCGTCTTTGTTACACTTAAAACACGTTAGTGGACGATCGCATTTTGTTGTTGACAATGCTTCCTCTGCACGTACTCTTTTAGTTGACGGTTCGTATCGCCTTTGAGAGTCCAATCGATCACGGTAATGGCTTTGCTCCTTAATTTCCTCCTGCCTCTTTATCACCCTTAGCAACTCAGATAAGGAATCGCATTTTATGGCAGCTATACTATCCACTAGCCTTCTATCGTTTAGGCCGCTTACAATGTATTGCATCGTAGCTTGCTCGGACAATTCCGCCTTAGATGCCATTTCCACTACGTCGTAGAAGTATTTCGCCAAACATTCACCGCGATAGCGTCGTCGAAGCAAGAATTCCATTAGCATATTAGCACCACCAATTTTCGAAGGGAAACTCTCCAAGATGGCGTCGCGGAATGTTCCCCACTCCTTAAGGCAATGACGTTTTCCCTGATACCAGCTCAGTGCTGCACCATCGAGTCGAAGTGATGCATAGAGTAACCTTTCATTTTCATTCCGTCCGTAAATGTCACTTACGGATTCAATATTTCAATAAGGTTTTTGATGACATCAAAGCCAACTTTTAGTGGCTGCGTTCCTACATCACTTGCTCTTGAACCCGACGCGAGTGACCTATATCCTTCATTTCCGCCATCACTGTTCACATTCAAACTTGTTGTCATCGAACTATTGCTTTCGCTTAACTGACGCCGCAAAAACTCGTTTTCCCGTAGAAGCAGCTCTTTTTCTCGCCGCAATAGTTCTAATTCGCGCATATCCATAGCACTTATGTTGTTCACAGCGCGGATCCTATTATTGTCTTCAATCATAACTACACTTTCACAATCACGTTCTGCCATAGTAATCGAAAAAATAATCGTTACCGCACAATTGCTCAGTGAAACCTTCAAGAGAGGTCTGAGTATTAACCTCACACCTGAAATTATAACGACTTATTTGCTCTGGCGTCAACTCGGTATCGCGCCCGTGCAGCTCAAACAGAAGAGTGAGTCCTTGATCTTCTTACTACCATGTCTCAGGTACCTAACTCATCCTTTTCACATTCAGCATCTCACATCACTCTTCACATCATCGTATGATCCATACAAGATGCCTTTTCACCCACATATGTTTAGTGAATGCCTGCGGCGAGTCAGCAGGCATTCATTACCCATCAACTGTTAACATAAGTGTAGATCGCTCATACCCTGTTTGAACCACGGTACCGACAAAACAAGTATGTATTTGTTAGAATCATCTCAGGCGGGTCTTCCTTGAGGCGCGCGTTACAACTATAAGTATTTTAGTGTGCACACTACCTGAGATTATGTGTCGCGTAATGGCCTGTTGTCGGTCTCGTTGGGGGCCCCTTTCGTAGTCTCCTTTGCTCACTATAGCCTTTTTCGGGATGCTCAAACCGCTGCGCGTTTCCCCAAGTTCTTGCAGGACACCACTCGACCAGCGGATTCACGTACAAAAGTTTTCCGGCGCTCGATTCCGAAATCTTCGCCCACCTGCAGCTATTTCAATTCGACGTCGTCCAAAGTAGCATTTGATCGATCAGTTTGGTTACAGTGCGATTGTCGGTACATAAATTGGTAAAAATGAACAGCTGCATCAAGGCTTCATCAGTCGGCGGCGGCTCGTTGACCATTGCATTATTGTACCCACTGCATTAGTTTTATAATCTGATTACTACTCTGCTCAGTTCGAAACCATCAGTCACAATCGGTAGGAGATCGGCCGAGACGGCGTTTAAGTGTTGATATCGCTTTATATCGATTATATCTCAGGTATGTGCGCCTAGGTTATTTATCGTTATGCCTTCGAGTGTCGATGTCTCGGTCTTCTCTGTAATTCAGTGATATGATGAACGTGCCCCGTATGCCCGTCCAATCGTATATCGGTCAAATATTGACCCAGGTCGGGAGACGCCGGCATTAGTGATCTGAGTGGTACGCTGCTCTGCCGTGCATTCTATGCGTCAAACTGCGATGCATACCAACGTCTCAGCTATTCGGTTCTCGCGATTGATTTCCGGATGCGTTATGATGTTCGTGACATGACAGTGAATTGATTCTTGTTAGCTACGTTAAACTAACCTAATAATCTATTGAGACAATAATTTCCTATTTCTTCCTTCTTTTTCTTGTATCGGTTGTGAATGTCTGTTTTATGTATATAATAGCGAAATCTAATTGCGAAATATAAGACACGGACCGTGACACCTGAGTAGAGAGTGAAAAGTACTTGTCACGGTTCAAGTTTGGTGACGAGATATTTGGTTGAAGTTTGTATCGCAAATGCAGTATTGTTTACCAGGGTTGGCACGGGAACGACATGTAATAGCTCAAAACATTCGTCAAAAAAGAGTGGTAATTTGAACCGAAAAAGAATTTTGTCTGCTACGATACAACCCTGTATGGTCGTGATGCTGTGAATTTTGATGAGCTAAAAATGTTGCTAAGCGAGCTGAACGATAGTATGGATATTATTATTTTATCGGAAATACACCATAATAGTTACGCTACAGATTTCAATCATATATCTCCTTTTTTACAAATCCCTAAGTACAGTTTGTATTATACAGAGCAATGCATTAATAAAAATGACGGAGTAATAGTGTACATAAACCAGAGAATTAGCCACAAGTGCGAAGAAGTTAGCTCAGAATACATGACAGGACTACAGCTAATGATAGAAACGACGAACAGCAAAAGCATAAGAGTACTAGCATTAATAAATCGCCCACTATCGATAATGATAGTTTCACCTCAGATATTTATAGTAAGGTTTCAGATAACAATAACGTTGATATTGACGTAATTATAGGCGATATTAACATCAACTTATTAGACAATTCGAGTACGACAAACAATTATCTGACCGCACTTAATAGTTTAGGTTTTGTTTCGTACGTCAACAAGCCTACTCGAATTGATGGTAATAGTAGCTCCTGCATCGACCATGTTCTTCTAAGAAAACGGATAAGTTCTCAATTTAATGTCATAACACCAATTATATTAGAAAATAATATAACGGACCATTATACTATTTTACTTAAAATCGATGTTAACAAAAACCGGTAATTATTTAGAAGTGGGGCTCCAGTCAAAACTCGCCCCAAAAAATTTTCCACCCTCTGGAGAGTATTCTATAGGTTAGAAATAGATGTTTTAAAGTGGGGGAAAGACATTTTCAATGATAGTTTATAATAAAAAAAATTTTGTTATAAACGAAAAAAATTTTTTCTTCCAATTATTTAATTTTTATTTATTTACATATTTAGACCAAGTGGGGCTCCAGACAACCTATGTATTATGAGGTTTCTTCCTGTTCACTCAAATTCAAATAAAAATCATGAATAGCAATGGCTAATTGATGAAGCCTTAGAGTATGATTAGGGAAACGTTGCCTAAACAGGAACTCGGCGATGTACCCGGTCATGTGGTAATCCCGACGACCATATTTGGGCATATCCTCACGTGCATCGCGCCAAACACGCTCGATGTTCTGCGTGTATGCACCTGAATCAGGATCTACAAAATTGAAGGTGTGGTTGACCGTGAGGTGTTTAAAACCTGGAACAATAAACATGATTAATTTATTTAGATAGTTTTAAAACAACAATTAGATTATATTTAAAAATTAATAGTAGTGCGGAAATTATATCTTTTCCAAGCGATGAATTAATTCTGTTAAAATAAACCAATAAACTCTAGTTACGTGTAAATGTGATATTTTTTGACCAACTATTACTGAAAATACATTTAAAAAATCATAAAAGTGACGAAATTTCAAAAAAAGAATCAAAACAGCAAACATTTACTTACCACTCTGGTTAAGGCAATTGTACGCCTTCCAACAGTCTGACATTATCGTCGTCCCTGGTTTAATGCGGCGCTTGATTACTTCTAACAATGTTTTGGCAGAACGATTTGGAACAGGTTCCATAAAAACCTGTCCAGATGTTCGATCGAACCCACCAAAAATCCAAGTTCCCTCTATTATACGCCCTTTATGGAACTTCCTTTTGCCGAATTTGGCTTCATCAATTTCAACTACGTGTCCATTACCACCTAATTTTGGATCACAATTAGTTAAACACCACTCTTCCAACACTTCGCGAATAAAATGAGCCCAATCACATACAGTTGTCGACGACAGGCCCATTTCATCCATTAACATCTGTTGATGTGGAGAATTTAACAAAATATATAGTGCTAAAAACTGAGTCGATTTTTCAGGCGACAAATGCGTATTTGCCAGCCATGAACTTGCGCGCACTGATCTTTTAAAATTACATCGTGTTTCTACAATCCTATGCCCTTTCTTCTTTCTATGGCGTCTTTGGCCCCGCCACAAGCACTTAGGTGGTGAAAAAGTTGCGGGATTGCCACATGACGAGCACAAAATATTATTTTCTAAAATCCCATGGTCTTGTAAAAATCTGATACTTGATTCTCGCGATGAAAACGTGATTGATGCACGTTGAATACTCCAAGTACAACCTTCGCAAACCATGGCTTAGATCAAACTAATTAGATCAAACTTTCCAAATGAAAACAAAGGCAACAAGAAAATAATTCCTAGTATTTGAAATCTCGTTGTTATCTTTGTTATCATACAAAAAAAATCATACTCTAATATTAGAAAATCAAAACAAAGCAAAGTTTCGTTTACTTCACATAGTTCAAAGAAATAAGGGTATTTATTTTGATGGTTTGTGATCAAAATTATTAGTGAATTTCAATATCAGAGTAAAAAATGGAAATCGTTATTTATCGTGAAACCGTAAAAAAATTCTCCGAAAGAACAAAAAATTGGTCAAAATATGTCATTTAATAAAAATTAAAGTAATTAAAAAAAAAATTTTTTTTTGTTTATAATAATTTTTTTTATTATAAACAATCATTGAAAATGTCTTCCCCCACCTTAGAACATCTATTCCTACCCTATAGAATAGTCTCCAGGGGGTGAAAAATTTTTTGGGGCGAGTTTTGACTGGAGCCCCACTTCTAAATATTTACCAAAAATACGACGAAATGAAACTCAAAATTGGACTAGTTTATTGGAATCACGTTATAAACATTGAAGACAATGCCAATATATCTGCATATAAATTCATAATGCAGATTAAAAAAATCATTGATGAATCAACCTCTTTTCAAACTATTCCCAATAAATATGCGCCGCTTAAACAATGGATGTCCTTGGGAATCATAACGTCAATTAGAAAGAGAGACAAACTCAAAAAAGCATTGAATAGAGAACCCTTTAATATCGAATTACAGTCACATTATAAAAAATACAGAAATAAACTAGAAATTATCAAGCGAAAGGCGAAAAGAAATTATTATCAACGATTAATAAACAACTCCAATAACAATAACACAGTGCAACAAATTAATTCTTTTTTTTTGCCGTTGCTCGAAATGGTTTTTTTTGCATACCTTTGCATAACAGTAGTCAAAATATGTTAGTGAAAAAATTCTGAACCATCGACATTTTTTGTAATTACACTTGATAGAAAAAATATGTGGACACCCCGAAGAACAGCAAAATTTATAATAAAAAAAACCGTTATGGCAAAAAAATTTACGAACAAAGTTTGCTTAACATCTTAACAATTTTATTCATAAAAAAATTTTACCAACCATCCAAAAATAAAAAATTTCGTAGTACAAAAACAAAAGCAAACCCCCCAAAAATCACTAAAAATACCTAAAAAAAAACTTGCAATTTCTTCACAAAAAGTGGTCTTTTGAGTAGATCATTGGATTTTTTTTTATTTTAAAATCTTCCTCAGCTAAAATTGCTTCAAATGAAGGTATTTTGTAAGGAAATCGGGGCTATTTTGATAAATTTTTTCCCCATTCCCTCTAAATGATCCAATTGGCTCTTTTAGAGCATTTCCTTTGAATTTTTGCTTTTGCATTGTGCTGATGAGATTCGCGCCCCATCAAATTTCAAAAACGTTTTCTAGGATTAATTTAGAACAACTTGAGTGCCTTTGCGTTTGCTTATTATTGTTTTTTTACTTGGCAAAGCTTCACATTCGCCGCCGTGCAGGGGCCCAAAAATCATCTCCAAGCACAAAAATCATCTCCAAGAATAAATTGTCGAATGTGTTTGTCCATTGAGAACGTTGAAATGGTTCAATTATCCTAGTTATTCATCATTGAGTATAAAAAAAAAACAAATTAAGCAGCTCCTTTCACCGCAATACACCCCTACACTATCACACCATCGCAGCCATACTTAGCATCTGAAGTAAAATTGTTGGCAGCATCGGTTTTTCGCAGCAGTTCTTTCCTTAGTGCAAAACTAACTTTCTTCTCGCAATCAAAATTGCTTTCGACATTTCAGAGGCTTTTTTAAATGGAATTTACGACATATTTTTTTTACGTATGTGAAAAAAACAACCATCCATTTTATTATGAAAATATGTATTGACATTTTAAAAACATTACAAGTTCAATTCATAAGTAAATATTATTATTATTCGGTCGTTTTGCTTGTCTTTTATAGATGTATGATGGATGGTCTCGTTTTAATGTCCAACAATAATCTGCAAGCATGTTTGATGCACATTTCCCAAGGTATCTTGATTCTATCGTCATAATGTCTTGATGGAATCTCTCCCCGTGCTCGTCACTTACAGCTCCTAAGTTTTCAGGGAAAAAGTCTAAATGGGAATCAAGGAAATGAATCTTCAAAGACATATTACATCCCATGGATTGGTAGTTTTGTAGTAGCTTTGAAACAATCTCCTTATAATTTGCAGACTTTTTGTTTCCCAAAAAATGTGTTGTCACTTCAAGAAAAGAAAGCCAAGCTTTTTTTTCCTTTAAATTCAATTTCGCCGTAAAGTTGGAGTCCTTCATAATTTTTCTTATATCTGGTCCAACAAAAATTCCTTCTTTTATTTTTGCTTCGCTCAGTCTAGGAAACAAAGATTTTAAGTGCAGGAAGCCTTCTCCATTTCTGTCCATCGCTTTAACGAAGTTTTTTATTAAGCCTAGTTTGATGTGCAATGCTGGTAAAATTATATTATTTGCTTCTACCAAGGTACTTTCGGATACATTCTTTTCACCAGGAATGAAGTTTTTCCTCAATGGCCAATCTTTTTTTAAGTAGTGTTGATGTCTGGCTCTACTGTCCCACTCACACAAAAAACAACAGAATTTTGTGTAGCCTCCTTGCAACCCAAGTAATATTCCCACAACTTTAAGATCTGCACATATCTTCCAACAATGATTGTTGTATTGAATCTTCTCGAGCAAAAGCTCAAGATTAGCATATGATTCCTTGACATAGACGCCATGCACTAAAGGCACCGATGGAAGGTCATTACCATTATGCAGTAAGACTGCTTTTAAACTTGACTTCGACGAATCAATGAACAGGCGCCATTCATCTGGTGAGTAGTCATAGCCTAAAATATTCATAAGCCCCTGCACATCACTACAATATGCAAGACCATTATCTTCCTCAAAAAACTCTCCAAAATCAGTATCGCGTTTGCGAAACACCGAAATTTGCGTATTTTGATGCAGTAGATTCCATTGCTGGAGCCTAGAACCTAAAAGCTCAGCTTCCCGTTTGGACAAATTTAGGTCTCTGATCAAATCATTTAATTCACCTTGACGTAGCAAATGTGGTTCATTTTGAATTGGGGTAACATCTTGTGAACGAAAGGTGGTGTGTGATTGGGTTGAAGATTCTGCATCGATTTCACAAAGTAGTATGTCGTTGCCAGCATTTATTGGCGGTTGAGGAGGTGGGCAGTTTTCAATATGAGAAAACGGTTTTGTAACTGATTCCACATCAGCATATACAATTTTATGTCTGGTCTTATAAGTATACCCCTTCAGTTTCGTTAAACAGAAATAGCAGTCCGTGGCATGATTTTTTTGTTCCCTCCAAATGACGGGTTAAAAAGGGCATTGAGGGGTGGGTACCTTTAAACCACCCTCTTAAGTATCGTACGCATCTTAAGCAAAAATAACTAGGTGCCCAAGATTTATTTATCGAATCAAAAACATTAAGACCAAAATACAGTTCGTAAATGTTCACTAATAGCACCGTAGGCCGTTCTCGATTTGATTTTCTAGTGAACTGTCCACAAACAAAACAGATCTGATGAATTTAAGCACTTTCGATTCATATTTTGATTTGAAATTAAACGTATATAAGTTAATTCAAATACTTTTCACAAATATAATCACCGATTCTATAACAGTTCCGTTTTGCAATTAGACCGTATAAAAGTTCATTAACACACTTTTCACAAATTTTCACAATTCATTGATATTTTCGTTTCGAAACAAATTGCAACTTGGCTTATCGAGCTCTAGATTTTAACTGAATACTTCTTTTCTTCTAAGCAAACCCTTTCCTCATCCTTTTTTTACTTAGCTACCTGCATACCTATTTTTTCATTTCCCTTTATCTAATGCTACTTTATCACAACACAATTTTATTATGAAAAAACATGGGAAATACCCAAAATACTGAAACAATGAACATATTAAATCTAGGTAATGAAGAAAAATATTTCCTAGGAAGGAAACATAATCTAATCTTTTGAACTGTGTGTGTGATCGCTAGAAAATAGCGCCCAGGCAATACGGAGTACTTAACAAATAGCAAGACTGGAATTTTGACCATTTTTTGATAGATATGGTAAATTTTTTGAAAATCTTGATTGAATGGAAAGTTTTTATTATTTTTCTAGTAATACATACACATGATAGATACCGAAAAAATACGTTTCGTGCTACGGCAAAAAGTCATGTTGCACAGTGTAATAAAAAGTTGTGGGATATTGTAAGTGAAATGACAAAATCAAAATCGGCCAACAACTTCACCACGGAAGTAGTCAACAGCTTACTGCAAAATGTCACAAAGGAAACAAACGATGATGATAATCGTATATTAGCGAACCACTTCAATGATTATTTTATAAACATTGGAGAGAATATAACACGTAACATTAATAACGATTTGCCAACACCCGCTGTATTGATCAACTTAATAACTGTTACGGTGCCCAGTTCGATCTCACAGCTGGGTTAAGAATAAAAATACTTATTCACCGTGGAATAGTAAGGGATGATTTATTGATTTCGTTATTGGTCTTTTATATGGTTTAACATTTATAATTTGTGCTTATGTTGCACACGCGCATCGATGGCATATTTCCGAAGTGCAATTCTTTCGTCGCGTGTGCAATTACAAGTTTCGATCAAAGATCAATGCTGTCGAAATAGCAGTTGCTAGCAAAATTGAATTGAAAATTCGTGCAAATAATATGTATTACAAAAGTGCAAGCATGATGATTTAGTAATGAACATATAGATTTACGAAGTTAACATGATGACTTAGTAATCAGAAGCAAACATGATGATTTAGTAATGAACTTATAGATTTACGGAGTTAACATTCTCCCGCTCCTCGTTGGAATTCTGCTGAATTTCAAATACTTCTCGTCGCCGGGAATTCAACTGGAAATGGAGTCGTCTTGGTTTTGGTTCAGGAATTTCTTTGCCTTTGTCATTTGGATGGGTCGTACAGTATTTCCTTCCGATATAGATCAGGATAGAAGTTATTGCTTCTATTAAAGCTAAATAGCTGATGGTAAAGTGGTGGGCTTCATTTTTCGACATGTCTGTCAAATGCTGCTGCTGTTCCACTAGCTTCAATGCTGCTTTTAGACCATGGATTGTTGCTGAATTGTTTTTAATGACGATGTTGTGTGCCTTATGAATTTCTTGATGCCAAAAGTGATCATCAATGGAGGTGATATTTATTGTGATTGATTGATGGTAAGATTGGTTTACCTTGCTCTTGTGCCCATAATGTGATGAAATTGTTAGATCATCTTGTTGAATAGTGCACCTGTCCTGGAATTTTAGTAGTCCTTGGCCTTCCAAAATGAGATTGTAGGTTCGTTTCCCACAAAGTACAAGTAAGTTCGCCTTCTTAATTGAGTAGATCCAGTTATTGGGGTTGTATAATTGAATCCATGTGTTGATGTTGGTGAGACGTTCTGATTCACAAGTCTTCGGAAGAATGGTCTCTTGATTAAATAGTGAAGTTTCACATTTTGCTGGACCAGTATTTTTCTTAAAGTAGGCATGTTTTTTCGTGCATATAAATGTTTCGTCGAGCATTGAAATGCAGCTTGTTATTTCGTCGTTTGATAGAAGGTAGTACTTGTCTCTTTGTAATGGAATTGCAATAAAGTCCGAACTGCCTTTGATATGAACGATGGTGGCGTTGATTTCGAAGGGAATCGGTACTACCTTGAAAATTTGGTAAATGTTTGAGGTCAGTAATGGTAGATTGAGTTTGAAAATTATTGCCTCTTCTGTGACCCTGGATTGAACGCTCATAAGATTGTAGACTTGAATGAGCGTGTTGTGATCACCATATCCAGGAATTGTCACTGCGGCTGGAATGTTCTCCTTGATAATTCGGAGTTCCTTGGTTAGTTGCGTTGGAGTTAGAATGAGAGGATTGATGCGCCCCTTCTGGCTATCAGTTATAATGTTGATGAGTGCTGCTTGTGTTTGCTGATAGGAAGACATAATTAGAGCTAAATTTGTGACTCTATTGTTTAATATTTGTGTTGTTTGCTGAGAACTTAATACTTGGTTCGTAGTGTTTAACTCGGAGTGGAGTTCGTTCAAAATACCAATAATTTCCGAAAAGTGGCTATTGTTTGTTTCTTCATTTTTTTTATCAGATTTTCTGTAGAATCAATAATTGACGTTTGATTTTTTATAAGATTCAATAGATGATTTTCGTTCTGTTTAACAATGTCAATTGTTTCAGCTACGTGATCAGCGTACTCTTGGTCTAAGATGCCAAACAATTTGTTTCCAATTGTGCCAATGATGTCAAAGGTAGATCTTTTTAATCGAGCTGGGTTTTTATTCTGATCCTTTAGTATTGTGTTATTGTTTTCGATCGTGTTAAGTTGTTGCTGAAATTGGGCTGTCGTGGCTAAACAGTAGTATGGATATGGGGGTTCTAATTCACTTTGTATGAAAAATGTTTGCGGTCAGGGGACTTCCGGTCGGGCACGCTCCGAGTGCTGTGTTTCTTCATATGAAATTTCATGTGTGGTTTTTTTGGCGTGTGCTGCATATGAAGCGGCATATGAGTTTTCGTGTTCGCGTCTTATCAACAATGCTTTGTGGTTTTAGCGTTTCGAGTTTCTTTACATTCGACTTTGTTTACATTTGTGGGGGAAGCCCTTTGCTAGATGACGTCACGCGTCGTCATGTTTGAATGTGAAATTTTACCATGTGATATTCGACGAAAGAATTTGTTAACCTGTGGTTTTGAATGATAAGAAGCAACATATGTGTGATCGTATGAAAACGGCTTATCAACAATGGAATTTCATGTGACGGTTTTAAGTTTGTTCGGTAGAGAATATTATAGTCAAATTAAGTGATTACGGATTTTTTGGGATGTGGTTACCTAGTGTTTTGTAGCAATTGTGTTTTTGGGAATTGTAACGAATCAGCTTTGGAATATTTTCTTAATTTGTGGTTTTCTAGTATTTGAGAATATTTTTGATATATTTGGAATATTGTAGGAAATTAGGTGGTTAGTTTTGTGACAATTGTGGTTTTTAGGATGTGAGAAGTGTGAGAAAACTTTTCTATGGTAATTAGTTTCTAAAAATGATTTGATAAGAATATATTTGCGGTTACGATTTTTCGTATAAAAGTAGAATCTTGAATTAGGTTTAGTTCAGTTGAAGTGAAACTTGAAACTTGAAACCATGGAACCCACCCGAAATGTTTTTGATGCTGACACAGAAGAGGAGCTGGAGCCAAGACCTCCGATGTATACAGCTTTACCGCCAAGGTATACAGCGCAGCAAGTAAGTAAAAAAAAAAAAACATTTTTTCTTCAAATTTTTATTTATTTTATTTTACATTTTTACAGACGCCGTATGATAGAACGCCGCCGAATGATAGGAGGGCACTTCATCATATCGAACGAGAGCAGCTAGTATTAACTTTAATTAAAGAGCATTATAGAGCTCAAGCAGAGTTCCTCCAACTTATGGAGGTCCTCCTAAATCACAGATAAAGAGATTTTATATAAGATAAAGATAAAGAGATTTTATATAATAAAAGATATTTTTTTACAAAAAAATTGTTTTTTTATTTATTGCGTAGCTTTTATGGGTCTTTCAGACAAGCGTCCATGCGTCCACGCGTCCATGTGTTTGTAGATTACACGAGTCAAGTCAACTCAAATCCAGTTTTTTGAAGGCGGGGCTAAGGCGATAAGTGGATGGATTTTACACGCTTATAATAATGTTTTTTTTGCTTCGTACAAATATATTGGTGACAGATTATTGTATGTACTAATCCATATGACTATAAACCTACATATATATATGTTTGTGTCTAGACATTCAGATGCATTCAATTTTTTTTCGTAATCGTCATGCACGTAAGGATGCAAAATATATATTATCCACATCATTATATAAGAAAATAATCATCCACAAAACATATATTTAAATGATCACCAATGAATCATCCACACATGTCACTGAGCGAAAGAAATCATTTTAAAATCGATTGTACATGAATCAGCATACTCCACCTCCTTCGCTTTAGACCCGCCTATATAAACAAAATCAAATTGACTCGTGTAAGCAAAACACGCTAGAGTGTGTTTCCAAGTGTGTGAGCTCATGCCTCGCAAAATCTCACTAATTAGCGAAGTTTTGATGACGTCACGCGTCGACATGTTTGAACATGAATTCGCTTGATTGATTGGTAATGTTCGTTATCAGTAAATTCGGATGTTTGTATATAAATAGTAAACAAGATCAAGAGTTATCATTCTTTCAAGCGATCTTGGTGCGGAAAAAAATGTTTTGGATTGAAGTACTTCAAGATAAAACTGTATATTGTATCTGTGAACATGTATGGTTATCTTTTCGAATTATCAATATAACCGTGACTGGAGGATTTTTCGAGTTGCACATGACTCCTGAGGGTGGTCCAAAAACATTAGTGTTAAGACTAAGAAATGGCGAACCTATTCCCAAGCATTTCAACGTTGATTTCAATTTCGAACCATTTCAACACGTTCAAATTGCAGTATATGGTGAGTATTCATTCTTTCTCTTTGTAAGATAATGGTGTTACTTTTCTATTCAAGGAGGTGACATCGTTTTAATGGGATCAACAATCAGCGGCTTTAAAAACTCCCGAGCACTCAATAAATTCCCATCCGGGTGCACCTTTAATCATTACGATGACTGGTATCGTAGCGAATCTTTCCACAGATTGCGTCTGGAGAGAATAAGTGAGGAAGCGGGAATCAAAGAGAAAATGCGTAGAGATAGCGGCAAACGCGAACCTAGGACCAAAAGCGATTCAGAGGTTCTTTGGGAGAAAGTGCCAGAGAAAAAATAAATCATGTTCTTTTTCCTTATACAACAAAAGTGTAATAAAAGAGATTTTTTCAAATAATTTTTTATTTTTTCTTAATATGAGTTTGCATAGCTTTTACATTAGGATAACTATAAATTCTTCGACATGGTTTCGTAGCATACCATCGAGAGTCCAGGAGGATGCGTTCCAACGTGTTTTGTACCTTATCATAGAAGAAACAACTGGTTATGAGTTTCAGATCCTGAAGCTGCATTCTGTCCTTCAAAAAGTAGAAGTCATCATGATGAAAATTCTTTGAGTTCGCCCAGGCAGCTAGCGCAAAATGTTGCAAAGTAGGCACTTGATATTCACGTTCTTCAGTCATTTTTTTAATATCGCGTTTGACGTTGCACTTAATTTTCAAAACTTCAACTGAACTAAACCTAATTCAAGATTCTACTTTTATACGAAAAATCGTAACCGCAAAGTTTCATGTTAAAATGCAGCTGCAACGGAAGTATTCAACCGCAAGTTAGAATTTCACTAATTAGCGAAATTGTGGTTTAGGAAACTATTTCATGTTATGTGATCGTGGGAATTAACTTGATAATAAATTCAGCCGTACAATCTGAGAAGTTTTAGAATCATGTTGAAATACAGCGGAAGTATTCAGCGGAAGTATTCAACCGCAAGTTAGAATTTCACTAATTAGTGGTTTTGGAAACTATTTCATGTTATGTGATCGTGGGAATTAACTTGATAACAAATTCGTATAAATAGCCGTGCAATCTGAGAACAGTATCGTTTTCCTTCAAAGTTAGTCAAAGCGTGAACATCGAAGAACAATGGAATCAATCAATGAGCTGTTAAAGTGCAAGCCGTTATTATACGCGAAAGTTGCAGATTTGGAAGTTGGCAAGCGGTATAGAATTACAGCTGGCGAGAGAATGTCAACACAGTAAGCTAAATTTAATGATTTACATAAGTACTTGAAAGTAATTTTTTTTGTTTTCAGGTATGGAACGGCAATCGTAATCGACTTAGACAACAGCATGCGAATATTTCTGCCAGCACGATTCAACAAATGCAGCGATAGAGTTTTGGAGGACTTTAACGGTGGAAAACTAGCGAACGGTACATCCAGCTGTCGTTCGAAATTTTTGTATTCCAAAGTCGATTTCTCCGGTTCCACCATTTTGGTTACAATTCTGCCACACTCATCCTTATGCGATTCAAGCATCTCACTTGAAGCAAAATGTTGAAGGCACTGGTTGCATACATGTATCACATTTTTGTTTAATGTTTGCTGTGAGCGAATTAATCTGTAAAAAAATTCTTTAAGCACATCTTAGAAAAAAACTTATTACATTTTCTTACCTTGATATATTTTTTATCCAGGCATAATGATATTTTTCTCCAGCTTGCAGCAGCAGTAAGTTGATATGATGAGTTTTTTCTTGCTTGGTGAGATAATAGGGACCCACAATTTTCTTGATTTCGTCGTCGTACCCGAACAAATTGACGCTAATCGATTGGTTTAGTTGTTCAAAACCAGCAATGTCTTTAATCTTCATGGGAAACTTCAGATCACAAAAATTGAGTAATATTCCATTATTTAGCCGTATTACGCTGTCAGCAATGTTATCGATTTGGTCTGATGATGTTCTGTGGGGGTTGGCAGTCTGCTGGAACAGAGCGGAAATAATACTCCACTTGAAACAGTAGCTATCCTTATTTCTCACGTTCACACATGCTTGTTTGGATGATAAATATTTGGGTAAAGGAATGAAGTTCGTTCCTCGCAGTGGTTTGAATTCATTGACATTAAGCTCGCAATGAGTTATCCTCATCAAAGCCCATCCGCTGTCTTTTTCTTGGAATTCTTCCATTTTTTCTTTGATTTGCGTGGCCATATTATTGAACGCGATCTCTAGCTCAGAACAATTGATTATGGCCTGCATCTTTGTGTGGAACGATTTTATGCTCACTACACATTCACTGTCATCCATTTTAACGAACTCCGCAAAGAGCTCAATATTGATTTTCATTCCCAACCGCTCCGCTAGTGTTTTGCGGAGATATTCCATTAAGGGATCTTCCATCCTCTTCAAAAATTCTCCGACATCCAAAAGACTCTCTTCCTTATTTTCGAAAATGAGAGTCTCGATCTGGTTGCTAAAACAGGTTTTCACTCTCTTCAAATTTTGATTAATTGTCTCTGCAGCATTCCGCTTATGCAAATTTGTTCTCAAGTGGAACAGCCACACCGCACTTTCTACATCAATTTTACACGCCTGACAGAACATGATTGTATTTATGTGTCTTATTTGAGTCAATTGAAGCACTTTTTGGTATTTTAAACCACTTAAAAATTGTTAATGCACTTTAAAAAAATTCTAGTCACTGGGGATATTACCACTTAAAAATTGTTAATGCACCTTAAAAAAATTCTAGTCACTGGGGATATTCTGAAATGAAAAAAAAAACTTTTTATAAACGTGTTCTAACACAGAATACAAAACAACAATTTTAATCAATATATTTTGAGCTTACCAAAAACTGTTTACAGATTTGCTCCAAAAGTCACTTTTCACAAAATATTCAAAACTTTAATCGTTGAGATCGCCTGGATTCACTGAAAGTCGAATACAAACTTGTGTTCAAAAACTCTTGCAGTAGCTTTTATACGAAAATCGTAACCACAATTCTATGCTTATCAAATCAAATTTTCTGAAACTACCATACAAAACTTTTCCTACACTTCTCACATCCTAAAACAATATTTCGCTAATTAGTAAAAAAAGTTTCTCACAAAACACGTGCGGCGCCGACGCGAACCAATATTTTTCGGCATCCAATCCAATCTATTCAACCACAAACGCGCATGTTCAAACATATCGTCTTCAATGCAAACTCGAAACACGCTATTTAGTGAAATTTTGCGGTTGAGTACTTCCGTTTATTGCTGATAAGACGCCTTCGACATCCAATCCAATCTATTCAACCACAAAGGCGCATGTTCAAACATATCGTCTTCAATGCAAACTCGAAACACGCTATTTAGTGAAATTTTGCGGTTGAGTACTTCCGTTTATTGCTGATAAGACGCCTTCGACATCCAATCCAAACTATTCAACCACAAACGCGCATGTTCAAACATATCGTCTTCAATGTAAACTCGAGCTAGAAAAAATGATAAGACGCGAAAATCACCCAATATGCACACATAATGGCATCCAACACTCGCACGCTTATCAGTCCAATCTATCCAACCACAAACGCGCATGTTCAAACATATCGTCATCAATGCAAACTCGAGCTAGAAAAAATGATAAGACACCCAGAAATCATGATAAGCACACACACACACACACACAAAGCGAGAGCGTGCCCGACCGGAAGTCCCCTGACCGCAAACAATTTTCATACAAAGTGAATTAGAACCCCCATATCCATACTACTCTAAACAATACCTCTTATACCTGCCGTTAAATTGTTGGTGGCACATTTCCTGCAAATTTTTAATTGTGCTTTGAGTGTAAATGATTCCTTCCAGTAATTCTTCAGATAGTAGTAAACGATGATATTCCAATTATCGACTGCCATAGACATTTGATTTATATGTTCGAAATAGAGTGGGGTGTTCCTTTCAATTGGGACTAGC
The DNA here is from genome assembly GCA_963978885.1 of Nemotelus pantherinus. Lineage (NCBI taxonomy): Eukaryota > Metazoa > Arthropoda > Insecta > Diptera > Stratiomyidae > Nemotelus > Nemotelus pantherinus. The sequence goes on from OZ022264.1 coordinate 41,180,196, forward strand.
TCAATGACCTTGTTCGTAGATTGTTCTAGTGGAGCTGTTTGGAGTGGAGGTATAAATAACACGAGTAGTACCATTGCAATTTGTGTGAGCTTTGAGCCGGCTAGTGGGGCTGAACCTTTGAGCCTTTTCCTTTCGGAGGAAGAATCTTGTGATTCGGAAGATCCAGATTTTTGGTTACTGCTATGGTAAAGAGCTGGACTTGTCAGCCAATTACTGTTAATCGGGTAGATTTTTCGTTTGACCTGGCGAGACGTGTTTCCCAGAGCAACGAGAGATGTATGTGATGCACTTGGTCCATCCGATCTGGAAGATTTTTCATTTGAACTCACCTTTGAATGATCTTCAATAAGCAGAGGGCACAAGTTGTGAATGGCTCTTCTGATGGTACCTCTCTCTGTTTTAATGTCTACTATACGTATTCGTCTGTCAGGACCTTTGTGTTGTTCCATTATTCTGCCGATCGGCCATTTTAGCGGCGGCACATTGTCCTCCTTTATTAAAACTAACGTATTGATCGGCAGCGGCGGAGAACTTGACTTCCATTTGGTTCGGATTTGAAGCTGTTGAAGATACTCTTTCGACAAACGCTTCCAAAATTCTGCTCTACATGCTTGCATGATTTCCAATCTTCTTCTTGGTTTGTGATTTCTTCTCCATATCCAAATCTATTTTGGCTGGCTATATCAAACCTTCGTGGCCTAAAAACAAATCTACATTTGCATAAAATCACTAATAAGGAATTATCTGACATAATAAGATCATTAAAAATAAACTCAGCACCAGGATGGGATGGTATAAATAGCAAGTTATTACACAAAATAAAAAGTGACATTATCTCACCCTTGGCTAAGTTACTTAATAAGTGTTTAGATGAAGCAACTTTCCCGTTGGTTTTCAAAAAAGCTGTTGTTATTCCAATATTTAAAGGTGGTAGCAACTATGAACTTAATAATTATCGACCAATATCACTCCTGTCGACTTTTGCCAAGATATTTAAGCGCTGTATTAAAAACAATCTGACCAAATACCTCACGGAAAATAACATAATATCGAAACAACAATACGGATTTCGCGAAGGACTAAATACAGAAGATGCGGTAATAAATGTGTCAAACTTCCTATATGAAGAAATTAATAAGAACAATAAACCCTTAGCAATATTTATGGATATAAGGAAAGCATTTGACACAGTACCCAATGATTTGCTACTAACCAAATTGGAAAGAATCGGTATTGTAGGCAAACCTCTAAATCTTTTCCGATCTTACTTAAGCTTACGCCAGCAGCGGGTAAAAGTTAATGACACGATGGGAGATTGGCATAGTAACCTAGATATTGGTCTACCACAAGGAACAGTACTTTCACCTATCCTATACACTATTTATGTGAATGACCTACTCAATTGTCTTGAAAGTGAGAATTCTAAGATGATAGCATTTGCAGATGACACGGTAATGTTAATATCTACCACTAGTTGGAGTGATACATGTGAATTTTTCTATAGCGAAATGATTCCGCTTTTTACTAACAAGCACTTGAAACTTGTTAGACAATATACAATACACTTATTAACCAGCTCTTGTTACTTGTTAATAAATCTTGCTACTTGTTGTCAGAGACAACTGCTTCGTTTGGTTGTTAAAACTCAACTGCTTTATTACTTTGTTTGACTCTATATATACAGAATTTAAAATTGATGATTCAACCATCGTATTACAATCAATAAAATTAAACTTGAAACATTCTCACAAAACTATTTTGATGACATTACATTCTTGCTTGCATAACTACTTTCTACAAATCAGCAAACTGTTGCACGTTATTAATTCTAGTAACCTATATTTATGCACTTGACTGAATTATTGTCATGCATGCATGTCTACAATCAACAACATTTTACTGTTTACATTTAGTTTGGCTCGAACGTGACCTAAATAGTGCATGCTTGCGCAAATGAAATGAAATTTATTGCCAAGTTCATTAATACAAATAATATGTATAGATTATTGTATCTTAACCTAAATGTGAAACTAAACAACATGGTTGTTAGGACAATCTAATATGACCACAGTGCAAAGATGGCTTTGTGGTCATCGGTTTAGTTTGAATGCACAGAAAACTAAAGCCATGGCATTTTCGCTGAAAATAACCGGTCAGCCGGTTTTTAATACATTTACATTACATCACCATAAATGCAGGCGCCAAGGAGATGCACCATGCAGCGATATATGTCGAGAAATACAGGTTGTAAATAAAATCAAATATATTGGCGTAACTATGGACAAATACCTCAAATGGAATAGGCACACGGAAATGATAAACTCGAAGTAGAACGTAGTATATATCTTTTCTATTGGTTGCGTGATATCCTTACCCAGGACCAATTGAAAATTATATACTTTGCTTTGATACAGTCTACTCTGCAATACTGCATAACTGTTTGGGGTGGAACCTATATTTCACACCTAGCAAATATAAACACGACTCAGAAACACGTACTAAAAGTAATCTATAAATTACCTCGTCAATTTTCCTCGTTGGAACTTTTTACATTAACTAAGGTATTCGACGTCAAAATGCTATATGTGAAATCTGTGTTATACTACACGTATAAATACGAAAGGCAGAATGTGATTTGCCATGACCAGGATACTAGACATAGCTACAACAGAATTGTTGTTCCTTATTGTAATAAAACACAAATCCATACGAAATTTTCTTTTTCATTTTCTGAAAGAATTTGTTGCTGCACTGGTGGGCCTGCTAGGACGAACGGTTATTTGAGGACTGGTCAGAGAATTGATCGAATCCGCGCTGGACATCTGGTCGGCACTCATATCTGCCTGCACGGGGACCATTTGAATATGGTTGCTCGAAATAACTTCTTTTTGCGGGGCAGTTGTCAAGGTATCTAACTTTGAGGGTTTGAATGCTAAATTCTTGGTAGCTCGTATTGGGGAATAAGGATGGGAATCGTTTTGGAAGGAGGCATTATTACATTTTTTTATCTTTACTTAATCTATAATTACAAGAAATGTGTTTCTTACGACTAGCCTTGGTTTTCCAGCTGCTGAATGATATCCCTCTCCAGACTTGATCTTCGACTGATCCATTGAAGCTCGTGAATAGCCATGCATATTTTGCTGGAATCGCCACTTTAAAGCACCTGTACAACTTTTTGCCTTTTACTCGCCCTGGTAAAATTGCAACTTTGCAGTCTTTGATCAACATTTTATTTTCAAAGAATTATTGCATCCAGGTTTCATCCGCAGAGTAAGGAGCTCCTTTTACAAAAAACAGTTCGTACCTTAGAGGTGATTCTGATTTTGATTTAGCAAGACAATTTGTTTTAGCTTGAGCCGCATTTACGTTCTTAATTTTTTCGTTTCGTCTCGACCATTCCTCCTTTGTCCAGAAAGTACCGAAGTTGAAAATCAGATTTTCGGTCTGATGAACTGGTGGTGCTGACAGACTGACTGTATGGCAGCTTGTTTCATTGGGGAAGTGGATGTGTCTTAGATTGCACTCTATTCACATGATTTTTGTTTTGACTAATACTAGTATTGTGCAACATATCTTTCACCTCTGCGATCTTTAGCTCAACACCTAGCGATGACGAATCAACATTTGTGGTGTTATTGATTTCCCTGAGCTGTATATTTTGTCACGCAATACCGCGGGGAACGCTCGAAGATTTGCCCGACCACAGCCGAAGACGGTCGTGGTAAAAAACAGCGCCACTCGTTCAATTTTTGTGCGTTCCCTCGGCTACGGAACGAGACGTAGCCTCACGGATAACGAGGGAAAAATGTATCTATATATTTTTTTTTTAACGAGAACCAAATACTCTACTCTAGGGAGAGTCACTTTTTTTTTACTTTCTTGAGAGTCACTTTTCTTTTTGTCACGTAATCAAATAAAGTCACCAACGATTCGTTTGTTTACATACACAATATTATTAATAAGAAAGATCAACCTCGCAACAATATAATATCAATAGAAACAAATAACTACCTGTGGGGGCCCCCTCTGGATGCAGACAGTCAAACCAAAACTCGCACTTCGGAACGGCTGGCCTCGAGATACTTGCTTAAAACATTCCCCAAACATTTAATCCGTAACAATTTATGGAATTAAGTTTTTCTTCGAAAGACGACCGCAGCGCATAACTTTTGTTCCACTGTATTCATCCAGATATTTTAACGCCAGCAAATATCGGTAGATATTGGAATTGGAAAAAAAAAAGAGTAAAGTAGAATTTAAGTTAGTGCGGTAATAGACCTGGTAACTATAATTGAATGTAACTATATAGATGAATTGAATGAAATTGAAATTGTAAGAAGAAAAAAATAGAATTTAAGTTAGTACGGTAACAGAACTGGTAACTATAATTGAATGTAACTATATAGATGAATTGAATGAAATTGAAATTGAATTGTAGAAAAATTGTAAATATAAGTGTGATGGTGTCGCGACGAACTCCCCTACCGATGGAATCGAGCACTCCCAGCCAAGCCAAGCCAAGCCGTCGATGTACATATATGTGACGATCGGCGAGTACCTGACCCGGAAGCGAGCAACCCATAGCGCTGCTAAGGAGCCAAGCGAATGGATCGACGAAAACAATTTCTCTTCGAAAAGGAACGCGGAATTCCGGCCGAATGCCGGCGATATAGCGCCTGCATCACAAACAGAATCTGAATCATCGGTAGCAGTAACACCGTCCCGAATATCGTCAACGCAAACTCTACTTTCGGCTCGAGCAATTGAAATTTATGCACTAATCGCTTCACGAGACCGTCCAAATGCGAACTTCATACGAATTTTAACTTGCCGATAAACGATCCGACATTCGAAATCGGAAAGGGTAACTACGAACCGTCAAAAACCTAATTGAAACGCTTTGTACGCGCTCTGCAAAGGACCGGCCGACTACAAACTTCAGGTCATCGGAAAACACACATAAAAGGCTATGATATAAAATAAGCAAACATTGCCTGGGCCCTTATACAAATATCCACTGGAGATGCTTGATATCGCAAATATTATGTAAAACTGATTAAACAAACACGATATTAAAGTTGATTCACTTGACACTTTCACCATGGAAAGAATACAAACAAAGCCGATTGGTAATCAAGAAATGTCAAAGAGCGATCGAACCGCCACCAAGCGGCAATTGGAAAGGGTGCGCTCCGACAACGAGAACTGCGAGAAAATGCACTTGCGAATGCGCGTGCAATGGGCCAATGCACCCGCCAGCATATTACCAATCCCAATAGCACTTGGTGGACAACGGAATTCGCAGATACCGCAGCAGCGGTTGGAAATCCCTCTAGGGAAAGGTTTCGTGGCGAGTCGACAGGGCTTGGGAGCTCTCTTCTTCTGGCAACCAAGGTGAGACACGCACGCGTTGGCGCAAGCTCCTTCTTTTGTAACCAATTTTCTTTTCTGATTGGAATCCGACTGGACGTGACGGGGAACGAGGATTTATCCTGAGCTATTGGCTATTGGTCGACAGCCGAGTGGTGGGTAAAATCCAAGGATTATTGAGGAAGAAAGATAGTACGGAAAAAAGCTTCGACAATATTCAAGTGGTGCGGAGCACCTAAAGGAACACGGCTCACAGCAAGCGAGCGACGGCGTGCAACAGCAACTTGAGCCGCAGCGAATATCATTGGGCCAGCATCGACGGCAGTATTTGTCATACGGGGAAGCACCGGTTTGGTTGGAATCGTACGAGCGAGTGGTGGCGACGCATTGGTTGTGCATAAGGTGAAGTGAACTCGTCGCACGTGATATCGCAGATAAACGTTAACTCACGGCAGCAGTAGAGCGACGCTTCGGGGAAGCACCCATTTGGTGAAGATTGTACGAGCGAGTTAGAGCGAATAATATTCAAGGTAGGCTAAGTTTCCTTACTGTTATTGTATTAAGAGGAAGTAGAGTAGGTAACGCGGCGCCGTCGATAGATATAGAAGTGGAATTAATTTGCGATCAATAAAACGTTGTTAATATTGTCAATTGCTGGTGTTACCTTGTGCCCTTCTGGCAGGACGAATCAGTGATTATCGAGTGGCTATCGCGAAGATTTAAAATCGTAAAAGTAAGTACACCGCCGTCGATTTCTCGCTTAGAGACGGTGGCTTAAGAGACGGTTTCGGTTACGAATTTGTAAAGCGAGTGGCGCCTGTAAACGACCCACACCCGTTTCCACGGGAGTTAGCCGACCGGAACTGTCCCCTTCGCCCTCCATCGGGAGGCGGAGGCAACGTTGCTCGAATTAGAGCTGTAATAATATTGTTGGAATTAATGATAGCATACATTTCATCAGCCCTTCTATGTGCTGACAGTCGGAACAGATGAAGTGATCTTCGAGATAGGGATGGTACCAGTCTCTTGGTGCATCCATACATGCTCCATGCAGCTTCCGATTGCAAAAAGCTTTGCACGTCACATATTTAAAAGTATTGTCAAATGCAATACAGTTTGGTAGATTGCACTTGAAGGTCATGGTTATATTATTTTTATTACACTTAAAGCACTGAAAAAACTTTGTATATTTAATTTGATTTGCTTGCACTTGCATTTAAGATTAAATTGGGTCACAATGAAAATTGAAATTGTCACACTTCGCTTGGTGGTAAATTATATTCACTCAAGTGCTCTTAAGCTACACATGCATACATTGCGAAATCGAAATTGGGTCATAAATATCGCGCACAAAAATGGTCAAGTAATACACCAGTGTGATAAATGAGCACCGCACAAAAGAATGAATTAATTAATATTCAGCACTTACAGTCAATGTTCTGGAATGAAAAGGAAAAATGAAACGACTTGTTTATGTTTACAATGAAAACAGAACACACTTTATTTTCGACGTTTGTACATTATTTATATCATTTTAATTTCATGGTGCATCATCTATTTCTATCAAAGTTGCTGACTTCAAGCTTTTGCCGCATTCTTGAAATCGACTCACTGATGTAAGTTTATTGATTTTCCGTAACTTGGTTCGCAATTTTGCTGATCAACGGATTTGTTGAATGCAGTAGGTACATTGAGCTAGTTAACGGTTGTTGATCGATGGAGTTGTTGGTTATTCGCTGATGCGTTGGTGAGAGGTATGTTGTGCTGGTCAGTGGTTGTTGGCCGATGAACTAGTTGATTATTTTGCTGATGAATAGGTGAGTTGTGCTGGTTAGTACACTGAGAGAAAAACAGAGTGAAATCAGTCGCAAACAGCATTAAATTAACTTTTTTCAAACATGATTTTGACGTGATACTGTTTTTACTGAAATGAAGGATGCCACTATTACATTAATACAATATCGAGCTTGAAGTAAGTTTCCCAGTATTAGTTTAACCTTGTGTCGAGTTGAAAAAGTTTAAGACATAGTTAATCTGTTTTCTATTATCTTAATCACATACAGAATTGTTTTAAATCTGATTCGTACTTAAACATAGCTCAGAAGCGTACAGCCTCCCCCACATTCAAAATTATTTTTGAATTAAGTTCAAAATCCAAAATAACTCATGATGTTAAAGCAGCAATGAAGCAGCTTTTACTCGAATGTCTTTCGAGTGTGATCTTTGCAGCCCTGCCCTGTAATTTTGTCAATTAATTCTTAATATAATTAAAAGATTGTCAATTCATGTTAATTTCTCTTTATTATTTCACTATAAAAATCCATGGCAAGTTGCATACACTCGTGCTCATACAATTAAGCCACTGAGTTTCTTAAAATTAAATTGGAGAAAAAATGACTGTTAGCATGATACAACATAAACCAAACACCGTAATTCTTTTTATTGATGCATTTATAAAGTGGACAACAAAAATAAGCCTTTTATTCAGATAATTATTATAAAAAAAATAAATTTCAAATTTTAATGCTCCTTCAATGCTGCTCATATAATTAAGCCATCTACGAAAAATACATTTAAAAATCAATTAAATTGTTTTAATTGTGGATTAAATGTATTTACCTGTTAATAACGAGTTGGATATCCTTTATTTTTGATAACTGCAGCACATCGTCTCTGCATTGAGGACACTAATGTCTTACAAACGGAGGGTGTAATTCTACTCCATTCCTCTTTAATAATTTCGAGCAATTTTTGCTTGTTCTTTGGTTTTTTGGCAGCAACAGACTTTTTAATTAATCCAAAACATTTATTTTTTCATCTCCCAACCACGATTTTACGACTCGCGAAGTGTGCTTCGGATCGTTATCATGTTGGAAGATCCATTTCAAAGGCAAATTATCCACAAAATCTCCTATTAAATTTCGATTTAATATAGTTTTGTACATTTCTCCTGTCATTTTGCCATTTATCTCTTCGAGCGGGCCGACGCCGGACGCAGAAAAACAACCCCACACCATGACTGATCCACCACCGTGTTTCACAGTTTTTTTTTGTGTATCTAGGATTTAACTCTGTACACTGGGGACGTCTAACGTATGGCTTACCATCATTGCCGAAGAGGTTGAACTTCACCTCATCACTCCAGAGTACTAAATCCCAGAATTTTTGGTGTTTTTTTAAATGTTCTCGGCTAAACTTCAAACGTTTTTTTAAATTTTTTTTTGATACATTTGGTTTCCTTCTGGCGATGCGTCCATTTAGATTATTTTCCGCCAGACGTCTTCGGACGGTTTGCGACGACACTTTGACATCATGAAACGCTTCCATTTGAGCTCGTATTTCTGAAGATGTTAAGAACGGATCAGCCTTACTCAAACGCACAAGTTTTCTGTCTTCAGCCACAGTTGTTTTTCGTGGCTTGTGTCTCGGCATATTTTCAAAATGCTTGTTTTTTTTATAATATATTATAGCATTTTTTACTTTTCCACGGGAAACATTCAAAATTCTTGTTACCTCGGCGATTGACTTGTTTTTTTCGTATAAGTTCCATATGACCCTTCGCTCCGATGGAGTACAGCTTTTGTTTTTACCCATTTGTTTTATTTTTTGGTGTCAAATATCTATCGTTTAATAAATAATAACAAATTTTAATAAGTACATATTTTTTACTAATTCGGAACACCAATTATCACTCACTTCCTCTAAATTCAAATATTTGCACTGACTGGCTTAATTATATGAGCAGCTGTAAATACAATTTTGAGACACAAATTGCATTTACTAGAAATGTGGAGGCATAGAAACTCGTGTTGTTTTGCTGATCTGCCAACATAACAGTACATCAAAATCAGAAACAAACGAGGATCAAATACAATGCTTGATTTACAAGCTACAACGAAAACAAACACAGACATCGTAAGTGGCTTAATTGTATGAGCACGAGTGTATATCCGTTCTTGTGACTTTGTCGATTGTTTTTTTCTAATTGTTCAGATGCATCAAGGGAATATAAAAATATTCTATAATGGTTGATGTTTAAGATACAAGAATCCATTATAGATAGCGTATAAGATTAAAGGAGCACTTGTGAATTCATCAATGTGTTTTATGCAAAATACATCATGTCATTCCTCTACTTGGTATGCATGAAAATGGTCATCAAACTGAATAATATTCAAAGGTTTACAAATAACGAATAAATTGTCATGTTCTCCGATTATATAGTTCAGTACTTTCATCAAACTGAATTTAGTTGGAGACTTAATAGCTAGATAAAATGTATTTTTGTAAGTTGTGTTCTTATATATAACATTTCCAGATATTTTACACTTCATATAATCAATAGATTTTGGCCGATTTTCAATGTTCGAAAATATTTGATTAGCTGTAAGGTTTTCTTCCCTGAACTCAGTTACAATTAGAATGTTTTCAAATCCATGTTTGTATTTCTCTAATGTTTTTGAATACTTCAGCCCACATTTCACAGCTACTGACAAAGATGGATTCTTTCTAGATGTTATATTCTTGAGATATGCTTTTAAAGACTTATGAGCCGCTTCAAACCTCATAGACCATAAGTATTTTAATGGTCCTATATTTTTTATCGCAGAAGCATAATGTACTAAGAAATGATGCTTAGGTTTCAAATCACCATACAAAGAAACGTATAATTTGTGGTGCTTTTCAACCAGTTGCTGAAGATTTGTTAATTCTTCTTCCGTGTAACTAGTTTGAAATAATACATCAGAAAGTTGCAATAATATTAAAAGTAGAGACCAATGCTTATTTCCCCGAGGAATCAAATCTCCTATCATCAGTGGCAATAGATTAACGAACGTTAAAACTTCACTTGCCGTCATTATCAAATTAAATCGCTTAAGACGATTCATAGATAAATCAAGAGAATTATTTCCCATTTCAATTTCTCCGTAAGGAAACAATCTTTTTCTATTATTCATTGTTTCTAAAGATATGATATTATCTGATATAAGTCCGAGACAAACATTACATATGGAGTCGCGATCGAATTTTCTTCGAGTGCGTATTGGAGTGAACTTTTCTATCGATAATGTGTTCATTCAATTCAAAATCAAACCTGACCAGTGTTCTCTTGATAAGTGCTAGTACTACCTAAATACATCAAAGTGAGCAAACGCCAAAATCCTAATTCATCCACGGGTGATTGTGATTCGTGCCTGCCGGCAAAACACTACAAATATGAGATTCGTAACCCTCTAGCCATGTCTAGTGTCAGAAAAAATTATTTTGCTCCACTTAGCCAGCTCGTGGAAGAAGATCATGTAGTTCCTGTCGAAGTGCGAATGCCACCACTCACAATCATAGGCATAAAAAGAGAAGAAATAAATCGGATCCTTAGCACCTTGCAAATAAAAAAACTTTAATCTTAAATACACTAGTATTGGAACTAAAGTACATTCCCTATCTGAGAGTGATTATAAAAAACTCTATGACCGGTTAGTTGACGAGAAAAAGAAATTTTTCGGTCATGACTCATCATCACGAAAGTGCTTCAAAATTGTTCTTAGTGGTTTGCACTCAGTGCCAATACAGGAACTGAAAGCAGAATTACAACGGTATGATATAGAATGCACTGACATAAAGCAAATTCGGATCAGGGAGCAACGATACGAAGATCAGGCTTCGTATATACTCTACCTAAATCGTGGTTCTATAAAGCTTTCCGAAATTAAGCAGAAAGTTAGGTATCTATTTAATACAGTGGTTCATTTTAACTACTACAGGAAAAAATATAATGGACCTGTCCGCTGTTTCAATTGCCAAACTTTGGGACACGGGGCGAGCCACTGTCACCTCAACACCAAATGCAGTTTGTGTGCACAAGGCCACAAAACTGCAGAATGCCCAATTCGCGAAAACAATAACGCTAAACGCAAATGTGCAAACTGCCTCGGTGACCATTCAACGGGATTTCCCCAGTGCCCAGCAAAATTAAACTACATCGCACTCAAAGAAAAAATTCGTATGCGAAACTCGCGACCACGTCAAACGTCATACTCTCGCAACGACAGAGTCAACAGTGACACCAAAAACAATGCTCCATTATTCACTGACAAAAGTTTTCCTTCACTCGTGTCACATAAACCAGTGCTACAAGTCCCAACTTGGCCAATTCAGCCTACACACACCAGTGGATATCGCGCAATGCAGAAAGCAAATGAGCTTTTTTCTGTGTCGGTCAAGAGAATGTTCCAGTAGGGACCAACAATTTCAAATTATCACTGAATTAGCTGTTAAGTATTTGTATGACAACAAAAAATAGATTTTTAAGAGTTTTATTGTGGAATGCGCAGAGTGTTTCCAATAAACGATTAGAGCTTTTCGCCCATTTAAAAGAACAATGCATCGATGTTGCAATAATCACGGAGACATGGCTAAAACTGCAAATTAAATTTTCTGAAACAGAGTACCATATTTATCGCCGTGATAGACCTGGGGACACCCGTGGTGGTGGTGTTGCCATTTTAGTACACAAGACTGTACCCCATAAATTCAAGCCTTGCCCAAAAACAAATATTTTTGAATCCATTGCAATTGATGTTTATTTTGAAAGTTTTAAAGTAACTTTAGTAGGCACCTATTTTCCTGGAGGGGGCTGCAGTCAAGACAAAGAGAGATATTTTCGTAGAGATTTACAAATAATTTCACGCATTTCAGATTTAGTCATCATCGCGGGCGACCTAAACAGTCGGCACACCACTTGGAACTGCCATCGTAATAACCAATGGGGTAAAATACTGCATGATGTGTAACTAACTAGCCCATTTGAAATTGTTTCAACCTCATCTCCAACGTTTTTTCCCAGAACACAAAGAGGTAGACCATCTTTTCTCGACTTTCTCATAACTAATTGTGCACAATATATTTCAAGACCGATGACAAATATATCTCTTACTTCGGATCATCTGCCCATTACTTTTAATGTTTGTGGTGACTACGTACCGAGCCCCCCCAAAAAACGTTTCGATTATCGTAGAGCTAACTGGAGCTGCTTTAAAAATGAAATGGCAAGCAAAATAAATCTAAATGAATTAACTCCTAGCTATTTCGATACCGTAGTCAAAATTAAATATCACCTTAGTAACTTGTACCAAATAATAAGTTTAGCAAAACAGAAAGCTATCCCGCAGACATCCCACCTTAACGGACCTCCGAAGCCAAAGCTAAGTTCGCGTATTCTGCACCTAATAACGGAGTGAAATAAGTTCCGAAGGATTTGGCAACGAAATCGCCTCTTAGTGTTTAAACAGCAGTATAACCGACTTTGCCGGAAAGTTAGTAGAGAAATTGCTATTCTACAAAACGAAAAGTGGTGCAATAGGTTGAGAACCTGTGGTAAGGGCTCGCCGGCATTCTGGAGATTAACCAAATCCATGAAAAATAGAAATAACTTCATCCCTGCTATAGAAACAGATAGCTCACTGCTTACCGCTAATGAAGAGAAAGCGGAAGCCTTTGCAAATTATTTCGAATCGCAACACACTCTTACTGAAAACCTTAGCAATCAGGAAACAATTAACACAGTAAACGATACCCTATTACATGCAAGGCATCAACAAGCTGACCCACCATACGTTAGCACTCAAAGCGTTCTAAAAATCATCAAACATGTGAAGAAAAATAAGTCTACAGGTATCGACGACATCCCAAATATTGTCCTTAAAAATCTAGGAAAAAAGGGAGTGATATATCTTACGAAAATCATCAATGGGTGTTTAAAAACAAGATACTTTCCCAACGAATGGAAAACAGCGAAGATAATTTGCATACCGAAGCCAAATAAGAACAAATCGATGCTAAGTAGCTATAGGCCAATAAGCCTTTTGAGTTGTATGGGCAAAGTTTTCGAGCAGGTTCTTAAGAACCAAATAGATCAGTTTGTAAATGACCACAATATTCTTCCGCCTGAACAATTTGGCTTTAGAAAAACGTTCACATCCACGCACCAAGTACACAGAGTCAAAAACAATATCCAAGAAAACCTAAACCGCCGGGTGTCAATCGGGTTCCTCACTCTAGATGTGGAAAAAGCGTTCGATTCTGTATGGCATCGCGGTTTGATTTACAAAATGATAAAACTTAATTTTTCCATTTACATCTGCGATATTATCCAGGATTACCTCGACCACAGGTATTTTGTAGTAAGTATCGGCGAAGCGACCTCGAAAAGGTGTCTCATTACTGCGGGAGTACCTCAAGGCTCAATACTCAGCCCCATTCTTTACAACATATTTACGAGCGACATACCGACACCTGCAAATTGTCAGCTTTACCTCTTTGCGGATGATACTGCAATAACAACCAACCATTGCGACCCAATTGTAATAAAAACAAACCTTGAAAACGGATACACCACTATTTTTAACTATTTCCATCGCTGGAAAATTAAGCTAAACTCTGCGAAAACAGAAGCGTTATTCTTCACTAGAAAGAAAAAGCCCAGTAATCTACCTACATCGCCACTCAATCTAAACGGCCAACAAATTACTTGGAATGAAACAAGTATAAAATATTTGGGGATAACTCTGGATAAAAAACTTATTTTCAAGTATAATGTTGATGTTACCCTGGCAAAGTGTGATTTATACATAAAAATGCTTTATCCCCTGATAAGTCGAAAATCTGTTCTCTCCACCGACAACAAGCTTTTAATATACAAAACTATATTCCAGCCTATGATGTTGTACGGGTGTCCCGTTTGGGGCAAGTGTGCTAAGTCTCATATTTCTCGATTGCGAATCAAACAAAATAAGATATTAAAATTAGCTCTAAATCTCCCGTTCTTTTACTCCACTACTAGACTTCACTACATTACTGGTGTCCAAATGATATCCAACAAAATAATCTCAGTAAACCGTAAATATGCACTTTCATGTACCTCGTCAGGAATCCACCCACTCGAGTTATTACAAAATACTGCAACATCTTAGCATATGTCTCATCAATTATCAAATTTGTACAAAAATATTTTGCCAAATATTGGTCTATTCTAACAGTAACTAGTATTTTTTTACCTATTTTAAGTAGTATTAAGTAGATTGTAAGCTAGTCAACATAAGGGTTTTTACTCCCAGTTTTCCCTTAACATAACTATTTTTAAAGTAAAATTAATGTCTTTTTACAAAATAGCAGACATGTCATAGTTGGTAAGATTGTTCCACAATCACATCTCTAAAAACAAAAATAATTGTACTGTATACAAATTATATATTTTTTTTTTTTTGGTTGAATAAATTGAATTGAATTGAAAAACATTACATATGTCATAAATGAATACACCTTCTGGGACATCATGCATTAGATCAAAGTAAGTGTTGTTGGTTACATGAAAAGAGGTCAAATTATTGAAAGGACATTCATATTTAATTCCAGACTCAGCATCATTTTTTAGTACATCTTGCTTGTAGTTCTCTTCATTTCTTAAAAAATTTGGAAACTCCTTAAAGTCTTTTCTGGTCTCGTGTTTTGTTCTCTGACACATTCGACAAAATCTAATTGAATTAAACGACTGAACGAACCCTAGAAGCATGTTTACAGCTAGATTATCGCCAATTACCAGGCTAAGGATGAATTTCACTTTGGTAGCAGCACCATTGACACAAATATCAATCCCATTTTCTAAAATAACCATCTCATTTCCTAGTGCATGCAAAAAAAGCTCAAGAGAACAAAGCTTTTTATTTTCACTATTAAAGAAAGCTGCATGGAAAATAAAATCTAATTTCGACTGGAAATGTTGGGGAATTGTCGGAAAATTATAGTAGAAAGCACAAATACAGCCTTGCCCAAAAGTATTAGGCACCCTAAAATTTACTTAAAATCTTCGGAAAAAAAAACTTCTTCTTTCTAAATTGATTTATTATTATTAATAGAGACAAAAATGAATTAAATGAACTTAAAATCTAGTCGGTCCACCTTTGGATTTAATGACAGCACGAATTCTGTCTGGCATGCTGCGTACAAGCTTAGCACAGTCCTCGCTTGTAATGGCATGCCATTCTTGCACCAACGCATTTTTTAATGCTGTTTTGGTTGTAATAGAGTGCTCTTTGATCCTCCGCTTCAAAATGGCCCAAAGATGCTCAATTGGGTTTAGATCTGGGGACTGTGCAGGCCAATCCAACAAGTCAATACTGTTGTCAGTAAACCAGCGCATCGTAGTCGCTGACTTATGACAAGGTGCATTGTCTTGCTGGAATATGACTCCGTCGAGATTAGTTTCACCGAAAATGTTGATTACCGAAGGCGCAAGTGCAGTTTCAAGTACTTCTATGTACTTTTCACTGTTCATGCGACCTTCGCAAATAGACATTTCGCCAACCCCATCAACAGTCATGCATCCCCAGATCATAATACTGCCTCCTCCGTGCTTGACCGTTGGTACGATGCAATCTGGGTGGTATTCTTCGCCCACACGTCGCCTCACGAAGGTCACACCTGGTGTTCCAAATACCTATAGAAGAGAGAAAAAAAGTCCCCTTTTAAAATCCCCATAACTTTTAAGGCTTAAGTGAATTGAATAGGTGATCATTCTTATTAACTCCAAAAACCAATAAAATTGACTAACCTCAAAGTTAGATTCGTCAGACCACACCACATTGGACCAATCTTCCTCAGTAAAATGTTGGTGCCGGAGAGCCCACTCTAGCCGTTTTCTTTTGTTGGCCTCTGAAAGCCACGGCTTCTTCCTGGCTTTGCATCCTTTAAGACCCGCTTCTGTAAGTCTTCTTCTGGCTGTCTGAGCACTTATGGGCTTTCCAGTCTCTTCGAACAAGGCAGCAGAAAGCTCCGATGACGTTTTTTTCCGATTTCTCATGGACTCTCGTATTAACTTTCTGTCCTCGCGCTTCGTGGTTATTCGTTTTCTGCCTGATCTTGGTTTGTTGGCGTGAGTGCCAGTCTGGATGAATCGTTTGATGGCAGATTGCACGGCACAACGCGAACACTTCACCAACTTAGCAATTTCTTTTTGTGATCTACCTTGTTCATGTAGAAGTTGTATTTTTACCCGACTATCCAAACTAATTTCACTTGCTTTCGGCATTTTTGAACAAATTAGGGATCAATGTACACTTCACTTCAAAAAAAATAATATCACTTCACCAAAAATAATAACTTGTTTAGTATTTAGAGTCCCAAACACAAGTGACGAAACGTTGACCGATACGACCAAAAACACCCAATCCTTTGTTTTCGGGCACCAGATGTTTTATGACCCAAACAATATGCCGTCTACTATTCCAGGTAATGATTTATGACTCCTACCTGTCATCCTAAGAAAAGGATTTATTCAATACTCAATTAGTAAACATGCAGCGTGATCTTTTATGGGGTGCCTAATACTTTTGGGCAAGGCTGTAGACTGCGGGTGACTTCCCAAGCTGTTGTTGTATTGAAAGTCATCGGAATATAAATTATATGGTATTATCACGTAAGGTGAATAGTGCTTTCTTTGTGTTTCAAATAATTTTCCGTTAACAATATTATTTATTGTTGGTTGTGAACCTAAAGTAGCCATGTTCTCGAGAGTTATTTTCAAAACATTTGGTAATTCGAAAAACGTTTTAAACTGAAACACAAGCGGTAAAATTTCAATATTGATTGCTTTAGGTGCAAAGGTTGGAGCTCCGCCAATAATTCTTTCGCAAATCATGCTCTGTACAGTTTGAGATTTGTGATTTTCATAAAGAGCAAGATTTTTTAGTGTATTCAATAACCTATATTCAGTTTTAACTTCATAGAAAGGATTGTTTAAAAAATGAACAATTTCAGTCACATGTTGTTTTGAATTTACAGTCATATCAGCACTTAATACTGATAGCATTTCAGCGGTTAGAGAAGTGAATTCATTCACAATATTTTGAATTTTGAGCACATATTGCCTTGGCAGGAAATCTTCTGCATATAATTCTAGTGTAGAAAATACTGCCAGTCTTTTTAAATTATTAATTGAAATGATCGTGGGGGCATCATGACATTGATTTGCAGCTTGAACACTTTCAATTTTTACATTGTCCGAGTATTTCAAGAGTTTATTTTCAGAACCAATTATCTTTTCAGTAGACATTTGGTTTTCAAAAGAATGGACAATTTGCAAATGTGATTTTAGTCGATTAAACCCTAAAAATAATTGTGTGCAGTTCTTTTGGCCACAACGCAAAGGGTATTCGGCAGTTAACAAATGAAAATATTTCAAATGCTGAATTAATTTGGCGATTTCCTCGAAATTCGCACTGCATTTAAAGCAAACAAACATTTTATTTACATTAAAATAATTGCGAAACTCTTTAAATTTTTTTTTAAATTTACTGCGATCGCATGAAATTCAAAATACATGTGATTTGGGGTGACTTGTAATCATACTCTGTTTCAATTTCGTATATATATCTTTGAACGAATGTCCAAGGACCTTCACATGCTACGGGATATTTTAAATTATAGCTATTATATATTTTAAATACTAAGTCCAGTGCTTCAATAAATGAATTTGTTGAGAGTAAATTCCCATCGAAAAAAACAAAGAATGACGTCAAACTTTGTGGCGTTAGCCCAACAACAATTATAAAGGGTTGAATAGTTTGCTTAATGTTATAATATTTGTCAATAATTTCTTTCACCTTAATATGATAATTATTGATGCTTTGAAGATGAAGTGCGAAACTTTCTTGCCCATCTGGAATCGAAGCTTTTCTTAGTGTAGATTTTGATGCGACCCGGAACCGTGCAGTTGGCTTGATGACACAATTAAGATAGTTAATTAGAATATAATCTTCGGAATCTAGAGTAAAAAATGCAAATATGAACTTTTGTTTATTTATAAAATCACGAATGACATTGTTTACCTATATTAGCTGTATTCTCTGAGTTTTCAACAATTTCTCTGTGACTTGAATTCTTCAGGGTTCTATAATATTTTTTTAGGTTATTTTTAACTCCTTCCCACTTTTCGAACAGTAAATTTTTCCCTTTATGTAAAGAATCAAAGTCTATATTAATCTGAAAAATACGAGAGTGTAGGATTAAAATTTATTGACTTTAGTATTGCAATGAATTACCAGTTCAGCTGCCCTTGTATCAAGTAATTTAGGCCATGCTTTCAGAAAATCGATGTTTTTCATTTCGTAAACTTCCTTTTGTCGGAGGCTGCACGTTTTCCTCCAGGCATCTAATACGTCATCCCAATTGCTTACAAATCGAGCTAAAATTGTTTTCAAGCGGAGTGAATCCTCTAAAGTGTTATTTGCTGCGTCAGAGATGTTTTCTTTGGAGGACGATGATGAAACATCCGGTCCTTTTTCTATAATTTTTAATTTGGCTCGGCTATTTTTATACTTGTCGTATAAACGACCACGAGGATTCTTCTTCTTTTCCCTCGGGATGTAATAATAGTCCTGTTTATATTTAGAAAACTTGTAAGTAACTATCAAGAGTTTCTTTTTCATTTCAGTTAGTTTTTTAAGATCTTAGTATTATTCAAATTATATTACCTTAAAATTCAATTCTGAGGGAAAGATTCCCACTATTTCCCTAGTAATTGCCAAAAAACTTGCTGGCGTCAGTTTGAGGTTCCGAATATTTATAGTTTCTATGATTATGTTAATTATTTGGTCACGTTGTTTGTTTGTCAGAATTCCACTTGCATTGTACGTGGTTAATATTGACTTTCCTACAACGTTCCCTTCTAAAGCGCTTTTAACATCCTAAAAATATGACAACATTTTAATATTACAGTTTAAAACCAATATTTTTTAGGTACCAGACATGCACAAGAAGAAAATTTTTTTAACGTAGTGCTTTCGGACGGACTTTCACCCGTAGAAGATTTTGCCAACCATGAAACTATTTTCGAGTTAGTTGACAACGAACAATCATCAACTTCATACTAAATAATATTTAAGTTAATCATTATTTTTAAATTTTGAACTATGAAAATTACTTCTACTTTTCGCCAAGCGAATAGCTTTTCTCGAAATTCGGCCTGCAATCCTATTTGTGGAACTGCTTTTTCTAAATCTTCTTTGGAGAGATATCGCAAACTTCTAAATGTGATGTGTGCACCTAACAAGTAAAACACCGGATACAAATCACATACTTGAGAAACACAATACTCACGTTTTAATTGCTCAAAAATTCTCACTAGGTCGAATTTTTCTAATAATTCCAATAACATGTTGTTATCCTGTGTATCTTCACTGCTATGTAGGATCGTTCTGGCCAACCACACTATTATCCGTAACTATTTCAACGTTTTCTAAATAAGTATACACTGGCTCATTAGTGGCCACTATGAAATTACCCGAGTCCATTGTATTTTAGTTATCACACTTGTATACATACGCGAAATAAACACTGCTCAATGTACTACGCACTCTACTCAACTGCGCATGAAAAACGATTTAATTTTCCAGTAACTCGTAGCAGCATGTGCAAAACCAAGAGATTCAATGTTATCCTAACACTGTACGTGCTTAAAATAAACCTGTCATTCTATTTTACCGAAATACGTATTATCGTAATCCTACACATGCTTAAATGAAGTAGGAAAACCCTAGTTTATTCAGATATTGTGAACATAATCATGTTTAACGTTAATTTAAGGATGTTCAGTATAAATTCAAGGGTCTCTCTACTTGGCTACGTAACTTCTTAATTTGATCGGGAAAATGATTGATTTTAGATTGCGGTTTTTCTCTCAGTGTAGGTTTAGTTAATGAACAGTCAATGTATGCACTAATAAATGGAATCAATGAGATCGCGGTGCGCGTAACACGTCTGCTCGCGTCGACGGTTATAAACGGTTTAAACTTTAAAGCCATGTTCAAATGTTCCAGTGTGTGTTTCGTCGATTTTTCAATATTTTCCATTAGGTGTCACGGTTTATCGATATTTTGGATCTAACGGCTAGCAATTGGCGCGTCAGAAGAGGTCACACCAATGTAGCAGGTTAATGTTACACGAGGTTAGAGCTAAGAATTAGAGGCAGGTAGCCAAAATGTTATAGGTTGTACGAGTTAGGAAAGGGAATATGGCGCAAAATATACATCGTAGTGATTCTGTTGTCTAGGATCTGCAGTTTGGACCTTACCGCACCCTGCGATCCGTAAATGTCCCGAGATGGGTAGGCACCGATTCGTGCATCAATTCACAACGACGTGAAACAACGAGCCGATGGCAATCTGCCAGGATCTTCCAGCCCATGGCGTGTCGTTCGTCGATATTGTTAGTGGAAAACCAAGGCCGGGCGAATCGAAAATCGACGGTAACTCATTTCTGGATGGCCTCAACTGCAATCAGGTCACCCACCATGTCGGAGTCCGTGCCATGGCAGACATAATATCCCCAACCTCCCCGCTACAGACATTTGCATCTATGCACTTCTGCATACACTCAAACTCGTCGCCCCGATGCGAACCGAATTCGCGGTAATGGCTTGGCAGCGCGATCGCGGACAGACGATGTATTTCCACAAAGGTTACACAAAAGAATAATGTCGACGCAAGTAGATACAGTCAGATCCCATACGTTCACCGCCGCATCTGATCTGATTCACCGCCGCATCCGACACAGGCACTTCTGAGTCAGACATGGACTATATCGTACGAGACAGGAAGTAATTATACTGCAAGAAAAATTGTGTTTCATCAAATGAGTCAATTTCACGTACTGAGGCTGCGATTGAAGATACACTTGTAAGTGGAAAGGTCGAAAGCTAAGATTCTTCGGAACGTTTCTGCTACTATTGTTGTTAGTTCAATAGAAAATCTTCATGCATATAATCCAATAAATGAAATGCATTCTGCCTGCTGTTGATGGTAGACAGCGTTTATCAATAGTTTTCGGATTTGGATAGCGAAGGGGTACCTGCGCCAAACCATACCCCAAAACAAACTCGAGCCGGCCACCATTTCAAGACTCTTGGTGTCCAGCGAAGTAGCGAACCCGAAACAGTGTCGGAACAAGCAGAGTAGAAGATTACTTACCGGAGGCTGAAATCCTGCAGGCCATTGACCCAGTCTCGCACGACGGCGGCCTCAAAAGAATCCAAACTCCGCGTTTAAAAACTCGCACAATCGACAAAGTAAAAGTAAACAAACATCTGACATTTGTCAGTATGACACGAGTCTGACAGGTCGAATGGTCAACCTGCGCAGAATCAGAAGTGCGGAATGACGGGATGTGGAACATCGCCAAATCGGCATGCGGCATTGCCAGGCCTCACTTCTGATGAGAGAAAGTGCAATGACCGGGGACTGAGTGCAACGGCCGAAATGCATTTGAAGTGCATTAAGATATGCATTTCGCCAAACGGATAATCTAGGATCCCGTCTAAGCGGGATCAGAAAACGGAGCCGAGGTTGCCTGCGAGGCGATCATGGCATGGATCGCTCTCTTATTTTCTGGACGTGGTAAGGATCAGATGCAATCTGGCTATCGAGCTAAAATTATAACCGAAAAATTTTGGATTTCATACACACATATCTGGCGGGCTCGAAGAGGAAAAGGAGTGAAGGTCGGAATCTTTTGGCTGATGGGTGTGAAGATTTGAGACGAGCGGGAGGCGAAATCGTTGGCGAAATTTGAAGAAAATTGTTGGCGAAATCGAGCTGACGAGATTGAATCGGCTGAGACAAGAGGGGTTCCAGCGTTATCTGGTAATAAGAACGGTGTTTAACGTACGGACGGAGTGAATAGTGCAGCGAAACGCGAAGGCAGAAGAAGTCAATTTGGCGGAAGGTCGTGACGAAGATATTTACGAAGGTATTGGCGGCGGTGCGAGTAGGCTGAAGAATCTGTACGGAAAATCTGGTCCGGAAGTGGATGTTCGAGCGCTTGAGTTTCGATCGACGCAAGAAGTAAAGTCCTGAGTAAGTAGGCTAAGATTTGAATTGTACGTAGGGCAAATTTAAGTAAATATCAAGTGCAAACGTGTAGTTAGATAAGTTTAAAACGCGGCGCCGTTTCGTATTTTGTGAACAGAGCTAGGTTAACGAATTACCCGAGGAAATAAAATTGTTGTAGAAAATTGTGAAAGCTGGTGTGTCCTTTCGGGCTATTTTCTTTCCATTAGTGCGCGAAGCCGTCGCAACACTTCTCGCTTCCGGGCGACGGACGATAGTTAGTTTCGGGATTGGGAAGCGAGTGGCGCCCACCCACCCCATCTCCGGTGAGTTCAGGCTCCCGAAACTAACCCCCTTCGACTTTTTGTGCTAGAAGGGGTGCGTAGACGCGCGAGAGATTTAAAAACGGTAACATAGGTTGGCCGTGGAATCGACGATGGATGTTTGATTTTTCAACAGGTGTAATAGATGTTGGTCATTGTCGTCTAATCGATCAATAATTTCAGCCATTTTAGTCGCATAGTCTGAATCCAGTACTCCAAATTGTGAATTGGCGATGTTGCCTATGATATTGAGTGCACCTCTTCGAGTTCTGTGCGGTGGCTTATATCTGATGTAGGAATTGGTTACCGTTTTCAATCTCGGGCAATAGATGATGTAATTGCATCGAGGTTATGAAACACGAGTGATAGTCTGGCATTTGCTGGCATATATTGTAGAGGGTTTCAGCTCCCTTTCGTATCGCTGCCATTTCGTCCCTGTATGGCGTCAGGTTGTAATGGACCATTAGATTCCATTCATATATGACCAAATTAACTGGGCCCATACTTTCGAAATAAATACCGGATGGTGTTTCAAATGGCATTATTTTTACGAGACTCATCATGACAGGGAGCACCAAACTAGTCCAGAGCAGCAAATTGATTGCAGTATTTCCAATCCTTCGATTCTTAGGTCGAAGTGGATCTGTGGGTAGGTTAGTAACTGAGGTCGTCAATCCTTCGTTGGAGACGGAAGTAATCGGTTCCGTGGGTTTGTGCTTTCTTGAATTATATGTAAGTTAAATTATTGATTGAAACACACACCTTTTTTGATGTTCATTTTACACTTTTATTTGTATTATTTAATGTAGAGTATAAATAATGTACTCCATCGATAGACACATAGTTTTTGTAAATAGCGATATGTCCGCAGCTCCTTATCAGAATCCGATCTCTTTTCTTTATTATTAAATCAATGCACATTTTTTGTAACTTCACAATTTTTGATATAATTTCTCTTTTCCAACTCTCTAACTGTTCTTCTTTATAACTGTTCAACTGTTACTGTTGTTACTCCGTCAGTGGTACAAGCCTTTATATAGTAGTTTGTTTTTGCGTATTTTACACACGTGCATTTGTTTATATTCTCATATTTTACTAACGGTGACAAAAATCGCGAATTTGTTTATTTAAGAGTTGATTAGTTCACGATTGATTCGAACGAATCGATCGTTTAATGTTTATTTTCCCACAATGCGTTTGCCGGAATTGTTTATGCTTTGATCGAAATTGTTTATGTGTCAGAGAAACGATACTTGCGAGCGATGCTTTAATGTTTACATTATTTTGATATTGTCGCGGGCTAGATGAAAGATTGTTTATTCGCTTGCTGTTATTGTTAATGATAGAAGTATCGAATGTCTATTATTTTGATGACGAGTTGTTGCGATTATTAGGAATTGATTTGGAATTGTGAAATTGATTTTCTAGAATATCGTTTCCTTTGATACATTAAATTGCGCGTCTTTTTCAGCATTATTGCGCAATTTGTATTTAGAATTGCGCATCGATTCTAAGGGTGTAACACTTGCTCGTATTGGGGGTATTTCTTTACCAATAATGTTATAATAATATTGTTAATGAAAATTTAATAAATATTTAAAAATATTGCAGAAAACAATATGAAATGCAGGAAAAAAATGTAAACTTTCAAAGGAAAAATTTGAACATAAAAAACAGAACGACCATAAGCAAAATAAATTAAAAAGATAAAAGTTAGAAATTGAGGAAAAGCATCGAGAGTCAATAAATATTGCATCTACTACTCAATAATGTAATACACTTTGTCTTTGTTATTTCATATAATACACATATCCGTGTATTATATTATACACATATTTAACCATTTATTATATTTATTTTACAATAAATATTGCGGCAAACATGGAAAATCTTTAACTTTGGGCAATGGTATTATTTCGTATTTGATCTCTTATTCTCTTTGCAATATTCGATAAATTGCTATCTGTTACGTCCGGATAGCGCAACCTTAAAATTGGTAGGCACCACTGTCTATGATTGTGTCAGACCGGCACTTTCACCAGCTGTACACACAGTTCGCACTACTTTGAATATTTTCCAAGGGGGCAGATCAGCACTTAACTTCCCGAATTCAAAGGTGGCGAATCGGCACTTTAACCAATTTGCCCGGATTTACGAAGTTCAAGTTAGCAGATCGGCACTTTAACCAATTTGCCCGGATTTATACAGTTCAAGTTAGCAGATCGGCACTTTAACCAATTTGCCCGGATTTATACAGTTAAAGTTAGCAGATCGGCACTTTAACCAATTTGCCCGGATTTACGAAGTTCAAGTTAGCAGATCAGCACTTTAACCAATTTGCCCGGATTTACGAAGTTCAAGTTAGCAGATCGGCACCTTAACCGATTATACCAATCCAAAAACCTTTTTCTGACTGCACACAAGAACTTTATTACGGTTTCTTAAATAAGAAATTTACATATGAAATTGCTGACCAGCAATAATTGTTCAGGCGCTTGAACGTTGTTATCGCGCGAATTAAAGTTTGTGTCACCGAGCTATATATAAAAACAAGAAATATGATTTGATATATTCTTTATTTCCTATAACTCTAGCTTTTAATTCAAACTTCTGGCTAAATACTATTCGTTTACTTATGAACGATTCGTATAATAAGAAGCAACTTGCTCTGCTTGCAGGCAGTATTTATAGCAAGATCAAGACAACTTTATCTATATGAGTTTTATCTCATATTTACAATTCTCATGATTAGTAGTATTTGTCATGAACTCATTTCCTGATGGTCTCATGTTTACATAACTATTATTCGTTGCTTATGACCTATGCATTCTTTGCGATAAGAGTGAACAATGGTTATTAACTTATTATTCGTTGCTTATGACTTATGCATTCTTTGCGATAAGAGTGGACAATGGTTATTAACTTATTATTCGTTGCTTATGACTAGTACTCATACATTCTTTGCGATAAGAGTGGACAATGGTTATTAACTCCCCCCGTTGTTAAAACAAAGTGTCCTCACTTTCAATTCCGTTATTTCTTAATAATTGCAAATATAATTTTCTTTTCTCCTTTTCAAATTTTACCCTTTTGTATTCATTGTATCTTTTCATTATTTTGATTATTAAGAAGATTATTATTATTATTGTTATAATGATTGCAATCAAAATTATTGTACTTGTAGTAGGGTTTTTCTCTATAGGTATTAAGAATTTATTTAATGCCTGTATATTTGTAAACTTTAAATTTGATTCTGCTTCAAGTATTTCTAAGATTTTAATTTCGTCGTGCCTGAATTTATGCAATATTTCTTTTATTTGTTCTTCATGATTTTCATATATTTCTTCATTTATCGTTACGTTAATTTTAAATTCGACTAAGTTTATTCCATTTACCTCTTTATCATTTACTGTATGTTTTCCTGACAATAATATAGCATGAGGGTTTAACCTTACAAAATTTGCATTATTTTCCTGTATGAGTTTACATTCAGTTAGCTTATTTTCTAACAAAGGTATAGTACAATTATCTTTCTGTATTTTTTCATAGCATATATTTTTGTTTAGGTATTCTTTACATTTTGTTAACGATACATATTGATTTTGGTATTTCCCAATATAGGGGTACATTACATATTTTCCAAATTTATGTGCTATGGTCACAATTTTATAAAATTCCATTTGTTTAGTTATTATTGGGTATTTATAGGTAAATACAATGTTTTCCTTTACTTTCATTACATAGACTTCGGCATATTCTATTACATTTATTATAGGTATACGAATTATCTCATTCTTTATTAGTTTCTTGATTTCTTTCAGATTTAATATTGAGGATAGAATGATATTGTTCCTAGCAAGATTTATAGCTTCCATCACATTTTCTAAACTTAAGTACATTTCATTTAATATGAAACTGTAGTGGTTTGTAATCGGTTGTAATTTTGATAGGCGTTCGTTGAACTTGTTGTTTATATTCTTTTGTATGTCATTATTTGTTATTAATTGGTTCAGAGCCTTTTTTATTTCTATCAAATCATTGTTATCGGGATTACCTGTTATAAATTTGATTATGGTCCCTAGGAAATCGATTGCTCTCTTATGTCTGTGCTCTTGTAATTGCTCGAGGATATTCTCTATACGCTCTATTGTATGCTTGTCTATCTCTTCTAGGTTGTTATTACTTTTTACTTCCTCTAAGGTTGTCCTATATATTGCTAAGTCTACTATATGGAATAAGAAGTCTGTTTTCTGATACGTATATGCATTATTCTCTTTAATTAATAAAAAATTCTTTCCTTGTACGTTGGTTATATTGATCGTGTTAATTGTCTGTATGGTTCTTGTTAATATTGTTAGTATTATTACTGACGTTATTTGTGGGAGTTTTGTCATCTTGTTTTTTATTTCGTATGTTATCTTTATGGATAATCTTCCCCTTGGTTGACAAAATCGTGTCCCCGCGATCCTCTTGGACGGTATGTTTGGTGAAACGTTTACTTGTTTTATTTCGCTGATTATTTTTCGTGTATACAACTTCGTGTGGCTGAAAGGATTTAAAGATTCTACGTTTATTCTCATGTTGAATCATGGTTTCTTGTGCTGATATCAATAGTTGTGAAATGTCTTTGTATTTGTCTTGATTAAAGTATACGTTTATCGGTTTCTCCTTTGTTACAGAATGAGTTGTGTTATTATACTCGTATAGTGCGTTATATAGTTCATCTTGAGGGTTTGTTTTATTTTGCGTACTGAGTAGTCGTGTAATCTCGATTATAGTTGAGTGTAATCTTTCGATGGATGCATTAGTTGTTGAATGCTGTATTGGTGTCAAATAGTGTTCGATTTTTAGATTATTTAATATACTTTTTGTGGTATTACTCGTGAAAATACTCTCATTATCCGTAGTTAAATGTGTTATTCGTGGGAAAATTGTCCTGAAAATTTGATTCAAATGTTCCGCTGTATTTAGTTTGTTTGGTAGGTAGTGGAAATATGCATACTTTGAATATCTGTCAATACATGATATATACATTTGATTGTTCATATAAAATATATCCATTTGTATATGTGTTCCTGGCTGAGTTGGAAGTGGTGTTTTTCCCATTGTATGCTTTTTTGGATGGCGTTCGTACTTATTGGTCAAGCAGTTTTCACATTTATCCGCGTAGGTATATACTTGTTTTTTCATTTCTGGCCAAAAGTATTTTTCCTTCAATTCTTTCACATTATTGTGTTTATTCCTATGTGCCCTATTATGACATTTCTCTATTAAATATGTTTGTTTTTCAATATCAGTTTCATCTTTCACGTACTGCTGAGAGAATACTTTTTTATATGCCATGTAATGTTGTTGTATAACATCTTTTATTCTATACCAAATTTCTTGATCCGTATGGAATGCTGTTCGTATCTTGGGTTTCATTATAGTTTTTAATTGCCTTATTATGTATTCCTCTGAGTTAAAAGTTATTTCCCAATTCGTATAGTCCTTAAATGGTTGTGTAAGTTGTACGTTTTCATTCAATCCTTTCCTTAATATGATTCTGTTCTTGAATTCATTCACTATTTTTGGTGTAGTCTTTATTTCTTCGTTTTCTGAGCTCTCTTCCGAGTGGATGCTATGGTCCGTTGAGTTATTTACTTCCTGTCTGCTTAATGCATCAGCTACTACATTCTGGTTTCCTGGTTTGTACAAAAGCTTAGCTCCATATTCCTCTATGAGGTTTTTCCATCGCTTAAGTTTCGTATTTGGGTTTTTGTTAGATATAGAAAATATCAAGGACTGATGATCTGTATAGATTGTCAGGTCCGCAATGCCGTAGAGGTGATTGCGCAATTTCTGTAGTGCCCAAATTATTGCTAATAATTCCTTCTCATTTGTTGAGTAATTTTGTTCCGTTTTACTTAGTGTTCTTGATATAAATATTATTGGCTTTCGTTCCTGGCTAAGTACTGCTCCTATAGCAATGTTACTAGCATCAGTGGTTAATTCGAAGGGTTTTGAATAGTCAGGTTGGTACAATTCCACCTGTTCACATAATTTTTCTTTTATTTTTTCAAAAGCTTTTATAGCCGTCTCATCTAACTCAATTTTAGCATTTTTACTTTTATTCTTTCCTATCGTGGCATTTTCTCCTTGTAAGTGTTTTGTTAGTGGTTTTGCTATTTGTGCAAATCCCTTTATAAATTTCCTGTAATATGAGGCTAATCCTAGAAATCCTCGTAATGATTTTAAATTCTGTGGTAATGGATACTCATTCATTGTCTTTATCTTCTCCGGATCTACTGTAATCTTGTTGTGCCTAATTATGTGTCCTAAATATTCAACTTCGGGTCTGAAAAAGTGAGATTTCTCTTCAGATATCTTCATATTTGCGTTTCTTAATGCATTTACTATTGTCTTAATGTGTTGAATATGTTCTTCGGGTGAGGAAGAATATATTAATACATCATCAATGTAAATGTATGCGAATTTGCCTATGTAAGGTCGCAATATGTCATCCACACATCGTTGAAATATAGAGGGTGCATTCTTCAATCCGAATGACATACGTAAAAATTCATATTTTGCTCCGTTTATGGAAAATGCTGTTTTCTCAATATCCTCCTTTTTTATCTTAATTTGGTGAAATCCTGATTCAAGGTCTATCGTTGAAAAGACTGTTGCTTTGCCTAAATTCTGGATCGTCATATTCACATCCGGAATAGGGTATCTGTCCGTAATCGTATTCGAGTTTAATTTCTGAAAATCTATAACCAAACGTTTCTTGGGCTTTCCTTCGTCATCGGTTCCCTTTTTTGGTACTACCCAAACTGGTGAGTTATAAGGTGATTTACTGGGTCTTATTATTCCGTTTTGTAGTAGTTTGTCGATTTCCTTGTTTACAAACTCATTATCGCTGTACGGGTATGGATACTGTTTCGTCCAAATAGGTTCCTTGTCTTTTGTTCGGATGGTTGCTTCAATTGTTGTAGTAAATGGTAGAGTCTTAAGGTTAGAATTATTTCTCATTATCTCCTCAATTCCTTTCTCGTACGTCTTATCATGAACCGTATGGTTGATTTGATGAGTTTCACTATTTGCCTGAGTGAATAATTTAAGTCTCATGTTACCTATGTTGAAATCTACGCGTAATTGTTTAAGCCCATCGAACCCTAATATCGCCTGATATTCCGTTAATTCTTTTAATTCAAAAAATGTGGTTTCAACCCCTAGGATGTTCAATATTCGTTTAAAATGTATTTTTGATGTGCCGTGCATCGTTTTTGTTACAATAGGATGAGATAATTTTACATTTTTTCCTATTTTTACATTTGGACTGATATAATTACTTGTGCTACCTGAATCTATCAACATTAATATTTCACACGGCTTACAATCCGATCTAGATTTTAGCTTTAAATGTGGTAAGCCGTTTATAACTCTAAAAAATTACTGGCGTCGATTTCTTCGCGTTCCCCTGGTACATTGTTTATTAAAGATTCGGTATTATTTCGATTTGCCTCATTCAATCTATGCACTTTTTGTGGATGTCTAAATCTTTGGGAAGATAACTCTCTTTCTCGCTTAAAATGATTATAATTATTTTGGTTGTTATTCTGGAATCTATTATTTCCATTCATATCGTTATTATTTTGCCTGAAGTGATTTGTAGAATCTACTTCCATCGGTTCGGGTCTCGGTGTATTTCTATTGAAGGGATTTCTATTCTGTTGGAAATCATGCCTTCTGTTTAATTGTGGAAATCTATGATGCTGTTGAAAAGGTACTGGACGCGGTTGATAAGTTGTTCGGAAATGACTATCAAGTCCGTGAACTTGGGTGTCATGGAACATGGTTTGTGCTGCTGCATAAGCTTCGCTTAGTGTCCTTGGGTTTTGTCCATATAGCATATTTCTTGTAGCTATACTATTTAATCCTGCGATGAATGTACGGATAGCTTTTGACTCCATTTCAATGGTCAATGCCTTGATTGCTTCATCGTTTCTGTACGTCATTTCGACTTTTGATATGACGAGGTTTAAGTGGACATTAATTTTATTATAAAATGCTTCTATAGTACCTGGACCCTGTTTTAGAGATGACATCTCATTCTCTAAGACATACAGTGGTCTCTTATCTGAATATGTAAGATCTAATCGTTCAATGATTGCATCGAAGTTTTGTTTCGTGTTGTTGTTTATCAACACTTCCGCTGCTGCACCGATAATTTTTGATCTGATTATTAATAATACTTCCCGATATTGATTTGAAGATTGAAAAGATTTTATTGAAACGTGTAATAATGTCACCATTTTCCTCCATGGCCGGTATTCCGTTTCGATACCAGAGAATGTGTGCAGATTTTTAAATATATCACAATTTATTTGTGAATGAGTCCGATATTGACAAAGCTGATCCTCATAGTCACACATGGGACTAGATAGATTCTGTTGCTCTATTTCCGTCAATTTCAGAGTTTGTGCATCTATCGTAAGTTGCATTTGAGACAATTGAGTTTTTAATACTTCGCATTCGGCGGCGAGTCGAGTGATATCCATTTTAAATGGTATTTTACCTATTCTTTGAGGGTTTTTATTAATTCTTCCGTTTTCGGAAATTTTATATTGTGCGTTTACAAATTCTTCTTACTTCATTCAACCTTGTTTTATTTATTCCACCTCGTATAAAGGACGGGTGGTGACGAATTCTCGTAAAATTCTGTCACTCTTCTGCAATGAGTCTACTTGTTAATTGTCCTTCTCATATAAATAATGGAAGGGAGCGAATTCTTTTAAAATTCTGCTCGGGTTTCTACAATACCCTTACGGTTTTCAATATTCACTTAATTTTATTTTTCTATCACGCACTGATTTTCCGTATTATAGTTCACTATTATGATTTTTGTAAGATGCTTGTATTTCGCTATTTTCTTCTCAATTTATTTGTTTTACACTTTATCCTCTTTTCACTTATATATGTGAAATTCTTCACGTACCTTGATTTATCTGGAGCTGCTGGCGCTCTTACTGGATCTCTACTATTTTGTCGTGATGATCGTAGTGGAGTCGTGCAGTTTCCGATTCCCCTTGTTTTGAGCCTGAGGAATAAGTTGTGGCTTCTCGAGTGTTGTAATACTTCGCTGGATTACTATGGTCCCTTTGCTGTTACAATTCACTTGAGGTTGGCTGGATACACAGTTGTTGATTCGCAGTTGATATATTCGATTGTCAGGATGCGTGCCTTGTAATCAGTCCTAGCTTATACTTCTGGATGTTGATATATCGTTGCGGGAATACTTGACTTGTGCATCCCGGTTGAGCCCCCAATTAAAGTTTGTGTCACCGAGCTATATATAAAAACAAGAAATATGATTTGATATATTCTTTATTTCCTATAACTCTAGCTTTTAATTCAAACTTCTGGCTAAATACTATTCGTTTACTTATGAACGATTCGTATAATAAGAAGCAACTTGCTCTGCTTGCAGGCAGTATTTATAGCAAGATCAAGACAACTTTATCTATATGAGTTTTATCTCATATTTACAATTCTCATGATTAGTAGTATTTGTCATGAACTCATTTCCTGATGGTCTCATGTTTACATAACTATTATTCGTTGCTTATGACCTATGCATTCTTTGCGATAAGAGTGAACAATGGTTATTAACTTATTATTCGTTGCTTATGACTTATGCATTCTTTGCGATAAGAGTGGACAATGGTTATTAACTTATTATTCGTTGCTTATGACTAGTACTCATACATTCTTTGCGATAAGAGTGGACAATGGTTATTAACTCGCGCGAGCAATGATTGCTGTTTACATCTCAGCATTTTTTCTGACCAGTATAACAATGTTGCTCATATATCTGAAATTAATGCTGAAGCGACGAATTCCAAGACGGCAACAAAGTTATATGTTAATCAAATTTTAATGACTGAATCTTGCGATATGAATTTGAAATGGAATACTGAATTATATGAGTGAATGGAATTAAATATTGAATTAGATGAATTTGAGTTGAATTGTATACCTAGTCTAGCCATAAGTTCTGTCATAGATGTTTATCGATGTAAAAATGAAACGACTTGAGTTATTTCGATAATTTTTTCAGGGATTATTTATTGATAGAATACGAATACAAAAAGTTGCGTTTCATTCGAAATGGCCGCCATTGGCCTCCACACAGCGCCGAAGTCTGTCTGGCCACTCATCGATGGCTGTACGCAGCTCATAAATGGGGAAATTGTCCACTGCTTCCGTTAGGTCTTTCTTGAGCGATTCCAAATTGCGGTGGCGTTTATGGCAAACCATGTCCTCTAAAACGGACCACAACTTGTAGTCCAGCGGATTAAGGTCGGGGCTGCCAGACGGCCAATCTTCAATACTGATAAAGTCAGGAAGATGATTTTTTAGCCATGCTTGTGTGGTTTTGGCCTTATGAGCTGGCGCAGAGTCCTGTTGGAATGTCCACGGTTTGTTTTTGAACATGGTCTCATTGAGTGGCTTCACAACGTTGTTTAAAATGTCTCGTTGATAGTTCTTAGCCGCTGTCTTCACACCTTTTTCGCAAAAATGGATCGAACAAACGCCATCATAGGACACTCCCCACCATACCATAACGGATGCAGGATGATGTCCTTTTTCGACCCGAGGCACAAGCGTGGCGGCTTCTTGGGCAGACCGTGCATACACTCTGTCATTCTGTTTGTTGAATTTTTCCTGCACGGTGAAGATTTTTTCATCCGTAAACAAAATTTTTTTGTACCGCCGAGCACCGTATTTCTTCACCAGACGTTTACATTTTTTCACTCTATTTTCTTTCAATGCAGCAGTTAACAATTGGCCGGTTTGTCGTTTGTAAGCACCAAGTCTAAGGTCATCACCGATGATACGTGAGACGGATCTCTCTGAGATATTCATCTCCTGCGACAATATTTTTTGCTTTCGCACCGGGTTTCTGTTCAATCTGGAACGTACTGCTGCGATGGCCCGTGGCGTCCGAACGATGCGTGGCCGACCGGATCTCTCGTGGTCATTTATATCACCAGTATCCTCAAATAACTTAATGGCACGATACACAAATCTCAAGTTGATTTTGAGCGGTTTGAGCGTGTTGAAAATTTTCTTTTTTTCCATACCACATTTATGGAGCGCAATTACTGCGATTCGGTTCTCTTTTGTTGACCATTCCATGATGACGGGTGACGCTATACTGAAATGACTTGGCGGTTTAATAGAGCACATGACAGCTGCCAAAACCATAAAAAAAAATTTTGGGTTGCGTTCCGTTTTAAGCCGGGTTCACACCTTTGACAGAACTTATGGCTAGACTAGGTAGCAATGATCAATTAAAATATTGAAATGCATGCAATGTGAATTTAAGTTGAATTCTTTTATCGTAAAGATCCAATGAAATTCGAATTTCTCTGAATTAATTAATCCTAAATGATGACTTAACCTAATATACAGTTTACGCTGCATTGAGTAGTGCGTTGCTTGTTCGGGTTCGAACACTATCTGTTGTATTAGTAATAATATTTAAAGGAATCGATGTTTCCTTTGGCTCAACATTATAGAGCAAACATATGTTGTGTAATGCGCAGCAATACTTTCAGAATTCTGACAACTGTTTGTGGGGAATAATGTAGCTCCGTAGCTGCTAAAAGACATCGAAAACGTCCTTTCAACACTCCGTAAGTCCTTTCAATTATGCACCGAGCTTTCGAAAATTTTTGGTTGAACAAACTTTTTCCTGAGCCCTTCCAAAGCATTTCTATAAGGAGTAAGAATCCACGGCTCTAGAGGGTATTCCGAATCACCTGTAAAGGAAGCCAATTATTTTTTATTTCACTGTATGAAAGGAAAGAAACCAACCAAGGATCCAGGTTTCTCTCTCCCCATTTTGATAATTTCGCATCAAAAATTGTCTTTCGGCAGAAAGATTCCATACATGCGAGTCATGCGATGCACCCCCAAAACGTCCACCAACGGCTTTCATTGTCATTTTGTGATCACATATCTAAATTTTAAGTTTTCATTAAATACGGTTTTAAAGCACTTGAATAATAACTTACAAACATCGCGTTGAGGCTGTGCTTTAACTTTCTGTTGAAATAAAGGTGTTCTTCATTGGCTGGCATTGGCTGGAATGCCGTTTTCATAAAAAAAACACCTAGTTTCCCTTTTCTCACCCTCCGTCATTTCGAACACGATGTGTCTAGGACATAGCACTTTCTCAATGGCTAAGCAAATCTCGAAAAAACAACTTGAAAATGTTTGTTGTGCAAGTCCAACATGACAATCCTGTCCAATTTGATGCTGGTAGCCGCCTTGGGCCAGGAATTTCAAAGCTACAGATAGTTTCACTAATGCAGGAATAGCAAAAGATCTCTGCCGCATTTTTAATTCGCGCTCAATGTTGCTGAGCACGTACATAAACGCGTCCTTATTTAATCGAAAAATTTTAATAAAGTTGTAAGAAAAAAAAAACGTTTAGCACGTACATTACCTTCCTCTCACATACTATACCTTTTGTTGCAGAGACTCATTATATTTGAATGATCTCTAAGGATTTTCCGCTGAATCCTCTCTTCGTTATAACTTCCTTCATGAAACCACAATGCAACCGAATCCATTTATTTCAATGTAGTTGTTTCACTTTTTTGACGTATACATGAAAGTGTTGCATACATTTTACAAAACTGATGAAATATACTTAGGGCCTTTCCGAATTCGTGTGATCTCCGTATAACAGATTGTGACGTCCGCGTTTTAGCTGAGCTATTATAACAGTTATAGGAGATCAAGATACACTGTCCGAAATCTCTGTCTTGTCTTGTTTTGACATTTCGGCAAATATGGTGACTGGTGGGTGACTGAAAGACTGAGCTCTTGTACCTGTCAGCATGAAACTGATTGAGGGTGGAATACAACCCCAATGTAAATTAGCTTTGAGACATATTGCACGCATAGCGAAAGCAATGAATACCAACGGTCAGCTACGAGATGTAGTACAAGGAATCTGCTTCACAACACTTACGGATTACATTTCCGAAGCTCGTCGGCAATGGGAACGTTGTACGACAAATGCAATAATCGATTACATTGGCGTCCCTGCTTTACCACGCGAAGCGTTCGTCGAATGTCAAGTCTGGGCTCACACGCGCAACGACCGTTTCGATTTTCTTGCATAATTGTAATTTGCTCTTGAAATCATGTACACTCGTAGATGAGGAAACTGGATGTTTCGTAAAGATACGCTGCGGCTGGTAAAACTGAAACTTCTGTCAAACTGAGCTTTCAGATACTAAAAGTGAGGAATGAAAATGTTCATTATTTTCAATTTTAGTTTGGGCGTTTTAGTTTTAGTTTAGTTTTCATATAGTATATTTTGACAGATAAGAGTAATGGCAAAATTCACAGCAGAAGAAGAAGAGATGCTGATAGAGTTTGTGAAGCAGAATGAATTCATTTATAATGTTTATCATTCTGAATACCGGAACGTGGAAAAAAGAAATTGCGTTTGGGCGAGATTAGCTGCCGATTTAAGAGAAGACGGTGAGTAGCCAAGCTTTATTTTCCTTTTTAAAAATATATACAGTGGGTGAAAAAAAAATTAAGGCACAAATTCTCAGTAAAACTTATTTTTAATGCTATTTCAGTCCTAAATGATAGTGGTTTTGCATTCAATTAAATGTTTTGGTTGTTTACGTTAAGAGTAATATCGAAAAAACTGGAAATAAAACAAATTTCACAACATTAACGTAAAATTTTTCACTAGTGATCCAAAATAGCGCAAAAAAAGTTAAGGCACAGCGCAGTTTTATCGGAAATTATTTGTTATTCCTGGAAAAAAAAAGTACCTTTAAATGTACTTAAAATCATGAAAATCTGATATTTCTATTCAGTCTAGCTTGAAAAATGTTTTGTAAAAGTAACTTTAAAATAAATAAAGTATAAAAAATATGTTTTTTGTTCTTACAAAGAGCTTGTGCCTTAACTTTTTTGTACCCACTGTAGATAATCCAAGTATTATTTTTCGTCGATACATTCGTCCTACCATGAAACTGCACCTGATCCATTAAAGTAGTTTTTAAACTAGTTGCGAACGTCGGCTGCGGCGAAAGAATTTCGGCCTCCAGCTGCAGTAGGAGCGATTGATAACAAATTTTCTACCGGCAAGTCTAATGAATCACCATCGATTTTAGTTTTCATTGAGCTTGGTGGCTGAATTTTTGAATTGCGTAATAGATTATGCAAACAGCATGCAGCGGCAATAAGGTTATCAACCCGATCAATTTATTATATTGATCGGTGTATAAAAGATTCGGAAGCATTGGCTCAAGATTCCAAATGTATTTTCTGTGGTGCGGCGACCACGGCTATGCCGATAATTATATACCAACTTGCTTTTATCTGTGATCGCTTGCCTCCTTGAATATGACTTCATAAGGTTGGTGTGCAATGCAAATGCTTCATCCCCAAGTATAACGTAAGGTAATTTTATGTCGGTGTCAGGTAGTTTTGCTGGATCTGGAATGTTCTACGTACCAGCCTTAATTTGTTTGCCTATTTGGCTTTTCATATATATGCCTGCATCGCCTTCACGTCCGTACGATTCTATGGCTGCTGCGATGAATTTGTAATTAAAGTTGTAATTAATCGACTATGGCCAGTAAAACTACAGAATAAAAGTCCTTGTAGTTGTAAAACGATGAGCCACTTTCAGATGCATACAATTTGGAGAATTCCGTCTGAAAAAAAATAATATGCATTTCTTTTAAATTGTACTTCAGTTGGTGGAGGAATAGCGATATTTAACAAGTTTTTCACAATCGCCTCAAGACAGCTATGAACTATTCGACTGATGTGACTGTTGTGTATTCTGAACTGAAACGCAAAAGATCGAAAAGATGCCAAAAACCTGAAAAAAATTAAAACGTTAACTTATTTTCTTCTCAGTCAACTCGTGTCCGAAGAAATGGGGTAATATTCGCTAATATTACAAAAGATGTTTAAGCGAAAACAAACTGGCGACAGGATCAGCCACCCCAAAAATTAGAACAAGAATGGAGCAGCTTTCATTTCTTGATGGAATTGCTGTGGTAGCAAAGAAGCGAGTACATCATTTAATTTAACATGCTTTTTATGGAAAGAAATTCACAATAACATAAAGATGGAATGCCATAAGCTGATGACAAACCACCTATCGACTAAAAACGCTTACGCATATGACAATCTATATTCGCCAAGTGACTCGATATTAGCTTCAGCAATATCCCCTGATTCACAGGAGTCAGCTGCATCAAAGTCTGCTACGTTCGCATTCGAGTGCGAAGAATTTGTATCTCCAATCCCTACAGAAGCATCGTCTTGTAAACCAACAACTAAAAAGCGAAGAGATATACGCAAAGAAAAAAATTCAGCATCTAACATTGCGTTAATGGAAAAAACGCACGGAAATGCTGCAAACTTTGCTGGATAATAGCGTAGAAAGGGAAAAGGCTATGAACGCAATGGAGCATTTTTTCCAGTCCATGTGCGTGCATTACTTGGACTTTCAATTAAAGATGGTATGGTCCATGTAGCAGGAACCAAAGGTCCATCAAACATGAAATAAATTTACAATAAATAATAAAAATGTCAATTTCATAAGTTGATATAGTTTTCTTTATACAAACCTTAATGTAATAACACCGAGCTTTTGTCTTGGTGATATCGGTTTTAAATTCGCGTTCGTTTTAAGGCTGATTCACACCAATGCGGTATACGGTACGGTAACGGTACGGTATACCGATGGTAATTGATGCCGCGAAAGTTTCGCAAATGCTTTGCACACCAGTACGGTTCATTTGAAGTAAAGTTGCGGACCAAATAATGTAATCAATTAATTTTACAGAC
Organism: Nemotelus pantherinus; assembly: GCA_963978885.1. Classification (NCBI taxonomy): domain Eukaryota; kingdom Metazoa; phylum Arthropoda; class Insecta; order Diptera; family Stratiomyidae; genus Nemotelus; species Nemotelus pantherinus. The sequence goes on from OZ022264.1 coordinate 41,218,660, forward strand.
GAAATGTATGGGTTCATACAGGGTCCGGCACTCGAAGTGTAACCAATTGAAAAAGCCATAAATTCAGTTTGGAAAATTACTTTTACTCGATTCAAAGTACAAAATGTGTAAAAATAGTACAAAATTTAAAAACAACTCACTTTTGCTCGATATGACCACCTTTTGCCTTGACTATGGCCTTTAGACGGTCCAAAAACGAATCGCACGCTGCCCGAATGTGACTTGGAGGTATTTTGGCCCACTCGCGGACAACGGCTTTTTTCAGCGCCTCGAGACTGATGTACCTTTTAGTTCGGACCTTGCTCTCCAAAATGGCCCAAAGAGATAATCCATAAGATTCGCGTCTGGTGAATTCGAGAGCCATTGTGCGGACGTTATAAAGTTCGGAACGTTGTTTTTCAGCCATTCTTGGTTGACTCGAGCTTTATGAGACGGTGCCGAGTCCTGTTGAAACGTCCATGGTCTGCCACCGAAATGTTTGTCTGCCCATGGCTTCAAAGCAACCTTCAGAATACTTTCCCGATAATATTGCGCATTTACCTTAACGCCAGGCTCGATGAAAACGATTGGAGATCGCCCATCTGCGGTTACAGCGGCCCAAACCATTATCTGTGGCGGGTGCTGCCTCCTGGTGGCCAATCGATGACTCAAATTCTTCTCTGAACGGTCGGTCAAGTAAACCCTATCGTTTTGAGAGTTTACGAATTGCTCAATTGTAAAAATTTTCTCGGCGGAAAACACAATGTTCGGCAATTCACCACTTTCGGCCAAGCGAAGCAACTCCTTCGCTCTCTCAAGTCTCACTTGCTGCTGCTTCGGCGTGAGATCATGCGCCTTTTGGATCTTATAAGGCTTGACCTTGAGATCATTTTTCAGTATACGGTGGATGCTACGGTCAGATATTTTAAGTTCTTTTACCATTTGATTGGCACTTCGTCGGGGATTTCGCTCGAGTCGCTTTTTCACTTTTTCGACCATCTCACGTGACGTTGCAGTCTTTTGGTGACCACATCCATGACGTTTTGCGATGCTACCAGTATCATTGTAACGAGTTATGGTGCGATAAACGAAAACTTTATTCACTTTAAGGTGTTTGAGCTCTCGAACAATCGCTGGTTGCGATTTTCCAGCTAAATATAATGCAATCACACTATTACGTTTGAAATCCATTACTGATTTCTTTTTTTCGCGTTCACTGTCGACAAAATGCTTTCGTGCGCTTGTAAACAATACACCGAACTGTCATTTAGCTAACTTACCGACAGCTGATGCCCGTGCATCAGCTGCGCGAGCGATTTAAAGTTGGTTACACTTCGAGTGCCGGACCCTGTAATATTGATTAAGAGCATGATGATAAGGGAGAATTTTCAACTCTCTATGAAGATCTACGAAAGGATGCTGGTTAACAGCTGTCTCATTGCAGCCATAGCAGCTTTTTGTTGCCGGATTCGCCGATGCAGTGATTCAAGAGCCATGGTTGCCTGGGTTATGTCTGACTGAGCAGGAGCTGGTTGATTGACTTCTATCATCTTCGCGTTGTCGGAAGCTTGCAAAGCTGACTTATATTCCATTCCTACTCAACTTGATCGTAAAGACCTTCTCTGAAGTAAGCATGGTCTTTGATCTCATCGCCTATATTAATCTCTGATTCTTTTATCAGAAATAAGCTAAGGCCTTGCACCTTCGCTTTAGAGTATGTTGACTAGTGTTTCACTAGCCAACGTGGGAATCCTCAATTAATGTTACACAAAGGAGCGATTAAAGTTGTTAAGGTGCACTGATTTACACAAGAAATTAATTAATTTTGCTAAGGCAATGTACCCTTGCAATTCTGAATATGTTCGTTTAGCGTATCGCTAACCGAACCTGGAGTACGACTTGAACGCAATGAAACTTCTGAACGACTGATGATGACTCTTTTGGTCAATGTTCTAAAGCTGCCTCAGTTGCTGAATCTCCTCCTTGAACTCCACTTTCTGCATCTCCTTGACGATGAGCTGAAGTGCGTTCTCTAGTTCTTCCACTGTCAATGACCTTTCCACCGGTTTTCGTGGTAGCTGGTGAGTTATCTGAGAGATGAATCTCAAAGTGAACGCTGCTATTCTTTGTAATGTCCGGAATGAATTTCTGTGGTTGACTTCATCAAACAGACCTTTAGTGCCACGCGTGGTTGTTAGTGTTAATGCAGAACGTTTTCTTTCAAGGGTGTGGTTGAGAGGAAAGGCTCTGTGGTTGAGAGGAAAGATGGAGGCCAAACTGTTTCGGTTCCGTGCAGGAATTTGGGCCCGTAAAACCATAAATGACACTGCACCAACTTGTCAGGGAATAGTCCCCGAGATAATACAGCCTAGTTGTTGAATTCCCTCATGGCGATCGTTGAATTGGGTCCACTCGAGTTCCAATTGTTTCAGCCGATTACTGATGTATTCAGCTGTCCGTCGATGAAGGCCATCCTTCTTGAAATTGATGAACGCCTTTCGAATGCGTTCACCACTACTGATCTGTGCCACTGCTAGACTTTCCATTGTTTTCACGTTTCGCTGATCACGTCGGGGTCACCAAAAAATGTTTATTCTGCGACAGAATTATTTTATTCTGCCGCTTTACGGTCGCCTAGATGCAAATCTAGTCAGTCGCAAATGTGTGTTTCGATACACGATCTATCCACATCCGAAGAACAGATAAGTCACCGTCTATTATGTCTCTTATGTCTCTATCCACTCTCGATCCACTACAACAACAATGCCACGAACAACAATCAAACTTGTATTAAACTGAACTTTATTATTAATTTATTAATTCTTACGCCTTCAACGGTTGATGAACAACTGAACGACATGAAACTTTTTCTTAATTATAACAACTACCTTGAGTTGCATTCCTACGATTGCATCCAGTGCAATTACGCTGACCTAAGGTCTGCGCATTTCTTTGCATCACAAGCTCAAGCGAATTCGATACCCTATTCTTACTCGCGACACTTAGTACGAACCTTACATAGCAGATGTAATTGGTTTCGAAATGATCCAATTACCTAAACATTTATCCACGATCTTCTATTGCAAATTTTACTGCAACAACTTGCATTGTTTACGATAGGTTCGAATTCACTTGGGCTAGATGGCGATGCGTATATAATTCAATTGTGGGTGCCAGTTGTCAAATATCCAACAATCAAATAATATTAAGTACATAAAGGAGTGTCTACATGTAACAAAATGTATGCAATAATTACGAATAACAAGTCTATTTATATAGGATTTTCTCTATTTTACTGATGACATTAGACACAACATTTATACAAATACTTTCGTATAAAGAAAAATTCTTTTTAAAAACTGTTGCAAATAATCGTAGAAGACATAAGAAAACAAAACACGAATTATAGGATTTCTATTTCTCCTGAAGAGCGTAGGGCAATCACATTAAGGTAAGCTAATTCTCAAACATTGCTTATTGAGCTTAGCATTTATTGAAGCAAAATACATTTTTCTCAATTAAAGATTATTATATTTATTGAAATTGAATTTTAGTCGGCACATGATATTATTTGCATAGATGACTCTTCTTCTTCATAAAGATCATGTACACTTAAGTTAGAAGATGCGACAAGTAGTGTATTGTTATAGTCAGTGTTCATATTACCAAAAGGGAGTTGCGCAAGAGTTGCGCAATCTTCAATTTAATTTGAGACAGTGTTTTAGGTGAAAATGTATTGATCGTTTGGCATACCCAAGGAAGATATGTTCAATCGCATCATATTTTTCTTTCTGATTTGTACAAGGTGTTTTTGAACTTTGTAAGTATGAAATTACTTTATCCACTGCGAGTGAAGAATTGGTTTTAATGTGGGAAGTCTCACAAGCTCGTCATTTTTTTTCTCTCGAGTGAAGAAGCTCATCAGCACTATTCTTCTTGGAAGTATTCTCCAATATTGTAGCACTATTGGATCCGCCATCCAAAGCTGCTTCTTCGTGTATATCTGATTCGATACTCACGTTTGAAGATATGGAGGCAAATTTCAAATGTCGCCGAAGGAATTTCATTTGCTTTGACCATTCCCAACTCTTATATTTTTTTTGTCGCGTCTCCAGTAGTGGTTTTTTTGGCTTCTTAGAAATTTGATGTATGAATCCCTTAAATTTCTCCACTTTTCCTTTATAAAATCATGTATAAGAATTTAAAATTATTATTAAAAATTAGTTTTTTTTTTTTTAGGTTTTTTAGCCACTGGGGACTCATATGTAACAATCGGTCACAGTTATAGAGGGGGTTTTTCAACCGTCAGCAACATTGTGAAAGAGACTTGTGGTGTAATATGGGCAATTGCAACCAATTTACATGCCTGAACCTAATAGACAGATATGGAAAAATTCTGCGAAGGGATTTGAGGGGCGATGGGGAATCCCCAATTGTATTGGGTGTAAATATCCTACTTGAAGCGGTTCACAATACTTTTCTTACTTAAAAAAATTTTCTATGGGGTTTCTTGCTATTGGTGGACCTGATTACTAATTTCTTTGCATTGATGTGAGTAGTTATGGGAAAAAGACAATTCAGGCATACTACAAGAATCAAGTATAGGCATAAAACTTGAAAAAAAATTTATTCGATCTTCCTGCACCAAAACGTTTGTCAGGTCAGAGTGAACCTACTCCCGTTGTGTTGCTTGGCGATTTAGGATTTCCTCTGAAATCATACTTAATACGTCCTTTTCCGCACAAACAATTGCGCAATGATGAATTTAAGGAGAAATACAATAATAGTTTATGTGCAACCAGACGCATTGTTGTAAACGCCTTTGGGATCCTATCACAAAAGTGGAGAGTATTCGTTAGGACCTTCGGAATTAAACCCAGAAAACTGCCTGAAAATTATTAGAATAGTGTGTGTTCTTCATAGTTTTTTTACTATCGAACCAGCAAGAAAGTATATTCTTGGAAATTTTGGAACCTGAAGTGGAACCAGGAGCATTTAATAGAATTCAAAATGATCTCAGGAGATCAAGTTCATGAAAATTGTTTGAATCATGTTACTACCCAATGAAATAATGTAAATATATTTATAATAATACAATTTTTTTGTGTTTAATATATATGTATGTATGTAGACTAAAAAAATAATTGGAATATTTTTATTTTGTTTAACGGCTGTATTCCCTATTTTTGAAGCAATCTCATCCCACACTCTATCTTTTTTTTCTCTTATTTTTATAATCCACATTGCTGAGATCGTACGATACTTTTGCACTTTTTCTATCAGCACCTTTCGGTCATATTTTCATTATCCATGCTGTACAATACAATGCGGTACACGGGAAGATTGTGACTGATGCGCTACAAAATAAAATCGCAGCTCGTACCGCATACCGCATGCCATGTATCGCATTGGTGAAAACCAATAATCTAAATAGCATGTGATGCGTTTCACCCCTCCAAATATCGTACCGTCACCATACCGCATACCGCACTGGTGTGAATCAACCTTTACAAGCTGCTATATCGTTTCTGATTGCATTTAAAACAAATTGAAACAAATGCGGCGAAAGGCGGAAATATTCTTTAAACCTGATATGGTTATCAACCAAGTGACAGTTAATCAGCAATTTCTGCGCTCCTTCGTTTTGCCTGCTAGTGAAGGAAGGTGCTATTGTTCTGCGTCGTTTTATTTCAGTCAAATCTTTTTCTTGTTCCACAATATCACATATCACATTGAATAACACAATGTTCAACACATACTTTCTTCGTCGATTATTTTGCCGAAACGTATTCATTTGACAATCGTGAACACACAAGAAAAAGACTTAACACGTTTCGTGTCTGTCATATACGTTTTAGTTTGAGCAACCAGCGACAGCATTTCCTTGCTAAACTGAATCGAAAATGACGTCATTAAGCTTTGCTAACCTGAAAGCCGAATTAAGTTTTAGTTTTAGGTTGGTGTAAATGCAGAATAGGTCCAGGTTTCACTAAATGTCAATTATCTTTAACCCTTTGGCGCTGGCAGCCATTTTAGTGATATTTTTAATATACCTATTAGCCCGTCCAAAAATAAATTTTGTAAAAATAAAGTTAACAAAATAAAATTTGAACGTGTTTTACATGTGAATCAGATAATGTTTTGGAATTTTTTAGCCCCATGTGTGCGCTAGGTGCCTAAAAAGAGAACGGGAAAACTTTTAAATTAACATTTGGATTTTAAATTTACGATAGCTTTTTACAGAGCTATCAAATCATTACGAATTTTTCAGAACATATAATTGTTATTTCGTTGTAAATTTGTTTAGCTTTTAATGAGTATGTTGGCAACTCTGTAGCTACGGCAGGCGCTGAAACTGAAAACCTTCAAATCAACGACTCTCCTGAAAAATTATCGTTTTTTGGAATAAAAGCCACTCATAAATAAGTCTTATGCTTTGTCTCTATAGCCAAAGTAAAAAATTTGAAATTTTACAACGGGCACGCCTGGTAACCCTTTCCCAATTTACCTATATTTTTAGCATCAAAAACTTCTGTTCACGGAAACTCACGATCCGATAATCAGAATTAGCTGAAATTTACAAAATGTATTGGTCTTAAATATGGCCAGATCTGATAGAAGCGATTTTGAAATGCGGGCAATTTTGTGCCAGTGGTGCCATCTTGAAAAATCACTTAGAAAAATAACTGCTTTTAGCCGTATAAATTCTGATTCAGTCATTTGATTTTGAAAAAAATCACACTGTAGCTGAAGCTTACTTTAAGCCACGTTTGGTGGAAATTTGGTTGAAAAATTCGGTTGGAACTGCCAGTTATGGTACGAATCCCTAATCTTATTATACAGTTGTCAAAATTTTGAAAATTCCTGAGGAAAATAAAGCTCTTTGCCCTATACCTTCCAGTACAGTCATTGAATCATAACGAAATTCAAATGGTAAATTAGACTTGCTGTAGGCAATATTCAGTAGAAATTTAAGTTCAATACAATGATGGGGTTGCCAGCTAGGGTTGCTTTTTCTGACAAGCTCATCTTAATTCTGCTGCTGCGTAATCGCACACATTTTAGCTCCTACTAAGCCCTTGCTCAGCACTTCTCCCATCAATATGTATCCAAGCGTCGTTTGTTGTAGCACTGCACCGTTTGGCTCACGTATGATTTTAGCCCTTATCATTTTCGCCCATACATCTGCACCCAACAATATCTCTATCTCACCTGGCACATTATAGCTCGGATCAGACATCGGCATATCAAATTCGTTCTCGTTTACTGCATATTTAAGCTTTTGCGATGGCGTTATAATTAGCCATCTTTCTTGCGCCACTAGTAGGCTACACCTTATTTCTTCGCACGCCCCGAACCATGGCTTTATCGCTGCCGTTATTTTTCGCTTTAGCACTGCACGTTCGCCCGTAACCGCACGTATTTCAACTCTATCATTCTCACATTTTAATTCATGTCTTTTCACACATTTGCTCGCTATCATGTTTATCTGTGATCCCGAATCACATTTGCTCATTCTTCCGCACGCCCCTTCTCATTTCGCCCACATTCTCCGCTCCATCATTATTCTTTCGCATCTTCGAATTGTTACGTTGTAACAAGAACTCGGGGCCTAAACAACGACCAATCGACAAGCATGTACGGGCGTACACCTCGCAATGCCGAGCCGTTTGCCATTAAAGAAAAAAAAAAATTGCAACCCTTCCCGGGAAGGGTTGCCCATGTTTAAACCGCGAAACCACCACTCAAATTGATAGGCTAACAAATGTTGTTTGGAATGCCGCATCCGACTTGTGTCGTGTACTAGTCGGATGTCGAAGATTTAGTACTAAGCTAAAATAATGCTACTTAGTATATAGATATACCTTACATGCCGTAGAGATAAGACTAAATTAAGAATTAAACTAATTAAATCTAAGCGACGCGCTGTCGACGGAGTGGCTGAAGCAGGGTCGGTGCGTCCACTCGCTGGTAATCTCGGAGTTGGCTGTGTTGCGGGTGAGCCATCACCTGAAAGAGAACTATATAAATTTTTCATGTTCTTCAATCACCTACCCATACATACTTACCGGCAACCTCCCACGGAACTTCCGATGACTCGCCAACCGCCGGGCAACGAGGCGTTCGCCAGGGACTCGCGGTGGATCTCTTCACGTCGACCTGAAATGCACGAGAAATACCACAAAGAATCGGTCCGGAAACACGAAGCTGAAAGGAATACTTATCTGAAGGAATGCACCACCGACCGGTAGCTGCCAAGTCGTCCTCCTTTGTCACCGTTTCGCCAGCCAACACCCCGCTACAACCCGCCACCACCGGATTCCCAGGACGCAACGCGACGAACCACCGTATGTTAACACCCGCGAAACGGATGCATATACGCGAAACACCCCAATCCACCGTACGACTCAAATCAATTCAAATTCAATTCAATTCAGTCAATTCAAAATATAAACATCCCGAGATCTGTCACTGCGCACTAGATCACAATCACCTGCACAATTCCGAAATCAGCTGGGTTCCATGGAGTGAGTCGAAGCAGCAGACATTCACGATGGATTCGAAATTCGAACAGGTGGAAGACGTCGAATAGGTCGAATATGTCGAATATTCGACACGAGCAGCGAGAGTAGCAATACGTGTCGGAGAACCGCTATTCGTGGACAGAATGGGAAGAACAGCACGGAACGTTCTCCCCTTTTACAACTGGCAGTGGAAGCGGACGGACGTTATCGAATCGACTTAGTGAAGGCGCATGTGGCGCATGTGGTAATTTTGCCTGGCTTTCGTTTTCCCTTTGACAACTGGCAGTGGAAGCGGACAGACGTTATCGAATCGACTTAGTGAAGGCGCATGTGGCGCATGTGGTAATTTTGCTTGGCTTTCGTTTTCATTTTTTTTACAACTGGCAGTGGAAGCGGACGGACGTTATCGAATCGACTTAGTGAAGGCGCATGTGGCGCATGTGGTAATTTTGCTTGGCTTTCGTTTTCCCTTTTTCAACTGGCAGTGGAAGCGGACGGACGTTATCGAATCGACTTAGCGAAGGCGCATGTGCGAAGGCGCCTGTGAAGATTTGCGTGGTTTCCACCTGTTACTACGTACAATTGAAGTGGCCGGGCGTTCTCCAATCGGCTCAGCGAAGGCGCATGTGCGAAGGCGCCTGTGCAGATTTGTTTTTCGCACCGCACTTTTTTCGCTCTTGACATTGCCTTCGCTCCATTTTCGCGCTACATGTCCTTTGCTCCGCACATCGCCCTTGCACCGTTTTCGCACTCTACGCGCTTTGTCTATGCTCAATTTGCTCCGCCACATTCTCCGCACTTCATTGTCTTTTGCTCCTAGCATACTTCGCACTTTATTTCTGTCTTTAAATCTATTTCGCACTACGCGCCCATTGTTTTTCACCATCAGCACCGCACCGCTCCTTCTTCATCCGCACTTCAGCACTTTCCGCGCACTATTGTTTCTGTATCGCACATTGGTTTCACACTTTCTTTCTTCACTATGGTCTTTGCACTGCACTTTTAGTTATTTCGCGCTTGGCCCTACATTATGGTCACCAAATCGCTTTCGCCCTACCATATCGCCCTACCATATCGCTTCGCTGCGCTTGCACCGGACATATCACACTATTATGCATGCGCCCTGGACAGTTTTAGCATGGCCCTCCATAGCACCGATCCGTACTGTGCCCTTGCTTCAGACAATTGAAGCACAGCCCATTATCCACCACAAACACTCGCCTCTCATCCATTCCCAGCGCCAAAAATCGGGAGCACCTATATAGTGGATGGTCGATCATGCACATTTTACACCTTTGCCCTATTGTTCTCGCACTTGTCGTCGGTCTGGCCCCTTCATATGCTCTGCTTGCTCCTTGCACGATGTCTCTATCGATGCATGAACCAACACTTTTGCTCTAGAAATTCGCATAACTTCTGCACTGTCGGACTTCCCCCTGCGCGCACTAGCTCCCACTGCTCCGCTGTCAACGTGTCCAGCCGTTCTACCATCATATAAATTACGACGGGATCCCACTCCTGCACACCTGCAGCTGCCGCAACGATTCATTATTCAACATATCGAGGCCTGGATTTATCTACCATATATATGCACATGCACATTCTAATCTATCACTTGTCTTCCGCTATGTCTTATGCTCTTCCTGCACCTTTTCACCTGGCTCATCGCATGCTCACATTCGTATATTCTGCCCACGCCCACATCGCCCTAGCTCATACATGCACCCTCCTAGCTCATAATATTCATCCAAGTTAACAAAGTTACAACTTCGTACACGAAAAAAATATAATCATTTCCTAAGATTCAATTCAAAAAACCAGAAAATTATTGCGTGTTTTTTATTTTTTTATTAATTTATTATTGCGTGTTTTAACAAAGGCTAATTCGAAACTGAATATAAAATAGCAATTTGCCTCTGCTTTACAATTTTTGCAAAGTAAACGGAAAAACTTTAACTCCAAAGATTGTTATACAATTGCTTAATAAACACAACGTGACCAAATTCTACTTTATGGAAAATATTAAATTCAATTTAGAAGAAAATTTAATGTTGTTAGCGATTCCGTGTGAATCGGAATTTGAAGTGGATCGCACAGCCGTGAGTGTCGTGTTAACTTCCATTATCAACAATTTCATTCTTCGCTTCATATTATCAATGCCCATAATTGCTCTTTTGAATTTTGCTCACGCGCACGCGCCTTTTGTTCTGTCTATTAATGCCGTCCATCACCACAGTCAATATTCGCGCCGTCGCATTACTTCGCCTGATCTTGCTCATACGCCCGACCATGCTCATCCATCGCTTACATATACTTAGTAATATCTCACATTGCACCAACACCATACGATCCTGCACATTGGATCTTATTCAACTTCGCACCGTCGCACCAACATCATCCGATCCTATACATTAGATTTCGCGTCATTTGCTCATTCTCTCGTATTCATTATACATGTCGTTTCATTTTCACGTTGAGCAGCCGCAGCGTCGTTCTTCCACGCATGGCACATACATCCATCAGCCCAGCCAGTCGCGTAAATTTCTCAGTGGCCTGCTTTGAAGCGGTTCGCCTCTTCAGCCAGCATACATACGTTCATGGAACTTGTGCGCTCGTCGAGATTTTTGGCTAGTAGCTCTCGCACACACGTTAGTTCATTTGCCCATTTGTTTTCTTTTAAAATAAATACCACCGTGTCTGTAACCGATGACTTGACTTTGTAGAAACAATTCCATACAGCAAACTATTCAAACAACATGTGTTCCACGACGAGTCGCATTCCTCGCTCACTCACTCGGCAATTAGTCTATAAAATATTAATATAATTTGTGAGTCACACTCAGTGGCTGCAGCTAACAACACACACAGCTACATATAAACAGATCTTAACAATCGGCTCACTACGCTGAGGAACGTCGAGACACACTCGCACGTCGGTCATGAGGACTATGACAAACACCGTCCGACCATCTATGACAAAAACAGATCCTCGTCAGTCCGCGAATTAGCACAAGGCACTACTCACAGCTTCTAATTACCACACCTAATACACTACGCACTATATACCCTACAGCTCACCTTTTCCGTCCGCACTGCTATGGAGACTTGAACAAACTAATTGAACATACTTCTTAAACTGCCTGGAGGGTCGTCTTCTGACCTGAGCACTACTACACTTACTTTTATTTTATAGGCTGTAGTTAATTATATTCACGTAGTTTTCTTCGTATAATTATTTATGGCAACCGCGCATTCAATTTGCTCTCGCGTTTATACTTTGCTCATCGCTCATGCACATTATACACTGGCATTTCCATTGCTCGTATTTTCGTCGCGCGTATCCATGCTCATGTAGTTTGTTGCTGCCGCTCATAATTTGCCTGTATTTTTGCGGCAGCAGTGTCGATATTGGGCACGAATTTTCTTGTTTTTACTTAGACATTTGCATTGTCGGCAGGGCTACATTGGGTTTGGCGTAGGCGCACATATCATTGTCGTATATTACTGTATGCCCCGAAGGTTTGTATTTACATGCACATTGTTGTACTCACCGCTTTGATTTTTACTGGCGTTGCAACCATACGTTGCCTCTTGTTGCCATGTTTCATTGTCTTGATTTGCACTAGGATCGCACTTTTAACATTTGCACTAATTTGCACTTGTCTTTGCTTTAACCTCACCAACGCACATCTAGAATTTAACTTAGTTTTTAGGGACGCTTCTCCAAGGCGCAGATCCGGCTCGACGGACCTAATGTATATTATCGCCGAAGGTGGCACATCCGTGCACACTCGGCAGGGAAAAATAAAACGCAGTATAAGCGGTTTACCGTCGCGCCTCTATTGCACTAATTATACTTAAATCACATTGCACTACATTGCACATAATAACGTTCTTAACACCGCGTTTTGCACAGCATTGCTCGCTCAACTCGCTCTGGGGAGTTATCGGGCACCAATTGGGAACTAACTTCTTGTCACATCCGCCATCGTCGTTGTCTTAGTCGTAGTCTCACCGAACGGTGTTGCCGTTCGGTACATCAATTGTGTAAGGATTTAAATCGATTTTACTGGATATTTCTGAGATTGCGATTTCATATTGTTTTAGATCGATTTTATGATAAATTCTTTTATAATCTTTGATTAGTCTTACTGGATCCTTTTTTATAAGTACTTTAACTGAGTTCGAATAAATATTTTCTATTGACATTTCTGCATTAATCAGAGTTATAAACATTGTTGCCAACAATAAGGGTGTTGTTATTAATTTGCCAAATTTCGCCATTCTAGTAATTTGGGTCGGCTGTAATAGTTTAAATGATTGCTAAACAATATATTCTATGTAATTAATTTGCCTTGCACTATTTCTATTATCATTTTATATCTGAAATAAGGGATATCTTGTTGTGAAAACTCTATGGGCTTATTTTTAGATATAAATTCTGCGATAACGCAACTAAAAACTCCACAATCATTATTGTTTTCTTGTCGGGGTGTTTTTTTGTAATTTTCTTTCGTAAATAATGATGTGTCGAAGGGTTCGTTTAATTTATCTAAAGATTCATCTTTTAGGTACTGTTCCAAGGTATTTAATAGAGCTGGATTTATTCCACCTAGAGAGTTTTAATACCTGATTGTTTTTTTATCGAAATTTATTTCAGCTAAACACCAATGGTTTTGGTTTATGTGAACAGGCATTAGTAATATATCATATGAGAATATATTAATTCTTCTAGTCCTTATTTTGACTGAATTGAAACCTGATTCTAAAAGGCTTGGAAGGAAAAATGTATTTGGGTAAATTATCTGTATTCTGTTGACTTCGATCCATGATGAGATTTAATTAGAAATTGATAATTTGATCGTTGAGCCATGTATTGTCTGATAAAGTATTGATGTCTTCTCGAGTAATATCAAGGTTGAATTTTGATATAAAAATTTCTGTTTGGGGTCCTTGAGATGCTTTATGTATTATAGATTTTTTTCATCATTCAGCGTTAATGTTTTCCTAGCTGGTGCTTCTGTGGGCTGTTCTGAATAATACTTCTTAAAGCTTTTTATTCTTACAGGATGGATTTTTCTTCCAAGTTTATTGCTCTTAACGGTTATGTTCTCGTTTTTAGTTACCTCTACTTTCTGGTATTTTGATTCTTCCTTGTGTCGTTCGTTCGCATAGTTCTTTATGAAAATTTTTTCATATGGTATTTCCTGTTTTTTTTCACGATTTTTATTGTGATAATTGATCCATTTAGTTTCCTTACTTTTAAGCTAATCATGAATTCTAGTTTTGTCCTTTGATCCTTGCAATATTTCTATTGGTTTACATTGGGCTGTTGAGTGAATTGAGTTGTTGTAAAATTCAGTTGCTCTTAAGACTTTGTCTAAAGTACTATGTTTGTCTAAAATACTAAAGTACTATGACATCGGTTCATATCAGAATTTCCTGTATGTGATTTGGGGGATGAAAAGTGAGTTTCAATGTTATCTTTTCGAAAATATTATCTAACATTTACAGTGTTCGTTTGCGATTTGACATTTTAACTTGCCGATCGTTCGTTGAATGCTTTTTAACGAAATATTTTGTGCCAGGTCTGATAAGTTTCACGAACTGACATATCTAATTGGAATATATTCCGATTCGATGCAAATTAAATCACAAATAACTTTAGGCAATTCACAACATATCACGACACGCAAATCATTCGCATTTTACCTGCGCATCAAAACGGAATGTAAACTCCCAATTACATGCCAGTTCTGATAAGTTTCACGAACTGGCAAAAGTAATTGGAAGATATCCCATTTTCCATTCAATTAACTTTACACTACTTAACTAAAAACTATACACAATTTGGCACTTTGACACACACATAAGTTCACATAACGACAAACTAAATTGAACACTTCCCACGATAGGAAAACATAAAATAAACTCCGAGTTTTTAATGTTCTTCACTTCGTAAACAAACCCGACACCGATTTGACATTTCAACTTGCCGATCGTTCGTTGAATGCTTTTTAATGAAATATTTTGTGCCAGGTCTGATAAGTTTCACGAACTGACATATCTAATTAGAATATATTCCGATTCGATGCAAATTGAATCACAAAGAACTTTAGGCAATTCACAACATATCACGACACGCAAATCATTTGCATTTTACCCGCGCATCAAAACGGAATGTTAACTCCCAATTACATGCCAGCTCTGATAAGTTTCACGAACTGGCAAAAGTAATTGAAAGATATTCCATTTTCGATTTAATTAATTTTACACTACTTAACTAAAAACTATACACAATTTGGCTCTTTGGCACACACATAAGTTCACATAACGACAAACTAAATTGAACACTTCCCACGATAGGAAGACATAAAATAAACTCCGAGTTTTTAATGTTCTTCACTTCGTAAACAAACCCGACACCGATTTGACATTTCAACTTGCCGATCGTTCGTTGAATGCTTGTTAACGAAATATTTTGTGCCAGGTCTGATAAGCTTCACGAATTGACATATCTAATTGGAATATATTCCGATTCGATGCAAATTAAAGCACAAAGAACTTTAGGCAATTCACAACATATCACGACACGCAAATCATTCGCATTTTACCCGCGCATCAAAACGGAATGATAACTCCCAATTACATGCCAGTTCTGATAAGTTTCACGAACTGGCAAAAGTAATTGGAAGATATTCCATTTTCCATTTAATTAACTTTACACTACTTAACTAAAAACTATACACAATTCTGCACTTTGACACACACATAAGTTCACATAACGACAAACTAAATTGAACACTTGTCACGATAGGAAAACATAAAATAAACTCTGAGTTATTAATGTTCTTCACTTGGTAAACAAACCCGACACCGATTTGACATTTCAACTTGCCGATCGTTCGTTGAATGCTTGTTGACGATATACTTTGTCTCGTTCGTTTACGTACACTTTGATTGTGTTTAATGTTGCTATCCATTTTTCCATACACGTCATGACACTGACAATTGACTTAATCATATATTGCTATCCACTTCTCGCGATCTTCTTACTCTGTCGTGCAAGGTATCGTAGATATCGTAAGTTTGCCGAATCGCGAACTTTCCGAGCTGTTTATTGTATTTAAGCTATGTCTACACCATGTTTGTTCCGAAGTTCCATAACCTTCGCGAATATCTCCGCTTGGAAGTCATCCTTTACTCGCTGTGAAAGTACTCGCATAAGAGACGCGAGTCTTTTTGCAAATAATTCGTCGGTGGTTGGCTCTTCATTAAGCGTTTCCGCTGAGATGCTTTGCTCCAGTTTTCGAATAGTTTCGCCAACTTTAGAGCATAGAGCACTCAAGGTCGCTTTTCGCTTTAAAGGCGGTTCTTCGGGCGAGAATTCAATGATGTCATCAAACTCCGAAGTAGTGATGGTAACAGAATCACCAGAAGCCTCTAAATTAATGTTGGCCGCAGACATTTCGTTGCATCGTGTCCTAAAAATAATCAAATAAACTTTCAGTTCGATTTTACTTGACAATGAATACGTCGAATCCGCAATAAATTCAATAAATTATTAGCAATTTAGGACACGCAATACAAATTTTTGATAGAAAATGTAATTCGTTAAAGATATTTTTAAATCATATTCAATGCTTCGTATCTTTACTTGCCAGTAATTGGAGGATACATGAGTATTCTTACCTTCGAGGTTTCATAGAACCCATCAAAAATTGCATTAGATCGAAATATTCCCATTCCTCCATATCAAAAAGGCCGCTTCCTGATGGCTGCTTGCGTTTTTTATTTCTCTTGTAATAGGATCAGCCATAAAAGCTGATGTTTGGCTACAATTAGCCCTTCCCAAAAAAGAGGGAAAAGAACTCTGCCGTATTTGCCTTGGCGAGTCTGTCGCCGCTACGCAAATTCAAACAGTCTCTTTTCTTTCAAGTAGTATCAGTAGAAACTTTGCCTTGGCGAACTTGCCGCCGCTACGCAAAGTCTTAAGTCTTAGTCTCCTTCAACTCTACTTCCTCAAAAGAAAGACTATTCTTTTTAGTTTGCTTGGTCGCCGCTATGACTTTGGCTTACCAGCGAAGAATGTCCTTTATTGATAACAATTCTGAGCTTTTATAACAATAATAGTACAGTTATTGTTTTTCAAAAATCTGCGCGAATCAAAAATAATGTATCTAGTTCTGGGGATTTACCACCGCGTTCAATTAGGGCGCTCTAGTCGCTATGTGTGTATATGTGACATTTCGACAAGTGTCGAAACGTCAGTGTGAATTTAGTGTACACAACACCCTCTCTCTCTTTGGGGAAAAAAAATTTCTTTTATATGAAAAGAAAATTTTTGAATTTTAATTTTTAGATTCGCACATTACAATTTCATATAACTTTTTCGTGTTGATGCTATTCTTAATTTTGTTCTGACTTAATTCTATTGAATTCATTTTTCGTTAATCGCAATTTCATATATTTTCGTTAATCGCAATTTCATATGTTTTCTGTAGTTTTTATTTTGACTTAATTTTAACTTATAGTGAACATATCGTTTGATTCAATTTTTTTTGTGTTTGTGGGAATATTTATTTGATGTTTATAGGTTATTACATTATGATTCTTGTCTGTGGCTTGTATAATTTTAACAAATTTTTGTGATATCTTTTACATTTGTTATTTATTAAGATATCTGAATTTACGCCATCTCTGAATTTAATTTCGTATGGTCCGTGGTATGTGTTTTGTAATTTCTTTCTATTCATATTTCGTACTAGTACTAAATCTCATACTTTAAAGTTTGATGGTTTTGC
The DNA here is from genome assembly GCA_963978885.1 of Nemotelus pantherinus. Taxonomy (NCBI): domain Eukaryota; kingdom Metazoa; phylum Arthropoda; class Insecta; order Diptera; family Stratiomyidae; genus Nemotelus; species Nemotelus pantherinus. The sequence continues at coordinate 41,235,968 of OZ022264.1, forward strand.
AAAATTGTCTAGTTTAGTTTTTCTTTCTTGCTTTATTCTATCGATCATTTTTCGTGCTAGATTAATACTATTCTTCAATCTGAGTTTTAGTTCATTTGCATAATTATCTATATTGTTTATAGGTTCGTCTTTTTCTACTATGTCTTTAGGTAAATGGGGTAATCTGCCATATACTAGTTCATATGGAGAATGTTGTGTGTCTACATGGGGGCTAGTGTTGTATGCAAAAGTATAGTAAGGTACCCATTTATCCCATTCGTAATCATTGGTAAAGTTCAATAAATATTCGTTTAATACTCTGTAATTACGTTCCACTGTCCCGAGTGTTTCATGGTGATAGGGTGTCGAGAAAACTTTTTCTATTTTTAACATACTACAAATGTTTGACATTACCTCATTGGTGAATTCAGTTCCATTATCAGACTTCAGTTTTTTTAAAAGGTCGTGTTTTAGTATTAATTGTTGTAGCCTAAAGGTCCTTTTTAGACGCATATTTGGGTGTTGGTACTTTTTGAGGCGCTTGATCGTTTTGTCTCCGATTGGTTAATCTCGTAAGGGGAACTGTTTTACGCTTCCTTTCTCCATGTAGTCTCCAGAAGTAGATATTTTCTCCTAAAATGACAGTAGAAGAGATGATGTAGAAGAGATGAGGATACGTCCGTGGAAATTTGTTCAGAATGAGTTAGCGTGCGGATGAATGAATGTAAGAGTTACGTTGAAAGAAATCACTCGGAATAAGACCGGAATTCAGAATGTCGCGAAAACCCCAAATCAAGAAAAAAAAAGAAAAAAGGGAAATATATATAAACGAAGGTATGCGGCTATAGAATAGAAACCCGAAGTTACGCGAAAACCTAAGACAATCAATCAGGAACTAAGAATGAAATCGGCGCGTACGTCAGAACTGGAATAGTACCGAAATTCTATCGGGCGCGGAGACCGTGATCGCATCATTGTTTAACGCCTCCGTAGGCAGAATATCAGATGAGAATTACGGGCAATTCTCTGGGGAAGGGTGAAGTGTAACGCCAGCGAAAAAGGAAAAAAAAAACTGTAGACTAGCGTAAACCAATAGATTGATTTTAGAGTTAAGATAGAGATAGAATAGATCTTAGAGTTTAGATAGAGGTATAATGGATCTTAGTGTTAAGATGTAAAAGTATACATGGGCGACGACCGATGAAAGCGAGTGTTCCTCACCAGGTCAAGCTATCGCCGTCGATTCAATTTCAGACGATCGACAAATCACTTGACCCAGAAACGAACGACCTGTTGTGCAGCTAAGGGGCCATGGATCCAGAATGAAACGCAACACCGATACAAAACATAACCACATAGCACCGATATAACCAAGGTGAACTCGCGAATTTATGCACGCGAATGGCTAAACGCGACCGAGAATTACACGCCGGGCCATGAAAATAACTATTGTGGATGGTTGTAAACAATCAAATTGACAACGGAGTAAGACAGTAAATGTCATCGGGCGATCGAACCGCCACCATGCGGCGAAACAATAAGGGCGCGTTCCGATTTCCATCGGGCTTCAGTGCGCGAAATTGCACTTTAGCAAGCGCGTGTAGCAAGTGCATCGGGCCATCGCACCCGAACACACGTTGTAGTGCATAAACAGCCAGCAGTTGGCGGAGATACCGCAGTAGCGGGATTGAAACCACTAGCCGAGGCTTAGTGGAAAGTAAACGAGCATGAATCTGGTCTTTTTTATCCAGAAACAAGGTGAGGTACAGACGTATCTAGTAGAACAGGGGATATTAATTGGAAATTAATTCTGTTTCACCTTTGGGATTGGCCGATGTTGGAGTATCGCCGAGGGGAACGACTGTGGAAATTTGAGCCAACCGCGACGACTTCGAGATTGGAGCCAACGGCGAAGAATTCGATATTAATTGGAAACTAGTTCTTTTTCATCTTCGGATCGATACTTTGACCGAACGACTGTGAAGATTTGGGGCGACCACGACGATTTCGAGATTGGAGCCAACGGCGAAGAATTCGATATTAATTGAAATCTAATTCTTTTCATCTTTGGATCGATACTTTGACCGAACGACTGTGAAGATTTGGGGCTACCGCGACGATTCCGAGATTGGTGCCAACTGCGAAGAATTCGATGTTAATTAGAAATTAATTCTTTTCATCTTTGGATTGATACTTTGATCGACGACTATGAAGATTCGGGCCAACCGCGACGAACTCGAGATTTGAGCCAACAGCGATGAATCATAGAGCAGCGCCGCATTCGTAATAAGCGACAAAACAACTACATGGGGGAATCCCCGAAGAGTCGACTGGATGGAAGCTGTGTATTAATTCAGGTTAGATAGACTATATGTATTTTAGATAAAGAATTTAGATCTAAGCTTAGTGGAGAGCTAGAATAAGTTTCTCGCATTGTGTAACGCGGCGCCGTCGGTAGTGTGATAAATTTTAAGTGAAATAGATTTGTGTATCTATCTGTAACGCTGGTGTTATTTATGCGCGTCGGGCGTTTGGACCTCTGATTGGTAAGGGAAGGATCGTCGACGATTTCTCGCTTCTAGGCGACGGTCGGCAGGCAATTTCGGGATAAGTCAAAGCGAGTGGCGCCTGAAACTTCGACTCACCCTATTCTCCGCGTGAGCAAAGCCACCTGAAATTGCCCCCTTTTGACTCTGACGGGAGGAAAAAGGGAACGGGAACGATTGGACGGTTAAAACGGTAACACAATCATTGTTTTCGCGATCGTTTTAGCGTCCTTTGATTCTATTGGATAGGCAATAACATATTTTGATAATTCGCGCTGCATTGTGAGTATACGAGGTGTGGCAATTAAGTTCCGGGAATTCGTCAATAAAACACGAAAAAATTAAGTTTTAATTAAAAGTTTATTACCGTTATTCTTTCTTGGACCCCAAATCGATAGTTTCGGGGGCCTAGCCTCACCGGAGATGGGGGTGGGTCGGGCGCCACTCGCTTCACGACCCCGAAACTACGCTTGCCGACGCTCGGAAGCGAGAATATGCGACGGTTTCGCGTTATATGTATAGCACAAAGAAAAACACGCTAGCGGTTTCCAAGAAATTCATACACAATAGTTTATTAGCGAAGGTTCCTAATTTACCTATATCGGCACTTATGCACTACCTTATAACGGCGCCGCGAAAGTTACACTCTATCACTTCTGATAACTTACTCTATGTATCACATCCATCATCTATCTCATATTTCCAAATTTCGGTATTAAACAAAGAATAAACTTAAACTACTTACAATTTAATCTCCAATCAATCTCCTCCCGCAGCGGACTCGTCGTGATTCGCCGTCACTTCGCCGATAATCTCCTCAATAACTCGTTCGGTAGTCTCGATCTGCTCCTCAATCCTTTTTCAACCGTCGTCGCTATCGAAAGTTATTGTTTCCTAACCGCCAACCGACAAGCTATTTCTCGCCAGGTACATGTGAAAGAAATAGATATTCGATCGCTCGTATTTCGTCCCAAAATCTGCTCCTCGATCCTTATACAACCGTCGTCGCTATCGAAAGTTATTGTTTTCTAACCGCCAACCGACAAGCTTTTTCTCGCCAGGTACATGTGAAAGAAATAGATATTCGATCGCTCGTATTTCGTCCCAAAATCTGCTCCTCGATCCTTTTACAACCGTCGTCGCTATCGAAAGTTATTGTTTTCTAACCGCCAACCGACAAGCTTTTTCCCGCCAGGTACATGTAAAAGAAAAATATTCGATCGCTCGTATTTCGTTCCAAAATCTGCACCCTCGTCTATTCCTTACCATCTCCAATCAACAAGAGGCCGAACTATATCTTGCACACCTCGCAAGTAGCCTCGGCTTCGCTTCCTGATCCCGCTTAGACGGGATCTTCGATTCTCCGTTTGGCGAGAAAACCGACTATCCCCCATGCATTTCACATGCATTTCAAATGCATCTAGTTCCCGGTCATCACAATAGTCTCCCTCTAACTCTACACAACGTTTCCAACGTTGCTCCCATGATTGGAAGCATCGTTGGTAATCCTCCGACGTTAGACCGTTCAGCACCCTTGTTACGGCTTCCTTGACCTCCTGTACGCCACCATGGTGAATTCCCTTGAGGTACGACTTCATCTTGGGGAATAAGAAAAAGTCGCAGGGGGTTATATCAGGGCTATAGGGTGGCTGCGGCAACGTTGGAATGCCTTTGTTTGCCAAAAACTCACGCACAACTAATGGGGAATGGGCCGGCGCGTTGTCGTGGTGCAAGATCCAGCCGGTTTCGGCGAGTTCGGGCCGCACACGTAAAATGCGTTTCCGCAGTCGCTCCAGGACGCTAACATAGAAAAGTCCAGTCACTGTTTTGCCTTCCGGAAGATATTCCTTATGAACAACGCCACGAATATCGAAAAAAATAATAAACATTGCCTTCAGTCGTGACTTCGACATCCTGGCTTTCGTTGGCCGCTCTCCACCCTTTTCCACCCATTGTTGACTTTGTCTGCGGATCTCAGGGTCATATTCAAATATCCAGCTTTCATCTCCAGTGACTACTCGACTCATCCAATTTTTGCCCTCGTTCTCAATACGAGACAAAAAATCTTCGCAGATCGATTTTCGCATGTTTTTTTTTGTTCATCGGTGAGATTTTTCGGCACCATCTTCGCGCAAATCTTTCGCATGTTACAATTCTCGTTTAAAATTTTTCGAACGGTTTCTTTGTTGATGTTCAATTTGTCAGACAATGTACGAATGGTTTGGCGACGGTCAGACGTGATCAGCTTGCGTAGGCGGTCGACATTCGCGTCAGTACGAGACGTCACAGGGGCTCCTTCACGCAAATCGTCATCTACTGATTCACGCCCCTCTTTAAACCGCTTTGCCCACTCAAACACCCGAGTTTTCGACATGCAGTCATCTCCATACACCACCTGCAGTTTTCGAAGGATTTCCGAAGGTTTATCGCCTAATTTCACCAGAAATTGGATCACGACACGTTGCTTGTAAAGTAAATCACTCATTTTCGTGACGCGACTTAAAAAAGCACTTCCAAAAAACACGCATAAAACACAAACTGAACGTGCGATCGACTTCAAACTTTGACTGGAACTGAAGAAAAGTCACTGCCCTCTAGACATGTATATACAAAATACGCAGTGTTACCAGTTTTCGAATTATAACTAAATTCGCGGAACATAATTGCCACACCTCGTATATCTATAATTGTTGCTCAACCTAAGTGGCCCTACTGTGTCTATGACGATTGTTTCGAATGTGTTAGCAGGTGTGTCTATTATAATTTGGTGTTCTTTTATATGTTTTGTCTGTTTATTTTTAGCACAAGTTTCACAATTGCTAATAAATGCTTTTATCATTTTGTTCATATTGTTCCATATGTATTTCTGTTTGAGTTTTAATGTCGTTTTTCTCACACCTAAATGTCCTCCTATGGATGTTGTATGGTAATCATTTATCAATTTAAATTGTATTATTTTAACTGTTATTCTTTTGGGGGGTTTGTATATTATAATTCTTAGAGTTTTTTTGCCTTCTGATTGAACACACTGTTGTAATTGATTGAATATCTGTTTGAATTCGTTTTTCCCTATTATGTTAAATATTTCATCGGTTTCTTTTAATTATATCTTTGTTATGTTTCTCCTTGTCACTTGTGACGTCAGCTTCTCCAGTAACGAAACTAATTCCGATGGATTATCACTGCATTCAACTGTAACTTGGTTATTTCCGATGCTTATCTTTGTGGTTTTCCCCGTTTCAAATTTTAAATTTATTAAATTTTTTATGTCAGCCATTAATTCGCTGTTCCATATATAAATTTCATTAGGTTTTGTGTTTTGATTTGGTTTATGTATTTCTATCGTTGGTGTATTGTATTTCTCTTTGGTCATGTTTCTTGTGACTGCTAATATATTTTTGCTCTTGCTTCGGGATCATTTCTTTTAATGTGTCTGAGTTTAACTTTATGCGTGATAGTGCATCTGCATTGACATTCATTTTTCCTTTTCGATATATTATATCGAAGTCATGTTGTTTCGAATTTGTTAGCAGGTGCGACTCTGATGCGTGTCATTTTTTATGACGGGTTTTTGTGTGTGAATAACGATATGAGTGGTCTATGGTCAGTGACCACCGTAAATTTATTTCCAAAAAGATAGGGTTTGAAGAAGTTTATAGCCCAATGAATCGCCAGTAATTCTTTTTCTATCGTAGATTTGTTTATTTGTAGATTTGTTTATTTCATTAACGAGAGTTCTACTCGCATAAGTTATAAGTAAGTCCTGTCCTATGTCACCTTGTGACAGTACTGCGCCTAATGCATAGTCTGATGCATCCGTTGTGACTATGAATGGTTTGCTAGAGTCCGGGTATTGTAGAATTTAGTGTACACAACACTCTGCTGAATCTCTCTCGAAGTGACTTCCATTTGTTTCGGCATACAAGTGCTGAAATTATGTACGAAGATGTTATTTTATGATTTTCAAACACATAAACCAAAAATTTTAGTTGAATCATTTTGCTCTTAGAAGCTGCATATATTTATGTTTCTTGCAGGTGTCTAAACCTAAGAGGTTATCTCTTAATGTATCTGCCGTTGTCGTATGTTTCTCCTAATCCTCTTATTGGTATTGGTTTGCTAAGTTTTATTCTATTAAGATGTTTTAGGCAATTTTCATCAATACATGAAGTTGATGCGCCTGTGTCGATTGAAACTGCTATTGCTTCATTAGAAATTTTTAAATTTATCATTGGTAACAGACTTCCGAGGCTGTTTCCTGACAATTTATATCCATCGGTTCTGGATTTGGCTGTTGACGATATCTTTGAGAATTGTCGACTTGCATTGGTTCTACCTGATGATTTCTGTAGTAGTTATTTCTATTATCAAATTGTCGATGGAAATTTTGGTTTCTATTGAAATTATTCTGTCGGTAATCGTTGTTATAGCGATTTCTATTGAAATTGCGATTATCATAATTATAATTTCTGTTCTGAAAGTTATTATGACGAAAGTTAGGATTCTGATTATAATTATTACGATTTTTAATATTCTGATTATTACGGTTCAAGTTGTTTCTGTTAATTTTACGAGCGTCATTATGATGAGAGTAATCTGATGAATCATTATCTGTGTTTTGTCGAATTTCCGTCAATATACTGTAAGCTTGTTCTAAAGTTTGTAGCGGTAATATTGGATGGGAGAGGCCTTAGCACAACTTAGAACCAGACCGAAGTCCAGAACCAAGAGTGCTAAGGTCGGAAAAGTGGAATGGCTAGTGCCATTCAAGAGGCAAAACAAAAAAAAAAGAATTGCCCCGAGAGCAGGGTGCCCTAGAAATAGCCGTGAAGGCCCCTCGTCCGCATTAGCGGAGCACCCTTTAACCAACCCCGACGGATGCTGGGGTGCCGCTTTGCTAGCTCGCTGCGGCTGGGGTGGGTTCTTAACAAATGGGGATGGTTGGCTCTCAAGAAACGGGATGCTACGTATATTCATCCGTCATGAATTGTAGCCGCAAACTGATATGAAAACATATCGAGGGACCAAAAAGGGGGCATAGTTCCGTAAAGGAAACCACCCAGGCTCTGCAACATGGGCTGACTAAGCAGACCCAGTGCTCGTGACAAAACACGGAGCCAAAACTTGAAAAATCTACAAAAGGGAACAAGGAAAAAGCGCTACCTCTCCTTTACAAGGAACCCGGGTGAGGCAGACAGCCCCGGGCCCCCGATGTTAGTGGAGCCCTGACCCCGATGGTCTGGGGTCCTCCACCCTCTGATGCTGGCCATATATCAAAATTCAAAAATCTCAAAAATCTAATGAAAAAACTAAAACAGACTGAAACTACACTGGTTGGCCAGTATCCCTCCCTTGTAAGATGCTGTAAAATACGGAAAAATTCACGAAAAAAAAAACTATTTCATTATAGGCCAGCCAGGCCAAGCGCGGACCCTGAAAAAGAAGAGAACTTCTCGGGCTTTCGCCCAATAAGAAGGCCAACAGGTTTCAACTTTATAAATTCATTATTATAGTTTTCTTTCAAATTTACAAATGGCTTTACTACATCAGTGATTCATAGTAACATGCGATTGATATCTAAACATGCATAGCCCTGAAGCACTATGATTCCTCTTAGAAAAATATAGTACAAAATATATATCTTCGAATATCTCCTCTTTGTTATTCACTATTACATTAATTGTATTAAATCTTGTTTGAGTAGTATCTGGTATATACATACAAATAAACGAAATTTAAATGCTTCTTTCAACTTGTGATATTCATGGTGGGGTCATGTTTGATTATTCTTTTTATTTAAAGCAATGCAAGTATGAAATTCAAAAGATGAGCTATGGATTAATGAAAAATCTTTGGACTTATTTTGGAAGTATGAAAACTGTGTTGTTTAGTTGTTGCATTCACTTCTTTACCGACCTTTTGTTTTTTTTTTTGTTTTTTTTTTTTTTTAGTTTCGGAAGAAAATATGTTCCTTTTTATATACAATAAGATAACAGTAGAATAAACTAAATTCGTAAGTAACCTTTCAAACAAAACTCGAGTTTTATTCTATTCTAGATAGAAATTTAACACCTGAACTTGGATTTTCTTGTAAATGTACCACAATCTGGGTTGTATCAATATATAGTTATGTACATACCTCCTGAATGGCTGTTAAACTTTGAATATAGAACAATTCTCTTTAGAAATTTGCTTACGAAAAGTCGGAATGAATGTGCAATCGATCATATTCCATAAATATTATCACGAACATGAGTCATTAAATTCTGAATGACATGGTGAGCCTAAACATTTGATGAGCTAAAGGCATTAGTTGTATTAGAATTTTCCGTTTTTCTTTTAGCTCTTCGTGAACTGGCTTGCTTAATAGACTAGTGACCTCTTAGGAATATCATTTAAGTCAATTTCAGAGTTAAAAATTCGGTTTCGGACCGCCGTATATTTCCGCCATCTTAAGTGATATGGCAGAAAAGCCAAAGGTGTAGGAGGCTCTGCCTGTAAGAGTGGGATCGATAATGTAGTGGAGTCCCCACTCGGCTGTAAACTATCATCATTGGTGGTTGGGCCCAGGGAATTTGGAGACAGATCATCAGTCCTGTCTACCTGCTGGAACGGGGTGGAGCTTGCTTGCCCTGCGGGAGGCGTGAGATCTTGTTCCGCGCTCCCTGCGATCCGTTTTTTGTTTGGCAGTTTACACAATCCGGCTTATAAGTATCTGCCTTTCCGCAGCCGTAGCAGAATACAGTTCTGGACTCCAAACAATCGTCGAAACGGTGTCCCACTTGCTTGCAGTTCCAGCAAGTAGGCAGGACCGTGACTGCCTCCACTCCAGGTTCATCGGTTGAATCCTCGTATTGGACCAGCGGGTACTCATCACGTAGTTCTTCTGTAGCGTGTCTCCATTGGGAGGAACGGCGTCGACCTCCAAGCTCCATTTCAAAGTTCTCCGCACGGATGACGGCCTGACGGAGCAGACGAACAGAGGGAGGGTGTATTTGTAGCAGACCACGACGGATTTCTGGCAATAAATTGCGTCTAAGAATGTCAGCTAAATCCGCGTCGGCAATAGGGCGCTGTAGCCGGTCGACAATCTTGTAGACGTCCGCACTAAAATCGTCGAATGTTTCATGGGGTCGCTGTTTCCTTCCTCGTATCTGCTCCATCAGGTCGGCATCCGTGAAGCGATCAGCGAAATGATCGCTCAGGGCCGACTCCAAATCCCTCCAACTGAAGTCACGTCTCGAATTATAGAACCTCCAATACCAATCAGCGGCAGGTCCAATCAAAAGTAAGTGCATATGCTGGCATAGAACATTAAAATTTCCGCCCAAGGTATTTCTAGTGAGAGCCGCTACCCTGTTGATGAAAACCTCAACTGGCACAGTAGATTCACGACCAGAGAATTTTAGGCCCCACCCACCAATGATGCTAGCCACCTTATCGTGGTGAAACTGCACATTGTTACCACGAGGGGTGCGAGGTGAGTAGGATCGCGGCACTGGTACAAATGATTGTGCGCGAGGGTTAAGTCTTGGCGACTCTACATTCCCAGTCCGGGACGGGAGGTTTAATTGAGCCATGCGCTCCAGCATCACACGCATGCCGTTTTGCAAATCATGAATTTGTTGCTGAAGTCCGCTTAAATCCTGGGGCACTATAGAGCGCGCTCCTGCGGCTTCTGACGTCACATCTGATATTGGGGACGCTTTTGATGACGGGCCAGGTGGCTGAACTAAACCTTCCGCCCCCGACTCGGCCTGTAAATCGAAGTCCCTAATTTCCACATCCTCTGATCGCATGCCTCGGGTTCTTACTCCCGGCCGTTGTGTTTTGGGCCGAGCCCCTCGTGGCATAGATGCTGCAGCAGTGGGGGCCTGTCTGGCTCCTAAGGGGAGACTCAGTGGTCCACGGCACAGCGGGCAATCAGTACGGTTTCTGAGCCATTGCTCCAGGCACGTTTCATGAAAAGTGTGTCCACACTTTGTGGTATACGTGTCCTGGGCAGCAGCGAATGCCTGCTGGCATATGGAGCACTGAGCCTCCACTTTGGTGCCAGACAGATCCTCACTACTGTGACGCAGTGGCATTGTCAGTTTATGAAAAGATTTCTAAGAAAAGTGAAAATTCCAATTGGGTTTTGCACGATAACGTGACTAACGAGTTAATACGCTTATAACTAAGTGGAGTTGCTGCAAATTCAAATAGCAACCCAGTGCACAACTGAGTGTGACTAACTCTTTCAAAGAGATAAATCTTAACAGCTATTAGGTTTTGCACGATAACGTGACTGACGATTTAATTCGTTTAATACTAAAGTTGGTTGACGAGGAATTCAGTCCGCAACCAAATGCACAACCGGGTGTGACTAACTCTTCAATGAATCCTAATAAAGAATCCTCTAAAGATCTAAGCCAAGTGGCTAGAATTCGAATGAAAAAAAAAAATATAAATTCCAAAAAAGTTTTAAACTTTCCAAGTTAGGATCAAAATTTAATGTTTGTCAAAATTTAATTTTCAAGAAATGGCCTTCTTACTAGACGGAACCCGATCCGTTCCTCTCCAATTCAGGTCCGCTGGCTGGCTGGCTTTTGATTTCAAAAAACGCAAGAAATTGAAATTTTAATTACGAAGTGTTAGAACGTGGAACAATGTGAAAATATTGAAAATTGTCTAAGTGAAGTGAATGTTTTATTGTGAAAATATTTACGTTTGAAATTTGTAAGTGAAAAAAAAATTAACTCGGGTCGGTTCCTGAAGGGTACCGCCCAGTATGGGGGACTGTTTTTCTCACCCGAAATTCCTCGAAAAGAGAGGAGCAAGGGACCAAAAACAACTATGTTGCTGCTTGCCTCAACTTCAGCAAATGGTTCAAGTTTGGCCAAGCTGCAGGGACGTGTAGGCGGCACCACGCCAACCCCACGTAATCCACCACAGCTTGAACCAAACCCACGCCAAAAGCCGAAGCTGGATCAAGACAGCAAGGATATAAAAATTTGGGACAGCTTCCCAACATAAAGTGGGGCAGGGGCCCTTCGGTTGACCGGGACAGGAGTGGCAGTAAACCACCACAACCTGTTATCCGCGGCCAACCTCCAGGTTGCACCCAGAGTCAAAAAACTCAAGAAAAACAACACAACAGGAAGCTGCCCAAGAGGTAAGCTAAAAGGAAATGATTTTAAAAGGAAAGGATTGGGAAGGATGTTTGCGGCTAGTAAGGAAAGAGCGAGCGATGCAGGTCTTAATTCAAGGGGTTTGTTCTCTCGAACGAAGTATATCGAATCGCAAAGGAGGCGATTCTAAGACCTGCTAGTGAGAATGGAAATTTTGGGATTTAAGACGTAAAGTCTTGAGGGGAGTATGAGTCGAAACTCATAAGTATTTTCTCACTGTGGTGTGGGTTGCCCAAAACAAGTTTCGGGCCCCACGTTGGGCGCCATTTGTAGCGATATGTGAAGATGGGAGTGGCCTTAGCACAACTTAGAACCAGACCGAAGTCCAGAACCAAGAGTGCTAAGGTCAAAAGGGAAATGGCTGCTGCCATTCAAGAGGCAAAACAAAAAAAAAGAATTGCCCCGAGAGCAGGGTGCCCTAGAAATGGCCGTGAAGGCCCCTCGTCCGCATTAGCGGAGCACCCTTTAACCAACCCTGACGGATGCTGGGGTGCCGCTTTGCTAGCTCGCTGCGGCTGGGGTGGGTTCTTTAAACAAATGGGGATGGTTGGCTCTCAAGAAACGGGATGCTACGTATATTCATCCGTCATGAATTGTAGCCGCAAACTGGTATGTAAAATACCCAGGGACCAAAAAGGGGGCATCGTTCCGTACAGGAAACCACCCATGGCTCTGCAACATGGGCTGACTGAGCAGACCCAGTGCTCGTGACAACGCACGGAGCCAGAACATTGAAAATCTAAAACGGGAAAATAGGAAAAAAAGGCTACCTCTCTTTACAAGGAACCCGGGTGAGGCAGACAGCCCCGGGCCCCCGATGCTAGTGGAGCCCTGACCAATATGGTTAACGGAATACTTCACAGTTCGAATTTCTAATTTCCCTGTTTTTCCATTGGCATGATGGTGGATTACGTTTCGATCTTGTTGTCGCAGGCTGGTGTGAGCGACGCAGTAATAGCGTCTCGAAGCGTTGTCCACAATATTCCAATGATCCACCACGCAATAATCCAATTAATCGAAGCGAGTATTTGCAACACGCTAAGACTCGAATAACACTATTGGGATCTCACTACTGTTTTCGCTCACTCAATCCATCAAAAAAATTTTGACCACTTCTTGAACCTTTCACACGCGGTCTTCAGAACATTGTTAATCCATCTTAACCACAACACTTTTCGTTTGGCCTTCTGGCCCCGACCGACTAAGATCTAGAGACGACCCGCCGTCGCTATCACGACCGCTCGACCCAAGCTATCCAAAATGACTGTCACGAATGCTGGCTTGATCTACGACACGAAAACAAGATACCGTTACCGGTTCTTGCATTCGTATCGCCTCATGCCCGCCAATGACAAATCGGACTTGCAGTGTCCTGTTTTTCAAATTGAAAAACAAGATACCGCTAGTCCGAATGAGAATAATTCTGGCCAATTTCAAGGGCACGACAGTGCGCGATGAAATTAGCCGTGCAGAGATTTCGGGAAGAAATTTCTGCATGTTACAAGTTGCACAATCTTTACTTTCAAGTAGGTATGCTTTAAATTCAGGTATTAAGGGTTTGAATTTATTTAAAATGAGACTTTCATTTCTGACTGGATTGAATTCAGTATGTTGATTTTGTAAAGAGTCTTGCAGGAATTTAGTGTTTAATTTATTCAACAATTCGCTTAAACTAGAATATAAGTCATCAATATTTTTTTTGTAACTTACTCTATGAATTCTGTTAATGATGCTGTGATAACTTTCGTTGATTCCGAAGGTGAACAATAGGGCTGCTTTAACGTTCTGCCATGTTGGTTCATCGATTTTCTGAATAGCGTTCCTTGCGCTGCCTTGGATTTTCCGAAGGATCAATCTGAATATATACGTTTGCTGGTTTCCAGGTTCGGTGAGTGTCAGCAATGTATCTGCCTCTTCAGTCCACGTTAGTAACGAATATTCACTCTCGTGTCCTAAGTATGTAGGTAACCTTCTCGCTTCCTTAATTAGTTCTTCGAAGGGAAGTTCGAGTGGTAACTGCACATTGTTTGCCATTGTGTTTTTCTTTTTTGTAAGATGCGAGTTATGTGATCTGTGAATGTCTTTTATGCTCCTGTCAATACTCGCTCGACTGTTACAATTCGCAACACGAACTTTCTTACGTGTGGGCTGTTATTATTGGATGTTATTAGCCTTGTCAATACTATGTCAGTAAGGGAAGGAGGCGAATTCTTTTAAAATTCTGCCTTCGGGGCGATGCGAACCCTTGTTTTATTATACGATTTATTAATTCACTTAATTAATCAATAATTAGGTTGCCCGCTCCTTGTCGTTTTCGAGTTTTTGTTTTCGTATGCGTCGGGATGCACTTTACACTTTCGTGTTTAGTAGTGCCGCGTAACTTTTGGTTCTATCTTAAGTGGTTCTCCCTCCTTAAGACGGACGACTGCGCCAGTTAAATTTCGCTTATTGGAAACTTGTAAAAAAAATAAGTTTGTTAAGTTCCTCCAAGGAACTTACAAAATGAAACACTTTAAGTTTTCACGAATATACTTTATTAATTATTGTTTAAGATATCCTTAAACAATCTAAATTCACAATGTTACACAACTGGAACTATCAACTTGAACTCCGAACTAAAGACTGAAGACTGAAGACTAAAAAACTTGTTCCTCCTCTGGATGTATCTTCTTATATAGCAAAATGTTGTTTACGTTAATGCATTTGCGAATTGGATTGGAATTTGTCCATTATGCTTAATGGCCAAATTCGGAATTGATTTCTTTCAATCTCGAGTGAATGTTTACTTTACGATTTGCAGGCTTGCTAATTTGATTTCTAACTTATGATCGGCTTGATATTAATTGTTCTTTGTTTCGTGTATTTGTTTATGTTACTGTTGCGATCATATGTGCTTTGATTATGATTGAATTATTGCTGAGCTAAGTGCTTTACGTTAATGTGTTATTAGTCATAAGTAGATTTGCAAGTGTTGCGAAATAGTTTACAATGTTGCAAGTTAGATAGTTTTACAATGTTGCAATTTGTTTTATTATGTTGCAAGTTATTTTACAATGTTGCAAATTAGGTATTATAAGTTATAATGTTTATTCAGGTGTCTTACTGAATCTTGTTGTAATTAAGCTTTGTGCTGGTTGCGTAACTCGCGTAGGGCAAGTGACTACGTTGCAGATCTGTTTGGATTAGATCAGATTTTAGTCTGGATCGTAATAGTGAATAAATTTCTAGCTATTTACTGAGTTTTTTTTTCTAAACATTCTGCCCGCCAAGAACCACTGGTTCTTCTATACACTGATTTGCGACTGGGAAAACATCATTCTTATATTAAATGCTTACATTACAACTTTAGTAGTTTTTATACACTAGATACTGTTGGTGGTACAACTTTATGATTATGAATGAAATTTTGAAGAAGAGAAATAATTAACGTAGCATTTTAAATGATATTTAATATAATTATCTACTTTTCTCGGGTTACAATCTATAGCTCTTTTGAGTTTGTACCAGTTTACTGAAAGGTTCTATTTCTATGGATTACATTACTAAGATATTTCTTAAATTAAATCAGCTGCTGGGTTCGTACCATTTTGCTGATTTGGTCGGCTAGATTTCGGGCGATGGGTTTCTAGTACGGATCATCCAAATGAGGAAACTTGCTGTGATACAAGTAGCAAGAAAAACTAGGCCTATGCTTGAGCCCAAGATTATAGTGTGGTTCCTAAGGTGACGCCAGTTAGTTGAATGCATATCGACCAAGGCTGCTTCGCGATGTTGATCCCTTTGGATAAAGGTTTCATCTTGTCACAAAATTGTTTTTAGCGGAGTATACACATGTGAAGTGTGATTGATGACCTGGTTTAATGTACTAATTGGTTTAATGTACGTTGGGTGAATGAGAATATAGTTTATCATATGTAGATTTGCTCGGATGATTGCTGTTGCACTTTTAATGCTGCAATGAGGATCGATCTCTAGGAGTCCTACACCTTGAATTCGTACGTCCTCTCGGTGGCCGTTGCACGTAAGGGCGAGAGAATTTGCCTTGATGGCCAAGACAAAATCAAGTATTAGGTTGTTGCGAAACCCGAAAGCAGCCGAGCCGCCGTCAGTGCAACATATATTTATTTAAATATCTTCCTTCTTTTGCCCGGCGTGCCTTTTCCCCAGCCGACTAGCTCAGCATGGCGTGGGTTTTCGGGCGGAAGAATCTTTACATGCTATGGCACGCATACGAAACAACAAGTAGAACACTTGATACATCACAATAAACAATTACAAAGGTTCACGCGAAAGGAAAAGAAAAGTTTCCGTAAGAATCATTATAATTTCTATTTATTCCTTATTCGTTATATACATTTTACTCCGAAAATTAATAAAAAAACAAAAGAAACAATAATGCAAGGGAATTTTATGAACTTTATGTTTAGAAAGAAAAAAAAACAATTAAATCATAAGAAAGTATTCAGACCAATAACCTTCAACAGAAGTTGAAACCAAATAGCATAAAAAAAGAATAATAATGAGTATGTGTGTGTTAAATTATACCCAACCCCGGCCGGAACTGGTTTACAATTTTTTTACAGAAGGAAAATCCAATATCCTAAACTTATAATTAATTTACAAAACACGCACCAAAATCATAATAATTAATAATGAACATATATAATGAAAGGTCCAAAATTCCAGTGCAAAATAGGTAATCAATAACGAATAACGGCAATTGTTATTTGTTTAATAAAGTTACTAATACAGGGAAAAGTTCATAGATCAAATTCATCAAAAATCTACCATGCAGGTTTTTATTGAATCAACTCGAATTTTTTATATTACTTAGCTGATGCTGTCCTCTTAATGCAGGTTGTGTGTAGTAACAGGTGTGGCTGGTTCTAACCGCAAATCACGTTCGCCAATAGAGTCTCCCACATTCGCTCCGATTTTCGGATTTTCAAGGTTTTTCCCCAATTCAAAATTTTTTCCCATTCGCCCGATATTCTCACTTCGCAAGGTCTTTACGAATTCGTACTGGTTGCTATGAATATTTCCGAATTCAAAGTTCAATATTTCACTTTTCAAAAA
The DNA here is from genome assembly GCA_963978885.1 of Nemotelus pantherinus. Taxonomy (NCBI): domain Eukaryota; kingdom Metazoa; phylum Arthropoda; class Insecta; order Diptera; family Stratiomyidae; genus Nemotelus; species Nemotelus pantherinus. The sequence continues at coordinate 41,252,739 of OZ022264.1, forward strand.
TCTTTTTGAACTCGTACTTGTTATTTTTACTATGAATATTTTCAAATTCAAATTTCAATATTTCACTTTTCAAAAATATTTCACTTTTCAAAAATATTGCCTTTTCAAAAATCTTTTCGAACTCCACAGTTTTTTACTTTCAAAAAAGAATTATCTTTCCAATTCCCCCCAAACTTTCATTCCTTTTTAGTTCCAACCACCGAATGATACCGCGCCAACTCTCGAGCCATCAGTCTCCCGCTACCGACACGTACCGTTTTTTTTCTAGTTGCTCAGTTGGGCGACCAGTCTCTACACAACCAGCAGCAAACATCTTCCGTTTCCGCTGGCCTGATAACGCAGCTGATGCAAGTATTGTTGCAAATCAGCTGCGCTCAGGTCAGCGAACCCGATTCAATGCAGTGATACACGCGACAATCAAATGCATAAGCAAAGCCTGTTTTCGAATGCCAATGCTATACATTTGACCGTCGCATGCAGCACCGCATTCGCAAAGTTTGTGGGTGTGTGCGTGGGTGATAGCTGTGGCGAGGCCGTTTCGCAACAAGGTCTAGCCATTTTTTTCCACAGAATATTTTCTACTTGAAAGATGTGTTGTGGGCAAGATGTTTTGTTCAGTCTATCATAAATCTCATCTAAGACACAGTTAGGATGGTCAGTGATACTTAACAAGAGATTGACTGTGCAATAACGGTTACTGGGTGAGTGAACTTCACATTCAGCTAGATGCTCTGACGTTAGTTCAAAGTAGAGCTGGACATCGTGTCGGATGCCGAAGTATGTATTTGGTATCTCGATTAATGAATATTTTGAGCTGCCCAAGCTCTGTGTAATAACGGTGCAGTAAATGAGCTCAAATTCTCGATGCTCGATGATAGGAAAGGATCCGAAAAATTGTATCCCGGTTGTTGAGATGGTTGCATAAGACTTTCCCATCTGTCTGGGTTCGATGTATAGTGTATTACCCAACTTTTCTTGTGCTACCGCTAATGTGTTTAGGAGAATTCGTGGGGAGCACGCTTGGGCAATACTACTTGTTCCTGAGCTGAGACTGTGAAATATTTCGTACTGATGCTGTATTTGTTCTAGCCATCCGAGCGCTAATTGATATGCCGTTAGAAACTGTATGTCAATATGATTTTGGTCTGTTGATTTGTACCAAGATGACATTTCGTCTAGAGTCTTTGATAGATGATTATAGCCTTCCGTTATGATATTCAGTTTTGTTGTCAGGACATGACGAGTATCATTGAGAAACGCTCTAGTAGTCAGCAGCAGATGACCTTGTTGCTGCATACCTTCTATCAGATGCCTTTGATTTTCGTCCAACTTATCGATGTCCATATATACTTCACCATTCACTCCAAAAATTCTTTGTAGGATGTTTCCTAGAATACGACGACGTGACCTGCTTCTTATCCAATGTTTTATGGTTTCCAGAACACCATCTTTCATCTTTTCTAGCTGCTGTACCAATTCTCCGCACCGAGATTCGTGATGCAAGTTGCGGCTCTCGTCGCAGAGGTGTGTCATATTTCCGAATATTCGCTCAACATTGCTTATGTCTGCTATTATTTCTTCAGACGATATTTTGATTGTTAGCTTGAGCTGTCCTTGTAGTAGTTGTACCATTCCAACATGTTCCACGTACATTCCTGCTTTCGGACGAGTTATCGTGTAATTAGGTTTCCCTGGCGCTACGCAAATGAGTAGAGCAAATAAAGTTACCATGACCTTTGAAAGCTTTGATGTGGTTGCATAGTTGCTGGTAGATCGCACACGGGTGTTACGTTGATTTTCAAGCATCCTTGATTGCCTACTGCCAGGGTCTGTGCTCCTCACATTTGATGAGGGATCGCTATTAGGATCATTGTTTGCTGAAGTTTCATTCCACTACCAGACAATAGGTGTCGTTTGTGACGCTCAATAGACCAAAGTAGAACTTGTCAAAATAGAGAGAATTTTTATCACCTTTTTTTTGCTCTTTTCTTACATTTACTACATTTACTACTCATTGAAAGTTTTTAAATGACAAATATTTTCTTTTGAGATATTCATTGAAAAATGTTTTATTTGAATTCATGCTTAATCTAATGTGCTATGTTTTTTTTTCATTTGCAATTTTAATTCTTCAATTTTTTCGTAAATTTTTTGTTGTAGTTGCCATGGCGGAGGATTTTCTTCATCGGTAGCAATGTGTTTCAGCGCCGCGATTCGTCTTCGTAAGTTTACTTTTCTGCCGCCTCGTATTTTCTTTTTTGTGTTGATTTTTGGTATAGTCGTTTTTGCCGCTTCCAATTTACGGGCTTCTGTGATGGCCGGGTGAATTCTCGGTTGTGGTCCGCCCTCATTTGGTAATTCTGTCTTCGTGAATGTCCTTGATGACGTTGCTTCGTAGATTTGTTGTTGTTCGCCTTTGTTCGGTTGTATCTTCTTTGAAGGAGGCAGGGTCGCCATGAGGTGGCCCAATGGTCCTTTCAATTTCAAATTTCCAAAGTTTTTAAAAAAGGGAAAAAAAATAAAAGAAAGAAATATTCTTCTTTTATATGGCCGAGTCTATTTTATGAAATAAAAGACAGAATTAATCTTCCTTCTTGGGCCGCTACAAGCAGTTTGTCGCACTTGCGTGGCGAAAAGGGTCGCCGCGTAGCAAGTGCTAGAACGTGCTTTTAAATAGAAAAGAATAAATCAAAACGAAATATATTCTTTCTTCAAACAGACTGGTTGGTCGCCGATCGCGCTAGCGTTCCAAGACAGACTGTACTTTATTCAGTACTCTATTCCCCTATATATATGATACATTTTGCTGAATCGATCGGTGTATGGACTGGTTTTTGAATTCAAAAATATAAAAATTAATTAGCTAGTGTGCGTATTGTCCGCTTAGAGTAGATGTCGCGGTTGTCGATAGGTAGGAGCTATTTTGACATTTGTCAGTGTGACAATTCAATTAGTAAACGTACACAACACTAGTTGCTATCGAAATCGTCATCTATCGGAGAAGCGTTCGTCGCCGTTGGTTCCTCACGGCTGCCGACAGTATCGTTTATTGGCAAAGGACAGATTTTCGAGATGCTCCGTTTTATTAAGCCGTTGATTGTTTTGATGGTAGCCACTCTGGCCAGAGTTTCTTCTCCAGGATGCAGAGCTATTATTCTTCCTATGGGCCATCTCGTTGACGCACAGTTCTCATATTTTATCAGGACGAGATCATTCACCCTGATCTTTCAGTTTTCGGTGAACCATTTAGATCGTTGCTGGAACTGCGTTAGGTACTCAATGTTCCATCGCTGGCAGAAGTGCTGTTTTAATCTTTGAACCAGCTGCCATTTCTTAAATATATTATCTTCTGAGATTTCGTTAGGAAGCTCAAATAAGCTTGCTCCAGTTAAAAAGTGTCCTGGCGTCAGTGCAGAAAAATAATTTGGGTCAGTACTTAATGGAGTCAGAGGCCTTGAATTTAGACACGCTTCAATTTGCGCCAAGAACGTATACATTTCTTCCACATTTAACAAATGTGAACCGATGACTTTTATCATATGCCGCTTCATTGACTTTACAGCAGCTTCCCAGATTCCCCCAAAGTGAGAGCTTCCGGGAGGGATTAACTTCCATTCGATACTGTTTGTGGCTAGTGTTGCTTGCGCTTCAATCACCATTCTCCTTGCAGTTTCCCGAAGCATCCGGTCTGCTCCCACGAAGTTCGTTCCGTTGTCACTTACTAAAGTGTGGCACATTCCTCTTTTTGCTATAAATTTTCTTATAGCGGCTATGCAAGTTTTGGATGTCAAATCACTTGCTAGTTCCAAATGTACGGTCTTCGTGGACAGACAAACAAAACTAGCAATGTATGCTTTCGTTATTTTTGCTCCCCTGCCGCTACTCCACTTGATTGTTAAAGGGCCGGCATAGTCTAAGCCTGTTTTGGCAAAGGGCTTTCCTGGCTGAACTCTTTCTCGTGGCAGAGCACCCATCAATTGCTGGGAAGGTCTTGCATTAACTCTAAAACACGTGATGCACTTCCTAGTTAATGTTTCAACAGCTGTCATGCCATTTACGATCCAATACTTCTGGAGGATATTGCTGTGAACCAGCTTGTGCGGGCCGTGTAATGATAGATAATGATAGTGCCAGATGATTAAATTAGCCACGTGTCCTCGCGGTATGATTATTTGATGCTTCGAATCTTCATTTACGTTACTATTTCGTAATCTTCCTCCCACTCGGAGCAGTCGGTCTGCATCAATAACAGGCGTTAGTTGTCTCAAGGGACTTGACTTTGGCAATGGCTTGTTTGCTTCCAGTATCTTAATCTAATCAGGATATGCTTCCTGCTGCACTATTCGAATGCAGCTTATCTCCGCTTGGCGCAGTTCCATTGATGACAGAAATTCGCCTTTTGATTTAGTAATCCACCGTCTGCAGTATGCGTAAACTCTGATAAGCCTTGTTAATGAAGAAAACCTCTCAAAGACTTCTATTTGTTGCTTCCTATTTGCAACAAATGAAATTGAGATGCTAGATCTCTTCTCTGTTTCGGCCATGGCATGATCCAGTTTTGAACTGATTTTTGGCCATTTACTGGGATGATCTCTTAGCCAACTGGGTCCATTCCACCAAAGGCTATTTTGAATGAGATCGTGTGCGAGCAGACCTCGCGATGCTATGTCCGCTGGATTGGACTTACTATTAACATGCTCCCATCTGTATCTGTTGTATCTGTATCTATCTGTATCTGTATCTATCTGTATCTGGTGTATCTGTATCTATCTGTATCTGTATCTATCTGTACCTATCTGTATCTATCTGTATCTCTATCTGCATCATTTACCTATCTGTATCTATCTATCTATCTACCTGTTGTTATGATTTTCCTATACTCTGTCGTTATAATTTTCCTATACCCTGTCGTTATAATTTTCCTATGCCCTGCCGTTATCATTCTTCTATACCCTCTCGTTATCATTCTCCTATACTGTCCTGTCCTGTCCTTATTTTCTGGCTTCTTTCTCCTACCTTATTCTCTTTGTCTTCTTCTCCTCTCCTTATTCTTTGTCTGCTTCTCCTCCCCTAATTCTTTGGCTTCTTCTCCTATCCTTATTCTTTGTCGGCTTCTCCTCCACTATTTTTTTGTAATTCACACTAACAGCCATGGCACTGGCGGGATTCGAACACGCAGGCCACGTAGCACGCCGCTTCTCGGCCTGACGTTTTAGCGAGCTGAGCTACTGGGCCCCCTCCTCCTGTCAAGTGAGTCTTTTAATACTGCATCTTCTCAACATCAGAGAGAGTTTCGTTTTGATACACCAGTGAACTGAACAGATCGTTAAACATCCGCCAGTTGCCATAACTGCCATCAAACTTCGGTATTGTCAGCCTCTCCAGTCGCACCTGGTTATTCGTTGTGGCTCTAGGCTTTTTAAGTTTACTAAGACGGGCCTTGTTCTTGTACTCGTGGACACCTGTTCTCAACTTTGTAACTAGGTCAAGGTGTAACTCTTCAATCTGCTCATACTCATCATGCAACATCGCTTTTGCAACATCGATTGTTGCGAGTATAATCGCATGCTGTGATTGACATGCTGTCCATAATTCTTGCACGCGTTCTAATCTGGCTTCGAAATAAGCAAGGCAGTGCTTCTCTCTGCTATCCTTCCCGAGATTCCGAACCATCCTGGTTAAAGCCAGAAAATTGTCCCGCTGGATGCTAATGACTGCTTCCGCTTCTGTCATTTCGACGCCCTTTTATCGATTGTATTTTCAATTATTTGGTGGTTACTCTCAAGTATTTATCCAAATAACTTCAAAAATGCACGTCTGCACCAAATTGTAACTTAACATACAATTTCTTGGTGAAAATTTTGTGCACAGAGTTATTTAAACACTTGAAAAAGTTCGAGCTTTACTTACAGATAGTAAGTAAAGCTCGTTTTACTTTATCAAGTAATATGATATTTTAAATAAGTTATTTCACTCTAGATCCCGCTAACAAGTAGCGGGATGACGGTTGTCAGGGTGTCATGAAAGTAGCTAACACTGGCTTCCATCCATGACATTGTGTAACTTTATTATAATAATGAACTTGCAAATGTGCAGGTATTTATGACAATAGAAATATGTACCTATTATAGTTACCGTAGTAGTGTCCCAATGTTTCAGCACGTGAGCTAACACTTTCGCGTGACATTAAAATTTGGGATTTTACTCGCTCTTTCACTCTATTTACTTCTTCTTCCTTCAGATCATCTGTAGACAACTTCTTCAACTCTGTCGTTATAGATTTTAAAAGCTTATCTAAGTTACTACTGTCTGTACCAGCAAAAATGGAAAACATTTCTGTATTAGTAAAGCTGGAATTAAATGAATAAACAGAGTAAGCTAATCCCTACTTTTCCCTTACTTCCTGGAATAAACGTGATGACATTCCGCTCCCTAATATAGAATCAAGCACTTGAAACGTGTGATATTTATCGTCATGGCGAGAAACACCAGGTAGTACTAGTCTAAATAAAGTATGTAAAGCAAGGTGGATATCATGATAATACGCTAAGATTTTAATTATTGTGAAAGTTATATTTTGAGTTATAACAAGTTCCCTTCAATCTTAAGATAATTACTTTCTGCGCCTACTCACTTAAATATCCGGCTCGACGGACCATATTATGTTCGAATTAAATTTATGAGTGAAGTGAACCACATCCAATTCAAGAATAAACTCCAAATTAGGTTCGATTTAATTTTATGAGTCTTTGGCTCTATCGTGGTTCTTTAAGACATTAAAAGAAATCGTTTTTCGAGTGGCCACTTGAGATATTATATTTTCAGAGAACGTTAAAATGCAATAATTCTTAAACGACACCTAACTAAAAACTAACAATACATCGTGTTATGACTACTGTTACGACCAAACACTGAGACCCGTCAAGCCAACTTGCCGCTACGCCTGTCGTTCGCGAACTAACTAATATGCCAGTGGCCGGAGGATAGGTTTGAATCCTTTTCCGCTGTTATGAGTACAACTCAAGCTGCCGATCGCTCTTTAACTAGCCGAAACCGCAGCGACAAGAAAACAGAGTCTCAACGATTGACATATGCTTACCAACCGACCGCACCAAGCCAGGATTTCGCTCGGAACACAACAGTCGGCCATCATTTTTCTTCACCGTCCTCAGTGAAGCTTTACAAACCGTAAGATCTCTCGCGAAACATTACCACATAGCACGTTTCACAGGCTCTAGAGAGTCTTCACACGATATATGTGAACATAGTTTTGCACTTTACACTCGCGAACATACACCAACACTTGTGTTACGGATTTTTTTTTTTTTCATAGTGACCAACCATATCACCTCGTCAACTGCACTAGGCGAAAGTTTCGCCTAGAACACAACAGTTGGGTTCTCTTTATCTAATGTTAGTCAAACAAATCACAAAGTCAAGTGCACTAAGCGAAAAATTCACCTAGAACACAACAGTTGGATATTTTTTTTTAGGTTGACCAAACCAAGCACACAGTCAACTGCACTAAGCAAAAATTTCACTTAAAACACAACAGTTGGATATTTTTAATCTAATGTTGGCCAAACCAACACCCAATCCACTGCACTAAGCGAAAATTTCACCTAGAACGCAACAGTTAGATATTTTTAATCTACTGTTGGCCAAACCAACACCCAATCAACTGCACTAAGCGAAAATTTCACCTAGAACACAACAGTTGGATATTTTTAATCTAATGTTGGCCAAACCAACACCCAATAGAACACAACAGTTGGATATTTTTAATCTAATGTTGGCCAAACCAACACCCAATCAACTGCACTAAGCGAAAATTTCACCTAGAACGCAACAGTTAGATATTTTTAACCTAATGTTGGCCAAACCAACACCCAATCAACTGCACTAAGCGAAAATTTCACCTAGAACACAACAGTTGGATATTTTTAATCTAATGTTGGCCAAACCAACACGCAATCAACTGCACTAAGCGAGAATTTCACCTAGAACACATCAGTTGGGCTTTCCTTATCTTTCACTGTCCCGAGTGAAATTTAAAAAAAAAACTCATCATCGCATTATAATTCTCAGTTATTTAAATGAGATCATTATATCAACTTAACTCAATTTCTTCATAATTCAAATGGGCTCACGGATATGAAGCTCATATAAACACACACACACATCTTAGCCAGCTTATGAACATGCGCACAGGACTAACAATTTTGTTAATCTTGAACCTTTTTAATGCTGGTCATTATCTCAAGAAAAATAAAATGCACGATACCATTACGTATCCCTTCTGTGCAATTTGGGTTTTTAAGATAAGAGATAAAGGCTGAAAAGTATTTAACTGCACTTTAACATCACGTAAACCGTTTGTGCACATACCTGGTTTTCTAAAAAAAATTCATAAATTTATGACGGTCTACTAGTCGATACCTTCACTTATCCCGTCTGAATAGTCGAGGCCACATCTGTTATATATTTTTTTTTATTGAGGTACTCGTTCGGTTGCCATGACCTGAGTGAGCATTCGTCGCCATAAATACACATCTTCGATATTAGGAACCGGATGTGTTTCGCACTCGGTGATTGAGTTTAAATTTCGGAAATCGACACACCTTCGATAAGTATTATCTCAATTTTTTTTAATAAAAGTACAGTGCTCGCAAATTGGGATTCAGATGGCATTAGAATGCAATTTCTCAAAATTTCTACAATTGTACTGTCCAAAACACTTCGTACTGCAAACGGCACTTTATAGGGCTTGTAGTTAAAAACTGCATCCTTTTTCACTCTTATCTTCATAAAGAAATCATTCGATTTTCCTATCTGGAATACGATTTTCCCATCTGGGAAATAGGCTCGACGGTCATTTAATAACGCCTTTAGTTGAAATTTATTTTGCTCAGATACAGAGTCACAAAGTTGCCAATCTTCCGAATCAAATAGTACTGGCTGTGCCGTATCTGACTTTTTTCTTATACTATTGATTAACAACAGCTTACCTGGCATTTTTAAGGCAATTCTAGAAATTTTGTCCGATAATTACAAGGTCATCTTGTGCCTCATTTGGCGCCACTAAAAGGTCTATGACTTCGCACACATTCTGCACTCTCCCTTCGACTTGCAATTTACCTTTTGCTTTCACTAGACTTCCACCAAAACCTTTAAGAGCAACTGCAACTGGGTCTGTTTGCCATTTATTCTGGTTCACGACAATCTCCTTAATTATTAAACACTGACTTCCAAAATCAATTAAGCACTTTCTTTCCACGTTAGTAATTTTGATATTTTGATGGTATTCATCCAATATACTTCCAGTCACATTCACTAGCCATGTTGTCTCATTCATCGCACAGTTTTTCGCAAAATGTTCGGCTTCAACACACTTAAAACACTTTCTTTACTTACGCGAACAATTCTCGGACATTTGTCCTCTAAGTTTACAACAGCCACAAAACAGCCGCCGATACGGTTTCAACTCGGTCTTTTCACATTTTCAAAAAAATTCTTCCTCTCACCATTGTCACCACTAATAAGCTACTTTCTTTTCTCTACAGGTTCATCCTGCCTTCTTCATTATTGATCACTATTTCCCTCGTTCAATCTTTCGATGCTCTTCAACTTCGCCAAGAGATCTGTAATGTTCGTAAAGTTGGTAGCCATTAACGAGCGTTTAATTGCCGTATCTGCTATTCCGGAAATAATATATTCCATGATTGTTGAATCATTTAATTCAATCCTTTTCCCCCACATAACCATTTCGTAGAAAAATGTTTCTATGGTTTCATCTGCTTTCTTTCTTCTTGTCATAAGCAATTTTAAAATTGTGGTCACTATGCCCACTGGGAAAGCTCTGAATAAGCTCTTTTTTGAAAATTTCCCAACTATTCAGGGTACGTTGTTTACCTTGGTACCATTTCTTTGCGGTACCGCCTAACCGAAGTGACGCATACAACAAGATAGCCCGATCTTTCCACTCATACAACTCCGCTAGATTTTCGATGTCCGCAATCCAATTCCTCACATCTAACGACTCACTCGGTTCGAATAGTGGAATCAACACTTTCACCTCGTTGATGCCCATCTTCAACCCTGCGATGGACTCAGGCCTTTCCGACACGATATCACTATTCACCTCACTAGCCGCACTGCCACTTTCATTATTAACATTTGCCCTACTGGCTTTCAAAAAGTCTATTTCTTTTTTCAATAACTCGTTCTCTCTTTTCAGTAAATCACTTTCTTTTTTTATAAGATCCACTTCGAATTTCAACAACCGAATTTGTTCACTTTGGTCTTCCGCCATTTTGGACGCCACTAGTTTTTCCACCTGAAAATCTGTGAATTTATCCCACTTCTGAACTGTTATTGGTACGACCGAACACTGAGACCCGTCAAGCCAACTTGCCGCTACGCCTGTCGTTTGCGAACTAACTAATATGCCAGTGGCCGGAGGATAGGTTTGAATCCTTTTCCGCTGTTATGAGTACAACTCAAGCTGCCGATCGCTCTTTAACTAGCCGAAACCGCAGCGACAAGAAGACAGAGTCTCAACGATTGACATATGCTTACCAACCGACCGCACCAAGCCAGGATTTCGCTCGGAACACAACAATCGACTTAAATGCTACATGGAAAATCGCAACTCGGCGGCAGCGCACAAGTGAAATCTGATATGCCCATACCAGTCGGTCTGATATGGGCGCGAGAAAAGAAATGCTGATTGAAAAGAAATGCTGATTGGGTTTCGAATGCCGCAAGTCGCAGTGTATGCGAGAAGCAACATTCGAACGTTTTTAATCTCGTCGGTCAGCATAAGCAACGTACGAACGATGGCTCGAATTGCTCATGCTGAGGCGGAGTATCGTATGCAGGCTATTGTGCGCGAAGGAATCAATTCAGCAGAAAATACATTGTATGTTATGTACAATGGATTTGCGCGTGTTGCTACATTACCCCTCTTCTAGTGGTGAAGCCACGATGTAATGGAGGGAAGATGCTATCCGAGCTGCGGTTCCGTTACTAAAATATTTACAAATTTACTTAACTAAAAATTATATTTACGGTTGGAAGCGCACGGTGCGTCGAACTGTGCGCCCAAATCGTGTCGTCGTTGGTAGTCTCTGGGGAGCATCGTGACCTGGTGATGTTAATTTGCGCTGGTCGATGTCTTCGGTTACGAAGAAGGCTGGTTTGAGTCGGTCGATGGAGACGTTGACATGCCGGCCGTTGATGTCCACTTTGTAGTATTTGTCCTTCCGATTTATTACTCGGTGCGGACCAGCGTATGGCGGAGACAAAGGCGGGCGGACTCTGTCGTTGCGAACAAAGACATGTGAATTCGTTGACAAGTCTGTGTTGATGAAGACGTTTGGAGTTCCGTGATGGGCTGTTTTCTGCGGTCGTAGTTTACGCATGCGTGCTTTGAGGTCGCGCAGGAAGTCGCTTTCGTTGACTGATGAGCCAGTGTCGCAGAAGAATTCACCCGGAAGACGTAATGTTACGCCGTAGACCATGTCGGCAGGAGTAGCTGCTGGATCTTCCTTCAGCGTTGCTCGTAGGCCGAGTAATACCATCGGGAGTGCCTTGGTCCATCCAGTTGCGTCTGCGTGACATTGAATGGCGGTCTTCACAGTGCGATGCCATCGCTCGATGATGCCGTTTGCTGCTGGGTGGTATGGTGTCGTGCGAAGATGCGTTGTACCCAAAAGTCGAGTCAGTTCAGTAAAAACTTGACTCTCGAATTGCCGACCTAGATCGGTGGTTATTCACGCGGGCACACCGAAACGGCTAATCCAGGTATCAATTAGCGCCTCTGCTACGGCAGTTGCTGTGATGGTCTCCAACGGAATCGTCTCAGGCCATCGTGTGTAACGATCGATGGCGGTTAAGCAATATCGGAATCCTTCACAGAGAGGTAATGGTCCGATCAGGTCAATGTTGATGTGATTGAACCGTGCATCTGGTAGACCATACCGTTGAACTGGTGACTTGGTGTGGCGACCAACCTTTTTGCGTTGACAAGGTAGGCAATTCCGTACAAAGGTTGTGATGTTTCGCTTCATGGATGGCCAGAAAAAGCGCTCGGTGATGAGTTTCTGCGTCGCTCGTGTCCCTGGATGTGACAAACTGTGAAGATTGTTGATGATTGCTGTCCAGTTGGCGTTGTTGTCATGGTGACGCTTTCTCCGGGTTTTGGCGTAGTGCGAACTGTAGAGGCTTATAGTCAGTGAAGATGGTGAAGACCCTGCCTTCGAGCATGTGGCGGAAGTACTGGCCAGAAGCTCCCTGTCATAGGCACTGTATTTTCGCTGTGCGGTCGACAATCTTCTCGAGAAGAATCCTAGTGGTGCAGTGCTTGCTCCTATGGTTTGATGCAAAACGGTGCCAATGCCGTCGTCTGAAACGTCAACATTTAAGGACCATGCTGTTTTCGCGTCTGGGTGAGCAAGTGATGGGGCATTGATTAAGTCCGTTTTGCACTTGTCGAATGCGGCCTGCGCAAGCGGAGTCCATACTATCTCGGACTTATCCCGTTTCTTATTTCCGGGAATCAGTTCCTCGGCGAACCCGCGAGGGTATTGTCGTTATTCGTGCCCCTCGCGGCTGGTAATGACTTGACTGGCGTGCCCGGTGTCGCGAACGCGGGCGTCTTTTTTTCAGATTGGGAATCACTATCTTATTCGATCGGCGTCGGAACAGGAACACTTTAACTGTTTTTATGAAACTGTCACTAATATTACACACGATTTACTTGTGTCACGCGTCGCTTAATGCCTCGTACCTGATCACGGTAGAGGTTTTACACTAGTACTGCCGTATTTATGCACAGTATCGTTATTAGAATGGCTTCAATTTTTTGACTCTCGACGGCTAGGGATGAATTTATCACCATGGTATTCGAAACTTCTCCTACTACGTGTTTCGTTTCGTGATTACCCATGGTTTACAAAACAATAAAAAAAAACGAAAGACTGGCTAAGGATCGCCACTTTGGCCCTATCGTGTTTCTTTAAGACATTAAAAGAAATCGTTTTTTGAGTGGCCATTTGAAATATTATATTTTCAGAGAACGTTAAAATGCAATAATTCTTAAACGACACCTAACTAAAAATCAACAATACATCGACTTAAATGCTACATGGAAAATCGCAACTCGGCGGCAGCGCACAAGTGAAATCTGATATGCCCATACCAGTAGGTCTGATATGGGCGCGAGAAAAGAAATGCTGATTGAAAAGAAATGTTGATTGGGTTTCGAATGCCGCAAGTCGCAGTGTATGCGATAAGCAACATTCGAACGTTTTTAATCTCGTCGGTGAGCATAAGCAACGTACGAACGATGGCTCGAATTGCTCATGCTGAGGCGAAGTATTGTATGCACGCTATTGTGCGCGAAGGAATTAATTCAGCAGAAAATACATTGTATGTTATATACAATGGATTTTCGCGTGTTGCTACAAGTCAAACGCACTGTCTCCAATTCAAGAACAAACTGCCTTTATTCTAGCATTGTATTGCTCCTTAAGTAGCAACTTTTTGATGACTTAGAATAACATATCTTAAACAGCATAAGCTGATTTTCTCAGTCATATACCCACGATTGAGTTACAGTCGCACAAGTATGTATGCTGATTAAATTGGCAACATTATATCAATTTGATAGTCACACGCGCAAGGCAAGTGACTATGTTGCAGCTCTGTTTGAATTGGATTAGATTTCAGTCTGAATCGTAAAGTAAATAGATTTCGAGCTATTTGCTGAGTTTTTTTTTCTAAACAATTGGCTGCGTACAAGCGTCTCCTTAGCATCATTTAAGATATTTCGATCCCTTCGGCTTGTAACTCTTGATGTGACAAATAAAGAGATGCGAAACGATTTTCGTTAGCCTTAAGGACAATTTTCCGGTCAGTTCGAGGCGTTGTCTTCCTTTGACCGCGACAATTTCGGCACTTTGTTACGCCAGCGATAGTTTATAGACTAAAAAATTTGAACAAAAAAATACGAATGAAAATAATTATTAAATATAGGTGCACATGGTGAGATAGGTAGATATAGACATAGTTATAGATATAGCCGAGTGAAATTGCTCACGATGAAGGAAGTTGCTCCTTACCAGACCGGGCCATCGCCGGCGATGCATATCAGACGGACGCCGATGACTTGGTCCAGAAATGAGACGTCCCGTGAACTGGATCAAGAAGCGAATGCAGATACTTGCTCCGCCGCGACTAATCATGTAACACAGCACAGACCATGAACGAACTGAGTATCTGGAAATGGCACCAACACCACCCAAGTCGCGAAGTGGCAGGCAAACGTCATTGCACAGAAGAATCTATTTGAATTCACCATACACCAAATGGATTGCGCAATAAACTCAATAAAATACCGCCGTACTTGGACACGTTTGTTGTCATGTTCACGAAATGTCAAAACGAACGATGATCGTTGACAGGAACGCCGCCAAGCGGGTGAAAGCGTCATTAATTCCAGCCGACTGGAAGGATCCGAAAGGCTGCGCTCGGGCCGGCGAGCGAAATAAGTGGTAAAGAAAGCTTTTCGTTTGGTGCACTAAAGGGCAAGAGTGCATTGCACCCAGTTATGGAATACATGGTACGAGCAGGAAAAATGTTTCACATGAATCCCGCTGAAGCGGTAGATTGTTTGTCCACCGAGGCTAGGTGGAAGGCGGACAGCCATGAGATCTTTCTTTTTGGGTCCGGACGAGGTATGTTTTTGTTGAACTGATACGTGACTTTCTTTTTGGAAATTTTTTGATTACAACGAGCGGAGGCCAACGATCTATCAGATAAGTGCACCTACGGAATTGGCGAAGAACTCGATCATATCCACCTTGAACGAGAACCTTGTGCAATCTTTTCCAACGTACCATTGGGGAAAAAAAACCGGCGAAAGAATCGAATAGCCACAGTGAGCGAAGAGAAACGGCCAGGCCAGCTGACAGATAGCGAGTGTCGTGATAAGACTGTTAATCGGGGAAGTACCGTCGATCAAGGCGACGACGAATTGGAAAGAGCAGGAGACCAATTGTCGAAGAGACAGCGTAAGGCGGGTGACGAGTTCGACGACGGAAAGCGGTCACAGGTACGTGCAAGGCACCCAGAATCGATTATAGGTAGCATTTAGGCTAGGAAGAATTCTGATTAATGACATTAGTGAATGTAGAAAATTGAGGAGTTGTAGTGATTGATGTAGTAGTGAATTAACGTCAAAGCAAAAAAAGAAACGCGGCGCCGTGTTAGTGAAGTTGAGTATAGAGCATTAGTGATCGAATAAAGCACGTTGTGACGATTGATGTAACGCTGGCGTTTTGAATCATTCTTCTTTTGCCCCGGTTTAGAGTTCCTTTCTTTCGGTATTATACCGGAATCTTTTTCGTTTCTGTCGAGAGATAACCGTCGCAGTCTTCTCGCTTCGGGGCGACGGCAGGAAGGCAGATCTTCGAATTCGAAGCGAGTGGCGCCCACTCACGGCCCCTTCTCGTGAGCAAAAGCCGCACGAAGGATGCCACCCTTGTGTCCCAGTCGGGGATAAAGGGGTTTGAGACGCGTTAGTAAGGAGTACCGTAACAACTTATTGCTCGATTGTCCTTGATTTTCGTCCAGCGATTTCGATATTGTCATCACAGTTTGATGAGCTATTTTCTCTCTTGTCGGGATTTCGCGAAAAGAAAGTGCTCCGATCTTCATTCATTTTCATTGGTAATATCTTTGCATTTTCCCATTTTGGTTTTTTCCAACTTAATTTACCAAAGTTCACTGCACTTTTAAAACTCCCAATATTTTCAGCTCTTACCACAATTTTTTATTACTCCTGCTTTTTCAAAATAAGTAAACAAAACACTCTTTTCACTCACAGATAATCACTTGCCTAACAAATCCCGAATAATGATGAATTTTGAGTTTTTCCCGCTGATTTATATAGTAACACAAATCTCACTAAACACGTACATAAAGAAGGACAGGTCAACAATTACCCCGGAAAAGAGATTTATGGTGTCGCAACTGCGCTCACATTATGTTAGCGTCGCCACTAAGAACAAGATAAGATAATTTTATTTGGAAAAACCCGCATTTTTATTACGCTACGGGTGAACATTTCTAAGGATTGATAAAAATTGTGAGTGGTCCTAATTCGATGAACAGGGGCTGTATACATATGTAAGACTAATTTTATTAGATTAATAATGTACTACTGCGATCAAAAAATAAGGTGACCATGTTTATAATAGGCGTGTTTTTTTGCTCCTCTATCCAGCAGAGAATAAAGTATATGCATTGAAAACAACACATCTACTGTACCAGTGAATTCACAAGTACAGAAATTGTATTCTACAGAGATAGTTCACTCGCTCACTCATAGAGTGTGCTGATATTTGATTTTATGATTTTATTCGATCTCCTCCTGAGCCGCCGAATTATATCCTAGTTAAATTGTTAATGTAAATTGTTAATGCAAAGAAAATTACGAAATGTTTTTTTTTAATATGAAAGTTCTTATTTCTAGCGCACAAAAAAATTTAGTTTTGTCTAAAGAATTGTTTTATTACAGCTAGTTTCTTTTATGTCTCCTCTTTTTAGCCTCTTCCGATTGTTGGTGATTTTTGGAGAGAGAGACTTCGTGAGATTTTGTAGGATATTATTGCGTTGCAATTTTTTTCAGTTGATAAGTTTGTCTTCCAGACGGTTTTCTCCATTTCCCTATTTGACTAAACTGTCATTTTTGCCAACAGTTGCACCAACCGCTATGAATAATTTTCCAAATACCATTTCCAAATTTTCCGTCTATCCGATGAAATATCACGTGATGGTGTTCCGGAATGAATATCGGCAGCTGGAGATCTCTGTTGTATGATTTCATCGTTGAATAAAATACAAATATTGTGAAGGACGCAGTTGCTTGTCACTATGTTCGTTATTGAACATATATTACTCTGCTCCGTAAAATGCAGAATCCTCCGAAATCGGTTTTTAAGTAACCCGAAAGCATTTTCCACAACCATCCGAGCTGAGGAGTGCAAATTATTAAACTGCTCCTGTGAATCGGAGAGCGTCCCAAAGTTCTTAAATGAGATACAAGCCAAGAGCTTGATGCGTACGCCGAGTCTCCAATCAAAAAAGTATCTCCGGGAAATGTTTCTTGCTGATTCGTAGTCGCTCTCCTATATAAACTGGATCTTCGTAGCACTTGGCTATCGTGAAGCGATCCTGGCTCGCCAACAAAAACATCAGTAAACTTTTTGTCGGCATCGACAACAGCTTGAAGTATAATGCTGTACTTGCGCTTCCGGTCAAAGTAGCTCGTTTTGTTTTCCGTCGGAGCTTTTATTTGGATATGCGTGCAATCTATGGCACCAATAATATCAGGTATATGTTTTACTCTTTCAAAGTTCGCCGCAACATCATTGGCGCTAGAGCCTTGAGGCCATTTAACGAATTCATGGCCGATAGAAATAAGCCAAGCAAGCAACTCCAAATAAATTGGCGATTTCGCGGAACGTTGCGGTATTACTTTCATACCAAAGGAATATAAATATTTCCTTTGGAGCGCCAACCCTTGACCGCCTGCCATTTCGATCATCTGGAACAAAAAGCGATTCCGAATACCTTTCTGAAATCAAAAATATAAATACGGTTGTCATTTAAAAAAAAAACATTTGTTATTTACCTATTAAATAGTAAGCGGTAGTCCGCTTCACTCGGAAATGATTTTTAAAATCGGCATCACTATATTTTGTGATTGTGCTCAGGAAATCTTCCACGGTAGCATGTGCTTCATTTTCGCCTTCAGACGAATCCGCTAGTGTGGTCCATAAATTTACATAGTCGTCTGTTGCGTCATCGGAATCGCTTGATTCTAGCAAATCAAACACATTCGCCATTACCTCTTCAGAGCAACCTGAAATTATAAATTGCAAGTAAAATAAATGGAAAAAAACTCTAGCGCACCTGAACCGCTAGAAACACTAATGTTCGAAGAACAGTAGAAGAATCGTGCAGGTTTTAAGTGCATATTCCACCACATGAGCTGCTTATTACGGCTAAACTGTTTCAAATGCCACGTTTTACTTTGGTCTCAAGAATGCATTATAACTCATATGGTAGAAGGTTTCAGATATTACCATTGGCATGGGTTTCAAAGTTTATGAAAGAAAAACACTTGTTAATTATATTCGTTATCAGTTGCTTATTTCACCAAACTTTGAAAGCAGCATCTCATATAACACCAATGAAGAAAATGCTCAGTGCCTGCAGCACTGTAACTGAAGTTGGCGTTTGGGGCTGCGATCCGAAAAATTTGCAGAACTTTGGGAATTGAAACATTGGTTATTTATTTTCATGGTAAATGTTTCCGGTATGAATACTAACTGTAAGCATTTATTGAGACAAAAGTAGCACAACCGACTCGTGCTGGCAACCTTCTGCCAGTATCAAAGCCAAGAATATATCACATCTGCTTCACGTTGTTATATTACATTCGAAGTTATAGGTGTATAAAGAAATTTAGGGTTACCTACAGGAAGTTTTTTCAAATAATCGAAAGCTTAATATTTGCTGTTTATTGTCACTACAATATCATTACCATTTGAAAATTCTACGATAAAACCGCTTAATAAAGATATTGCAATTAAACACAAAACCAACAATAGCTGGCAACCCTATCGTGGCTTTTCAACCAAATTTGGCCTGAATAATGCTTATAATAGGTTCCGTTAATTGTATGAAATTCGTATTGATTTCATAACTGCACTGGCAGCTATAGGGCAAAAAGTTTTATTTTCCTGAGCGAATTCTCAAAACCATAGACACCAAAATTACCATGGCTGGCAGCACCAATCGAATTTTTCAACCAAATTTCTACCAAACAGAGTTTAGAGTAAGGTGCAGCTACTGCGTCAATTTCATGAAAATCTGGTTACTATTCACATTTCATAGGGCAAAAAGCATTTTTTTTTCTTTGTAATTTTTCAAGATGGCACCACTGGCACAGAGTTGCCCCCAATTCAAAATCGCTTCTATCAGACCTGGTTCTACTTAAGTTCAATATATTCTGTAAATTTCAATGGTATCTGATTATTGGTTCGTGAATTCCCGTGAACAGAAGTTTTTGATGCTAAAAATATGGGTTAACTGGGAGAGGGTTACCGTTCTTGTCCGACATGAGATTTCCAAAGTTTACCTTTGAACGTGTAGATAAAGCATAAGATTTGTATACAGACTGGTTTTATTGTAAGAAACGGACATTTTTAGGATATTCGATGATTTGAATGTTTTCACTACCAAATTTTTATTTTTTAAAATTTAAGACACCAAAATTATCATAGCTGGCAGCTCCAACCGAACTTTTCGACCAAATTTCTACCAAACGTGGTTTAAAGTAAGGTCCATCTACTGTGTGAATTTCGTCAAAATCGAACGATTCAATCAGAATTTATAGGGCTAAAAACAGTTATCTTTTTTAGTGATTTTTCAAGATGGCACCACTGGCACAGAATCGCTTGCATTTCAAAATTACTTCTATCAGACCTGGTCCTAATTAAGACCAATACATTCTGCAAATTTCAATTAATTCTGCTCATTGGATCGTGAGTTTCCGTGAACAGAAGTTTTTGATGCTAAAAATATAGGTAAATTGGGCAAGGGTTACCAGGCGTGCCCGTTATACCATATCAAATTTTATTTTTTGCCTATGTTAACAAAGCACGAAATTTACATATGAGTGGCATTTTTTTGAAGAAACGGCATTTCTTCAAGAGAAACGATAATTTGAAAGTTTTCACTTTCAGTGCTTACCCTAGCTTCAGGGTTGCCAGCACGCTCATCGAAAGCTACACAAATTTACAACTAAATAATACCAATATGTTCTGAAAATTTGGTAATGATTGAAAAGCTCTGTCAAAAGTTATCGCAATTTAAAAATTTTCAATTTTTCCCGATCTCTTTTTAGGCACCCAGCGCACACATGGGGTTAAAAAATTCCAAAAAATTATCCGATTCACATGTAAAACACGTTCGAAATTTATTTTGTTAACTTTATTTTTGCAAAACTTATTTGTGTACGGAATAATAGGTATAATAAAAATATCACTAAAATGGCCGCCGGCGCCAAAGGGTTAAAGATTTTTAACTTTTTCTGAGACCTGGCACTATTCTGCATATACACCAATGTGTCCTGAAAATTTCAGCTCAATCGGATGGCGCGTTCCTGAGATTTTTTCACTGAAATTTTTTGATGATATATATATATATATATATAGAAATATGAATTTTTGGCCAAAGTGATTTTAATACTAATGTTCTTCTTCGAACATTAGTAAAAAATCATATACTTACCTCGTAAATTTTCAAAGCTCCCCATAATTTCAAATTTTTTTCTATTATATTCGATATATATTTGAGCTGCTACTCTCTTTGAGTGTCAATCAGTATGAGTCGTAATACAAAATATGTGTCCTATTCACAAAGAATATAAAATCCAATTTTTTACTACTAATTACACTTTAATGAGGGTTTTGTTACCGTCAAATTAAAATACAATTATAAATGCTGAGCATGCTCATAGTTGAGCCTACTTTTATGATGGCTTAATGGTACGCATTTAGCTATTGTGTAATTAATATGGCTTACAAGGAAAGTTACAATTAAAACATAGTTTAATTAAAATTAGTTGTTTAATGTTTTCCCAAATTCTAAATTCATCGCATTTTATGTTTTATACAAAACCTGGTATTGTGCAATTAATAAGGTTTAAAATGAAAACTACGATTAAAGCATAGTTCAATTGTGTTTTCTAATGATACACTTTGAATTTCAAAAAATAAATCTTTTCGTTTATATTTTGAGAGTTGCTTCTTTATTCTCTGAGATTCCGAGCACAACTACATAGATTATCTTTTTCAAACAACCAAACTTCAAACCATCTCATCAGTTTGAAGAATGCTGCACATGCAAAATAGATATTAAATCGTTATCGATTTAATATGTGGTCCAAAACACAATCGTTTACAAACACAAGAATTGATGGATCATATTATATTTCAGATGTGAATAATAAACAATTCTTTGAATCGAACAATTAGACTTACTGCTTATGTAAGCATATTTGATTTGGCTTGAATTTAAGATTCGGAATTTAAGATTG
Source organism: Nemotelus pantherinus (assembly GCA_963978885.1). Lineage (NCBI taxonomy): Eukaryota > Metazoa > Arthropoda > Insecta > Diptera > Stratiomyidae > Nemotelus > Nemotelus pantherinus. The sequence goes on from OZ022264.1 coordinate 41,273,911, forward strand.
GAATATGATATTAAGATTGTTTATTCAAAAAGATTAATAAGCAATTAATTTATGTCGCCGGAAGTGGATGATAGCGTGACTCCTCCCTCCTTAGAGTCTGAAACCTCCTGGTTTCTAATACGAGATTTAATTTTTTGCTTTTTTAATTCAAATTTTTCTATATTATTCAAATGTTTAACTTGATTTTTCCGAATTGATATTTCAGGGTTTGTAAATGAAATTTTGGACTTAAATTTACAATAACAATATAAAACACTTATTACAATAAAGAGAATAGTGAGTGTTGAAAATGCTCCAGAAATAATAAATGAATTTTGATTTGAATGGAATTTGATTTCGTTTAAATGATTCTGATTTTCTATTTTAGTTAGATTGAATTCGTCAAATGTAATTTCACGATGAGTCATATTAAAATCAATGGTTGGTGGTATGATTAATGTGTGTTTGAATTCTGAAATTTTATTAGTGAAGACGTCGTGATTCAAATGTATGGAGCAATTATTGAATTTAATTACAAAATTGATTAAAGATGAATAATATTTTTCATTACAGTTTTGTGTAATTTTTCCATAATAGCCTGTTACTAATAACATACCTTTTTCTATTTTCTCAATTTTGGTACGGTTTTTGATATTTATGATTTTACAACTGTGTTGGCAATTAATGGGGTTTTTTAAATCTCTAACGAATTTTGAAAATTTATATTGTTTTCCGTTGTATGCAATAACGTTTTGATCTTTTATGTCAATTGTAGTTAAATTTGATGGAGGTATAGTACGTAAATAATAAATAGGTAATGGATCATTTAAATATATGGGAATGTTGATGACAAAAATAAGTACGTTTTGCTTAATCAAAACGATTATTGTCAAATCTTTTAATCCAGAATAACTCGAGTCATAATGTTAAGTTTTGCTGCATTTATATTGTCGAGAATTTTATCTATTTCGTATTTTAAAAGATTAATTGAATTTTGAATTTGCAAAGCCAAAGTTTGTTTTTGTATTGAATTTAATGATTTTGACTGTTCTTCTATGGCTTTTTGGATTTTTTTTAACAGTTTCAGATAGTTGCAATTGATTTTGCTCAAAAGCTTTGTTGATTTCGATTTGGTGATTCACCATATTTATTACATTATGATTATTTTTATCAATTACGTCTAAATGTTGAAGAATTTCGGTGCGATCGTTATCATCCATTAGGCCAAATAAAAATTTGTATCCACTCCCAATTACGTTAAGAATGCCTTGCTTGTTGCGTTTATAGTGGGCGCACAATGTTGAATAGCTTTCCATTTTGCCAAGGGCTCCTCCACAAAGATCTCGAAGTTGATGGTAGGTATGAACAGTGGTGGTTGTGGACGTATGTGATGCTTTATTTCGTATGGGATAAAGCATATCCAGTTCTCTCTGCATTGATTCCAGCTGATGTCGACAAGTGTGGCAAAAATCATCGAGTTCCTTGCAAAGATCGATTTGAGTGAACAGTTCCTGATTTATCCTGTGGTATTCAAGTAGGTCTATGTGATGGTATATACGATGATAGTCTTGTATTATGTGTTGGAGTCCGTTTTTGATGAGGATGATACTGTTCTCTGAATGAACCGCTTCAATCTGGATGTCTGCTTGTGCTAGGCTGAGGGCTGACATTAGGATGAGAAGTATTTTCAATAACTGGATAACCTGGAATGATAATAGTTTTTCTCGGTCGTTGTATATTAGTAGGGTGCACATTTAAAAGTTTTCTTTTTATAAAACGAGGGTTTAATTTAGAAGTTCTTTCTGGTACTCGAACATAGCCGGCCTCGCGTGACTCGATATAATCTTCACGTTGTTCATTTACTTTTTCGATGGACTCGTTTTGCTGTTTTTGCATGGTGTTATAAATTTTATTTTTATCAACTTTTCCGAGGTGAACATTGATTGGGCTTTCCTCAATAGAAGAATGAATTTGCTTATTATAAAAAAATATTGCCATATGAATACGCTCTGTTATAGTTTCGCCTGCGTCGTTATCAACAGTACGGATTTTTTGTGATAGAGTTTGATGTAGTCTTTCTATTGGAGAATTTCCCGTGTGAGAATATGGCTTACAAAAATGAAGTTGGATTCCAAGTCGATTGCAAAACTCAACAACAAGAAGATTATTGAATTGTTCGTCTGCAATTATTTGATTTGGTTTGCCATGTTGAGCCAAAAATTGTGAAATTGCCATACGTTGCGATACCATAGTCATATCAGGTATAACAATTGCTGTAGCGTATTTCGAGAATTTATCGATAAACGTTGCCAATCGAATTTTTCCAATATGATATATATCCATATGAATAATTTGCTGAACATCGGTTGGTATAGGGGGTTTATTAAATTTAGGTTTAATAGGATTATTATCGTTTTTATTCAAAATACAGGTGTGACAAGTATTAAGCACTCGATTGATAATTTTTTTTTAATTTAGGATAATAAATAGTATGTTTGAGACCGTTGTAATTTTCGTTGACACCTGCGTGGCATGTTTCGTTTTGATGATAATGTTTGATTTGCTCAACAAAATCTTCGAACGAATCGATGTCTTTGGATAAATATCGGCATTTAGTGAATTTGTGGTCTTTGAATGTTGACAATAGATCCCTATGAAATTTTTTGTAAAAGCTTTCGTATCCGGGCTCAACGTATATTGCTGTAATTTTAGTTGGTTTTAAATGTTCCAAAATTTGCATTTTATGCTGCAATTTAACTGTGTCAGGTAGAATAACGATTCTTTTAGTTGTTCCAAGTAGTGCTGTTTCCAAATTTTTATTTGTGGTTACTATTAATTGCTGCTTGAATCGGTTGACTATTGTGTCTTTTTCCGGAATATCTAGCTCGATATAGGTTTCGTCGTTAATGTTTTAAGTATTATCTTCTATTACGATCGGTGTTCCGTCTGGAAGCTTAGAGATATGAATGGGTTGTTGTAACTTTACGTTGGGTAATGATTGTACTTGAACTTTTGCTGGTAATACAATTTGTTCTATGATTGCATTAATTTCACCATTATCTTTTGATTGACTCAAAAAATCGGCGGGCACATTGTCCTTTCCCTTGATATACCTAACATGTATTGTATATTCGTTTAGTCTATTAATATAACGCAAAAGACGAGGACAAATATCTTTTCCCTTGTACTTGTTGACCAGCCATTTTAGTGGCTGATGATCAGTAAAACGGTCGAAAGATCTACCATATAGATAATGTTTGAAATGAGAAATAGCCCAATCGATTGCTAGCAATTCCTTTTCGGTAGTGCTGTAGTTTCGTTCGGGTTGAGTCAGTGATCTTGATGCAAATGCTATTGGATGACCTTTTTGCTGTAAAACGGTTCCCATGGCGTGATTACTGGCATCAGTATAAAGCTTAAATGTGTCCTTCCAGTCTGGAGATTTTAAGATAGGTGCAGATGCAATTAATGTTTTTAATGTTTGAAAAGCATCGATGAATCTTGCATTTGAAGGCTCGAGCTCTACTCCTTCCTTCAATGATTCTGTGAGAGGTAGGGCAATTTTAGCAAAATTTTTAATAAATTTCCTATAGAATCCCGCCATTCCAATAAAAGCTTTTATTTGTTTTTTTGTGGTAGGAATTTTTAGTTTCATAATTTTTTTTGCACATTATCAGGGTTCGGCTTGATCCCATCTTGTGTGATAATATGCCCTAAAAACGGTGTTTCTCTATGCAGAAATTTACATTTTGTTGATTGGATTTTCAGGTTGTGCTTTTGCAGTGTGCTAAAAAATTTTTGCAAAGATTCCAAATGTTCTTCCAAAGTTGTGGAAAATACGAGAATATCATCTAGATATATTATACAAATACGATTGATGTAATCTTTTAAAATGAAATTCATCATCCGTTGAAAGGTGGCGAGCACGTTCTTGAGCCCGAATGGCATTCTGGTAAATTCGTATTTACCATTGACTGCTGTAAATGCGGTTTTTTCAATGTCTCTCTTATCCATTTGGATTTGATGGAATCCTTTGGCTAGGTCGAGAGTACTGAAAAATTGAGCTTTACCAAGTTTTCCCATTATATTTTCTATATTGGGAATGGGGTAGGTATCGTCAATCGTTTTATTATTAAGAGCTCTAAAGTCTATAACCAACCGCCATTTATTTTCACCTTTTTTCGGAACGACCCAAAGGGGTGAATTGTACGGGCTTTTTGAAGGCCTTACAATTCCCTGTCGTTCCAATTCTGCAATTTGTTTGTTAATTTCAGCTTCTAATGACTGCGCAAGTGAATATGGTTTTACATATACTGGTTGTGGTGTAAGAGTTCGAATTTCATGTTTAATAGTGGGAATGGATGGTAAATTATCTCCTTCCATATAAAACACATTGCGATTTCTTTTCAAGAAATGAATCAATGCTTGAAATTCGTATTTTTTCAAATTATCAGGAAATGAAAATTCGGGATTATTGGTATCGCCATCATTCGCATAAAATTCAATGTTTGGGATTTGTTCAAATGTAGAGATGGGCAAAAGCGCTCATAGCTCACCACTCACCACTCACTTTTACAGTGCAGCGCCTGAAAAAAGCAAAGCATAGTCTGCGAACGAAAGCTCTGGTTTGACTAAACTTAGTGAAATGTGCAGCGAAAAGTATACTGAGAGTACGGCGCAACACTGTAAAAAAGAGTCATGAGTGGTGAGCTAAGAGCTATTTTGCCCATCTTTATTCAAATGTGAATAAACAATTAGATGGTTCTGTTTTTAATTCTTGTTGATTAATAAAGTTTATATAGTGGTTATTAATTTTAATTCGGTTGTTGAACAAATCGATTTCAGCATTCATTGGTGTAAGAAAATTTGTTCCTAAAATAGCATTGAACATTTTGGATTTCAGTTTTACTAGGTTCCAAACCATTGCCACTTTTTCTGCGTTAAATTCCTGAGGTAACGGCATGATAATTTGGGATTTAATGTCTAACTTTCCAGATAAAGTACTGAATTTTGTATTTTTTGGTAGACGTTCAAATGTTGGTAATGCGTTTAAATCGAGTATCGACGATGTACTACCCGTATCGATTAATTAATGAATTTTATTTTTACCGAGAGTTAGTTCAATAACTGGTAATGTTCCACTTTTTGATTTTCCGAGGCTTCTAATTGAAAATTTGCGAATGATTCGTTCATTTCAGAATTTCCGGATTCTTCAATGTTATGAAACTGTTGTTTAGGTTCCTTTTTTATTTTTGTAAAAAAGGGTTTGTTTCTATTTCGCACAAACGTGGGTTTTCGCTGCGGAGATTTTAACGAATTTGGTTCCGAACTATTAAAATTAGGAGTTTGTGGTTTGCACACGGGTACAACAGTAACTAAACCCTCATCTCTGAGTAAATTGAACGCATCCGAAATAGTTTTGCATTGATTATTAATTAAAACACTGCGAAGAGTTATGTCCACATTTGCTTTAAAAATTGACAAAATTTCTGCGGCGTTATTTTTAGGTGCAAATATGAAAGGTTTGGTTTCATCTAGATCGTATTTAGTATTAAGTTTGATTTCTATTTTCCGTAAATAATTAAACATATTTGAAATGTTTTTATTGTTGACGGCCCTTGCTTTACGAAACAAGTCTATATAAGATTCTCTAAGCGCGAAATGCACTTTTAACAAATCTTTGAGTTGGAACCATTTTGTGATATTAGATCGATCTTCGTCAGTAATACATTGTTCTGCCTTTCCACGCACTTTTGGAAGAATGTAACACTCAAAGAAACTACTTTTTTAATATGAAATTTCTTATTTCTAGCGCACAAAAAATTTAGTTTTGTCTAAAGAATTGTTTTATTACAGCTAGTTTTTTTTTATGTCTCCTCTTTTTAGCCTCTTCCGATTGTTGGTGATTTTTGGAGAGACTTCGTGAGATTTTGTAGGTTATTATTGCGCTGCTCTGAGAGGACAATTTTTTTCAGTTGATAAGTTTATCTTCCAGACGGTTTTCTCCATTTCCCTATTTGACTAAACTGTCATTTTTGCTAACAGTTGCACCAACCGCTATGAATAATTTTCCAAATATCATTTCCAAATTTTCCGTCTATCCGATGAAATATCACGTGATGGTGTTCCGGAATGAATATCGGCAGCTGGAGATCTCTGTTGTATGATTTCATCGTTGAATAAAATACAAATATTGTGAAGGACGCAGGTGCTTGTCACTATGTTCGTTATTGAACATATATTACTCTGCTCCGTAAAATGCAGAATCCTCCGAAATCGGTTTTTATGTAACCCGAAAGCATTTTCCACAACCATCCGAGCTGAGGAGTGCAAATTATTAAACTGCTCCTGTGAATCGGAGAGCGTACGAAAGTTCTTAAATGAGATACAAGCCAAGAGCTTGATGCGTACGCCGAATCTCCAATCAAAAAAGTATCTCCGGGAAATGTTTCTTGCTGATTCGTAGTCGCTCTCCTATATGAACTGGATCTCCGTAGCACTCGGCTATCGTGAAGCGATCCTGGCTCGCCAACAAAAACATCAGTAAACTTTTTGTCGGCATCGACAACTGCTTGGAGTATAATGCTGTACTTGCGCTTCCGGTCAAAGTAGCTCGTTTTGTTTTCCGTCGAAGCTTTTATTTGGATGTGCGTGCAATCTATGGCACCAATAATGCCAGGTATATGTTTTATTCTTTCAAAGTTCGTCGCAACATCATTGGCGCTCGAGCCTTGAGGTCATTTAACGAATTCATGGCCGATAGAAATAAGCCACTGTGCAACTCTTCGCACACAGCTCGGCGCGGAAGATTTAGCAACTCCAAATAAATTGGCGATTTCGCGGAACGTTGCGATATTACTTACATACCAAAGGAATATAAATATTTCCTTTGGAGCGCCAACCCTTGACCGCCTGCCATTTCGATCATCTAGAACAAAAAGCGATTACGAATACCTTTCTGAAATCAAAAATATAAATACGGTTGTCATTTTAAAAAAACATTTGTTATTTACCTATTAAATAGTAAGCGGTAGTCCGATTCACTCGGAAATGATTTTTAAAATCGGCATCACTATATTTTGTGATTGTGCTCAGGAAATCCTCCACGTTAGCATGTGCTTCATTTTCGCCTTCAAACGAATCCGCTAGTGTGGTACATAAATTTACATAGTCGTGTGTTGCGTCATCGGAATCGCTTGATTGTAGCAAATCCAACACATTCGCCATTACCTCGTCAGAGCAACCTAAAATTATAAATTGCAAGTAAAATAAATGGAAAAACAAAATCATATACTTACCTCGCAAATTTTCAAAGCTCCCCATAATTTCAAATTTTTTTCTATTATATTCGATATATATTTGAGTTGCTACTCTCTTTGAGTGTCAATCAGTATGAGTCGTAATACAAAATATGTGTCCTATTTATACAGAATATAAAATCCAATTTTTTACTACTAATTACACTTTAATGAGGGTTTTGTTACCGTCAAATTAAAATACAATTATAAATGCTGAGCATGCTCATAGTTGAGCCTACTTTTATGATGGCTTAATGGTACGCATTTAGCTATTGTGTAATTAATATGGCTTACAAGGAAAGTTACAATTAAAACATAGTGAAATTAAAATTAGTTGTTTAATGTTTTCCCAAAAGGGAAATTCATCGCATTTTATGTTTTATATAAAACCTGGTATTGTGCAATTAATACGGTATTTTTTTTATTAATTCATGGTATTTGTATCCTGCTGTAGCAGGAAATCGAATTCTTTCTTAGCCGCCGCGAGCTTATCTGGTGCAATTCGACGTGGTCTCGATACTATTGGAGGGCCTGTGGTCAAAATGTGCTTCATATCACGAAGCAGCTGGGAAGGTTGTCTATCGCCTAGGGTAAGATTCCCCAAGAGGTGCTTCAGCTTTGACGAATCGCTGGCTGAAAGCCGCGATATAAGCGCCCTCTTGAGGATCTCGTAAGGCGTGTGAGGATCCGGGCTCGCGACCACGTCCCTGACCACCTTCAGCTCCGCCGAACCCAGCGAGGAGATCACGTAGTGGTATTTGGTCTCCGAGCCCTTAATACCTGCTTTTGCGAATTGGCTCTCCAGTTGGGAGAACCACAAAGCTGGCTCATCTTGCCAAAACGCGGGTGGTTTGACGGATGTTGCAGAAATTTCGGGACCGGATGACGCGCCTGAGGGAACCGCATCCTCATTGTCCAACGACATTATACACGGAGTTACGCGACGGAACGAACGAAACGCGGCAGAAAAATATTGTGGCTGAAAAGTGTGTAAATAAATCTACAGTGGTGTCGTAATAATTTAAAAAATTTGTTTTTAAATATAAATAAATTGTCTAAAACTACTGCACTAGTTAACGTTGATTTGCGAATTTCTTGTTTTGTTTTTGATATATTGATGCTGATTGAATAGACGTTGATACATTAAGCTGATTGAATAGCGGAGTGGAGTTTATTTTGAAAATTTTTGACAAAACAAAACATTTGCTTTCACCTTATCTCGTTTGGCATCTACGTGGCTACGAGCTGCACTGACTTTGTGTTAATTTAACGAGTACTTACTCCGAATCGATTTTAGCATCAATATGTTTGAGTCCTGTACAGTTATTCTCTTGTTTTCCTTGTAGCAGCCGCATCACATGTTCTTCTTCTCATTTAATCATCTCCTTGATTCAATTCGTTGACAAAGAACGATCTCGTTGCTTGAGAATTCTTCTATTTCTTGAATATTCGAAATCTATAATCGTGCTATGTAGTTGTACTTCCCAGTAAAACGAAGTGAATATTTGATGAATATAAGATGCTTGAAGACTCTATGTTGATTGATCATTCAAGTCTCGGTGGTCCAGGCTTCGGCGTGCTCCTATCGGGGTCACCAATTTGGTGTTCCTGTATTAAAAGAAATAAAATTCTTTTAATTTCCAATTGTAAGAACTTTATTCTATTAAGTTATAATAGGAACACTTCAATTCTGATAAAAAACTTTAATTAATTTTACAACGTTATAATTGTACAGAACGAACACAACCTATATGTTTTAACAATCTTTGACAACCCATTATTCAATTATGTTTTATAATTTTCATTTTTAAACTTAGCCTATTTAATGTGTGATTTTTGATGTGGTGTGTATGATGTCAAGTAGTGTGGTGAGTTGTGGAATGTAAGTGAGATAAGTGTAGGTGTTTGTGTATCCACAAGGTTTAAAATGAAAACTACGATTAAAGCAAGTATACTCCTATTTAGCTGTTTTCCGAAAATCAAAATTCATCGAATGTTTATTTTCAAATCGGATTTGCGCCGAATCAAAGTTAAAAGTGCACGTTATCTTTTGAATTTGCACGTCTGACAATAAATTAAAATATTTACACCTTTTTAAGCAAATACAGGTACTTAAAGTGCAATATTTAATTATTTATAGCATGCGGTGCATATGAAACAATATATATCAATTACCCAATTATCTTCAAATTTTCCTGCTATACAAATGGCATTGTTTTCAAATTGATTCTGCTCTTCTCTATCGGTCATTATGATATGATAAAACCAAATTGCAGATAAATCCTTTTCAAAATCGTCGATATTACGTCATCGACCGTTAAAATCCACTCACTTGCACCAACCTTCTCGCAACAATAGCGAATTCAGCAACCTTTACCGAATGCACTGCTGTTTTGTTCTAGATCGTTTTTTGCGGCATAGTGCTATTCTGTTCTCTACCGGAGCAAAAAAAACACGCCTAATATTTAAAATCTTTATTTATTCTTCTAAATCTATATCATCGCCTTCAAAGTATTCTTATCCCGATGCAATACACTTACCTCGAAACAATTGTTAAAGTCGATTTCCGGAATGACCTTCAAAGCGCGCAGCGATTTGGCTTTGATCTCTTCAACCGTGTCGAAACGATGTCCACGGGAATAGCCAGAGGTCACATGGAGCTAAATCAGGCGAAGAACGAATGAAGTGTGAGACGATGCATTATCATGGTGCAAAAACCAAGAGCTGTCTGTCCATAAATCAGGCCTCTTTTTACGAATAGCTTCACGCAAACGACGTATAACGCTCAAATAATATTTCTTGTTAACCGTTTGGTCCAGCGGAAGGATTTCATACTGCTTCACACCATGGTAATCGAAGAAAACTGTTAACATGACCTTGATTTTTGAACGACTTTGACGTGGTCTTTTCAGTCTTAGAATTCATTGTTCCACTTACGTATACATTTTTTTTTTACATAGCCTACTCACCAAAGGCCTTTTGCAACATTTTCAACGTTTCTGCAGCAGAAATTTCATTCCACAAACAAAATTTAATGCAACTTCTTTACTCAGCCAAATCGCTAAATTCACATTTTTCTGGCTACAAACACATGCGTCAATATTTATGGTTTGCTTATCGCACCCGCAGAATGAAAGCGACCTAAGTCAAATAATGCAATTTGTGGGAAATTAGCAAGAAAGTGTTCAAAAAAGTATAGAATTGAATAAATTTAAATGTATCTCTCCCGTGTTTCATCGGAAATGATTGTTTTGTTGCGGATTTGCTAACCTATTTTTCCCTTTAGAAATAAAGCAACTTAGAAACAACCTCAACATCAAACAGACCCAGTGCATTAACAACAACAACCTACACACAAAAAAAAATTCGCTCTGATATATGTGCAGCAAAAATAATAATATCTGTAATAGCCATAATTAGCCGTAGTGGGCACAAAATTGCCCTAACAAATATATTTTTGTTCTACTTATGTGTGATACATAACATATACCAGCAACAGGTATAACTATTGATTTAAAAGGTATTATGAGTATATGGAAATCCAGAGTTATACTCATTTTAAGTAAAATTCGGCTTTCACGTAAAAAATATACCTCGGGTACACAAAATATGCACACAGCAATCATAATTATGCACGCTACAGGTATAAGTTCTATATGGGTTTCTCTGTTTTCTGGTAGCGATAGATATGAAATCCATACAGTTGGTATATTATATATGCGACAGATATAAAATGACCACTGAACAATGTAATATGCTTCTCGTAGATATATGGTTTATTTTCGTTTCTAATTATGGGGCATCTTTTGTTTGTAGTTTGAGATTGAGCTTGCAGAGAGGTTGGTAGCTTAGCTCGCTAACGCGTCAGTCCGAAGCAGCGATCTACTGCCCGCGGGTTCGAATCCCGCCGCGCCCATGGCTGTATTTGTTCGTCTTGTGTTGTCTTAACAGTCGGCAACTGGGCATAATACCAGCGCTCCATTAATTAAGTGCCACATTAAAGCCTTAGTAGCGACTAAGCATAAGATTAGCACTTTAAAAAATAAGAAATATATGTGGTACTTAGAAGAATAATGGAATAGTTCTTATCGGCTTCTCCCATATGTGTCACCCTACCGCCATGGCTAAGCATTTGCTTCAAAGGGGAATTCCCTGAGCTTTTTTCTGCTTACATACGATAAATATTTATATTATATCTGCCGTGAATATATTATGGCTTTCAAAACACACCCATATACTCATGTGAGATATATTATATTTCCGTCGTTTTATATCTGTCAGCGATATATTTTTTTTTTGAGTGTAGACTTAAGTACAATCAGTCCAACGTGGAAGAAAAAACTAACCAAAAAACACCTCCTGATACCCCGCCTTTATAAATCAATTAAAGTCCATAAAAATGGAATGCCTATAAGACCGATTGTAGACACTAGATGCTCAATCGGAGGCCCTCTGGCAGATTTCCTGGCAAATATTCTTAAAGGCTATACAAACAGCACATACAATGTACCTAATACCAATTCACTCATCCAAAAGCTGAAAAATATTAACATGAACACTCCCTATACTCAAGCTGTGTCTTAGCCTCACTGGACGTAAAATCCATGTTCACCAATATACCGATTAACACTACCATTAACATTATAATCACAAAACTGGGAGATCAAATAACTGAAAAAACAGGCATAAAACTGGCCTGCCTCGAAAGCTTGCTCAAATTCATGACCACGGAATGCAATATTTTCATGGCACAAGGAATCTGCTACAAGCAAAACCATGGTTTACCTATGGGAAGCCCACTTGCCCCCATAATGGCAGACATATACATGGATAACTTGATCCAGACTTGCCTGGAGGTCAACAAGAACCTTAACATCACATTAATAACAAAATATGTGGATGATTTGTTGGTAATAGCCCCAGCCAGAAACATAAGAATGCTTCGAAACATTCTGGAAAGAGAGGCAGATACCACCAAAACCAAGTACAAAGATAATGGCAAAATTGAGTTTACAATCGACTTTGAAAACCATCTACAAAATATCAATTACTTAGACATAGCAATAATGAGGCACAATAAAAAACTATTTAGAAGATGGTACACTAAAGATATTGCAGCCAACAGAATGATAAACTTCCATTCCAACCATCCACAACATATGAGAAACAATACAGCCATTGAACACATTAGAAAAATGTTATTGGTCTCGAATCCAATATTCTGGGATTGGATGTTAAAAATTGCCAGAAACACACTACTAACAAACTCTTACCCCAATGACCACATTAAAGAATACATAGCCTCAGCAATAAATAAAATTGAGAGAAACGACACAGGCTACAATTACTCGGAAACAGAAATATTTGCAGGACCACCACTACCCAGATCCAAACAAAGAATGGATGATTGTATACTGATTCGTCGGATCTGGGTGGAATATAAACTACACCAATGTAAATCGACGTATTATTGAAAGAGATTTGAACAATTAAGTACTGGAACATTACGTTTGATGTGGTATCGATGCGTCTGCTTGGAAGTGTATTACTCACAGCAATTAAGACACCACCTCCTCGCGTCTGACCTGTCGAACAGTAGTCCCGATCATCTCTGTAAATAGTCCAGCTGCTGTCGAGAATTTCTTCGTTTGTATGTGAATCATTAAGCCAAGATTCTGTGAAGGCAAGTAAATTAAAATGGCACGATTTGGCGTCGAGATAATGTTTAGATAATTTACCTCTCATACCACCACAATTGTGGTAAAACAGTTTGAGGTTTTTGTGTGTTTTGTTAGGAAAAATTCCTAACAGGGTGGTCTACTCTTTGAGGAGATGTAGACGTCGTCAAGTTATTATTTGATATGGAATTTCCCGTTGCCGCAGTTGGTGCAACGTTTGTAGTCGCCTTGTTATGGTTTCTCAACGGACATACATTGGCCGCGTTATTGCAAGCTTTTAGAGGAGAGGAAATACTAGAAACAGGCAATGTCAGCATTTTGGAACAGTTAGAATTAACAAAAGATGGACCTCTAGAGAAGCGGTCACGTATAGTTGTAGGAGCAGTATCTATGAGAGAAGGAGTTTTAGGAGTAGATAGAAAGTAAGTTTTGTGCTTGGAGGAAATATCGCGGGTAAGGGCATTTGGGTGTATACATTTTTTTTTACAATATTCTTTCTTGTCTTACTGCTAATTTTGCTGCTAACTTTCTTCGAAGGGCTGAACGTGACTCCTTTCCAATCGAATTTGCCATTATTTCCATTGAAGTCCATAAAAAGCTAGGCATATTTGGCTGGTATAACAGCCTTGTACCGCTTAGGTGATTTATATTTCCGCTGGGGTAGTTGTTCGAGATTGTAATCGGTGATGCAGAAATCCAGTTCCAGAAGTCTTCCCAGCCATCCATCATCAGCATTGTAAGGAACTTTATTCACGTAGAATGCCAATTGGTTTTCTTTGATGGGTTTTTTCGAGTATGCTTTCTCAACACGATTGTGCCTGTTAGCAGTCTTAAGTTTTTGTAGGCGAGTGGTCCAATCGCGTTCGGACCAGAAAGTGCCGAATTTGTAGATCGATGCTGCGTCGGAATCTGAAGATAAACGCAAATCAGGGCATGGAGTTGGGGGTGCAGTAATGTTTAACAGCTCTTTTATAGGTGAGGAAGCTTTGTCCTGCATAGATGTCCTCTTACAGGTTGTTGAGATGTTTGACGAACTGTTATGATCTACCATAAGTAGTTCCTGGTGTAGCGACTGCTCGTTCAACAAAGGATGTTTGATATTCTCATCGATCAGGGTCTGCTGGGCGACCCTTAAATTTTCGAGTTGGCCGCTCAGTTCATCGAATTTTAATTGTTGTGTAGATAACGCATCAGTTATGGAATCAACGTGTGGTTTGATCATTCTCGTCAGTTTTAATTCTACATTTTCTAGTCCATCTGTGCGGCTAGTTTGGGAAATGTTATTTGATTTTCTGGAGGATGAGAATTGTGCAGCAATGGATTCTATTTTGTCCGCTAACATATCAATCTTTTCGTCCAGCGTGTCGAAAGACTTTGCGAAATTTATGTTACTGTTGTTGTTGTTATTTGACGCGGAAAGAGCTGACGTAAACCCATCGAAATGCTGTGTCAGTTCGATAAGAATTTCTTCATTTGCTTTTGTTTGGGCTTGTTGTTTCGAAATTAAATGATCTTTTTCAGCATTCAACGTTCCAATAAAGCTGATTATGCTGTCATACATACTCTTCATAAGTCGGCCAACATTTTGGCAGTCTGTGCAAATGAAGTGGTTATCAAGATAGGGATGATACCAATCCCTTGGAGCGCCCATGCAAGCGCCATGCAATTTTCTGTTGCAGAAAGCCTTGCAAGTAACAAATTTCAAGGTATTATCGAAGGCAAAGCAGTTCTCCAAGCTGCACTTGAAATTCATCATGCGCGCAAATGTTTGTGAAGGTGCCCAAAGGTATGCAGGATTTTTCGGAAGCGTATGATGATTCAATCGTAAAGCGCCCAACGATATGCAACAACTTAGAATCAATTAAGATTGAATAAAAACTTTATGATTTTAAATGAAAGATTTATGAAAAATTTCAATTTTGTCAATCAAATCGTGAAAAATTCAATGCAGAAAAAACACGTAACATCTGGGATCGATCCGTGTGCCACCTGCGTGGAAGTCCGTTGATAGAACCGCTTGCCACCAGCTATTTTGATGTCGATTGTCCAAAATAAAAACTAAATTAGATCAATTGTCATCTGATCCAATATAATAAGTTTTTTTTTTTTTAGTAGTTGATTTCGGGGATTATTTTTGCACAATATTTATTGGATTCGTTGTTTTTATAATGAGTTTTCATGTAAATTTCGGGGAGAAAAAAAAACCCGATCGCACTGTTCAGGATCGAACTGAAGGACTTTCACGTGCAAGACCGCAACAATTCAGTCGAACTACGGGCAGTTTAGCGCTTTGCAAATTTAAAATAATACTAGAATGTCACGAGAGACAATTTGCACAGTACAAAATATTTTAACTGTTTTTCGAAAATAACTGTTTTGGAAAATGAAAAATGAGAAATTTAGCACTTCACTTAAGCACAAAAAAAAATTTGGAAGAAAGAAAATGGGGTCAGATAGCACTATTATGTGTATATGCACAGCTCAAGATTAGTTGCAGCAGAGAAACCGAGTCGACCTCTCGGAGTTTCGCTGCTGTCGCGATAACGATGAAAGTTCCGCGACCTTGGAATTTGAAAACTTTACGTCGGGCTGAAAAGGCATTCACAAAAACGCCAAAAAACTCAGGAAAAGGCCGTCGAAAACTCGAAAAGTTCAGAACCGAACGAAGCAACGACAGAAATATGAGCTATGAAGCACAATATTAATGCTGTAATAAATCGACTACACTGTGGAAAGTTGATTTTTGTCCGCACTATTTTCACTTGATATGATACAATAGTTGCTAAAGTGGCGTCTGTTTTTTCATGGTGCTTTTCCACAATACGGCCTCCTCAATTAGAAATCAATAAATTTATAACACTACACACAATAATTATTACACTAAATCACTTTTTTCACAGACCGAACAAGTAGTTTGTGCACAAATGTCATTGAGCTTACCTACAAAGCTCTACAGACAAAGAATTAGAATATAAGTTACTGAGAAAAGTTTGTACATTTTCCAGTTTTGAGTATCGATCACATTTGCTATCAGGGCCCCAAATAAATCGTACACCTCTCATAATCGTTGACACGCTTGCATATAATTATCTGCTGTGATTTGTCAGTTTCCCAATACTCGCTGAGCTTCTCCTGTAACTGCCGCCTTGAGATGCTGTAATTTGAAAACTGGCTTAACACCAGGGTTGCTGTGCACTACGGCCACAAATCAGTCACGGAAGCTTTGCCAATCTGCGAAATTTCCACTAAAGCCACTCCATGTGTTTGGCACATGCACCACGCTCTCTTGCACACGCATTCCTTCCTCGTTACGCACAGTAGGCTGCTCCACACGATTCATCTTCTTCTCTAAACACTCATCCAGCATTGCTATGGCACGAATATACGTATTTTCTGCCATATCGTAAACGCTTTCGGTATCGTTGATTTGGTTTTCGTCAGACAATCCACTAGTTCCCTATGGATGCGCTTAAGCTCGCAAAACGAAGCCTCCAGCATGTTCCAACGCACAGACAGCTCTTGTATCGTGGCATCGCAAAACGCTTCGCTTGATAGAAAACCGTACGATCGTTGGACAAGCCTACACAGCTCATCTCGTCTTTTCGCTAATTTCATCGCAGCCTTCACTTAGTCGTCGAAACTGAAATTAAAATGAATATAAAATTTTTGGACGTCCAAACTACTCGAATATCACGTTCGGAATGGCTGGTTGTATTGATCCCTCGCTGCGTTAAAGTTTTCTATAGTATGGCGTATTTAACGCATATGACGGAAATTCCACATCGCTCTATGGTGGAATTTCCACGTAGCTCTACCCGCACATATTGCTCTGCTCGCACATATTGCTCTACTCGCTCATATTGCTCTACTTGCACATATTGCTCTACTCGCACATACCTGTAATCTACTTACGCACAGCAGCACGCACATAATCACTCATATTGCTCTAATCGCACATACCTATAATAAGCTGTACACTTCACCGACAAATAGCCCTGCACGCAGAGCCTTGAAAACAATACACGCACATAAGTCTCTAAGCACGAATTCAAATCACTAGCAAAGGGAAAATTTACAATCCGCCCGAGCACATATCTACGACCGGCAAATCCGGCTCGACGGACCTAATGTTGCCGAAAGATGGCAACGGTGAATAAAACACATTCGCTTAAAACATTATGTTTATTACTTTGAAAATAACACGCACAACGCTCAATTATCTTATGCTCTAACAAGAAATCGTGCACGCTCCTTACGCTAGTACCGATGCTGGTCGACTCATCATCTCGCAGCCTCCTCGTATCGTTGAAGGCTCGGTTGCTGTTGTGTGGTCATGATACCAACACGTGTTACACCGAGCTGCTAATAGTTGACAGTTCGGTACAGAACTTTTCACTGCATAAACATTTTATGCAATCATAAAAAGCACAAAAAGAACTACCGATCACCATTGCACATTGAACATTATAAAAATAAACATAAATCTTAAGAAATTACATTTTTTTAGTGTTGAAGGATTCAATATTCATGGATTCATTGTGAAATACAGATATTCTATCAGTATTTACTTTAGACACTGGAAAAAACCACATTTCTTAAGCTTTATATTCGCACGCATTCACGCACGATGACTTGACAGTTGCAAGTTGCGTAACATTCGGCAGCACAAAATTACTAAAACTTGGTTTTTATCTCGTTTCCGAACAGATAGTGATATCAAAACAAACTTTCCACTTACTTCTAAATGTAAGTTTCCAACTACACTTTACTTTTCACGATTTAGTTTACTTTCACGGTTCAATATCACTTTTTTATGAAAAAAACGGCACGCATTCAACATGATCGCGGGCCACTTCACTTGCAAACTGAACCGACTACTTACGAATCGCATTGATGGGTGACTAGAGTGTGTGACGTCACCGCCAAGTTTGTATCGTAGGCAGCCGGCCTGATACAGTATAGAGACAGCCATGGTATTACACTCCTACAGCGCAATGAGCATGGTTCAATCGCTAATTTTTCTTTATTCGCGCTGTGCGTAATTGTCGGAACCAGGGCATCATCAAACACAGAAAACATTTCGGTAACCGAACTATGATGAACCAACTTCTCCCGCAACTACCACTTTAACTCTTCAGGCATCTGCAATGCATCAGCAGGGGAAACATGGCGGATCACAGACACAGAACTGGGATCCGCCGTACACACAGACAGCTGATCTTATCACTGGGGTTGGCTGAAGGCAACAATTGGTCGGACCAGGGCGAGTCAAACACTCAGTAACGCCTACTTGTTAATCGAACCATAACGCGTAACACACACATAATGGTTTCTACTCCCCGAACCTCCAATTTATCTACATTTTCCGCAATACCGATCACAAATCACACTCTTGTTCAACGCGCTGACCAATTATTTTTTTTATATTTACACTACTCAAGTGTTCCGTCACTTATATTCTCATACAAAATAAATAGCGATAGGGTAATTTAGTTTTAAGGTGAAGCCGACAGCGGAAAACCACACTCTATTTGAACGCGATAACCATCAAAGTCCCGAAACGATACTCATCCGGCAGATTCTCGGAATGGATGCGCCAGATGAAGGCAAAGATCAGGGCCCGCACCGCAGACGAACGCACGGCAGAGCGACGCTCACTTTTGGCATCAGGAATCAGCATCCCTGACCTATGTCAACAGCTGACCGGATTGGTTGTTGTTTCTGTTCCGCGATGCTTGATTTGGTTCTTCAATTCATCGATTCGCTGGTATAGTTCGGTCTGTGTCTCCCATGCTGGAGGATTTTCGACGTCCGTCGCAATGCGCCTGATTGGTGATATTTTCTTTCTCAGATAGACTAGGCTGCCGCCGCGTTTTTTCCGTTTCGTATCTACTTTGGGTATTGCTGTCCGCAACGCCTCTTGTTTACGGGCTTCTATAATTCCCGGGTGGATCCTTGGTTGTGGTCCATCTACTTTCGGTAGACCCAATTTTGTAGGAAGCAGAATCTCCATGAAATGTTACGGAACAGGATAGTTCGCTTTTCTATTCCTTTGTCAGGGCAAGGACTGAACAACCTTATTTTTCAACTTCAATTTACTCGTCGCTTCTGCGTGGCGATTTTAGCCGCCCCTTTAGCATTATCTCCTACGTTTTTGAAATAGAAATAAAATATATTTATTTTTGCGTGAATGTCCTTGTGGTCGCCTATTATATTTGGCTTACCAAGTCAGACTGTGTTTATTGAATCATTCTTCTCGCATATATATATATATATATATATATATATATATATATATATATATATATATATATATATATATATATATATATCATACATTTCATGCGAATCGCTGTAGGTTTTGAACTAAAAAATAATGAATTATTTTTCATGCGGGTTTGCGTTTCATCCGCTCAGAGAGGTTGTCCCTGATGCCGACAAGTGGAAGTGATAATTGACGTTTGTCAGTTTTGACGTTTCGTCTTTAGTTGTACACAACAGTGTTTGATCGAAGGATGTAAAACAATATCCATTTTTCACAAAATGGCGGACAGTCAAAGTTAATGGTTCGATTTTCACTTAAAAAACGGATGTTTTTTGGCTATAAAACGGCCATTTTTTATCAAAAAAAAAAAAATCGAACTATCAAACACTACATTTTTATGTATTGAATAAGCCTGGCAAGTTTCAAAACGATCGGTTCAGTAGTTTTCGAGTAATTTTTGTCACCGACTTCAAAAATGCCATTTCGACAAAAACGCGTTTAAAGTTTCAATTTCAGTTTACACGGAGGAAACAATTTAACTTACATACAGCCATCCACTCCGTGGCCATATAATAGCTCTTCCGCCGACGATGCCGCTTCCAAAAATGCAATTTGCTCTTGCCTTCTCATCATTCTTCCTTCCCGAGTATTCTCGGCCACAAACCTCTCTGCCGCTGCAATCCGGATTTCGTCAATTTTTTTTACGTATGCCTGCGCGTTGTGACCACAATTAACTCCGATGGCGTTAAGGAAAAACAATAATGATGTCGATCCTTCGTTGAATAGTCCAACGGCAATGTAGGCGATTAAATTCACGATAGATGCTCCACTCGATACAATTTTTTGGGCTGATTTTCCAAACAAGCTGAAATTTTGGTTGAAGCCACCAACACATCTTTCAAGCAAAGTTTCTTTACTGAGGTCAGTATATATCAGTTTGATGGCGTTCAAAACGTTTGGTGGAAGAGGATTATCATAGTCGTGCTAGAAAGCCTCGTTTTTCGCCTGAGCTCGTTGAAACGCACACCATGATTCTTCACCGGTTGGACATTTCTCGTGGCGTGGATTTGCATCGGTTGAACTATCATGATAGAAGGTCGCCCATATTGCCTCATGCATATCATGAACAGAATCAGAATGGCGTCGAATAGCAAATCCGTAGTACACTGTGAGCTTGTCAATCAATTTTCCTGTTATTTTTCCTTTACCACCAAGTTGTTTTTTTTTCACTAAAATACGGAGGCGGGATCCCGTACGCTTCTGGACGTGCCCGATGCATTCTTTTTTAATAACTTCTACGTCGCCATAAGGATGAGTATTTACTACCCCAGTTTACGTCTTTGAATCTCCGTCTCCAATATAGTAGCGGTACTGGACATAATATTTTTCTATTGGACGGTTAAAGATCTCGACGATAGAGTCTACCTCAATTTTTCCTGTGGAGCATTCGTGATTTGAACTGCATTCGTTTTTGTGTTCTTCGTACCATTCTTCGAATTCCGCATCATTTAGTTTATGTTTCCACGATTCACAGATTTTACAGTACGAACTTTTTACCACAAGATCAAGCACTTTTCCAGTGTAGTATCCTATGACAGATGAAATTCCGAATAACGACATCGCTTCCTCCAAGATCCATCTCCGGACATTGTTAATTTTGAAGTTGCATCTCCTGTCGCATTCAGTGTATTTTCAACCTCTTCTCGTACGGCTTGTTAGTTGTTTTTAAAAACTCATAAATGCTTTTTAAAATCATTGCATACGTAGTTTCGAAAAGAAAACTTGGCATGTCCATAAGTCCGCACAATGTTTGTGCTCCGGCCAATCCTAAGCCGAGAACTCGCATAGTGAATATAAATCGACGATTTATTTCATACTAGCCAAAGGATTGAAATGCAAAAGTGCTTTGTTTCGCCCGAAATTGCCTTCGTTTAGGACCAATGCAAAATGTGAATAGTATTCCGTATTTAGCTGAAAACTTACGGGATACGCAAGAAAACGAGATGGTCCGCCACAAATGTGCAGAAGCTTTTGGTGCGATCGCAACAGATGATTGTATAAGAATTTTAAATGAATATTTGCAGGATGACAAACGTGTTGTTAGGGAAAGTTATGAGATTGCTTTGGACATATGTAAATATGAGAACAGTCCGGAATTTCAATATGCTGATACGCTTGGTACGGCAACTGGAGTAAAAATGAGATTTTTTTCTCTGTCTGTTCTGTATAGTCAACAGCTTACCGACATGATTAGTTATTGGTGGAAACAGAATGCACGTGCAACTTTGGCAGATATTAATGATTACCCCCCAGACACCAGGCCCGCTACGTAAGTATACCAGCTAGGCCACATTATACCAAAAGTATTATATTGCCTTTTTTTACAGATCAGACATCAGCGGTTTCGTCCAGCTCGCTCTCGATATATTAACCCACATAAGTTGCGCCACCGGAGCTATGACAGAGTTTTACCACCTGGATGTGTTTAGTGTTTGTTACAAATCGTGGGGCCGACCTGCCCTGAGAAGAGTCTACTTTCGCCGGGCAAACTTTATAAATAGGACCTTAGAAACATTAACCCAGTCATTAATCCCGTATGTCTTTGCCATGATACACCCCTATGGTTCTCCCACTTCCATCGGCAAGCTCATAAGTCACTTCCCCCAACTTCTGACGCAGAATAGCTTTGACAAATTTCGGCGCAAACTTAGCAGCGAATCGGTCCGCCGCCTTGCTAAGCACAAAATTCCGCACGTATGGTATACCTGCTGACCAGGAACAAAAGATTTAATGCGACTCCGAAGATTATATACACGGACTCCCTTGGCATGAGCTTCTGACAATTTATTCTTCACCTTTTCTTGCATCCACCGCAGCCTGTCTGTATGTGAGCATGATCCAACTTCTCCATCCTCCAATGCTTGCAAATTTCTGAGCAACTCATATTCGCTACCATGCTTGGCTGCGGTGCAAAGCGTTAAGAGATTCAGAGCATACATCGAAGGGCTGCCTTTCACCATCATCACTGACCGTGCTAGTCTTAAATGGCTCATGGGACAACAGGACCTTGCTGGTAGATTGTCCCACGTTGGGCGCCATTTGTTGCATCCAATAGAACTCTTCCGAGCCGCCGTCAGTGCAGCATAATTTAATATTGAAGAACTTCCTCTTTTTGCCCAGCTAGCTCGCCAACTTCGCAGCTTGAAATCTTCTACTTGCAAGTTCACAAAAATGCTTCTTGCTGAGTCAGGGGATTCAATTCAGCTTCCAATCAAACGAATTTGAACTCCCAACACACAACTATTTATCCAATCTCGTTGTCATCAAAAAAAATAATCCTCCTAGCTAAATCAGTCTAGCCGTACTACTTTTACTCTGTACCACTTTTTATCCCAAAAGCTGGACTCATCTCCGCCAAAGTTAATCTCCAACTCACAAAAAAACCTTCCCACGACGGCAGCCACCGCTGCCGCCGTGAATCAAAACTCAAACCTGACTACCGAGCAGTCAGCATTTCATTACTAATATATGAGTATTAATACCATTTCTCTCTAGTATTTCATATGGTCCGTGATATGTATTCTGTAATTTTTTTCTATTGATGTTTCTGACTAAAACTAGGTCTCCTACTTTGAAGTTTGCTGGGTTTATGTTACTATCTAATCTGTTTTTTCTTTTCATTTTTACTTTCTCGATTAAGTTTCGAACTAATGCTATTTTTCAGTCTAATTTTCAGTTCATTGGCGAAACTGTCTAAATTGTTTATTGGTTTGTTTTCTTGTACAATATCGTCGGGTAATTGGGTTAGTCTTCCATTGACAAGTTCATATCAAGAATATTGCGTGCATAGTATAATACGATATCCATTTGTCCCATTCGTAATCATTAGCAAAATTAAGCAAATATTCATTTAGTACTCTGTGGCTACGTTCCACGGAGCCAAGTGTTTCGTGGTGCTATGGTGCTGAGAAAATTTGTTGAATTTTTAATAAATTGCAAATGTTTTCCATAAGTTCATTGACGAATTCAGTTCCATTATCTGATTTCAATATTTTGAAAATACCATGCTTTAATATTAGTTGTTCTACTAGTGTTTTGTCGATGGTTTTAGCGTCTTTTGTTTCAATAGGGTAAGCAATAACGTATTTTGATAATTCACATTGCATTGTAAGGATTATTACGGTACATCTCCTGACCGCGTCCCAAACCCCCGTTATCCCCGACTGGGACACAAGGGCGGCAGTTTCCGAGCGGCTAATGCTCGTGGAAAAAGTCGCGAGTGGGCGCCACTCGCTTCGTTACCGAAACCTGCTTCAATGCCGTCGCTTCGGAGCAAGAAGGCCGCGACGGCTTTCACTTCTACTAATAACACCAGCGATTCAATATCTCACAATTTTTCTTGCACTAAGCCTACTGACACACTGCTGGTATTGATACCATGGTATCGTGTATACCACCAGTGTATCACCCAGTTCTGAGCTAAAACCAGCTCGGCAAAGCGGTATATGCAGGGTATCTACGACGTTCGACGGTATAGAAACCGGTTGAATTTTACCCGGTTTAGCGAAGATTTTACCGCCAGCAGAGCCATTTTCCAGGCAGTGGTGAGAATTGTAACCAAACTTTCCAATATGTACAATTCATTGACAAATGTCACAGAATGATTTCATTTTGAAAGTCACATATGTATATCGGGATAAAAATGGAAAATAAAAGAAGAACTATTTTGTCGCGCAACGAAACGGCAATTTTTTTGGATGTATGGAGGAGCCATTTGGAGGAGCTGAGAAGCTGCCGCCGAAATTCACACGTTCTTGCGGATATATGCAACGACATGAAAGAATACCAAGTGTTTCTTTCATCGGAGGAAGCAAGAACGCGCATACAAAATTTAACAAAAAAAATCAGTTACGTTTGAATTATATTTGATTGTGCTTTCGTTAACGTGAAATTAATCAATTGGTTTCAGGATGGAGAAAGTTAAATGTGGAAAAAGTGGTGGAAGACCCTCAGAGTGGGAGTTTTACTCTGTCATTCACGAGATGTTGGGTAAATTCAAGTACAATCGAGTCGACGAGTTGGTACATGAAAGTATAAATAAGTTTATTTTTTAACATTTCATTCTTTATTCGCACTAATGTACATTATGCATATTCATAGATATTCCATCTTCTGCATCAGGCCAGCCATTAAACGAATGTTGTGAATTCAAGACAACTACCGGGAGTAGTGTCCGTTGGATCTGGCATCACTCAAGTAGTGTTAGGTGAATGATGACAGGCCCAAAAAAGGGGGGTGACCCAAATCTAAAAATCCGTTCTTCGAAAATGAGAATGAAGAAATTACGCAACAGGTGCATTGTTCATGTAGTGGCACCAAGTGTAATTTTGTATTAGCAATATGTGCGAGCAGATGGTGTGTATGCATCCGATGCTTAGCACTACTACTATAGAGCAGAAATGCAAGGCACCCCATCCGTACACATCCCGTGCAGGGCTACCATGTTGTCAAGGACATCCATCGTGCGAGGGCGGACGGACAATGTCTCGGTCACGTATCTTTTTGCAAAGATAACTCCCTCAGTCTCCGATTGGACAACCCAGGCACCATGTCTATCTACTCAGAGGTAATGAGGCCAAGGCTTATTTAAAGTTTGGCATTATTGCAACATCAGAAAATAGCTCACTATTGTTTTATGAACTAGGTATATGTTTGTACCGTTAATATTATTTGTTGTGCGTGTGTGTGTGTGGCTTATGTTTGTAAGAATTGATATTTTCTCACTTGTGGTGTACTGAAGGAGTGGAATGCCAAGGAGATATAAGGTGAGGAAAGGATGTGTGTGTGGAAACAGATCAACTACCGGACATAGTGTCCATTGGGCTTGACCAACATCACTCAAGAGATGTTGGGTGAATAGTGACAGACCAAAATTGGGTGAACCAGACCCAAGAGTCCGTGGTTCGAAAAAAAGAAGAAGAGAGGGAATGAGGAAGATAAAGTAAAGCCAGAATGTTTTTGATGAAGTAATAACAACCTTAGTAACTTGGTATTAACCTGTGGAGTTCCCAATTGTATCAACCCTTATACCCTAATCAGAATTCATCTCAGGAGCAAGGATGGATAAGTGCTGAAGAGCCAAGAGTTACAGGGTATATATAAGTTTTGGAATGTGACGGTTTTCTAGAATGTGTATTGATTAGTTTCGTATGATTAATTAAGGTGAATCTAAACCTACTAGAAGTTGTCTGAAGAGGACTATGATTCACCATGTGAATGTAGGGTGTTTATGTGCTATTTCTCCAGTAGAAGGGTGCGAGTGTGTGAACATGGATTGACTGAGTGTGGATGGATATGCAAAATTCATATGATAGAAATATGAGGAGAAACCAAACGGAAAAAAATTAAAAACTGAATTTGTGTTATGTTACGAGCAGGTATTCTATTTATTGATCTATCAATGTGTACATATATATATCCGTTGTAATAATTCTATAAGTAATAACATTGTGTGTTGTTGTTTTTAGTGTTAACTGTTTTGGTCGTAATGTTAACAGAGAGAGTAATACATGTTTGGATACCAATGCTACATTACTAATGTGTAACGTTCTGTATTTTTTGAATCATAATGTGGGGAGGGAAGTAATGAACTTATAGGTTCGTGTGACATCAGGAAAGAGTTGTTTGTATGTGATCTTTAGTTAAATATTGCGTGACTCTTTATATGGTATAAATTGATCTATCTTTGTTCTAACCTTTCAATTTTTATGTTTGTTTTTTATTTTTTTATTTTTAATTTTTAATTTTTTCTTTTTCTTCTCCTTTTCCTATTGCCAGCGATCCATATAATTATAAGCATGTGCCTATCCAAACATGTATACATATAAGCATACATAAATGTGTTAATAAAAAAAGAATAACTTTAATGTATATAGTGTTTAGTCTGAACATTTATATTAACTTGTAGAAATGCTATGATTTTACATTTATAACTAGCTTATGTCTAATTATAAATGTGTACATTTAAAATGTGTGTGTTCTAACATAAAAGTTGTGGTTAAGTGTTTTTTTTTTAAAAATTTTCTTTTTTATTTCCCTTATCTATATTATTGAATACATGATGACAGCCTAACTATAGTTGACGATTTTTGTGGTAATTCTGAGTTATTGGTCGGATACGAAAACATCTGATGATTGAGATCCTGTAATTTCCTTTTTTATTGTTTCTTCTTCGTGGCGCTTATGAGTTGATGTCGTTGTGTTATCGGTCTGTTCGGATTCGCTCGATTCGTCATCGCTGATAATGATCGTTTCTGATTCGTTGCAAGTTTGTGTTGTTTAAACATTTTTATCTATTGTCTGATTCTGTTCATTCATTTTTCGGATTTTTGTGATAAATCCCGATGCTTGGGATGTGCGTGCCCTTTTATTGTTGGAGGCAAATAGGTCCCTGATGGCCTCACTGCGAAGTATTTTTGATTGTGTCGAAAGTTGAAATTCATCTAGTTCTTCAATTGCTTCAATTTGTGTCCAGGGTTCTGCTCTTATTACGACATCCTGATGATTTTTATTGTTTTGGCTGGTGGTGTTGTTCGTGTATTTATATGAGGAACTGTTTTTGTTGTATGTGTTGTTGGTTCCATCATGTTGTGTGTTCACATGGTCCAGTGTTGAGTAGAATAACATATCATCAAAAATTATGTCATTCGATATGTCGAATATTGTTTGTTCTACTTCATGTTTGTCCGGACTGTTCATGTCTACGTTGCTTATGTCATTGTCTATGATATATTCTTTTATGGATTCTGTGGCAATTTCTTCTAGTTTTCCCTTTCTCATGCCCTCAATGCTAGCTGATCTTTTATGGATGTTTGTATGGCGGGATCGAATGAGAAATTGACATAACTCTTCGTTAATGTTGAGATGTCGGAGGACGTTTTTTCCATATGTGTGCATTGTAACATGCCATAATGCCGGGTGGGATTTATTTGCGGCTGTGGTGATGATCTTATCTACGTATGCCAAATCTATATTGTGTCTAAATATTGTGTGGTACCATTTTCCATCTGTATGTTTAACCAGAAGATTGTGGTTGGTTTGTATTGTGTTGGCCGGTGTTACTATTTTGAAGAATAATTTGAAATTTCCATAATTTATATTGTTGTTAGCACTCGTGTGCTTTTTTATTATATCTCTAGCTAGGCTATTTAGAATATATAACATGGGAGCCTGGTGATTGGGCTTAGTTTGGATGACTATTTGGTTTTTGTCAATAAGCATACTTGCACAAAATTTTGTGTGTTTGCTTCCTGATCGATTATTTTGTAGATTGTTGTACATTTCGTAGACTATTAGTTTTGAAAATATCTCAAAGAGTCTGTTGCCAAATTCTGAATCCTTCAATTTAGTAAAGGAATAAATTGTGTCATTCCATTGAAAGGTAGAGTTAATTTTTATAATGTTCCTAATAAAGGATACAAAGATCTCATAGGTGGGTATGTTTAATTTTTCTTGAATAGCCCATCTATTGTTGTGGAAAATAGTATGTGCCATAATACTTATATCAATGTGATGAGTGGGGATGCATGGATTAGCTAGGGCTAAGATGTAATCCCCTTCATATGAAGAACCATGTATCGAGGTGTATCTGTTATTTTCTTTGTTGATTTGTTTAGCATCCAGATCTATTGTGTTGGATGACGAAATCTCTTCTAGTATATCAGCTACTTCCATGGAAATATTGTGTTGCCACGTGTTTACCCAGTTTTGGTGCAGTGTTATGTCTGCTTTCAAAATAAGTATTAGTCAAACAGTTATGTTTTTAGTATGTTTTAAAAATGATTAAACTTTTACTAAATATATTTTAATAAATTGATTATGAACTTACCTAAATATTTCACTATGGCATCTCGAACAACCGCCCCTGTTGCACAAGCATGACTGTTGCTTCTTCGGGGTTGCTCTCTTGTTGATTTCTTCTGCAATTCCTTCAACCATGATTTTTTAATGCTGTCGTTGCTCTCATTGCAGAGATTATGCAACACGCAGCATGCTTTTACTATCGTCGGAGCATTGTCGATGTGCGACTCGAGTCCTCTGCCTAATTTTCGAAATCGTGCCTTCAAGTGCCCGAAAGTATTCTCCACTACTCGCCGACATTTCGATAAACGATATGTGAAAAGTTTTTCCTCTTCGTTTCGGTAAACATTAAAGGAGAAGGGCTTCATTAAATAGTGCGATAAGCGGAAAGCTGAATCTCCAATCAAAAATGGACGAATGCTCACGCCTTCAATATCTTTCGAAAATTTAGAAATGTTTTGGTCGGTTTCGTGCAATCTTTTCAATTGAGATGCCTCGAAAATTGCAGAGTCGCTACAGCGGCCTGGCCTTCCACAATTTATGTAAGTAAACCTGTACCTGTAATCTACTGCAGCGAACAGAATTACCGAATGCCACCCTTTAAAATTGTAATAATCTGTTGCTTCGGCCTTGGGTACATTTACCTCTATATGGCACCCGTCTATTGCTCCCAAGCATTGTGGGAAACCCAAATTTTCGAATCCGCTAATAAGCTCCGCTATTTTTCTCTCTGATAGAGGATATATTTGCAAAAAATCCTTTGCTAAGACATCATAAAGTGTACGGCACACCTCTAAAACTATATGGCCGACTGTTGTCCGTCCAATGCCGAACAGACTTGCAATAGTCCGATATTCGGCAGATGACCCCAGCGCGTAAAGGGTCATGGCTAGCCGTTTTGCCACCGGAATGGGAGCCCGAAAATTGGTGTCCTCTCGTACCAGATGCCCCAAATTACCAGCTATAAAGCCAAATGTTTCCCGGTTGACGCGAAATGCGTTTTTAAACTGTTTTTCGCTAAAACGCTAAACAGATTCCTCCCAGAAGGTTGAACTCTCCACCTAAGCAATATTTTGTTAGTTTGCGATACAAATTGTCAATTGATTTTATATTTACTCTTGTCCAAACACGCCGGGCTCTGCGTTTTTTCAGCAACAGTATCAAAGCTCGTCGTCGAAACATTTTACTCCGACGGTGGGCTCGACACGCTAATTCGCTTAGGCGTTTTCTTTCCACAGCTAATGCCTCAGCTTGAAGCTGTAATTGAAACGAACTTGCTAATAATTGTAATAATTGCTTTTCGGATTCCATTTCACTTTGCACTACACACTTGATTTTACAATTTTCACTTTTGACAGGTGATGTCACACAATACCACGCAGGCGCAGTGTATCACCCTCACAATATATGAATACCGTGGTACCGATAACCTGGTATTTATACCAGCAGTGTGTCAGTAGTCTAATGAAGACCTGCCGACCAGTGTTGTGTACACTAAATTGACGATGACATTTCGACACTTGTCGAAATGTCACATATACACTCATAGCGACTAGAGCGCCCTAATTGAACGCGGTGGTAAAACCCCGGAACTAGATTAAATTATTTTTGATTCGCGCAGATTTTTGAAAAACAATAACTGTACTAATATTGTTATAAAAGCTCAGAATTGTTTTCAATAAAGAACATTCTGTACTGGTAAGCCAAACAACAAGCGGCGACCAGATTAATAAAACAATAGTTTTATTTTCTTTTTCACATAAAATCAAGACTCCCTTGACTTAGCGTAGCGGCGACAGGCTCGCCAAAGCCAAGTCTTAGCAGGGTCAATTAAAGAAGAAAAGAAGACTGTACTATTTTCGCTGTTACCGTTAACCGTCGAAAAGTATCACAAGAAAACCTATAGGTTCCTGACTGAACCCAAAGGAGCAATTTCGGGGGGCTGACTCACCGGAGATGGGGTGGTTCGGGCGCCACTCGCTTCGAACCCCGAAATCGCTTCGTGCACGTCGCTCTGAAGCGAGAAGTCGGCGTCGCTATGCCCTTTTACACTTCGCGACCGTTATAACGAAATAACTCACCGATTTCAAAACAAATCGTATCTCAGATGCTTCTATCGAATTTTATAACCCGTTTTACTCCGAAACTGAATCAAAACTCTCTCATTTCCATCAATACACTGTTATTGCAAATACCATTATTCGCTTCTACGTTAAACAATCGTACACTTCATCGAAATAAAAAAATAGCGCTCTAAAATATCTTATTTGCTACTTAATCTAAGTGTGCACACTACCTGGATCTTACAGCCACTCGTCCTCACTCGGGTCTCCTCCACAATCGCGACGCAATCAATTCTGCCGTTCGTGACTCCAGGCGCTTCGCAATCAAAATCGTTCGAGTTGTATCTGATTTCGCTCGTTCTATTTAATCACAGTATGCGGCCGTCCCTTGTCTAAGCGATGTTGCCTTTTTTTTCTAGATGCTGTTCTCCAAAAAAAACTCCCGGCGCCAAAAATAACTACTACTCGTCTTCTGGTTTATTCTCCTTGCTCGCGCTCGTCCCAAATACCAGCCGAAAAAAATATGTAGGAAAGAAGAAATCGATTCAAGTTTTCGCTTCCTGATGCACGTCCAATCACTCACCCTGATCGCCGTAAAAGAGGGGCTTTTTTCATCATCTCGCCCGCAGGAAAACTATTTGGCGGCAGCGGGATTTTCAAAATCCGTTGGGCGTATTCACCCTGGCAGTTACACGCGCCAGGGTGTTGAGTTGACCATTCAACACACGGCGCACATTTGGGACACTCAACTCACCACTGTTCTCGTCTGGCCGGTGACGTTTTGTTGACATTTCTAACGTAAACGTCACTTTAAGTGCGAAAGATGTACGCGATGTGTTTAATAGTTTTGCCAAAAGTGTCGAGGCTTCCAGGGATCCATACGCTTTCGGAAGTGTCCGTAGTACCACACAGGTAAGTTTCCTCAAGTTGAATTCAATGTGTTGACCATCCCACTTTGCGTTTTATTCGCAAAAGTTCCTTGTTAAAGTTGTTAAAGTTCCCTAGATTTCGGCCGGTGTTGTGTGAATGAATGGAATCTTAATACGAAGTTCAAACGAAATTTCGCTAAAGTCGGACGCATAGAAAATGAATTTCCGTCAATCTCGATTCTGTGGCAGCAATGCTAAAATGCATTCAGCTGCAATTTAAGTTTACGATTCGAATTTTTCCTGGGTGACGATGGCTGCGTAAACTGTGCTGATAGCACTCGATTTCGATTGTCGGGCGCCGGCGTCTCCCCTGGCATGTGAATTTGTGGTGCGTATATGAATTTGATAATGCGGTGTGCGTCAGTTACAACCAAATTACGTTTTGCGCGGAAAGTGATGTCTTCATTTAGATTTCGCCTAAGTTATAAATGGATTTTTCGTTGCTGCTATTCTAGTAAAAACTAGGTCAGCTGTTGACACAGGTCAGTGATGTTGCAAGCTGACGTCAAACGTGCGCGTTGCTCCGCCGTGCGTTCGGGTGCGATGCTGGCACTGCTCTCTGCCTTCGTTTGACTTCGCGAACTCGTAGCTATCCAACTTACAACTAAATTGTCTTATCGCTATACATACTGATATTTAATTAAATAGAAAATTTTATCTTAAACTCTCCTTAAATTACAATATGTTGGTTTATTACGCTTCATGTAAAATTCTGAGAGCCGTGATTCGCGAACCATCTCCATCGTACTCCCTCTGGGAGGACGGTGGAGGATTTTTTTTTTTTTTTATTTTAAAGAAAAAATCTGTGAGCCGTAACATCGCATAGCGGTGACAGGTTCGCCAAAGCGAAAACTAATAGTAGTCTAAATCTCTTTTCTGGTTCAAAGAGCTAAATTGTAGCCAGTTACCAGCGTCCAGTGTCCACGACATTAGCGACACATTACACTAGGCGCTATAACACAATACTTACAACTATCTTAATACTATACATCTCCAAAAAACATCTAACCTGGCTATTGTGAGTATTCTGCCACCGTCGTTCCGTTTCTCCACTTCCCTGTATCGTTCGCTTTGGCCTTATTGCTAGTCTTGCTTTTATCGAGTTCGATGTCTTCTTCCCCAGATACTATGTAGAATTCTCAGCACCACTTCACCGTATCGTTCACCTTAGTTTTATTGTTCGCCTTGCTTTTATTGAGTTCGATGTCTTCTTCACCAGATACTATGTTGAATCTCCAGTATCTCCATTCCCAGATCGCTAGGTGTTCTAATCCACTCAAAACGTCTGCCGATTGTTCCCGTCGAGCACCAAGGAAAATTAAAATTTATTAATATCCCCGGATCCTCCTGGATACAAGATGTATCTATAACCGTTGGATATTCTGAGTGGTCCTATAGTATCATATATATTTTTGTTTTAGTTTTAGTAATGTTTTTCTTACACCTAAGTGTCGTCCTATCGATGCTGTATGATAGTTGCTTATTAGTTTAAATGGTATTATTTTAACGGTTATTCGTTTTGGTGGTTTGTATATTATTATTTTTAAGGGTTCTTTATTGTTTGTTAGAATACTATTCTGTAGTTGATTTAATTTGTTTTTAAATTCTTTTTTTTACCACGTTATATATCTCATCTCTTTCTTCTATGTATATTTTCGTAATATTTCTTCTAGTTGCTTGTGATGTCAGTTTCTCCAATGTTGGAACTAATTCCGATGGATTATCGCTGCA
Source organism: Nemotelus pantherinus (assembly GCA_963978885.1). NCBI lineage: Eukaryota > Metazoa > Arthropoda > Insecta > Diptera > Stratiomyidae > Nemotelus > Nemotelus pantherinus. The sequence continues at coordinate 41,306,713 of OZ022264.1, forward strand.
TCTAACTAGGATCTGATTGTTCTCAAACATGATTTTTGGAATGCTCCCTATTTCGAATTTTAATTTTACTAGATTTTTTATATCAGCTGGAGAATCGCTGTCCCATATGAAGATTTCATTAGCCATTAGGTTGTGTTTTGGTGTGATTATTCTTCTTGTTTGCGCTATTTTAATGTTTTCTAAGTTTTTTACCATATTTCTTGTAAGGGGTAATACTTTCTTTTCTTCGGTAATATTTCTCTGTTTTGGTATCATATCTTTTGACGTGTCTGAATTCAATTTGATGCGTGATAATTTATCCGCATTAACATTCATTTTGCTCTTTCGATACATTATATCGAATTCGTAATCGCATAAATCTAGTGTTATGCGTGTCATCTTTGATGATGGGTTTTTATGTGTAAATAATGATATAAGTGGCCTGTGGTCTGTAATGACTGTAAATTTGTCAAAATATCGATATTTGTCACAAAAAAACTAAATATATCTAGCTTTGAAAAGAAAAATCGGGGTTTTTTTTTTTAAATATGAATTTTAGTGTTATTAATTAAGTAATTTGATGTTTTTTGTACTAAAATAATATTGTACCATGTGTCGAATATTGAAAAAATATTTGTACTTATTAAGATAGATTTAAGAAAATTTATTGAAATTTCTTTAAATAAATTTTTTAAATAAATTGTTTAAATTCCTTAATGCATATCGACGAAAAAACTAGTTTCATTGAAATACTTTCTAATGACATCAAACAAATTGTACATGGCCTTATGCTAATCCAACAAATACAACCTATTCCTCGGAAGAGGAATCTTCAATTGGGACTTCTATTTGCTGTCCCAATCCTTCGCCTCCCATCATAAGTAAAAAACTATTCATTATTTTCAGCATCTTATTGTTTTGCTCTAGCAAAACTTTTACTCTAGTCGCTCTTGCCCCACACTTACTGTTTTGAGGACTTCCGCAATGGCTGATGGATTGATGTCCGCTTGATGCCTTGGGTAATCCACTTCCTCAAGGACTCTTCTCCTATGCATCAGGTCCGCCTTTGCTTTCATGTAGTTTTGTAAGAGAGTGGTTATTATCTCTTCTTTAGCCATTAGCGCTTCTTCATCACTGTCACTGTCCGCTATTGAGTTTTCGATAGTTGTCTGGAGCTCAATAAATCGAAAATACTCCTCCTTGAGCTGATCAATTCTTAACGGTTGTTGCGAAACTATGACAGCCGAGCGGCCGTCAGTGCAACATATTAATTTAAGTCAGGTTCGGTTCGGTCCCGCGTGCCAAATCTGCCAGCTAACTCAGTCCGGCGTGGGTTTTTGGGACGAACCTGACCTTCGTGCTATGGCACGCATACGATACAACATTTAACACACCTCACAATACACAGGGGAAGGAATTAGAAATGTAGGAATCATTATAAAAATGTGGAATTATTCACAAATCATTTTATTTATTTGTCTCATCCAAATTACAAATAAAAAGAAAAAAAAATGAACTAAATAAAAAAATTTAAGACTTATAAAAATTCAACAAAAATTCTTACATTTAAAAATGGAAAAAAAACGTACTTCATGCAAAAGAATATAATGGAGAGTATTCCATACGCTAACAAAAAAATTCAAAGCGCAAAAAAAATAATAATAACATTGAAATATGTCACTCAACCCCGGCCGGAATTGGTTTACACCAATCATACAGAAATGTGTAACTTCTTAGTACACGCATGTGACAATCGATATTGACTGAATTTAAATTTATGTAGAAGAACTTAGTCTATTATTTAAACAAATGCAATGGATGAGTTAATTCAAATATGAACCAAAAATAGAAATATTAATCGTGAAATAAAATTCTGTACTCATCGGATTGCGTTACGTCCAGGAAAATTGACGATCCTAGTGGTCCAAAACTTCAACTGTTCTCCGGCATAGTTAATATCACTTTAGTATTAAAATATCGCTTCTCTCTCCGATAAACTAATTGTCTGGAACAAAACAAACGATAAACTCGAAGCGGACACTACGTAATTCCATGATGTATGAACGCATCAATATGTATATTAACGTTTAAGATGCACAACACTTTTGTTATTGCTGGTCCCTTTTGTTTTTATTTGATTCCATTTAAATCACTCCATAATCAACTCGGCCACCAGCATTCGGTCACACAATTCACGACCGACTTTGTTTTCAATTTAAAAATCAAATTTTCTTTTTTTTTCGCACGACAATTTTCACTGCCCCGCCACTTTCACCGATCAGTGGTTTTTTAATCCTTTAGAATTTTTTACGATTCCAATTCAATCAGCAAATGTCCGTGTTCACATTCACGACCTCTTCTTTCTTTTCTTTCACGTTCTAAAATGTTCTTTTACCCTTGGTCACTTCGACACATTAAATTAGCAACAAACGTCTTTTTATTTTTCACAATTCACGTTCAACCGACAAATGTCGTACTCAATCGAAAAAACGTTCACCGTCACCGTTCTCTTCTTACTTTTTCTTTCACGTTCTCAAAAAAACAATCCTTCTCCACCCAGTACTGAAAACCGAATCCCCCCAAGCGCCAAAAACTACCGTCAATAAGCTCCCGTTGCCGCCACGTCCCGTTGGTTTTTCTTGCCCAGTTGTGCGACAAGTGTTTTTTCCACAACCAGCACCAAACATCTCCCGTTTTCGCTGGCCTGATAACGCAGCTGATGCAAGTATTGTTGCAAATCAGCTGCGATCAGGTCAGCGAACCCGATGCAGTACAACAACACATGCGACAATCAAATGCATAAGCAAAGCCTGTTTTCCAATGCAATGCAATGCATTCGACCGTCGCATGCAGCATTGCACCGCCAATGTTTGTGGGTGTGTGTGGGTGTTATATGCGCGAGGCTGTTTCGCAACACGGTTAGGCTGTCAACAGTGGCATCTTTAGCTACTGACAAGCTGCAAAGATATGCAATAGTCCGCTTAGCGCTATTACGCGACCTCTTTAGTCCTGAAATATCCGCCATTGTCTTTCAATACATCTGCACTAATGTCAATATAAGTATCCGCAACAATGTTAATGTATCCTGTCAAAACTATCGATGTTTGTGTATCCGCAATTTGTGTATCCGCAACAATGTCAATGTATCCGCAACAAAATTATCAATATATTCGCACTATTCTGTTCACCAAATGTTCTTTTCAACTCACAATGTCAACTGTAAACTATTCCGCACTATTCTGTTCACCAAATGTTATTTTCACACAATGTCCGCCGTATACTTTATTCCGCTTTTAATTTCAACACCGATCTGGCTCGACGGACCAAAATGTTCATAAATAAAACTCAGTTTGCTCTATTTACATTATATTAAAAGAACTCAAAATATGAAATTAAATTACACATTCAAAACCCCTCTAAACGATCTTGCTGATCAATATTGAATCTTGTCTACCTCGTACCGCGTTCTAACTCCTATATTCGTCTTTGTTGTTTGTTCTCGCGTCAGTATTATGTTGGCCGCATGTCCGAACAGGCCGCATTAAAAGTTGCTTATACAACTTTTTACCTAGCTGTCACTTTGAGACTACTTAAACGGCTGTCTTTTGCCAAAGTGTAAATATTCCCCAACAATATTCTTAATCCTAAGTTCTGGAGCTTCTTGCTCCTCCCGGACGAAAATTTCTTCGAGGAATTCAGGTGAATTTCATGTCTAGAACCCCAGGAGGCCAAAAGTCCTTTCGTAAAAGCTCGTTAACGCCAGCAGATACTGTAATACGAAAGGATGCCACTTCCTGGCTCTGCAAGTTATCCTGCGTCAGTTTTCTGCAGAGAAAAAGTGGTGGCATGTAACCAAGCTTAGCAGCCGCAAAATGCTTGATCGTCTCGGCTGAAGTGTTGTAGTCGATACGGGAATTGTATCATGAAGGCTTTTCACCAATGAAGCTGACGGATTTTCAATGTTTATGGTGGGAGTGCTCAAGATCTTTGAGATTATTGCTGATGTAAGCACTCTTGTATTGTCGGATCTGGCTTGGATCAGGCTCGATGCTGAGGTGTAATTATTTTCTGTTAATGTTAGGTGGCGTATAAGCTTCTCTGCCTCTCCACTTAAGTTTGTTTTTAAGTACCACATTTTCTGTATGGCTGGAAGTGGTTGGTTATGGACCATTTGCGTAAACATGTCGTAGAATTGGCCCCACTTTAAATAATCCCCATCAAAACTTGGGATGGTGATTTTAGGGAGACGAACTGAAGAACAACCTTCCATGGTCAGAGCCTGAGTTGTGTGCATATGCTACCTTGCAGTCAATCTCAATAAATTTTCTTGAACCAGTCTTTCAACCGAATTGTACGACTGCATGTCGTAGTCCTGAGGGTCATCAGAAGACTCCAGAATTGAATAATGCAATTCCTCTGCCTGATTCCACAATCTTTTCATTATCTCGATGTTTAAATTCACTGATTGTGAGTTAAGTTCTTCTGGAGTATCAGCTTAACGGCGTCGAATGCTAGCTATAATAGCCGTTTGTCGTCTGATCATAATACCTATTTGCATTGGCTCTGTTGGTTGATTGGTTTTGCATGGTTCTGCAGCAGCCTTGACTTTGGCGTCTTTGCTGACTGTCAGAGATAACTCTTTCTCAAATAATTCCTGATACCACCTGACAAGATCTGAGATCTCTTGGTAGTACTCAGTTCGGAAGTACGGACGGTCGATGGGTCTCTCAAGAGTGTGGCGTCGAATTTCTCCCAAGCACTCGACAGTTCTTGCAACCGCCTTCCAAAATAGGCCCTGGTCTTGCGGGAGTCACTATCCTTTTTGAAATTGCGAATAATTGACTGGATTTCCTCACCAACTTTACTTTGGTCGGCGACAAGTTGCTCCATTGCGAAGAATGTAGTACGTATCAAGTAATTGTATTGTCGTGAAACTATATGGCTTATCTCAGGATCACGTCGGGGTCACCAAAATGTCGGATCACTGGCAATCTGACCTAAGTCACAGCACTTAGCTGTGGCTGTGGTCAATTGATGCTTCATCAATTGACCATGCGCGGAAAAATACCAATTGGTACTTGCACCAATTGGTTATCGAAGCACTGACAATACAACCAATTCACGACACTGGCTATGGCTAAGAACCAACATTTAACTTCAATGATATTTTAGTGAACAAGTACTTGCACTTGTTCACCTTGCACATATAGAAAATGAAAAATTCTAACAGACTCTCGAATCGAATAACAAACTTTATTTTGCTCAACTCACTTAAGTAGGCTAAAAATGCATAGAATGCAAATTCCACTCGAGTCTTGTAGTGTATACATTTTACAGAAGCGTAATCTGATACGCCGTCTACGACGATTGTGATGTGAGAAAACAACATGCTGATGAATGAATTGTCGAGTGGAATTTGCGTGTGACAATGTAATAAAAAAACCCTAGCGCATCAGAACCGCTAGAAATACTAATGTTCGAAGAACAGTAGAGGATTTGTGCAGATTTTGAGTGTATTGTTATATATTGTTGTTATTGTCTTATATATTATATATTGTATGTATTGTCATATATATTGTTATATATTGTATATTCGCGATGTGAATACTTAATGCAAGCATTTATTGGTACGAAAATAACAAAAACACCTCGTGCTAGCAGTCCTTTGCTAGCACCGAAGCCAAAAAGAAGTCATATCTACCTCACGTTGAAGTCAACCTGCTCTGCGAATTTCGTATTAATCCGATTACTGCATTGGAAGTTATAGGGATAAAAAGAAATTTAGGGTTACCATTCGCAAGAGCTTTTAAACTTTCTAGATCTTAGTATTTGGTGTGTATTTTCACTACAAGACCACTACGATTTGAAAACTTTATGATAAAATCGCTTACTAAAGCTATGTCAAGAAATACAAAAACAAAAACAAAAACTGAATATTGTCTACAATAATTTAAATTTGCCATATGAATTTCGTTATGATACCATGACTGTACTGGAGGCTATAGGGCAAAGAGCTTTATTCAAATAAAATAACATTATATAAACAACTTGGTGCAGTTGCACCAATTTTTGACGATTCTAAAAGCATATAGATATATAACTTAGATGCTTTGCTATTATATAATCTTTTAGTGCTTTTATATAATCGAAGCCGTTTGTCATAAATTATGCTTACCATAGAAGGGGGATGATGCAGATGAATAAGCTAATAAACTTAGTTATAGATTCAAGTAACAAACAATAAAATTTCCAAAACTCGGAACATTTAAATATCGGTTGCTTATTTTATTGTAAATGGTTTGCTTATGAATAGAAAATGGAAGCATTGTCCGGTGCTGGCAACCATGTGCTAGCACCATAGCTGCTTCACGTTGTGTTAAGGGGTTACGCCACCCTGAAAGCGTATAAAATGCATCAAATTTCAATAATTTTTTTTGCGCTAATACTGTACATTATTTTTTTTTCTTTTTTATTGCTTAAATCTACACATATTCAGAAGTTTTGACATAAAAATTCATTTAAAAATATTTAAAAATGACGGAGATATGGTGATTTGAGTGCGGATCGAATTTTGACGAGTGAGCTGACGGCCCCCAGTGCAGACACGACATTTTTCACCTGAAACGATAAAACAAAATTTTTTCTTAAACTTCAGTACAATACGCATGGTGTAGCATAGCCGTTTTAGAAAAAAAATTTTTTTCGATAAATGGGAGCATTTTGAAAATTTGTTGGGTGTTCTAACACTTAAATTTGTTACTTAACAAATCATAAAAATTGTAAAACTTAATAAATCAAAAAACCCCTATGCTACACCATAGATAATATAATAAAGAAGATATGTTATAAATTTCAAATAAATCGGTTGTATAGTTTTCGAAATATCCGGGGGGCCAGTTCGAAAAACATAGTTTCGAGAAAAACGCAAAAGAAGATAAAATTGTGTTTAAAACCTTATACATTTTTTTTTTCTTTACCTTTCAATCTGGAATTCCAGGCCCATATAAGACTCCTTCAGTGGCAGCAGCGATGTCTTCGTGTTCTTTTTGGGCAGCTCTCTTTAATTTCCTTGATTCCTTTGTCGCTTCTTGAGCTCGCAACTCGGCTACAGTTATTCGGTGCTTATTTTGGTCTTCGCACATTCGTTGCGCGTTCGGTCCAATTTTTAAATTCAGCAATTGCATTATTAATAATATATTTTCATATCCGTCGTTGAATATGCTGCATGCAATATACGTTGCAATTTCGACAATTTTTGCACCACTCGAGGTCGCTTTTGGTGCCATTGACCAAATTACGGAATTTACACTCTCATTGTTGTTTTGAGTGAATCCTCCTAAACAACGCTCCAATAAATCATCGTTACTTAATGTTACGTATATGGGTTTGATAGCATTTTGAACTTCAATTGGAAGAGGAGATGCATGGTCGTAATTCTTCAAAGTTCCAGAAACCTTTGCCTTCTGCCAGGTACACCAGGAGTTTTCTCCGGAAGGACACAGATGATGCTGAGGTTTCTTATTGCTTGAAATTTTGTGATAAAATGTTGCCCATATAGCATCTGTCATGTTTTTTATCGAATCACAATGTCTTCTAATAGCAAGTCCATAATAAACTGTCAGTTCGTCAATCAGTTTGGCAGTAAGCTTGCCCTTACCTCCAAGACCCTTATTATCCTTTTTTACCTTACGCAGATGTGTGCCCATTCGTTTTTGTACATGTCCAATACATTCCTTTTTTTTTATGTTGATATTTTCGTAAGGTTTTGAGTTTAACACGCTTTTAAAAGTTTTACTATCTCCATCTCCTATGTAATTTGTGTACTTCTCACCATACAATTCTTCGGATCTTTTGAACATTTCGCATATAGCATCAGGTTCCATTTTTCCGGCCGATCCTTCGTGATTAGCAGAACACTTTCCTTCGTGGTTTTTTACCCATTCTTCGTATTCTGCAGTACCTTCAAATTTACTCCAAAATTCACACACTTTACAGTAACTGCTTTTAATTACTACATCTAAAACTTTTCCTGTATAATATCCGATGATTGTAGAAATACCAAAAAGTGATGAAAACCCTCGTTTTCGCCAAGATCCATCCCCTGAAACGGTAAGTCCATCGACATTTTCTTCATTTCCTTTCTTCACCTGTTCTTCTCTTTCTCTTTTAACTGCGTTTCTCATGGATAATTCACAAATATTCTTCGCAGCGACATGGATATTGTTCACGATTTTGTCATAAAATGAGTGAAATATGGGTTTTGGCATATCCATTATTCCACAAAATTTTTCAATTCCTCCTAACCCAATTCCAAGTATTCGAAATGCTAATACGAGCCGTCTATTGATGTCATATGCTTTATTATTGATAAGAGGAGACGAATATGCAAAAATCGGTTCACAAGAGGTACACGATAATTTTAATTTAAATCCAAGTCCACGTTGTGACACTTCGGTGAATTCAATTTTACCGTCACATTTCTTACATTTCACAGCTTCACTAATAATTGAAAAAACTGACAGAAAATTTATAATTCGATAACCGAAGGAAGCGTCAGTTTCGATTTCTGCAGCAACGGCACCTTTTATTTTTTTCGCAGATGTGCTTGTGCTGGCTTCCTCTTGTTCCATTGAATAACGGTTTAATGGAAAATGTTTCTTCTTTGTACTTGAATAAGAACGTTTTGTTCTTTTTGCACCTTTTCTATCAAGATAACTAGGCTTCGGCATTTTAACGAATTTTACAGAACTATCACTTCACGAACGAAAGACTGACTACCTGCATGAATTTACCGGCCCAAACACGCATAGAAGATGTTATAATACATAGACATGTATTTCAAAACACATAGATATATATTTTAGACGGGTATTTCACGACAATAGATCATAAAACTTGTTCAAACTCGCACGGGCGCCACGAGGCCGGGCGTCAGCTACCTGCGTCCGAAAACGCTTAGATCGCGCTCCCACTGCAACGCGCATAACATTCTCAATATTTGAAATATTTCTATCGGACTAATCGTAAAATGTTCCTGACACTTCAGACTTCAAAAAAATCTAACAAAAAAAAAACGATTTTTTTTTTATTTCAGGGTGGCGTAACCCCTTAAACACAGCCTATGAATTTCGTTTCGATTGAATGGCTGCGCTGTAAGTTATAGGAGTGAATTAAATTTTAGGGTTACCATCGTCCAAACTTTTTAAATTTTTGAAACGTAAATATTTGTTGTTAATTGTCATTGTAGGATCATTCCCATTTGGAAATTTTATGACAACATCGCTCGATAAAACAATATAAATAAATTACGAAATTCATCATAGCTGGCAGCCCTTTCACGGTTTTTCAACAAAATTCCTACAGAATTACAATCGTAACAAGATATGCTTTTCACATGAATTTCGTTTTGATTTCGTCTCTGCATCGGAAGTTATAGGGAAAAAATATTTATTTTCCTGAGCAAATTTACAATATTTAGGAGACCAAAATTGCCGTAGCTGGCGTCCCTATACTAATTTTTCAACCAAATTTCTATGAAATCTATTTTAGAGTAAGGTTCACTTACTGCGTGAATTTCGTTAAAATCTGGTGGCTAAATTGGAAGCTATAGGCCAAAAACCATTTTTTTTCTCAGCGATTTTTTCAAATGGCACCACTGCCACAGTGTTGCTCGTTTTTCAAAATCACTTCTATCAGACTTGGTCCTAGCAAATTCCAACATGTCCTGTAAATTTCATATTGATCGCATTATCCGATCGTCAGCTCTCGAACATAGAAGTTTTGAGTGCTGAAAATAGAGGTTATTTCATCACGGGTTGCCGTTCTTGTTTACCGCGGAATTTTGAAATATTTTATTTGAGTTGGTGGACAAAAGTCAAAATTTATCAATAATTTGAATTTATTTTCAAAAATCAAAAAATTTTCACGAAGGTCGATGATTTGAAGGATTTTTGTTCAGGAGCCTGCTGTAGCTCCAGAATTGCCCGCACAGTCTTGAAAGTCCATGTGTCTAAAATTTTAGTCTATATCAATACGCTCTAAAAATTTCACGATGATCTATTGTTTTTCTTAGAAGTTATGACAAATCGAATTTTGAAAAAAAAATCCTTGCCTACTTTTAGGCACTCAGCGCCTACACAAAGCTCAAAATTTCGACTTTTTATCATAAGCAAACTAAAAACATAATAAATTTTCATTCCTAGTACTTTTTTTGAACAAAAATGTACACTGCTTTGAAATATAGGAGCACCTGAAAATTCAAAATTGCAAAATTGCACACTGATATTCCAAGCCGTTCGCGTTTTCTTTTCAAAAACACACCTTCTCTTTCAAATCTAAAACCGAACTGCCGCCACTTTTCATTTAAAAAAAAACCCTCTACCGCCGCTGTTCAGCTGGGTCATAAACTTCCAGCCAGCACGCGAACACTTCCGTTGCCGCCAAGTCCCGTACTTTTTTATTCCCCAGTTGTACAGCAAGTCTCTCCACACCCAGCATCAAACATATCCCGTTTTCGCTGGCTTGATAACGCAGCTGATGCAAGTATTGTTTCAAATCAGCTGCGCTCAGGTCAGCGAACCTGATGAAATGCAATGACACATGCGACAATCAAATGCATTAGCAAAGCCTGTTTTCCAATGGCAATGCAATACATTTGACCGTCGCATGTAGCATTGCACTCACAATGTTTGTGGGTGTGTGTGTGTGCCGGATGAGCGAAGCTGTTTCGCAATAACCAACACGGTATGAAAGAATCGATGAAGTCATCCGGGTCAACTTATTTCAATTATAAAAGAGAGCATTCTTTTATATTGATGGCGATTGCAGATGCCAGTTATCGGTTCGTATATGCTGACGTTGGAGATGCGGCAGTTTGGATTGGCTCCGATTTAAAATATGCCATTGAGAAGGATGAAGTGTATATACCTGCAGACTGCAACTTACCAGGAACGACAAATGCTACGCCGTACACATTTATTTCAGATGATGCGTTCGACAGCGAAGAGTCGTAAGACAGAGGATGGTGCGGTTTGTTAATCGGATAACGGGCAGTAGACTTTCTGCTGTTAGTGAAAAATCGGTTAAGAGCACCCAACATATCGTTCAATGTTGAAAACTCTAAGCAGGCTATTGTTGTCTGCAGCTCGGGATGATTCAGGCCTTCTCGGATATATTTAATAATTACGGTCTCACCAAGACCACCTTTACGACCCATTGACGAGAGTCTGTAGAAAAAATCAGTGACAGATTCGTTCTGGCGTCTGCATTCACGCATCATGCGGATATGTTTATCAGCTTCATTTACATGGTCGACGAATTCCGCCTCGAATTCCCTGACGAAAACTTTCCAACGGCGGTGCGCGTAGCTTAGCGAATCGATCCATAGATTTGCGGGTCCTTTTAGTTTTGCTTGAACGGCAAACAAGACCAATCGTTCATCCCATTGGTAAACATTCATCAAGGTTTCCATGCGATGTATGAACTGACGCGAGGTAATAGCAGAAGCAGAACTGGGGTCATATTCCGGTTATATGTCTATAACATCTCGAAGACTATGCAACGCGAATATATCAATTCCGAGACTATCAGCAAACCGAGCTGGTGTACCACGGAACTCACCTCGAATTGGAGTATTTACATTGACGGACGGTGAGATCGGATTTGGGGTGACCTCCGCAGCAGCTTGGTTAGGCACAACCGCACTTTGCACTGGAACACTAAGATCACCGATGGCGACGACAATGTTTTTTAATTCGATCACCATGGTGGTTAAACTGCTCACTTGTTCACGAAGGGAAATTTCTTCACCCACTTCAAAAGATTTTTCATCTAAGTCCACTACGTCACTTTCCACCGCATCGGTTAAACGTATCGCAAGTTCATTTTTATTGCCACTTGTTGACAATCCTATTGCACGCAATTTTTCTTTTAAAATCACATTCGTGAGGGAAGAAATCGGTACTTTCGGCATTTTGTCTTTATTTTTACGATAGACAACGGAATAATTAACGGTAGAGCGAAACACGACTGTTTATATAATCTCCACAATGATAAAAACAACGCAAAACTCAAATGAATTGCTATACGGCAGCAATGCACGGCTAGAGATTCGAAAGCGACGAACGACAAACAGGAACGCGAAACGAAATGACGATTTGACGGATTACTACATGGCAACAATGGACGGCGAGAGATTCGGTGACGATGGACGAGAAATAAGAACGCAAAACGCACTAAAACTATGACGGATTGCTATATGGCGGCAATATACGGCTCGAGAGTCGATGGCGGCGAACGAGAAACAGAACGCAAAAAAATAATAATACTATGACGGATTGCTATACGGCAGCAATGTACGGCACAAGATTCGGTGGCGACGGTAAACGAATTGCCAAGAGACGGCAGCGATGACGATGAACGAAGTCAAGCGAAGAGTAACGACAGGCTTAAACACCAAGTAAGAAACTACTCAATACAGAGATATTTTCGAGTTGATGGTTTAGCACTGCACTACGGACGAATGTATGCGGAACAACGAGACTGATTGTTTTTACGTTAAAGAATAAGATTCTTTCACCGGGCTTGTAGCGATTATGTGGTTGGGAGATGGCCTTAGCACAACTTAGAACCAGACCGAAGTCCAGAACCAAGAGTGCTAAGGTCAAACAGTGGAATGACTAATGCCATTCAAGAGGCAAAACAAAAAAAAAAGAATTGCCCCGAGAGCAGGGTGCCCTAGAAATGGCCGTGAAGGCCCCTCGTCCGCATTAGCGGAGCACCCTTTAACCAACCCCGACGGATGCTGGTTTGTCGCTTTGCTAGCTCGTTGCGGCTGGGGTGGGTTCTTGAAAATGGAGTTGGTTGGCTCTCAAAAGAAACAGGATGCTACGTAATATTCATCCGTCATGAATTCGTAGCCGCAAACTGGTATATAAAAATACCCAAAGACCAAAAAGGGGGCATAGTTCCGTAAAGGAAACCACCCATGGCTCTGCAACATGGGCTGACTAAGCAGACCCAGTGCTCGTGACAACACACGGAGCCAGAAAATTGAAAATCTACAAAAGTGGAAAGGGAAAACGCGCTACCTCTCCTTTCTAAGGAACCCGGGTGAGGCAGACAGCCCCGGGCCCCCGATGGTAGTGGAGCTCTGACCCCGATGGTCTAGGGTCCTCCACCCTCTGATACCGCCCATATATCCAAATTCAAAATTCTATCAAAAGCTAATAAAAACACTGAAACTAAATGTTGGGCCAGTATCCCTCCCTTGAAGAAATGCTGAAAATACCGAAAAAAAATTCACGAAAACTATTTAGTCATTTTTTTTTTTAGGCCAGCCAGGCCACGCGCAGACCCTGAAAAAGAAGAAAGAACTTCTTAAGAACTTCAATAAGAAGGCCACAGTGTTCCAATTAACCAAACATTATTATTTCCGAATTCATTTCCAAATTAAACAAAATTTACATTCCTCTATTACCAAGTAATGATTCCTTTCTTTCGTGTTATTTTATCATTTACTTATCACGTACTAAGCTTTCCTATGGGTTTTTTTTTGTTCTCTCAAAAAAATTTCGATCTCTTTTGTATGCTTTAATTGGTAGAAAGAAAATTTAACAAAAGAAGAAAGATTGAGGAAAAAAAAAACAAAAAAAATTATCTCAAATTATTCTTTTTCCGTTCCACGCAAACAAAAGAAAGAAAAGAGCTCTTTTTTTTTCGCTGTAATAGTAACATGTACAGGTATTCGCATAGGATTCAAACTCTATACCTTCATTCTTTCTACTCGACCGGCCTGCATTTGCCGGATTGGGATACCCATGGGTAAGACATTTCGTGCAATATTTTTGAGAAACATGAAAACCCAATGTCAAGGCAATACATATGATTAATCTACCTTAAATCTTAGCGCTTAATCTAGATTTCATTTTTTTTTTCTAAAAAAAAAATTCTTTTTCTATTGTTATTTGTTTTTTAATGTTAGATTTCTAATAGTTTTCATTGATTGCTATGCATAACCAGGCTGTATTCAACAAAAATAAGCCAATCCGACGCCATATTGAGCATATTTACTGAAATGTAAAAATTAGATTACGTGATCCAACGCGAATAATTAACTGATAAAAATTATTATTTTTTTTTTTTGTTTTACTGTTTGGATTCTTGGTCAGATTGACTTATTATGTCTAGGGTTATAAGACCGTTACTTATTTACAATATTTTATTTCTATTTCTTCAGGCTTGATTTCGTTGAATATTAAACACTATCCATTTCGATTAGTCTGACTTTAGACTAGATTTAGTCTGATTACTAAGGCATCAAGAAATGCTTCACAAAAAGTAACGAATAAGTTACAGAATGCCAGGAAATCGACTAGATGGTACAATTCGTTAAGGGGGAAACTAATTAAAATTGTATAAATATTGATGTTCACTTTGATCGGTTAGTCTACTTCTTACTCATTGTTCGATCCTTTCGAATTGCTTAGGCTCTCGATTCCGGTGTGATCACATCACTAAGAGTCTTTGTGATTTCGTTTTCCTGAAAAAGGTCATTGCCAGACAGCTCGCTCATCGCATAGTCGAGGTTGCACAGATCCATCAAGAACGCGAACATAACAGATTATCCATTCGTTTTAAACGTTCCATAAGCGAAAGTTGAAGATAGTTTGACGCACCCCCTCCCCCAGCATCTTCATTACATGCGTTAGTGCAGCCAGCATCTTTATCTATAGGGCTGGTTGTATCCGTAAATCTTGTTCAGGGCAGATATTTTTTCCCATCATTTATCTGAACCTGCGCAATACGCCCCAAATTCATATGTTTCACTCGTTTTCACGCATTGCACTACTGCACCAAAAAAAAACTAGCCAGAATACATTGAATTTATGTTTTCGCTTTATCCCAAATTGCTCCGGCAAATCATTCACACAACTGTCACCCGAAAGCGCACTACCGCACAGAAAAGCTAGTTTTCGCGCCTTTTCTCCAATACTGTCAAAGAAACGAATCCATCAGCAAATGGAATTCTGAGCAACAGGTGTCTCCGGAGAAGGCTCAGACCATTTCAAAAACCAACCGGCGTTTTCCTTTTTCGTAAGAACCGTCATATCGATTTCCCAAACTTCGAATTTCCGTGCACTTTAGAATATATATATTTCCTGAGAGTTTCAGAGCAGGAAGTCAATTTTCCACGCACGAAACAAATTGGCGACTCGTCGCCACGCCAAAAGCGGCTGCTTCTCACCACGAGTTTGATCCGACTGTCTCGAGCGCTGGCTTGATATTCGACGCGAAAACAAAATCCCGTTACCGGTTCTCGCCTTCGTATCGAGCATCAAGCCAGGCAATGTCAAATCGGACTTGCTGTGCCTTGTTTTCCAAATCGAACAACAAGGCACCGCCAGTCCGAATGAAAAATAATTTTGACCATTTGAAGGGCACGACAGTGCGCGCTGAAATAAGCCGTGCAGAAATTTCGGAAAGAAATTTCTGCATGTTACAGGCTTGGAAAAAAATTTGACCGGCCAGATCCCACTTCTGAGCTGTCAGGATGCAGGGGTGGATGGGGGCCGGTGAAATAAAACGATCGCTTATTGTATATTAAAGAACAATGAGTTTTTATTTAACCACTCGAACTGTCTTCATTCGATAACGTGCGTTCTTCGACTGACTTCATGAACTATCCTATTACTTATAATATTACTAATGCGTCTCCTCGTCGTTGCCAGATTTCTGACAATGGAACAAATAAGATCCAATCTTAGTTTATCATGCTACACATTTAAAATACAGATTTATCTCAAACAAAAAGTAGCTTATCAATTATTCACATGCTGTAACAAGTAAAATTCAATTAAGGCTTATCATGCTACATAATCAAAAACACATCCGACTAACGGATTTATGCCAAGCAACATATAGCTTATCAATTAGCCACATACTGTTAAATTCGAACCAGGCTTATCATGACATTCACTTGAGAAATGTAAAACAGATATAAACTCGAACGAACAAACACAAAAGGTTCTTTATTAAATCACCATCCGAGTGATAGGTTCTAGAAGTAAGCGTACAGAATTTTGTATTAAAGTTTCAAAGTAATAAACCAGTGTTTCTTTAAAAAAAAAAAGTGAAAAAGTTGAAAATTTGAAAGAATTCTCTTAATTTTTTTTTTCACTAAGCAAATCACAAACTTAATTTACACCCAGACACATCTTTCGTCACGTCAAAGAATTTTAACGAAGTTAATTGACGAAACTTCTGTTGCATCTCTTTCTGTTCAATGCAATTCGACGAAACTTTCCAGGGACTTTCTATTTTTGCAATCAAACTCTTGTTAGATGACTGGACTTTTGGTAACTAACTTACCCGGAACAAACTCAATATTCCCATGTCCATTCGAACGCTCTCCATCCCATTCAATATTTTAATGTTGCCAACTTTCCACTGTTCGCGCTATCCTAACACTCTAATTATTTAACGATAATCATCGAAAAATTCTTCATGTTGTCAAATGTTATCCGCACTCTCAATTTGTCACGGTAACTTTAATTTTAAGTAAGACGAAACCAAATAAAAACTCTCCACCGTTCTCCAATAAGGATGATATGAGCACGCGGTCGTTTGACGCAATCAGCTCGAATCCACTACCGACGATGACTTGTCTGGTAGAAACCATCAGTTTCTATCGAACAATTTTGAATTATATCTCACAATATTGACAAATATAGTAACGAAATCGCGTAAAATAATCGATTTGGAATACACTTAGATACGTATTTGTATGATTTGAATATGAAATCAAGCACTTTTGACGAATTTCAATCGCACCTACGCGATCCTTCGCGATCATTGAAAAATAACTGCGAATAGGTTTCACCCGCGGAACACATTATATAATTGGAATTTGAACTACATTTTCAGATATATGTCACTAAACACAGCACCGATTTGCACCAATTTGTTGTTTTCGTCGTAGGCAAAGGTCGATTTTATTACATACCGCCCGAATATAAATAATAGCAACAAATTTATAAAAACTTACCTGAATGCCGATAATTGAGCATGTTCTGCTCCCGCCTTTGGTTCTACACCACACACAATGCACTTCATTTTGCAAAGCTACCATTTTTTTTCAAAAATCCCGAGTCACAGACACTATATTTTAGAAATTTGTCACCAAACTGAATGTTTTGTTGACATCCAGCCTCAAATTAAAGATGACAGTTCGCCATGAGCGGGGGAATTTTCGAAACTAGGGTTGTGCGATATGAAAATGAAGAAATTTTTCGACCCAAAATTTTTAAATGATGGCGTGAAATGTGTGAAACATGGTTTTTTATCATTTGGATGCGAAAAACTTATGAGTCATTGTATTTTTCTGTATATTTAATAGGTGGTCTTTCGACTTTGATGCGAAAAATTAGTTTTTAATGAAATATATTTTGATTTCGAAATTGATTTCGAAATGAAATTTGTTTTGTACAACCATAAAGTAAGCTCATGCAAAGTTAAAAGCTCAGAGTAAAAAGCTTTCGAAAATCATCGTGTATGGACACACGATGTGAGGGAAATGTTTATCTGTGTGAAGAGACTTCAAAGGTTAATGTGGGAAACGAAAGCTTGCCGTCTCCTTTGTATAACTCTATATTCCGGGCCGTAGTATTAGACTCAATTTAATGAAAAGCACCACTTCACAAATATTTCGCAAACTCTATTGTCTCTACTCTTAGCTTATCGTACACAACGCGGCGCCGCGATTCTTCTTGAACCAATAATTATCGAACTACAATGACTGATTAAACTTTCTCATTAACCGACACAATCTTCTTTATCATTTAACTAAAGTACTTAATCACTACCTAATCTATTCCTTCAAAAAAGACGTACCTTCGTTGTCTTCTTTTACTCCGTTGTCGCCGTGCTTTCGTCGATTAGCTTCCCCGGTAATGAAATGATAAAATGAAATTTGGAATTAATCACTGCCCCCTCGTCGACGATCAATCTTTCTCACCTTGTTCCCAGAAGCAGAATGTCTCGCCGTGCCTTGATCACTCCCCATGAAACATTATCGATCGGTTTTAGGTCCAGTTCCCGCGGTACTTCCTTGGACCGTTTGGTTCGCCCGTAAATCTCCATGCACTTCATGCATGGTAAGCGCAATGCACTTTGCGACTGGGCATTCACCTCATCCCGCGCGAAATCTCTGCTGGCAGTACTATTTTTGTATGCGACGTTTCTTTCCTCATTTCCTTATGTCGCAGTTGGTCGGTTCCAATTTCCCAGTGTTTTCCTCGCAGCCGCCTGCAACTTGCTCCTCTTCTTCGTCTGTCAAATTGTGTGGTAATGGCGTCAGCGAGATGATTCCCGTAAACAAATCTAATTCGTTGCTAGTAACTCGTCGGATATAAAAATATTTCCCGGTCAGGCGTAAGGTTGGGTTCATATCTCGCCTGGCGCACAGGTTTCGTGCGGCTGATATGTCGGTGGATAGGTAATGTTGCCGTGATATTCTTGTTTACATTTTCCTTTTAGTTTCGTGTAGCTGTGCCCATGCAATCAATTTACGTAAGTGCGCGGGGCATATTGAAGGTGCCATGGATGCTGATGGCTCTAGCGAGATATTTCATGGCCAAGGTAACATTCATCTTCCCGGCATGCCACTTGGATCGGTGTGGAACTTGATTGTGATGAACCAACATACAAATTGCTACATCAACTCCACGCGAGTGAACCTTGGTTTATCCACTAGCCGCTTCTATGATCGCTGGCACATCGGTGTTTAGTGCTCATGCGAACAAAATTATTCTGATGGTTTTCCTTATTCATTGACTTGTGTTAACGTGCTGTGCAATTTCATAGGTTCGTCCACCAGCGGGTCAAGGCAGACGCTGGCTGTGATAATAATTATCGACCACGACTGTTTTGGCCTGATGATGCCGAACTGCTTCGTCCGCTGGGTCGTCGTGCGTCGACGTCTCATTTAAGCTGCGCCCTAACTAATCTTAATATTATTACAATTCGGCCTAACGCGTGATGCTTTTTCCCTTTTCGACCCTGAGCGACCTTCGTGCGCGTGCCATCTTTTACTCGAGTGGTAACCATGACATTGCATTCTTTAGTGATTTGAAAAGCATTGCTACTATCAATATCAGAAACATACATCCATTTGATCCAACAAAAAAAAACATTTTTTCATAGTGCTTGTTCAGGTTTCTTTAATTCATGGAAAATATGCATAAGGCAGTGTGGGCATTAATCTCAAAAAAAGCTTTGCAGCTTATATTTTCCTTAAACACAAGGTGTAGCGAATTATCTGAATTGGGAATGTGCTAGACTTAGTACAACTCAGAACCAGACCGAAGTCCGGAACCAAGATGGCTAAGGTACAACAAAGGTGAATGGCTGATGCCATTCAAGAGGCAAATTCAAAAAAGAAGAATTGCTCCGAGAGCAGGGTGCCCTAGAAATAGCCGTGAAGGCCTCTCGTCCGCATTAGCGGAGCACCCTTCAACCAACCCCGACGGATGCTGGGGTGCCGCTTTGCTAGCTCGCTGCGGCTGGGGTGGGTTCATGAAACAATGGGGTTGATCAGCTCTCAAGAGAAACGGGATGCTACGTATTATTTCATCCGTCATAATAACGTAGCCGCAAACTGGTATATAAAAATACCCAAGGTAAAAAAAGGGGCATAGTTACGTTAAGGAATCCACCCGTGGCTCTGCAACATGGGCTGACTAAGCAGACCCAGTGCTCGTGACGACGCACGGAGCCAGAAAATTGAAATTCTAAAAAGTAGAAAAAGGGGGTAAAAGGCCGCCTCTCTTTTCAGAGGAACCCGTGTGAGGCAGACAGTCCCGGGCCCCCGATGGTGGCGGGGCCCTGACCCCGACGGTCTGGGGTCTTCCACCCACTGATACTGGCCATGTTTCAAAACTCAAAAAGCTAATACAAAAGTGAAAATTCTAAAAGCGGTTGGCCAGTATCCCTCCCTGGAAAGATCAGCTGAAAATCAAAAAATAAACACTCTATTTAATCATGGGATCGGCCAGCCAGGCCTTGTGTGGACCCTGAAACAGAAGAGAACTTCTCGGGCTTCCGCCCAATAAGAAGGCCGGTGGTTTGCAAATTTACAAATTCATATTTATTGCTAATATTGATAGAGATTTATCGAGAAGGTAAGTGGATAACCTATTTGAAATTCCGTTTCTTCTGAAATTAAAAAAATAAATATTGAAAATTATCGTTGGGAGGTTGTATTGCTTTACTCTTAGCCGTTAATTAGATTTGAATGGTTATTTAGTATTAGGGTTTGTATGCATACAGCCTAAATATCTTTAGAAACCTGATGGCTTCTACATTTTTATAAATAATCACTTAGTTATAAATAATCACTTAGTTCGAACATCTAAACAGTTAGGAAAGATAATTAAGTAATAACAAAAATGAAAAAAGTGACCACTCTCAATTTGTTACCTTTATCACCTTTCGATAGAGGTAACGACCCCCTTTTCCCTGAAGGAGAGCAAGGGGCGACAGTCGCGGGGGCGCGCTCGATGAGAAAGGGTGGGTCTGGGCGCCACTCGTTTCCATCCCCGCTGTCTATACAACCCTCACCGCGAATCGAGAATTTGGCTGAGGGTTTTCCGGCTATCTTGTATTCACCCGAAAAGATCACAAAATTTTCACAATTTTATTCACAATATTTCAATTTCATGTCGGAATCTATTAAGAAACACAATTCTAACGGCGCCGCAATTCACACGGAATTTCCTATGGTGCGTTCACAACTTCTAAAACTCTATATAATAATAAGAAACTTCCTACTTTAATCTATTCTTCTATGCTTCCTGACGTTCACCAATTCCGTAGCTACTTTGTGCCAAGAGATACATACACATACAATCGCCGTCTGGTCGCCGCTCGCTGGAAGTATAGATCGTGTCTACGCTTGTTGCAAGACGACTTCTCAGCCGAGTCGCCGTCAATGCAGCATAATTTTTTTTTTTTATTTTAAAGGACTCATTTTTATTTTGCCCAGCGTGCCTAACTTTGCCGGCTTACACAGTCTGGCGTGGTTTTTGGGCATAGAAAGAGTCACTTTGGTGCTACGACACGCGGACATCACATTTTTACAAACAAACATGCAAGGACAGACGATGATGAAGAGAAATCATTATTTTTTCTTAAAATAATTTATTCACACATTGTTATTTGCAATAAACCCATAATAAAAGAAATAGAAAAAGAACCAAGAAAATATATAGCCAAAATTATAATGGAAAGGTATCTATGTATAGTCTATTAGAACTATTTGGACCTTACGAAAGAAAGAAAACAAAACAGATTCAATAGATGAAAAATTAGAAATTAGATGACATTATTGAAATAAAAGTATTACAAGTTCCCACACCCGGCCAGGATCGGTTTACACCAATCGTTACAATACCTTTTTTTTTACCAATAAATATGTAAATAAAATATTGCATTCAAATAAATAAATGTTTTCAAATTCCATGCTAATCCAATAAATATGTAAATAAAATATTACACTCAAATAAATAACTGATTTCACATTCCATGTTAATATTGTTATTATACGAATTCCTTTTTGTTTTCTTCAAAATAACCGGTAAACGTTAATAATTCATGTTCATATCCAATATTTATGTACTGTCCTATTATTTTAGTTAAATTTTCTTGTTTGTTTCCAGATTGTATGTTGTTTCTATATTACAGCAATAAGCGATTCAGGTTTAAATTATGCGATGAACTGCCAATAAGTTTAATTATTTGAGGAACACGCGATACAATTGATATTTATAGATGTATAGTTTAATTGATGGATGCAAGTTTTTCCTTATTTACAATAGGTACTTAGCTGACGTGTTAGCACACTCGAATGCACCACCATCCTTCGTATTCGCCACTAATCATTCATCAATTGTCCGCAAAAGCCTTTTTCGTTGATAACCCAAGATTGGCCTTCATGAATCTCTTCTGCTTGCTTTGTCGAAGTTTCTTTAACCGACTAACGGTTAGTCGGTTTTCTTCAGCTCCACTGGTTTTTGTTTTTCTTGTGATGTTATTTTTCCCACCATTCAACACTTCTGTCTTCAACTTTACTGGTCGTTTACTAAGGACTGTTGGAATTGAATTACGAAACACTTCAGCACGAACTTTTTACCTTAAAAATTCAAATTTTTTTCTCCACCAAGAGTAATGATCCTCGCTTCTCGATCTCCAAAAACCAAAAGACCCCTTTCCTTTGTTCAAAAAATTTTCTTAGTCCCGCTAGAGCGGTTTCTTTCCATTTCCAGAGCTTTCCTACAATCACTCATCCCACGCTTGTACAGTCCCGTAGAATAATTTCCACTCATGGGACATTTAGTGAGAATTTGCCAAACATTGGGATATTAAATATCCTCAGGTCAGATGTTGATCTGTCAATGATCTGTCAGATGTTGATCGTGTTGATCTGTCTTTGCACAAATTATGCAAAAGGAATCTCGATACGAACCAACTCTGAAGGAATTAATCTACAAAATGAACTCGCTTGCGGTCGTGGCAACTCGTAAGGTTTTAAGATCGATGCCAGGTAACTTAATCGAAAAGAACTTAATTAGAAACAAATGAATACAATATTGTAATTTCACAGTTCAACCCGAATTGGTGATTGCCAAGTATACAGACGGTTTTTGGTATCGGGCGAAGATTCTAAATGTTATCGATGAAGGACGGTAAAAGTAAATAAAATATCCTGATTCGCAATCGCACGACAAACGACGAATAATAATGGTGTAATCGTTGGCCTTGGTGCCGGGACTGCAGCAGCTGCAGTTACGATAGACCCGAACAGCTCGGATCACGTTGTGGCTATGACCAAATTGAAGGAGCAGATCGCCAGCATGCAGAAAAAATTAAATATGAAGGACAAAGAGTTACTTGAAAAGGTCAAACAGATCACCGAACTGAAAGGCAGGAATTTCGACAACGCCAACGACATGCATAACAAGTTGAAGGAAACCGAGCGAATCTACGACATGAAGGTCGATTTACTCAACAAGAAAGTGTGTTGATGAAACTTAAACGAGACAATGTTTGTCCTTGCAGTAAATTATATTAAGAGCACACCTCGATGAGTTTTAAACAAACATAAGAAAATAATACAAAAACATTCTTGTTTCTCGATTATAAAATAGGGTTCCACAAAACTGTTGTAAATATTGAAATGTTCGAAAATAAGATCACAATTAATATTATTGAGCTTGATTATAGAATTAACTTCCAAAATATTTTTAAAACATCGTTCTTATTCATGAAAAGTGACCTTCGAATATGAAACATGAATGCAATGTTCAGTAAACAATGTTAGCAAGTGTTTTAAATGACTTGAAGTTTGAAAGTGAATCAAATGCACAACCCGAAGCACACAAGTCATCATACATTTCATGTGATATCTGTCACACGCTGCATGAAACTACTGGTCACGCAAGAGTCTTCGCTATATTTTCCACGACCCGCTCCGTTTCGCTTTAATGCACTTCGCCGTTGTCGCCGTGGTCTTAGGTAAATTTTCCGTCTAAGTCGGGATCGATAACTTCCTTGCCCTCGTCGCGTACTGAGTTCAGTATGTTTAATCGCTGATCGTCGTTAATTGCTTCTTCGCTTCTGTATCTTATTGATCGGGTCTTAGGAGCGCTCCAATAGCTGGTTATTTGAAAAAGAAAAGAAGATCGTCAGTGGTTTCGCCCTCGATTGCCTTAGACACGTCTGATGCTTACCGCCTCTCGAACCCGAAAAGAAACCCGGACCGGATCGCTTCGCACCATCTAGCCTTTGCTTCATTCGCTTCAGCGGTACTTGTGCCGCTACATGCACTTGTTGCATCTCTTGCATGCGGTCATGGTACAGTGTCAATGTACTTTCCGTTCTGGCCATTCACCTCGACATTCACCGTCGGTTGCTACTGTGAATACCCTTTCTGGGCGGACGGCGGGTCTCGAACCTTTTTCGATGTTCTTGACGTCTCCGCTGACATCTCGTTGACAATTCGGGCTGTCAATTTGACGAATGGATAGAATCTCTATTTAAAAATCAACTTATCTTAACTGCCTTTCTTACTAGCACATTATTGTTGCTCACCCATATATACTTGTATTGCTTCGGCTTCAATATGCGTTTGGATTCCCTCAAAAGCATTGCAGTATTTTGTGTAGCTTGTTCCGAGACATAGACTCTGCCATCACCCAATATTTCACAAATCGACTTTGCATCAATACCAGCATATATTATGATATTAAACTAATATCCTAAGATTTGTAGTGTATGTGAATGGATGAGAAAGCTCAGATCGGTCAATCGGGCACTTTGCAGTGTCATAGACCTATTGGAAGAAGATCCCTCAAAACTAGCTAACTAATCAGATTGAAATGCTTGGTATGCCCAGAATGCATTTTCGTCCCCCAGCACGGGGACTCATCAGTGGGCTTGAAGAATTTCTCTCCCAATCTTCACCGCCAAGCATTGAAAGCATTTCTGATGCGTTTTGCATCGTTTGCAGTTCGTCCATGTGAACAAACAGTGAATTGTGTTCAATTGTTTTCGCCAATCCCCTTCCACAAGTTCCGAAGCTTCATTATAGGAATCTGCATAATGCGGAGGACAGTAGATGTCTCTGTTATGTTGCATTAAAAAATTGTGCAGATAGTAGTACGCAGTAATTATTGCTCGGGCCCTATCAGGTCCACAAAACATAGTTTGAGCCAAACAATAAAACCGGAAGCACATAATTTCAAACGCGTTTTCTACACAGCGTCTTGCTGCTCGACTGAGGCTGTAGTTAAAAACTACCTCTTCGTTATCTAACGTGGATCCCATTTTGGGCTTAAATGGCTTCATGAAGTGCTCATGTAAGGGAAAAACATCGTCCCCAACAAAAACGTAGGGCAACTTATACGATCCGACAGTAGCAACAGGTAGAAAGTGAATATTTCTGTTCCGAGCGTAGAATCAACAAAAACCCCTGCATCGCGTTCGCTGCCATAAGCTCCAGTGTCGATGTGCACAAATCTGTAATTTGCATCGACGAATGCCATAAGGACAATAATAAAGAATCCCTAAACATGAATGTTAGTTTATGTTTCAATTTTTCATAAGTAAATATTTGAAAAAAAAATCCATGGCTATAATGAAGCCTCAGATATGAAGTAGCGCCAATTATGAAAGTGCTGAGAAAGTATGAATTTTTATCACTGAACATCAAAGTTGATATCTTTAACGCTGTCATGTTCTCAAATATATCTAATGGATCAATTCTTTAATCCGCAAATTATTCAAAACTACATACATTCGGAATGGAAACTGTGACTCCAACTTTACATGCTTATCGTGAAACTGGTTTATTCAATATAAAACAAATAATGAAGAAAAAAAGAAGAAGAAGAAAGTCAAATGGCGATATGTCTTTAAATAGTTGGATAAATGGATAAATAGCTCACACAAGGCCATGGAATAACTTTGTTATTGAAAAGCTAGAATACATCGATTTAAAATAAACTAAATGCCTCAGTATTTAACTTATTATAATTACTTGCTTGAGAGTATACGAAAATAAGCGAATTTGTTTCAATATATGTATTGGGTGTACAAATAAGTTTCCGGCCTTTTTTACTGAAATAAAAGAAATTAGTTTGTGTAGAAAATAAAAGAATGCTTTATTCAAAGTATGCTCCTTCGGAAGCTATAACCTTCGTCCATCGTTCAGGCAATAAACGGATTCCACGAAGGAAGAAGTCTGGTGGTTTCGAGGCGATCCAGTCATCGACCCATTTTTTGACGTTTTCATATGAAGTGAAGTGCTGCTGTGCCAGGGCTGATTGCATCGACCGGAACAAGTGGTAGTCCGAGGGAGCAATGTCTGGTGAATACGGCGGGTGGGGTAGAATTTCCCAGTTCTGCCTGTCCAAGTAATTTTTGACAGGTACAGCAACATGTGGCCTAGCGTTGTCGTGTTGCAAAATAATCTTATCGTGCCTTTTGTCCCATTCCGGTCGTTTTGCAGCTAAAGATTGCTTTAAAGCCATCAGTTGTCGTCGATAAACTTGTCCCGTAATGGTTTCACGCTCTTTTAGCAGCTCATAATAAACGATACCCTTCATATCCCACCAGATACAAAGCATTACCTTCGAACCATGGATATTTGCTTTTGGCGTGGATGGCCCTGGTTCACCTGGCTTGCTCCACGCTGGTTTGCGCTTTGGATTGTCATACCGGATCCATTTTTCATCCCCAGTGATGATCCGATGCAAAAACCCCTTCCTTTGTTGTCGTTGAAGCAACAACTCGCACATGGTTTTCCGACGTTCCATATTCCTTTCTGTCAATTTGTGTGGCACCCAATTTCCCAGCTTCTGAACCAATCCCATTGCATGCAGACGTTGCGAAACACATTGTTGGGTGATATTCAACTGTTCTGCCAATTGTTTTTCAGTCTGACAAGGGTCCACATCAAGCAGTTCTTCCAATTCTGTATCTTCAAATTTTCTCGGTCTCCCTTCACGTTCTTTGTCTCTTACGTCAAAATCACCAACTTTGAATCGTTGAAACCAATCTTTGCATGTTGTTTTCGATGGAGCATGTTCTCCGTAAACTTCCATAAGCAAACGATTTGTTTCCGCTGCACTTTTCTTCAAAAAAAATAATGAAGTAAAACTTCCCGCAAATGTTGTTTTGTTGGCACAAAATTCGACATTTTCAATTACATGAAAATAACTGTAGTTTATGCTTTGAAAAAATGTCACCAGTAATTATTGAAGCTTGACACCTAACCTCCAAAACACATGTGTTGCCCGATTGAATAAAATGCAAACAGTGATACTAACGACATCTATCTAAAAAGGCCGGAAACTTATTTGTACACCCAATACATATGAAAATACGATCATTCGCTGCAAGAAAATAATTAAGGATGTAGCTTTTAAAGTTTCAACTGCACGAAAATCGTTTCATATTATATGCAATCAACGGCCTTTTGGCCAATACCAATATACAATTGTCTGTGAAATTCGAAAATGTAATTAGCTCTAAGGATTATAACAGAGAGTTTATTCACACATTTGTGAAAATCGAATGTTCGCTACAGTGTCGTTAAATGAAGTCAATTTCAATGAATGCGTGATATTCCATAATTCATTTGAGCAAATGGTGAAAAACGTAGAATGCAGGAGAAAGGTGGAGAGTTAAGCTTGTCGCACACTATTCTGTCACGACACGACATAGAAAAATGTCGTACGACAGTCGGTAGACCAATGCACACTATACCGAACCGACCGACACATCAGTTTGTGAAAAGTGTTCAGAAAATGCATTATGTTTAATGCAATGGAAAATGTGTATTGTTAAACATAAAAAAAACATAATAAAACTGAAATTAATTGCAATTTCTTCCGATCTATTTGTCTTCTTTTGTGTGTTGTCGTATCTTTTTGAGCTTATTTCATACAATTCTTTCTACAGGGTGGCGTAAAAGTTTCTATTCTTTGATATGAAAAATCAACCCGAATAAACTAATGGGAAAAAGCTATCTTGCCAAATTTTGAAACCCTCTTTTTTTCTTAAACCTACATAGCTTTAATTAATTCAGCGATGATACCAAAATAATGACTGCATTTGTTTAAGAGTCGGTAAAAACAGGTACCGAAATTCAAAGAGGATTAATATATCCAACTTTTTTAAAACTTGAAAAACTTTGGAATTCTTCAGCGGATCAAACTGATAATTATGGTAAATAGTTAACTTTATGTGATTATTTCCTTGCTTCTTTCTCCACTTAAATAGTCTGCTAATCCGCCTTTGATATTGATATTTGCTCGTTTTATGCTTCACTGTCCCACTTTTCACCTCTTTTTTTACCTTTTTTTTCGCTTCTTCAACCTCTTTACTTGCTAGCGAACAAAAGAATGTGTTGTGTACCCTGAAAACAAAACTGACGTTTCGACACTTGTCGACTAGAGCGCCCTAATTGCACGCGGTGGCAAATCTTCGGAACTAGATAATTATTTTTGATTCGCTCAGATTTTGAATTTGTTATAACTGTACTATTATTGATATAAAAGCTCGAATGATTAACAATAAAGAACATTCTTTGCTGGTAAGCCAAAAGACAAAGCGGCGACCAGATTTCGAAAAGAATAGTTTTTCTTTCTTCTTTTCAAAACAAATCTAAGACTCTCTTGACTCGGAAAAAATTTGACCGGCCAGATCCCACTTCTGAGCTGTCAGGATGCAGGGGTGGATGGGGGACCGGTGAAATAAAACGATCGCTTATTGTATATTATAGAACAATGAGTTTTTATTTAACCACTCGAACTGTCTTCACTCGATAACGTGCGTTCTTCGACTGACTTCATGAACTATCCTATTACTTATACTATTACTAATACGTCTCCTCGTCGTTGCCAGATTTCTGACAATGGAACAAATAAAATCCAATCTTAGTTTATCATGCTACACATTTAAAATACAGATTTATCTCAAACAAAAAGTAGCTTATCAATTATTCACATGCTGTAACAAGTAAAATTCAATTAAGGCATATCATGCTACATAATCAAAAACACATCCGACTAACGGATTTATGCCAAGCAACATATAGCTTATCAATTAGCCACATCCTGTTAAATTCGAACCAGGCTTATCATGACATTCACTTGAGAAATGTAAAACAGATATAAACTCGAACGAACAAACACAAAATGTTCTTTATTAAATCACCATCTGAGTGATGTTCTAGAAGTAAGCGTACTGAATTTTGTATTAAAGTTTCAAAGTAATAAACCAATGTTTCTTTAAAAAAAAAAGTGTTTAAAAATGTTTAAAAATTTGAAAGAATTCTCTTAATTTTTTTTATTCACTAAGCAAATCACAAACTTAATTTACACGCAGACACATCTTTCGTCACGTGAAATTAAATGTAATTTCATGCTTTCAATGAATAGACGCATTGTCGAAAATTATTTTAGCATTTTAGCGAATCGATTTTAAGTTTTGTTTTCGCCGATAAATCGAGCACCTTCAGAGGCTAACCAAATTGTGTTTGCCTGCGTATGTCTTCACAATTTCCTCAGGAGTGAGAATATTGAAAACAATACTGTTTTCAATACCATTTCAAACGAAGACATTGATGCCATTATTGAAGACAGATTTACCAATATGGTTCATAGCACAGGCCGAACAAGCAAGACGGCAGAAAACATACGGAAACAAATAACAGATTATTTTAATAATTGTACTTTATTATAGTTTATACTTGTAAACAAAATAACAAATTTATTTTATATCATACAAAACTATTAACTATTGTACCTACTACATATTAATTGCTCAATAAATTTTACGCCTTAATATATTTCTAAATTTAAAATCTTATTGCAGAACTCCTTCGCAGCTGTTGTGTGTGTCTGTCTCTGATAATAGTTGCTATTTGCCTCTCCGCAAACAGCCGTAAATCCGGATCAAATGTTTCTAATTTTTATGCGATATATTTTCACGTCTTTGAAAATGTAATTGCATTGATCAGATTGGCCGATGCTTCCAACAACGAATCAGTTTCATTTGGTTTTTTTTCGCCAGCTGCCTTGTTTTCCTGCTCAGGCGATGACGATTCAATGCTTGACGGTAGTGTGCAATCTGTTGTGATGTTCATGAAAACTTCACGTGACATGGAGCAATTCTCATCGAATTATCCGCTGTGCTGCTCCCACTAAACTCCATCGAGTTTTCTGGATCAGTTAAAAGCTGTAACATATAAAATAGGTGTCCTATATTAAATCACATTCATGGAATAATATGTTACAATCTATTTGCAAGCTTTTCTTCTTAAAATTATTAACAGAAACTGTAAGCTGCATTGCGCTAGCAAGAAAATCCATCTGCGATCTGTACTTCCATCGCTCCTCTATTCAATCGATTTCTTCAGCATGTAATATGATTTTATATTGTTCCACTTTTTACTTGCTTGCTGCAAATACTTAACAAAGAATTAAATTCAAATTGAATATTGAAATTTATACCTAATTGTGCCGGCCTTTCCAAGTTTGTCTACGAGGTAATTACCTGCGAAGTTGCAGAATGATGTACCTTTGAAAATGATTGACTTTGTTGTTTGTATCGGGTAAGATGAACACTCACTTGACGATTTCTCGCAATATTGATTAAATAAAGATTCTTTCAAAACAAAATATCCGAACCTGAATTAGCACTTAAATGGCATTTCTCACTGACAGATTTATCGTCAAAGAATTTTAACGAAGTTAATTGACGAAACTTCTGTTGCATCTCTTTCTGTTCAATGCAATTCGACGAAACTTTCCAGGGACTATCTATTTTTGCAATCAACTGGTCACCAATACAATTTCATGTTAGATGACTGGAATTATGGTAACTAACTTACCCGGAACAAACTCAATATTCGCATGTCCATTCGAACGCTCTCCATCCCATTCAATATTTTAATGTTACCAACTTTCCACTGTTCGCGCTATCGTAACACTCTAATTATGTAACGATAATCATCGAAAAATTCTTCATGTTGTCAAATGTTATCCGCACTCTCAATTTGTCACGGTAACTTTAATTTTAAGTAAGACCAAACCAAATAAAAACTCTCCACCTTTCTCCAATAGGGAGGACGATGAAGATTTAGGAATAATTAGTTAGAACGGAACATCTTTGTTGGAACGTCGAGTATATTCAAAGTTCACATTTAAAAAATATGACATCTATGGGCCAACATCAACGGGTTCTATTGAATGCATTCGAGCCATTTGCAATGATACACGCGGGATCGATAACATAAACCTAGAGCCGCTCAGTGAGCTTCGGTTCATCAGGTATGCCTTCCTGCTCCAAATCGACGTATTAAGGGGGTATTCTGGTTTCGACAACCGAATTCAGGGTGTATTTTCGGACGCCATAAAAATAAACAATAAATATTTTTAGTATTCATTATTTTTATTTTTTATTTATTGATATTTTAAGAGTCTAAAATATTGATAATATATAAAAAAAAATCTAAATTGAAAAAACTGCAGGCTTAACTACAACAAAAAAAGGGAATATCGAAGCTTTCGGAACTATTGCGAGAACGCAACAAACGAGGGGTACTACTTCTACCTGAAATTGTGAAAATAGAGATGACGAAGGCCAACTGATATTATTCTCTATACGACCTCGTGAACAAAAGAATAGTGTCAGCTCCAATCTGACTCACTTAGGAAGGAGAAGAAGAATGTATCTGACAGGACCGGTTAAATTGTCTAACGGCTTTGGGGAACACGTAGTCGAGTTTAGCCGACACGTCTTAGAGCATTGGATATTGAAGAAGAAGGACAATCATCCACGGAATAAAATAGAAATTCACTAAATGTAGAATATTCAGCTACGAATATAACTCATCTTTTCCTTATTTAACGATACAAAACAGTATCTAACTGCGTCATTC
Organism: Nemotelus pantherinus; assembly: GCA_963978885.1. Classification (NCBI taxonomy): domain Eukaryota; kingdom Metazoa; phylum Arthropoda; class Insecta; order Diptera; family Stratiomyidae; genus Nemotelus; species Nemotelus pantherinus. The sequence goes on from OZ022264.1 coordinate 41,338,193, forward strand.
ATTCATAGCTATTTCTGGTGAAAAATCTATTTCCATTCAATGCTGCAAATACTTAACAAAGAATTAAATTCAAATTGAATATTGAAATTTATACCTAATTGTGGCGGCCTTTCCAAGTTTGTCTACGAGGTAATTACCTGCGAAGTTGCAGAATGATGTGCCTTTGAAAATGATTGACTTTGTAGTTTGTATCGGGTAAGATGAACGCTCACTTGACGATTTCTCACAATATTAATTAATTAAAGATTCTTTCAAAACAAAATATCCGAACCTGAATTAGAACTTAAATGACATTTCTCACTGACAGATTCATTGTCAAAAAATTTTACCGAAGTTAATTGACGAAACTTCTGTTGCATCTCTTTCTGTTCAATGCAATTCGACGAAACTTTCCAGGGACTATCTGTTTTTACAATCAACTGGTCACCAATACAATCCCATGTTAGATGACTGGAATTTTGGTAACTAACTTACCCGGAACAAAATCAATATTCGCATGTCCATTCGAACGCTCTCCATCCCATCCAATATTTTAATGTTACCAACTTTCCACTGTTCGCGCTATCCTAACACTCTAATTATTTTACGATAATCATCGAAAAATTCTTCATGTTATCAAATGTTATCCGCACTCTCAATTTGTCACGATAACTTTAATTTTAAGTAAGACGAAACCAAATAAAAACTCTCCACCGTTCTCCAATAGGGAGGACGATGGAGATTTATGGATAATTAGTTGCGAATTAGTTATTAGCTCAGACAGAGAATTAGAAAATTGTATTAATAGAAGTCGAAAGTTAGACGTTAAGTATTACACATTACACCTGGACAGGGGGTGGTGGCTTTTCCACGTTTCTCCCTTCCGGGAGAACCGCCAAGCCGATGGCTTGCTCCATCCAGAATCCCGGTGCATGGCCTACCATGGACAAAATTCGATGCGAGTGCGTGCGAGCGAAACCCAAAGGCATGTAAAAGTCGAAGTTTCACCCGTCACCCAGACGCATCTCTGTAATGGGACCTCCAATCACAATCCTTGCCGATATCGATGTCTGCCGTATCTCCTTATGATTCTCATGTGAGGCGTAGCTGGGTTCCACACGTTTTTCCATCAGTCTCGGAAGGACGGTGACGCTATATTCTCATAGAGAGGATCAAAGCCGGCGTTGGTGTGTTGGCGGCGGCATCACTATTATTGTTTGTGTGCCAGGTGTGAATATGAAATGCGAAACTGAGAGTGCAAATTAATAATGTTGAGGTAGATCCAAGCAATGTTGATCGAAACGATCAGGATCTGAGAGTGATTTGGCGGTCCAGGTCCCCCGATGTCCAGTACAAAAGTTATTAGTCCTTATATGATACGACTGAGCTTAAAACTATGTCCAAACAAAAGACGGGTAAGTGGCAAGCTTATTGCTAATGTAGGTGTGTGCTTATAATTAAGACAACAGACGTACCTTCCGAACCGGGCACGCCTGTCCGTCTTCCTAATCAATCAATCAAACAATCTGAACACTTCAAAAAAACCTCCACCATCATCTTAAAACTACTTATATCTTCAAAGGAAGAGATAAAGGCTATCTTATTCTTATTCTTAACACCACTGCTTCTATGACAACAGTTCCGGCAAACCTATTATACATATTATGCTCAGTTTTCTTAACTAAATGAAAAGACATGGTTGAAGCTATGAATGATCGATGTTGATTTATTTATTTGAATATTGAAAATTAAAAATTAATATATAGTTACAATAGCATTAACAATAGTAATATAATTTCAATTAATAATAATTATTTGGCTGCTGCTACACTGACAATGAGGAAGATGACAATGTTGTTTTTGTAATATCCTTGATATTGCATATCTGAAAAACCACTCATAAGAACGCACCGATCGACCCGAATAGTGAACGCCAGCAATTAGATTCAGTGTAAGGTGTGCGCAATAAACCGATCAACGGCCACGACAATTGTGCAATACGGTGGACCTGACCTAAGTCAACCAATCAATCCAGTACGACAGGCGTAAAAAGAACGCCCCTAGGCCGAACGGCAGTCGGCAACGAGTAGAGAACTCGATAATTAGGGGAACGTAACCGATGTTGTTGTTGTTGTTGTGTCACCCAGTTTATTGTTCTGCTCTTCCTGTTATTATTATATGTTATATTAACCTTTCACAAAATTCTTCTTCATTTGTCGACTGTTGAACTATCTCGATCTCTTCCAGTTCCCAAAATCTCCTAAGTTGCTTATTCAAGTCATCATGCTGTGTTATTTCAATTTTTAAACTATGAAAATTCACTTTTGATTGTGAGTTCAATCCTCCAGAGACAATCCATCCTAAACTTGTCCTTTGGACTATTGGTCCCAACGCAAGCCTGTGATTATCACCGGTTATCACTTGAGCATATACGTCAGCTCCGAGTAGCAAATCAATTCTTCCAGTCTTGTCAAAGTTAGGGTTAGCTAAATCAAAAAACTTTTAGTTGGGTGTGTAATTCTGAAGTGACGTTCCATGTAGGCAATGAGCTAGTTAAGTGACTCAATATGTATGCATCGATGTTCAAAGATCGTTTGTTGCGTGATACTAAATTCAAACGTACAAGTCCCTTGGTTGGTGTGACATTTGGTTTCCCGATATCACTTACACTTGTGTTTGTGCGTTTCCTTTGTAAGTTAAGTTGTCGCATTGCAATCTCACTTATGAATGATGCTGGGAACTCTGGTCCAATAGTGCTCGAAGAATTTCGCAACCATTAGCGGTTTGAATGCTAACTAAAGCTGTAGCCAAGAGGACTTGTTTCGTTGTAATAGCACTTATTGTTTGTACATCCATTTCATTTTGAGATAAGCTGGGTAGCGAATTATGTGTAGATTTAAATTCTACAGCATTAACATTAAGCGGATTTGGAACTACTACGTTTGTGGGCTTATGCAAAAGCGTGTTGTGTAATTTTTGCCATTTCACACATCGATTATTACGAGGACAACGTATCATAATGTGACCCTTTGTCAAACAATTAATGCAGAGTTTGTGTCGTTTTACGATTTCAAATTTAGCCTCGTGGTTCATCTGAATAAAAACAGGACATTGTCGGATATGATGTTCTGCTTGGCAAATGACACAAGCTTGAGTGGTTTGACTCGTATAAGTTTGTACACTCTGAAGTTGATGGGTATTTGTGTTTCGAGGAATTTTTATCCGTTCTACTCCCGCAGCTTCTAATGCTCGAAATCTACGTTGCAGGAAGTCTGATAATTCATTAAGAGAGAGAAGATTAGCCCTGTGAACATGTTCTTGTTCCCACAATTGCCTTGTCGATTGAGGTAATCTTTGAGTCACAACAAATACTACCACAGCATGCCATAGATTTTCAACACTCATATTCTCAATTGCTTGTATGCGTTCCATGGTTGTATCCAGTAAAAATTTTATAGACGAAGATGACTCTTGGACACTGGATAGTGAAAACAAGCGTTTAAATTGCATGTTTAACAAGATATTGACGTTGTCGTATCTGTCATTTAAAACACGCCAAGCAATATAATAGTTTGCTTCACTAATATTGTATTGGCGAAGCAGCCCTTCAGCTTCCCCCGTTAAACTACACTTTAGGTAATGTAGTTTTCGTACCTTGGAAAAGTTTGATCTGTTGTGAATAAGGGAGGTAAATAGGTCTCGAAACGATACCCACGAATCATAATTCCCGTGAAACTTCGGTATGGAAATGCGAGGTAATTTTATTTCTTCAAAATGCGACTCCGTTTCTTGTAGCTTGGCTTCCATAAGTTTCTTTTCTGCTGGCTTAGTACTTTTTTTCTGCGTGTGATTCAGCTGCTAGTCCATTGTCGGTAGTTTGATCTGCTTCTCGATGACCAATTTCCCGTTGCTCGATTTCCCGTTGCTTAGCGACAGCTTCTTTTAATTGTTCTTCTACTTCCGATTCAAAATCCAAATGCTGCTCAGCAAATTGCAGGTAAATTTCATTTGCAAAGTAATCCACATTGAATTCAGATTCTTCGCCCTTTAATAACGAAAGAATCTGTTTATGGTTTTCTTTGAACATTCTATAAAGAGCTGTTAATCTTTCTTCCACTTTCCCACAATATGAAACCGTTCTACGGTTTAACGGAGCCTTTTTAAAATTAATGCACCGCCTACATAACTCTTGCATGGACAGCTTCTGTTGCAAGTCTAAATTTTCCATTGTAGTTGTTGAAGATTAACAATAAGTCAAACTATTGGACCGCCCTTCGCACTGTATCTTTGCCCTTTTTAAAAAACAAACGCTCTTAACCAAATAAGCAGTTTGTGATAGGTGTTTAACCCGCAATTCAAATTTCAAGCAATGAGCTTAGCTCAAGCGACTCTAAATTCAATTTGATTATTGTGATGCTATTGCTCACTTAATTTGATTCAAGTGATTATTGATATGATAAGCGAATGAATAATATAGGGTATATAGGATATGATGACTTATATAAGGAACAAAAATATAGGATAAAAAAGGAAACAGACTTAACCCGGTTTACTGCCCTCACATTGTAAGATATTTTTGCCGATTAACCGTATCGCGGCGCGGAATATATTATTTATCTATTATTTTTTCACTGGCACTACCTTAAGGGGGCATCTCTAGTCTTTTTGCATAAATTTTCAAGATTTTTTTTCTTGCAGTAAACTTTATTATCACACTACAATTTTTTTTATATTAAAAAAATACATATTGAAGTCTGCAAAAAAAAATTTTTTTTTCATTTTTCATCCAATATGGCCCAGATATGGCTGCCACAACGAAGCTTGCTTTTTTTGGCTGACATCATATCTTGACACAGGAAGCTCTGAAATGAAAAATTCAAAAAGCATATTAAAGTATAAGAAACTGGCTATAGCCCGTACTAAAATCAAGAAGTTGGCGGGCTTTTCTAATTTTCGGCTTATTTTTTGAGGTTATGTTGTTTAAAAAAGTGCTCAAATGTAATCGAATATTCATAATTCTAGTACGGGCTATAACTATATGTGTGACGAATAACCTCTCAAAATTTCAGCCCAATCGGTTTAATAGTTTTTGTTAAATCATGTCAGCCAGGTCAAAAAATGTTATTTCGAGAAAAACGCGTTTAAAATAATTTTTTGAAAAACTGTGTAAAAAATGAAGAAATAAACCTCTTACACTCAATCCGCGATACCAGCTCCTTACATAATTCCTTCCTGGTCCTCAAAAAACTCATTTTCCTGCGCCTTAGCCTTTCTAAGCTCGAGTCGCCGTTCTTTTGAAGCTTCAATGCTGCGACGATTTCCTTGCTTAATTCTATTTTCGTCCTGTCTCTGCGCAAAATCCACTGCTATGCTGCCAATCGAAATACCCATGGTTTCTATGATTTTTAATAAAGGTAAAAATCCTTCATTGAAGACGCACACAGCACAATAGGTAGCAATTTCCCAGAAAACATGTGTTTTGGAGCTATATTCCAAACACAAGCGTTGAAGCTTTCGTTGGTGTTTTGTGTGTGTGCTCCGATGCACCTTTCTAGCAGATCGTCTGTGGTAAGATCTTCATAAATCTTTTTTAATAAAGGTTGAATTTCGTCTTCTAGTGCTGGAGGGTGCACAAAATTTTTCAACTGGCCGGTAGCTTCCGCAACTCGGTATTTGCACCATGAGTCTGACCCAGCGGGACAATTCATATGTTGAGGCTTATCATCCGTAGAAATCTTGTGGTAAAAAGTTGCCCAAATAGCATTTCTCATATCTTCAACAGAATCTGGATTTCGGCGAACAGCTAATTCGTAATATTTTGACAACTCCAGCATGACTTTATTAGTCAATGTAGCCGTTTTAATTTTAGGCATTTCAGTTTTTTGTTTTTTTTTGTCGTTTTTTTCCATCAGCACCTTTTTGTGAAGCTTCTAACGCTTTTTGAGCCTTTTTTATCTGTGTCAGTTGTTTTTTAGCATCTTTTGCTCTTTTATAAATTCGCTTTTTAACATGTAAAACACACTCCTTCTTTTTTACGCTCAAAACATCACCATAGGGCTGTATATCTTGTAACGATGAGAAAGTCTTCGAATCGCCATCACCAATATAATATTCATAATAACTATCATGCAAATCTACAGATCTTTGGAACATTTCTTTTATACCATTAACTTCCATCGATCTCGCACTGCCTTCATGATTTGCACTACAATCTGGCTCGTGAGTTTCATACCAGTCTTGATAATCAATAGAATTTTTCTTTCCAGCCCATTGTTCACAAGCTTTGCATATTCTACTTTTCACAATGACATCAAGAACTTTTCCAAAAAAAATTCCAATCAATGTAGCAATCCCGACAAGAGAAGAAAAACCCCTTCGAGCCCAAGAGCCGTCACCAGAAACTGTGAGCCGATTTTTTACATTACCGGCAGCCTCATTTTTTCTTTGCTCTTCACTAACTGTTTGTCTAAAAACTAATGTAGCTACTGCTTCTGCTGCTATCCAAATGTGGTTTACTATTGCATAATAAGTAGCTGAAGCATATCCTTTGCTGATATCCATCATTGCACAAAAATTATTTATACCTAGCAAGCCAACACCGAGTAAACGCATCGCAAATACAAAGCGGCGATTTATTTCGTAGGAAGTATGAATTGTTGGACTGCTTGGAATATGAGTTTCTGTTTCACATTTACACGAAACTACTAATTGAAAACCTAATCCTTTTTCGTTACGTTTGGAAAATGTTATATCGCCTTTACAAGTTTTACAAATTAAAATGTCTTGTAGTCTTAGAAAGAGTAAGAAATTCACTATGACGTAATGCAACAATGGATCAACGTTCACTACGAATGAAGGATTATTTTTCTTAATTTTTTTAGCAGATGCACTAACCACACTTTCATCACGCTCACTCGTAAATCGATTGCCACGAAAATTTCTTTTTTTTTTGTCGATCAGCTCTCGAATTGCCGAATTTTGTACTTTATTTATCCATTTTATGAACTTTTTTTTCCAACTAATATAAATGAATAACTGTTTTTACAATTAAATTAAAAGAAAGCAATACTTTCAGTGCTTCAAAATATCGTTGAAAATACTCGTGAGATATATAAATACAGAAAGAAGCGGGAATGAGCGTACCAAAACCAAGTATATACCTCTCCGATCGCCAGCTATCTGAATTGCTCCAAAATCACACTTGCGCGCGCACCAAGAATACACGCTATAGAAACATACATTTTTAGAGCGCGCAAGTTAAAATAAACTATTGTACGATGTTACTATTAGTATACAAAATGCAAAACCGGTGTTTTTGGAAAATTGATTTTTTCATCGATTTAGACTAGAGATGCCCCCTTAATTTGTCCTTTTAAATCACTATAAAGTCACTACTAAATTTCTAATTGATCCGGTTCGAAGGATCGTAAATGATCTGACACAATCTTTCTTTTTACAATAAAAAGCGAAAATTCAAAGTATTAAACTTTTATTTGCAAACTAATAACTCACAGATATAGTTCGAATAAACTAAACTTATGAAACTTATATTAACTGATTGAAAGAACAATGCGGAAAAGCGAACTAAATCATTTGGCGAACACGCGAAAAATTTCAAACGAAGGTGATATATTTCCGAACGAATGCATAATTTAACTGGACTAACTAACTGATATACTGATGCGAAAAAAACGAATTAACTAACTTAGCGAAAAGCGAAATGAACAAAAGATATGGTTTTACAACGAATGGTTAGTTTTATATTAAGTCATATGTTTTAGGGTTAGTTTATGAGTATTAATGAGTGATTAGGATTGATAATGAATATAAGAAAAAATACCGATAGCGGGGTGTAGTTCCGGCTGGGCTTTTGGCTTCTCCTGTCATTTTATTTTATTTTGTTTGTTTCTTTCCATATAACTTTAGTATGGTCCTTTTTTTTTTGTCATTCATTTTTCCTTCTTCTTCTGCGTTTTTATATTGAAATATCTTGGTGTGGTACAGTACCGTATCCTAAAAATGAGTTCGAAGGGCATTCGAATTTGAGATGATAAGGGTAAAAGTACCGACTCCAGGCTAATCTACAACATGCAACCTATAAACATGCAGGGAAAATGATGGTTAGAGGAATAGAGACGTAGATGTAAAAAAGTGTGCGTACGTGACGAGAAGGGAATGAGTGTTGTGTGATGTTGTGACAAGAAATTCAGAATTCAAGTACCGAGCGAGGTGTACGGACATTGAAATTAGTTTTAGGGTATCGGGTGCCAAATGGTTTTTTTTAACCCCGGTAAATCGAACGGAAAAGGTCGAGAATTTCTCTGAAATTCTCTGAAGCGAGGGGGGTGTCACGGCGTCCTAAAATTGCGCACATTTAGATTTTTAAGGGGGTGTTCTCATGGATTGGGCGTATTTCGAAGCGTTTTTTGGAATTTTACAGTAACAAAACTATCATTGATTTTTTGATGCGGTTTTTTTTAAAAGTTTTATTCATCCCTAGACTACAATATTTACAAAAGCGATATGCAAAAATCCGCACGGTTTGGCTACTGCACCCATTTGAACGTAGGCCCTTGAAAAAAAGTTTGTCGATGGTTCACACCAAATCTCAAAAATGGCTCGTCTGAAACACAAAAGTAAATGTTTTTTTTAATCTATGCTTGTGTAGTTATCGTCTGACGGAGGCTTTTTTTAATAACATTAAAATTTTAAAAATGGCAGACTATAGAAAAAAAAATCGTTTTTTTTCACCTTTTTTTCAACTTTAAAAATTCATAAAACATTTGTTATTAACAATAGGGGAAAAAACGTCCGTCAGACGATAACGAGTACATTTCCACACATTTAAAAAAAAAGTTTATCAAAATCCGTCAAGTAGTTCCTTAGATATGGTGTGAACCATTTTGAAAAACGTAGTTTTGAGAAAAACGCGTTTGAAGTTTCCAACGAAAAAAAGCGACAAATTCGGTTTATGACTTATTTTTTGACTTATTTAATGACTTATTTTAACGAATCTGAATTCAGATTTGCAGTTTTTATTTGTTTGAACATTTTGAATAGTCAAGTTTTTGTAAGAATATGTAATAGCTATGTTTTTACACATGAACATCGATTACATCAAAAAAATTTTTCATTAGCGTGCTACTTACAATTAGTCAGCAATTCCAGGTCCATACATTACACCTTCCTCGTACTCTGCGAACTCGTTCTTGGCAGTGTCACTCTCCCTTCGTTCGATCCTGGCTTTTTTCGCGAGATCGCTCATGCGCTCCTCCGACCGGATGATCCGATTCTTGTCCCGTTCATTGGCGAATTCTTCACTGATCTTGCCGATTTTGACTCCCATCTCGTGTAGTATTCTCAAAATTGAAAAAAACCCGTCGTTGAAGATGCAGACTGCCAAAAAGTTTGCCACCTCGATTACCTTGGCCCCAGAATGCAGGTGCTTTGGTGCAAAAGTCCAAATCAACGAATTTAAGGATTCGTTGCTGTTTTGAGTTTCAGCGCCCAAACAGCGGGAGAGCAGTTCATCAGCGGAAAGGGCTTCATAGATCGGCTTGATAACTTTTTGAACATTTTCGGCTAGGGGTGAGTAATCGTGATGAAAACTATGCAGAGAACCGTCGGCCTCTGCCCTCCGCCACGCGCACCAACTTTCTTCGCCTTCAGGACAATTCTCGTGTTGTGGTTGCTTATCACTTGAAATTTTGTGGAAAAACGTGGCCCAAATTGCTTTTTTCATTTCTTCGATCGAGTCCGAGTGTCTGCGAATAGCCAATCCGTAGTATCGAGTCAGCATTCCGATTACATTGTCCGTCAATTTCCCGACACCTTTACCTCCCATGCCTTTATTGTTTTTTTTCGCATTGCGAAGCCGAGTACCCATTCTCTTCTCGACGTGACCGACGCACTCTCTTTTTCTCACAGTAAACTCGGCACCGTAGGGATTGACGTCTAAAATTCCTTTAAACGTTTTTGAGTCGCCGTCCCCTACATATGTCACGTACCTGACACCATGCTTTTCCATGGACCTTGAAAACATTTCAACGATTCCATCCACCTCCATTTTTCCGGAGCTTCCTTCGTGATTTACTGTGCAATTTTCAGCATGAGATTCATACCACTCATTGTAAGCATCAGGATCTTCGTGTTTTAAATTTTCTTTCAGACTACATGCTTGACACAATTTACTTTTCACAACTGAATCCAACACTTTACGCGTATGTTTCCCAATCAAACTTGCGGCCCCGAACAAGGAACGAAACCCTCTCTTTTTCCAAGTTCCGTCACCGGAAACGGTCAAATTAATCGATTTACTATGCTCTTTTTCTTGGGCTACAGCTCTTCCAGTAGAAAAATTATAAATCGACGACGACGCCTGGTGTACTTTTTCCAAACAAGCATAATACAAATTGCGAGACATACCTTTGCCCATTTCCATTAGACCGCAAAACAAATTCAGTCCTCCGAGGCCAACACCTACGAGTCGCATGATGAGCACAAAACGTCGATTTATTTCAAAAGTATTTGTTATTAGCGGGGACGACTCAACCAAAAGTTCAGTATTGCACATTTTGCATTCCATGCACACTTGGAAACCGATTCCTTTTTGATTTTTTCGCTGAAATGTTACTTCACCATGGCAAACTTTGCAAACTACATGTGAGGCGAGTGTTGAGAACACGAAGAAAAAATTGATGAAACTGTAGCTCAGGTTATCGTCGACGTTAATGTCCGCGTCACCACTGCTCCGAATTTTTCGTGCCGATGTGCTGGCGTACTCGGAAGAATTCCTTTTATTGGGAACAACTCTACTAAAACTTGACTGTCGGCGTCGATAAGAATTTTTAATTTTACTTTTCGAACCCTTCCTATCCATGACTGAACTTCAAAATTATGAGTAAACCCAGCAAAACGAGAGACAGAAATCTTTTGTACAAGTGGACGCGATCACGGTGGAAAAAAACTAATCGCATTTTCCTTGTTCCTCGATACCTATGGTCGTTTCCTCAGACATAGAAAAAAATGTCATTTAGATAACAAAATACCTTAGATAACAGTAGACTCGGCGCGCCAGGCTCGAACGTTACGCGCCGCGAGCGCTGCCGAGGAAACTCCGCGCGGAGCGTGACAAAGTCTGCCAAAAACTTGTTTTCCGTTTCGAATTCGGAAAAATCGTTTTGGAATACTATTCTTAGATACCTTATCTTTGAAAAAATGAAAAAAAAAAAAAATCGATTTTTTGAAACCGTTCGATGAGAACACCCCCTTAAAAAAAATATCCACCGCTACCCTAAAAAGAGGGCGATGGAGATTTATGAACCGAAATAGCTACGTGAGAGCTCCGCCGTCTAAATTAGCCTAGGTTAGTTACGTATAAAATTAGTTGCTATAAGTAAACAAACCGCCGTTGCAGTCACACAATGTATGTAGACGATTAGTTAGCTGTTAATTCTGTATTAGGTTAGTAGTAAATAAGTGCAGAGCCTAATCACCTCAATATCAACATATAATAACATCAACATCAGTACATAATCACATCACATCAACGTAAAATCAGCACATACATAAACATGCCGAACACTGAACACGACCATCAACAACAATCACAACATAAACAAGTTCACATTCTACCGGCGGCAAATCACGACACATACAAATCCGCAATCCACCAGCGACAAATCACAATACAAAAATGGAAATACGACACGAAGATGATAAACGCGATCACCAAAAAGATTGAAAAAATGCTTTAGGGGATACACTTACGAGTAGCTTGGTAATGATTTTGACGTGCGACTCGCGATGACAGCTCGGTTTGTCAAACAGCGAGCGGAACAGATGTCGGTTGTCATGATCGAACGGAATAAGTGGGAATGGGCCGAGGTGGAATTCAGCTGGGGATCGCACGAGCCCACAGCTGAGTCTAATGAACTCAACGGATTCAGATAAATTCCGTTGCCGCCAAAAAGACAGATTGTGCGCCGACAAGGGAAAAACTTTCTTTTCGATTCGAACTGGGTGAGTGGACGGATGTCCGAGAAGAAAACGGCCGAGAACTAATATTGAGCTTTCTTTCATCATATATATACTTGAACTGGAATTGTGGAGCTGAAAAAAGACAAATCAACAAGTGCGCCGACACAACTTCTCGCTTCAGGGCGACGGTAGCGCGGCAGTGATTCGGTTTTCTTCGCGAGCAAGCCGCCCGAAAACTGCCGCCCTTGTATCTCAGATAGGGATAAAGGGTTTTCGGGACGTGTTGTACGATAAAACGGTAACAAACTGCACCATATAAAGAACCCGAAAAATTTCAATTTTATATTAAAGAAAATTTCGGTACATTTTAACAGTTTACTGAACCACTATTCACTTGGTCAAATTTTCAAAATGGAATACATCATTAACTTTCAACATATCAGCTGACTGGAATTTTGCCGATTTCACTGGAATGGCTGGGCGATGTCATGCTGACAGTCAGGTGAGCAACACAATCGGAAACCGCGACTAATAAATTTCCTTTTAGGTTGCTTCAACAGTCCATTGATGAAAATATATAGGCAGCGCCGCACAACTACAATTGTGCTTATCTGTGCGTCTGCACAGAACCGATTGTAGAATCGCAGTAATGGTCGATGTGAAGCAGTTCTGTACTAGTACCGCCTACCATTCCTGCGATTGATAGATAACCATGTAAAGAGTGTATAAAATTAGTTGGGTTCTATAGATACAGCTGACAATAATTTTCACGTTACATGTGATAGTGAGTTCTTGTGAAATATTTGTGAAATAAAATAGTTCAATTTTTTAAATTTCAAATCGCTTTTAACATAAACTGAGACTCCATCGCATTTGTTTGGCGTGCATTCTTTAGTCACCATGCTATAGTCATTGATGTGAAAAGCATTGCTACTATCAATATCAGAAACCCATGTCTCAGTAAAGACAAGTATATCATAGCATACTTCCATTTGATCCAAAAAAAAAAAAACAAAATTTGTTCATAGTGCTTGTTCAGGCTTCTAACATTCATTGAAAATATGCGTAAGGCAGTGTGAGAATTAATCTCAAAAAAAGCTTTGCAGCTTATATTTTCCTTAAAGACAAGGGTATTTACATTTTTATGATTATCTAAATAATTACTTAGTTCGGACATCTAAACAGTTCGGAAAGATAATTAAGTAATAACAAAACTGAAAAAAGTGACTACTCTAAGCTATTTAAAAATCAACTTATCTTAACTGCCGCTGCACCGTCTGCCTTTCTTACTAGCACATTATTGTTGCTCACCCATATATACTTGTATTGCTTCGGCTTCAATATGCGTTTGGATTCCCTCAAAAGCATTGCAGTATTTTGTGTAACTTGTTCCGATACATACACTCTGCCATCACCCAATATTTCACAAATCGACTTTGCATCAATACCAGCATATATTATGACATTAAACTAACATCCTAAGATTTGTAGTATATGTAAATGGATGAGAAAGTTCAGATCGGTCGATCGGGCACTTTGCAGTGTCATAGACCTATTGGAAGAAGAGCCCTCAGAACTAGCTAACTAATCAGATTGAAATGCTTGATATGCCCAGAATGCATTTTCGTCCCCCAGCACGGGGACTCATCAGTGGGCTTGAAGAATTTCCCTCCCAACCTTCACCGCCAAGCATTGAAAGCATTTCTGATGCGTTTTGGATCGTTTGCATTTCGTCCATGTGAACAAACAGTGAATTGTGTTCAACTGTTTTTCGCCAATCCCCTTCCACAAATTCCCCAGCTTCATTATAGGAATCCGCATAATGTGGAGGACAGTAGATGTCTCTGTTATGTTGCATTAAAAAATTGTGCAAATAGTAGCACGCAGTAATTATTGCTCGGGCCCTATCAGGTCCACAAAGCATAGTTTGGGCCAAACAATAAAACCGGGAGCACATAATTCCAAACGCGTTTTCCACACAGCGTCTTGCTCGACTGAGGCGGTAGTTAAAAACTACCTCTTCGCTATCTAACGTGGATCCCCTTTTGGGCTTAAATGGCTTCATGATGTGCTCATGTAAGGGAAAAGCATCGTCCCCAACAAAAACGTAGGGCAGCTTACACGATCCGACAGTAGCACCAGGTAGGAAGTGAATATTTCCGACAAATAAGGCTGTTCCGAGCGTAGAATCAGCAAAAACCCCTGCATCGCGTTCGCTTCCATAAGCTCCAGTGTCGATGTGCACAAATCTGTAATTTGCATCGACGACTGCCATAAGGACAATAATAAAGAATCCCTAAACATGAATGTTATTTTATGTCATAATCGCCAAACCTCTCTTTAATCGTAGGCCAAACAGTGCTTATCTAATTGTTCACAACATTTGTATCTACGGATCCGGATTCACCAACAATTTTGCTGCTACAAACATTATGGAGTGTTTCGATTACTAATTCTATTTTCGATTCTATTTCACACCAAATTCAATTCGAAGCACTTTATTTTCAAACAATTTCATAAATTCACTTCGAAGTACTTTATTACACATCTATTCGAATTCCAACAAATTTAACAAAATCAAATCCAAAGTAAATTCTACGCAACGTCCGATCACGATTCCAATTCGACAACTAATGAATCTTCTAACAAAGAACTAGCAAAATTCAATATGAAAATTTCGGTAAATCTACCGCTTTTACTGTAATAACATATCATTTCCAATACAATAATTTCTTTTAAATCAACGATTCAATTTAACATACAGCATTAATATTCCAATGATCAGCCGATTGGAATACAATTGGAAGTTACTACAGCTGATATGATTTGTCATTCGTCAGTGACAGTTTAAAGGTAAGTTTGATATATATTATTTATCAAATTTTAATATTTTTCTAATTATTTAGACTTAATCCGAACATGGAGTATCTTCCGCCTATCAATCCAGACTTCACTGCAGACAAATTCGTCCATAATTTTTCGACCAAATTCTTCTGCTTTTGCCCTTAAGACAGCCCCACCACTTGTTACATTACACAATCTTTGTTGTGTGAACCATTTTAGGAGTAATTTATCCACATCAACATGCAACAATTTACGCATTTTTGTTGTCCCACCATTCACACTTTCAAAGGCTGTTAAGGTTCGCGGATTTTCTGTAAAGTTTAGTTACGAAAAAAAAATTCTCCACCGTCCTCCAAATGGCAGCACGATGGAGATGGTCTTTGAATCGCAGCTCTCAAAGTTAACATGTATCTAAATAAATTCAAAACAATCTAAAGAAAACAATGGTAGATTTACTTAAATCGTAATTTTTAATTTAGCATAAGTAGCATAGCAATAGGGAAGACTAGTTTTAATATAGAGCGCTACGAGATTCCGAATGAAATACCCGGCACCAGCCGACACGAAAAAAAAACCTCAGCAATCGACATCCCTGACCTATGCCAACATCTGACCTATTTACGAATGGTCGGCAACAGCCGCGACAGATATGGCTGGGTCTGCGACTTACGTATAGTCCGGACGGCGACAAAATATGGGAAATACACTTGTGGCGAAATTCTCTTGACATAACAGAAAATCGAATGAAACTTATCCAGAGTTTTAATTTCATTCATTCACACAGATTTTCGGGTCGTTTACGGGCGGATGGGCAAGTATTTTCTGAATCTCTCTGTCTGCCAAGCCACTGTGAAATGTGCAGCGTCCGCGATGCTTTTTGGGTACATTCATTGCAGAGTTTTTGTGGGCATAAGTAAGTATAGGTAAGTATATAGTATGTATGCGAAATATATAAATTGAAGCAAACACACTTTAGTGTTCTGTGTAGTATATTTCAATGCGCTGCAATGAACTCTATGTTCAAAATTAGAATAGTACACAGTGTTTGAGGTTTTGGTTAAAACGCTTGAGTTGTCGTTGCGTTGCTCTACATTTACCTTCGAAGCTCTGTACTTGGACTATTATAAAATGAATGCATAGTAGCACGAATTAGATTTTTTCCATCACCCACAGTTTTTTTGCTATAAGATTTTTTTTTCTAGTAAAATATGACGATAGATCTATTTTATTATTAATCTAAATGTACCTCAAAATATTGTTCTCTGTGTTTAACTGCGATTTTTCGTTTCTAGTTTCTTAGCAATGTCCAGCAATAATCAGCCAATTGACACTCTATTTGCCTTGATATCGTTCAATGGCAAAAATGTCTTGGTAAACCCGTTCTTCATGTTTCGCGGAAGTTTAGTCGATAAAGATGAGTCGGTGCGACAATCTGTCGAATCGTCATTGTGTAAGATCACAGAAAGCATCCCGATGAAGGGATTTCGGTTCCTACCAAATACAAAACATGTTACCCACCCAGCCTATCTGGGGGGTAGTGACAACCGGCTAGGTCCTTTGGGTCTCGGGGAGCTTAGTGAAGACTGGTCGTGGGTGCCACTCACTCACCCAACTAAAAGGACCAAGAGCCATCGAGTGAGCTTACGACTCACCAGTGTCAGTACCGCCTCTGCGTCGCGCGATCCCTAACCGCGAGAAAACAACGAAATTTTCCTTTGCTTTTATTCAATATTTTTTTTCCTTTTCCAATTTAGTTATGCGACAAAGTAATTGTTACCGACCTCCCTGGACGGTAATACGACCCCTTCTCCTTCTACCGGGGAAAGGGACGACAGCCGCGGGTGGCTTGCTCACGTTGGGGTGGGTGAGTTCGGGCGCCACTCGTTTCTGGCCCGCGCTGTCTTCAAGCCCGTCTCCGCGAAACGAGAATTCGGGCGGGCATAAAGTTATCTGTCCACGAAATCTTCTAAGTAACGATACACCAGCGATTACATACGATCTTCACACTTTATTACTGAATTGATCGTCACAACTAACCTAGCTATCGCGGCGCCGATCTCTATCGATACATTGTTAACTTTTATCAGCCCTAGTCTTATTGTTACAAATTATCTCCTCTCGCGGTCACTAGTCCGACTATAAACTACGAACTACAAGCTATCGTACCTTAATGCACCCGGGGCTTCCCCCAATTAGTGCGTCGTCGTCGTCGTCGGATCCGTCGTACGGCGCAATTCGAACTCGGGGCTATCGTCTCCAACAATTTTCGCGATTGAACAATTAGCGTGGTCATCTACCGTCGGGTTGACTTATATAATTAGAGGTGCTGGCGAAATTAAAGCAGAACCACCGCTGGCGCTTCGTCCGTCGTATTTAACAGTCTCGAACGATGAGTCGATTTTGGAAATCCACGCTGCCGCCGTTTAACCCGTCGTCGCACCCAAATTCCAGACAGCCAAATCGAGCTACTCGTCGTCGAACTTTTCGTGGTCGAAACTCCTTGCCGTCTTCTCAATTTTATGGAGGACTCAATTTCAATCGCGAACGCTGTCGTTTCTCTACCTAACATACTATCCGGTAGTAGCTCAGATCGTATACACCGTGGAAAATAAAAGAATATATTTCAGAAAATGCTGTCGTCCCTTTACACGACTCATTCTTACCGCAGCTAGTAACCAAAAGAGACCCTCTCATGGCTTTACATTTCCCACCTAGCCTCGGTGGACAATAAATCTCCCGCTTTAGCGGAATTCATGGGAACCGTTTTCCTTTTCTTCCCACGTATTCTGAGTCTGAGGGCAATGCACTGATGCACTTTGGTGCATCGAACGGAAAGCTTTCGATCACGATTTCTCGCTTGGCGGCCCGAACGCAGCCTTCCGCATCCTTCCAGTCGGCTGGAATTATCGACGCTTCCAGCCGAGTGGTAGTAATTGATTGCAATTGTCGGGGCTTGCTGGCGTACGGCTGCATGGTCGGGAGGGTCATTACTTAGGTTACCTATTATTTTTTTATATTTTCATATTCTTTATTTAGAGAAAATCAAGGCAGTAAAGTGGGCTAAAATTGAAATCGTTTAGGTTCTATTAAATATAAATTAATTGAACCATCTGAGTAGCAGGGTGCTGTCAGTGATGCGATTGCCTTGTCCTCAATGTTCTTTTTTTGGTTTAGTGGTGGGTTTTGTTATTTCGGTTTTATTTTTTTATTCTCTCTTTTCACCCCTTTTCTTTTGTTTCCTTGTGTGGATTGGTTCGAGGTAGTAACCTGAAATATAATTAAAATGGATTAGTCGAGAATGCATGAGAATGAGTGTGAATGTACTGTAATTTGGGCTAGGTAGTCAGTTCGTAGGTAGAACCAAATGCATCGCGAATAAGAAGTCCAAGATCCAAACTCAGCGGCAATAACACTTCGCGGTATCTAAATTCGGGATACATCTCTATTACAGTGGCGGCAAGGTCGGCAGTGCCGACCTAAGACGCCTGCCAAATATATGCGAAGTAGAATCATTAATTTTACAAATCATCCTGTGGTTTTCAGCTTATTATTTCAAAACAAAAATATTTTTATACTTACTTCCACACATTATTTACTTTAAATGTGCCAAATATTGCCTATCGCACCTGTTTATTTACCTTGTTATATTATTGCCTAAATTGCTTCGATATACGCATTTTTAACTTTTCATACTGGCAGTACACATTTAGGCGAATTTTATATTCTGGGTCGGCTAGCCGACGAAATGAAATGCATAAGCCAAGTTAAATATGAAACCGCTGGCGGCTCGTGGGTCGGCATATCAGACATGCAGATACCTACTGTCAGCCCTATCGTGGGTCGGCATGCCGTACCCAGCGAACTAATCGTAAATGAGTCCACACTTAGCCCAGTGAAATCCTACATAAAAAAGGCGAAACTTCGGAAAAATTAGGGGAAAGCTGAATTTTGGTATGAACCTTGGTACTGGTGTGTTGAACAAAATGTCAAAAGTCCCCATCGATCCGAGTGCTGCGTCACTTTTTATACGGGGTCAAAGGTCACCAAAAGTGACCTTTCCTAAATATCTCAGTAACGGTCAATTTTTTCGAAAAACAATGTATGACGAATTTGTAGCTTAAAAAATTTCCAACAAAAAAGATTATAGAACTTTTTCCTGTAATCATAACCGTTTTTGAGATATTTTGATCTAAACATTTGATACTAGCAGCATCTTCTTTCTCAGGGCATATAAATATTATCCGATTTTGATTACGACTTGGAAAGTTTGTGAGTTTGTTTTTTTATGTTCAAGAGGCGCATGATAAAAACAAGTAAACAAACTTATCTACCATACTCCAGGATAGGTGGAAAAGGGTGCTCCGAAAAGTTACCACCACCCCCCGCCCCCCTTTGCCATATAACTTGTTGGGACGTCTGCTCGCTACTCTCTTTTCGGAAATAAACTGTATTGCTGCATCATTGGTATGGGATTTTCCACGAAAAAGCAGAACAAGACAACAACATTGCAAGTGAAAATAGGTTTTGTAACATATCATGGCGCTAGGAGTATGAAAAAGCAAGATAAAAACATGGCATAATTCTGTAAACGCTCATTCTTGACATTATAGGGGCTCAACCCGCTGCAGACTATCCCCTAATAATCAGTTTTTTACCAATCCTGTGATGACTACGTAGCGCCAAAGGGCCATGACACGTCTCGAAACCAATTTGCACCTGAAATTGCTTGACCTTGCCCTGATCGTTCATGGGATAAGACGGTATGGAAAAAAAAACTAAAAAACCGGCTATTTCGGAATGGTTCGTTTGCGGGGGTGGGTAGGGTGGGGGTATGGGTTTGGGTATAGGGCTAGTCTCACGATGTCAATAATAGACAATTTACAGGATAAAAAGTGATCCTATCTTGTTGAACAGTGTGCAAAGAGTAGGCAACGAGCCCATTTCTGAAGATTTAGGATGGATGCTCAAGGATACCATTTCATGGCAAAGGGGGATGGGGAAACTTTTCGGAGCACGCTTTTCCATCTACCCTGGAGCATGGTTGTTAAGTTTATTTACATGTTTTTTTCATGCGCCTCTTAAACATAGAAAAACAAACTCACAAACATGCCAAGTCGTAATCAAAATCGGATAGTATTTACATGCCCTAAGAAAGAGGATGCTGTTAGTTACAAATGTTTAGACCAATATATCTCAAAAACGGTTATGGTTACAGGAAAAAGTTATATAATCTTTTTTGTTGGGAATTTTTTAAGCTACAAATTTGTCATACATTGTTTTTCTGAAGACGTAACCGTTACTGAGATATTTTGGAAAGGCCACTTTTGGTGACCTTTGACCCCGTATAAAAAGTGACGCAGCACTCGGATCGATGGGGACTTTTGACATTTTGTTCAACACGCCAGTACCAAGGTTCACACCAAAATTCAGCTTTCCCCTAATTTTTCCGAAGCAACATGTTAGATTTCCCCGGACTAACTACTCATCGTAGTTGTATTCGCTGGGTACGGCATGCCGCCCCGAATCTTTTCAATTTTCACGATTCGTGCTTATGCCTTGCGTTTGCTGCTGCAACGATGAATGATCTTTAGCGTAAGCAACTAACAATTAGAAGCGGGCCAAATAGTACCAAGGAATATGATGGATTATTTTCGAATTATTTTCGGCTCGCACTTAACTTTCCATTTCGAAACGCTGAAATGTCCATCGAAAAATGCATAAGCAAAGCTATCTAGGATTTTCTTTGTGCTGATGGATATGAGACTTCGATAGGTCCGGCGCACAGTGGTCTGAAACGCCCAAAAAGTTGGTCAAAACCTAAAGACTTAATTTTTCGCAGATGAAATTTCCCACTCAGGGGTTTTCAGGGTCGCTGATTTCAAATTTGAACTCAGTTTTTCCAAAAACAAAATGGCGGCTACAAAATGGCGGACACTATTTCAAAATTGTTATAAGATTTACATGAAACTTCGTGTGTACAGGTTTTTAGGGTCGCTGATTTAAAATTTGAAGTCAGATTGAAAAAAAAAATGGCGGCTACAAAATGGCGGACACTATTTCGAAATTGTTATAAGATTTGCATGAAACTAGGTGTATAAAGGTTTTTAGGATCGGTGATTCCAAATTTGAAGTCAGATTAAAAAAAAAATGGCGTCCACAAAATGGCGGACACTTTTTGAAAATTGTAATCAGCTTCGCATGAAACTTGATGTACGTTTGTCTTTGGGGTCGCTGATATAAAATTGGAAATCAGATTTTTCACAATACAAAATGGCTGCTACAAAATACCAGATATATTCCAAAAATTTTAATCAGATTTGCATTAAACTTGGTATAAGTTGGTTTTCGGGATCTTTGATTTTTAATTTGGAGTCAGATTTTTAAAATGAAATTGAGGCTACGAAACCGTGTAGTGGCCTTTCGTTGTTTTCCATTGTAGTTTACAGTAAAGTATAATAATAATAATAATTACAATAACAAAAAATAAAAACCAGAAAAGGCTACGAAAAAGGCGTTAATTGTTGTTCTGTAGAGCATTTATTTTCATTCTACATCGTCATTCGAATCTGAGAAAGTATTAGTGTCATCACTGTCGGATGATTCGCCATTAACAATAGTCGGAGGCAATAAAAGTCTAACCGCTTCTTCAGACAACTTTTTGCTTTTTTTTGGCTGCACATTTTTTCCGAGACTTGTAATAAGAGGATCTGAAGACACCAGAAGACGTTGGAAAACGTCTTGTAGATTTTTTTCACGTGAAAACTTCCTTGCAAATTGTTCGCGAAATGCTTTAATGTCCTTGTTTCGCGACTCCTGTGCTTCCTCCGACAATTCGCCAATAGGCAATGGGGCCCATTCGATGATCATATAACCATGTATAAGGATTTTGTGCACAGATGTGGGCATCATGTACCATGGATACAAATGTACGATTCGCCTTGCCACGCAAATACAATATTCCCGAAATTTGTCGACGTTGACCAAAAACCCGCTTGCTATCACTTGCAGAATTACATGGCATTTGCTCAAGAGTTCTTCGTCCACTCCAAGGATTCGGGCAGAGATTGTACTTTCTGCGAAAAATCGCCGAGCAGTGTTGCCGTCATTCGAGCTCCCGAATCGTTGTTTTGGACAATCGACTTTCAACCCCATCGAATTTTTGAATTCTTTTTGAATTGCTTGCTTGCGCGCTTGTACAATTTTTTTGTACCCTACAGATCGAGCCTGCCACTTATTAATACCCAACTTGTAGCCGAGATGTAAGAAAAATTCAAAAAAAACGAATCCAGGCATGCAATGACGAAATTCCGTAGCAAAGCTTTGAAACATCCACCTCTTTTGCGATCACTTTTTCAATGTCATTAAAATTTTTCGACGTTAAATTACAAATGTGACATCTCAAAGTGGAGGCTGTATCTGTCAGTGCATTCACAACTTTACCGTCGACCATTGATAGAATCAGTTCAAAGGAGATTTCAATCTCCTTTCCATCAACAACTGTGTTGAATGGAGTAAGAGCCTTAATTTGTTCGGCAATATTTTTTTCTTCGGCACGAGCGAGCTCAGCTGTTTCGGACTTAAACTGTAAACGTATCGGCCTACAATACCTTGCAGAGGAAGGCCTCTGATTCTTCCAAATTATTGATTGACAAGTTTTTGAAGAGTGAGATGAAGGCGCGAGCTGTAGCGGAACAAGCGATGTTAAAAAAATACTCGCGTCAGAACTTTCGGAGTTAAGAAATTTTTGCTTGTACTCGCTTTGCCCTGAGCTCCCATCACACCCCCATTTCAATATTAGCTTCTGATTTTGAACGATTTCTGGACTAAGATCTTTTATAACGTCTTCCTGAACGAGTAAAATTCTCAAAGCAGTGTGATCTAAAAGACTCTGTAATCGAACTTCAGCGGAGATTTCAGTGCATGTTATATTATCTGGGTAGCAGCGAGTTTTTGCTTCCAAGGCACGTTCGTAGGAGGGTAAAAATGTCGTGTTAACTTTTTTTTGAAGGTTTCGAATATTTTGATACGCACTTTTCGACAGTTTCGAGTCGATTACTAAAGCTAGCGCGTCATCGCTGGATACCTGAGATGGTCGTGGTTTTGACGATAACTTGTAGGCAGTCAGGTATGTGGCAGCTCGCGTAGGGGATTTCGTTGTGACATCGTTGAGGATTTTTGCAGCATCGGTTTCCCCCGACTCACGAAGACTCATTTTTGTGGCAAATGCTAATTCCGCAGTGCTGTTATTAGCCCGAAGCTCCTCTGTTCTTCGTCTCTTCGTTCGATCACTGGATGTTTCGAAGCCTGCAGAAGGACGCCCACCTTTGTTTTGCGACTCATTCTTGTTGACTGCCATCTGAGAAATTTGAATTCAAATGTTTTATTTGTTTGGAATTCAAGGTTTTTAATTTTTCAAAATCGCAAATTTTCAATTTTAGAAAGAGTTGTTTAATTGAATTTTAATTTAATTTAAAATAATTTACTTTTTAATTTCATTTGAAATGATTTGATTTTTAATTTTTAATTTTAATTTTAAATAAAAATAGAAAAATCATTTAAGATAATTTAATTTTTAATTGTATGCAGTCCATATTTTATTTAATACTATGAATTTATTTCATGTATTTGTTTATTAACGGTTTTATTTATATATGAAGGAACACTTACGGCTATAGGTATAGAAGCACTGAGCCTGCTCTTATTGAGTTCGAAGAAACGAGCACTCTTTCTTCCGGAATCTCGCCATCTTGATTTAAATTTTGAAAGCAGCAATTTTAAATTTTTGATTTCCTCAGGGGCTACTTGAAAATCAATATTTTTCGTTTCTGAAATGCTGCTTTCCACAATCGAAAGCTGTTCGTCCAGGCCAGCTTGCAGGTTTTCTTTTATAATCATGAATATTTCCTTTCGAGTATACTGAACTTGAGAGGACAATTCCATTTCTAAAACAAATTAATATGATGTTAGAAAATTTTTTATCCCAAAAATCGGAATTGCAATATTTTTTAGAATTGATGTATTTCTTATTATTAGTATATTGCATGCATTTTACATTTATTGCTTACAATGGGGAATTAATGTGTTTCCGCAGCGAACTTAAAAATGAAGGATTGGCGTCGTAGTGGTAGAAAAATAGCTCGCAAGCCTATTATATATGAGAGACCTATTCAGGGGGCCCTATTGAGAAGATCGATAATATTCTAAACGTTTCGTTACAGTAGTAGCATCGGCCGCCCGGGCGCGGCGGGACCACACACAAATAAATCGATTGCATTGAGAATCGCAGAAAGTCGCACCTGAATTTTTGATTTCCCACATAGTAAGACCTTTACTTGAATTATGAAACTGAGAACAACGCGGAGTCTCGCGGAAACATAACTTTTCGGACGATTTTCGGAAAATTGTTAATGTAAAATTTATGAACAATTAATACACAAAGTAAATAATTAATACATAATACCAACCTTGAAGTGCCTCCTCCATCCTCTTCTTGGAGATTTTTGCACATTCGGCGATTCCTGCGTGCACTTTAAATGTTGTTTTTCTCGTTCCACGTAGCACGATGCACGGAGCACAATGTAACAGGGCCGACTTTCAGACGCTACTACGCGTCACGTAGGCAACCCATCTACTTACTATTCGAGAAATAAATTCGGAGGAACCTCATTTATCGACTACTACATACAAAATCTCTCGGAAAAAAATTTTTTTTTTGAGGTTTTGACCAACTTTTTGGGCTTTTCAGACCACTGTGTGTCGCCCGGATATCAATCTCTTTATTAGTAAGATACATTGCTAGCTCATTCAATCTAGAAGTTTCGATCTCTAACGGTTTTAGTTTATCCTGGATTAGTCTTAGAGCGCAGCTGAAGGATTTTTTTTCAATCAGCTCTAAGATGGCTTGTTCCCACAATTTAAACCTCATTTTGGCAGCGATTATTGCCTGGATTTCAGGCGCAATTCGCGATGTTATAGAACCATCAATTACGTCAGCTTGGTTCCAATTTCCATTCATCATTTCTAGCCTAAGTGCTTCTAAATATTGATCATTTGTAGGGAATCTAACTCGTTTGTCGATCTGGTTTGCGATATAAGTTTCGCCCACCTTCCGCAGATATAGCGCTATATGGTGAAGAATTGCCTTGTCCACTCTATCGTGGGCGTATGGTGGCGGCATCGTCTATAATATTTTAGAAAAAAAATATTTTTAAAATATATATTTAAAAAATTTATTAAAAAAAATTTAAAAAAAATTATTATAAACTACAATAATTTATGGCTCTTTATTATAAAATTGCACGTATTGCTCTTTTATGTCATGAGGCAGGACGTCGACGTTTGGCAAAAGCCTTTTTATTTCGTTGAATACAGTTAGGCGGGCATCGAAACCCGCCCAATTCGCTGTCGCCCGGATATCAATCTCTTTATTAGTAAGATACATTGCTAGCTCATTCAATCTAGAAGTTTCGATCTCTAACGGTTTTAGTTTATCCTGGATTAGTCTTAGAGCGCAGCTGAAGGATTTTTTTTCAATCAGCTCTAAGATGGCTTGTTCCCACAATTTAAACCTCATTTTGGCAGCGATTATTGCCTGGATTTCAGGCGCAATTCGCGATTTTATAGAACCATCAATTACGTCAGCTTGGTTCCAATTTCCATTCATCATTTCTAGCCTAAGTGCTTCTAAATATTGATCATTTGTAGGGAATCTAACTCGTTTGTCGATCTGGTTTGCGATATAAGTTTCGCCCACCTTCCGCAGATATAGCGCTATATGGTGAAGAATTGCCTTGTCCACTCTATCGTGGGCGTATGGTGGCGGCATCGTCTATAATATTTTAGAAAAAAAATATTTTTAAAATATATATTTAAAAAATTTATTAAAAAAAATTTAAAAAAATTTATTATAAACTACAATAATTTATGGCTCTATATTATAAAATTGCACGTATTGCTCTTTTATGTCATGAGGCAGGACGTCGACGTTTGGCAAAAGCCTTTTTATTTCGTTGAATACAGTTAGGCGGGCATCGAAACCCGCCCAATTCGCTGTCGCCCGGATATCAATCTCTTTATTAGTAAGATACATTGCTAGCTCATTCAATCTAGAAGTTTCGATCTCTAACGGTTTTAGTTTATCCTGGATTAGTCTTAGAGCGCAGCTGAAGGATTTTTTTTCAATCAGCTCTAAGATGGCTTGTTCACACAATTTAAACCTCATTTTGGCAGCGATTATTGCCTGGATTTCAGGCGCAATTCGCGATGTTATAGAACCATCAATTACGTCAGCTTGGTTCCAATTTCCATTCATCATTTCTAGCCTAAGTGCTTCTACATATTGATCATTTGTAGGGAATCTAACTCGTTTGTCGATCTGGTTTGCGATATAAGTTTCGCCCACCTTCCGCAGATATAGCGCTATATGGTGAAGAATTGCCTTGTCCACTCTATCGTGGGCGTATGGTGGCGGCATCGTCTATAATATTTTAGAAAAAAAATATTTTTAAAATATATATTTAAAAAATTTATTAAAAAAAATTTAAAAAAAATTATTATAAACTACAATAATTTATGGCTCTTTATTATAAAATTGCACGTATTGCTCTTTTATGTCATGAGGCAGGACGTCGACGTTTGGCAAAAGCCTTTTTATTTCGTTGAATACAGTTAGGCGGGCATCGAAACCCGCCCAATTCGCTGTCGCCCGGATATCAATCTCTTTATTAGTAAGATACATTGCTAGCTCATTCAATCTAGAAGTTTCGATCTCTAACGGTTTTAGTTTATCCTGGATTAGTCTTAGAGCGCAGCTGAAGGATTTTTTTTCAATCAGCTCTAAGATGGCTTGTTCCCACAATTTAAACCTCATTTTGGCAGCGATTATTGCCTGGATTTCAGGCGCAATTCGCGATTTTATAGAACCATCAATTACGTCAGCTTGGTTCCAATTTCCATTCATCATTTCTAGCCTAAGTGCTTCTAAATATTGATCATTTGTAGGGAATCTAACTCGTTTGTCGATCTGGTTTGCGATATAAGTTTCGCCCACCTTCCGCAGATATAGCGCTATATGGTGAAGAATTGCCTTGTCCACTCTATCGTGGGCGTATGGTGGCGGCATCGTCTATAATATTTTAGAAAAAAAATATTTTTAAAATATATATTTAAAAAATTTATTAAAAAAAATTTAAAAAAATTTATTATAAACTACAATAATTTATGGCTCTTTATTATAAAATTGCACGTATTGCTCTTTTATGTCATGAGGCAGGACGTCGACGTTTGGCAAAAGCCTTTTTATTTCGTTGAATACAGTTAGGCGGGCATCGAAACCCGCCCAATTCGCTGTCGCCCGGATATCAATCTCTTTATTAGTAAGATACATTGCTAGCTCATTCAATCTAGAAGTTTCGATCTCTAACGGTTTAAGTTTATCCTGGATTAGTCTTAGAGCGCAGCTGAAGGATTTTTTTTCAATCAGCTCTAAGATGGCTTGTTCACACAATTTAAACCTCATTTTGGCAGCGATTATTGCCTGGATTTCAGGCGCAATTCGCGATGTTATAGAACCATCAATTATGTCAGCTTGGTTCCAATTTCCATTCATCATTTCTAGCCTAAGTGCTTCTAAATATTGATCATTTGTAGGGAATCTAACTCGTTTGTCGATCTGGTTTGCGATATAAGTTTCGCCCACCTTCCGCAGATATAGCGCTATATGGTGAAGAATTGCCTTGTCCACTCTATCGTGGGCGTATGGTGGCGGCATCGTCTATAATATTTTAGAAACTACAATAATTTATGGCTCTTTATTATAAAATTGCACGTATTGCTCTTTTATGTCATGAGGCAGGACGTCGACGTTTGGCAAAAGCCTTTTTATTTCGTTGAATACAGTTAGGCGGGCATCGAAACCCGCCCAATTCGCTGTCGCCCGGATATCAATCTCTTTATTAGTAAGATACATTGCTAGCTCATTCAATCTAGAAGTTTCGATCTCTAACGGTTTTAGTTTATCCTGGATTAGTCTTAGAGCGCAGCTGAAGGATTTTTTTTCAATCAGCTCTAAGATGGCTTGTTCCCACAATTTAAACCTCATTTTGGCAGCGATTATTGCCTGGACTTCAGGCGCAATTCGCGATTTTATAGAACCATCAATTACGTCAGCTTGGTTCCAATTTCCATTCATCATTTCTAGCCTAAGTGCTTCTAAATATTGATCATTTGTAGGGAATCTAACTCGTTTGTCGATCTGGTTTGCGATATAAGTTTCGCCCACCTTCCGCAGATATAGCGCTATATGGTGAAGAATTGCCTTGTCCACTCTATTGTGGGCGTATGGTGGCGGCATCGTCTATAATATTTTAGAAAAAAAATATTTTTAAAATATATATTTAAAAAATTTATTAAAAAAAATTTAAAAAAATTTATTATAAACTACAATAATTTATGGCTCTTTATTATAAAATTGCACGTATTGCTCTTTTATGTCATGAGGCAGGACGTCGACGTTTGGCAAAAGCCTTTTTATTTCGTTGAATACAGTTAGGCGGGCATCGAAACCCGCCCAATTCGCTGTCGCCCGGATATCAATCTCTTTATTAGTAAGATACATTGCTAGCTCATTCAATCTAGAAGTTTCGATCTCTAACGGCTTT
Source organism: Nemotelus pantherinus (assembly GCA_963978885.1). NCBI lineage: Eukaryota > Metazoa > Arthropoda > Insecta > Diptera > Stratiomyidae > Nemotelus > Nemotelus pantherinus. The sequence goes on from OZ022264.1 coordinate 41,366,653, forward strand.
AGTTTATCCTGGATTAGTCTTAGAGCGCAGCTGAAGGATTTTTTTTCAATCAGCTCTAAGATGGCTTGTTCCCACAATTTAAACCTCATTTTGGCAGCGATTATTGCCTGTATTTCAGGCGCAATTCGCGATTTTATAGAACCATCAATTACGTCAGCTTGGTTCCAATTTCCATTCATCATTTCTAGCCTAAGTGCTTCTAAATATTGATCATTTGTAGGGAATCTAACTCGTTTGTCGATCTGGTTTGCGATATAAGTTTCGCCCACCTTCCGCAGATATAGCGCTATATGGTGAAGAATTGCCTTGTCCACTCTATCGTGGGCGTATGGTGGCGGCATCGTCTATCATATTTTAGAAAAAAAATATTTTTAAAATATATATTTAAAAAATTTATTAAAAAAAATTTAAAAAAAATTATTATAAACTACAATAATTTATGGCTCTTTATTATAAAATTGCACGTATTGCTCTTTTATGTCATGAGGCAGGACGTCGACGTTTGGCAAAAGCCTTTTTATTTCGTTGAATACAGTTAGGCGGGCATCGAAACCCGCCCAATTCGCTGTCGCCCGGATATCAATCTCTTTATTAGTAAGATACATTGCTAGCTCATTCAATCTAGAAGTTTCGATCTCTAACGGCTTTAGTTTATCCTGGATTAGTCTTAGAGCGCAGCTGAAGGATTTTTTTTCAATCAGCTCTAAGATGGCTTGTTCCCACAATTTAAACCTCATTTTGGCAGCGATTATTGCCTGTATTTCAGGCGCAATTCGCGATTTTATAGAACCATCAATTACGTCAGCTTGGTTCCAATTTCCATTCATCATTTCTAGCCTAAGTGCTTCTAAATATTGATCATTTGTAGGGAATCTAACTCGTTTGTCGATCTGGTTTGCGATATAAGTTTCGCCCACCTTCCGCAGATATAGCGCTATATGGTGAAGAATTGCCTTGTCCACTCTATTGTGGGCGTATGGTGGCGGCATCGTCTATAATATTTTAGAAAAAAAATATTTTTAAAATATATATTTAAAAAATTTATTAAAAAAAATTTAAAAAAATTTATTATAAACTACAATAATTTATGGCTCTTTATTATAAAATTGCACGTATTGCTCTTTTATGTCATGAGGCAGGACGTCGACGTTTGGCAAAAGCCTTTTTATTTCGTTGAATACAGTTAGGCGGGCATCGAAACCCGCCCAATTCGCTGTCGCCCGGATATCAATCTCTTTATTAGTAAGATACATTGCTAGCTCATTCAATCTAGAAGTTTCGATCTCTAACGGCTTTAGTTTATCCTGGATTAGTCTTAGAGCGCAGCTGAAGGATTTTTTTTCAATCAGCTCTAAGATGGCTTGTTCCCACAATTTAAACCTCATTTTGGCAGCGATTATTGCCTGTATTTCAGGCGCAATTCGCGATTTTATAGAACCATCAATTACGTCAGCTTGGTTCCAATTTCCATTCATCATTTCTAGCCTAAGTGCTTCTAAATATTGATCATTTGTAGGGAATCTAACTCGTTTGTCGATCTGGTTTGCGATATAAGTTTCGCCCACCTTCCGCAGATATAGCGCTATATGGTGAAGAATTGCCTTGTCCACTCTATTGTGGGCGTATGGTGGCGGCATCGTCTATAATATTTTAGAAAAAAAATATTTTTAAAATATATATTTAAAAAATTTATTAAAAAAAATTTAAAAAAATTTATTATAAACTACAATAATTTATGGCTCTTTATTATAAAATTGCACGTATTGCTCTTTTATGTCATGAGGCAGGACGTCGACGTTTGGCAAAAGCCTTTTTATTTCGTTGAATACAGTTAGGCGGGCATCGAAACCCGCCCAATTCGCTGTCGCCCGGATATCAATCTCTTTATTAGTAAGATACATTGCTAGCTCATTCAATCTAGAAGTTTCGATCTCTAACGGTTTTAGTTTATCCTGGATTAGTCTTAGAGCGCAGCTGAAGGATTTTTTTTCAATCAGCTCTAAGATGGCTTGTTCCCACAATTTAAACCTCATTTTGGCAGCGATTATTGCCTGGATTTCAGGCGCAATTCGCGATTTTATAGAACCATCAATTACGTCAGCTTGGTTCCAATTTCCATTCATCATTTCTAGCCTAAGTGCTTCTAAATATTGATCATTTGTAGGGAATCTAACTCGTTTGTCGATCTGGTTTGCGATATAAGTTTCGCCCACCTTCCGCAGATATAGCGCTATATGGTGAAGAATTGCCTTGTCCACTCTATCGTGGGCGTATGGTGGCGGCATCGTCTATAATATTTTAGAAAAAAAATATTTTTAAAATATATATTTAAAAAATTTATTAAAAAAAATTTAAAAAAATTTATTATAAACTACAATAATTTATGGCTCTTTATTATAAAATTGCACGTATTGCTCTTTTATGTCATGAGGCAGGACGTCGACGTTTGGCAAAAGCCTTTTTATTTCGTTGAATACAGTTAGGCGGGCATCGAAACCCGCCCAATTCGCTGTCGCCCGGATATCAATCTCTTTATTAGTAAGATACATTGCTAGCTCATTCAATCTAGAAGTTTCGATCTCTAACGGTTTTAGTTTATCCTGGATTAGTCTTAGAGCGCAGCTGAAGGATTTTTTTTCAATCAGCTCTAAGATGGCTTGTTCCCACAATTTAAACCTCATTTTGGCAGCGATTATTGCCTGGACTTCAGGCGCAATTCGCGATTTTATAGAACCATCAATTACGTCAGCTTGGTTCCAATTTCCATTCATCATTTCTAGCCTAAGTGCTTCTAAATATTGATCATTTGTAGGGAATCTAACTCGTTTGTCGATCTGGTTTGCGATATAAGTTTCGCCCACCTTCCGCAGATATAGCGCTATATGGTGAAGAATTGCCTTGTCCACTCTATTGTGGGCGTATGGTGGCGGCATCGTCTATAATATTTTAGAAAAAAAATATTTTTAAAATATATATTTAAAAAATTTATTAAAAAAAATTTAAAAAAATTTATTATAAACTACAATAATTTATGGCTCTTTATTATAAAATTGCACGTATTGCTCTTTTATGTCATGAGGCAGGACGTCGACGTTTGGCAAAAGCCTTTTTATTTCGTTGAATACAGTTAGGCGGGCATCGAAACCCGCCCAATTCGCTGTCGCCCGGATATCAATCTCTTTATTAGTAAGATACATTGCTAGCTCATTCAATCTAGAAGTTTCGATCTCTAACGGCTTTAGTTTATCCTGGATTAGTCTTAGAGCGCAGCTGAAGGATTTTTTTTCAATCAGCTCTAAGATGGCTTGTTCCCACAATTTAAACCTCATTTTGGCAGCGATTATTGCCTGTATTTCAGGCGCAATTCGCGATTTTATAGAACCATCAATTACGTCAGCTTGGTTCCAATTTCCATTCATCATTTCTAGCCTAAGTGCTTCTAAATATTGATCATTTGTAGGGAATCTAACTCGTTTGTCGATCTGGTTTGCGATATAAGTTTCGCCCACCTTCCGCAGATATAGCGCTATATGGTGAAGAATTGCCTTGTCCACTCTATCGTGGGCGTATGGTGGCGGCATCGTCTATAATATTTTAGAAACTACAATAATTTATGGCTCTTTATTATAAAATTGCACGTATTGCTCTTTTATGTCATGAGGCAGGACGTCGACGTTTGGCAAAAGCCTTTTTATTTCGTTGAATACAGTTAGGCGGGCATCGAAACCCGCCCAATTCGCTGTCGCCCGGATATCAATCTCTTTATTAGTAAGATACATTGCTAGCTCATTCAATCTAGAAGTTTCGATCTCTAACGGCTTTAGTTTATCCTGGATTAGTCTTAGAGCGCAGCTGAAGGATTTTTTTTCAATCAGCTCTAAGATGGCTTGTTCCCACAATTTAAACCTCATTTTGGCAGCGATTATTGCCTGTATTTCAGGCGCAATTCGCGATTTTATAGAACCATCAATTACGTCAGCTTGGTTCCAATTTCCATTCATCATTTCTAGCCTAAGTGCTTCTAAATATTGATCATTTGTAGGGAATCTAACTCGTTTGTCGATCTGGTTTGCGATATAAGTTTCGCCCACCTTCCGCAGATATAGCGCTATATGGTGAAGAATTGCCTTGTCCACTCTATTGTGGGCGTATGGTGGCGGCATCGTCTATAATATTTTAGAAAAAAAATATTTTTAAAATATATATTTAAAAAATTTATTAAAAAAAATTTAAAAAAATTTATTATAAACTACAATAATTTATGGCTCTTTATTATAAAATTGCACGTATTGCTCTTTTATGTCATGAGGCAGGACGTCGACGTTTGGCAAAAGCCTTTTTATTTCGTTGAATACAGTTAGGCGGGCATCGAAACCCGCCCAATTCGCTGTCGCCCGGATATCAATCTCTTTATTAGTAAGATACATTGCTAGCTCATTCAATCTAGAAGTTTCGATCTCTAACGGTTTTAGTTTATCCTGGATTAGTCTTAGAGCGCAGCTGAAGGATTTTTTTTCAATCAGCTCTAAGATGGCTTGTTCACACAATTTAAACCTCATTTTGGCAGCGATTATTGCCTGGATTTCAGGCGCAATTCGCGATGTTATAGAACCATCAATTATGCCAGCTTGGTTCCAATTTCCATTCATCATTTCTAGCCTAAGTGCTTCTAAATATTGATCATTTGTAGGGAATCTAACTCGTTTGTCGATCTGGTTTGCGATATAAGTTTCGCCCACCTTCCGCAGATATAGCGCTATATGGTGAAGAATTGCCTTGTCCACTCTATCGTGGGCGTATGGTGGCGGCATCGTCTATAATATTTTAGAAAAAAAATATTTTTAAAATATATATTTAAAAAATTTATTAACAAAAATTTAAAAAAATTTATTATAAACTACAAAAATTTATGGCTCTATATTATAAAATTGCACGTATTGCTCTTTTATGTCATGAGGCAGGACGTCGACGTTTGGCAAAAGCCTTTTTATTTCGTTGAATACAGTTAGGCGGGCATCGAAACCCGCCCAATTCGCTGTCGCCCGGATATCAATCTCTTTATTAGTAAGATACATTGCTAGCTCATTCAATCTAGAAGTTTCGATCTCTAACGGTTTTAGTTTATCCTGGATTAGTCTTAGAGCGCAGCTGAAGGATTTTTTTTCAATCAGCTCTAAGATGGCTTGTTCCCACAATTTAAACCTCATTTTGGCAGCGATTATTGCCTGGATTTCAGGCGCAATTCGCGATTTTATAGAACCATCAATTACGTCAGCTTGGTTCCAATTTCCATTCATCATTTCTAGCCTAAGTGCTTCTAAATATTGATCATTTGTAGGGAATCTAACTCGTTTGTCGATCTGGTTTGCGATATAAGTTTCGCCCACCTTCCGCAGATATGGCGCTATATGGTGAAGAATTGCCTTGTCCACTCTATTGTGGGCGTATGGTGGCGGCATCGTCTATAATATTTTAGAAAAAAAATATTTTTAAAATATATAGGGGAAAGGGGGGTAATGACGGCATAGTTTTCATTCAGCATCAAAGCACATCCAAAAATTGACATTTTTGAACAAACAAAAGTTAAAACCAACAGTTTAACTCAAATGCTAACAAAGTATATCGGCAGATTTGAAAAATTTTGATTGAAACTAAAAAAAATTAGAATTGAAAAAAAAGTTGGTTTTCGTCACTTAGAAAAATGGTGGGGTAATGATGGCCACTCTCAAAAACCGAAAAAAATCGCACAAATATCAACACAAATCGCTGTGAATGCTTAATGAAGGCTCTGTAAAGGAAAACAAATGAAAACTCAACATTTTCATTATTGTAATTTTATTGATAGCTCACAAACAGCTTAACAGAAACGAATTGAAAAAAACGCCTTAAACTTAAAATGCGACAACATTAATTTTCATCTTCACTGTCGAGATCTGAGTCGCAGTTACGACATGTGTAATAAGAGCGCAATTGAACAACTTTTTTTTCCACGCATCTCATATGGAATGGCCGCTTGCATGTATTGCACTGGATCGAATTGAAGCGATGCAATTTTTGTGGCATCAACTCCAAACACAACAAACAGAAGTCTCGATCTAATTCTTCTTCTTCTGATGAAGGGGATTGACGACGACGCTGGACTTTCCGTACTTGCTTGGCTGGCGATGGCACTCCCTTTTTCTGGCGCTTAGCTGGCTGTTTGGCAGGCGATGACGTTTCTTTGCTCTTCTGTTTCTCAGCCTTCTGCTTCAGTTCAGCGATATTTTCAGGGGTAGTCAAAATTGTGCTCTTCATTGCTTTCCGGCCTTGATTGCCTTTTTTTCTTGGTTGTACAAATTGGAGCGGGCCTACTTGAACCACAGATGATTGAAGAAATGATGCAGAGGTGCTGGCAATGTCAGAAATATTCGTGCTAGGAACGTCAGAAACAGAAGTTTCTACCTCTTCTCGGCTAGCAATAGCATCACCTTCATGTGGAAGAATCCTTAAATTCGGCTGGTTGTTTAGATCATCGTTAGTTTCAGCCATTTGGGCAGTTAAATTTTCCTGGCTGAGACGAGCCGCGACAAAATCGCATTCACCGAAAATGTTTGAATTCAATGGATGTATGACAGTAGCCCGGAAACCAGAACGAATATTTGAGGCGGTGAAAGAATACAACATAGCCTGGTCCGTAAGTTGAGCGATATGATGGATTTCGATTTCGCGACCACCGTGGTTCTGCTTCCATTCTATCTGCTTCATCGTGAGCATTTTCCGAAACGGACCAAAAACTGATACATCCAACGGCTGCATTCTGTGAGAGCAATGAGGCGGAATCGTTACAACAGAGATGTGGTTTTCGGTGCACAAATCCATTGCTTCAACAGAAACATGCGATGTGTGATTGTCCATGATGAGCAGCAACGGATCCGCTTCAGAAGGCGAAGTGTGGTGGATAAAATGCTCAAGGAAAAGGACGAAATGTTCTTTATCCATCCATCCAGATTTATTGGCATAGCCAACTGCGCCGGGGGGACAGTTATCCATGAATATGGTTTTCATGTTTGTCCGGGGGAACAGGAAAAATGGTGGGCAGTAATGGCCTGCTGCATTGATACCAACACACATGCTAGTTAACGTGCCGCGCTCGGCAGACGTGGCCTGACCAACATTCCTTGTGCCTTTCTCAGCAACAACTTTCGGGACTTTATTCGGCACGGTCAAGAGGGAAGTTTCATCGATATTCCAAATTTTTGTCGGCGTAAAATGGTGGGCCTCATGAATAGTTTTCAAATTGGAGAAAAATCCAGTAACATTTTCTTCACAAAAATTATTACCTCGTGCCAAGGAAGTTTTCTCCGGGGTCCGCAATGCCAGGCGCTTTGAACGAGCCACAAAACCGTAATACCAGTCCTTTGAAGCCATTCCTGCCACGCTCCACCCTTCTGGATATGGCACTGATATTTTTTTGGCGAACTCCAAAGCCAGAACACGAACATTGTTTCTGGTGAGCCCATAATGAAGTTTGGAACACGCAATGATGTACTTTACCAAAGTATCTTCTTGGTTGCTGTTGAAAATCTGACGACATAAAAATCGAAAAAAATATAAGTACCTAAGAAATTCGGAAAAATTCCAGAACCTTAACATAAATACGTTAAGCTAAGATAAAATGTCATTTTTCCCAGTGATATAAATGATTCGAAAATTTCAAGAAAAGAAAAAGGTTTTCCGAAACTAAAAACGAAGGACTGATGATTAACGTTCTCGGAGATTACAGAAAAAATAATGTTTGCGCCAGTTTCCGAGAATTTTCTACTTTTTAGGATCCCTGTTGGTCACAGTTAAATTGATTAATGACTGAGATTCATTTGTCAGCACCTTCGAAGAAACAAAGGCTTCCATTTTTTGGACATCATTATCCCTTCGAATGTACCAGCAAAAGAATCTCATTCATCAATCGATTTAACTGTCATCAACCAAGATCTCAAAAAACAGAACAATTTCGTAAAATAACACGTAAATTACTATTTTTGAATTGTTGTTTCAAAATTGTATTATGTCACCATGAAATGAAAAAATTACATTTTTTTCTCTTTCGATTTTAAATTCAGACATTTGGTCAAGGGAGGTACTCGTGAAACATGTCCTAATGACTTTAAGCATTATGAACAAAGATTATCGTTAATAAATAGGTATTATAATAAAAAAAATAATCACCGGTTTCTTGCCAAGTGCTGACATCGGAGAAAGCACTTTTTTCAACTGCTCATCGGTCACAGATGATAAATCTTCTCCGAATTCAGTAACACAAATTGACAAATAACGCTGTAAAGAAGATCTGGCCATGCTGTAAACGGTTGCTGTGCTGCGTTGGCTTTCATGATCAATGAGAACGGCTTTCACGGCATTTATGATGGTCTGCAAATAATATTGTTTGGGCCCATCGTTCGATTTCTTCACGTAATTACGTGGCATGTTGACTGTGACAAAGAAATGCTTGATTAGCAACTTGACAAACACAAATAAATTTTTTCACTTAACATCACACTTTTTACAAATTATGACACAAATTACACTGCATACCTTCAAGTTGCCTTGGCTGCTGACAGATGACTGATGGACTCGCTAACTGTTATAGGCTTTAATGGTGGAGAATATTATCTTGCGGATTTCAAATGACATGGCCGTCGTTACCCCACCTCAAGTGGCCGTCATTCCCCCACTAGCCTAATTTTGCGCAAGCATGCAGTACACATAAACTATGCAAGACACATGAAAAATTTTACTTGATTTAGAAAGCTAATATCAATAGCAACATTTTACCATATTTACCTTTATTGTGTAGATCGTAGTGTTGACGAAATAATCGATATTTTGAACACCTTTTAAAACTTTCGGATAGTTACGTATCGGCATTGGTCTAGAACTACAAGTTATAATAAATCCACACACTTCAGCATATACTTAAAAACAAGCTTATGGAACAAGCTTTCTGTCACAGTAAACGGTTTCGACCTACGTTAATTTTAAGTACCGACAATGGTGATGGCCGTCATTACCCTATGGCCGTCAATACCCCCCTTTCCCCTATTTAAAAAATTTATTAAAAAAAATTTAAAAAAATTTATTATAAACTACAATAATTTATGGCTCTTTATTATAAAATTGCACATATTGCTCTTTTATGTCATGAGGCAGGACGTCGACGTTTGGCAAAAGCCTTTTTATTTCGTTGAATACAGTTAGGCGGGCATCGAAACCCGCCCAATTCGCTGTCGCCCGGATATCAATCTCTTTATTAGTAAGATACATTGCTAGCTCATTCAATCTAGAAGTTTCGATCTCTAACGGTTTTAGTTTATCCTGGATTAGTCTTAGAGCGCAGCTGAAGGATTTTTTTTCAATCAGCTCTAAGATGGCTTGTTCCCACAATTTAAACCTCATTTTGGCAGCGATTATTGCCTGGATTTCAGGCGCAATTCGCGATGTTATAGAACCATCAATTACGTCAGCTTGGTTCCAATTTCCATTCATCATTTCTAGCCTAAGTGCTTCTACATATTGATCATTTGTAGGGAATCTAACTCGTTTGTCGATCTGGTTTGCGATATAAGTTTCGCCCACCTTCCGCAGATATAGCGCTATATGGTGAAGAATTGCCTTGTCCACTCTATCGTGGGCGTATGGTGGCGGCATCGTCTATAATATTTTAGAAAAAAAATATTTTTAAAATATATATTTAAAAAATTTATTAAAAAAAATTTAAAAAAAATTATTATAAACTACAATAATTTATGGCTCTTTATTATAAAATTGCACGTATTGCTCTTTTATGTCATGAGGCAGGACGTCGACGTTTGGCAAAAGCCTTTTTATTTCGTGTAATACAGTTAGGCGGGCATCGAAACCCGCACAATTCGCTGTCGCGCGTGCGGTACCAGAGATTTAACGTAATTTCAATTTACAGTTTTTAGTTTTGAAGTAGTAGAAAGTGATAAGAATCAAATTTTATAATTCGGAAAGTGCTTCTTTAAGTGAAAGAAATTGGTTTGACTTGGGAAATACGTTTGAGCTTTGATTAGCTCTATTTAATACTATATTCTTTCATAAAAATTAATAACATAATATTACCATCATATTACTAACATAAGATTATATTTACTATTAGCTTTATTTAACATATATAATATAATATTTTTAGTACTATTTTCTATTTTTCTGCTACATGTTATTTCTTTTTTCTGAAATGGCTGAATCTGGTTCTCTTGAATTTGATGCCATCAACATAAATTCCGTTGAAGGTAAAATTAGTTTTTTAGTTAAAAAAAGTTTAACACACTTTCCTATGACGAGAAATGTGTTATAAAAAAATTGCCGCGACCAACCCCAGCTATGCCCGATTTGATTAATCGTAATCATAAGTGCTCAAATAGATGTTTTTCAGAAGATTAGTACACGAAGTGCTCGTGGTTGACTGGAAGTTTGACAAAAAATAAATTGTATTGTTGGCTCTGTCTTTTGTTTGCAAAAGAAAGTGGTGTATGGACAAGTGTAGGATACGATAACATGAAAGAATTATCACGCGCTATCCAAAAGCACGAAATTTCAAAGGAACACACGTGTTCTGAATTAAAATATAAATTGTTTGGAAAGTCGACTATACATTCAGTCGGCTTTAGATTTCGCTTACCGTCAAAATGTTGACCAACATAACTCAACTGTGAAACGCAATAGGGAAATACTAATGCGTTTAATTGACGCAATTTTATATTTGGGAATGCAGGATGCTAGGTGTTCGGGGCCACGACGAAAGTAATGCCTCTACCAATCAAGGCAACTTCAGAGAACTTGTCAAACTTTTGAGTAATTATTACCCAGAGCTTCAACTGTTTTTAAATGACTCATCTGTGTTTAGCGGTGTTTCAAAAACAATTCAAAATGAACTACTTAAAAGCATAGGAGATATAATAAAAACCAAAATGAAAACTGAAATAAATGATCCGGTATGCTTTTCTTGACCACTGATGTTTCTTGTCGCTCTCAACTGTCAATAATATTACGCTATTCAGTTGAAGGGGAAGCAGTCGAACGATTCTGGGGTTTCTTTGAAGTAAGTAAAGGTCATAAGGCCGAAAATATTTTCCAGCTTCTTTGCCATTTATTCGAAAAATTCAACTTCAAAGAGAAGCTAGTAGGCCAGACATACAATGGTGAATCTGTTATGTCCAGTGAGTTGAACGGGTTACAAGCGAAAATAAAATCTATTGCACCACAAGCTATATTTACGCATTATCATGCTCACAATCTAAACCTCACATTGCAGGATGCCTGTACCAAAATTAAGGAATGCAAAATACTTTTTGCCAATCTTACTGGATTTTCTGCTTTCTTTGCAAAATCAAGCAAACGGACTTCTGCCATAGACGAATTTTCATGCCGAAGATTACCCGGAAGCTGTCAAACAAGGTGGAATTTCAAATCCCGAATTGTATCCACGGTCTTCAATCAACGAGATTCTCTCATTGAAGTTTTTAAATACATATTAGAGTCAAAGCACTTTGAAGGAGACCACGAGTCACTACGTGAAGCCATAGGTTTTAAAAATATACTCAAGGATTTTAATTTTATTTTGTTACTGTAGATTTTCAACTTAATATTTGAACAAACCGATATAATTTTTAAAATTATTCAAAATAAGCAAACCGACATAATGAATTCTAAAAAACGAATTGAGAGATTGGTAGAAACCCTTCGAATAATTTGGCTTTGATTTCAATAGAAAAAAAACTTGTCAAAAAACTAAAAAAATAATCAACAATTTTACGATGATGTAATTGATCATTTTGCAAGTAGTAAAACACGCCGTATTGATTTAAAATACAATGAAATGAGGTTATTGCAGTATTCCTATTTGTCAGTTAGAGACAAACGGCCGTTCACGGATTTGGAACGCTAACCACAAGTAAAGTCTTTCGTCGAGAGGTCAATAGTTTAGCCTCTTAGTCAAAAAAATCTCAATTTATAGTTCGAAGCAGTTGTCACTCTTGCGTGGCGAATTTAACCGCCGCGTAGCAATCGTTCCAAACTGCTCGACTTCAATAAAATGAAAAAGTCAAGTTTATTATTAAAAACAGTCTAGCTGGTCGCCTAAAAGCTTTGGCTTACCGAGATCGACTGTGTTTTATTCCTCAAATCCTTTCGTATATATATCATACATTTTAGTTGAAATGATAAGTGTATGGATTGGTTCGGATTTCAAATAATTAATTATTTTGCACGCGGGTTTACGATTTACCCGTTTAGAGAGGTTGTCGCTGTAATCGACAAGTGCAATTTATTGTTGACATTTAGTCAGTGATCGTGTACAACATACAAATCAATTTAGAATAATGAATAACGAATTGACAACGAAAATATTTATTTTAACATCTATTTACTGTTTCTTTCTGCAAAATATTTTTACGAACGAACTTTAAGGATCTTTCTTTAAGTGCTGTCTTAAGTGCCACTTATAACCAACGTTAATGTAATTATTTTAAGCTAACTATTATGCTTTATCATTGTGATTTTGTTGCACCAGTAGTTTATTTCGGCGAAAATTGTTGTTGCTGTTTTGTTACATCAATTTGTTTGCGAATTTATATTGTTTCTATTTGCATTTTTCTATTTTAATGGCAGTCACTACTTGCACCGCAAGCCAATCACTATTTAATGTATATTAATTATTAAATGTATGTTTCAAATTTGTTCTGGTGAACCATTATTTTATTATTTTTGATAAGAATGTTGTTTGTTTTTAGCCTTTCCTCTTTCGCTTCCTGGGGAATGATGATAAATGAATGCATACCATATGCGAACAATATTTGCCGACATGGAGTTCAAACTGCCCCTTCTTGCCTTGAAAAACATTATAACGCACGAATTTATCAGTAGAATATTTTTTTTAAGCATTACACTATTTCTTTTTCAAATGTTTTCTTTAATCTTCTTCCGATAGTTTAAATTTAAACTTTCATCCATCAACAAGGTAATGTTTAAAAAAACTTAAATTTATCAGGCTTTGTACCATTCGAAAAGATATTGTTGCGTATACTAGCGTAATCTTAAAGTTTTCTTGTTCTGTTAACTGCCGACCCATTTCAAAGTACCACGAGCCGCCACTGATCTCTAATTGAATAATGTCGAGAATTTACGTAATTCTCTGGGGATGGGGGAAATGTTACGGTTCGGAAGGAGTTATTAAGGCTTCAGTTAGGCTGTGATTAAATTGTAAGTATAAAATCAGAATGGTAGCTTATTAACCCTCCCAAATTTTCGCGGAAGAAATTGAGATGAGAGTCCAGAAAGTGAATTTTGAGAGACATTTTGTTGCGGAACAGCTGTGAACAGCCGCCACCACAACAGACATTTTTAGCCCGACCTGCTACCCTCGCGTGACTTAAGGTGCCGACTAGTCACCGGTGTCGTGGGTAGGTTGAGGGGCAGGTCAAGCCCTAACTGTGTCACGCATATAACATATAACAACAAAGAAAAAAAAACAGCATAAGGGAAAAACCTACAGGAAAAGGGGGAAAAAGGAACCCACACATGGCTCCACTGAACCTAAAAGAATGGACTTAGCAAGTCCATGATCAACCTAGACAAAAAAATTGATCGAAAGAAAAACAGGCAAAATTTAAAAAAAATTATAAATATACTATATATTCAAACAAACAAAAAATAGAAAACAATATTCAAGAAAAAAAAATTCAAGCATTATTCAAGATTATATATAACTTCCAAAAGAAAACTCTAAATGAAATATTGAAATTAATAAAAATAACTGTATCTCAAATTAACAAATCGAATTAAAAAATAAGTAAAGAAAATCAAATATATAACCAATGTAACTCACCGGAGTCCTGGACGACGGTCGACCGTGGTACGGGATCCACTGAAATTGTTTTTAATCTTAATTTTGAATTTAGTTAAAATTCACAATTTAATTATTATGTACAAATCGAATTTCATTTAAGTTCACAAAACATGATTCACGCAATCGTTTTTCCTCCTCCAACAAAAGGTAGATAAGTATCGTAATAAGCGGCGATAAAATAACGGAACCAGAGATACACAATCATTTAGTATGCCGACGTTACGATCAACCCGATGTAAGTTGTAACTCGGATAATCTTCCGAACCTTACAATAACTCAGCACAATTTAGGGCAAACGTGAAATTTCTAACACATTATCGATCACTCATACACAATAAATTCATCGTTCGAGATTCCGAACATTATAAAGCCTCGATCGACATCGCTTGAAGATTCAATCCAGCAGCAGCATTCATTTCAATTTCCATTTAATTCATTCGAAGCTAGTGCTTCCCGTCGTCGGAGCCAGTTTCACTCTCATCCAAGTTGTCACAACTTCACTTAATATCAATGAGACACCAACTAGCTAAGAGGTCACTCCAGTCGCCTTCAAAACCACAATTCGTAAGATCATCCGCAGATAACAGCGTATTCAACACTTTTTCTTGATATCGCTGCACGATGTGCTCTTCCACATCAAAATTCAGCTTCGTCTTCTTGTCTCACAAGACTTCTTCCACACATCTCATTCGCTGAACACACCAGAACCACCGGTCTCGTCGAAAAAACCAACTCCCATCTTCTCCAAAAACTCCGACCAAAGCGAAAATCTACCAATCTTCACAGCCTATTGCCCAGAAAAACTCCATTCACCGTCAAAAAATCAAATTCCCAAACCCCCGTCCTCATCGTCGAACAGCCAAAATTCAACTTTCCCGGTCCAGTCCCAAGACCAAGACCCCGTCTGCAGCAAAAACTCGCGCCAACCCGCCAGTGCAGTTTTTCAGCTCATCCTTCCGTTACCGCCATCTCCCGTAATCATGCATTCCATCCATATCAAGCAACGACCGGTCATCGCCCGAGCATCGATCAATGCAGCTCAAATGCACTCAGGAGTCGATGACACACAATCGAGTTGCATTTGAACTGCACTGCTTCGTTGTTGTTGTTGTTTACTAATATTTTGTGAAAATCACAAAGCAATGACCGGCCGTCACATCTACCTACAGACAATGTAATTTTTTTTCCACTATTACGGTGAGTGGCGACAAACAGCTGTCATCATACATCTCACTTCTTTATAAGCATTAAGTAGCCACTCACAATATCGTAGTGATGGTCAGTTTTCACATTCCCAAGAAAATTTATAGCGACTGATTTAAGGGGTTACGCCACCCTGAAAGCGTATAAAATGCATCAAATTTCAATAATTTTTTTTGCGCTAATACTGTACATTATTTTTTTTTCTTTTTTATTGCTTAAATCTACACATATTCAGAAGTTTTGACATAAAAATTCATTTAAAAATATTTAAAAATGACGGAGATATGGTGATTTGAGTGCGGATCGAATTTTGACGAGTGAGCTGACGGCCCCCAGTGCAGACACGACATTTTTCACCTGAAACGATAAAACAAAATTTTTTCTTAAACTTCAGTACAATACGCATGGTGTAGCATAGCCGTTTTAGAAAAAAATTTTTTTTCGATAAATGGGAGCATTTTGAAAATTTGTTGGGTGTTCTAACACTTAAATTTGTTACTTAACAAATCATAAAAATTGTAAAACTTAATAAATCAAAAAACCCCTATGCTACACCATAGATAATATAATAAAGAAGATATGTTATAAATTTCAAATAAATCGGTTGTATAGTTTTCGAAATATCCGGGGGGCCAGTTCGAAAAACATAGTTTCGAGAAAAACGCAAAAGAAGATAAAATTGTGTTTAAAACCTTATACATTTTTTTTTTCTTTACCTTTCAATCTGCAATTCCAGGCCCATATAAGACTCCTTCAGTGGCAGCAGCGATGTCTTCGTGTTCTTTTTGGGCAGTTCTCTTTAATTTCCTTGATTCCTTTGTCGCTTCTTGAGCTCGCAACTCGGCTACAGTTATTCGGTGCTTATTTTGGTCTTCGCACATTCGTTGCGCGTTCGGTCCAATTTTTAAATTCAGCAATTGCATTATTAATAATATATTTTCATATCCGTCGTTGAATATGCTGCATGCAATATACGTTGCAATTTCGACAATTTTTGCACCACTCGAGGTCGCTTTTGGTGCCATTGACCAAATTACGGAATTTACACTCTCATTGTTGTTTTGAGTGAATCCTCCTAAACAACGCTCCAATAAATCATCGTTACTTAATGTTACGTATATGGGTTTGATAGCATTTTGAACTTCAATTGGAAGAGGAGATGCATGGTCGTAATTCTTCAAAGTTCCAGAAACCTTTGCCTTCTGCCAGGTACACCAGGAGTTTTCTCCGGAAGGACACAGATGATGCTGAGGTTTCTTATTGCTTGAAATTTTGTGATAAAATGTTGCCCATATAGCATCTGTCATGTTTTTTATCGAATCACAATGTCTTCTAATAGCAAGTCCATAATAAACTGTCAGTTCGTCAATCAGTTTGGCAGTAAGCTTGCCCTTACCTCCAAGACCCTTATTATCCTTTTTTACCTTACGCAGATGTGTGCCCATTCGTTTTTGTACATGTCCAATACATTCCTTTTTTTTATAATATGTTGATATTTTCGTAAGGTTTTGAGTTTAACACGCTTTTAAAAGTTTTACTATCTCCATCTCCTATGTAATTTGTGTACTTCTCACCATACAATTCTTCGGATCTTTTGAACATTTCGCATATAGCATCAGGTTCCATTTTTCCGGCCGATCCTTCGTGATTAGCAGAACACTTTCCTTCGTGGTTTTTTACCCATTCTTCGTATTCTGCAGTACCTTCAAATTTACTCCAAAATTCACACACTTTACAGTAACTGCTTTTAATTACTACATCTAAAACTTTTCCTGTATAATATCCGATGATTGTAGAAATACCAAAAAGTGATGAAAACCCTCGTTTTCGCCAAGATCCATCCCCTGAAACGGTAAGTCCATCGACATTTTCTTCATTTCCTTTCTTCACCTGTTCTTCTCTTTCTCTTTTAACTGCGTTTCTCATGGATAATTCACAAATATTCTTCGCAGCGACATGGATATTGTTCACGATTTTGTCATAAAATGAGTGAAATATGGGTTTTGGCATATCCATTATTCCACAAAATTTTTCAATTCCTCCTAAGCCAATTCCAAGTATTCGAAATGCTAATACGAGCCGTCTATTGATGTCATATGCTTTATTATTGATAAGAGGAGACGAATATGCAAAAATCGGTTCACAAGAGGTACACGATAATTTTAATTTAAATCCAAGTCCACGTTGTGACACTTCGGTGAATTCAATTTTACCGTCACATTTCTTACATTTCACAGCTTCACTAATAATTGAAAAAACTGACAGAAAATTTATAATTCGATAACCGAAGGAAGCGTCAGTTTCGATTTCTGCAGCAACGGCACCTTTTATTTTTTTCGCAGATGTGCTTGTGCTGGCTTCCTCTTGTTCCATTGAATAACGGTTTAATGGAAAATGTTTCTTCTTTGTACTTGAATAAGAACGTTTTGTTCTTTTTGCACCTTTTCTATCAAGATAACTAGGCTTCGGCATTTTAACGAATTTTACAGAACTATCACTTCACGAACGAAAGACTGACTACCTGCATGAATTTACCGGCCCAAACACGCATAGAAGATGTTATAATACATAGACATGTATTTCAAAACACATAGATATATATTTTAGACGGGTATTTCACGACAATAGATCATAAAACTTGTTCAAACTCGCACGGGCGCCACGAGGCCGGGCGTCAGCTACCTGCGTCCGAAAACGCTTAGATCGCGCTCCCACTGCAACGCGCATAACATTCTCAATATTTGAAATATTTCTATCGGACTAATCGTAAAATGTTCCTGACACTTCAGACTTCAAAAAAATCTAACAAAAAAAAAACGATTTTTTTTTTATTTCAGGGTGGCGTAACCCCTTAAAGGCACTCCAAGCTCGTATTTCAGTTGCATTTAGCATATTATCAAATATTGCATCTTTCATTATATCCCTTATTTGTGGACCCACAAATATGCCTTTAAATTTAGACTCGCTATGTTTCGGAAATTTTCGTTTTACATTTTACGATTTGCACCTTTTAACCAACCTGTTAACAACATTAGACAACTTTTACAACAGATATGAGAGGCCCATGCTTTATCTTGATTTCCAACTTTGATTCCGAAATAAAGCTTGCAAGTTTTAATTAAGCACTAGGGTAGTAAATTACGTTTTTGCGATTTAAAAGTTACTTCTCCACATACATAACAAACACATCTCTACTATTCACGCACAGCCTAGTCAGTGTGTTTAAAGTTATTTGCAGGCATATTTGATTAAAAAAAAGCATAAATCCACGTAGAACTCAAAACGTTTTAGAGAACGTAACCGATTCACACCATACCACTCACACCATACATAGAGAACGTAATCGGTCTGTAGCAAAAATTTAAGTGGGGAGAGTCGGCCTTAGCACAACTCAGAACCAGACCGAAGTCCGGAACCAAGATGGCTAAGGTCCAACAAAGGTGGAATGGCTACTGCCATTCAAGAGGCAAAAAAAGAATCGCCCCGAGAGCAGGGTGCCCTAGAAATGGCCGTGAAGGTCCCTCGTCCGCATTAGCGGAGCACCCTTCAACCAACCTCGACGGATGCTGGAATGCCGCTTTGCTAGCTTGCTGCGGCTGGGGTGGGTTCTTTAAACAAATGGGGTTGGTCAGCTCTCCTGAGAAACGGGATGCTACGTATTATCCATCCGTCATAATATCGTAGCCGCAAACTGGTATATTAAAATACCCAAGAGACAAAGGGGGCATAGTTCCGTTAAGGAATCCACCCGTGGCTCTGCAACATGGGCTGACTAAGCAGACCCAGTGCTCGTGACGACGCACGGAGCCAGAAAATTGAAAATCTGAAAAGGAAAAAGGGGATAAAGCACTATCTCTCTTTTCAGAGGAACCCGGGTGAGACAGACAGCCTCGGGCCCCCGATGGTGGCGGAGCCCTAACCCCGATGGTCTGGGGTCCTCCATCCACTGATATTGGCCATATGTTAAACAACAACAAAAATCCGGAAAGTGAAATCTACTAGCATAGCCAATATCCCTCCCTTGGAAGAACAGCTGAGAATTCAAAAAAACACTATATCATTTTATCGGCCAGCCAGGCCTGACGCGGATCCTGAAAAAGAAGAAAGAACTTCACGGGCCTTCACCCAATAAGAAGGCCAGCGGTTAAGTTAATAAAAATTCATGTTTATTTTATTAAGATAATGAATTGCGATCAAAGAGGAATGACATTCCAGAGTAAGTAATTCATTTGCAATTATCCAAAATTAAAGATGTCTTCAATTACATCTGTACATAATCAAAAACGTATGATTAAACTACAATGTATCAAGGCCCTCATACATATATACAATGCCTGTTATGCCAAGTATTTGTAGGCTAATAATTAACATTGTTTTTCTTTTCTTATATTAACATATAATTTTACGTTTTAAAAATTTTACTAATAAACGCAAATGATGACGAAACGTGCTGCTATGATCGGTCCCAACAGTTTAACTTTAACAGTCAAAGGTGCAAGTCATTTTTGGATCAGGAATATTTTCCCACGCTATCTTAATAGCGTCAAAAAGTAACGTTTTAGCCCTGTAGTTTTCCCTGTTGATGCTCCTTCTGGCTATTTCCTACAAGCTCTCAATCGGGTTGAGATTTGCAGATTGCGCAGGCCAATCCAAAACTTTATCTTATTTGCTTGCAGCCAATTCTTGCACAGCTTAGGGGTATGCTTTAGATCGTTGTCTTGTTGAAATGTCATAGGCAGTGTGCATAGGCAGTGTATCAAACCAAAGTATTACCATCTATCTTTTCGCCTGAAGTATCCCTACAAGATATATTAAATGCAGTTTTTTGTGATTGTTTTGCAAACTTTGGTTTAGATTTTCCTTTATTTTTCCCTTGTGTTATTTGCTTTTTTATCTTACTTTTATTACTACTGTACGTTGCTTGGCCAATTTTTCTTCTTCTAGTTTCTTGTTTTCAATGGTATCTGTGTGTATAGTACTTGTTCTTTTTGAGCTATTTTTTCTTGTTGTCTTACGGGGTCCAGCTTTTGGGAATGGTTTTAATTAATAAAGTTCCTGGGCTTTCGCCCAATAAAGAGGCCAAATAATTTAACTTTACAAACTCATTATTATTCACGTGAAACTCATAACAGGATTACAATAATTTTCTATTACATATCCCTAACTAATAAACTAATGAATAAGCCAATACGTCTAAATCACCTCTTATTTAAAATTGCCAGTAATGCATTAGATGATCTACCAGCGCCTATAAATATTTCCGCTTGAGGAAATTACGGGTCTTTACTCGGGAATGTTCAGCGAAATGTTAAAGGAACCGTCGGGTGAATTTAAAAATTTTTGTCGGATATCTTCGATAAAATATCCTCGATAAAATATCACCCTACATAGAAAAGCAGGATACGCTGATGAGAGAAGCTATTCCTGCAAAAGTTAGACTCGCGATTACGCTGAGATTTCTGGCTACCGGCGATAGCTACAGAAGTCTCCACTACCTTTCTAAAATTTCGAGTCCAGTGTTTTCGAAAATATTTCCAGATGTATGTGCTGCAATCAATGAAGCTTTGAAGGACGAAATAAAGGTAGTTACTTACAACAAGGTCGTTACGTAACAGTATCATACGCTGTTCGATTAAATATTTATTTTTATTATGGAACTAGATAAAATGTTAAATTTTAATGTGTATGTAGTCGCTGATGATAATTGTTAATATGTCGGTGATCCCATTCTTAAGTTCAGTATATCCTCTGATGGAGCATAAACTGACCGAGAAGTCACTGCATTATGATGGAATGCATATGGTGTTTGCTGTTGATTATCTTGATTCGCACAACAAGGTGATGATGACGGTTGCATGTCAGGTCTAAGGACTGTGAGGGCAGTGCCTATTGACAAACATTTTGTCAATTTCAAGCATCAGCAAGCAACGTTCGTCTTCCGGGCAATTTTTAAGCTTTGTAGCGAGAAGCTTGCAATACAGATCGCACTCATCCTCGTCTCGCTTATTTAATGTCAATGCATCGTTCAATGCTGTGAATGCCCTCTCAATCTGATGCTCTGCTTTGCATAATACGTAATACGAACAGAATTTACCGAACACTTTTCACGCAATTCAAAATAGCAAATCTAATATTACCTTCACTCATGCAATGTGCCGTTTAATTGTGCTAAATAAAATAATAATGAAGCTTTCTACTTACAGTGTTTTCTGTGTTTAAAGTTCTGTTGCACTCATACAAACGTCCGAGAAATCCTTCCATTGTTTGGTATGCAAACCAAATTGGTTTGTAAATGTCAGCGGAGCCAGCGCTTGATCTCATCGAGTTTTTTTTCTCCTTTGGTGACTCCTGAAAGTGGCCATCAGCGACTCTTTTTTCCTCTTCAAATCACTGGCAGGAGTATCCATCGCTTTGCTAATACGCAACCAAGCGTCATTAATCCGTGATCGATCCTTGTGTCCTCCATAAAATTCTTTCACCCTGATACAGTTCCAAGAATGCAATCGTCTTGGAAACTCGCGGAACTCTAGTGTTTCGAGTCGTGGAGGCGTCGCGTCCCAAAGCATCGAAAGATTTGAGCGGTGAAGTAGACAGATGAAAACGCCAATGTAGAGATGGACGCCGTAGTGGTCGCAATTTTGTAGTTTAAAAACACTTTCGGCCAAATTATCGTCTTCGTACAATTGCTGATAAGAAGCTATCTAAACTAGATTGTGCCTGCTTTGAGGACAACCGAGGAGTCAAAAATGGCTGAATTGCTGGTTTCAAGTCAAAAATGTCTGAATTGCGTTTCGACGGAAGAGTAGCTGTTGTTACGAGCTCTTAGGTCGTGCCATTCAATTCATAGCCTAGCAAGCTAACTGTGGAAAAGTTAACGGGAGCCCCATCAAAAGTCAAACCCGTCAAACAAGTCAACTTCTGCGCCAGTGTCTATCAAATTCTTCATGCAGTGCCGTATCATATTCTGCTTTTGAGAAGCTGTCACCGAGTGAATAAGAAAATAACCCAAAGAAATTTTCCACCCTCTGTTAAACTGCCACGAATACTTGAATTTCAGTTGCCTCTACATTACTGGTTTCTTCGCTCCCAATATCTACGTAGCCCCAGGTTCGGCATTTATCCAACTCCACATGCTGCCGGATATAAATTTCATCAAAAACTAAATTGAGGTATAGTTTCTGTCCTTGAGATTTCGTACTCGATACTGCTAAGCTTGTGGCTTTAAATGATTCTGTTGTGAATCCTGGGTAGCAATCTACCGAAGCATACCAATTAACCAATGTTCTCGAATGTGGCAAAGCACAACTAAATGTCTGACGCATAAACTCATAAGTCTTTGGTGAATAACAATTTACATTGAGGGCGAATGAACGAAGTACTGGAGAATATGTTTTGGAAACACTCTTTCCCTTCGCCTTCAGAAGAACACGTTCAATTATTTCTTTTTGGGTCGCAGTCAAATCTTTCGAAATATCAAAAGGGTCTTGAGACAAATAATTTTTATTCAATGCCTGTCTCAGCATTTCACTTAGCCTAGCTTCCTTTTTAGATTTCCTTCTGAGTCTTTGGTGCAGCGTTTTAATTTTTAAATCTCTCCTCTTAATACACTGTCGTAGAGTCCGATTTTTTCCTCGCAATAAATACCGTTTTGGCGAGATAGATGATGACTCTCCAGCTTCGGTTAACATCATTGCTTCACGTAAAGGTATTGTTGATATCTAAAATTAAAAAATTTCAGTAATAATCAGCTACATACAGAATTGCCGTGTTTCATTTTTACTAATCAGTACTTGCAAGTACTTGGGAGTAGATCACAAATGGAACGCCAACTTTGTTCATGAGCAGATTCTTACCTGCCAAATTGAATGCAGTTTTCAAATTTGAAACAGATGAAAATAGAGGGAGAAATTAACGAGTATAAACTACCACAGTCGATAGAAATTATAAAAGCAACTAGCAGAAAATTACCTTTTTAAACTTTCTATACATTATGAAGGTTTTTTATAATTTCTTAACTATCAAATAACTTCTTAACTACCAAATAACTTCACCCAGCTGTTGGATTGCGGCGGTCCGAGGCCTCCGCCGCAGATTATGATTATTATTATTCTGATTTTCGAATCCAACGAGTTTTGTGCTTCAATGGGCTGGCAACCCAATGAAGCGAAGGGTAAATACCCCAGAGACCCCTTCCCTTAGACCGAAGTACGGGCCCGACAATCCGAGCGAGAGACTATATCATGAAGGGATAAAATGAAAGTGGTAAAGAGAATAGATAGAAGAAAGCCTCAAGATAGAGGATGGTGAAAGAAAGAAGAGAGAAAAAGAGAGAGAAAGTGAAAGAGAAAGCCTATCAAAGGAAAGTAAGCAAAATTGATAGTAATACTAGGTTGAAAGAAGAAGAAAGGAAAAAGAACACTATTAGAAAACAAAAAAAGGTTACGTAGAAAACATGAAGAACGTAAAACAAAAACAAGAATAAATAAAAATAAACATAAATAGGTGGATAAATAACATGAAAATAATAATAAGTTAACATAAATAGATTATACAAACATGAATGAACAAAATGATTAAACAAACTAGGCACAGTTGAGTACCATGATGAAGAGCTGTTTTGATTATATTCGTCGAAGATCCATGAATGTTGCTACTAGTGCCCTCGTAACAGAGGAGGGCGATACAAGACCCGGGACGTCAAGGTGACAGTAAAGTATGGCAGCTTTAACAGGCACCTGTGTAGACCCGAGCCTTAATTCAGAGCGTGATACTTGCCATAGGCAAGTCACGGCCACAGAAGCTTCTACGTATGTGAGTGTAGAGGAGGACGGGCGAAATTGGCTCCCACGTTTATAGGACCCTACCGGGTTAAAAGTAAAACATCGGCGTGGACCTTTGAGTTGATTGACGCGAAGGGGAAGCCCGCGGGGAACTGGCACGCGAAGGACCTCAAACCGTACATCGAAGGCGAGGAAAGTTAGCAGAGCGGAAGATGAACGTCGGACCATACCTCAGACATTAATATGATCAATATATAGGAATGGTATATATATATATATATATATATATATATATATATATATATATATATATATATATATATATATATATATATATATATATATATATATATAATAGAATATAAGAATGGTATATATATATAATAGATTATAAGAATGGTGTACCGAGGGTGAAATTACTTAAGAGCTATGGATATTCATAACTGGGTTAGGGAAGATTAGTGTTAGGTTAATCTAAGCTTATGGTAAGTGGTTAAATAAACAATCGGAAAAAACCTGTAAATAGAAAGGGGTTAGCTGGGGTTAGTGATCCCGGAACCAAACAAAAGAAAAAAAAACAAGCGTAAGGTTATCAGGCTTACCAAGTGGCTGCAGTGGATTGCGATTTTATTTTTGATCTTGGGTGTTTCTTTTTCTTCTCTTTTTTTATTTTCCTCGATGTATTTACATAACAATAACACATACATCATGAAATTAAGCAAGAAAGGGTTAGGGAGGGAGAAAGGGGCGCGGTGCGAAAGAAAGTATGTTTGAACGTTGATGCGGAATGAGTATGGTGTGATTCTGGGTTCGTAAAATCAGAATACAAGTACCCGGGAGATACTTATGTTTTCGTGAACGGACGCGACCGAACTAGAAGAACAGTCGGCTAAATCGGTTTCCGAGTATCGATTTTCTAATTAGAGTTGGAATCGCGGTTGAATCGGGAAAGAAAATGGTCGAGAATTTCGACGAAATTCTCTGAAGCGAGGGGGGTTTCACGGTTCACAGATTTTTCTTTTAAAAAATGTCACGGTTCACAGTTTTTCTTTTGTTAAGGGAAAAAAAATCCTCCACCGTCCTCCAAAAGGAAGTACGATGGAGATGGTTCGCGAATCACGGCTCTCAGAATTTTACATGAAGCGTAATAAACCAAATTATTGTGATTTAAGGAGAGTTTAAAATAAAATTTTCTAGTTAATTGAATGTCAGAAGTATAGCGATAAGATAATTTATTTTATTATTCTTAATTCCAGTGTTTTTAGTATACATAGCAGTAGAGACAAGATAACTCATAATTCCATTTGATTTTAAATGTGTGTACATATTACTAATTGCAACTAGATGTGACTAGTGGCGTTCGTCCTACTCTAGGGAGCTGCTGCAACAACCATAGTCAGGATGAGATTGTGAGTGATAGCTATATGCTTCTCCTCTACTTCAACGCTAGCAGCGTTAAGATCTCTGACCTGGTCTTCTATATATAACTTTTCACTTCTTGCTACTTTGGGAGTTTCTTTTTTTAAAGTGAACTCTAATGGGACGACAGAACCGAGTCGATGATGGATGTGGATTTTGCAATAGTACAGTTTTTACAGCCAATTCATCTAAAAAATACAACTGCAGTTGTACAAAAAAGGTAAAAAATATACTGGCATCGGAGAATCCTTCTTCGCTGACTCTTTGTTTGTACTCTATAAGGATTGCATTCTGAATGAAGGGGTTATCTATTTCTGTTAACACTGGGGACTGTACCTCCACTTCCACTATTCGTGCAGCAGTGTGATCCAAAACATTTTGAAGTTTTACTTCCGCTGCTGATTCAGTAATGCTCATTGATGACGGATAGCACTTTGCTTTGGATTGCAATATTTTATTATAGCTCGGATAAATATTTACTCCCAAATTCATCGCTCCACTCCTCATTAGGTTGTATTGGTGTTTAGTGTAATTTCCCTCAAGAAATAAAGTGAGTGCTTCGTCTAACGTGTAAGTTAATGAATAATTTTTTCAAGCAGAATTCCAAGCATTGCGTAATTTACTTGGCCTTCCTGGGGAAACCTGCATTTCAGATAACAATCTAGCCGCATCAACATTTTCCGATTCCCTTTGTTTCATTTTTGAAACATAAAGTAGCATTTCGGCAGTGATTTCTGTATCTTTACGCAAATGTTCCGTTTTTCGCCTTTTTGATCTCTCGCTGCTATCATTAAATTTGATTATGCTGGCCTACCAGCAAAATTGGTTGATGCCAGAGGGTTAGCTAAAATTGCATTTGATGCAAGTCCTTGGACAGCCAATCAGAGTTATGTGAAAGATATCTATCAACAGTTCTATTGGATTCGTCAAATCTTCTAAAAACTTCACTGAAAAGCGTGAAACGTCCTTTCGAAGTAATTTCTAAAAGTTTCGATACGTAATACAAATAGATCGTTAAGACTAAATTAGAGTTTATACTAATAAAAACTATAAAAAAGCAGATTTCACTCTAAATATTGATATCTATCAAGTAAATCAAATATATCTATCTACTTTTTGGTTTATGTACCTTCTGTCTTGTAAAAAATAAACATAGATTCAACAGGGTACTAATACACTTTATTAATTCTGAAAATGTTAAAGTATATAATCTTTTATTGATACACTTTTAATTATTTGATCTTAATTGGATCCATATCTCTCACAAAACTTATTGACAACTCATCTCAAAAATTAATTAATTGATATTACTAATGTTCGAAGAACAATAGTATTAAACTCGTTTCGCCGAAAATTCATATTTCTTTATTTATATATATATATATATATATATATATATATATATATATATATATCAGCAAATCGGTTAATAGAAGTAATCTTTGGAGTGGCCGATCCGATTGAGCTGAAATTTTCGGATGTCGTAGATGTATATAGTAGGTAGGTCCATGACTTGTTCGAATTCAGTTATCTTTAACCTTTTGGCGGCGGCGGGCATTTTAGTGAATTTTCAGGTACTCCTATATTTCCAAGCAGTGTAAAATTTTTGTAACAAAAAGTATTGGAAATAAAAACTTATTATGTTTTAGGTTTGCTCATGATAAAGAATTGGAAATTTTGAGCCGTGTGTGGGTGCTGAGTGCCTAAAAGTGAGCAAGGAATTTTTCTCAAATTTTGATTTGTCATAACTTCTGACAGAAACATTCGATCATCGTGAAATTGATAGAGCGTATTGATGTAAGCAAGAACTTAGCACACATGGATTTGAAAGACAGTGTGGGTAACCCTGTAGCTATGGCAGGCTCTTAAAAAAAAATCCTTCAAATCATCGACCTTCCTGAAAAATTTTTGCTTTTTGCCAAAAAACTCAAATCATTGATAGATCTAAATCTTTGCCCATCACGTCAGATTAAAATTTTCCAAATTCCGATTCGCACAAGAACGGCAACCCATCACCAAACTACCTCTATTTTCAGCACTCGAAAGTTCTGTTCACGAGAACTGACGACCGGGTTATCCGATCATAGTGAAATTTACAGGACATATTAATATTAGCTAGGACCAGGTCTGATAGAAGTGATTTTGAAATGCGGGCAACCCTGTGCCAGTGGTACCACCTTGAAAAATCACTGAGAAAAAAAACCGGTTTTTGGCCTATAACTTCCGATTCAGCCATCCGATTTTGACAAAATTCATATAATACTTGGATCTTACTCTATGTAACATTTGGTGAAAATTTGGCTGAAGAATTAGAATAGAGTTGCCAGCTATGGTGATTTTTGTCTCCTAAATCTTGCAAATTTGCTCAGCAAAATAAAGCTTTTTTCCCTATAACTTCCGGTCCAGTGTAGAAATCAGAACGAACTTCACGCAGTAAATGAACCTTAATATGAACCAAATGTCGTAGAAATTTCGTACGAAAATCATGAAAGGGCTGCCAGCTGTGACCATTTTTGTAATTTTGTTTAATTTCTTTACTGAGCGATTATGTCATTAGATTTGCAAATGGAAATGATCCTGCAATGAAAATTAACAACAAATATTAACGCTTTAAAAACTCGAAAAGTTTTGAGGGTGGTAACCCTAAAATTCTTTTCACCCGTATAACGTCCAGCGCAGTGATTCAATTGAAACGAAATTTACTGGTTGGGTTTAACTTAACGTGAAGCAGATTTGGCATGTGTTTTGCTTTGCTGCTTACACAGGGTAACCAGCATTAGCCATTTCCGTAAATATTGCACCAACAGATGCTTCAAATTACGTTCTCATATGCAAAGAATTTGCAATAAAAATAAAAAACAAATTTCGAAATTTTCCGAGTTTTGAACATTTTTCGGATGGCAGCCTCAAACAACGTTTAACCGCTGAAAATTTCGATAAAATCCTGCGATGAGAACGAAATTCAAAGGATAAGTTGATTTGAGTATGAGTTTGTTATGGTAAACTTATTGCTGCTTCGTTCGGACTGCCGAACGGACGCTTCGTTCGGGTTGCCAGCACTGAACATTTTCATCATTTGTGTTATAGTTGAGTTTTGTTGCTTTGGATAAGGAATGGTTGATATGATTCTACAAAACAGTGTTTTATGTCTTTCCACACTTTTTTGTCACTCAAAGAAAATTTCTTCGAAAATTAGTTTTCTAGCGGTTCAGGTGCGCTAGAGTTTTTTAAACTTAGCCTACTTGATGTGTGAATTTTGATGTGGTGTGTATGATGTCAAGTAGTGTGGTGAGTTGTGGAATGTAAGTGAGATAAGTTTAGGTGTTTGTGTATCCACAACTTTATTTGAGATTTTCACGAGGTCCGAGTTCCGACAAACCAGTTTCACCTGATTTACCATTTTCACACTAACATACGCCAAAAACATATTAAATAGCTCTAATGCATGAGTGAATATGATGAATGCAACTATTTTAAGTCTAAAAATTGCATTTTTCACAAACCAATCAAGGTACACTTTATAAATATATGAATGATTTTAGATTCATTTTGAATTAAAAGCTACGCGAAACTTTGAAAACATATAAATCATTAAATACAATTAAATATAAATCATGTTTAATGCACTCGTACTACTTACCCAAAGAACGAAATTCTTCCTGATTTCGCCTCATATTTGCTTTTGCAGCTACTTACATTACACTTGGGTTTTCCCATGTTTCACTAATGTTTCGCTTAATTAACCACTAACTTTTCACTTGATTTTTATTTCTGCTATCACTTTCCGCATTAATTCGCGAATCTCTTTTCACTTACGGCAGATATTTCGAACTTTTCACGAAAACCGGGTCAAAATCTTACGGGACGTGCCGCCATTTGCTAGTGATTCTGACAGTTAGAAACTACATGGTGTTTTGCTTTTATTTTCTATTGCCGCAAATGCAATACGGATTGACTTAAGAATGAGATTGAAACAGTAGCGAGTATATGGGTTGTTTTGTAGTGAAATTGCTTCAGACAGTATTCTGGTCTAGAGACTCGATTTTGAGGTGATTTTACGGACGCAATTAAATAAAACAATAAACATTTTTAGTTTCCATTTTGTTATCAGTTTTTTATTAACATATAAAAAGTATGAAAATGTATTCAACAAACAAAAAAGTGCAAAATTGATATAGTTACAGGCCAGCAAAGTAGGGAGTAAAAAAAAAGTTGTCTCCTGGTTGACATGATTCCAATTCTCCTGATTATCTGAAACATAAATTTTTGATGAATTCTTTAAAAAGAATGATGTAAATTTCGTCTGACGTAGGCGATTTGAAAAAAAAATTTTATTTCGCAAAATGGTGTCCATGTAAAAAAAATCATTTTTTTGCCTCACTTTTTCAACTTTGGGAATTTTTTAAAAAGGGTAAAAGCAAAATTTTCAAAAACCCCTACGTCCAATCTGTAAGTGTTGAGAAGGTCTGTGCAAAATTTGAATTAAATCGGTTTATTAGAACTTGAGATATCAGTCAACCGTATCGAAAAAAGTAGTTTCGAGAAAAACGTGTTTGAAGTTTGGACTCTCATTTCGGGCGGTGTAAGTCGTTTAATGATATGTTACACTTACATTTTTTAATCGGTGATCCCTGCCTCATACAATGTTCCCTCTTCCATTTCAAATTCAAGATTTCCAGCAGCTCTTTCAGCCATACGAGCAATTCGAACCTCTTTAGAAGCTTCAGAGGCTCGGAACTCGGAGCGGTTTATTCGTTGCTGATCTCGTTTGTTGGCGAACGCATGACTTTCAGGTCCGATTTTTATGTTCATGGTTTCCATAATTTTTAAAAGTGGTAAAAAACCTTCATTAAAAATACAAACAGCTATGTGGTTCGCTATTTCAATGGTGTGGCTTCCAGCGTGTACATGTTTAGGTGAAAAAGTCCAGATTAGTGAATTCAGTGATTGATTATTATGCTGGGTTGCTGAACCTAAACACCTGGTCAGCAAGTTTTCCGAAGACAAATCCTCGTATAATGGCTTTATTACTTCCAATACTTCTTCACTCAATGGTGGATTCTCCTGAACAAAGTCTTTTAGAGTACCCTCAGAAACAGCTTTTTACCATTTACACCAGCTGGATTCTCCAGGTGGACAATACTGGTGCTGTAGATTTTCATCAGTAGAACTTTTGTGGTGATAAGTAGCCCACACTTCTTTCTCCATATTTTCAACAGGTTCAGGGTTTGGGCGAATAGCTAAACCATAGTATAAAGTCAATTCATTGATTACTTTGTCCGTTAATTTTACAGGGCCTTCACCACAAATACCAGCATTGTTTTTTTTTTTTACTTTTCGTAGCCTAGAACCCATCCTTTTCTGCACATGTCCAACACAGTCTTTCTTTATCACTACATAATGTTCATTATGTAGTGATAAAGTTCAGAATGCCTTTGAATGTTTTCGAGTCACCGTCTCCGATGTATTTTGCATATTTGACTCCATGTTTGTCAACTGACCGTTTGAACATTTCAATTACAGCGTCGAATTCCATTTTTCCGGAACTTCCTTTATGATTTATTGTGCAAGAATTCTTATGTTCTTCATACCAATCATTGTAAGCCTCAATATCTGTATTTTTTTTGTTTCCATATATTACACTCTCGACAAAAGCTGGATTTAACAACCGTATCAATTACTTTCTTGCTGTATTTCCCGATAAGTGTCGTAACTCCTAACAGTGAGCTGAAACCTCGTTTCTTCAACGTACCATCACCAGAGACAGTCTGGTGTGTAGGGTCAGCCTCAGGTTCAGAGGCTTTTCTTAGCTCTTTTTCTTCCTCAGCGGCTTTTGAAATTATGATATCATAAACTGCACATGCAGCGGTCTGCAAATTTTCCAGACAACTGTAGTACGTACTAATAGATATTGCTTGCCAAATATCCATCATGTTGCAAAATATATTAATGCCTTGTCTTCCTACACCTAAAAGTCTCATTGTTACGACGATTCTCCGATTAATTTCATAAGCTTTATTGATGAAAGGTAATGAATTGATGTATTGTGAGGCATCACAACTGCATTGCAATGCAATTTTAAATCCCAACCTACGAGGAGCATTTCGAAAAAATTTAATGTTTTCCTAACATATAGCACAAACAACTATCGCAGACAAAGCCGTAAAAACCGAAAAAAAATTCTAAAACACAATATCCGTAGTTATTTTCTATTTTAATTTCAATGTCTTTCGAACTTTTTAGTTTGACTGCTGAAGCACTCATAAAAATTGCACCTTGCTCCATAGAATAGCGATTACTTGAAATTTTTCTTTTTCTCTTTATATCAGAACGCAAATTAGACCCTTTTGCACTTTTTCTGTTCATTTTACACTAAAAATTCAAAATTAACACTGAAAAAACTACACAGTGAACGACGATTTAAACTAAAACAAACTGAACACGAAACATCAAAATAAAAATAACAAAATACGTTTCACTGACCTTCCGGGCACTCGTTTTTCAAGTATATATCGGCGAAAAAACAGTTCATATGAAGTAGCTTTCATCCAGGGAATTGGATAATACCTACCGTCTACTAATGATTTGCTCCGGCAGCATCGGTTTAGTTGGCATGTCGGGAAAATAACTGTAACTCCGAAAACTCTGTTAACACCACTTCCTCTGTTAGGACTACTGGAGTGTCCTCTCCATTTGGTGTTCGTGGTGGTGTTGCGATGGGGTCCGGTAATAGCGGGGCTCTATATAGGTCACTATAGAATTTTGTTATTATCTCTATTATTTCTTGCCTGTCGGTTACCCTTATATTTTAATGCTTAAGTACTATTATTTGTTTTTTGCCGACTACAAGGGCTCCCCTGGTCTTTTTCAGGCTCTTGTTGCATTCTATAGCATTTTCTACCGATTTTTCATTGTATGTGTTGATGTCTTCGGATATCTTTTTCCTGACTAGTTTGCATAGTTCGGTGTATTCTATGTTTTGGATGTTTGTTGTGGCCTTCATTTCTCTTCTCTTCTTAAGTAGTTGTTTCGTTAAGCTCGAGAGTTTGTGGTATCGGTTGTCTACTTGTGGGCCTCCTGTTTCTTTTGCGCATTTTATTATGGCATTTGTGAGATGTGTCACGTCTTGGTCTTGACTTTGACACTCTTCTTCTAGCAATGTCTGATATCTGGTACCTTACCACTTTTATATATATATGTATATATATATATATATATATATATATATATATATATATATATATATATATATATATATATATATATATATATATATATATATATATATATATATATATATATATATATATATATATATATATCATCATCATCATCATCATCATCATTGTCAGCTTGTCAATCATGCATACGGATCATGATGTAGCCTCCCCTAAATATTGGCTTTCCATTTCCCTCCATTTTTGTCTATTTTTGGCTATACGTGTCCAAGATATGCCGGCTAGCTTTCTTATGTCATGGTCCCATCTTAGTTTCGGGCGCCGTCTTGGTCTTTTGACTCCCCTTGGATACCAGTTCATGACTTTGGTGGTCCATCTATTGTCCGATAGTCTTGCCAAATGCCCGGCCCATCGCCACTTGAGACTTTTGATTCTATTAATCACATCAGTTACCTGTGTTTTTGCTCTTATCCAGTTAAGTCTTTTCCTATCTCTTCTTGTGATGCCCAACATGCATCTCTCCGTTGCTCTTTGGGCAACCTGAAGCTTTCTTGTGGTATCTGCTGTCAGAGTCCATGTTTCACAGCCATAAGTCATAACCGGCAGAATGCATCCATCAAAGGCTTTCTTCTTCAGGTAGAGTTTCATTTTTGATTTGAAGATTATGCAGTTTTTCCCAAACGCACTCCACGCTAGTTTGATTCTCTTGTTTATTTCGGGTAGTAGCGATCCTGAGTTGCTTATTGTTTGGCCCAGATACACATATTCGTCTACCACTTCCAAATCTGTGCTATTAATTGATATTCTATCCTGGCCTCTCGTTATGAATTCGTTGTACATAACCTTTGTTTTATTGAGGTTCATTCTCAGTCCTGCTGTCTTACTAGCTGAGTTTAGATCCTCGAGTAGCGTTTGTAATTCCCCCTGATTTTGGGCGATAAGGACTAGACATGGGTAA
Organism: Nemotelus pantherinus; assembly: GCA_963978885.1. Lineage (NCBI taxonomy): Eukaryota > Metazoa > Arthropoda > Insecta > Diptera > Stratiomyidae > Nemotelus > Nemotelus pantherinus. The sequence goes on from OZ022264.1 coordinate 41,400,091, forward strand.
CGCAGCAAATTTTGAAGCGCTGATACACTGATACCGGTGCCAGCAATGGTATCAGCGCACTGCGCTGATACCATTGCGCTATGATACCATGATCTCATTCGCCTATGTGTGATACTCACTGCGTTTCTCGGACTCACATACGACGCTGGCAGCATTGCGCTGATACCATGACGCTATGATACCACGATCGCATCGCTTTTCATAATGTTTACTTTGTGGTTTTTGCTTGAAGTACACGTGCAGCCTGTAAAACTCAAGTGGCTTGAGTCGAACCGATCAGAAAAGAAAATATGAGCTGGAATGCTATTGATTTTGAATTAATTTGAATGAATTTCAGTTTCACGTTAGCATTTTGAACGCAGTGTTAGCTTTTTGAAGGCAAATCAATTAAGCTCGTGGAAACTTGCGTACGCGTAGGTATATTGCTCTGCATCAAGCAGGCTTGAGGTAAGCATACTCAACTCATATCGTTGGGCCGCGCCGTAGCATAGCGCCAAGTCAAATGGTGTTGGCATTGCAAAGCGGCAGCGCCAACACCATTGATACCGAAGTGCGTTACTGTGCTTCGAATACCGAAGTGCGTTACTGCGCTACTGATACCGACAATCGGTATCAGCGCAGTGGTATCACGGCTAGTGCTTCAACGCAATTGCGCGGCGCAGCGCTGCGTTACCCATGTCTAATAAGGACTATGTCATCTGCAAATCGTAGGTAACTTAGCCGTTCTCCATCTATGATTAAGCCTTTATTTTCCATGCTAGGCCTCGAAAGATTTCTTCCACGGTGGCGTTAAAGAGTCTTGGCGAAATGGTGTCCCCCTGTCTAACACCTCTTTGTGTGGGAAACTCTGGTGTGTCATCGAACACTTTGACTTTCGCTTTGGCGTTCCTGTAGATGTTGGTCAGTGTTTCTATGTATGGTTTCTCGATACCTTGGTTTATAAGTGCTCTTATTATTGCCTCGGGGTATACTGAGTCAAAGGCTTTCTCAAAGTCTATGTACGCCATGGCGAGGGGAAGTTCATACTCATTCGCTCGGCTCATAATTTCTCTCAGTGTGTGAATGTGGTCAATGGTGCTGAAGCCACTTCTGAACCCTGCCTGTTCTCGAGGTTGTTCTGCGTCTAAGGTTGACTGTATTCTGTTATTGATGATTTTAGTGAATACTTTGTAGAACGCGGGGAGTAGACTTATCGGCCTGTAGTTTCTAATGTCTTCCCTGTTCCCCTTCTTGTAGATCAGAATTATATTGGCACTATTCCAATAGTCAGGGATTTTCCTTGTTCTGAGGCAGCTTGTGAATACGTTCGCCAAAATCTTCCATGTTTTCCTGCCCGCGTATTTCAATAGTTCCGCTGTGATGCCATCATTGCCAGCTGCTTTGCCATTTTTCATTTGTTTCAGCGCCGCTTCCACTTCATCAAAGAACTTCTGGGACGTCTTCTTCAGGTGCTTCTTGTATAGTCGCTGTTATTGTTTGGCTTGTTTCGGGGGCTTTGTAGAGATCCTCATAGAAGTTGGTTATTATCTCCAGTATTTTCTTCCTATCGGTTACTCTTTCATTTTCATGTTGCATAGCAATCACTTGGTTTCTACCAATCAATAATGCTCTTTTCGCCTTCTTGAGGCTCCTATTACTTTCGATGGCGCTTTCTACTACTTTTTCATTGTATTTCCTTACATCTTCTGTTATCCTCTTTCTGATCGTTTTGCAGGTTTCAGTGTATTCAATCCTTTGGATGTTCGAGGATAACTTCATTTCCCTGCGTTTTCTGAGTAAGGCTTTTGTCTCGTTTGAGAGCTTGCGGTGTTTACTGTCTATGCTTGGTCCACCTACTTCTTCGGCACACTCCAAGATGGTTTTTACGAGGTGCGTTGCGTCCTTATTACGCATTTTGTAATTTAGCAATTCTTGGAAGAGAATGGCGTTGTCTCTGACGTTGTCAATGTTAATACCTGCTCTTGTTGGTTTCCTAACTAGTCTGAACCTTTCTGTCTTTAGATCTAGGGTAATTTTTGCTCTAGCCAGACGATGATCACTTCCTGTCCTGAAATTATTGATTACTGATACATCCTTTATTGTTCTTATTCTGTCCGTTAGAATCAAGTCAATTTCGTTCCTAGTGGCTCCATTGGGGGCTTGCCAAGTCCATTTTCTATTTTGGCCTTTCTTGAAGAACGAATTTGCTATGTAGAGATTATGTTGGTGAGCGAATTGGACCAATCTTTCTCCTCTCTCATTCCTAATGCCCAAACCGAATTTCCCTACCAGAGTTTCGTGGTCCTTCCTTCCTCCTACGATGGCATTGAAGTCCCCTATCAGAAATTTAAAGTGGCTGTTGTTATTGTACCAAGCCTGGTTTATTTCATTATAGAACTTTTCAATTTCTTCGTCCGTGTGGCTAGTTGTGGGTGCATAGACTTGTATGATTTGCACTGTGTATCTTTGGGAGAGCCTTAGAGTTAGGCTGGCTACTCGATCCGAGTAGCTTGTGACATTATCTATCTTGCCTGCCCATTTTTTGTTAATAAGGAACCCTATTCCGCTCGTTCTACCTGATTGGGTCCCCTGGTGGTATAGGATGTTACCCGATTCAAGTGTCAGCAAGCTTTCTTCTTTACGTCTGGTTTCGCTCAGACCAATAATGTCCCATTTAGTTTTAGTTGTTTCCTCCTCTAGTTCAATTAGTCTTGCCTGGCTCGATAGCGAGGTCCAGGTCCACTCTGGCCTACGGAGAATGAGGGCTGGTGCTTGTTATATATATATATATATATACAGGGTGTTTGGTACTAAATGAACACTATTTTAAGAAGCCGTTCTTTGACATATTTTGAGTAAAAAATCGTTCTACAGGATGGTCCGGATTTCAAAACCTACGGAGTTACAGGGTGTTCAAAAAAACTTGTTCGGACCGGTACCCTGACTCACTTGAATCATTATGTCTTGAAAATTAATTATCACAACTCAAAGTTTTATACCGCGTTTATTAGACAGTTAAATTACCTTTTATTTAATGTATTGCACTTGATTGCAGTTGTACCGAGTTTTGAGATATTTTCTTCGAAACACAAAATTCTTTAATTTTAACCCCGAAAATTCTGTGTTCCATGTCGTTTTCCTTAGAAAACCTCATTATAATGTGCCACTTTCATTTAAATATTTTGATAAGCCATATTACTGGCTACAAAAGTTGCATACATTCCAATGACTTAGATTCTACCATTTCACAAGTATTAAGCGAAAATGAATATTGCTGAAAAACTAAATATGCCATAAAGTGGCCCTCGTTGTCGATCTACACTTTTTTCTTGAACTGAAAGTATTTAATAATAGTTTTTATGCTTTATTTCAAAATTTTTAATCTACAGTAAGTGTTCAAAATTGCCACCTTCATTTTGAATACATGCCAAAGCTCGTTTGGCAAGCGTTCTTTTCATATTCATGTCTCTCAGCTGTTGCCTCACTTCTGTTGCAGCATCATCGATCCTGGTATTTAGTTCTTCTAAAGTGGATACTTCCATTGCGTACACAAGGTCCTTCATCCGTCCCCATACAAAAAAATCAATTACTGTCAGATCAGGAGACCTCGCAGGCCAGTGTACTGGTCCATTTCTACCGATCCAGCGATTGGGATAGTTGGAACTCAACCAATCTATGGCTGGTCGGCCGTAATGAGCTGGAGCACCATCGTGTTGGTAAAACATGGAAACCAATCGTTGCAGAGGAATATCTTCCAATAAGTCCTGCAGATCATTTGTTAAAAAATGCAAGTAGCTGGTACTATTTAGGGTAGGCGGGAGCCTAAAAGGCCCAATCAAATTATTGCCAATCACTCCTGCCCATAAATTTACGCTGAATCTATGCTGAAATGATGACGTTCTTGCAGTGTTTGGATTGTTCTCAGCCCACGTGTGTAAATTGTGGAAGTTTGTGATACCGTCCCTCGTAAATAAGGACTCATCCGTCCAAAGAATGCTGTTGACAAAATTTTCGTCATCTAATTGTCTCTCAAGGAGCCAATTACAGAATTCCATCCTTTTGGGCAAATCGATGGGTAGGAGCTCCTGAACTGGTGTGTAATGGCAAGGATGTCGACGGGCTGCTTTCAAAATACTCCAAACTTTCCAGCTAGACACGTTAAACCGTAACGCTAAGCGTCGAATACTGGTTGATGGGTCAGATTCCACTGCATGCAATATTTCTTTTCGGTCCGTACAGCGGATGCAGTTGTAGGATTTGCGTTTACTCGGCTCGTTCTGACGTTACCCGTTTCCCGAATCCTTGCGTAAAGTTGTTGAAACACTCTCCTTCCAGGAATCCGTCGATGGGGATATCTCTAATGATACAAATATTGCGCCGCTGCTGAATTTCGCCGGCACTCCCCATAGACGTACAAAATATCTCCATATTCTTCGTTAGTGTAGCGAGGCATTTTCCATGTATTTTCGTAAATTTTATTTAGATCTTGTTGTTCGAGTAATGCACTGAAACTTACAAGAATTTGAAAGTGGTTCTGTTTTTATGCGTTTTCAATTTTTTAAGTATCCCACTAATAAAGGCGAAGAACTGGACATGCTTTTACCTGCCACATCTAGGTAGGTGCATCAATTATATTGAAACTAATTAAAATAAAGTTAAGTTTATTGATACTTTAAATAGCAATAAATGGGTACTAAATTACTTTAGTACGACTAGCATATTAAACTTTGTTTTTTCAAGGAGGACCGTTTTATGACATATTTAGTTTTTAAGCGATATTTATTTTCGCTCAATACTTGCGAAATGGTAGAATCTCAGTCATTAAAATGTATGCAACTTTTGTAGCCAGTAATATGGCTTATCAAAATATTTAAATGAAAGTGGCACATTATAATGAGGTTTTCTAAGGAAAACGACCTGGAACACAGAATTTTCGGGGTTAAAATTAAAAAATTTTGTGTTTCGAAGAAAATATCTCAAAACTCGGTACAACTGCAATCAAGTGCAATACATTAAATAAAAGGTAATTTAATTGTCTAATAAACGCGGTATAAAACTTTGAGTTGTGATAATTAGTTTTCAAGATATAACGATTCAAGTGTCAGGGTACCGGTCCGAACAAGTTTTTTTTTGAACACCCTGTAACCCAAAATATGTCAAAGAACGCCTCCTTAAAATAGTGTTCATTTAGTACCAAACACCCTGTATATATATATATATATATATATATATATATATATATATATATATATATATATATATATATATATATATAGGGGAAAGGGGGGTAATGACGGCATAGTTTTCATTCAGCATCAAAGCACATCCAAAAATTGACATTTTTGAACAAACAAAAGTTAAAACCAACAGTTTAACTCAAATGCTAACAAAGTATATCGGCAGATTTGAAAAATTTTGATTGAAACTAAAAAAAATTAGAATTGAAAAAAAAGTTGGTTTTCGTCACTTAGAAAAATGGTGGGGTAATGATGGCCACTCTCAAAAACCGAAAAAAATCGCACAAATATCAACACAAATCGCTGTGAATGCTTAATGAAGGCTCTGTAAAGGAAAACAAATGAAAACTCAACATTTTCATTATTGTAATTTTATTGATAGCTCACAAACAGCTTAACAGAAACGAATTGAAAAAAACGCCTTAAACTTAAAATGCGACAACATTAATTTTCATCTTCACTGTCGAGATCTGAGTCGCAGTTACGACATGTGTAATAAGAGCGCAATTGAACAACTTTTTTTTCCACGCATCTCATATGGAATGGCCGCTTGCATGTATTGCACTGGATCGAATTGAAGCGATGCAATTTTTGTGGCATCAACTCCAAACACAACAAACAGAAGTCTCGATCTAATTCTTCTTCTTCTGATGAAGGGGATTGACGACGACGCTGGACTTTCCGTACTTGCTTGGCTGGCGATGGCACTCCCTTTTTCTGGCGCTTAGCTGGCTGTTTGGCAGGCGATGACGTTTCTTTGCTCTTCTGTTTCTCAGCCTTCTGCTTCAGTTCAGCGATATTTTCAGGGGTAGTCAAAATTGTGCTCTTCATTGCTTTCCGGCCTTGATTGCCTTTTTTTCTTGGTTGTACAAATTGGAGCGGGCCTACTTGAACCACAGATGATTGAAGAAATGATGCAGAGGTGCTGGCAATGTCAGAAATATTCGTGCTAGGAACGTCAGAAACAGAAGTTTCTACCTCTTCTCGGCTAGCAATAGCATCACCTTCATGTGGAAGAATCCTTAAATTCGGCTGGTTGTTTAGATCATCGTTAGTTTCAGCCATTTGGGCAGTTAAATTTTCCTGGCTGAGACGAGCCGCGACAAAATCGCATTCACCGAAAATGTTTGAATTCAATGGATGTATGCCAGTAGCCCGGAAACCAGAACGAATATTTGAGGCGGTGAAAGAATACAACATAGCCTGGTCCGTAAGGTGAGCGATATGATGGATTTCGATTTCGCGACCACCGTGGTTCTGCTTCCATTCTATCTGCTTCATCGTGAGCATTTTCCGAAACGGACCAAAAACTGATACATCCAACGGCTGCATTCTGTGAGAGCAATGAGGCGGAATCGTTACAACAGAGATGTGGTTTTCGGTGCACAAATCCATTGCTTCAACAGAAACATGCGATGTGTGATTGTCCATGATGAGCAGCAACGGATCCGCTTCAGAAGGCGAAGTGTGGTGGATAAAATGCTCAAGGAAAAGGACGAAATGTTCTTTATCCATCCATCCAGATTTATTGGCATAGCCAACTGCGCCGGGGGGACAGTTATCCATGAATATGGTTTTCATGTTTGTGCGGGGGAACAGGAAAAATGGTGGGCAGTAATGGCCTGCTGCATTGATACCAACACACATGCTAGTTAACGTGCCGCGCTCGGCAGACGTGGCCTGACCAACATTCCTTGTGCCTTTCTCAGCAACAACTTTCGGGACTTTATTCGGCACGGTCAAGAGGGAAGTTTCATCGATATTCCAAATTTTTGTCGGCGTAAAATGGTGGGCCTCATGAATAGTTTTCAAATTGGAGAAAAATCCAGTAACATTTTCTTCACAAAAATTATTACCTCGTGCCAAGGAAGTTTTCTCCGGGGTCCGCAATGCCAGGCGCTTTGAACGAGCCACAAAACCGTAATACCAGTCCTTTGAAGCCATTCCTGCCACGCTCCACCCTTCTGGATATGGCACTGATATTTTTTTGGCGAACTCCAAAGCCAGAACACGAACATTGTTTCTGGTGAGCCCATAATGAAGTTTGGAACACGCAATGATGTACTTTACCAAAGTATCTTCTTGGTTGCTGTTGAAAATCTGACGACATAAAAATCGAAAAAAATATAAGTACCTAAGAAATTCGGAAAAATTCCAAAACCTTAACATAAATACGTTAAGCTAAGATAAAATGTCATTTTTCCCAGTGATATAAATGATTCGAAAATTTCAAGAAAAGAAAAAGGTTTTCCGAAACTAAAAACGAAGGACTGATGATTAACGTTCTCGGAGATTACAGAAAAAATAATGTTTGCGCCAGTTTCCGAGAATTTTCTACTTTTTAGGATCCCTGTTGGTCACAGTTAAATTGATTAATGACTGAGATTCATTTGTCAGCACCTTCGAAGAAACAAAGGCTTCCATTTTTTGGACATCATTATCCCTTCGAATGTACCAGCAAAAGAATCTCATTCATCAATCGATTTAACTGTCATCAACCAAGATCTCAAAAAACAGAACAATTTCGTAAAATAACACGTAAATTACTATTTTTGAATTGTTGTTTCAAAATTGTATTATGTCACCATGAAATGAAAAAATTACATTTTTTTCTCTTTCGATTTTAAATTCAGACATTTGGTCAAGGGAGGTACTCGTGAAACATGTCCTAATGACTTTAAGCATTATGAACAAAGATTATCGTTAATAAATAGGTATTATAATAAAAAAAATAATCACCGGTTTCTTGCCAAGTGCTGACATCGGAGAAAGCACTTTTTTCAACTGCTCATCGGTCACAGATGATAAATCTTCTCCGAATTCAGTAACACAAATTGACAAATAACGCTGTAAAGAAAATCTGGCCATGCTGTAAACGGTTGCTGTGCTGCGTTGGCTTTCATGATCAATGAGAACGGCTTTCACGGCATTTATGATGGTCTGCAAATAATATTGTTTGGGCCCATCGTTCGATTTCTTCACGTAATTACGTGGCATGTTGACTGTGACAAAGAAATGCTTGATTAGCAACTTGACAAACACAAATAAATTTTTTCACTTAACATCACACTTTTTACAAATTATGACACAAATTACACTGCATACCTTCAAGTTGCCTTGGCTGCTGACAGATGACTGATGGACTCGCTAACTGTTATAGGCTTTAATGGTGGAGAATATTATCTTGCGGATTTCAAATGACATGGCCGTCGTTACCCCACCTCAAGTGGCCGTCATTCCCCCACTAGCCTAATTTTGCGCAAGCATGCAGTACACATAAACTATGCAAGACACATGAAAAATTTTACTTGATTTAGAAAGCTAATATCAATAGCAACATTTTACCATATTTACCTTTATTGTGTAGATCGTAGTGTTGACGAAATAATCGATATTTTGAACACCTTTTAAAACTTTCGGATAGTTACGTATCGGCATTGGTCTAGAACTACAAGTTATAATAAATCCACACACTTCAGCATATACTTAAAAACAAGCTTATGGAACAAGCTTTCTGTCACAGTAAACGGTTTCGACCTACGTTAATTTTAAATACCGACAATGGTGATGGCCGTCATTACCCTATGGCCGTCAATACCCCCCTTTCCCCTATATATATATATATATATATATATATATATATATATATATATATATATATATATATATATATATATATATATATATATATACATATATATATATATATATATATATATATATATATATACATATATATATATATATATACATATATATATATATATATATATATATATATATATATATATATATATATGTATATTTTATGTTATATATAACAAAAAATCGAATTTTGATGCGTCATCGGTTCTGGTTCTTTCAAACGCTTCTCCTGAAAAATCACGTTTTCTCACCTTTAGGAACACATACTTATCTCAGGTAAAAATCACTCGATTGGTCTGAAATTTGAAAAAGATGTTCTACGATAGATTATCTATGTCCTGACGATTTAAAACAATCAAAAATAAAAATGTTATATTCTGTTAAAGCTGCGAAAAATGACTACAAAATGTAAGTTCTTATTAATAATTCTCAAAGAACTATTTTGCTACAAGCTCCCGTCGGGACATACACAAAAGCTTCAAGAATCAGTTTCCAAATTTTAAAAAATCGATCGAGCCATTCCCGAGTTTTGTGTTCTTAAAAACGCCTGTTTATCGACAAGAGGAGGTGGCGGAAGGCAAATAGGGAACCCCCTTAAAAGGCAAATATTACACGTATTCACTATTAGATATTCACTAAAATAAAAATTCAAAAAAGTATTTTCTTTTGTTAATCTGTGCCATCAATATAAGGTATGAATTATTTTATTACATTTTACCAGTTTTGTTATCTGATTTAGCAGAGAGCAGTAAACATTCAAGTGCTGGTGGTCTGATCGCATATACGTCATATTAATGAAAATTTGTAACTTCATTTTGATATAATTGAAAATTGAAACACTGAATATTTAATCAAACATTTTCCATTTCTTTGCATGATTATAATTTTATTGCAACATTATTGAATAAACTTGCCAGATTTACAAATCTGAACTATTACCCAAAAGCTATGTTCAAACTGAAAAAAACTCATGTATTTTTAATTATTGGTTATATATATGTGTATATATTTAGAAAAAATATTGAATATTATAAGTATTTTCTTAATGTTATTACGTAACAGAAAAAATTAAGTACATATTTTTAAGGGTGTCCAAAAAAAAGTAAGAAATCATAAAATCTAAACTCGACGTAATTTTTTGTTAGGCAATGCTATGACAATATTTTTTGACAGTTGTCATTAGTGAAGATGAAAATTTTGATCATGATGTAAGGTGTAAAGATGAAATCACAATCTGCGGAACATTTGATGCATTTAAAGAAATTATGTAATTCGACGCCATCAAACTTCTTTACCTTAAGTTCTCTTAAATACAAAATTTATGCCAAGAGACCAGAAAATATCACTCATTGCACCATAAAACCATTCACGTTTCACAAAGTAGCCATATGTATCTACATGTATCTACAATTAAGCGAAAAATTAAAAGAAAATTCAACAAAAAATACGAATATACCAGTCAAGTTGGACATTTGCCATTATTGTTTTAGGTCACGATTGAGATCAAAAACGGTGTATTCAAAGAAAAATACACAAATGAAACATTTTTAATTATTCAAATAAAACATATTTCCACTTACAAATGAAAAAATAAACTCTTTTCAAGGCACCCTTTTCACACTTGCTTCTTACATATATTCCTAATAAAGAAAATTGTTCTCAGATGAATCAAGTAAGATTAAGTTTGTATAATACTAATTTTATATGCTAGCACTGTTTTTTTATAAAATATTAATAAAAATATAATTTGATTTATATTCGTGTTCTTATTTTCAAATAATTTTATCAAATTGTCCTATTATTTTCACGATTTCTTGCTAGATAGCCTTTGGAACGTCGGAAACGTAAATGGTAAGTACACCTTTAGGAAATGCATTGTGATTTTTGAGTGTATCTTTTTTTTCCTAGTGTAGATGGCAAAAAAAAAATCTGCTAACCAGATCCCCTGGTGACCTATCACTTCAGGGTATGTGAGGTTTGACTCACTAAAAAAAAGGACCATCTACAAGCCCACGAAGTTCCGAGTCGGGACCCGCCCGTGTCGAAATAGATCAAGTTGATAGAATAAAATACTTAGGAATCTTGGTTGATGAAAATCTAAACTGGAAGCACCACATTGCAGGTTTAAAAAAGTATATGAATTCGTGTTTAAGAATTTTCTATTACTTAAGATATATCTGTCCTATCTCTGTACTTCGTTCTGTCTACTACGCCATATTTCAGACGAAATCGCAGTATGGCCTAGCACTTTGGAGTGGAAACTTTTTTTCTTCGATTAAACCTGCTGTCATCTACGTATAAACTAACCTATCAAAAGCTACCGAATACTCAAGGGATAGACAAAATGACGCAAAAAACGCCAACAAGAAACTTACTTGTTTGGAGTACTTACGTACTCTTTGTCATCTAACAAAACCACTTGACAACTTGAAATTGTTTGCCCCAAAATGGCGTCACTACACTACTATCGTACAAAAACACCAGAAAACGTTGGACGCGTCTGCTCGCTAGCGATATAGGAAGGCCAATAAAATTGTGGTTAAGGGCGCACAAATAGTACTCTACTCTACGCAGGGTGACCAATGTGCTCGAGCTGGCTCTGGCTAGCAGCTCTATCCTAATTTGTCTTTAACCAAATTCTAAGCAAACTTGGCTTACAATAAAGCTTGGCTAATAATAATAGTTTCAACCTGGTTTCAACCTGATGACTGCATTTGACGTTATACATAGATCATAAAACATTTTGACCACAGCCGCAGGTTCGTCCACATTTCCCAATAACTTTTATCAGACCTGCTCTTACTACAAAATTAATACATCCTGTGAATTTCATATTGATTTAATGATAAGGTCGAGAGTTCCCGTGAACAGGAGCTTCGAGTGCTCAGAAAATAGGTAATTTGACGGGGCAGAATTTGCATAACTTTAATATGACAAGATACTCTCAAAAATACTCTCAGCATTGCAACAGATATTTTAATACTGTTTGCAATAATAACGTTAACTTGTGTGTACATTGTGTGTGTTAAACAGAATCGCCCAACTTTCAACATTCCGTCGGAGCCTCAAACTAACGGTGGGGGTGTTAAAATAGATTCCCACAAAAAACCAAAATTTAAGCTTAATTTGATATGATTACATTCCGTCCGATCATGAAAATTTTTGCATGTGTAACCTATCAGGTTGCATATGCAAAAACGACACCGGACAGGTAATATGCAACATTGCACTTAACTCTTGCAATTCTTGACCCACATACACGCCGACTATTGCAAGAGTCATCAGTTTAGAATTAACATAAAAGCAGGTATAATAGAGCTGCTCGCGAGCATTACTTTTCGGGTTTTAAACTTTGGCAATTCTATAACAATCCAAACTTGGGCCAATCTATAATTACCAGTGTGAGGCTGCATTAGGCGTTTGGTATATTGTAAAACAGAATCGAGTTAATAAAAGTTTTTATATCTAAATCCGCGTTGTTTTTTTAACCATAGCACGGACGCTATGCAAAACTCTTATCTCCTAAATAACCCACCAACCCCTACAAACCTCATACTCGCCCCGCAAAATAAAAACAGCTTTAACGAAGTGGAGAAAATGGAAGCTGAAAATCTGTTTGTGGAATGTAACAAAATAATAGATGACGCCCGTAATCTAATCCAGCACATTACTGGTACAAAGTCCTATCGGAGTGAGTTGTGCTGTGTAGTATTGTAGTATTGTGCTGTGTCTCATCGGAAATCTTCGCTCTCAGGCCCTATAACTCAATAATAAACGCCGAACTTACCGCTATTTTCCTTGCGATATTAGCTGCAATAAACCAAAGGAAAAAAAGTCTAGCAGATCAGAACCGCTAGAAAACTAATTTTCGAAGAAATTGTCTTTGAGTGACAAAAAAATGTGGGAAGACGTAATACACTTTTTTGTACAACCATTCCTTATCATAAGCAACAAAATTCAACTATAACACAAATGATGAAAATGTTCAGTGCTGGCAACACTTTTCCAATGAAGCAGCAATAAGTTTACCTTAACAAGCTCATACTTAAATCAACTTATCCTTTGAATTTCGTTCTCATCGGAGGATTTCATCGAAAGTTTCAGCGGTTAAACGTTGTTTGCGGCTGCCATCCGAAAAATGCTCAAAACTCGGAAAATTTCAAAATTGGTTTCTTATTTTTAACGCAAATGCTTTGCATTTGAGTACGTAATTTTAATCATCTGTTGGTGCAATATTACGAAAATGGCTAATGTTGGTTACCCTGTGTCAGCAGCAAAACAAAAAATATACCAAATCTGCTTCACGTTAAGTTAAACCCAACCAGTAAATTTCGTTGGAAGGTATACGGGTGAAAAGAATTTTAGGGTAACCACCCTCAAGACTTTTCAAATTTTTAAAACGTTAATATTTGTTGTTAATTTTCATTGCAGGATCATTCTCAATTGCAAATCGAATGACATAATCGCTCAGTAAAGAAATTTCACAAAATTACAAAAATGGTAATAGCTGGCAGCCCTTTCATGATTTTTGTACGGAATTCCTACGACATTTACTTCACTTTAAGGTCCATTTACCGCATGAACTTCGTCTTCATTTCTACACTGGGCCGGAAGTTATAGGGAAAAAAGCTTTATTTTGCTGAGCAAATTTGCAAGATTTATGAGACAAAAATCACCACAGCTGCCAGCTCTATACTAAGTTTTCAACCAAATTTTCACCAAATATTACATAGAGTAACATCCAAGTACTGTGTGAATTTTGTTAAAATCTGATGGCTGAATCGGAAGTTATAGGCCAAAAAGCTGTTTTTTTTCTCAGTTATTTTTCAAGATGGTACCACTGCCACAGGGTTGCCCGCATTTCAAAATCACTTCTATCAGACCTGGACCTAGCTAATATCAACATGTCCCATAAATTTCATTATGATCGGATAATCCGGTCGTCAGTTCTCGTGAACAGAACTTTCGAGTGCTGAAAATAGAGGTAATTTGGTGATGGGCTGCCGTTCTTGCGCAAATCATAACATAAAGAACAAAGGATAAAATTTATCAAAAATTTGAATTTTTTGTCAAAAATCAAAAAATTTTCAGGAAGGTCAATGATTTGACGGATTTTTTTTTCAGCAGCCTGCCACAGCTACAGGGTTACCCGCTTGATGCTGAAAAGCTATATGTGCTAAATTTTAGTCAACATCAATACGCTCTGTAATTTTCACGATGATTCATTGTTTTTCTTACAAGTAATGACAAATCAAAATTTGAAAAAAAATCCTTGCCTACTGTTAGGCACCCTGCACCCACACACGGCTCAAAATTTCCAATTCTTTATCACAGACAAGCTGGAAACATAATTAATTCTCATTCCCAATACTTTTCTTAACAAAAATTTACACTGCTTGGAAATATAGGAGTACCTCAAAATTCACTAAAACGCTCGCCGCCGCCAAAAGGTTTAGGATATCTGAATTTGAGAAAGTCAAGGACCTACCTACTATATACATCTACACTCAGAAAAAAACTTTGTAAAATTGGGGAAAAACATTGTTAATTCATATATTTTTCACTATGAAATGGCGCCATAGAGGTTTCTCTATGAATTAACTACTACATAGTAATACGTGCGTGAGTTGTATTGGCAACAATTTTCTCTATTGAATCAACAAGGGCTGCTTGTAATTTTGAAGCCGCGAATAGGAAATCCAACAACTAAATTGGATCGTAATAACATGTAAAGGAAAGTGTGGCTGCATACTTAAAATATGAACAAAAATGTCGTAAATCGATACCAATGCAAAAAAGACACTATTTAATGCTTTGAATAGTTGAAAGACCCAAGAATTTCAACAATTTATAATTTTCGAAATTCTTGGGTCCTTCAATTATGTAAAGCATTAAATAGTGTATTTTTTGCATTGGTATTTTAAGTTGAGCTTTTTGAAACATCTTGACATTAAAATTGTGCTGTTTTGTGTCTTATTGCTGGCAAGCAACAGCTCTTTACAAGCTTTATCGCGTATATTGTTTAATAAGTATGGCGAGATTTTGGTCTTAAATGATGCCAATTTCGCAAGGAGCAAATTTTCATTTCCTGGGGCTGCGTGTAATAGCCGGAAGTTGATATGTATCTGGAATTTAAATTATAACACAATTTGAGTCTGATTTTATAAAAACTATCTACCTATTTGATGTCCTTCGGTATCTTTATATCCTTGGCCATGCTTTAAGATTTATTTCTATCTGCCTTAGAAGAAAAGAATTCTCCCATCGCTTTTTCACTTGTTCCCAATCACTGCAGCTATGAATAAAGGTAAGAAACAAAAAATAAACTATTCAGCACACCGAACGACACACACTGCATGCACTACAACTTACATATATGCGCGATTTGTGTCTCGAAATGAATGATGCTGAGATTTAGTAATGATCAAACAAAATAAAAGAAATTGAAGTGCATCTATTCAAATCAACAGATCAAGTAGTTGATTTGTGTTTATGACTAAAATAACCGATAATGCATGTTGTATTTACAACATACGTATTGAATTAACATTAGTCGTTTTAATTCCATAAAATTCGTTGTTATTATGAAAGAAACAGCAACGAATATACAAAGAGGCTGTACGTTTATTATGGCCCTGGCTTTTACATTGATAATTCTTGATTTTACTATGCGACTTTTTTCTGAGTGTACGTTCTCCAAAAATTTCAGCTCAATCGGATCGGCCACTCCAGAGATTATCTCCCTTAATCATTTTGCTTATATATATATATATATATATATATATATATATATATATATATATATATATATATATATATATATTTATATATATATATACATATATATATATATATATATATATATATATATATATATATATATATATATATATATTTATATTTATATATATATATATATATATTTATATATATACATATATATATATATATATATATATATATATATATATATATATATATATATATATATATATTTATATATATACATATATATATATATATATATATATATATATATATATATATATATTTATATTTATATATATATATATTTATATATATACATATATATATATATATATATACATATATATATATATATATATATATATATATATATATATATATATATATATATATATATATATATATATATATATATATATATATATATATAAAGAAATATGAATTTTTGGCGAAACGAGTTTAATACTAATGTTCTTCGAACATTAGTAACAATATCTTGGGTCTGACCATCTAAAATCAAGCCTGTATAGAACGTAGAACTAGCGGAACTAGCCAAGAAAATCAGGTGTCAATGTAGTAACAACCCCCGGAATAAAACCATCATAAACCAAAGTTACGGAATGTGTAGGCTAGCGCCTCAGGCCAAGGTAAAAAACTTGGACCTAGTCGACAGTGATGCCAACAAAGGAACCTTTGTATGTACCGCTTTTATGTCATCCTAACTGCCCGACGAGGCGATTCGTGATATTCTTGACTTAATCAAAAATGACTGACAGAGCCATTACAGAAGTGAAGCCGCTAAACTTAAAAAATGCAACTGGTCCCAAGCTTACCTAAATTTTAAGGACCAAGTTTTGCTCAAGAAAACCAACTGTAACTGTAACACCACGAAGCGGATCAACAGACTTTTCGTCAAAAAATGCTTCAATAGACGTAAACTTTTTAGGTCATCAAGGTCATAGACGATTCTTATTCTTTGTATGAAACGGACGATATAAATCGTCGGATTTTCCACCCTTGAATTCTCCAACACTAGGAATGATTACTAGATTTTCCAACACTATGTATCAATCGAATCCATTTTGTCGATCCACAACAAAGAGCACATCAAGCAACTAGCTAGCTTTCTAGATTTAACTAAGATATTTATCTGTTTTTTTTTTTAAATTGACTGTTTTTGTAATCCTAAAATGCTTCTGATCGAAACCATGCTGTTTAAACATATATGTAATATCATTTTCCTTTCCCCACCACCAACTCCTTGGTATTTAAGCATTTGGAATTACTATATTACAAAACTATGCATACGTACATACATAGCAAAAATATACAAATCTACTGCTTTTCAGAGCTAACTAATTTACAATTGCTTACAGCTGATTCCCTTAGTGTGAAGCTATTAAATAGGTTAATCGCGAGTCTAAGACGCTATCTTTATTTTTAATTTTTCTTAGGACAAACTAAATCTTAAAGTTTGATTTATCATTTAGTTATATTCTCGTTTATCTATTCTCCCCAATTTAATTACACGCCTCCT
This sequence comes from Nemotelus pantherinus, assembly GCA_963978885.1. Classification (NCBI taxonomy): domain Eukaryota; kingdom Metazoa; phylum Arthropoda; class Insecta; order Diptera; family Stratiomyidae; genus Nemotelus; species Nemotelus pantherinus. The sequence continues at coordinate 41,417,257 of OZ022264.1, forward strand.
ATTAAAATCCCGAAGTTTTCTACTCAAGTAAAATTTTCTAATATTTATAAATTGCTATCTCTAGGCTAGAACATTCATTAATAAAAGCATTTTTCTGGTTAGAAACTATAAAAAATAAGATGATACGTATGGTGATAAGCCAACCTAATCCTCGTCAAACTGGATTCAGTATACAAAAAAAAATCTCGTGAGCTTTGTTATTATAATAGAAAAAAAAAAATAATCAGACAATAGAATTGCTTTCATTCAGAATACTATAGGCTTCTCAATCGTATGAAGCACGATTATTTCATTCAAAGGGAGATTCGCGCTCAACATCGAAATGCAAGTTCAATGGACGGTAGCTTTCATTAATTGGAAAAGAGCATAAATACATGTGTATTGAATGTAACAGCTGTTATTGTTTATGGAAAGTATCTTGTGAATTTACCGGCCGGCTTTTATTTCGATAGCTTAGCCATAGCTTTTGCAAGGTAGCGTTATTGTTGTTCTCTTAACCGATCTAACTAGTTTCATTCATAATCACTATAAAATAATCGAAATAAGCTAAAATCATTAGTGTAATTAATAGGCGCGTTTTTTTGCTCCTCTATCCAGCGGAGAGTAGAATGAGAGTAGAGTAGACGCATTGAAAACAACAACAACACTCCTACACCAGTGAATTCACTGGTGTAGGAGTGTTGTTGTTTTCAATGCGTCTACTCTACTCTCATTCTACTCTCCGCTGGATAGAGGAGCAAAAAAACGCGCCTAATATTGAGCTGTGTAAGAAGGGGGAGGTTTGATATGCTTTGCTTTGAATCGTTTGAAGGTATTTTACGGACCGGATGTTGTATCAAACTGTAATCATATGATGACATATTACAAGTCTTAAATGAATCTGAACTTTTATAAATTTACGATGATTTTTTGTAGTTCTATTGCTGAAACTATCGTAAATTTTTACTCATATGTTCATTTCTTCTCATGCAAATGAGAAGTTCGCGGTGCTTTTGGATTTCATATTTTTCTCCAATATCGTAAGCTGCCATTAAAATAAGAATAATTTACTTTTAAGATTCAAAAATAATAAAAACAAAAATATGTATTAAACATCCAAAGCTATCTGTGAAGTCGTCAGTCACGTGATCGTCTCGTCTACAATCTACCAACCGTATCCTGTTGTACAACATTGATGCGTGCGTTGATTATTTCATTTAATATGTAGAGCATAGTACTAATGCAAGGTATATTTTCAAGCAATATCAAGTCTATATAAATTCTTGCTAAACATATTCTATGTACATTCCCCTAATAAAATAAACAGAGTGAAAATTAAAACGGTATGAACTGGAATACTATTGTAGAACAACTCGGCTGGCAAGATGTTGTCAGGAAATGGGAAGAATCGGCAGGCATGGACGCCGAAAAGGTAAGAATTTGATGTTTGTTCTTACGGACATATAGAATTTTCGAATGATATAGGATGCTGCGGTGAGCTCATCGCCGGAAAATGCAGGTGCCAAGGAGCACAACGAACATACAGAAAACTATGTATCACGTCAAAGTACGACAGCAAGGAATCAATTTATCCACTCTCTGACGCACAATCGTTGCCTTGAAAGCGATGATGCTGTAGCCAAAAATCCTTTTCTGAAAAACATTGATGAATTATTTCAAGCTATTGCTCCTGCAGTGGCGCCTACACCTTACGACAAATGGTTCTATCGTGATCCCGACGGCTGTGATCGTGGTCCATTTCGATCCACCGAAATGGCTGATTGGTTTGATGTGGGCTACTTCGATGAAAGCGTTCATGTTCGTAACTCTCAAGATTCGCAGTACATTACTATAAAAGACCTAATCAAAATTAAAAGCTCCGAAATATTTGCATCCTATTCATTATCGGATTTGATACCTTTGGAATACGTGACTCAAGCAGCTAAACTCATAAACCCATTCCGTGTGGTTAATTCGAATCCAGCTTATAGCAACGAGCTTTCACAAAATACCTCTCTCAAGTTGAAAGAAAATAAAAATCGCTGTGGATTCAGTGTTTCCGATGTTTGTAAAGAACTTGAAAAATTAAATTTGGAAATTGGGCATGATAGGAAACAAAATGCTGTGAACTCGAAAATCAAGTTTAGTATTTCATCTAAGAATAAAGAAAATAAGAAACCTAACGAAACACTAAACTTTGCAAGTCAAAGCCCAGTTGATACCAAGTTAAATAATACCTTTGAACTACGCAATGCAAATTTTACGCCGAACAAACCTATTAAATTCTCCATTGCGACTCCAAAAAGCAAAAATGAAATCGATAGGCAAAAACCTACGACCACAATCACTCGATACAATACTCCCGAAAGTATGAGTATGCTGAATAAAGTGGACAAATCGCAAAAATATTGGATGGATGTCGCCAATACAAAGCTGTCCGGTCCACCGTTTGCTAAGCGCACATCGATTAAACTCAACAACCTGACCTTTGACGCATTCCTTGAACCTGAAGCTCGAGTCAGCTGCCTTGGTAATGATTGCATAGAGTTTTTGGAATTGCACGATATTGCTTTCACCTTATACTCTTCGTGTTTGAAGTCGATGAAAGACGAGCATGGTGCCAATGTGAACGTTTTAGGACACGTATTCATGACTCTCCAACATAATGCTATCACGCTGAATAACTTTAAACTGCTCCTTGTCCCCAACCTGGAGCAGTTTGTCTACCTTGGTAAAGACTTCACACGCAACTGTGATGTTTTGGCTGCAGAAAAACAACTATCTCCACCTGAACCAATACTTCCGTGTGTCAAAAATCAACTAGAACGCTATTCACTGGAGCTGGATTTCGAGCAGAATCAAATACTTGAAAGAGTTATGGAAATATTTGATTGTGTGACAAAATGTCGTCTAGGTGTGACAGATCTAGAAGAGCATATAATTACTATTTCTGGGAACCATCAACCATTTAAAAGTACAGCTGTATATATCGAACCAATTCCAATAATTATGAAAGAAGTCGAAAGGTTGCTCGCCTTGGGTATTATCGAAGAATCTTCATCAAGATGGAAATCTCCGGCAATGTCTGTTCACAGTCATGGTAAACTGCAGCTTTGTCTAGATTTGATGAATCTGAACAGATTAACAGAAACCGATGGGTATCGCTTGCCTTCGAAGAAGTCCATTTTGGAGCAAATCAAATTTGCCGAATGCTTTTCCAGTTTAGATTTGAGCCATGTAGCCTGGCAAATTCCTCTCGAAAAACAATCTAGAAAGTACACGGCATTCGAAATCGACGGACGACCTCGTTATCAGTTTACACGAATGATATCCGGACTCAAAAATACAACACAGACAATCCATCGACTTTTCGATAAAATATTATCAGCTGGGCTGCGTAGGCGTTGTGTGATTATATCCGAAAAAGAACTGCTGGTGCTCTCTCGAGACTTCGAGTCACACATTCTCCACCTGACACAAGTTGCCGAAAGCCTTAAAAGTGCCGGAATAAAAATCAACGTCGCGAAAAGTAGTTTTTGCTTAGGCAGTGTCAACTGCTTGGGTTGGATCGTTGGAGGTGGCTCCGATGAACTAGATCCTGATGCTTGGAGGGCAATCTCATCATTTCCTCTTCCGAAAACTAGAAAACAACTGAAATGCTTCCTACAAATTGCAGGCTGGTACAAGGATCTTGTACCGAACTACGATAAAGCAGTTGCACCACTTTGTCTGCTTCAACATAGCAAATCTAGCAATGATACTTTGAAATTTTCATCAGAAGCGTGTTCCGCTTTCACTCGTGTGAAACGACTCCTAACCAATGACGCAGCATATCACGGTCCGAACTACGATCGCGATTTTTACATTCGATGCAATGCCAGTTTCAAGAGAATCGCTGGTCTCCTCTATCAAGTGGACGACCATGGTAGTAAATTTTCCGTAGCATACCATGTAAAAGAACTATCAAATACACAACGAATGTACAGCATCACTGAACTAGAAGTGCTTGCGGTCGTGACAAGCTTACAACATTTTGGAAAATATCTCCACGGAACTCATTTTTACGTAGTCACGGATAAAAATATTATGACTTGGTTCCTAGATCAGGAGAATCTACCAACACGGCTTGCAGGCTGGCGCATCAAAATGCAACCGTACACATTTACTGTCTGGCGACGGAAACAAGTACAGATCGTTCATAGGACAGAGCTGGATCGAGTCGATTTTATATTAAAATCTCATGTTGAAACCGAACTTAGGTCACGAGCGTCAGAATTCACCGATTATGAAGAACTTCGTAATCAAATCGTACTTATGCCACAATATCATCCAGACTATGATATTCGAAACGAATTGATTTACTGCAGACGAATCTTTACTTCAGGCGAATTGTATGCAGATGAAAATACGTGGAAACTGTACATTCCTGAAAAATTGAGGGAGTGGCTCGTACAAAAGGCTCACACCAATTCGATCGGTGTTCATCGGAACCGAAAGGAAATGAAAGCTTTTCTACAGACAGAGTTCTATTGGCCTTCGATGGGAGTGGAGTTGCGTCGAGCCGAAAATAGTTGCACTAAATGTTCCTGTTCAGAGTAAGGATCTGCTACGAATTTTTGCTTCAAATTCTTAAGATATGATTAAAGAAATAATGATATATTTACACTATCAATGAAAGATACGAGTTTTACTCACCTACGTATATGTTAACAAACTATATGATACAATACATGTTATTTTCTCGAGTTTATATCGTTTTCATAGTCGAAATAGCGGAGTATTTTTAGCTGACCAGGTTACGGTCGAATTTAATTCTGTTACAAAAAAGTCGATTATACAGAAAAATTACAACCTACTAAAATAACTGGAAAACTATTGCCACGAATCAACGAACGAACGAAATGTTTTAATGGAGTTTATTGAATAGGGTTGATAAGTTTTTCAACAGTCAGAGGGATAATGTTTCATAAGAAATACCTTTTTTTTTGTAAGAAAAGAGAAAAAAGCAAGTTCCCTCATCAAAATAGTACAGTTTTGTTTTTACTTTTGTAGTTTTCTCTACTGAATTTCCCCAAATTTGTGTAAACATGCACGTGTGATGTATGAAAAAATAAAAAAAAGCCGAATGCATATGTGAAAAGTGTTTCACAAAGTCAGTGTCTGCGTTTTAGGGTAGACAAATATAGCAAAACCTGCTAATCGGTACACTGTATATTCAGGACTTAGCCAATTGAACCATATCTTCATAGCACATGCACTCTCTAGAAGAAAGATCACATACTCTTCATAGTAAAAACTATCGGTTTGCTACGAAATTGGAACAGTAATTTCTATGCATCAAACGAATGGGTAGAATCCTCGAAAAGTTTTACAAAATTCACAACGACACTGTTTGGAGAGATTTCATTCACATCTGAAAACGTTGTGTGATGGCTTTGATTCTTCAAATAATTATAATCTTGGTAGTAATAATAATTTTAAGAGCGACACAACAGAAAATACTATACAATACTCGCAAAAACTAAATTGCTCTGTACGATGGTTAAACGCTGGTTTCTTTTAATCGGGACCCGACTATAAGCAAGTAAGGTGCTTATATGAGGAGACCCGGTTGTAAGCAAATATTAAGTTGTGTAAACACTTATTAATTAATACAAAGATAAGGGATGAAAAATAATCCACTTGTGTATAAAAATAAATGTTCCGTTATAAAATGGTTAACTAACAAAACCAGATTTTTTCTGTTTCGTGTTTGTTGAATGAACTTCTGTTTCTTGTAGAATTTTTAAGCTCAATTGTTCTGGCACTAATATTTATTTAGAGTATTGAAAGCCTGAATCGTAATCTGCCTAGATGGGTGTGATCTTGGACGTCTTCGATCACTTCAGCACTTTCCTGATTTACAGTTCGATTATGTTCGATTCATGATTCTCGAGTTGCGCAATTTTTATATTAATGATAGTAAGGCACTGGAGCTGATTTCTCACGGAAACAGTGCAGATTTTTGGAATCTCCACTTGCATACTTAATTTACTCGGTTCCTTCTATGTTGCAAATTTAAAAAAAGGTTTCCATCTTTTCTTCGTTTATCTACAAATTTTTTTACCATGTACATCGCGATGAAAAGCCATATTTTCTTTATGCTGCCATCGTCAAACCTTAAACTTGATTCCGCAAATTTCAGAGCCTTTTCTTTAAACAATGTGCATGTAATGGCGTCCCGCATTTAATTAAACTAGCATTGTATTTTTTTAAATCTTTTTATGCTCTTCTTTGTGGAGTGATCTGTCGCAGCTCATTTTTATTCTGCGAAATCCTTGTAATAGTAGAACCAGACTAACACTTGTAAAGATGTACTTGAATTTTTCTGTGATATTCCTGCTAGAAAAGTTTTGCGTGACCAACTCAATAGTTTAAAAGTTGTACTTGATACCTAATGCATATAAAAGTGTTTTGATTGCAATACTTTCAAAAATTAAACTTTAAGTGGTTTCGAAGGTTATTGCTATTTTCTTTTAGTCTTGCTATTTTCTTTTAGTCTTTCATTTTAGTCTTACAGATTGCATACCAGTATAAACCGACAAGTACGTTAGCATATTCAAGCATACGGTATGTAGTCATTAATCATCCTTCCCCAGGGAGGGAAAGGGAAAAGGTTGAGACAAAAGAGAAGAATATTCGGTTAAGCTCGATTACGTGCCCCCCATAGCCGTTAGACAATTTATTAGACGTTAGACGTTGTTTATTTTCGGTGTGTTGTATTTTCGAGTATTTTTTGCATGTTTTTGTTAGTTATTCTTAAAGTTTTTGCCCCTCTTACCACTAGAAGACGAGCAAGGAACAAAAATTTAAGAATAACCAGCAAAAACGTGCAAAAAACACGAAAAGACAATACACTGAAAATAAACAAATATGAAAGTAAATCCTTTTTATAATTGAAAAATGCTGACGAATTTAATAGTCTCCAGTACTTCAACGTGATCATTTAGTAGCTTTGTAAGTAGAATTATGGCATAAGCACGTGGAAGGACCCTTGAAGAAAAAATTAGTGTTATCCTTTTCCAAAGAAGGAGGTTCGCAGCACGAAATCGGTAATGACTTGAGATGCCACAAAGCACTGTGAAAAATATTTAAAAAATCCAGGGAAACAAACAGTGTACCAAACAAACCCAGAAAAGGCCGGCGAACAATTTTGGATAATACATCGGAACGGCGCATTGTGAGACGCTGAAAGGATAATCCACATATTTCAGCAGTAAACACTTTTGATTAAGTGCGTAATGCAATAAATAAAGACTTCAGTGTAGACAGTTTGGCGTGTTAAAAGAAAATCTGGGTTAAATACTCAAAATGCAAGGAGGAAACCATGGGTGAACAAAGTGAAAAGGGCAAAAAGATTAGTATTTGCTAAGGAGAATGCAAATAAACCCAATGAGTTTTGGAAAAACGTTTCGTTTTGTGATGAGATTGAAATAGAGTTATTCGGGTCAACTTGAAGGAAACACGTGTGGAGAAAGCCGGGTGAACGATATAAAGGAAGAAACTTACAATCAACCGAGAAAAATCAGTGATGGTCTGGATCTGCACATCGTCAACAAGGGTAGAAAAACTGAATTTTATTAAGAGTGTCATGGATAAAACAGTTTATTTAAACATATTAAAAGAAAACTTAAAGGACAGTACCCCGAAACTAGATTTGAGTGATAGTGTTATATTTCAAACATTATGCGGGTATTGTGCGGGATTCAGTCAGCTAACACAAAATATCAGGCAAAAATTAATTAAAAGCCCACATTCAAGATGAATGAGGTAAAATTAGTACTGAATTAACAAAAAGGCTAGTTCAATCCATGGGTAACAGATAGCACCGCATCATTAAAACAAAGGAATATGCTACGAAATATTAATTGAAATATTATCATTATCATTTTCACCATAAAATTTCGCATTTCAGTCAGTGAGTGAATACTTTTGGGAGCTTGTTTTCATGACTTTAATTCAACTTTTAATAATTTTCAACACATCATGTATATATTCTGTATACTATTCATTGAACTTTGAAACATATTAACTATGAATGAATCTATGTTCTCTTTTATTCTTGACACACCTTAAAAGACCAAAAATTTAACACTGTTAAACATTTTACAAGATGAGCCAACACTTTTGTGACTGACTGTATATAAGTTTATTTTCATCACAACGGGCCTCTCTTGTGCCTAAGTGTATCGGTCGACAGATAACTGTGGATCGACAGCCACTTCAACCTATATAAGTTTATTCCTTGTCTAGTCTTTAATTGGATTTTTATCTGTGGATTTAGACAATAATAAATAAATAAATAATTGTAACAAGTTCCTTCGATAGCTTTCCACTTGCAAACTTTACGCTTTTAAGGCATAGTCCCCTGCTTTTAAGCAACCCGCTTTAAAGAACTTTTTATGCAACAACATATGATTCCATATAAATATTTAAATAGTTTATAAACACCAATATTTTTCTCATTATATAACCTGAATCTTACAAATTCACTCGGCTATAAACATTTTTGTGGAACATTTTCTAATACGGTTTTATTTGATTAGCTGCATTTTTTAAGGGGAAGTTATGTATTTCGCACTTTTTCATTTCAAGCAGTCTACGTAGAAGCGATTCTAATTTTATTCAATTTTATTCCTAAATTTTATTCAATTTGTGTTTGGTTTAAAAGTATTAGGCAAGCTAAGCAAGTCTGAATTATAACAATACAAGGTAGGTTTATATGAAATTCATATCTCGTCCTTCGTTCCAATGCATTCGATCAGATATTATTTCTTATTCCTCGAAAGAGCTTTATTGCGTTAAACTAGTTGTCTGGGAAGCACTAAGAAACACTTATCCGAGGGGAAAATACTGTCCATGCTGTTTGAGTGATGGAGAGAGTGGAAGGAAGGAGGAAAAAAAGTCGCTAAGCAGACAACTTTGAAATTCCCACTTTATTTGTCTTATCACAATCTGAGGAGTTTGGATTCTTGCAATATTGCCCTTTGACATTCTCTTCTTTATTAGACGAACTCTTTCTTCTATCGAACTCTTTTTGCGTTTCAACAGGCAGGCTCTTCTTTTACTGTTGACGAAAATGTTTCTTTGCAAGCTTCAACAGTTTTATTGTGAAATAAAGAAATACTGCTACTAGTCAATGCTTATTTCCAAAACATTCTTATTTAAATGAATTCCCATCCGAAAAGTCGATTGTGAAAAAAACTGAACCAATAACGTCCAAGACAGTATAGTACAGCAAAATCGACTGCATTAGCTAGCATCCGAGATACTGTATTATACGCAAATAGTGTGTTATGTATTCACCACATCGAGTTCCATGCACTGCTAGTATTGATACTATGCTGTCAACCATACCACCATTGTATCACCCCATATTAAGTGTATACGAGCTAAGTAATATCTATGCGATACGGGTAGCCGCTTCCATCATAGTGTAGACACTATGAAAATATTACATAGTAAAGCGGTAAATTTACTGCCAGCAGTGATCTTTTTCAGCCACTAGTCTGGAAAAAATTATGATAGTTTTCGGTAAATTGGACTTATTTGAATATAAAACTTTCCAAACTTGATTTGTAACTATCCTACACTTTCCGAATAGCCACAACAATTTTATTTTCTCCTTAATTTTCAACTAAAATCTAAAAAGTCTGAAAATCTAAAATGACAGGTGATATCAAACAATGCCAGGTCTACTCTTTCTAATTTCATATATCATGGTATCAATACCTGTGGTGTATCAGAGTGTTTTATTTTCATATTGCTTAATAGGCCTTAGGCTCGTTTCACACATATGAGGTTCCATTCGGTTCGGTTCGTTTTCGGTCGCTGCCGACAAGTGTGAAACGATAATTCGGTTTCTATTCGGTGCCTAATAGAAACCGTATGGAACCAAATACTCCCTGAGCACGAATAGGTTTCATCAGGTTTCTATTAGGTGTGAATTCGTGTCCAGGGAACAGAAAGCAATCAAGGCGTTCACACATGCACAGTTTAGTTTCGGCTTCAAACTGATTGGATCATTTGAATTTTTTTTTTAATTTATAAGTTATCAGTTTGGATTTCTTAATTTGAAATATTTAGACATTTTACCTAGTTAGTTTAGTCGGTTTTAGTTAGTTTTATTATCACCTTCAATTTTTTTGAAATTATCAGTCGCAGTTTTTCTGATAAAATGAGCGATTTATAAGATGTTGATATGGATCGGCTGATTTGTCCTGTGCAATCTAAAATAGCACTGTGGGACAAAACTTGTGCAAAATATGAACATAGATTTAAGACGCAAGAGGCATGGAAAAACGATTGTGTGGAAATTTTTGAAGACTTTAATGAATTTTTTACTGAAAAAACACAAAACCTATTATGAACCGTGTAGAGACCGTGTATGTGTGAAGGGGTTTCATTCGGTTCGGTTTGTTTTCGGTTACAATCGAAAACGAACCGAACCGAATGAAACCTCGTACGTGTGAAACAAGCCTTATGCGAACTAGTAAAAAATCAATTGTTCCCGACAATAATTTATTCATTTCAACAATAATTAAAATATAAAGAACAAAACACAAATGTTCCGTGTACAGAAAACGTACGTCATTCTCACTCAAGGTAGTTAAGTTGTTTTGAAGTATTTTATTTTCGAATATATGTAGGTAATATTTATTCATTACTTAACTTTAATAAAATCATTTCTCGATTTTAAATCTTTTTTGTCTTTTTCTTCTTAATGGAGTTGATACCCTCAGCCAACTCCTCGATTTCCTTATAGTTTATCGCTTCAGTGAAACGATTATCCTTTTTCTTGCTTTGTTTCTGCATCAGATCGTTCGCGATGGAACTCAAACGATTCCAAACGAAATTCAAAAAGTCCATTGCTAGATCTTGTTTGAAGAATGCAATGGCAACGAGTGCAATCAAGACAAGTGCTGATATTGAATTCTGATTCAGGTCACCATCACCTGCTTTTAATTCCGGTGTAAAGTCCAGCTGGACGTATACAGAGCTACGATTTGCAACGAAATTTGCCGTTGGTAAGTTTAGTTTGAACATCTTATCCGACATGCTTGTTTTGAGTTCAACATAATATGTTTTACCATCCATTGGCATTGTAGGGAAGAAAACTAAAATTCCTGGATTGTAGTTCGATTTCGGATTCAAGGGACTTTCGACCTTTTGCGAGAAAACAGGGCTGTCGGCACTGCCTTTGCGATACATTTCTATGGTTAGTGTTTTGTAGTAGTCGTTAGAAGATGCAGTGACACGTGCTTTTACATCAACGAAACCATAAGGACTAATGGCGACAAGATTGATATCTTGGACGTCTTCGTTATTAATCGTTACTGTACGGTGTTGCGGAATGGAACGCTCCACGTTCCCATTCACGTCGCCTTCCTTTGTCCGGATCGTATAAGTGCAGCCTGGTTTTAAAGCTCGAATGCGATACTGTCCATTTGCGGCGGTTGTCGATTCTTCTTGATGATGGAGACATTTGTCGTTGGAAATGGCTTCAACAACTACGTTGGAGAATGGATCACCATTCAATGATGTAATGGACCCGAACACTGAGTACGCTACACGTTCACCACTAGAAATAAAATATAAATAATTTATCCAAAGTGATCAGGTGATATTTAAAACTTCCAAAAATACATACCTTAATTCCACTTGAACAGTTTGCCCGTCTTCAACGTCAATTATCTTTGAATTCGGATTGAATTTATATTCTTTCATCATAGGTCTCAGGAAGTACTGGCTAGGTGATAACGAATGAAATTTAATCATGCCATCATCGCCGGTCACAAGATTCTTTCTGTAAGTTTCGGCACCTGATAGTGATAAGAGTACGCCAGACAACTTACTGCCAGTTTTACCATCCTTTACAGACACAATAATTTCGCATAGTTTGTGGGCATTGAACACGTTCTTTACTTGATCATACTCCGAGAAGACATAGGACTCTTTCTCTGCGCTTATTTCCACTTGAAGTGACGAGTCGATCGGTCCAAATTTGAATGTTCCGCTTGACGACGAGATGGCTTCAAGAGGCTCATAATCTGGATTTTTCGGGAATGCGAGAGTGACTTTCGCTCCCTCTATTGGTGGAATGATCTTTCCTTGAATAATCAAACCTCTTGTGGCGATGAAACTAAATGCTACGTCAATACAGTCTTTCCCTCCAATCACTTCCTTTATTTCTGGTTGAAACAACATGACATCACTTTTTGGTATCAGTGTAATAGACTCGCCAGTTTGCAGGTGTGTATCGTATCGATACGAGAAAAATCCATCTACCTTATTGGCTTCCATTGAGAGTGATACAACATTTTTGCCATTCTTTCCTTCGACCTCCATTTTAAATGGCTGCGAATTACGTTCGGCGGATAGTATGCGAATTCCTGTTTTATGTGCGATAGCTTGAATAACAACGGGATTTGAATCCGATGTTGAGAAAACTTTTGGAAGGTTTTCATCATACAAGTGACAACTTTGCACCGAGATACTGTATTCGCCGGCTTTGTTTACGCAAAATGCATTCACGCCAGACATTAATTCGATAGTTTCTGTTTTCGCTCCAGGCATAGATGCTAGACTGTATTTCAGCTGACCCTTATGGCTAGATATAATAGAGATCTCATAGCCTTCTTGAACGAATGGAGCGACTTGTTCGTTTGCAGATTTCACATTCAGTTCTTGTGACGTAGATTTCCAGCACAGTCTCATTTGTGGAATAGTGACTTTGTATGTTCCTGGTAAGATATTCTCGAAGTTGTAAACACCACCTTAAAAGAACAATGCAAGATGCATTAAAACCAAATAAAAAATAAAATATAAGGTCATCCATGTTAAATGAATCTTCGAGATCTGACGTTGGATTATAGTTACTAATCGTAATCAAAATTCCTGATATATTATTGATGTTTTTTACAAATCACAGAGAGCTGCCATTCCGCTCTCCCGAACAAAATCTTAACAGAAAAAATCATAAAGAACGAAACCACGGCAAAATTCATAGCAATTGAAATCACAGGGCCAAGGAAATTACAACGAACGAAGTCATAGAGTATGAAAATTGTGAATTCTTCTACTGCTATTTCATTCGCTGTGATTTCGATCGCAGTGATTTTTTCCTGACATGTGAATTTGGAACGTGTGTTCAAGTCAAGGCGATCCATTCATCCTCTGTGTTGTTTAAATTAGGTGCGCATGATCCGATCAAATTAAAATTTTCAAGAAATGTTGACATATGTAAGGAGTAGTGCTGTTAAGTTAAGTAAACATATTTATCCCTAATATTTAACCCTTTGATGGTGGCGGGCATTTTAGTTTTTTTTTCAAACCGCTTTATTTCTATTGAAAGAAGAATTTAAAAAAAAGAAAACAAATGAAAGCTCACCATGTTTTATGTTTGGTTATGAGCACGCTTTGGACATTTTTTTTTACGCAAGGGTGCGGAGTAGTGATGCGCGATTGCGAGATGTTAAACTCGATTGTTTCGATTGTTCAAATATCTCGAAACATCTCGATTATTTAAGTTGGACTCGATAGTTGCAATCGAGACAATCGAGACAATCGAAACAATCGAGACAATCGAAATAATCGAGATAATCGAAAGAATCGAGACAATCGAGAGATTCGAGACAATCGAGGCAATCGGGGCAACCGCGGCAATCGAGAAAATCGAGAGAATAAAATAAACATCTCGCAATCGATCATTCGGTCGGTCAAGTCATCGACAATCGGTTGACGGCAATTGAGTGAGTGAGAGAATAAAATAAACATCTCGCAATCGATCATTCGGTCGGTCAAGTCATCGACAATCGGTTGACGGTAATTGAGTGAGCCATAACGCACGTTTCGTTGGCGCAGCCAATAAAAAAATGTTCAAATATTTCAGCAAAAATATTAAGTGTTATTATTTGATCAAACTGCAATTTTTTGGGAAATATTGATGTATAAAAGGATATGTTTATCTTAAGTTAAAATTAAGATATCTTTAACTCTTTGGTGGCGGTGGGCATGTAAGTGTATAAGCACACCAGTATACACAGTACGCTTGTAGAACCGCTTGTGAAGAATAGATTTGAATGGATTGGATATACTATTTAGTAGATTTTTTTACGTGTGCATACATATGGAATGTAATGATCAGATATGCATGGAAATTTGTATGGCTAGCATTTATCATGTATAAATGGCTGGTAGTTTTGCTAAAACTATTAAGTCTGATCAAAGTGTATGATCAAATATTATATGAAGTTGAGTTTTATCATGCTGTTAAGTATGTTAAAATAAAATCTGCTTTTAGATAGTTCAGTTTGACAGCATATCATGTATCGAGTATTTTCGTACTTGCGAGTATTTTATTCAAATATTCAAAAAGTTTTTAGGGCAAAGTAGCTGAAATCGGTCAATTTTGGGTTAAAGTCGTTTCGGACATAACGGGCCAAGACCTATTGCTGTGATACAAACATTTCGGTTTTGTAGGGGAGTAAGGAGTTTTTTAGCCATAGTTTGGCAAAAACTGCCTTTACCGCACTTTCAATGATTGAAAGTGGACGGGGAGTACAATAGTGATATTTTGAGGGTGAAAAAATTTTTTATCGGGAAAATTGGGCAAAAACGTCGAATTTTCCCAAATTTTTCTTTTGCGTAGCTTGAATTCGGGGACCTTTCTAAGCTGTTTCGGGCGAAATGTCCATACAAGTCTGGAAAAAAGTGGCCTAGTTTCTTAAGATAAACATATCCTTTTATACATCAATATTTCCCAAAAAATTGCAGTTTGATCAAATAATAACACTTAATATTTTTGCTGAAATATTTGAACATTTTTTTATTGGCTGCGCCAACGAAACGTGCTTTATGGCTCACTCAATTGCCGTCAACCGATTGTCGATGACTTGACCGACCGAATGATCGATTGCGAGATATTTATTCAATTCTCTCGATTGTCTCGATTGCCCCGATTGCCTCGATTGTCTCGAATCTCTCGATTGTCTCGATTGTTTTGGCACATCGATTGCGATTCTCTCGATTGCGATTATCTCGATTTTTTTGTGGCGCCGATTGCGATTATCTCGATTGTTAAAATATCTCGCAATCGCCCATCACTAGTGCGGAGTACTTAAAATTAAACAAAGCAAATTTGAAAAACTTTCAATGGTGTTAGCTTCTGCCAGAAACATCAGATCATTGGAAAATTCAAAGGACGTATTATTGCTTATAACGAATAGGTCTAATGTTTGCAGCCCTGTAGATGAGGCACCATCTGGAAACATCGTCAATCAAAAAACACAAACATCCGCTTTTACTTCCGACGATTCAAATTAAATTAACACTGTAGGTTGATTTTAGTGTAAGCCAAGTTTGGCAGATTTTTGGTTGCATAGTTCGGATAGAATTGCCAGCTACGATGGTGGTCGTTTGCGCACCAAGAGATGCTACCAATCCATTTTCCTCCCCTATAACTAAAAATGCAGCCATCGAAGAGAAACGGAAATAACAGAGGGGACTTGATCTAGACTTAAAAAAAGCTTGTTAAACTTTTTGCTTGCAGTACTAATTCATTTTTTTTTTAAATTTCGAAATTTTTTATGCTACAACCCATTTTCATGCCTGCAACTCCCAAATTAGTGATCGAATCAAAACGAGTTTCACAGAGCAAGCTGATCTCAAAGTGACGCAGATTTGACTTGTCGGAGCTAGCAAAGAACATTCAGAACCATGTCATTGTTTTACCAAGAAACGCTGCCATCAAATTTTCGTATGATGAACAACTCATAATGGAAACAAGCAGACTCTTTCAATTCTTTCGTATTGAAATGTTCGCGGGCGGTAACTCTCAAAGTCATGCTGCCCTTCGCATCATCAAAAATTGTGGTCTCTGGGCAATGAGAAGTGTCATTAAATTTTTATATGGTCTATATCTGGTTTGATGATTTAGTCAAGAAGGTGATTTGGCAAACATTTGAAACATATTCAATATGGAGCGAAGTATGCGCAATTGCCCTGCTTTTTCGAAAATCAGTCTTTCTAGTAGTTTTCATGCGGTAGACTTTTCTTAAACTTAGATATGATGTGATGTGTTATATATCCTCGGTTTCACATTCAGGAACTTAATAACAATCTGAAGTGAAAAATATTGACTTCTATTTATTGCTCATGTTGAAGGTTTTTTTAATTATATTTGATTCCTGAAAATAAAGCTATTTTCATTCTTCTATTTTGTATTTTTAAATTAAATTCTTTTCATCATATTTTTTTCTAGTAAGAACGATGTAACTAAATCACTAGAGTGATGAAAAATCATTGCTTAAAATTACACTGACTTGAAGATTACAGTCACCGTTATTCACCAGTTATTGGAAAATCACAGCATTTGTCAATCCTTGGTTTTGATTCTTTTCAGTCAGATTTTTTAAATCTACTAGCAACGTTTATTTTTATAGAAAAATTGGAGCCTGATATAATTATTTTACTTGTTGTTATGCTGATGAGCCTGATGTTCCATGAATTTGAAAGGTCATCTCTCCCAAGTTTTAGTATAAAAACTACTTTAGCCTGTCGCAAAGGTGACGGAACATACCCCAGGGCTCAGCATGCCTATTTGGCAGGACTTGATTTATCTAGAGAAGTCGATTGTACTTAGCCCAATTAGTATTTCTTGCTTTTTTTCTCGACCACGAGCGTTGGACACGTAGCTAAAACCAATACAAAGAAGCGGTGATCAGAGAGTGAACTCTCTTCCGATTCATACAATTATTGATGTAACTATTTCAGGTAAACAGAATAATACATCAATAATCGCATTGCTATCAGAGGTGAAAAACATGGGAGAAATCCTAGTGTTTACAGTCACTAGCCTGGAGAAGTGATAAAATCAAAAGGTCCGTCTCCTCTGTCGTTGCATTTGTTGCTGCTTCAACTGGTGTCCTGGGAGTTACCATCGCAATCCACCACAGGTTCCAGTCTCTTCGAATTAGTGTACTAAACCGGGTGCTTCAGCTACTGTATTGAAGGCGGGAGTAAAGAGTCAAAAGGAAGATAAGTTGAAACGACAATCGACCGTTTCACATTTTCATTATCCCGGTACTGCAAGAAGTCCGCTGACATGTTCTAGCTTTGAAACTGCCTCAGCGTGGTGGTGTCAAGCAGTTCGCAAACCAGAGCAGAAAGCCTCGGTTTCGTTGAGGTTTTCAACCCTTTGACTGAGCTGAGCTCCTCGAATCCACGGCTTTTTCAAAAGCTCAACCTTGAGAGGATGCTTGCAGTTTTGTAAATTTTTCGCTTAGAAGAAAGTTGATTTCAACCAAATTCATGTCATCAGTCAGAGAATTGCCCAGAATCAATGACTGAGAGCTTTACCTAGCTGAAAATATCCAGTTAGCATCGCAGTCACCTATTCAGACCAGTTCTGCATCGAACTGACAAAATCGGCATCGCCTTCAACATTTATCTCGCTTCTCCAGGTAGGCTCTGAAGATAAACTGCCTGGCATCGAGTATCGTAGGAAACATTTGCAGTTGTCTGTGCATTGATTCCTTTTCTCCCGGTAGTCGGCAGTTTTCCCTTTTAAGGCAACTTCTAACATTGCCTGCTATTAAGAAGATATACAGGTTTGCAGGGTCCACATCACAGAGCACTCCTTCTTCCTCCTATACTTCCTTCGGGCGTATCAATCAATGTTTCTCTCCTCTTCTTTTGTGAAGATTTGAAAGAGGACATACTTTTCCGAGGCAGTTGAACTTCCAGTTTCGTCTTTTCGGAAGCTGCAACTATAGGAGATGCAATCAGCAAGTTGAAAAGCACGCTGGCCATAAATGGTTTCACGATGACAGCTTATAATCTATCACTAGAACAAGGTTCTTTCATTGCAGTCATCCCAGAACCTGCAGAATCTCAGCCCATACTACGGGTGTACGAGTGAATTGTGAGACTCAGTCTGGATGTCACCTGCAGAGATGCAATCCTATTGATTAATAAGCATGCTTTTTTTTGAGGAAGTCTTATGATATCTTGTGTATCTTGCGATCCACAAGCTCCTTCATCATGTCCGAGAGGAGGGGATTTAACGAAAAGTTTACCCTTTATCTGGCTTTCACACTGGGCAGACAATTGCTTCCTTCTAGACGGTAGGATAGTTTCTTACATTGAACGGATATATTTAAATTCTTGGCTCTCATGTTCCGAAGTAGATGTATGATTTCTGTTCAGCGAAATTGAATGAAGGATTCATTGTACCTTTCTTCGTTTCGAATCTAGGTTTTTTTTTAGGAATTAATCACACCATTCTTATAAACTAATTGTAGTTTTGTGAATAAAGCTTCAACCCCTACTAGGTTTTTTGTGGGTTCACAATTACTCCAATATAGGAACTGAAGATGACGACAGTCAATAAGCTGCTATGATAAATTTATGAAGGCCAAAAACTTAGTTCTATAAGGGCTACTTTGTTGGAGTAATCACTTCGCAATATAATGAAGGGTTGCAGCTAAGTCATCTAGCAACCTTAGTCTAACCCTTTCACTCCTAACCTTAGCCTTCTCGGAGGCGTCTCAGTCAAGCGAATCAACCTGTGAGAAAGATCCGGATCTCAACCCCGATGGAGTAACCAGGTCGGTGAACTGGTAAGATGGGACGCTTCTGTGAAGCGATTTCGAAATGATCGAAGTATAGGTCGACAGAAGGGCTATTGCACATAAATTGGATGTAGTGACATAGAATATTGGTGGTGGAGTTTATTTTAAACCAATACTAGCAATAGTAACTCGAGTTAGATGGGATACTGATTCCCTTAGATGGCCAATCTCGAGAATACTAATATGAAAGTTCCTATAATAGGTATGAATAATGTATGGTCCTCAATCTCCGGCAATAAAGGTGTTGAAAATCCGGGAGGTCAAGCAAAGCAAAATTTTAAATTGGAATATAAGAAGCCTTTTTGAAGGCTAGGGAACAAAATTAATGGAAATTAACGGATTAAATACTTTACTCTAGGGAGTAATCGAAGCTTGGTAGCCAAATTCGGGTCAGTGAGCAATGGATTATTACGGATCATTACTTTGAAAACGAACCAGAGGATTATCGAAAAGAAGGTGACTTTATAATTATGAAACAAATTGCCAAGTCGCTCATTGATGTTGTTCCGTTATTTGATAAATATGCTGGTCAAACCAAACCAATCAAACTAAATGCCAAAAGAAAACTGATAAATATCACTGAATATATGTTCAAACAGCAGCCAGTCAATGAATATGATTGGTTATGGATTATTGATGAGTAGAGATAGTTTTAAGAAATATTCTGCATATAAAGGAAAAGAAGAATAAAGACGAGGTCTTGAACTTAACCTGGACTGGTATAGAAAAGAATCGTATTTTTTTACTATATTGCCTACTATCGGCAACCAGGTTTAAGGAGTATAAAATGCTGTCTCGAAAATCTGGCAGCTTGCCACACACATTAAAGAGAAAAATCGTTTCAGCGCTAAACATGCTGCAATCTGCGCGTTTCATTAGGTACTATAATTCTACTCATTAAACTCTCTTGTTTCCGTACTATAGACTAATTTTGATCAGGAAGCGCATATCTATAGAGGAATACAAGAGGATGGATCCATAAAAACCCAGTACACTGAAAGCCTGCAACTGGCGAGTTCCAAAAAAATGTGAGCGCGCGTACAGTTTTCGGTCTAGCTGTACCGAATAAACATTCAAAAAGGAACGTTACAACTGATTTTTTTTTCCTCAAGTTTGCAGCTGGCTGGGGTTTTCAGTTCTTGGAGCTTAAAACTGGTTGAACTAATGAGAAAGTATAGTATGCAGCCAAATACGGATTCAGCGTTGCATTCAACTAACTTCGCGTTTAGTAGAGTAACGCTTTGTTCGTATGTCCCAAAGAAACAC
Organism: Nemotelus pantherinus; assembly: GCA_963978885.1. Lineage (NCBI taxonomy): Eukaryota > Metazoa > Arthropoda > Insecta > Diptera > Stratiomyidae > Nemotelus > Nemotelus pantherinus. The sequence goes on from OZ022264.1 coordinate 41,437,173, forward strand.
AGATCTTTCCGTATCTACTAATATGCTTGTTAGTAGATAGGTAGGATTTAAATTGTTCTACCTATATCTATAGGCTTAAAAGATGTCTATTGGAAAGATTTCAAAAACCAGCATCTATTAGATAACGATAGATTTCATGTCATATAGTTATTTCGACGAAAAAATCATACAATTACAACAATGAATTAATAAATTGCAAAATCTATCGAACTTTTATGCTAATGTTGATTTTTTAAATGAATAAAATTTTACCTTTTGCCTTTGCCATGAAATTTTGTCCTGTGTTTCGTCCAGTTGGATCGACTGCCTGGAGTGTAACATCTACACTGAGACACTCTGGTGGGCTATCGGGTAGACATTTAACCTGACCAGTAACGGTTGCTTTCAGTTGAGAGAAAACGATTCCGGACAGAGGTGCGGATACAACTTCTATGTTTTGTAAAAGTGGGAAAAGTCTGTAAAAGAAAAAGGAAATGATTTTAAACTTGAAAAATATATTAAACAAAAATCCATACTGTATGCCATTGGCCTTATCCTCAACAGTAGTTAGAACTTCAACGGAGTATTTTCCTGAAGGTAAAAACGTGCACCAATGTGGCGCTTCTTGACTTGTTTTCACACTAGTGTAAAAAGTTGATCCTAATTTTTGAATGCCAATCGTATGCGAATGTTCAGAAATAACTTCTCCGCAAACTTTAAATGCTGATACCGTTACGTCAGGTAAGTTTGGATTGGAAATTGATAATTTTACAGTTTGGTCAGTAAATTGTAAATCATCTACGGATAAATTGATATTATGTTAGTTGAAAATAGCTGATTTCAAAAAAACCAAACGATTTTTATAAATCTTGATATCAAATCCACTCACCAGCTTCAACTGCAAGTGTATAGGTACCAGTTTTCAACTTTTCGAGTATATAGGTTCCGTCCGCATTTGTTTTCGTAATCGACTGGCCATTCAATTTGATAATTGCATTTGCAACACCTTTGCCGTTAGCGCTGGTTAACACTTTCCCACTCGCACTAAACCCAGTAATCTGAACAAAAACTGATTGTAACTCATGCTTTCACTTATTTCAGGGAATTTACCTCGAAGAACTCCTTAAGAGTAACAGTGTCTTTGCCTACTTGAAACTCGATGGAATTCGGTTGTATATTTAACTTCATGCCCTTCACATCGATAGCCGGACGAATTAAATATCTGCCAGGAGCAACAGCTTTGAAAACGAACTCTCCATTCTTTTCGATCTGAGAATAACAAGTGGGTCTTTGTTCGAATTCCGGATTTCCAGACGTGATTGCCGGTAGATTTTCCTTCGAGCATTCCGAGTTTAAAGTTTGCTGAATTATAAATGTCAATTCATTTACTTATCTAGGGAATTTTGCTGGCTAACTTACCCCATTTTGCTTAAACAGAACAATCCCAACATTATTTAATGTTTGTCCGCCAGTTGAAAACTTGCCTCGAACATCGAACCCGGAAACCATCAACGAGTTTTCTGGAAGTTCGGTATTTCCAGTCGAAACTAAGACAGTGTGTTCTGATTTTGAGAAATGCCATTTGTCGTGCGATGCCTTGATATGATATTTTCCAGGAATTATTGGTGTAAATGAAAAAATCCCGTTAATATCGGTAACCGTTTTTCTGATTTCTTTCCCATCGTCTGACTGTAGGGTAACGGTGACATCTTTAGCGCCGCCAATTTGGCCGGCCAATCCTATTTTTCCGGTAATACCGAATCCTTTGAAATTGAAGTTTACATCTTTCCCTTGACTGCAGATGTCAGTTTTGCCATCGAAGTTAAGTTCAACTGCTTCAGGCTCGAAACTCCATCCGGGCGGAGGCGATATCTTAAGGATGTATTCACCTTTATCGTATACCGGAATGAAGTAGTAGCCATTCGATGGTGAACAGTCAGTCTTATCTTTTAAGCTGCCTTGTTTGGTTAATCTGGAAATTGAAATATTTATTGATTTATTTATTACATTTCGCTAGATATACCATTCCAATTACAATAAATGAAAAAAATAGTATTACAATAAATAAGTAAGATATAACAAATTTATAACAGTAAGAAAGGAAATTATAAGTTAATGTTGAGACTAATGATACACTGCTGGTAATTATATCAGAGTATTGATACCACGATATCGATAACTTGGGAGGGTAATACACTGCGCCTACGTGGTATTATGCGACATCATCTGTCAAAAGTGATAACTGTCAAATTGAGTGTAGAATCAAAAGTGAAATGGAATTAAAACGAATCTGCATTTTATGTCAAATATGCTTGATAAAATTGTCCTTTTTTTCTAATTCGCATCAAAATAAGTGATATTTTCAAAATAAAACCATTCAGTGACCTTTGCCAATGGTCTGTATTGGAAAGTTTAATTGCTACACTCATCACTAGCTGTCTCCGATGGCAGAAAAATCTTCGATATACCGGGTAAAATTCTCGCGGTATCAATACCGTTGAACAGCCTAGAACTGGGCGATACACTGGTGGTATGGACGATACCATGGTATCAATACCACCAGTGTACCAGTCAGGGCCGGCTCTTCTATATGTGCACATGGTGCTTTGAATCCAGGCGGCACCATAAGACAAGCACAAAAGGCGGTGAAATAAAATATAATTCAAGAATAAAATATCTTCCTCTAAAATATCTACCATATAACCTTTATCTATATGTAAAATAAGTTGCAGATATTTAATTTTCAGTTTATTCACTTTTCGCTTACGGTAACACCTTGAGTGTGCACCTGTATGGTTATTTACTATAAAACCATCCATACACCATAGCATTAGCTGACGCAATTCTAGAATTCATCAAATTCTTGCATAGAAATTTGTGTATACTATAAAAAAAATAGGCTACCAGATTCGCATCATGTATTGCATATTAAAACACCAAAATGTCTTATGCATATACGTATACATACTGAGAGTGTGAATGAACCCGTTTTGACTTCTAGGTGGGGTGCTTATCTCTCATCCCCAGCAAGTTCATTTGGTGCACTTTCAAATCGCACTCCGATGCCGCCTAAGGCGCCGTACCAATGGCACCCTATGCGTCAGAAGAGATCAAAGCATAATTGCGTGTAACAAAAGGAGATGGGTATGGAGCACTTGTGCGCATTGACTGATCATCGTAGATGAACTCGAAGGAGAAAATAAAAAATATAAATATTATTTTCTATTCACGGAGGAGAAAAATTGAGACTGATTCATTTAGAGACATTGTATACGGTTAGAAATTAGTGTTGTCACTTGGATTGGTCATTTCGTGAGTGTAATGAAAATTTCAGTTTGGAAAATTAGATTTTAATGAAATGAAAACACATTTTTATGGGTAAATAGTAGTAAACCTAAGTTTTCGTCCAAATTAAAATCTAACGGAAATTTATCACAAACGTGTATTATAGGAAATTGTAAAATGTTAATAATTTTCCCCTAGATTGGCTTGTTAATTTGATTTCTTATTAGGGAGCTCCGGATAATAAGATCGAACTCATATTTCTCTCCGTTTACATGATCACAAAGCTGTAAAAACAAAGAACCCATAAACATGATTGTAACTGCACTAAAAAACAAAATCTTTGAATACATCAAAATAAGCAAATATGCAATTATAGTCGATTTGACACCAGACAGGTTCGCACACTTTAAAAAGGAGTATATAATAACAAAAAGCATTTTATAGGATTTCTAGAAGCAAAATTTACGACCGTAAAAGGACTCACAGTTTTCGATGAATTAATAAACAATGGGCTATAAATTGCAAATCTATGTCAAAGGCTCCAATATAGAGCGCAGACAATATAGCGTGCAAAATTTAACAAACACCTTCAATTTGGCTGTCAACGATGCAGCGAACTGTTTTTTTTTGTTTTTAGATACAATAGATGTTTTTGACCTTGTCAAACAGCTTTATGTATTTTTGCAGTTCTATGAATAGTTGGCGCATTCTCAAGATGAATGTTGAGAGCTTAAACCCTTATATGATACAAGATTTGAAAGTCAACTTAACGCCTTTAATCTCCTGATGCAAAATCTATTTGATCATACGAAGCGTTCGGAGCTTTAGAGGAAAGTGAAGATTCGAGTATTAAACATATTGTAGAGTGTTTAGGAAGAGATTGCTCAAATTTAAGTTTATTGTTAGCTTAATAGTATAGTATAGATAAATCAATATTGCGACCAGATTTATTTAAAGCTACTTCCTATATCTAACCACCGCTAAGAACATTTCATAGCCAACTTTAAATTTTTTGGTGGAATATCGTAACAATTCAGGATTTGAAAGTACACTTGTCACTGCAAGAAAATCGCATTAAATTTAGAAGTATCATGTAGGCCAAGTAACCAAAGCTACTTGTATTTGATTGAAACTAAATAATGCCATCACAATGAGCTCACCAAACAGTTTGTTTTCGAACAAGATGAGTTCGGGGATATATATTTTTCTGGTCATCCCCCACGTTCTCAAACCTGCCCAAAACACCAATTTGGAGGACTTGTAGCAGTGCTCCATATAGTATATTTCAGACCCTGTGTTGAGGGCGGCAAATTCTTCCTATGCACCAGGCGCTAAACACATTAGGGCCGGGCCTGATACCAGTAGTCTAAGAATAATGCAATACAACATGGTTTAGAACTTTTTTAAAACCAAGACACGACTGCGACAAAGGGACATGCTTAAGCGCATTGTGCTTCGTAGGAAGACGTAGCAAACGAGAGTGAAAGTAAGCTTCCTTTCGCCCAAACGAGATCAAGAATACCTAGTAACCTGCTTGGCCGACTTGAACACGAATGGTTATTTGGAAGTCAGGGTCTGACCAAAAGGCCTTTTAAGAGTTTGAAGAGAAAACATTCCTTGAGAAACACTCTGCGCGCATCCGAAGACGGGATATGAAGGATGGGTAGACGAGAATATTAGGGACTATAGGGGATACTGAATTAAAAAAGTAGTGAGAAATATACTCGCTCAATATTTTTTTAATTCAATATTTTAATATTAATATTCTTCTCGTTTATCCATTTGTCATATGCCGTCTTCGGATGAACCCCCTCAATATCGTCAGCTATGTATTGAAAACGAGGGGGTCAGATTTGACACGCATAATTAAGAGTACTACGTACTAAAGTAAACAACAAACGAATACAAGAGGAAATTTTATTAAATCCGTAAGAAAAGCGCTAAACAAAGGCAGCAACTTTGGATCCCCTGATAGTAATATGTATAACATGAAGGTCAAATTTTAGTTTCGTATCAAAAATCACCCCAACGTCTCCAGATTGCTGTACAATAGACAGGGAAATACAAAACAAAGAATAGGACAATACATGAGGGTTATTTTTATATGTAAATTTTATCTGGTGGCACTTCGACATGCTTAAAGGAAGGCAATTGGATTGACGTCAGTGATGAAGGGCATCCAACCCAGCTTTAAGCTAGTGAGTCGTCCAAAGATTTGATAACTCTGTATAATTCTAAATCATCTAAATCTAAATCATCATATATAAAGAAGACAAGAGGAGTTGATAAAAGGAGGAAAAAAGTAAAGGATCAAGAATAGAACATTAAGGAACTCCGGATGTAGGAAAGATAGGAGAACAAAAAGAGCTTTTAAGAGTGTCTCTACAGTGACGGCTACAGACACAGGAAGAGAGTCAGGAGAGAAGGGGAACGATAAATTCCGAAACCTTCAAGTGTTTTTAAGGAGGTTATGGTTCACGGATTGAAAAGCCTTCGAAATGTCCATGTATAATACATCAACTTTAGGTTGGGAATCGAAGGCTGAGGCGGCATAATTTGAAAACACTATATAGTTAGTCGTTATGTAGTGGCCCTTAATATAACCATCCTGCCCGGGGACAAGAAAAGGTTGGAGAGAAGAATATATTCTGTTATACATATGGCTTTCAAAGAGTTTGCCGAAACAGCAAGGAAGAGAAATAGAACGATAGAAAACAGTGGACGGATCACAAGAATTGAAAATAGGAAAATCATAAGCAGCTTTCAAAGATAAAGAAATTGCACCAGCGGTAAAGCTAGTGTTGCAAATCTTAGAAAACGGAATATAGAGTCAAAACAAGAGTGCTTTCACCAGTATATTGGGTATACCATCAGGACTGGAACTAACACTAGTGACAAAGGTGACAAATAGATTGCATATAGCCGGTAGATCTGCCGCAATTATGTCATTAAGATGCATGGAATCAGGAATAGAGGAAAGAGATTTCATGGAACGAATGTAGAATCAAAAAGGCTTTGGTTGATTAGAATAGATCGAAGTTTCAACGCTCAAAGAGTAATCAGACATTTCCTGCCTGATTAACTTATTAAGTCTTAGATCGCAAAACACGAAAATTTTGAAGATCATTGTGTGAGAGCGACCATTTCAATTTTATACCAAATTTCTTCCTTGGACTTTCAATTTGAACCAAAGAGGATCCGTTAATTTAAGAGGACACATTCAAATCTCTAAATAAAGCAAACCAATTGATAAGACTACTTTCAGTGTTTCAGAAAATTAGCTTTATGGAAGTTATATCGGCGTTTATTACTTAACTGGAACTTAAGATCAACATCAAAGAGGAGTATAGGGTAACGAAGATAAGGTTGCACGTAAGCTGGAGAAACAAGGACGGAATTTAAAGGAACTCTTGAAGAGACTAAGTCTAAAATTATATTATTTGCATTGTGAAGGTTGTTAAATTGAGAAAAAGATCAAAGAGAGACAAAGAAGAAATCAGAAAATAACAGACGTAGTTATTAGAGAATATACAGAGGTTTTTAGGATTCGATTCAGCAGACGATATGTTAAAATAACCAGATATAAGGAGAAACATATTCATATGCAATGACAAAACAATTGATCGGAATATATACACAATAAACAAGTAGTGCGGAGTTTACGGACGGGATTACAGAGCATCCCTTGAAGAGGATTGTGAATGAAAAATAAGACGCCATCTTCATCAGCTCTTGAAGAAGCAAGGCGATCTCGATCTCTCCGAAAAAACAAAATGAAGCGGGAAACATTCTCTATTCCGCTTCCGTAAGCCATGTTTCCGTTAAGCAGATAATCATATGGACGTCAACAAAATTTCATTCAGCTTAGTCCTAATGCTACGAACATTTTGATATGAAAGTAAGGGCGAGGAAAGTCTACAAGTTAAGCATGATTCGTTTATTTGACGCTGTTTTGAAAATGTTTCCACTGCCGCCGTAAAAACTCTTTAACGATAATGTCGAAACTCCGGTGCAAGAGCAATGGCAAGTGCAGCAGAAATTACGATTTTGAAGGAAGCAATATATATATCCGGTAAATTTTCCGGAGTTAGGGTGACGCATGATAATAATTAAGGATTACTTCGTGAGTTACGCAAGTAATGAAAATTTGAAGTGGAGGCAGGGTAACACGTATCGAGGGTGCATCGTAAAACCTAAAAGTAGGCTTTTCCGGAGCTAATGAAGAACAAAGCCTTTCAGCAGTAGGAATCATACCGTGAAAAGAATGCCTTAAAAGAATCCTCGAACTGTTTCTTGAACGAGTCAAAAGAAGCCCCGAGAGCGTTAAATGTGCGATAATGGCCTCTGAGTCTATATTTCCGGCATTTTACATACTGCAAATGGATGCCGGAATCAGCGCGATTAATGACATCGTTCATGGAGGCTGCAAAACAAGTAATAAGCGGCGTTTTATCAGCCTTGCCACAGCATAGCTTCTAAGTGCTAAGGAAGATAGTAATCATGTTCGACCATGGATCATTAGTTCCGTTTTATCAGCGTGGATATTAGTGACAATTAGCCCTTGGACCGCAGAGATGGGTGTAAAGTCCACTACAGACTTTTGTGTTTCTTCACGATGTACGACAAGAAGTTTCAGACTAAGAAGTTCTACATTTGCCTCTGCCTGTGAAATCGCAGCCATATGTGAGTGCATAAAGTTTGCTGTTGCAGAAAATATGTTTGAATTTGCATCTTTACAGACTCTAATAATACTGGCAGAAAAAATTATGTTTAGTATTGACTTTAGTGAGACTTTTTGGCGATGTGGTTTAGGTTTAGGTGGTTATACTATTAAGAAAATTAATGGATTAATTATAAATAATGCACTTTATAATATGAACGAAAAGCATATGAAAATTTGCTTTGTGAAAACTGTAAACAAAAAAGTGACATAAACCAAAAAAAAATTCCACTCTATTATATATTAGTAAAATTTATTTATTTCTCCGGCACTATTAACACAATTGAAAATATTTTCACTTGACAAAACAAAGACCGCATGAAGCAATTGGTTAAGTTAATTTACGAAAATAATATTAATAATTAGCATATTTGTTCCCTTTTTGGGATCAATATATACAAAGGAAGTCTCACACTTATCATTTGCCATACCCCTCTACAAATAATTCCCGAATTTTAAAAGATATATATAATCACATTCCAATCAAAAGCGTTGGCTAATACCTGCGGATAAGGTAGCCAGGATGTTACTGTTGTTTTTGCATGAAATACTGCAGACAAAAAACATAATTTTGGATGAACCATAATCAAATTAGTACGCTTATCAGTTTACTGATATTTATTTCCCATATGATATTTATCTTCCATTCACAGCTTTTGGGCAGAGCTCTTTAAGGAACAAGTGAGTTTCCTAATTGTGCTCAAAGTGCTCGAGGAAATTAATTCTACTCGTTTCACAGAATCACTATAAAATCAGCATTAAATATTCTGATTCAATCATAGCCGCATTGACATTTTATTAATGGTTGATGTATACAGACATTTACTTACAATTTTATTTCGACTTTCGAAAAGTCAATATCTGCGTGACTTTTAATGAATCCACCACAGCCTAAAATCTCATCTGATTTTGTTATAACTAATAAATTAATTAAACTTAATAGAAAAATTAACAATCCTCTCCGTATAACCTCCATTTTATCACCGCGAATGAGGAAAGTCGTGATGGCTGACAGCTGTGAATGACAAGTGGAATTTTAACCTCTGAACTGCATGTAGCTTTTATTTGGGTTATGCATCGGGCTGTCCCACAATATTCACTGACACTGGCAATGCCACAAACATAGTGTCATGCTATATGTCGCATTCCGTCATCGCGATTTGACAGTTGCAGTTTTAATGATACTTTTCCGTCTGTTTAGTGAAGAATTTTGGTTTTTGCCCTTGTGAACTCTTTCTCTGAATTAATATTGAATTAATTCGCTTGTCAATAACTGTATTAGAATTCATTCGCACAATGCAAGCATTGGATCTTCTTGAAAAACGTATCGAGAGCCTGAATCGCGTTTTGGGGACAGTTCCCGATTCGAACAAACCCAAAAGTGGCGAAGAAAATCTGGTCGATTCATTAATTTCGGCAAATACTTTGATTTCCAGCTCTATAAGTGGCCGGGAAAATATCGGAAAAGTTGCCAGTCGTTGTGAAGAGCTCGAAAGATATCTAGATCCAAATTTTCTCGACAGTACGCAGGAAGCGAAAGCTAAGGAAGTGTATGTGAACACGGTGGCGCCAGAATTGGCCGCTAACTTCGAAATGCTGGAGAAAATTAAAACACTGGAACCTACACTTGGTGCTGAATATTTTCGTAGCATTCCGGATGCCACGGAAAAGCTGAAGGAAATGAGTGAATCGGCTGCCGAATTAAGTCAGCGCAATGAATTGATTGAAGAAAGTTTGATATTGGCTATGCAACGTTACAGTGAGATTCAGACGGGAATAACTGAATCCTTGCGAACGATGAACGAACGGTTGGACAAAATTGAAGAGAAATTACAACGAAAAAAGGCAGCAGACGTAGATTTGGATGTATGAAAATATAAATAAAAACTTCATAGGTTTAAGGACGCTATAAAAAAATATTTATGTGAACTTTTTGCTTTACAATTTGTAGCAGTATGACTGTCATAAACATGAATACATGTTAAATAAAAACTCACGAATATTCTAAAGATTTTTTATAGATTTTAGATGAATAATACAATTGACTTAGATGAGGAATATATTTGAACAATATTTTTTCTTTTGCAATATTGCCGACGGTCATGCGTTGCCTTGAAACTTCTAGGAGTAAATTAGAGACATTATTTTTTTCATATACATATATCGCTTTGAAATATACTTCACATATATTTTTTTTACGAAAACAACTTACATTTATGGCCTTTCCGAATTAACGTCACCGTCTTTAGCTTGATATAGCAGAACATGATATCAGAGCAAGTCAAGCAGCGTACGAATTCTCTTACGTTTTCTCAGCTTGGTTCTCCTGTATAACAGTTGAATCACCCGATTTGCTTGAGCTCGAACGTGAGTTGATTTCGTGTTTTTGTGGTGAATAAGTTATTTTACAAAGCAAATGCATTCGGACAGATTATCTTGGCTTGTTTAGAAATGTAAAAGCTTAGCGTCACAATCAGAGACGAACGCGTGAAGTCGAATATATTAACTCGAAGGCCCTTGAAGCCTTTCCGAATTGACGTCTTCGTCTTCAGCTTGTTATAACAGAATGCGACGTCATAGCAAGTCAAGCAGTGTTCGAAATTCTCTTGCGTATTTTAACTTTGCTCTCCCGTATAACAGTCAAGGAATCACGTTCGCTTGATCATCGAGTCAAGGTGTTTAATGGTTATGTTAGTAAGCGAAGCAAGCGATTACAAACAAATTGTCTTGGCTTGGCTTTATTAGCAATTGATGATTCGATGGAAAAAACGGTGGAGCACAAGTGTAAGTATAGTTTCGGTATGTTTATGAAGTGAGGGGACTATAATCGTTCTTCAAACTTTCAGGGTCTGATGCGGATGTAAGGATGCTCATTAAATTGCGTGGAGTTGATTACAAACGTCATTTTAAAGGAAAAAGCAGCAAAAATCAAGTTGTGTGGGAGTAAGTAAATAAATAGTAAACAGGCGTGAAATATATACGGGTTTTTCAGGCTTATTCAAAAAGAGCTCGAGAACCACTACGATATTAAGGTGATTTCTAAAAAATGGTCGAATTTAGTGCAGAAGTACAAGGTATTTAGTAAATTTTTCTTCTGATAACTGAAATAGCAAAATTTAAAAATTTTACAGACTGTAAAATATACACCAAGTGGGCAGCCTGCCGAAGATGGGTCGAACACAACTGCCACATGGCCATACTTTGGATCTATGGATGAGGTTTTTCAGAGTTTTAACATAAAAAGATCGCCGACGGCAAGTTCACTGTCGCCCCCGGCTTCACCGTCATCAGTTTCACCACCAGCGTCGCCAGCGATTAGTGCCGAGCCGCAATCTTCACAGCTGCCAGCATGTGGCTGTGGCAGGAGCCGAACTAAAAACAAAAGGAGGAAGAAGCAAGAGCAGTATATGAAAGCTTTACTAAAGCAAAATAATAAAATGATTAAGGTGCTCAATGAAATTTTGGTGGTAATGGGTGGTAAGGGTTTGACCGGAAAAGTTACAGTTTCTCTAGGGCATTTGTCGTCGGGAAGAATTGTTTAATATAATGTATGCAATAAGATTAATATAAATAAAGCTTTATGAACTCAATAAATTAGTTGACAATTATATATATTTAGTGTTGCTTCTAATAATGGAGTCCAATTTGAAAATATTTTTCAAATCTTTGTAGAAATGAACATCAAAAGTATTCGCTGCAATTCTGTCCCAGGAGCGTACTAGGCTTTATAGGGCAAAAAAAAACGCAACCAAAAGGTTGGTTGATATTGTTTCCCTGCTAGTTAACTCTCCAACAGTCCCAGGAATATCTGACCATTTTAGCCCGTTGTTAGTAATTTGGTGTATTATTTTGCCTCTTTCGAGGCTGATAATCTGTTGGATGTTCCACAACCCTGATCGAGTGTACACGGCGCCCGTTGGTTTTAAGATCGGCAACCTAAATATAACTTTTATCGCCTTAGTGACAAGACTTCCAATTAGCTAGATGTTATGCTTAGTTGTTTGGCTCCACAAGACTGCTCTATATTTAACAGTAGACAGGATAAAAGCATTTAAGATTAGGAGTTTAGTGTGTTTTTCCAGGAAACCATGCTTTCTGAGTATTGCGATAATTGGTGCGATTTTACTTCTGATGTAGTTGATGTGATGGGCCCAGGACATCTTTTCATCCAAAATCAATCCCAGGTATTTTATTGAATCGACCTTCTCCAGTTGAACTTATTCAATTTGAGTACATGGATTAATAGGTCGTTAATTTGTATGCTCGAATATAATGCATTTGGTTTTGTGGACATTAATAAAGAGCTTGCTCTGCCGCAGTCACGTCAAGTATAGATGCAAATCCATATTTACTGTACTTTGGCTGACTGACTCACCTTTTCCAGCATACAACAGGAGCGTGTCGTCAGCAAACAAGACTATCTTACCCGAAAACCTGAAATCTTGAACGCTGTTCACATAGGTAAGGAAAAGTATAGGCCCTAAGATCGATCCCTGTGAAATACCTTTGTTTATAGAAGATTCCTGATTGGTGTAGCTTCCTTGTTTTGTCATTATTCTCCTATCAAATAGATAGTTTTTAGTAACAGATTTAAATTTCATGCAAATCTCATACTCTTCCAGTCGCAGACACAAAATCTCGTGAAAAAAATATTTGTAAATCTTCGTCTCTTGGCAATACTAAACTTTTCAGTCAAATGTCCAAAAATGACAAAAACCTCTTTTATCTGTCATTCGACCAGAGGCGTGCAGTGTGCAGTGCATGGAACGTAAATTTGTCATAAGCCTACGCGAATTGTGTTGAAAGTCTGCGAACACTTTAGCTGTATTTGGTGCATTATTCAAGATGACTAGCTTGATAGATTCTGTTAAGATGCCTAAATTACCGGAAAATCAAAAATCCTTTGCCGGAATACCTGAGGCTGTATTCGTTGTAAGCAAAAATTGATATCAAATTGCATTTCACACATTTAACCTCATTCTGCAATGCTCCCAAGCAACTTATGAAAATCTTCGATGATTCAATTTTAGGAAGATATCGATAACTTCATGGGGCAACCAGAGAACGATAGTAATGTTGAAAAGGTCTTACAGAAATTGGACGAACAACACGGTAAATATAAATTCATGGAATTCAATTTGGATTCGAGGCGGCGTCGACTGAAACAACAGATTCCCGACTTGATTAAATCGCTAGAAATGGTAAAAGTCCTCAAGGATCAAACTGAAGAGAAAATAACGCAGTTCCTACTGAGCGAGCAAGTTTACGTTAAAACTGTTGTACCTCCAACGAAAAATGTTTGTTTGTGGCTGGGTGCGAACGTGATGTTGGAGTATCCTCTAGACGAGGCGGAAGTTCTTCTGAAACAAAATATGGAATCAGCAATATCGAACTTAAAAAGTGTTGAACACGACCAGGACTTCCTACGGTGAGTTTTTTGTTGATGTTTCTAAACCTTTGAATTGAGTTACACATTGGCAAATCTGATAGATATTTTATTACTTTGTATCGATCTCCTTTAATTTTGTTTTCAGGGACCAGCTCACGACAACAGAAGTAAATATGGCAAGAGTATATAATTGGGGTGTGAAAAAACGAAAGTCTGCAGGCACAGCAGCTGCATCATAAATAACATAGAAATTCAGTTTTTATTATCATGGCCTATATGGTACTGTGGTAGAATTTTCCGGAAAGACCACTCATTTCTTATGTCTAGTTCTATTTAACATGTTCATATGATTTTATGTTAATTTCATGCTATACTCAATGTTTCAAGGTATTTTATGTAAGAATATAATTTTTCCACACGAAAGCAAGCAAAATATTTCACACTACGTTTTAGAACTGGAATAATGTATGGCAAAAATTGTCCGTCATATTAGTTTTTGAAATAAAAACATTTTTGTTTCGCTAGTAAAAATTTAAAATTCTGAAGAAATAATAAACGCGATACGGCTAAGAATAGATTTTTTCATTTAATTTCATATATTGCATTGTTAAGATTGTTCTTTATCCAGTATAATTCATCCTAACTTTGAACTTGCGGAAACATGCAGATTATTTCCATATAATTTCCTAAAATAAAATTCTAAAAACAGATTTCTGCCAACTGAACCCTTTATTTAATAAAAAAAACATCTTATGAAAAAGAAAATAAAATCTTTGAAACGATCTACTCTATAATCTTAAGAATTTGGCGCAAGTAACTGATCGTTTGACTTTTGCCGGGACAACCGATTGGAAAACGCATAATTTCTTTGTCGTCGTCGTATCGCTACAGCTCCTTGAAGAAAACGCCTCCAACTGTCTCGGTCCAACGACTACGTCCTCTAGTTGCGTAATCCGAGAAGCGATGTGTAGTTTTCGTCGATAGAGTTGGACCAGCGTTTCCTGGGGTTTCCCACTTGTTAGGTGCTCGATGTTCGTCCATTCAATGCACGTCGCCAACTCATTGCAGCTTCCGCAGTTTGGTGACTGTGGCGACCTCTGGATCGTTAAATATTTCTGGTGGTTTTACATTCTGGAACTAGTGGTTTTACATTATTCGCCATTGGCCGCTCACCCGATTTGCTTCTATTATAGGATCCGCCATTCAAAGGCGTTCAACATGTTTGCGGCGGCTTGTGTGAGTTTCAACGGTTCACATCCATAGCACAACACCAGTCTTATTATTCATTTACAGACTTGGACTTTTGTTCTCCTGTGGGTACAGCTTCAGTATAGTCAAAACGGAGAAAAAAGTTTTACCGTTTTATTTCGTGAGTTTAGTTTCCAATTGATGTCAACTTTGCACCTGAGTATATAAATTTGTCCACATTTTCCAAATTATAATCGTCAAGAGCTATATTTTCCATAAAGGGGTCCCTCTTTTTTGTTTGTGTCGGGAATTTCGTTTTCGTCAAGTTAATTTTCAGTCCTAATACGATTGTTTCGTGGTCAAGTTTCAGCAGAAGTTCCTTGGCGGATGAGGAGGAACGAGAAAAGATGTTAATGTAATCCATGCAGACTACTACTTTGCTGGATTTGTATAAAAATACAATCCTTTGTATTGACAGGCAGCTTCCTTAACACGTACTCAAGAACTACGTTGGGCAACAGAAGGACCAGATCATCGCCTTGCTGTAGTCCGACATTTGTCTCAAAAGCGACAATCAGGTAGTTGTTGACTCTGACTTGAGATGTTAATGTTATCATTTTGGTCAGTCGGACTAGTTTCGCTAGAATGCCAAAGTACAGGATTATTTAGTACAGTCCGTTTCGGTCAATATTGTCGTATGCTTGTTTGAAGTCCACGAAAATCTGGTAAACGTCGATGTTAAGCTTCCGGTATTTCTCGAGTACTTTTTTGACCGTAAACATTTTATCAGCCGTTGATCGTCTAGACCAGGGGTGGGCAAACTTAATACTGATATGATCGACATTAATTTTTTTAATTTATACGCGATCGACTTCGAAAAATGGGTTAAATTAAAATCAAATGAAAATTTAACTAGGGACTTTATTGATATTAATATATTAAATACATTGTATTACTACTTTGTGCAATGTACTTCGTTAATAAATATTTTAGATTAATTTTTTTATCATCAAAAAGTATTGTAGAGTTAGGCTTGTAAGCACTGATGCACAATCGAATAGATGCCATTAACTGGTCATTAGTCAGAGAACTCCTAAGTTGCGATTCGATGTTTTTCATTTGAGAAAACGTTGCTTCACATAGATAAATGGAAGCAAAAAAATGCAAATATCCTCATTGCCCCGAATCTCAATAATGGCTATTTTTTATGGTAATAAAATCTAAAAATAATTTTCATTTGCGCGTGCTATTATTAAAATTTCTAACTCTAGATCCGATGAATTCAATTGTAAAGTATGAGCTAGATTTGATGAAATATCCTCGTTATCGAATTCTCCAAAAGGAAATGAAATAAATTCAAAAATCGGTTGAAGGTTATTGAGATTTGCAAATTGTCTCTCAAATTCTTGTTTAAAATTTTCCAGTTCAGGACAAAACATTTCAATATTACATTCACCAGTAGGTTAGGTTAGGTTGTACCGGTTGGCACAAGGCCACACATAGACCTATTGGTCCATGTGATACCAGATAAATGGGCCAGGAGAAAAAAAATTCAGTTCAAGCGGCCTTCGAAGGCCCAGGACTTTTTCGCGAACTGAAGGATGTCCTTCAGCTTTTGCATTTTGTATTCACCAGTAAGTTTAATATGTTTTTTCTAAATATAGAAAATATTTAAAAATTTTGCCTATATAATTTTACTTAGAAAACATTTACCGAACTCAACTAGTCAACAATGTTTTCCTTTTCCTTGTAATTGTAAATTAAACGATCGGTAACGGCTCATAAAACCCATGAGAAATGCTAATTTTCTCCCAATGTGTCCAAAAATGCTATAATTTCAGGCAAAGGATCTTTGCAAAAAGCTTCCTCAACTGAGCCATCTAAAGCTTAGTACTGTTTTCCATTTCACGTAAAATTTTCATGCAAATTTTCACGTGAAATTTATTTCGGGGAAAATTCAGCTTGAAAATAAACAAGCGTGAAAAATTGCTTGGAAGATGCTTTCGCTTTGAAAATGCAGATGGCTTTGGCACATGTTTCCAATCATTTGACGTCAATTTAGTAGGTGCAGTTCATTCTTTATATGCCGTTCACACTACACTCTAAATCAGGCGATTTCGATCAGCTGATCGCTTTAGAGCTAAATCAACTTAAATCTACCTGATTACCCATACATTTTTTTCGGCTTCTGACAGAGTTAATCAAGTAGATTTAGAGTAAATCAAGTACAAATCAGGTACTATTGTGAATTTTGTCCCTGGTGAATTTTTCTCAGAGCGTGGTGGATTCCATCCGTGAGAGCGAGAGTAGATTTGAATGAAATGTCATTCGAATTTCGTCCTAAAATAGCAAAAATTGAACAAAAAAGGAAAATGTGAGTTGTACAAAGTGAAAAGAAAATGTTCTTGCATGTTCCTGCACCATTTTCAACAACTTTCACGCAAAAAAAAAATTGTACGCAAATTCGAATGACATTTCTCTCTCTAAATCTCCTCAATCTAAATCACTTCGGGTAGTGTGAACGCTTACCTGATTAACTTTGACAGCTTCTAAATCTACTTGATTTAGAGTGTAGTGTGAACGGCTTATTAGGCTAGTACTGAGTTAATCGTGAAGCTAAATTTTGACATGTCTCCATTATCTGGTCATTCTTTCGAGTGAAAATTTTGAAAATGGAGAAAAGCGGAGACACGTGTTTCTGACGGATAAAATGTCAAGAATTTCAATTTTCGATCGATTTTGTTATTGAAAAGACATTTACACAATTCAATTTTCAAATTTAAACACCGAATGTCACTTTTTAACTCGAAAGAATGAGCTGCACAAACTAAATTTAATTTATAATTTAAAATTTTATTTGATCTGAAATTGAGATTAACCTTTGTTGCGCGGTGTGCGACAATTTACTACCTCGGTAGCAGGGAGACGAATGCAAATGCAGGCAAGGTGTATAGCGGGGAGCAAAAATATAAAGTGTGTACTTTAGAACAGAGAGATTTAAAGAAATGAAACAACCGTATACGTAAACGAGATTTAGAGAACCAGTTTTACTACAATGATATAAATCTATCAATTGAACAAATCGAGAGCATAGCTATCTCGGATTTTCCCTTTGGTTTCTCCGCCACCAAGGCTCTGCGAGCTTTTGTGTGAACTGAAACTGCGTGAACTGTTCGGTAGGCCAAGGCCCATTCCAAAATGTACTGAATAAATCGTCTACTAAATTTTTAGTTCACATTTTAAATTAACCTAGTAAATTATTTAAAATGTCTGTGATCGACTGTTGAACTGTTTGCGATCGACCGTTTTGCCCACCCCTGGTCTAGACTCTAAGAGTTTTTTTGATACTTTTGAATTTTATTTTGTAACATTTTAGTCAATATTTTATGGGACGTATAAAGTAGTGATATGCCTCTGTAATGTTTGTAATATAGTTTTTTTCTGGATAGGATAGATGCAACAGTTCTGCGGTATTCGGTCTTGACCCCAGATGTGCTGGATCAATTTTTGGATGGCCTTCATGGCGCAGCTTCCACTGAATTTGATTCTGCCGAAATTTGCTAGGCGCTCTATTATTTTTCTGTCTTCTTATGGCAAACTCGATTTGTTTCAATGTAAAAGGGGCTATTGGACCTACATGTTTATCCGCTCTGACATTATTGAGCCATGTGCACGATTAAAAAGTTATTTAAAATGGCGAGCCTTTTCTCTTCAATTTGACTATCATCGGGGATAATATTGCCGATTTCGTTTTTACAGAATGTCTTTTTGGGCTTTTCACTATTTTGTTACTCGCTCAGTTTTCGTCCAAGCTTTTCAATGATTCGTTATAATAGCTCAGTTACTTATTTCTAATGATTGTATTCGCTACTCGTCGGAGGTTTTCATAATTTTCTTTGTTCGTCCTGGTATTCCTCTCGAGGAACTATCTGTGCGCCTAGTTTTTTTTATTTTATAGTGCAACCTGGCATTAGTTGTCAAACCAATAATTTCTTTTGCACCGGGCTTCATACCAAACCACATGTTCTGCAAGAACTTCCAAATAAGACCAACGCCTTTGATATATGACACCGATAATTGGATTTTACCAAGTAATGGCCCGAGTCACAATTTGCTCCTCGAAATATAAAAGGGGCATTTCAGACAACGAAAAAAGTCGAGGCTCTGGATTTCGTTCATATTGTGCATAATGGTAGTTTACATATTTATTTATTTATTTATTTATTGTCTGAATCTACAGAATAAATCCAATTATAGATTAGACAAGAAGGAGAAATAAAAAACAGTAAGAAAAGTACATATATAAAAATATATAAGAAAAAGATAGAAAAATATGATAAAAACTAAGAAGATTAATAAAATTCAGAATGGAATAATAATACAAACAAAAGAATAAAAAGCTAGTCGACCGAAAAAGAAACAGACAAATTGAGTAAATTAGGACATATTCCAACTATAAAAAAGAACGTTATTTTTGAAGGTATTTTTAAACACTAATAACTTTCGAGGCAGAGGACCAAGGTTAAGGCTATTGTGCTGACGAGGCAAACGCAAAAGAGGGGAAAAGAAATAGGTGTCGGTACGGGCGAATGTAACATTAAAGTTAAATAATATTCTACTAGAACGGCCCGATTCTCAAACAGAAGGTTGAATGATGGGGTCAACCAATATGAGTAAATTATTTCGATGGATATAAGTCGGAGATGTTAAAATTTGTTACAACCAGCGTAAATAGAAATTCATGATTTCCAACTGCAAGTGGTCACACCAGTCAAGTATGCACTGTGTGCTGGTGTCTGATGAGAATCAGTGCATGCTTTCGAAACCACTTTGTCAAAAAAAAATTTCAAGATAAATAAAAAAAAAATTCAATTTTAATCATCCCGCAAAAACAATTCAATTCAATATACTGCCGTTAAAAAGTTTAAAAAGGAGGCACTCGTCAAGGAACACTCTACGTGACTCAAGGGAAGAAATTTGAAGGATGGAGAGGCACATACTGTAATCACAATATGGAATACTGTACTTATAGAACAAGGAGCGGGTGAATCGGCGTTGCACAGATTCAACCGCATCGATCAAGTATCCGTAATGTGGACACCAAATGTGGCAACAGTATTCAAGAACACTACGGATAAAGGAAAAAAAAAACAGATATAGAGAAGTGGAAAGATTAACAAAACGTTCAGAGGATCTGATGATGAAGCCAGAAAACCGAGAAGCCTTGGCAGTGATGTGTAGAATATGTAAGTCGAACTTCAATTTGGAATCAAAAATCACGCCAAGGTCCTTGATACTAGAAACAGCATTGGGAGGAGAGCCAAGGATACAGTAGGAGAAGAGCAAAGGGGATGTTTTGTGGGTGAAAGACATTTGATGACCCTTCACAACATTCAAAGTGAGGGAATTAGCAGTGCACCAGTTAGCCAAAGTATCCAAATCGCTCTGCTATATGATACAGTCACTAACCGATTCAATCACTCTGAAAATTTTAAGATCATCAGCGTACAAAAGGCAGGGCGAGTTAAAGAGGGAAGGAAGATCGTTAATAAACAAAAGGAACAATAAAGGGCCAAGAATGGATCCTTGCCGAGCTCCTGAGGTAGGGAAAAAGGGATATGAGAATTTCCCCTAAAAAGCAATTTCTTCGTTGCTTCCAAATAGCTAGTACAAACACATTTTTTTGAATGACGTCACCATACAGTCTATATGGAGTGAAATTAACGCTCGTAGATGTAATTTTTTGGTTGCTTCCATGCGTCATTATTTGCATTCGGTGGTGTTACCACCTTAGCCGCGTGATATGTTCACTATTCGTTTTTGGGAAAATTTATTTAGAAAATTCTTCACGATTTCCATGAATGCCACGCCACTGGTATGTATGTCTGTGGATAAGACATTTTGTTCTTTAAGCATGCCATACATGATGCGAATCGAGTTACATAATTTTTTTCTAATGTACACACATTTCAATCCAAGAATTTGACGAATTCTAGAATTGCTTCAACTATTGTTATGATATGTGGATGTTTTTATAGCAAACAGTCATACAGATGTACATTTACATAGATCCTAACTATATTTGAACAAATTTTCTACTTTGGTACTTTAGGAGGCTTTTTTCATGATACTATGTATCTAAAACACAATTCTGTACAGTCATGATTTTATACGTATTAAAGCAAAAGATTTGAATTTCTTCATCAAGCAAACTTTTATTTCACTATTTAAATTTTGTTTGGTCCATAGTGTTCCATTGATGTAAAGAAATTGACTATCATTTTATTCGCCGAAAAACAGATATAATACGCCCTTATCGTCGGACGATGATGGTCATAGAAAAAACCTTGCGTTTTTCTTGTGCAGCGCCAGATAGCGCAGCTTATCTTGTTTTAAATACTCTACCTAATATTTTCAAGTACACTTTCGGAAATACATCCTAGGTGGTCTTATTATTTTTGACCTACTTCTAGTTGACGCTCCGAACAAGACATCAAAACTAAAAATAAAAATAATAAAAATATACGCTATAGGTTTGCATTCATTGAAATAGGTCTTTCATCCTACAATTAAGAGTACATACGAGTGCGCATAGTACGCACAAATTTATTAATTTTCGATTTGCGATACGCTAGAAAACATTGCATATTAAGTCATATCTGAGTTCCAATTGTAGATCAAGCTAATTTGCGGGACGATTTCCAATCAATTAGAGAATGGACTATGGCTTAATTATCACGAACAATCGAATTTTTATGATGTATGAATGATAGGATGTATGTTTTCTGATGTAAACCACTTTGAGTATTTCATCAGATCATTTTGGCGACGCAAATATGTGTAGTCTCTGCGGAAAAAATGCTCAACTCTCCTTCTGAGGAGAGGAAATTCTGGTCGGATTTGTACTTTGATAAAGTCCCCTGGTGTCTAAGATGTTCATATTCATAGTTTATGTTCATGTTGGTGAATATGGTGAATAAACAGTCCGTGTTGTCTAATTAAATTTTAAGGCTAAGGCATCTGCTTGGAACCACTACACCAATTTTAGAGTCCTTTTCTCAAAGTTTACCAATTTGTGGGATTGGCGTGTACGTACTTACATGTGGGAAATTTGAACAAGCACTTCATATGAAATGTTGCCAAAATTTCACCGTCACAGAGACGGAAGTAGACTAGGGCCGGCAAAATTACAATTACTATTTCGAGCGCCAACAGTTAAACGAACTATGCGTGACACACATAAGAGGCGTCCATCTAATAATAGCAGATTCTTGGTGGTGTTATTTCTTACGTTTCATATACTGTACTCGTAGTTTTCTTGCGTTGGGTCAATAAAGAAATTCAGATCATTGTCAGCATTTGGCCACTATCATGTGCTAGAGGGTCAACTAAAAATTCACGGTCGATGTGTTGTCTGGTCAAAAACCTAAGCTGATAAGAGAGTGTAGTCGACATTGGATCGAAAAAGCAGGCGCATGAAAGTTTTGTTTGCCAATTAATTGAAACTGACCTTGTTTAGGCACTGACTGTTACATCGTCATTTGAATCATGTAAATGATGCATGTAAAATGAAATAACATTGTGGGATTTTTGCAATAGGATATGCTTTTTTGCCAAAGAAAGAGAGAGAGAGAGATAGAGAGAGAGAGAGAGAAAGAGAGAGGAAGTGAAGTATGGTTTCCAAGTGTAAGTTTTTAGAAAAATTTAACATTATATTTGGAAGTCCTTATAGAGTTTTTAAACTTTCATTGCCTCCCACTTTTACAATTGTTTGTGTTGGGAATTTAGATTTCGGAGACCGAGCACAGTAGATGAAAATACATACTTTAAGTAGCAAATACATTTGGGCTGCACCAAGACAGTTTCAGGCAAGCGCCACCATGTCGCTCCTTTCGGGACTTGGTTTCTTGCAAAAAACGCCTCCAATTGTCATGGTCCACGCGGTCCTTGGACTCGAATGCCTCCAATTTCTAAACCCAAGCAGCGATGCGCAGTCTTCGTCGAGAGAGTCGGACCAGGTTTTCCTGGGTTTTCCCACTGACCTTCGTCCCACGGCTTTTCCATCGAATATACTTATTTTTAGGTACTCAATGCTCGACAATTCGCTACACGTGGCCAGTCCATTGCAACTACTGCGGTTTGATGACTGTAGCGACCCCTGGATCGTCATATATTTCATATAGCTAGTGTTTGTACCTTACTTACCGTTAGCCGCTCTCCCGTTTCGCTCCAAATAATTGCCTAAGGACCCGTCTTTCGTTCGAAAGTGTTCAATATATTTGCAGAAGCTTGTGTGGCACTTCATGTTTCACATCCATAGCTCAGTACAGGTTGTATTATTGACTTTTAGAGTTGGAACTTTGCCATAGCATATTTGCCTGATGGAAAAGATTGGCAGAGAGTGAAGGATTTACCATCAGCTGGCACCTAAGAAGAACCAAAGCCAAAATAGGTTCACTTTATCATATGCAAAAGTGAGAAAAGCATACTCTCAAACGACAGATGAGAATGTATATATCCGTGTTAGCTGATTGGTGAGAGTGTGTTGGCGTGCGTATAATCCCATCAAGAAACAGTAAACGCAGCGAAGATTCGCTGACAACAAACGAAATTCTCTGTAGTGGACTAGTCCTCTGTCTTGTTTGAGTCATGATCTTCGTGTTTGTAGTTAGATTTGCAGACCCACTTTTTGCCTTTTGGTCAAGTTTAAGCACCTCCACCAAAGAACAGGCAGATGTGCAGGAACGTGAAAAGATGTTGATCTCATCCGAGTAGACTACTCCTTGGCTGGATTTGTATCTTAACTGATTTTCCAAAAACTTACTTAGACTCGTTTCGTCGAAAATTCATATATCTTTATATTTAAATAAATATATATAAATATTTATGTATATAGATATATATATTTATATATATTTGTATAAAGATATGTATATATATATATATATATATATATATATATATATATATATATATATACATATATATATATATATATATATATATATATATATATATATATATATATATATATATATACTCGTATATATATGTATATATATATATATACATATACATATATATATATATATATATATATATATATATATATATATATATATATATATATATATATATATTTATATATATATATACTCGTATATATATATGTATATATATACATATATATATATATATATATATATATATATATATATATATATATATATATATATCTATATACATATATATATATATATATATATATATATATATATATATATATATATATATATATATATATATATATATATATATATATATATATATATACAGGGTGATTCATTATGAGGTTTGATTTTCAATAGGCATTTTTTGACCGATCACGCACTGTAATTACATTACAGTTTGTCAAACTGTAATGTAATTTTTATTCAGTATTGTTGGACAAATCATCATGGAAATGAAATGAAAATCCGCTTGAAAATCTAAAAATCCGAAAACCACAATGAAAAAAATCCGCTGTTTTATCGCGAAATTTTGTTCAGTGATGAGGCGTATTTTTGGCTCAATGGATACGTCAAAAAGCAGAATTGCCGTATTTGAGCTGATGAGGAACCTGAAGAGCTTCAACAGCTACCACTACAGCCACAGAAATGCACAGTTTGCTGGGTGGAATCATCGGTCCATATTTCTTTCAAAATGAGTCCGGCCAGAATGTAACCGTCAATGGTGACCGTTATCGCACCATGATAACGGATTTTTTGCTACCTGAAATTGAAGCCTGTGGTATCGGTGAACTTTGGTTTGTATACAGCGAGAGAAACAATGGACTTATTGAGAAATCATTTTGGTGAGAGCCTGATTTCACGTTTTGGACCAGTAAATTGGCCGCCTAGATCGTGTGATATCACACCTTTAGATTATTTTCTTTGGAGTTACACGAACTCTCTGGTCTTCAGAGATAAACCAGCTTCAATCGACGCTTTGGAAGCCAACATTACTCGTGTCATTCACGAGATACCGGTCGCTATGCTGGAATGCGTCGTCCAAAATTGGACCCTCAGGATGAACTATTTACGGTGTAGTCGCGGTCAACATTTAAATGAGATAATCTTTAGATCTCTTAGATTGTTCTTTTGACTCATAATAAAATTTTTACTATAGAATTCAACTTTATGCCTTTTATTTGAGATTAAAAGCCAAACCTCATAATAATATATATATATATATATATATATATATATATATATATATATATATGTATATATATATATATATATATATATATATATTTATATATATATTTGAGATTAAAAGCCAAACCTCATAATAAAATCACCCTATATATATATATATATATATATATATATATATATATATATATATATATATATATATGTATATATATATATATATATATATATATATATATATATATATATATATATATATATATATATATATATATATCAAACGAAAGAATATAAATATGAGGCAAACAATCACTCCTCACGAAAGATTGACCGCTACTTTGCGGTACTTAGCAAGCGACTGCAGGGTTTGGGTGAAATAATATAATATACATTCATGTGACCTATATTATTCGATAACTTCCAAAACAAAATCATGGCCACCACTATCCATTATGCTGAATATTTCTATTAAATAAAATAATCACAGAAACAGTCAATGAGCTTGTCACAGGTCAACGTGCAAAGCAAGACTACCACGTTGTTTGGACTGAGGCTTCAATACACACGACTAGTCCATTCTATCGACTGTCCAAATTCGCCCTACTTATTTAATTTTGGGGTAATATTTTATGTAATGGCAGTTACCTGTCTTGAGGGGTTGACTTTTGGATCATTAAATTTTTTCAATGTTATTGAAAATGAAATTTATCTAGAGGTTAGCTAAAATTCCTGCTTCAGTAGTGCAAACTTCCTAAAATTGTTCGCAATAGACACCTTTTGATGTCATTTGTTTGATAAAACATTCTTTAGGTGCGTTTTGGCACTCTTGGGTAAGTTACCTAAATTTACCTTAACTTACCCTGCCCAAGAGTGCAAAAAACGCACCTTTTATTATCGTTTTTTTTAAACATTTTTATGGACATTCACGAGCTAATTGCGTTTACTATCCTAAAAGACTCGTAAAAAGTAACCTTTGATACATAAATTTCATGCGTTTTCGTCCTAAATTTACGTCTTTTTAATTCACAACAATTCGCTGGTAAATAAAATTACACATTTAAGACGTATAATATTCTTTGTACGCACTTTTGTAAATTTACATCTTTAATAAATTTACATCTTTAACATAAATTTATATCTTTAATTATAAGAGTAAAGTTAAACCAAATTTTTTTTTGAGTGTATAATATACATTCATGTGACCTATATTATTCGATAGTTTCCAAAAACAAATCATGGCCACCACTATCCATTATGCTGAATTTTTCGATTAAATAAAATAATCGCAGAAACAGTCAATGAGCTTGTCCCAGGTCAGCGTGCAAAGCAAGACTGTCACGTTGTTTGGACTGAGGCTTCAACACACACGACTAGTCCATTTTATCGATTGTCCAAATTCGCCTACTATTTACCGACACACGGCCGAGCCAAAAAATGGCCCGATGGCCTGAGTCCATGCACTTTGGACTGATTGGAAATCTAATTTGGTTCCATGAGTCCATGAGTCCTTCCGAGTTCTCCCACACACGGTGAGATTTTGGCCTGGCCTCAGGCCATTTGGACTGATGGACTGCTCGTGAGTGGGGGCCTTTAAGGCTTGATAAATGCTCGTTTTTCAAAACTAAAATAGGTTTTATGGGATATCAAATAAACCGCGAGGGTATACAACCAGGGACAATAAAAATTGAAGCTGTGAAAGCTTTGCCTGAACAAATTAGTGATCACCACTTACGCCAATTCCTATGGTTGGCCAGCTACTTTAGGAAATTTGTCCGTAATTTCGCTACATTTGCGCTGCCGCTTACAAGGCTTTTGAAAAACCGTTCAATGTTATAAAGCATAAGTTGTCAGAATTCCCTGTACTAGTATTATATAATCATCAGGCCCAAACCGAGCTACATACGGACGCATCTAAGATAGGAATAGTCGGAATATTGCTGCAAGAGCAAACGGGTGGCAGCCTGAAACCTATCTGTTACTACAGTAAAATGATTACTACAAGAGCAAAAGTATCATTCGTATGAGCTCGAGACGTTAGCAATTGTTTCCTCTCTTAAACATTATAGAACGTACTTAATTGGAAAAGAGTTCAAAGTAGTAACTGACTGTAATACTATTAGTACAGCGTTCAAAAAACGCGATATCAAAGTTAAATCTATTTGCTACCAGCAGGGGCGGATTTGCCACTAGGCCCGGTAGGCCCGGGCCTAGGGTGGCAGATTTCGGGGGCGGCAAATTTTCGATTTTTTTTGGGGTGGCAGTTTTTTTTTCTGTCGTATATGTACATATATCTGAGTTGAATAAGCCTAACACCTCAAGACAACCGAATTCTCTAAAAAATCAATGCACGCAAAAATTCACCTCTGATGATTTTTTTCGGACATTAAAAAGTTTGACTTATAATAAATATCGAAATGCGATCACGGTAAAGGACCAAAAAGACTCAAAAATACCTAAAAAGAGCCTAGAAAGAGCTAAAAAGATCCTACAAAGAACCCAAATAATACCTCTTCAATTTAGGAAAAGCTTATCAGAGGTAAATATTTGCGTGCATTGATTTTTCAGAGAATTTTTTATTATTATGGTACAGGGTATATCAACACCATGCGAATTTCTTTATTTTTGACGTGTTTTCTAAATTGTACTTCATTACTGAAATTAATTTCTACAAAAAAAATTTCTATAAAATGAAATCTAGAACATCATAGGTCAAAATATTTCGGGTTCGTCCTTAACTAATAACATATCGAACATTAATTTACAGTAGTCGAGTTCATAGTTGATCTCCAGTCAAGTACGGAAGCAAATTTTGAACGAAATAGTACACTTACTTATAAAAATATGAGCGAAGACGTTGGAATTATAGGCGATGTAAAGGCGTATACGGTTTTGGACTGTTAAAAATTGGTATTTTTGGATTCTTATTTTTTTATGTGCTTTTAGGTTCTTTACCCTGTGTGTATTTTAATAATTATTTGTGTAGCACGGTCGCAATAATAGGGAATTTTTACGAACGAACCGGTGCCGGTTTTGCTCTTATATTCCTTTTTTGTGAGCAACGAAAAACAGCGAAGATAATTTCTCGTTCATGTATTACAAGTTTGTATATTAAAGTAAAGCCGAGTCGCAATCCAGCATTCATCGAGTGCAGTTCTTTCGGGTTTTCGACTAACCATAGTGTTCGATATCGCTCTATAGTTTTGAACGGTACATCTCTTCTTTTGTGTTTTTCTGTGCTATACGAACAAGTCTCTATCGTTAAAAATAAGCAAAAGTGCCAGTGTCGATAAGCGCAAACGGGAATCTTCTCCCAGTGACTTATTCCATAGAGATCGGTTGAAATTCCCTAAAAATCATTCGAATTCGCTAATGGCTAGTACCGTTAGCTCAAACCGGTATACGCCTCTACAAAACCTTGATGGAGGTGATGATGAATCTCCCACAATCGGCATCGATAACTCGTCAGCCAAAAAGGCGAAAATCCCTCCTATCATCCTACCGAATCTTGATCGTGACTCCATCACGGAGATGCTAAAATTTTTAGATGTGACTTCATACAACATACAGTTTAACAGTGTCGGGAAAAAATTGCTGTTGACAAGTTTAGAGTCATACGATAAAGTCCGATCACACCTTGTCTCGAAAAAGGTGCATTTCTATACTTTTGCGCGAGCCGACCAAAAACCAATTGAGTTTATTCTTCGTGGCTTCTACAAGACAGACTGCTCTAAACTGAAAAGCCTTCTGGCAGAAGAGCATAATCTAATATGTGATGACATTAAGCAAATACTCATTCCAGACAAGTCCCGTCGTTATAATGACGAGACGTTGTATTTACTATACTTCGCTCACGGATCAGTTAAATATTCCGATCTGGTCAAGATCGATGCTATCAATCACACAAAGGTCAAATGGAGCTTTCAACGAAAGAAAGCGCACTACCCCACTCAATGCCGAAACTGCCAGGCATACGGTCACGGTACGTCTTTTTGCTTCCTGCCAACTAAATGCTTGATCTGTGGGCAAGCACACAACAAATCCGAATGCCCAACGAAAGACATCAAAGAAATCAGTTGTGCTCTTTGTAAAGGACCACATCTTTCAAATAGCTTACTTTGCCCTAAGCGGAACGAATATCTCTATGTCAGAGATCTGACTTCCAAACGCCAAGCAATTCGAAAGGGAAATAACGCCATTCGCACTCGCGAGCAAAACCCACCTACACGCAACAACACGAATTTTCCAACATTGCCTGCACCCAGCACTAGCACTGTAAACAATAATCATACTCAAGGTGCGAGACAATCATACAGTACGATCGTTCGCAGCATTCCGGGCGCTACTACTAGTTTTACGCCACCTAGTAATGGAAACTTGTCACCTTCTCCCAACGAACTTTTCTCAGCAAGAACAATCAATCTCGCGCAAGAACTAATTTCAAAACTTGCTCTGTGTAAGTCTCGGAACGATCAATTCAATGTGATTGTTGACCTCGCAGACAAATTTGTGTACAAATAGAGAAAACATAAAATGCTTACTCTGGAATGCACAAAGTATCCGGAACAAACACCTGGAAACCTTTAGCTTCGTCATTCAGAATAAAGTTGACTTAGTTATACTTACCGAAACTTGGCTTAAACAAGGCGATAAATTATCTAATGCTAACTATAATATTATTAGAAACGACAGGATTGATGCAACTGGAGGAGGAGTCGCCATTCTTATCATTAAAGACATCAACTACCGTAGACTCCCAAACTTAGCCACTAAAGTCAGATATAGGAATATTTAGATTTAATAATCAGTAACGGCAGAGTTCCCCTACAGCAACCTACAGTATTGAATGAGCTTTCGTCTATTCATTTGCCTGTATCTTTTATTATCGATAAATACATCAATGTAGAGAAGTATCAGTTTTTCTCTTATGGTAAACCAGACTGGGTCAAATACCGTGAATTTCTTAACGGCAACATTGACCTTCGTGATACTGATCTTTCTAAAATTACGAATCTCCGTCTAATCGATAAACTTGTCTTAGATTTCACAAATAATATCCTCAGAGCTCGGGACCGGGCCACTCCCGTACTGACTCCAAAACCTGCACCATTCGAAATCGACCACTCCACTACTGCGTTAATAAAACACCGCAACAACATGCGCAGAAAATGGCAAAGATCTCGTAATCCTCACCTTAAAGCCTTCCTGAACGAATTAAATATGCAAAGTCGATTAGTGTTTCTGAAAATACGCAACAAACGCTGGAACGACATTCTATCAGTTCAGGAAACCGGCTCTAAAAAATTATGGAAAATTCGAAAAGCGTTAAATAGACAATCTAAATTCATTCCACCTTTAGAACTTGCTGATGGCTCTACTGTTACTTCTGCAAATGAAAAAGTAAATTCCTTGGCAGCTAACTTCTACAAGTACCACACACTTACTCTTCGTATTAATGACCCTGAAACCAATGACGCTGTGCAACGTGAAACCTCAAAGCTTTCAGACTACTCCTCTGATTTTAAGCCTTGCTGCCTTTGCTCTCCGATAGAGTTGAGAGCTCTACTTAAAAAACTTAAAATGAAGTCTTCTACGGGAGATGATGGTATCGCAGATATTCTTTTGAAAAATATTCCAAGAAAGGCAAACGTTGCTCTCTCTTACATTTTCAACTGCTGCCTTAAGGTAGGATACTTCCCCGTCGTATGGAAAAACGCAATTGTCATCCCAATTCTAAAGTCAGGCAAAAACCCAAAACTCCCTAGCAGCTATCGACCAATTAGTTTGTTGTCGTCAGTAAGCAAGCTATTTGAACGCGTTATTCTGTCTCGCATACGAAGTAAACTGGAAGAATGTTCAATTATCCCGGACTTTCAATTTGGTTTTAGACCAAGGCTCTCTACAACTCATCAGCTAACTAGAGTCGTCCATCATATTAAGCAACAATTTTCTTTGAAAAATTCTACCGGTCTGATAGCTTTAGATATTGAAAAGGCCTTTGACACTGTCTGGCATGATGGCCTCATTTATAAATTAATTCGTTTATCCTTTCCTATCTACTTATGTACAGTTATACGTCCTTTTCTGTCTTCCAGATCGTTTGCTGTTAAAGCACAGTGCCTTTCCAAAAAACATAATATCCCCGCTGGAGTTCCGCAAGGCTCGGTTCTCAGTCCGACTTTGTATAATATTTACATGTCAGACATGCCTCAATTCCAGGATTGCAACATTGCAATGTATGCTGACGACACTGCACTATTCTCTAGTGATAATAACCCTGATCGTATTGTCAATATTCTCCAACAACAATTGCGTTTAATCAATGATTTTTGCAGCAAATGGAAGATCCAAATAAATGCTGGGAAAACTCAAGCGATATTTTTTACCAAAAAACGGGCCACGAGACACTTACCGAATCCACATATACAAATTCTTGGCTCTCATGTATCATGGACAAAAGATATTAAGTATTTAGGGGTTCACCTTGACTATAGAC
This sequence comes from Nemotelus pantherinus, assembly GCA_963978885.1. Lineage (NCBI taxonomy): Eukaryota > Metazoa > Arthropoda > Insecta > Diptera > Stratiomyidae > Nemotelus > Nemotelus pantherinus. Next base: position 41,468,423 of record OZ022264.1, read on the forward strand.
TCACGTTTATGCAACATACAGAATCAACAAAATCGAAGATCCTGAAAAGCATCCTGTCAACCTACCCCCTTATAAATAGAAACTCGAAGCTTTCAGTAGCCAACAAATTACTCATTTATAAATCGATCCTGCAACCTATAATTCTATATGGCTGCCCCGTTTGGAAAAACTGTGCTCTAGCGCATAAACGTAAGTTGCAAATTTTGCAGAACAAATGTCTGAAAATCATTTTTAACCTTCCGTTTTTCTTCTCCACTCACCGTCTTCACCAGCTGGCAAAATTAAAAACCATCTTGGAATCCGCTGAACTTCTCCACAGAAAATTTTCTGATAGTTGCCAAAACTCTAACAATCCTTTGGTTGCATCACTTGTCTACAGATAGTCCGGTAACCTTAATACTCTAATTACCGTGATTAATTTAGTTTTAAGTTTATCTTAAGTTACATTTAAGTTAGTTTTACGGCTACATTAGGTTTTAAGCTATTTTTTCCAAAAATACACTACTAAGCTTCCATATGTATACAATCTTATAGTATATGTTAGTTATCACAACTTAGATGTAAAGACTCTGTCTAAACTCTAAACTTAAGATATTGTATAGCACTAAATCACCAAATCCATCAATAAAGCTATTATTATTATTATTATTATTAAAGTAAAGCAATCCCACGACAACCCTCGTACGGGTCTAGGGAAGCTAGAAGCTGAAGCTGGTAGACGCTGAAGCTGATAGAGAGCTTCGTTACAATTTTTTAATCATTGTGGATACGAGTGTGGAGTGATTAGTTCCACAACTCACTTTACCCCTGATTTAAATCAGGTATCTAATCAGAGCTAGGTGAACTCAAAGCTTGGTGCGCGGACCCTCGTCCGAACCTGGATTCGAACCAGAGACCCCACACGCAAGAAGCCAGTGCTCTACCCACTAGACTACTCAGTTTGTATATTATTATAAGTTAAAATCTGGTAGTCAAAGAAGTGGCCAATAAACTTTATTTATTCTATGCCACGAAACAAGTCCAATGATACTTTGGTATTATGCTGTGCAAACATACTGATATGAAAATAGACTGATACGGTCACTACAGAAGGTTTATTTGGACTGTATAGATCATTGAACCCGATAACGTGTAGCTACCCGGTTAATTGCTGTTTATGAATGCCCTTATTATTAGGATGTAGTTTGTGCACTATCTGCGATAAGTTTCAAGTCTAGTTACACTAGTTAAATTTTAATACTCTTTAAAGTAGAATAATCTGCATCTTCAGTGAAATTTGGTTGAATGGATGGCTAATATGCTTAACCTTGAAAAAATTGATAAAAAGGCGAAAAAAATCAAAATAGAAAATGGAAGATTTTTTCACGAACGCTACACAGAAAGATATGTTGAATGTTACTAAAAAAAAAAAAATAGATTCAATTCAATTTCATTCAATTAAGATTCAATCAACAGGAAAATATTGTTTGCTTACACCAAAAGAATGTTTCATAAGAAATGATTTGACTAGACACTTTATTTTTACGCTGCCTTTATTTGCATCGTGCGAAATGTTTCTAGAAACATAATACTATAGATGGAATTGCACGCAACTAGTGCCATCCATACTGAATTGTATTATTAGTAAGTATATTAGCGGCAAGCTATAACGGAAACACGAGCAGTCTCGGTTCGGTCGTGGATACGTTAGTAGTTTTCTTCGAATTTTGTCGCATCAGTATAGGCGCAACTTTGGCGCCAAGTGCTCAGAGTTCTGCCGGGTTCTTATTTAAAGTGTTTGATAATTTCGAGTGAGCTTGAAAAATTTTAACAGTGTGTCAATTATAACTATACTAGATAATCTATTTGTGAAAACTAATTGGAGATGCTTTGACCTCTTAACGTCGAAATTGTTTTTAAATTTTTGTGGAAATGTGAATTGTTTGTGCTTAGGTAGTTTGTGAAAATAGACTGTCATAAACTCGAAATATTCGAAGAGTTTTTCTTAAAAATTAATACTAAAAAAGTTTACTATGGCCGATAGAACTCTTTTGAATGGCGATGCAAGGAACGGCAAAGTGGTTGCAGCACGCACCACAAACGGTGAAATATCAACGATATGTGATAGTAATGGTCTTTCCAATATGAAAGATGAGTTATCAATTTTTAACAATAACGCCAAGCCTGTGCATCGAAATCACGACTTCGATATAGCAGATCCTCCCGATGGCGGGCTAAGAGGCTGGATGGTTATGGTCAGTGCATTTATTTGCAACGGTGTTCTTTTCGGTATCATCAACACATACAGTGTGATTCATTCATATCTCCAGGAAAAACTAACGGAGCAGCATGACGCGGAGGCATCGAGTAAAGCTGGTGAGTAAAATTGCGTTGATTGAGCACGAGAAATAGTTACTTGTATGAAATTTACAAGTGTTTCCTGCTATGCTATATATGAGATCTGTGAATTGTGCAAATTCGCCGTATGCCGGGACTACGAAAAGTGAACGTGTATCAACCGTTTTTCAATTGGAAAAGAAAGAAAATGTATTTGTGTCGCCGGCCTCTAAATTGGAATCAGTTAAAATGACTTTGTTAACAAATTAATGTCTTCTTATCGCACAAGTGCGATTTCGTCTTTAATTGCACAAGTGCAATTTCCGAATTCGCTGTCGAGTATGTCTCTGAGTGGGAAGTATAGTATTGAGGATCAATGGGACTTCGTTGAACTTTTTGATGACGTGGTGATAAAAACAATATGCATCATTAGAATATCAAATTGAACTGGGTGTTGGGCTAGTGATTAAAAATGCCACCTTTGTTGCTAGGAACTATTCGAATAAAATGCTCCTGTGACGGAAGAATGATCTAGCGAGAGTTAGAACTTTTAAATCTGGCTGTACATATCAACATAGTGGTTACAGTGTTCAGCATTATTTCGAGTAAGATGTATGTATGAGATACAAAATTATTCGAAACACTGAAAAATACATTTTACATCTAAGATCTAAACAATAACCGGCTACACTATTGCGAAAATAAGTATTTGCTGATGTACAATAATTTCGAAATAAACTCACATATCTTTACACGTTCGCTTTATAATTGCATAGAAATTCCAAAGCAGATATATGAAGCGCAATATTGTGATCTAATAACTGTGAAGATCATATTTCCATGTGTCGTCAAATGTGATATTCAAATCAACTACACGTGTTTCTGCATGAAAGTATGTCTCAAAATTGTTGACTATTAGATCATTTCCATACTATTTTAATTCAGTTTCAGCTTCTTACGTTACTATGCACATGTAAAAAATTTTCCTCTATGTTTTTTTTCAAAAATACTTTTAATATATTATTCTTTCCTGTAAATCAGTGTATTAAAAATACCTGAAAGTTGGAACTGGGGCTGCCATAGGCCACCAGGTGCTGATAAAAATGGGTGCAAATAACCAAACGTAGAGACTTATAGCAATTTATTCCTATCCCATAAAGTCGCCAATTTCACTTTTTAAGTTATATATTTATTTTATAATATTGGATCAGGCCATATTATAATCTCCTGAAAGACTTGATCAAATAATTGAGCATAACAAGCATATAACAGGGCTTTTCTGGAACTTTCAGCACTCTCACTCCCTTCTTCTGGGTGGGCGATCTAAACATTAGATTCTCTAGTGAAGATGTTCCGCATTATCCCGTTAGTTTTCGAAAGCTGAGATGTTGATCGTTGGGGTAGTTTACAATATTTTTCAGTTCCTCCAAAATACTGTTAGGATGTCCGTCAAGTCTGTCGAATAGTTTGAATGTATATGTGGATCGGGTCTATTCTAAATCCTCTGTATACCACGGGAGTTCCAACGTCAGTCCCAAGTATTTTGCTTCACATTGCCAATCTATCGTCCGGTTGTCGATTGTTAGTTATGGTGGTTGTTGTCGGTGTCGTCTCGTTGCGAAGATGTTTTGCATCTTCTCGGCATTTATTTGAATTTTTCATTTATATAAATACTCCAATAATATATCTGCTTGCTTCTGTTTGCCTTGTGGTATAGTATATGTATGTTACGTATCATCGGCGTACAGAGCTACTTTTGAATTGGGGACATTGGGAAAAATAGCGTTGATTAAGTTCCTTCAAAGTCTCTAATGTCTAGGAAGGTGTCTTTTTTCATTTCATTAAATTCGTCTAATCCATACTATACACATACAATAAAAATTAATTATTCTTATGCAGAAATCGTTTAAGTGATGCTGTAGATATATGAAAATCAAACTTATAATAAGCTTCGTTAAAGCATCTACTTATTGCAGTGACTGGTTCATTGCAACCATAATTGGTCCGATATTGAGGGATCGACAAAAAGTTAACCCGCCTGACACGTTTATTATTAGTGTTAAAATTAAGTTGGCTTAATAAGTAGTTTGAGTCAATGGTGCCTTCCAAAATTTTCGCGGCAAATAAGATGTTGGAATTTTGACGTCGAGAGTTCAAGGTATCCATTCGTAAAAGATTTAAGCGGTCTTGATAAGGAGATAAATGTAAAGGGTCATACCACGGAAGACCGCGGAGGCAGAAACGAAAGAACCTCTTTTGAATGGACTCAGTTTGGTCTATGTAGACTTTTTGATATGGTGCCCATACAGTACTTGCATATTCGACAATAGGTCTGACTAAGCTGCAAAAGAGGGTCTTAGTTAGAAAAATGTCGTTGAATTCCCTCGAACATCTTTTGACAAAACCTAAGGCATTGCTAGCTTTCACAACGATTGAATCGATGTGATCGTCAAATGTGAAGGATTGATTCAGCAATACTCCTAAATCCAGTACTTTCGCTGATCTATTTAAAGATGTACTGAAAAGTGAGTATTCATAGATTACAGGATTATTTTTGCGTGTGTAAGTTATAATCGTACACTTGTCAGGATTAATAAGGAGATTATTATCAGAACACCAGCTGGCAAATCTGTTTAGATCCTGCTGCAAATCATTGCAATCGTTAAGGTTTCTCACAACTTTGAAAATTTTAGCGTCATCGGCATAAAGAAGAACAGAAGATGACTGCAGAATGGAACATACGTCATTAATAAATAAGGCGAACAGTAAAGGGCCTAGATGACTACCTTGTGGAACACCAGACGTGGTTTTAATTTCAGATGTCAAGGCACCGCGAAAGGATGCACGTTGGCTTCGACTCGTCAAGTAAGAGTCAACTCAATTTAAAAACAAATTAGGGAATTGTAAGGAATGAAGCTTAGCTAAAAGTATAGAGTGATCAAGCTTATCAAAGGCTTTCGTCAAGTCTGTGTAGGCGCAGTCAGTTTGGAGGCCAGCTTCAATTGAGTTGGTTATTTGGTGAGAAAATTCAAGCAGGTTGGTTGTGGTTGAACGACCTTTCATGAAACCGTGCTGATACGGAGCCATAATGGATTGGCATGGAAGTTTTGCAATAGGTCTATAGTTGCAAGCGTCATTACTAGTCCCTTTTTTGAATATAGGCGAAGATTACTAATATCAAGGGGATCATCAAAATAGGAGTCGTCAGATTTAAATGTGAGTGGATACCCATAGTATCTTACTGTCCGTGAATAAATAAATAAGTAATAAGTCTTAGAATTAACAAAATTCCAAAATCTCTTAGGTTGAGCTTGAAAATTAAATTTGAGCTGTTGCGTATGTCTATGATATGCAAATGCAACTTCTTTATGGATCTCGTAATGTAGAAAAACGTTGATGGTCAGGTTCTGAACGAGGCAGGCGAAACTTTTTCCAGGCTTTGTTTTTGGAATTTTTCAAATGGCAAAGCTGTGGAGACATCCAAGGAAAACGAACCTTGCTTTTATTGAAGGTAGTTGGCACGCACCGTAAAAAACAGCTAAACAACCGAATGTGGAAATAAAACGTAGCTTTATCCGGATTAGGTTCCTGCAACACGGAAGACCAATCATAGTTAGCAAGTAAAATTAAATTAAATTTAAGTTCAGATGTGCTCGATGATAAGTTATTACTCAACTTTGGCTCGAAAATGACGTTGAGTCCACAATGATGCGCGGTTTCGTCGATGAGATATGATGTGACGAGTTTCACCACAGTAGAAGAGGCATCAGTCGAAAAAATCAGGTCCAGCATTTTTCCATTTGCGTTCCGGATGCAATTGGCTTGAAATAAACCAAGTGATATAAACTCGTTTGCAATGTTGATGTCGTGTTGTCCGCCAATAGCAGTAGAGCTCGGAACTTCGAAAATGCCGTCCACTAAAGGGCACCAGTTGATTCTAGGTAGGTTGAACTCACCCATTAAAACGACGTCGTGGTTATTGTCCGCAAGGTCGCATATGAGCTGCATAATATGTATAAGTGAAGCGTAAACGTCATACGAAGAGTTTGGTGGCGTGTAGTTGATACAAAAAAATATTTTCTTTGACGCAAGTTCGACTTGAGCACAAATAAATTCATTATCTGTATGCGGTATTTCTATTAGAGATACTTTGAATTTTTTGTGAAACGAAAGAAGAACACCACCTCCGACAGGAGCGTCAGTAAGATCTCCATGTCTATCCCGGCGGAAAATAGTATACTCCGAATTAAAAATTTCAGCACAAAGCCACGTTTTGGTGATCGGAATGACATCGAAAGCTTCAGAGTTCGACAGCTCATAGAACTTATTAAGTTTAGATCGCATCCCACTTACGTTGGTGTAAAGTGCTGAGATGAGTTCGTCCCGTTTTTTGTTGCAGCGCTTGATTTACTTATTCGTTTGTTGACGAATTCATGCACAACAGAGTTCGGCGGTCAGAAATTGCTATTTGCAATGGAATCAAAGCAACAATCTGGTGCTATAATTTTAAATGATGATAAACGATGCCGATTCCCTATCTTAATAACTGATACACAGTCCTTAGGGATGAAGTATTTTACATGTTCAAGGATTCCCTCAACATTTTTCTTTACGTCATCTGCGGTGGTATCAGGAGCAAGCCTAGATACAAATATAGCTCTGGGTTGTGTAACACCTCTGAGGGTGCAGTTGAAAATATTCAAATCATTCAGCCTTCAATATGCAGCCATTCATTGCCAATTGAGTCAGGTCCAGATGCTTTCTCCTAAATTAATTGGTCTGTTTCGAGAGTTTTTTGCTGTCGCAGCGACAAGAATTTGATCAACAGTTTCAGCCACATTTTCTTTCTCTCTAACTTCACCTTCCGGATAGTAGTACTTCCGTGAAAGCCTCCGCTTTACCGGCACTGACAGATTCTAGCCCATGTCGCCCAGGTTTTGGGAACACTGCAACTTTATTTCTATGGCGTATATATTTGACCATGCGTCAATAATGGTTATCCCCAGGTTCTATGCTGTGCACCTTTGTAGCTCGATTCCAACTTGGTTGCTTTTCACGTCTCCCCAGTGGTGATACTGGGCATTTATGTCTCCTGTAAGAAATACAGAACCTTCCTGTTCGAACAATTTCCTTATATCCGTGATCTGTAGTAGAAGTTGGGAATATTGTAGAGGAGTTCACTCTCGCTACCTTCAGAAACAACTTCCTTAAGATCTTCGGGTTCTCTGGGTATCCTCATAGGTGAATGGATGGTCACTGCCACAGATGACACATTTGGCATTCTCTTCGCGCACTTTGATAAGTACTGTGCCGCTTCGCACGCTACGCACTTTGCCTGGGAGTGGCAATTATTAGCTGCATGGCCAAACTATCAAACAGTTATAGTACTGCGATTGCCCTCCGTGAGGTAGCTAATCAACTTTGCAGATCAGATGGCAGACTACTTTGATGTTATCGATTTCTGTCTGGCTTCTTGGAAGGAGAACTTTAGGCAGCTTCCAAGTCTCATTCCTCAGTTTGAAAAAAAAACTTCTAGCGGATGGAAGCCCGGAATCTGTAGATCCTCCTTTATTTCCTCTGGTGCGAGGCTATAGAGTCTTCGAATCACCACATTCAAATTCTTCTCCTGTGGGAGAAAGTATGTGTGATATTAAATTTCCCCACCAGTGAGGGACTTAGTCAGCTTTTTGTGATCTGTATGCGAAGATATACCCTTTTGACTAACGCATTGTTAATTCGAAGATCATTCAGGGACCTGGATATTTGAGTCCACTTTTGTGACTCCTTGATAATCACTGGGACAGTCGTTCTCCTTTTTTCAGTCATGACTGAATTGTTATGTCCTTTGTTGTCGGCTTTTGGTCGACTTGTAGTTTTTGGGACCGGAGTAGTAGCCTGTTTTGTCAGCGGTTTCAGCAGAGCTCTTGGTTTGGGAGGTGAAAGTGGAGAGTACTCTTGTTTGTGTTGTATTTGGCTGGCCGTGGAGGGAGGATCTTGCACCTCTATATCCGATTGGCAATCTAATTGCCCTTCAACACCCGTGTACTCCACTGCTGACGGAACAGGTGATGCTGTTTTTTTGTCTTTTTTTCCTCTGTTAGTGAAGATGTCGGTGATATCACTAGCTTTCACTTAATCTTCTGTTGTTCCTTGTCATCAAACTTTTTCAATATAACTTCCGTAAGTTTTTGTTTTGTTTCATTAGCTCTTCGTTTTGTTTTCATTGCGGTAGAAGCTCTGTCTGAGTTTCCATCAGTTGCGTTATAATTTTGTCCAACCTAGCGTTCTGTTCTTGCGCTTGACATAGTAACTCGGAGATTTGTTGGTCATCCTCAGAGTTTTTGTTTGCTTCTGCTACAACTTCCTTTTCTTATACTTCTTCTTCTCCTGCACTATGTATAATCCGAATCCTCCTTAAAGCCCGTTTCTAAGATTGGGTCTTCGTTCGTCATTTTCCGTTAAAACCTTGCTCTTATTTAATTTGTCACAAGTATTTCCGTGAAATGATGTGTATAAATTATCAATAACCTCTTTTATATTCAAGACAATCTCCATTTAGAATGAAAATTAAATTTATATGATAAATGTGATGAAAGTGGGTCTGTACTTTTTGAAAAGATTGTTATAAGATTATTTGAGTTCTTATGTCTCCTAACAATTGGCGTGCACATATGTTGGACGTTTGCGTATAATAGCTACAAATGCAATTATAGTCTTGAGAAAACATTTTAACTCTCACTATTACAGTCACACCTGGTAATCGTAGCTTTTAAAACTAATTCAGAGCTATTAATAAAAAAATAAAAAGCCAGCTTTGTCTCAGGACAATAACCATGAACAAATATTGTAGTTCTTAACTGTGATAAAATTGTAGATCAATTTCTAAAGAAAAAAACAAAGGGGGGTATATTTCAGCAAGTAAAAATTAATAGAGTTTTCCTCATCGGGTTTAACAAGCAAATAATGTATTCTATACTGTTTTGTATTGTCACCTGTTTTTATCACCATGATATTTCATCGAATATTTAAGAGCCAGATATACTCGTATCTAAAATCCATGATCTTAATGATCGTTTATTAGAGTGTTTATTAAAAGTTGAAAATTGGTCGACAAAAACATATTAAAATCGTTTTAAAATGCAGTAAAAATCGATTTAACCTGTAAATATGCGCCCGATTGTTTTCATATATTTGAAATGTTGACACACTAGTAATTGAATAAACCCAGAACGTAAGGCGATTCAAATAAGTAGGTCTGTTCGCGTACTACGACTAATTGCAATTAATTGCAATGAAGCCGTTTTTGTACTCCGTTTTACTGAATACTGAAAATTTCCCCTCTTTCAGTAAATTTCAGTAGAGTTTGAGCTACTGAAAAATACTGAAAACTGTCAAACGGGTTTTGGCGTAATGTTATTATGAAGGACGAATATTTTTGTGGCGATAATCTATCACCGCTTAGGATGACTTTATAATCACTATTGTTCTCCCAAAAACCGACAACTGAGACTTTTGTTTGTCAATTTTCAGGAAATCCAATGAGAGCGTTTTCGTACTTTTCATGAATTTCCCCCACCACATGATTCAGGAAAATTCAGTAAAATTCAGTGACTGAAAGTACGCGAAAAGACCTAGTATTTGTAATCTGAAGAACATTTAGTTAAATCAGCTACCATGTACATATAGTCTATCTATACTTATCAGTATTTGAAAGTCGAGCATACGATACTTATCAGTATTTAAAGGCTGAGCTTAAAAATAGAAAAGAAATGTGTAAAGACTGATTTAGTTTAATCAATATGCATTTCATGAACAAAAAAACTCAGATGGCCATTACATTCGACTACAAATTGACTTTTATTGCATGAAAGTGCAGTCACCATGAAAAGATAAGTCGGGTAATCTGTCAATAGCGCTACAATGTAATAATTAATGTTCTTCGAAAGAGAAAGCTACGAAGGCTATAGAATGGTAGAATTGAAATAAATTTGTGTTCAAAATATGAAATGGAGTAAATAAATAAATAATAAATCGAAATGCAAATATACCATGTCATATGAAACACAAGCGCATTAGTTTGCTGTTGGTTTGTCATCGCCATCCTGCTAACATGTGTGTGTTCCTTGCAATTCTATTTTTTTTAATTAATTAGTATAAAATTAGTTTGGCAATTTAGAGCACAGAAACCGCTAGAAAGACTGATTGCGGAGAAAAAGGGAGGGCATGAATTGACGAAATCGCTTTTTCATACTGCGGGACTGTATCATCAAACGGAGTATTTAGCATAGGAAAATTTAATGTTAGCATTTCTCAGAAAAAAGTTGCCAAATCGCCCAGATATAAGACCTGTATATATAGTATATAAAAATTTGGTTTTGATTCGATGACTGCATCGAAAGTTATAGGGATAGAAAGATATTGAAGGCTACCACCTGCAATAGTTTCAAAATTTGGAATTGGAAACAATAGTTGCCTACTTCCATTATTGACTTTTAATCCTTTGAAAATTTGATGGTAGCATGCTTTAGTACAAAAATGAATAAAAACCCTGGTGCTGACAGTCCTTTTAACTACCGTCACCAAAAATACATCAGGGTTGTTGCACGTTGAGAACAACCAATTCTGTGAATCTAGTTTTGATCCGATGATCATATTAGACGCTTTACAATCAAATTGTGTCACGCTTAAATAAACTAAATATTCCAATAGTCGTGCGAGCTTCAAATGTGGAGAAGACTTTCTATTACGTGGAGCACGAAGGTCTTTGGTTCAAGTTGATCAAATTCAGAGTTTCAGATGAGGTGAGAATACGTGCAGCAAGCATTCTTACTAACAGACAGGACTAAGGCAGGGTTGATGAAGCATATTCTCCCAAAGGATCTGTACCATCAAGAGTCCTACAAAGTTCTTATCAGTTTATTTACAACTGACTTTCCCATTCTAGAAGATCAGCCTCAAGTTTAATTCGTCCAATATGCTGATTACACATTCTTATTTGCGTCGAGCCGAAATCCGCTCAAATCAATAGAATACTACTTGGTAGAACTAAATCCTTACTTAGACGAATGATAAAATAAACCAAAAAACAGTAAGACACGGAGGATCACAAATAATTCGTAACTCGCTGTCTAATTCGGAACTTTTAAGGTTACTTCTAGCTCATCGCTTAAAGTACGCTGCGGCTGGGAGCTGAAACTAAAAACTTAAACTGGAATTTATTTCGGTTTTAAGGCTAGCAAAGCCTAATGACGTCATTTTTGATTTAGTTTAGCAAGGAAATGCTGCCGGTGGTTGCTCAAACTAAAACCTATATGACGGACATAAAACCTGTAAAGTGAACATCAAAATCTTTTCTTGAGTGTTTTCTTGAGTCAAAAATCAATGCCAAAAATATACTAAAAAAACAGAACAGGCCAACACAAACTCCAAAACACCAAAACTGAAAATAATGAACATGTTCATTCTTCGCTTCAGTATCTGAAAACTCAGTTTAGCTAAAGCTTTCAGTTTTCGCATTCTACTGCAGCAGCTGTGTGGTAATGGCCCATTCTGAAATTGAGTTAGATTCTGTCCAAGTTTTTAGTTTCAGCTCCCAGCTGCAGCGTATCTTTAAGCACCTTGCCATTCGTATCTATAAAATATTAATGTTAATCATTATGTGTGGCAATAAATCAAAGGTCCTAAATTTACAATTCTGCGTGTCAGACATCTTTTCGTCACGAAGATGGACCTGATCATTGAAGCAATAGCCATCCTGGCTTATCCTTTGCATCCTCATCCTGGACTGCATTTTCCAAGAATGCCATTATATAGGTGGAGATGCGCCTATGCACTGCCCACCCTTTTCAAAAACCCTACCAGAACCCTTGGTACCCTAGAAAACGCTGGAGCAGAAGTATCCGATTGAACTGAAATTTTCACGATACATTGGTGCATATGTATGCAGAATAGTGCCAGATCTCACAATAAGTTAATAATCTTTAACCCTTTGGCGCTGGCGGCCATTTTAGTGATATTTTAAATGTACCTATTTTTCTGTCAACATATAACTTTTGCAAAAATAAAGTTTATGAAATAAATTTTGAACGTGATCTAAATGTAAATATGATATTTTGTTCTTGAAATTTTTAACCCTATGTGTGCGCTAGGCGCCTGAAATGAGATTGGGAAAATTTGAGAATTTGAAAATTTTTAAATTGCGATAACTTTTGACCAGATTATCAAATCATTACGAAACTTACAGAGCATATTGTTGTTACTAAGTTGTAGACACGTGTAGCCAACCTTGTAGCTACGGCAGGCATTGAAAGTGAAAACCTTCAAACCATCAACTCTAATGAAAAATTTTTGTCTTTAACAGTGAAAACCAACTCACATAAAAATTTTATGCTTTGTCTATACAACCAAAGGAAAACTTTTGAAATTCCACATCGGACAAGAACGTTAACCCTCCTCCAATTTACCTATATTTTAAGTATCAAAAGCTTCTGTTCACGAGAACTCACGATCCAATTATCAGATATAAATGAAATTCACAGAATGTATTGGTATTGACTTGGACCAGCTCTGATAGAAGTGATTTGGAAATGCGGGTAACTTTATGCCAGTGGTGCCATCTTAAAAAATTATAAAGAAAAAAACTGTTTTTGCCCTATGAATTCTGGTTCAGCTACCAGATTTTCATGAAATTGACTTAGTAGCTGAATCTTACTTTAAGCCGTGTATGCTAGAAATTTGGTTGGAAAATTCGGTTGGTGCTGCCACCTTGGTAATTTTGGTGTCTTGGGTTTTGAAATTTTGCTCGGGAAAGTAAAGCTTTTTGCCCTATAACTTCCAGTGCTGTTATAAAATCAAAACGAATTTCATATGATATATGGAACTTAATATAGGCATTATTCAGAAATTCCTGAAATCCTTTCTACCCTAAGAGTTTAAATGCATTGTTAAGATCAAAGTGATTTTGCAATCGAAACAGCTTGAAGCACGTGTGGTAGAATATGCACTCAGAATCTGCACGATTCTTCTACTGTTCATCGAACATTAGTGTTTCTAGCGGTTCAGGTGTGCTAGAGTTTTTCCATTTTGTTCGCTCTGCTATTATGTTCTGAACGGTATGTTTTTGTTTTGTGTGTTGTTTGTTTGACATCAATTATTCATCTTTCCTGTTACGATTCGATACCGTTATATGTAGATAGTAGGCATCATGAGGTTGTGTTTTATATTAACTAGTTAGAAATCAAATACAAGTTCATTCGAATCGAGTCCAGCTGTCGCATTCTACTATGAGTTTACAGTCCATTGCCCGTTAGACAATTAGATAATTTTACCGATAGATTTCTGGCTGGTATGTCTGTGTTTTTGTGTTGTTTTTCGTTTGTTTGTTTGTTTTTCTTCAGTGTGTTGTCGTCTCCTATATTTTTTTGTATGTTTTTGTGTTCCAACTATTACCTTGCCTTCAGTTTTTGACCCCAACTAGGATTTCCTAGCTGACCTTCAAGTCGAGTTTCACCTTTGTTCCTTATTTCCATAATAGGATGCTTTTCATACAAAAATGTGATAGCATTTCACTCCTAGTACGAAAATAATGAAAACGATCAATGCTGGCATCACTTTTCTAGCGTTGCAGCCAAAAGCCTAGCACGAGATTAACCCTAAGAATTTCGTTTTTATCTGATGGCTACATCGGAAGCCTAACGGATGAAGAAATTGTTAGGACATTTATTTTAAAGAGGGAACCACAGTAGATATCGTTCAAAAAGTGGAATAATTAGTTCTGCAAGACGATAGCTTAAATAAGAAAGAAATTGAGCAATATGTTAAGGTATTCAAAACTACAATAGTTTTGATTCTACACGAGCACTTAAACATGCCAAAAATCATTACAAGGTGTTTCTTCAATCCAAAAACAAATTTCACGTTCAGTGCTTCAAGGAATTTTTAAAGTTACGTGACCAGAGGTGACATAATTCCAAAACGTGGGTCCACCACTTTAATCAAAAAACATGAAAAGAATCAAAGTTGAGGATAGAAAATGATTTAGTGCCGTTTAAAAAGCCCAACGCAGAGCACCCTGCAGGAAAAGTAATGATGATAGATAATAAAAAATAAAGACCTGAAAGTAATTTGCAGCTGCTTAGTTATGCTTAGTTTCTAATTGATAAAATCAAAGCGAAGAGGAATATTTACTCGAGACAGTGTTTTTTATATGAGTCCAAATTTACATATTTCCAATTTCAAGCTTAAGAGTCCAAATTCACATTTTTCCCAATTCGAAAAGCCAAAAATAGCGTTGAACAACTTGACACTTAACTTCATGCTATTTTTAAAATTTATTTTGTTGATGTTGGGCTACACAAAGTTTTACAGTATGATTTATTGATTTAAGTTTGGTTGCATGAAGTATTCGTTGTTCAACTGAGAGTAAGGATGTTCCCATACAAATGTTTCTTTTGTGAGTTTATGTTCCCCTGCCTTTCCTTAGAGGGGAAATCATGCGGTTGGCATATATAACTAGGTAGCTCCTTAGAACATAGAGATCTAAGGAAATGAAACAAGCATATACATATACGAAATTTAGTGAAGCAATTTTACTACAAAGGTAAAATCTATAAATAGAACAAATCGAGAGAATTGCTACCTCAGATATTCCCCTTGGTTTCCCCGATACCAGAACTTTTGTTATTGCTGAGTTACTAATTGTCAAATTCGCCTGCACATGGCCAATTATGTTTCTCTATCTATCTCACTCTATCTTTCTGTTCGGCGGAGTAAGTGAATGTCAAATTCCCTTACTACTACTAACGCTCAGCCTAGGCAAATTGCTTCACTTCTCACTGCCATTTTCATTTTCTTATATCTCTCTCTTCTGAGGGTAGCTCGTAAAAAGCACTCTACACGCTTTAACATATTTTCGCCTGAGCATGTGCCTCTGGTTGGTAAGGCTAGGTTGACGGACATATTCAGGGTAAGTTAAAGCATGGCTAGAAGATGTTTAGAATGCCTCAAATTATCTGAAAAAATCGAGTTGGTAAGGCAGTATTTGCTTTCTGGTCACTTCTGCGTTCAGTACGTAATCATTTTAAGTCAAACTCATCTGATTAAGCCTTTTTGAATTTTTCTATGAAAGTATCTCAAATCTGTTTACTAATCATCTAAGGGCCCTAGCTCAGGAAGCATACCCGTCGTTAAGCTGAAATGAGTCATTCAAAATATAATTCGATCAAATGAATGTATTGGCAGCAGGAGTACCATTTGCTGGATATGATTTTAAAAGAAACTTTGTATTTTAATGTTCAATATTGTAGAATAAGGGGCAATTTGAGAAAAATAAGAGCAATTTGATAAAATTTGGATACTTAGCAAAACATGTCAACTGAACCGAAGACCAGTCAAGTGTCTGCCAAGCGTGGTGATGGCAAACCATCAAAGAAGCAAATAAAACAAAAAAAAAATTGGTACCTCAGGAGCAGGATGACGTAGAAATGGCCGTGAAAGCCTTTCGTCCGCTGCTTTCGTATTTAATTTTTATACAGTTGTCACAGTGCTCGGAATCAAGCGATTGGACAAAGTGAGCATAGACTACTCAAACTAATTGAAAATAAACTAATCAGTTGCATTCTGTTAAATATGTTAAGAACATCATGAGTACATATGCTTCGTTAAATGTAAATAAGATCGTAAATACTTGCGGAAGCTATCCACCTAATGAGTTAAAGACCGGAATGTTTTTTTTTATGTTTTTGATGGTTCTCCACTACCCACCTTGGCAGACACTTGACTGGTCTTCGGTTCAATTGAGGTGTTCTGTCAAGTCTCCCATTTTTCTCAAATCACTAATAATGGCGCCCTACGTGGGGTCCTATAACTTGTTTTGAGTGACCCCAGCCAAGTGGGAAAATAATTTGTGAACAGTAGCGCATGACTCCCATAACGTAACGTCCTAATTCCCATTCCATTCCCACTAACATGTCTCTGCGTCGCCTTCTTTGCGCTTCTTATTTTGCTGTTAAGGTAAGTACGCAGCCGTGCCTGAATTTCGGTTCCCCTTTAAAATGCATGGGAAAAGAGTGACGGAATTTCGGCACCTGAAATTTTTTCGTGTCGCTTGGAAAAATCGGTACGCAGCCCGTCCTGAAACGTTGCCCGAAAAGTGTCAGAATTTCAGTGTTGCTCTTTGCTCGTAGGTGGCTCTGCAGCACAAGTGGAGAGTTTTTTCAGGCACGAGGTGCCGAAATTAAATGGTCTGCTATTTATTCGGTCACGAAAAGCAATCATTTTGGCCATTTTGAACGCGCGTCAAATTTGAATTTTTTTTGAAAATTTGAAATTTGTTGTACGTCGGAACTTTCTGTCGACAAATTAACTAATTTTATGCATAGGATAGTTCGTGCAGAACTTGAAGCAATGATTTTCCAGCACATTTGATTTTGTTGGTAGATAAGTTTACTAGGGAGCACTTTAATTAGCTGGTTGGTTAATTGAATTAGTGCGACGTTATAAAAGGTCTGTTCGCGTACTTCAGCAAACTGCAGCAGTAACATAATTTGGCAGCTGGCTTCTTTTTGCTGCAAAATTTGGCTTGAAGCAATTATGCGAATCTATTTGAATATATTATAATAGATTCAGGTACGCAAACAGACCTAAAGTTTTCAATGCATACGCGATATGAAATGCATGGATGAAAATTATGTATTCGTGTGAAGGAAATATATATCAAATAAACAATTATTAAATAGATTACATAATTGTTTTACTTCGAAAAACTACGCCTATTTTCTTTCAGTCTAATTGAATTTAACGTGAGAGTAGTTTTTAAAATTTGCTACTATAACTTGGTTTCTTTCATAAACTTCGGTTTGGTTCATAATATAGCAGTATGATGAGGCAGCAAACTTGAATGAATTTAAAATTGAAGAGCTGAAAGAAGCGTTGATGGAATAGTAACATATAGTATTTCGCATACAGTTGGTAGATTGTAAGGGTTATTTTCAAAGAAAGCTAATTTCTAAATCCCCTCCGCCAAAGTTGAGCGCAATTAACTGTCACTTTGTAATATTCTACACTTCTCTACACGAAAATTTTTTCGTGTAGAAATAAATAGCAAAACCGAGTGACCGGAATTCAGGCACGGCTGCGTACTTACCTTTAAACAGAACAGCCAGCTCTCATTTGGGCATGTTCTTTTAAGCTCTCTCTGTCGCTCTCTCTCCTTCTAGTCACAAATACTCATCCCTTCCCATCTCTTTAAACTCATTCCTTCTAGATTACCAGTGAGCAGCTTCCGTTGTATAGTCTTTTCGAGTTTTTTTGGCTCAAGGTGTATATCGTTGTACAGTCTTTTCGAGCTTTTTGGCTTTGGATTACTGGGTTTGGTGGTTTACCGCCATTCCTAGTCCAAGTCATCCAAATGGCCCCTTCTCCTCTTCGCGTGGAAGTAACACCATTTATTTTATTTGTTTTTGTTTAGGGTCAAACAGTTTTTCGGGGGTTTGGCTCAAGCTGTTGTCGGATTACGTGTGGTTTGCGTGGTGCTACCACCACATCCCTTCAGTTTGATAAAATTGCAGGGGAATTGTTGGATCCGAAACTGTGTTCCAATAAGAACTATGTTCTTTTTGCTCACTTTCCTCCATTTATTAGTAGGCATGAACAAGGTAGATAGCCTGGCTTTTTAGTTTTTCCTATTTACGTTCTATTTTTTTGAGTTTTCTTTAGTTTAGTTTACTTGCTTATTAGTTCAAATTTCCTTTAAAATGTTTTAGTAATTCATCCTTTTCTTTTCTTTTGCATGAAAATTGTAAATAGTATGTTTCACTAAATTCTTTTCTTCAGTTTTTCTATCTCTTACTTCATCTTTTTTATATTCTATCTACTTTTATGTTCCTACACCTGGGGCATACAAGGTCACCAGTCTAGTCGCCACGTTGTATTTTCCTCGATGACGACAAATAGCACACACTCTTAATTCTTCGAACTCAGCTTGTAATATTTACACAACCAGCTACCTCATGACTGAAAGCTACGCCTGGTCCTTAACGGTCCCTTTTCCTTGTTAGATTGCGACTAGAATAATTTCACGATGGATGAATTATGCGTAGCGTCCTCCTTTTCTGGGAGCAAATCCACCCCATTTTGTAAGGACAAACCCCATGCGCGTAGAACTAGCAAAGCGGCACACGAGCATCCGTTGGGATTAAAGGGTGCTCCGCTAATGCGGACAAAAGGCCTTCACGACCATTTCTAGGGCATCCTACACTCGGGGCACTTTTTATTTTATTTTTAATTCGTCTCTTTGATGGTTCACAATCACCTACAGGCAGGCACTTGACCGGTCTTCGGTTCAGTCAAGGTGTTCTCCCAAGTCTTCCATTTTTCTCAAATTGCTATAGCAGAAAAAATAATTGGAGGATAATCGCATAATGTTTTTTTACAGGATGCGTATTTTTTCGTTCTACAGGATGATCGAATTTACTTCTCCTACTGACCCTCTCAATGTTTACCACTCTAGTTCCAACGACTTTTTCCTGGATGTATTCAATGATTTTGTGGTTTGAGTCTTTGATATAAGGGGCAAAAGGCGCATTTCACGCTTACGGTTTTCTTCAACCCATTATAAAGCTTCTTCCATTTCTTGGACCTTTACTTTTCTCAAAACTATTCCAGTTACAAGTTCCAACAAAAATAGCCGGCTAATCATAAAAAAATATTTTTTGAAACTAAAAGCAGTCATTTTCACGGTTTTTGACTTATGTCCTGTGTATGTATATTAAAACTGATTTTTATTCTCATAGCTGCTCGTACAGGAGTATCAAATTTCCATGCTCACGCATAAAAATATTAGGGCATGTCTTGTAGATTTTTTTCCAATGGGTATTGGTTACTAGTACAACTACTTGTACACTACTGAACTAACGTCGATAAAGGTTAATGTAACATGGCTGAGATTAGACTTGCAAGCACTCACGTGCGACAGGTATTGAATAACTTGGGGTGTCGGCAATTTGTATTTGCATTATTTTATCCATGCGCTTGTGTCATATGCGGTATCTGTGTCGGGACTCAAGCTCTGCACGGCTTGCAGGCGAAATACTTGTACTCGATACTAATACCTATGTTTCACAAGAAACGCGGAAATAGATATATTTGTCCAACATATTTCAAGTCATCGACTTGTTTTACGGTATTTTAAAGAAACCTATTCATAACGTTCTTCTTTGGATAGTACCTAGTACTTTGCATTCATACGCGCGTACATACTATCTAGTATGTATTACAGTGGCGCAGGGTTGGACCGACTGGGTGCTGCGCTAATAGATTAAAATTTCACTTTCCGCTAGGTGAACTTTTAAGGTTTCCTGTCCACTTTTATTTTATAGTTGATTTACTTTGACCCAATTTCACGGTGCGAAACGATGCGGTTCCGATAGTTAAGATATGGTAATTCATACTTGTGTCTTGGTCGGTTCTGTATATTTTTAAAATCTATTGGGTTGCTTCGATGTGGCATTGGTGTAAGATTTCGTACTGGCTCTTGTTATGCAGATGTTGCTAGGGGTATACTATATCAACGCACAAACTGTAAATTATGTGGCTTCGTCCTATAATATGTAACAAAAAGATATTACAATATATTTGCATTAAACTGTACAGAAGACTATAGCTGTATTTGTTTTGTTCTTTATTGCTCTAGTCAAATAAATCGTCAGTTGCAGGCGAACTAAGTCAATGAAATGAAATCACGTGTTGCGGTTTTGTGAGTTTTAGTTTGGACTATCTTGTAATAATTAATTTGTAGTTGAATGTCATCAACCTGATGTAAAATTCAATATAGTATACCAAAACAGGAAATTGTAGGTATATAGTACCCTCATATATTTCTCTACCTTAATTCGCCTAAACGACATAGTGAAGCTTTAAAACGCTTTAGCATATTATTATGTCAGAAGTCAGTCCTTGTTGATTCATGTGAATTCGCATCGCAAATGTTCAAGTGGAAACTATAAATAAACTTATTTTCGTCGTTTCAAAAGAATAGGGGTGAAATAAAAACTTTGCACAACATTGAAACTTGTGCGTTTGCTGAATTTGTATTTATTCCACACCTTTGTGTGTCTGATCAAAATGCTGGTGGTTGAAATTTCATCTGGCCTGCAATCGTCGAATTCGGTGGCTATTTTAAGAATTTTAACCTTTGATTGAGCACGTTGTTTAGCAAATTATGCGAATTAAGCTTGTTTGGTAGTAATTATGTTTTCTACAAGGGCCGAGCGAACATGAAATTGCTGATGCTGTTGTTTTATTTGACACTTGTGAAAATAGCAAATATGAGGTATCGACTATAAGTTTCTGACTAAAAGGAGTCTTTATCATCGTACAAGACTTTGTATATCAAAGTACAAGACTTTGAACAGTCAAACTTTGGAGAATAGAGAACAGTTCTATAATTTTGAGAAAATCAACATTCAAAGTTCAATTCGTAAATACTTTTAATTGTAATGTAGCACGCTAATCGGAGCCTAATTGGCTGGATATTTAGAATGATTCGCTTTGTAATGCGAGTGTCAAATTAAAACAAATCGCAAGATTACAGTTGATTGCCTAGATTGCTTAGATTGCTGCTTTGATATAATAAAAGATTTAACCAATGCTAAAAAATAACTAAATGAGAAAAATACAAGTTTTCGGAAAGTCGTTCCATATGTGGGCTTTCTAATATATGAAAAGACAATATTTAAGATATTTCCATTCATTTGCATTATTTCAAATCTAAAAGTAGATAGGTATTCTTTGAATGATAGCTACGAAAAATGATGAAAGGTATGATGATGAAGATGGTTCAAGGCACGCTTACTGCCTGTAACTCACGTCATCCCACCAAATACACGTAAATGCACCCTTCTAACCATGTTTCACGTGAAATTCAAAATCCTTACTGTTCAAAAAGTGCGAGTTGAAGCATTTTTTTATTAAATTCATAGCTGATTCAGGAAAAATTATTCAAACCCAGCAATCATCTCCGGATCCCCAAGAGCATTTTATAGAGAAATGTTAGGACGATTGGACGGGGAAGACGCACTACAGCCTCCGTGAGAAGAAACAACATTCATTCCCTAGTTCCAGTCAATGTCCTCAGAGGAATGAAAGCCACTGCCATAAAGTCCACTGTTATAAATACCACTGTTATAAAGGCCACTATTGGCCTCTTGCATCAGTAAAGTTCATCGAAACCTTTTGATCATGAATGCACAGTCTTTTTTACGGGAAACTTAAATGCCCATAACCAATATCGGGAGGTTGTAAGAAATAATAAAGTTGGGATCGAGTTATACAAGCACATTACAGGCATTGAGTATTTCGAATAAGCCTATGCATTTCGTCTCTATAAACATATCTGTCCTTGATATAGTGATCATACATGTACTCAGCATATAAACGTCCTCGACGAGCTGACAACAAGCTAGACACTAGTAGACGAGTAGACAAAAACTATTTAAATTAGCAACCCTGTAAGGGAACTAAAAATCACAAATTAGGAAGCTTCCCAAGTTGGACTAGATTTTTTTTAACGAAAGAAGAATAAACAGTGGGAGAGTCTGATCTGGAGCACCGTGCTAGGGCTGTCTCAAAATTTCCGAACCAAAAACAAACCGCTCACGTCATGTATTTATTGCCTACAGGGCCTAAAATATAGCAGATGTTGGAAACAAAGTTCGACGAAAAATGTTATCTAAGGAATACTAACTTCAGCGTGTTTTTTTAAACCAGCTAAGTAAGATAGCCGAGGAAAAATTCATCATCACTGAGGTACAATTTGGCTTCAAGCCACTTCACTGCGCTGAACTCCAGCTCGTAAGTGTGCATATGTGCAAGGTTCAACCAGAGAAAATCAACGGGCCTGGTCATGTTTGATATGGTCAAGACCTTTGATAAAGTCTGGCATGCGGGACGTATTTTTAAACTACATGCTTTCAAATTTCCACTACCCTTCAAATTATTGTATCTTTTCACCAGGGCAGAACTTTCTGACTTGGAATTAAGAACCACCTCTCCACAATGCGAATAATACAAGCCGGAGTTCCGCAAGACTTGCAACTAGGGTATCGAAAATCAAGGGATTGATGGTTTTGAATCCCGGGATTTTCGGGACCAGAAATTGGCGGGGATTCCGAGGCCGAGAGTCAAGCATAATCGGCAATCAAATTATGGCAAGACTCCAAAAGGGCAAATAGAATCCATGTTTATGAGAAAGCAATTAGCATGCAGGCTCACATCAAAATGCGTAAAAAATAGAGCAAAACAAATCGATGCAACAGTTAACAAGAGAATACAAAAGGGTTTGTAAAGAAATAAGTATGGACTGTTTCGCATTTCGTGTATTCGTTACTTCGAATGATTTGAGGAAATTAATGTTAGCGAATGCATACACAGATTTACCAAAATCCTCAACAATCAAAAATATGGTTATATATATATGCAACCAGGATAAAAAAAAATAATAAAAAGTGAGATAAGACAGCCTAGTATCTCAGATGAACGGTTCAGTTTGACGTTTGATGAATGGGCTTCGACTGCAAACAGGCGCTATATAAATATTAACATCCACTCAGTAAATTTTCACTGAAGTTTGGGCCTGGTGCGAGTAAGGATGACAATGACAGCTGCAAACTACCTAGATATATTGAAAGAGCGTCTTGCTGAGTTTGATGTTTCTCTACGAAAAGACATTGTTACCATCGTAGCTGATGAGCGAAACGTGATGCAAAAAGTAAGCAAACTAGTTGATACAGAGCAACATATTTGTTTGGCGCATAGCATTCACTTGGCAGTTTGCGATGTTCTCTATAATAGGAGGTCCATTCCAGATTATAGAGCTAATGAGACTGCTGATAGTCTTGACGATGACCACGAAAATTCGGATGGTCCTGAATCAGCTTTCTACATTGAGCCCGATCGCCTGTAAAACACGCTAGATCTGACAAACGATTATGACATCAGAAATATCGTAAGATATTTTTATATTTAAAAAAATCTCCAACGAAAAATGATAACGATCTTCAAAACTATGTAAAATCCGAGCAAGGCAAAGAAAAAACAAAATGAAATAGTCTCTTGACAACGCTCGAATGGTTTTCTATTTTGAAAAATAGTATACAGAAGGCATTAATAGACCTTAGACAATATCCAGATCGATTAGAAGCAACAGAGTTTGATTCGATTCAGAAAATTGTTGAAGTTTTGCTCCCTGTAAAATTAACTGTGAAGGCTTTAAGTATTTCATCAAGATTTTTATTTAGGCAGTTAGGAGAAAAACGGTCCATTCTTGCGAACGCTATGAAAATTGCAATATTAGACCGAATAAAAGAGCCTCAGTGTACCGATTTATCTGGTATGCTAAGCTATCTCCAGAATCCACATTGTGCCAGCGAAAACTTACCAAGTGAAATAAAATCTCTATTTTTGAAACCAAGCAACGCAAATATTAAAAATGATCCAGATGCTGAACCCTTTGTTTGGTAGCCAAAGAAATGAATCAAATGAATCAGGACAAGGTAGTCGTCGATTGACGCTACAAGAAGAGCTGCAAAAGTATGAAAATCATTAATCGCGAAATGCCGCAAGAAGCGATTTAATTCAAAGTGGTGGCACTTGTGAGCATAATTTGAAGCAGGCGTACCAATATTTATTGACCGTCTCACCAACAAGTAGAACGTAGTAGAACGAGTTTTTTCCGCAGCGTCTAACATTGGGAATACATTTAGAAGCAGGCTTGAAAACGATACTTTGGATGCTTTGCTATTGCTTCAATGTTACTTCCGAAAAAACCAATGAACTTTGGCAGAATTTTTTATGTTTCTTTATTATGTATCTCAATTTTAAGAGTTTTGATTTGTTGTTGTAATTTATAGTAGCTGTAATTTTAAATATTTGTCTTCATACTGTCAACGTCTTGGATAATTAAAATTATTGTTGGATAATTAAAATTATTTGCATCAATTATATAAATTAATAATTATGCAGCAACATATTTTTTATACAGTTTTGAACTTACTAATTGTTATAGTTTTGAAATGATGGCACATAATATAATCTGTTTATTAAAAGCTTGTCTTATATTGTTGTGTTATTTTTTGAATTTCGAATCACTGGATCCCGGGATTGCCGATTTTTTAATCCCGTAATCCCGGGATTGAAAAACTGCTCCGGGATTGCAACTCACCACAATACTATACACTGTAGATATTCCAAGCATGCCCAATTTGTATTGTACGTGAACGATACACTGCAAACCTACATAGAGAGGCTATTGGAATATTTTCAGAAATAGAAAATCTAAATAAACACCGAGAAAACGCATGACATTTTTGTAACGAGACGATACAGACAGCAACTACCACAACTAACAGTTGACAGCCACGGGCAGCCACATACATAAGACTAACATTTGACAACAGACCTTCATGAACCATTAAAGTGAAGAGACAAATTACAATAGACATTCGGACATAAACAATACTTTTTTTTAATAAATATGTATTCAAAAAAAGACATAATACATGTATATTATTTCTTCACATAACCTACCAATAGCTCATCAGATTTGTCTCATCTTTTGGGTTAATTTTTAATCCTCTGTTTATAAAACGCGCACGATATTTTCGACTTGTTGGTCATCTTGAGAATATTGGCCTCCAAATGCATTCTTGAGCGGGCCAAACAAATGGAAATTATTATCATCGCCGCTACAGCTATGGTCTGGTCCTGGCCTCCATCAACAATTTTTTCCCCATCGGATCCGATCGCGAGCCGATGCCATCCAATTAAAAAAACCTCTAAACTCCGAGCGTTCTGGCCAACGCCATCCCTTCAGTGAAAGCAAGGTCTCCCACGCTGTCGTCTGCCGTAAAATATACCCCACCTCTTTTCTCATTTGAGCTAGGTGTCATATTCACCGGGGTCTACTGAGTTTTATCTTCATAATTATATCTGTTTCTAGGTAGGTAGCGTGTAACTCATAGTTGTAGTGTCTCCGGGATTGCCCTTCTTCACATATGGGGTCAACGATTCCCCGCAAGACTTCCCTCTCGAACGCGGCTAAGAGGTCAGAGTGCATTTTGCTGAGCACCTAAGTCTCGGATCCACACGTGAGCACTGGCAGCATGAATCAAAGAAACAAGATTACGACAATAGGTGTTCGCTGTTCGGCGCTGCATCTTATTTCGTCACGTACCGGAGACCGGCGAATCAGGGAAAAATAGTCGAGTGTCTGAATTTTATTGAATTTTTCTTTTCATTGTATAAGATATGTAAAAGACAAAGTTAAAGAATATTTTTTTTATTGTTTTACGTTAAATTCTTGACAAGATGAATAGTTACGGTATAATTTAGATGTAAGACAAACTTAATCACAGATAGGAACTTAAGTATTAATTTATAATTACAGGTGCATATTAATATAATCCGCAGAAGTATTGTCAAGCAATATTATTCATATTTGACATTGATTTGCATCGCCTACTTCCAAAAATAAAATTAAAGTATAACACTTATGGCATATATCAATTAAAATTCTCAACAAATGCTAATGTTACATTAAACTAATTTACCTAATGAAATCTACTGAATTTATGTACCGGACTTTAAAATAGTAGACACAGCGCTGCCTAATTGATCATTTGCCATAAATGATCATTTAAGTGCTGTCTATCATTTGCTAATTCTAAATAAACATCGTTCAATTACTAAATTAAAATTGATTTAAATATCGCATAATGATACTTTAGCTTTAGTCAATAATCCTTGAATGAGCTGTGAGCTCATTCAACTATGCAAAATTATAATAATTTCTTTGTAAAAAGTCATCTATTTCAATAATTTTCACGTCGATCTTGCTCCATTTGTGCTCAAATTTAATGAATTACAGCATAAAAGAGGCAACATACACTTCAAGCAGTTTCAATTGCTCCATTTCAGATCAGCAATTTAAGTGCCCGTCTGCCTAGACTTGCAACATCCAATAAACTCATTAACAGAAACATTTGGACACAACCGAAAACAGTACTCTTCATTCACCTAAAAACCAGTTATTTCGGGATAATTTCTGGGCGTGTTTGCATCTTATTTCGTCATAAGTAGGCGTGGTCACGCTCATGTCGTAACCTAGGTCGTAACCTTTAGTACTTGATCCATGCACTGGCAGAACCATAGCTTGTACAATAGGAGCTTTGATGTTCGGGTGAGATTTTGAGACTTGAAGAGCCTTGACCGACTGTAGTAGGCTTTGTTGTATTTTTTGTTATATTTTCTACGATTGACCCAAGATAGTTGAAAGATGGCACTACTTCAAATTCATGCTCAACTACCCTGAAGGTTTGACCAACTCTAGGTGTTCTTCCTGCAAATGCTGCCACCATGTACTTAGTCTTTCCTTCATTTATGTGCAGCCCTAGTTTCTGTGCAGCTCGCTCGATTTGGATGAAAGATTCTCGTGCAGTTATGTCCAATCCAATTATGTTATATAATTCCAATTATATCTATGTATGTCATCTACATAAGCCAGTATCTGGCAGAACTTGGTGACAAGAGTCCTTCTCTTTGACATGCCAGGGTCTCGGATTGCTTTCTCCAACGCCAGGTTGAAAAGGAAGCAGGCCAGCCATCCCCCTCTCGGAGCTCATTCAAGATGTTGAATGGGCTGGATAACAATTCGGCTTTTTTAAATTGGCTTGTTACATTGGTCATGGTCAACCTGCACAATCTTGTCAGTTTGTTTGGGATGCCGAATTCTCTCATGGCTTTATACAGTTCTATCCTGGCTATGCAGTTCCATATGATTGGCGGCCTTAAAGTCTATAAATAGATGGTACAGTGAAATATTGAATTCCAGACATTTTTCGCCAGCCTTCTGTCATCTCTTCATGCTCCCATGCGTGCAATATAATTTCATGGACTGCTTGGTGTAATGTGGGCCCTCCGTATCTTATCAGCTCAGCTGGTATACTGTCGACTTCAGGAGCTCTGTTAAATTTCAGCCGACTTATGGCTCTTTGGAACTCTTCTATGCTTGGTGGCGGCAGGGTAAGGATATGATGCCTAAAAATTTACCTTCAAATTTTCGGGGACTTGATTATTATTTCTACAGTATGTGTTGTTGTTTTTTTTTTATAGATATTTTTAAATGTAAGTTTGTTTGAGCCTAAAAGTGTGAAAATTCCATCTGCCTACATATAAGTAAGAAATGATTTATTAAATGCGTAGAAAATATCTTAAATCTTTCGTAAATTAGTTCTCTTTGAGTTTTCTTTATGAAGATATAAATCGTTGAGCATTCAATCGCTAAGCATTCAGGTTTAGCCCCAGAATGGTACGGTAAATTTTTGGGTGATTTTAGGTACATGTTTTTACTAAAAAGAAGGCAACAATAGTATTATGTAAATTTTTTTATTTTATCAGCAAACATAAAAAGATTATACAGCTTCTAGCCTCATGGCAGTCAGAGTGGCAAACTGGCTGATGCGCGACGAAATATATACCGCATGTGACGAAATATATACCGCACTCATGGGTACCATTCTAGGGCTAAGGATCTTATTGGAAATTTAACCCCAATTACTAAATACAGACACACATAATTAGAATCGATGCTCGATGAATATCACTTAAAATGTGTGTGCAGATCATCAGGTGTGTAGTGTTTGCTTGTGTAGCCTTGACCGGTTGGAAAATATTCGAACTAAGGTAACATAACCTAGTTTGCTCAACAAAGGGAGCGACAAGATGTCTCTGAATCATTTACTTACTGGCCAGAATTTGATAAACAAATATCAACAGTGCAACCACAAACGACTATTACGCTGTCGGCTATGTTAGTTATGGAAAATTATATTGGTAACAAAGTGATTGAAAGGAAAGATGATCCTTTGGTTTGATGGAAAAACAAGAAACAATGACAAAATCTGAGCAAATTGATTTAATTAAATAGTAGCAACAATTGTATCTCGTGAAACCGTTTTTTCCAAAGCTAGCATGGTAGTTATAGATGAATGTACGAGAATACCGAATGGAAAAGTTGGTCATTTTTAATGTACAATTTCGAATTAATTTATTTTCAACTGTACAAAATAAATCAGACAATGTCCTTAGTTTTCATGCATTGTTTCAAATTTTAAATTTTAAAATTATTGTTAGCTAACATATAAAAAAGTATGAGAAGTCATTTACATTTTTCAATCAAAAATTCATCAATATTTTAATTAAATTGACATCAAATTAAATTTAAGCTCAAAACTACCTACGTACATAAAAATTATAGCATTTTCGAAATTTTAAAACTACTAGGCGATATACCAATCACTTAGCAGCACATTGTGACGCTAGTAAGTGCCAGCATATGCACATACAAACAACGAATTTAGATACCACCTGAAATCTTTGCCTAGCATAAATATTTATCGTCACGATAAACCTTAATCGCAATGTAAGCATTCAATGCGAGAAACAGTAATCACAGACAATGCGTATAGAGCAGAGTCAATGAGCAGTCTTTGGCATAACAGCGAGCAGTTTTTCATATGCCCGAAACTGCGATCGCAACGGTAATCAAAACCACTGCTACTTTAAACTGCTTTTGATCTAACTGCTCTCTGTGATCACTGTTCAGTAAAAAGAGCAGTTAAGCACATCTCTATGTGGTACATTCGTAAAAGTTTCGCTTACAAAAATGGTGGACTATCAACTCCAAACCCCAAGGGACAAAATGGGTTGTGATGGGATAGTTTGTCGTTAGTTAACTTATTCTGGTTTTAAGATTATGTTATGACTAATAGCTGATATTGCGTTACTAAAAGCGCAGCAGATTAAAAATTGATTTAAACAGTCTTGACACGTGTCCACCTGCTGATAGTTCGTCACAAATATAGTTCATATGTCACGAGGTTACATATGAACCATGGTGTGAAATTACAATCGGCAGACCAGATAACCAGTGTCAGCCACCTCTCTAGTCCAATCCTACTCTTAAACAGATTCACAAATCAACCATTTGAATGCGATTAAATTCAATAAATAGCAGTTGCTAGAAAATTTATTTATTCCAACAAACAAACAATTAATTAACCCATTTCACTCAAACTAAAAAATGCATATGTGCGAATGTGCATAGAAAGATAGTGTTAGGAATTGAGTGTGATGCTCGAAGTCCATAAGAAGTTCAATAAATCATCATGCATCTTTATCAGAGCAAGTACAAGTAGTTGGTCAATTTCAGATTCGATTAGAATCAAATCAAATGAACGAATGAGATGAATTTGCTAGAGGCTTCCGCAAGCTGATAACGATAACTGACCACAGCACGACATTTGTAATCTACTCGGTTGACGCTGTGATGCTGAGAGTTGTGTAAACAAACAGTGGCTATACATCATTTCTAGTGCGCGCTGGTAAACACGAGTACACGTTTCTTTGACACATTGAGAAGACGAGTGTGCTGATTCAATAGGCATTATTGCTAAGTAGCAAATTTATTATAAAATTATTGTATTACGAAACCCTGCGATTTTATAAATGAGCACCTAGATGATGTCGGAAAATGTGGTATCGAATTTTCTTCAATTTTATTATTATATTTCGAGCGAATTAAATGATGCATCGATAGAAATGGGCAAACATAAAATTAAAGAGACAGGTAAAAACATAATAAAATACTAGATACATCTAATTTTACTAGACTGTATGTATAGTTTATACCATACTTATAATTTAGCGTATGAGTATTAGAATGAACTGTAATATTCTTCCATATCAGCCCTAAATAAAGCTACTGTCTAGTCATTACTACGCAAATAATTACGTCTCAGTCTAGCTGTGACCAATTTCCTGATTAATTACCTCGAATTAACGATAAACATAATTTAAAGATCAAACGAACTATTACTGCTTGTTCCAATTAAGCCCAAATGAGACAAAGACCCCGAATGAATTTTCGCTATCACGCGAATCTAATGAGTTCCATCTATCTTATTGTAAAATTTATAGTTCGATTGCAACAAACGAAAGTAAACTGACTTTTAATCTGTGACTTTTAATAGCTTGACAATAATAGTTCTAAGGTCCCAATCATATGACGTATTGTGCTGATGCTTTAAACAATGGAAACTGGAGTGAGTAAAATAATGCGACTAACTTATGTTGTTTTTCCACGTGTATTCTAGAAAAATTATAAAAACTTATCATTATTCATTGTTCGATTTATTTACTTGACATCATATAAATTTCGAATTGGTGGAAAATGTGTTTCATAAGCAACTCGGCTGTCTAACTTGCCCGAAGTTGGTCTGATTTGTGTTTCATGAGCCTGCTCTAACTTGAACTAGAGCTATTAAAAGCACGTTTTTCGCTCTACCTTTTTTTTGGTAGAGCAAGTTCGGGCAACCAACCAGCTGTTTATCAACTTTTACGAAATTGACTTTCGACAAAAAATTGTGACTTAAGTATACTTTTTCCTAATTTTCGAAGAAAAGTAGTATTAAACTCGTTTCGCCGAAAATTCATTTTTCTTATACATATATATATATATATATATATATATATATATATATATATATATATATATATATATATATATATATATATATATATATATATATATATATATATACATATATATATATATATATATATATATATATATATATATATATATATATATATATATATATATATATATATATATATATATATATATATATATATATATATATATATATATGGAGTGGCCAATCCGATTGAGCTGAAACTTTCGGAGAACGTAGATGTATTGAGTAGGAAGGTCCGTGACTTGCTAAAATTCAGATATCCTAAACCTTTTGGCGGCGGCGAGCGTTTTAGTAAATTTTGAGGTACTCCTATATTTCCAAGCAGCGTGAATTTTTGTTCAAAAAAAGGATCGGAAATGAGCAATTATTATGTTCACAGCTTGCCTATGACAAAAAATTGGAAATTTTGAGCCGTGTGTGGGTGCAGCGAGCCTAAAAGTAGGCAAGGATTTTTTTTCAAATTTTGATTTGTCATTACTTCTGACAAAAACATTGGATCATTGTGAAGTTTGCAGAGCGTATTGATGTTAACTAAAGTTTAATACGCATGGATTTCCAAGGTCGTGCGGGTAACCCTGTAGCTGGGGCAGGCTCTTGAAAAAAAATCTTTCAAATCATTGAACCTCCTGAAAAATTTTTGATTTTTGACAAAAAATTCAAATCATTGATAAATTTTAAATTAAAATTTTGAAAATTCCGATTTGCACAAGAACGGCATCCCATCACTAAATTACCTCTATTTTCAGCACTCGAAAGTTCTGTTCACGAGAACTGATGACCGGATTATCCGATCATCATGAAATTCACAGAGCATGTTGGTATCAGCTAGGACCAGGTCTGATAGAAGTGATTTTGAGATGCCGCCAATCCTGCCATCTTGAAAAATCACTGAGAAAAAAACAGCTTTTTGGCCTATAACTTCCGATTCAGCCATCAGATTTAAACAAAATTCACACAGTATTTGGATCTTACAACATTACATACTCGTAACATTTGGTGAAAATTTGGCTGAAAAATTAGAATAGGTTTGCCAGCTATGGTGATTTTTGTCTGCTAAATCTTGCAAATTTGCTCAGCAAAATAAAGCTTTTTCTCCTATAACTTCCGGTGCAGTCATGATATCAAAATTAAGTTTATGCAGTAAATAGATTTTGATGTGAGCCAAATGTCATAGGAATTTCGTACAAAAATCATGAAAGGGCTGCCAGCTATGACCATTTTTGTAATTTTTTGGAATTTCTTTACCGCGCGATTATGTCATTAGATTTGCAAATGGGAACGATCCTGCAATGAAAATCAACAACAAATGTTAACGCTTTAAAAACTTGAAAAGTTTCGAGGGTGGTAACCCTAAACAATTTTTCACCCGTATAACTTCTAGCGCAGTGATTCGGTATATATTTTGCTTTGCTGCTGACACAGGCTAACCAGCTTTAGCCATTTTCGTAACTATTGCATCAACAGATGCTTCAAATTACATACTCATATGCAAAACATTTGCAATAAAACTAAGAAACCAATTTTTAAATTTTCCGAGTTTTGAACATTTTTTGGATGGCAGCCTCAAACAACGTTAACCGCTAAAGCTTTCGACGAAATCCTCCGATGAGAACGAAATTCAAAGGATAAGTTGATTTGAGTATGAGCTTGTGAAGGTTAACTTATTGCTGCTTCGTTCGGAAAGTATTACCAGCACTGAACATTTTCATCATTTGTGTTATAGTTGAGTTTTGTTGCTTTGGATAAGGAATGGTTGATATGATTTTACAAAAAAGTGTATTACGTCTTTCCACATTTTTTTGTCACTCAAAGAAAATTTCTTCGAAAATTAGTTTTCTAGCGGTTCAGGTGCGCTAGAGTTTTTTTTATTAGTGAATTGAAAAGTTGAACATCTCACAACTTCTAACTTGCTCGACATTTTTGCCTCTCAGTCGTTCTAACCTGTTCGACTTTTTTGACAGCTGCTCTGTTTTAACTTCCGTTGAGATGCTCTGCTCTTTTTTCGGAGCCATTAAACATAGCTAAAAATTAAATAAAAACCGAACAATTCAAAGCTATAATAGACAGGACCAAAGTACTTAATAAACCAGAATCAAATATTGAGCTTAAGTAAGTCGAATAAAATAGGTTCTCGAGTAGATCCTGAAAGCACACCGCAAAAAAGAGAAAAAGTAAAGAAGTGTGATGCATTAAGAAAGAATAAATGCAAGAGAATAGTTGCTCACAGATACAATGATACAATAATGGTTTATTTGATGCAGAAGTAGCTCATGATTAACAGTGTCGAAGGTTTTATGAAATTCTATATAAGGCGTGTTTTTTTTGCTCCTCTATCCAGCAGAGAACAGAGTATACGCATTGGAAACAACAACACTCCTGTACCAGTGAATTCACTAGTACAGAAATGCTATTCCTCATTGGTAGTTCACTTGCTGAACTGTAGAATGTGCTGATAGAAAAAAGAAAAGCTCATGAGAAATTGTCTTTTTTGCTGTGAGGTGGCTTTGGTTTTTTTCAAGGTTATGTTGAATGTTTTGGTAGTTAGGAAATTAGAAAAAGCCCTCATAATGTGTAGAAAGTTAAAAAAGGGAATTTTCTGTTAGTTCTTTTTCTATTTTCTATCGATTGTGGTAGTTTATACTAGTTTATTTTCAGAATGCACTGCTGTTTTATACTAGATCGTTGTTTTTGCTTCATAGTTTTATTCTGCTCTGTATCGGAGCAAAAAAACGCACCTATAATTGATATAATTATAATCCGAAACAGAGGGAACTGCGTCAGAAAATTCAATAATTTTGGCTGCGGTGCACTGACTTGTAGCACTTGAGGACCTGACCAACTAACTTGAGGAATGAAAACATAGCTTTAAGTTTTATATATTTCGTTAAAAATCAAACGTTCCACGATTGTCAAAAATGAGGGAAAAATGGATATGGGGCTATAGTTTGAAGCTAGGTTGCTTTCACTAGATTTTTTAATAGAGTAAATGTTGGATAGCTACCAGGAAGAAAAACAGCGCAGACTAATATGAAATAAATTGGGAAGGTTTTTCACAAAAAAAGAGAAAACAGAAAACAGTTATAGTAAAGAGAGGACATAACTAGTTCGACTTCAAATGAGTTATCCATTTATGAGAACACTCAAGAAGAGAAATTGAAAGGAATATTATTAGGAAGAGGAATAATAAATAAATCAGATTATAGTGAAAATAAAAACATCGAGAAAGGATCAGAAATATCCTGAGGTTCAGGTAAGGAAAGCATTTAAAGGAAAAGAACATAAATCATGAATTTTTTCAAGGGTTATTCGAGATCAGAGAAGATTCAAAGAACTAGAAATAGTTGCATATAGCATATGTGGTTTCATTCTTGGCGGCAAAATATAAGCGGTAGAAATCAGCACAATCCTGGTGTTAATGAGAGCAGCGCCCGCTCCAGCATTTACTTCGCCCCGGACAACAAGACAAATTGTCGGCCCCTTAAAATGAAAATCAAATCATTTTAAATTATAACAAAAGTGTGCTGCGAAAGAAACATGTGGCATAATTAACATTCAAATCAGACAAAACAGTAAAAATTCATTTATTGCCCGAAAGTACAGGTACCGCAGAAATTTTCTCTGTTAATTCTGCCCCATTAATATCAACAGAATCAATATCAGATCAAATACTATCCAAATCTTTGCAGTGCTTTAATAGCGTATCATTAGACATGATTTTCAAATAGTATATCGTCGGGTGTACGCCAAAACCATGAATGTGCTTTTTTGGTGATTTTTAGTTTTTCATGTCACTGTATCCGGAATCCGTATATAAACAACTTGCCAAAATCGGAAATGCAAAATTCCATTTTATGCCTACACAAATTCAAAATTTCAATTTTCAGAATCACCTAAAAACCAAGTATATGCAAAATGCATTACGCCAAAACCATGAATGTGCACATTCGTTGTTTTGGTGTAACGGAAAATCTGGGCATGTTATGACATGTTTTGATATTGTGGTGAAATAGAAAATAGAGCATATTATGTATTATTGTTCAATCCTGCACACTTTGAGCTGTTATTTCTTCGAGTTTTGTAGAATTTTTATTCATTTCAACAGTTTCCTTAATTGAGTGCAATTACGGTTTTTGTTGAAACTTTACTAAGGCAAGTCGTGGATCATTGTTTTTATCGTTGGCTCTCCAGAAAAAGAAAGTCATTTCAAACGTGAATGATGCCAGTATGTAGAGAAAATAACTTGAATC
Organism: Nemotelus pantherinus; assembly: GCA_963978885.1. NCBI lineage: Eukaryota > Metazoa > Arthropoda > Insecta > Diptera > Stratiomyidae > Nemotelus > Nemotelus pantherinus. The sequence continues at coordinate 41,503,575 of OZ022264.1, forward strand.
TCAATAGCTTATAAATCTTCATGCTTTTTTTTAAGGAGAGTAGCACTGTTCAGGAAGAAGACCCATTGAAGCAAAAAGATTATGGTTCTAACAAAAAGCTATGCAGGTTTTGTTTTGATTGCAATCATTCAAGTACTAATTGCATTTTCCGTAAATAGGCAAAATCAATAAAGATTTCCTGGTCCGTCCCATGCTTTTGATAGTGACGAAGACACTAGGGACTTTAGTCCTTTAGTTTCATCTTACAGTTCAAATTCTTCATCTGATATTATGGAGTCAGATGAAACTGAAACGGAGAACGCTGTAAGTTCCTCAAATATGCTGAAGAAAGGAAAATTTAATAAGGAAGGATGGAAAGCGAGCATCAGGAAAAATAAGAGGGCAAAAGGTGCTCAGCGGCCGGCTAAGCTTATGTTATGCTCACCTTGCAATGGAATTGCAAAAAATGTCAACTGCAACAACATCAGTGAAGAAAGCAGAAAAATCTTATACGAAAAATTTCGTGGGATGGCTAATATCGATGATCAACGGAGTTTTATCAATATACACATTGAAAACCAGCCTAAAGCACGAATAACGAAGAATTTGACAGAATCGCGAAGAAGCTTTACTGTAAATTATTACTTAGTGGCTGCAAGTCAAGAAATAAAGGTATGTCGCAAGTTTTTTTCGGCAACTTTCAATGTTACGGGCTGCCTCATAAGGAGCGTTGTTGCAAAAACAACCGCTCAAGAATGCTTTGAAAAAGGCAAACAGGGCAAGCATCCACCTCACAATAAATTGCCTCAAACTAAAGAAGAGCACATAGAGAAGCATATTGCTTATTTTCCGTAAATCGACAGGGAGAAAGTACTTAGATACATCTCTTAATGTGCAAATTATGCATAAAATATATGTAGAGGAATGCAAAAAGAACAGTTTGAAACCGGTAAGCATAAGGAAATACAGGCAAGTTTTCAGACGATACAATTTAGGATTTTTCAACCCAAAGAAAGATCAGTGCAAGTTCTGCTTTGCCTTTAGTTCAGAAAAACAGGAGGAAGAGAAATTAAATTTTGAATGGCACATGGTGAAGAAAGAGTCCGCTCGACGAGAAAGGGAGTTAGATAAGGAAGGAAAAAGAGGAGCCAACGAAATCTCCACATGTATTTTTCAATACATTTCAAACCAAAAGGATATTGAATCCATTGAAATGATGTCAGACGGGTCTGGTGGTCAACAGAAAATTTCAATATTCGCAGCAATGTGCCTGAAACTTGTTCAAACTCACCCGAGCTTAAAGATCATTGACCACAAGTTTTTGGAAACTAGATACACGCAAATGAAATGCGATTCCATACACCCAAAAAAAGGAAGAAAATTCCCAATTTACTCCTGTTTACACGCCAGAATGTTGGGCGCAAATAAGCCAGAAACAATCCTTTTCCTTTTGAGGTAAAAATGTTGACGTTTGATGACTTATTTAAGTTCAAATTGGTTTCATCAAACGTGACAATAGTAAACAATGGCCCTTGGTGTAGAGTTTGCTGGCTGCGTTACGAAAACGATTTTCCAAATACTATTTTTTGCAAAACAAATATCAAAGGAGATTTCCAAGCTGCAGAAATTCGTGAGAAAAGGGGTCGAAAAATTGCAAACCTTCAAAAGGTTTACATCGCATACATGCCTATATCAAATGCTAAATACAAGGATTTGATGAAAATGTGTGAAGACTTCACAATTCCTAAAGCTTACCACAGTTTTTACAAATCTATAAAATGTAACAATTCAGAAAGGGACTATTTACCGGAATCAGATGCGGAAGAAAAATCTGAGTTTAAAAATGAAAACTAAAGTTAAATTTGACTGCTCTATTTGTTCTGGTCTCACCAAACTTTTATATTCTCAAAGAAAAATAAACAATTTATGTTGACCAAAAAATCAATAAATTTTCATTTTCAATAAAATTTCAAATGAGCTCACGCCAAAACCATGAATGTGCGAAATTTCCCTTAAGCCCAAATATAACCAAAATCAATAATTAGGCATAATAGTGTTAGATTATTATATCCTTTAAATCAAACAAAAGTGGTTCTTATAATTTAAAACTGATTTACAGTATTATGTCAAACTTTCAAATTGATTTTACTCGAAACAACATTTTTGCACATTCATGGTTTTGCCATAAACCTGACCATATATTATATAAAAATTGAAAATAAATATTTACTATGGTAACTAATTTTTTGAGCGCTAACCTTATTCAAAAACTACATAATCTATTACATCATACTACAACATTTGAAAACCTTATCTTTTGTGGAAATATGTCAAAATCAATATTGAGAAATGTGCTCTCCATATATTTCTAGTACAAATCAAAACACAAATCATTGAATATCTCGAAAGTACTAAAATGTAGATAAAACGTTTATGCTTAGCAGGGCAGTATACATCTCTCATACAAAATTTAACTGCTTTAAAGCCTCTATTCTATTTTCCATTCCGTGTTACACAATGGTTTCAAAGTTGATCTTCGGACATGTTTTAAAAGTATTACTCATCGAAAACTATATGCTGAAAAAATATGTACATATATATATATTTTGGACCATATTAAAGAAATTAGCGGCGTCCACAGATGCTTTTGCCATATTATTAACCACTCGATTAAGAGAGTGGCTACTAAATGGAACGTCGAATACTCGTGAAGTTAAATTTTTAATTCTAGATAGCACTGCTGCTTTATCGCCCGTCATATCGGACCCATTGCCATATCCCTGCCCTCTAATATTCTGCAAATTTAACCCCAAATCACAAAGTTCTCCAAAGTTCTCTTCTCAAAGTTCTCTTCGTTAGCTCTGATCCACAAAAAAGTATCTGCTGTATAAGCCAATCACCGAATTACCGTGCGTCACCAAGCTATTTAAAACCATAGTTGCCGAGGTGTTATCTTTTCACTCTAAGCTATGAATCTCGCCTTACCAGCATGGTTTTATTACAGGTAAATTTACCACCACTAGCCATTTAGCACTTGTGGATCTAGTCATCGCTGCAATTGAAGAAGGTAAACAAGTTGATTGCATTTACAATAACCTCACGAAGGCTTTCGATACGCTGGATCATTACATTCTTATATGTAAACTGCATCTTTTTGAATTCCTAAATAAGTTCATTGACCGAGCTAAATCTATTCTCTCAAATCCCAAGCAAAACATTCGATTTTATAGCATTCCATCCACTGACACAATTGCCACATTAGGTGTTCCACAAGGCAGCAACATTGGCCCCATTCTTTTTGCTATTTATATTAATGACCTAATCACCTATGCTCTAGGATCTTCCATTTCACTCTACACAGACGATGCAAAGATTTTTAATACAATATTATCACTTGATGTCCCATTATATTCAAATACTCTTTGAATGCCACTCTATTTATCCGTTCTATCAAACATCGCGATTTAGGAGTGCTATTAAACTCTGCTTTTACTTTGAACGACTACATTGACTCAATAATAATAAAAGCCAACTGTGCACTTGACTTTTGAAAAGGACGATCTAAAGAATTCAACGACGTTCATATGACAAAAATCCTGTTCTGCTCTCTGGTTCGCCGTCTCCGTATTATACGGAGCATATATATTGCATTGAGTCTGTCCAAAAGAGATTCTTAATTTTCGTTCTTAGCTCTTTCCGCTGGTATGATCTTTTTCGCTTACCTCCTCCGCTTAGAACTATTGATGGGCACTTTTGAACTCGACGTCAAAATTTCAAAGCTCTGTTTGCTGCGAAGTTACTTATTGGAATCGTTAACTCTGAGTTTTCGCTTTCTAAACTAAACTTTCGCGTTTACTACTTTAAGAATAGGCCTTACAAGCCAATCGTGCGAAAATGTCAACTATGAACGTCGATTTTTATAGCTGTATATCCCCCATATCGACCTGAAGTGTTTCACACTCCATAGTTCACCCTGACACTTAATTTTAGAAAAAGTAAAATATAAAATGAAAAATCGTATTCAAATGGTATGTGTGATTTTGGCCTAATACACTAATACGAATTTCAAAACATGCATGTTTATCTTGAATATTAATGTGCAAATTGTACGCGATCTAACTGAAGTATCACACTGATAAAGTTCGGTAGACTCAAGTGGGCTGAGCCTATAGCTCATATGAGTGACGGAGAGCCTGCTAGAAAACCCTTCGTGGCAGGGCACTCAGAGTTTAGAGATGCCTAACTGGATAATATCGATTTACGGATGGGTTCATTTTTGCAGTAAAACCACAAATTAAAAACTCTTCTACCGTGATGTTTCCACAAGAAACATCCAAATTTTAATTTTATAACTGTTTAGCAACATCGCCTAAGATTTATAGCTTTAGTTCCCTGTAATTTTAGCAAATCACGCAGGCACGTTGAATGGTCACTTGTATTTCAGTTGTAGGTGAAAAGTTTTGGACATTATTGCTGATTCTAAACACTTTGAATACTGTCGGACTATTCAATTGCGCACTTGTACTGATGATATTAGAAACTGATCTGAAACATGCCCCGTATTTAGCCTAAGCCATGTTATAATCTAATGCGATTTAACTTAAGCACATACAAGAGTAGCTAAAACATTACGCAAATAGTTTCTTTTTCCGCATTTGGCACTTCGATTCCGCTTCATCTAGTAATGAAACTCAAACAAATGATGAAGTACATAATCCACTATATAATAGTTAGAATCACCCTCTCCAACTTTTTCGCTAACCCTATGACTTCCTACAAGTACGTACTATCAAAAGCATATGAGCCATTGAAAACTTCCATTATACTCACTTGTCGACAATGTGCCGGAAATTGAAATTACGATGGTAACCAGATACCTACATGAGTGTGCACCTTAATGCAAACGGTGCAACTCATTACTGGTAGTGCAAACACTATCACTAAGTCAATGCTAAAACGTGGTCTGTTCGTTTTTCCTTCCAGGTCAAGTTTGTTGATAAAATGGCCACATTCAACATTGTATGGTTTTAATTAGTGAACATAAAAAAAATTATGCCATTACAAATTATCATCGAATCGAGAAATTTAATGAAAGTAGTACATCTCCACTAATCTACTAAAAATATATTCAAATCAAATTCCAATCTCGTGGGACAAGAAAAAAGTTATCTAAAGTTCAAAATATTCTGACTTTGAGCATACGTTTACTATGAAAATAGCATCTTAGAAAATATTTCGCAAATGGTTTGTTCTAGAGAAAAAAAGGTCCATGCATAACCCGAAATACTATAATAAAAAATATTTGCATATTTCATGTAATCTCAATTTTACTGAGCTGATTGAATTTCACTGTTCTTAAAAAATTATCACATATGGCCTAGTTGAGCATTTGATTACTGTCAATCTTCTGACGAAGTATCTGTTGATGCACAATTTCATTTTTTGCTACATGAAAGGCTAATATATTTGCAATATGCAAGTATAAGAATAACGTCCATGGGAAATATGGAGTATGTTTAAAAAAAGACGAATGATTGACACTTTGTAGTTGTTGGAACCGAATTCCCTTGTTCAGTGTATAGCAAATCAATTAAAGTTGTGTTTGGATTCTCTTGGGTCGTGTCGCTGTTGGCCAACAAAATCATCCTTATTTGCTGTGCTGTTCCTAAGCTCATTTTGACAGCACATTTGACCGACAAAGCGACAAATATAAAAAATTTGAAGAATATCCTTTATTAAATTATTGCGACTGTAGCCAATTAATTTTTTAATTCAAATTTAAATCCTTGCATTTTGATTTTATTTATTTATTTATTTATAAATGTCCAATCAACAGAACAAATCCAATTATAGATTAGACATAAAAAAAAAGAAAACAAATATATATATATATATATATATATATATATATATATATATATATATATATGTATACATATATATATATATATATATATATATATATATATATATATATATATATATGTATACATATATATATATATATATATATATATATATATATATATATATATATATATATATATATATATATATATATATATATATATATATATATATATATATATATATATATATATATATATATATATATATATATATTTATTTATACAAAGAAAAAGAAAAATTAAAATTAAGTTAAATTCAGAAAGGAAAAGTAATCAAAAGCAAAATCGACCAAAAACAAGATACAACAAAAGATTAAATTCTGACATATTTCATGTATCTGATAGAACGTTATTCTTTAAAATATTTTTAAACATTGCTAATGTTCGAGGCAGAGGACCAAGGTTAAGGTTATTATGCTGACGAGGCAAACGCAAAAAGGGAGAAAAGAAATAGGTGTCAGTACGGGCAAATGTAACGTTAAATTTAAAAAATGTTCTTAAAAAATGATTTGCTGGACTTATCGTTTTTATAATTCCTATCGAAAAAATTTAATATAATTTAATGCAATTTAACGCTACTAACACAAAGCTTAGCCATGCATCTGATTTGATCTGGTTCATATGGTCTGTGAATTCGGTGTTTTTTTTTTTAAAAAGGGTACGTATTTGCGGTCCATCAAAAATACTTATCAGTGGCTCATTAATGATATTTGCTTCGCATACCATCATCTTTTTTTTTCAAAACCATTCTAACCCAATGTTAATTTTTTGCGCGACTATCCCATAGACAAAGGAAACAGGGATATTTAATATACCCACCTTGCTGGCCTAGTAAAAAAATTACCATCTCCAAATCTACGCACACTGACCGCTGAAGTTGTGCGTACGAAATCTTTTCTAAAATCATTTTTACATTTTGGTATTCATCCTTTAGTTTGGTAGTGTGCCCAATTAGGACGGAGGCAGATTGATTATTATTATGCAATATTACACATTTCAGACTTCTTTTTGAGCTGGGTATGGTTTAACAAATAATAAACATTGTTACAAGACACCAGTTTGTCCTTTTCGGTAAAGTAAGGAAGAATGTCTTGCTCTCTGGTACGATAAGATGTCATAGTTACGTCATTTATTTATTTATTTATTTATTAATCCATTGCGCTACAGATATAATTCCAATTACAGCGTCAAGAAAGCAAAAATAAAAAAGAATGAAACATAAAAAAAGAAAAGAAATAAAAAAAAAAACTCTAGCGCACCTGAACCGCTAGAAACACTAATGTTCGAAGAACAGTAGAAGAATCGTGCAGGTTTTGAGTGCATATTCCACCACATGTGCTGCTTATTACGGCCAAACTGTTTCAAATGCCACGTTTTACTTTCGTCTTAAGAATGCATTATAACTCATGTGGTGGAAGGTTTCAGATATTACCACTGGCATGAATTTCAACGTTTATGAGAGCAAAACACGGGTTAATTATATTCGTTATCAGTTGCTTATTTCACATAATTTTGAAAGCAGCATCTCATATAACATCAATGAAGAAAATGCTCAGTGCCTGCAGCACTGTAACTGAAGTTGGTGTTTGGGGCTGCGATCCGAAAAATTTGCAAAACTTTGCGAATTGTAACATCGGTTATTTATTTTCATTGTAAATGTTTCCGGTATGTATACTAACTGTTAGCATTTATTGATACAAAAGTAGCACAACCGACTCGTGCTGGCAACCTTTCGCCAATATCAAAGCCAAGAATATATCAAATCTGCTTCACGTTGTTTAATTACATTCGAAGTTATAGGAGTATAAAGAAATTTAGGGTTACCTGAAGCGAGTTTTTTCAAAGGATCGAAAGCTTAATATTTGCTGTTTATTGTCACTACAATATCATTACCATTTGAAAATTCTACGATAAAACCGCTTAATAAAGATATTGCAATTAAACACAAAACCAACAATAGCTGGCAACCCTATCGTTGCTTTTCAACCAAATTTGGCCTGAATAATTTTTATGACAGGTTTCATTAATTGTATGAAATTCGTATTGATTTCATGACTGCACTGGAAGTTATAGGGCAAAAAGTTTTATTTTCCTGAGCGAATTTTCAAAACCAAAGACACAAAAATTACCATAGCTGGCAGCACCAATCGAATTTTTAAACCAAATTTATATCAAACAGAGTTTAGAGTAAGGTTCAGCTACTGTGTCAATTTCATGAAAGTCTGGTAACTTATTCACATTTCATAGGGCACAAAGCAGTTTTTTTCTTTGTAATTTTTCAAGATGGCACCACTGGCACAGAGTTGCCCACAATTCAAAATCGCTTATATCAGACCTGGTCCTACTTAAGTCCAATGCATTCTGTAAATTTCAGCTGCATCTGATTATTGGTTCGTGAGTTTCCGTGAACAGAAGTTTTTGATGCTGAAAATATAGGTTAACTGGGAGAGGGTTACCGTTCTTGTCCGACATGAAATTTCCAAAGTTTTATTTTGAACGTGTAGATAAAACATAAGATTTATATACATATTGGTTTTATTGTAAGAAACGGACATTTTTTTGAATATTCGATGGTTTGAATGTTTTCACTTCCAAATTTTTTTTTTTTCAAAATGAAGACACCAAAATTATCATAGCTGGCAGCTCCAACCGAATTTTTCGACCAAATTTCTACCAAACGTGGCTTAAAATAAGATCCAGCAATTGTGTGAGTTTCGTCGAACGATTCAATCAGAATTTATAGGGCTAAAAACAGTTATCTTTTTTAGTGGTTTTTCAAGATGGCACCACTGGCACAGAATCGCCCGCATTTCAAAATCACTTCTATCAGACCTGGCCCTATTTAAGGCCAATACATTCTGCGAATTTCAAATAATTCTGCTCATCGGATCGTGAGTTTCCGTGAACAGAAGTTTTTGATGCTAAAAATATAGGTAAATTGGGCAAGGGCTACCAGGCGTGCCCGTTATACCATATCTTTTTTTTTTTTTTTGGTTATGTAAACAAAGCACAAGATTTACATATGAGTGGCTTTTTTTTGAAGAAACGGCATTTTTTCAAGAGAAACGATGATTTGGAAGTTTTCACTTTCAGTGCCTGCCCTAGCTACAGGGTTGCCAGCACGCTCATTAAAAGCTACACAAATCTACAACTAAATAATATCAATATGTCCTGAAAATTTTGTAATGATTGAATAGCTCTGTCAAAAGTTATCGAAATTTAAAAATTTTCAAATTTTCCCGTCTTCTTTTTAGGCACCCAGCGCACACATAGGGTTAAAAAATTCCAAAGCATTATCCGATTCATATGTAAAACACGTTAGAAATTTATTTCGTTAACTTAATTTTTGCGAAAATCATTTGTGCACGAAATAATAGGTATATTAAAAATATCACTTAAATGGCCGCCGGCGCCAAAAGGTTAACAATAACTGACATTTAAAGAGACCTGGACCTATTCTGCATATACACCAATGTATCCTGAAAGTTTCAGCTCAATCGGATGGCGCGTTCCCAAGATTATCTCACTGAAATTTTTTGATGATGATATATATATATATATATATATATATATATATATATATATATATATATATATATATATATATATATATATATATATATATATATATATATATATATATATATATATATATATATATATATATATATATATATATATATATATATATATATATATATATATATATATATGGAAATATGAATTTTTGGCCGAATCGATTTTAATACTAATGTTCTTGGAACATTAGTAAAAACAATTGAATAATTAGAAAACTAAAATTAGGACTAAGGTAAATAGCAATTCAAGGTAACATTTTCAATACATGCTTGAATGGTAAAAAAGATTGCGGGAGAGGACCAAGCTTCAGGGCATTGTGCGTTCTGGGTAGACGCAGCAAAGGCGAATGGAAATAGACTTCCGTACGTGCAAAAGGAACAGAGAAAACCTCAGAAGAACGACTTGGACGACTAGATACACGTCTGGTTATCTGTGAACCGAGATCTGTCAATAATATGCCTTGGCAAAGTTTGAAGAGGAAACACTCATCGAGAAACAACCTCCGTGATTGCAACGAGGACATACGAAAGAGGGAAAGACGAGAGGAGTAGGGACAATAGGGTATATTAAATTTGAAAAGAAGTGAGCGAGTGAACCTGCGCTGAATAGATTCAATGGCGTCAGATAAATACTGAAAGCGCGGAGACCAGATTTGGCACGCATATTCTAGAATACTGCGTACTAAGGAGACATATAAATGAATACAGAAGGAAATGTTGGGAAACATATACGAAGAATGCAAAACAAATCCAGCAAACCTAGAGGCCCTGGACTTCATATTCATAACATGAACATCAAATCATAATTTTGAATCAAACACCACCCCCAGGTCTCTAAAATTCTGGACAACTGACAGGGAAATACCAGACAAAGAATAAGAAAACACATGTGGAGTATTTTTTATATGCAAAAGACATCTGGTGGCACTTCGAAATGTTCAATGGCAAGAAGTTGTCTTGACACCAGAGACTAAGAGCAAACAAGTCAGCTTGCAACTGGTGAAAATCGTTCGCAGACTTGATTGCTCTGTATAATTTTAAGTCATCCGCATATAAAAGACAAGGAGAATTGATAACAAAAGGAAGGTCATTCACAAACAAGATAAAAAGTAGGGGGCCAAGAATAGAACCTTGAGGAACTCCGGATGTGAGACATATAGAGAAAGAAAAGGAACCATTAAAAGCAACTCTGCAGCAACGACTATGAAGATAAGAGGAAAACCAGGAGAGGAGGGGACCGAAAACACCGAAACTATTAAGTTTAAGGAGCAGCAGGTTATGGTTCACAGAATCAAAAGCCTTCGAAAAGTCTGTGTAAATTACATCAACTTAACGTTGACAATCGAAGCCAAAGGCTACAAAATTGGTGAACTCCATGAGGTTGGTCGATGTAGAGCGACCCTTGATGAAACCGTGCTGCTCAGGAGCAAGTAAGGGCTGTAGAGAAGGATAAATTCTATTGTAGACAAGACATTCAAGTATTTTACTGGAACAGCAGAGGAGGAATATAGGAAAATAGTTGGAAACAACGAAAGGATCACCACATTTGAAGATTGGGAAAATATTGGCGGATTTCCATAGAAAAGGGAATACACCAGATGTAAGGCTAATGTTGAAAAGGATAGCTAGAGGAACACAGAGCGAGGATGAGAGGGATTTGACAAGGATATTAGGAATACCATCAGGACCGGAACTGACATTAGAATTTAAGATATGCAAAAGGATTTCAACTTCCAAAGGATTGGTACAAAACATAGATAAATCAAGAGAGGTATGGGAGACAGTGGGAGCTATCAAAGTATTCAGTGGGTTTTTTTTAAAGGAGGAGGAAAAAAGGCAGCAAATAAATCACAAATAGCCTGAGGAGAGGAAGCAGTAACATCATCAAGAGACATAGAATCAAGAACTGAAGAATTGGATTTGAGGGAACGGATGTAGGACCAAAAGAATTTAGATTGATTAGAACAGATTGAAGCCTCGATGTTCGACAAGTAATCACGCATTGCCTGCTTGACCACTTTTTGAGCGTCAGAGCGCAAACTACGGAATTCCTGAAGGTCAGTGGGTGAATCCGTCTTCTTCAGCTTTTCCCGAGCTTTTTCCTTAGCTTTAAGAGCATCAGAGACTTTCAATGTGAACCAAGGGACATCATTAGGTTTGAGAGGACGTTTAATGGGAGTAAAACGAAACTTAAGGTTAGAAAAGAGAGAGTAGAACTTGGACAATGCACAATCAACATCCAATCCTTTGAAAAATGAAAACCAATTGATAAGATTGATTTCAGAGGACATTTTTTGAAAGTCAGCTTTAAGGAAATTGTAACGCTGAAAAGAAGGACATTTATTCTTTACCTGGAAGTTGAGGTCAACATCAAGCAGGAGAGGAGGGTAATGAGGATCGGGTTGCACATATGCAAAAGGAGCAGGAGAGAGAGAGAAAGGGAATCTAAAGGAACGCTAGTAAGGACTAAGTCAAGGATTCTGCTATTAGTGTTACGAAGGTGGTTAATTTGGGAACAAGAACAAAGTGAAAGAAAGGAAGAAGTCGCAACAGAGAAGAGGTTGTTGGATAGTAAACTGAGGCTATTGGTGTCGCACTCCACAGTGAGCATGTTAAAGTCGCCTAAAATTAAGAGGGGAGTTGAAGGAAATCGAGAGACGATGAAGCTTGAAAGCTCAGCGTAAAACGTTCGAAGTCTTTTTTAGTCTTCAGGCAAGAATTTCAGCTGAACCCTTTGATAAATTGAAATCGCGGATCAAGTCATTGAGATCCTCTTGAGCAAATCCCGGTCTTGTAGAACTAAGTAAGTTCACCGAGCTTACTTTCACTACTGTTCTACTGACTGGTTAATCCGTCTAATATTTCAACTTCATCACAGTTTGCAGTCAATGATCCGGAAAATACTGAAAATGGCATCACTATGTAATATTGGGGGCTTAGCCAACTCTACATTAGGATAAACCCAATTACGTTTTTTTGTATCTGTTCATACTTTTCACATTGATAGCACAAACTAATAGCTAATAAAATAATTAGTAGGTTCAATCCATTTCATTGGCACTCCAAATTTAAGCCCTTTACGTCATTCTAGACTTCAGTATCTTAGAGCTCCCACACTTAATATTTGCCACATATTAAACCAAAACTGTTAGTATCGTTAACATAAGACTTACGCGACGAACTCATATTTTTCATGAGAAAAATGACGATTGTACTAAAATAGGCTACGAACTGATAGCTTTAAGTTCTAATATCTGATTAGCCAGATTGTTACATCTAACTGCGAGAATAGAAAAATATATTTAGTTTGGGTTACTCAAATTAGGGCAGGTAGGTAGACTAATATTTTTTAAATGATTGTTTACATGTCGTTTATCACAAGAACCAGAGTCAATACAAACAAAGTAATTACATTCCGTTTATGTCTAATATAAGAGTTTATCAAAACTATTAACAAAATGAGTACCGGAAAAATAATACTTTGTTTTTCCAGGCATTTCAAATTCACCGTACGCTACAAATTAATTCTAACATATATCTAGTAACAAATAACCTAGCCTAATTAGGCCTAAATTTTAAATAAGGTGTTAAATTTAACTTTTCTTTTTTCTGGGCTCTGCATTCTCGAATATAATTGCCGCTGTTAGCACCCTCTTGAGGAGAATCGTTGGCCCCATATGTGAAGAATGGCGATTTTGGAAACGCTACAACCATGAGTTGTACGCTATCTGTTTAGAAGCAGATATAATAATTAAGATAAAATTCGGCAGACTCCGGTAGGTAGGACACCAAACTCGAATGAGTGAAGATGATCCTGCTCGGAAAAACCTTCGCGGCAGTTTTTACCGCAGACAACAGCGTGGGCACCTTACCTGCGCTTGTGGGATGGCGTTGACCAGGACGCTCGGAGTTTAGGGATGTCCAATTGGATGAATCGCTAGGCAATCGGGATCGATGGGAAAAATTGTTGACGGAGGCCAAGACCGGACCCAGGTTGTACCACCGATGATGATGATAATGTTCCCACGCTGTCTTCGCAGAGCACATAACTGTCTCAATGGAGCTACCTGTGTGCACTAGTGAATGGGTCAGTCCGTATACATGTCCATCTGTCTGTCTACAATCTCATCATTGATTCCACAGGCCGGGATTTGTGTGACATGTCTTGACTCCTGATCCAGCAGGATCTTTGGACATTTTGACCCGGCAAGTTCTATAAATACTGCCACGATCGCGGTTCAGGGTTCTTTCGAATAATTTGCTTCTGAAATGTTCGTTTTGAAACAGGTAATCCAGGATAGAAACACATGGCTGAGAATAGACCAAATGAAGTTCTGATGGAAAATGGATTCAGTGTTGACGGTCATTCTCATTGCCGACGAAAACCTGTCCTATGTTTAAATAGTGATTTGACAGGTTTTATTTATCGTCACAAAAGAGTTAGGAATTTCGTTGCACATATGTAAGTGCTCATCAAATGCCCCTCGAAATTAATGCTTGCTTCGATTCTTACGTCAGATGGAATCGGAAGTCTTCTAGATATCTAAGGCACTCACTATTGTTGGAGTGTTTTGCTATATCAAATTGGCAGCTTTTTACGATATCATCTACTTTTATCTATCGAGTCTTCCATAGTTCAGTCGATTGCCCTCTCTTGTTTTGCATTTTTTTGTTCCCTTGCACTCCTAACGGTAATAACTGTAAGGTGGATCTTATTTTACAATTTATTGATTTTCTAAAACTTTTTCTCTCCTCCAATTTCTTTCCTCTTCATTTTTTCCATATTTTGATCCTTATCCTGATCCTGATGTAATCTCCCCTCTATAAATCCGTTTTTGTATATTGGCTTACCTGCATAGAAAAGGCAGAACTTAGCCTACTTATTGCTTTTTTAAAGCTGATTACTCGTTTCTGCTCAGCTCAGCGCTATCAAATTGTTTTCTTTTTTTGGAGGAATTGAAATTAGTGTAGTTCTTTCTTCCTTTCTCTCTCCCTCCTATATTCTAATGTTTTATTTCACATCTGTTTTTCGTCCCTACATTCCTGTCGTTAAACTTGTTGACCTTAGTTGTCTGTGGTAGTTTCTAAAGTCACTGTACGTGAAGTATAAGACCGATATTAATTTTATTTCAGTTCATCAGATTATGTATCCTGGTGAAAATGATTGGTTTTAAATTTTGAACAACCCTGTGGATTCTAAATATTTTTATCTCGTTTAAAGGTATTACAATTACCTTTCAACTGAGGCTTCACTTGTTGTTATTTGCAAATAATTCTTGGAAAAATTAATGACGGATATTCTAAAATTTATCTTTTTGCATTAAAATTTCAAACAATCAACCCATGTATCTTTGAAACTCATTTTTGCAGAATGTATTTTTATTTATTTTTAACAACACTCTTTATGTAATACTCTTTATGAAAAATTCCATCCAGCTACCTTCGACAGATTTTTACATGAGGTCATTATGTGTATTGAAGCAGACCAAAAATTTCATCATCTGAGTTACCGTACAGAATACCACAATACGCAAAAATAACTTCTATAAAATAAGGAAACGAATTCCTTGTAACAGTGTAATTTATTTAGTAAAATATTGACTAATTACAATAAGTGTTGAAATACTTCACTAACTTTATGTGCACGATCTAAATCTAGTTATCTCTTTTTACTAATGTTCGAAGAACATTAGTATTAATATCGATTTGGCCAAAAATTCATATTTCCATACATATATATACAGTTGGGGACAAAAGTCTCTATACACCCTCAAAATTTCATAAATTTAGTAGAAAATGCAAATACTTATGAGAATTTTATATGCAATTTTACTGCAAATGTATTTTTACTAACATAAATTTAAAAAAAAATTACATTAATTAACATATAACCGTAAAAGCACCAGAAAAAACGAAATTCAGTAGGGACAAAAGTGTTCATACATTATGTAATTTAACTGAAAATTCCACATTATTTAATATAATATTATATTTCAATATTTTGTTGGGCCACCGTTGGCATCAATAACAAATTTATGAAATTTTGATGGCGTATGAAGAGTTTTGTCCCCAACTGTATATATATATATATATATATATATATATATATATATATATATATATATATATATATATATATATATATATATATATATATATATATATATATATATATATATATATATATATATATATATATATATATATATATATATATATATATATATATATATATATATATATATATATATATATATATATATATATATATATCATCTAAAAAATGCAGTGACTATTTCTCGGGAGTGCGCCATCCGATTCAGCTGAAACTTTCAGAATACATTGGTGTATATGCAGAATAGATTTAGGTCTCACTAAATGTCAATTATCTTTAACTCTTTGGCGCGGGCGGCCATTTTAGTGATATTTTTAATATACCTATTATTCCGTCCACAAATAATTTTTGCCAAAAATAAGGTAGCGGAATGAATTTTGAACGTGTTTTAAATGTAAATCAGATAATATTTTGGAACTTTTTAACCCCATGTGTGCGCTAGGTGCCTAAAAAGAGAACGGGAAAATTTGAACATTTTTAAATTGCGATAACTTTTCAATCATTATAAAACTTTTAGAACATTTTGGTATTATTTAGTTGTAAATTTGTGTAAATTTGAGCATGTTGGCAACCCTGTAGCTAGGGCAGACACTGTAAATAAAAATCTTCAAATCATCAACTCTCCTGAAAAAATGTCGCTTCTTAGAAAAAAAGCCACCCATATATAAATCTTTTGTTTTGGCTACATAGCCAGTGTAAAACATTTGAAATTATACAACGGGCAACCTTTTCCCACTTTACTTTTATTTTTAGCATCAAAAACTTCTGTTCACGGAGTTTCACGATCCGATAATCATAATTAGTTAAAGTTTACAGAATGTATTGATCTTAAGTAGGACCAGGTCTGATAGAAGTGATTTTGAAATGCGGGCAATTTTGTGCCAGTAGTGCCATTTTGAAAAATCACTAAGAAAAATAACTGCTTCCGGCCCTATAAATTCTGATTCACACAGTGGCTGAACCTCACTTTAAGCCACGTTTGGTAGAAATTTGGCTGAAAAATTCGGTTGGACTTGCCAGCTATGGTAATTTTGGTGTCGTAAATTTTGAAAATTCATGAGGAAAATAAAGCTCTTTGCCCTATAGCTTCCAGTACAGTCATTGAATCATATCGAAATTTAAATGGCAAATTAAACTTATTGTAGGCAATATTCAGTAGAAATTTAATTTCAAAACAATGATAGGGTTGCCAGTTATGGTTGTTTTTGGTTTTTTTTTGGCATACCTTTAGTAAGCGATTTTAGCATAGAATTTTCAAATCGTAGTGATCTTATAGTCACCGAAATTAAAATAAACTTAGATTCTATTATTGCTTAGGGTGTATTAGTTTTAAGTAAGAAAAGTAAGTAGTGGTAGAATACACACTTAAAATCTGCACAAATCCTCTACTGGTCTTCGAACATTAGTGTTTGCGCTAGGGTTTTTTCAAGCTAAGTTTGATTCATTTGACCAGTGTTGCAATCAAAGCAAGCTCTTTCTTAACAATGATAAGTGCCAGGTTATAAAGTTTCCCAAAAACTTGGTCATTAGCAGTAGGCGCCAAACTCGTACATCTTTGGCAACAATTTACTAGCTCAAGTTGATAACGTTGTGTATCTTGGTGTTATCTTGGATGAGAAACATTACTGGACCTTACACTATGACAAAATCTTTTCCCGTGAGAATCAACAGATTCATTGAATGATGTGTCTAGGAATTTCCTAACCTGCGGGTCACAAGATCCTTATATACTTCACTTGTACGCTCTCGAATATGCTTGTATTATGTAGAACTTAACTTTTGAAACCAAACCATTTTTACTTTTCGTCTTTTTTATTTTGTTTGGTATTTTTGTATGTATTTTACAGTTTGCTTTGTGTATAAATAAATTAAATAAAGTAAAATATATACTCTATACAATATATACTCGATAAAAATCGTCATCTAAACAACTGATTTTTTCCATTTCAGCTCTCGTCGGATCTCTTACAATTGGCACAACATTCCTATTATCGCCAATTGCTGGCGTTCTAACCGACAAAATTGGATTGCGGCGTACAACGCTCCTAGGCGGACTCTTATCGGCTGGAGGCATGTTCATTTCTTCATACTGCACCGAAAGTATAGAAGCCTTGTACCTTACTTATGGTGTTATGTTCGGGCTAGGAGCGGCCTTAGCTTATACACCGACCCTCGCTATTCTGGGCCATTACTTTAAACGGTACTTAGGGAAAGTTAGCGGTTTTGTGACAGCTGGGTCGAGCGTATTCACTGCCATTTTACCGGCTGCTTTGGACTATCTAGTCAAAATACATGGTCTACGCATCACTTTGCTATGCATGGCGTCGATCCTATGCTTTGTGATTTTGTGTGCCTTTGTTTATAAGCCTCTTCATCCGCCACCTCAGCCAGCAGCCCGGAAGCCGGGACGCTCTGAGCTGAATACGCTAATGAGGAAAGTCATCAATGTCGATATTTGGAAAAGGAAGCGTTACGTCATCTGGGCGCTGTCGGTTCCGATTGCGCTATTTGGCTATTTTGTTCCATACGTTCACATGGTTAAGTTTATGAACACATCGTTCAAGGATCAAAATGAAAATTTACCAGTCGCATGCATTGGTATCTCATCGGGAATCGGACGTTTATTGTTTGGAGTGATCGCGGATATTCCTGGCGTGAATCGGATATTTCTACAGCAAATGGCACTACTTTTTATTGGAGTTGTTACGATGCTGCTACCTGCCACGGATTCGTATGTACTTCTGATAATCTTCGCGCTGATTATGGGTCTGTTTGATGGATGCTTCATATCGCTTCTGGGGCCAATAGCATACGAACTATGTGGACCAAGGGGTGCGACTCAAGCCATTGGCTTTTTGCTGGGACTAAGTTCGATACCGCTTACCGTTGGCCCGCCGATTGCTGGAAAACTCTTTGATGTAACAGGATCTTATACGATTCCGTTCATATTGGCTGGAATACCTCCGTTAGTTGGAGCGACAATGATGTTCATGATTCGTTGTATTCGGGAAGAAAGTACTGTTCGAGACATTGCTGAAGTAGATGAGAGGAATGAACCACTTACAAGATCTGCCTGGGATGCAGGTAAGCATTTTTTGCATAAATGTCAACAATCGATTGAACGATTTCTTATTCTGTATACTTTTTATTTTATTTTAGAGAGTAAACCTGAATACCATCTGACAAATGGCTTCAAACACCTGCCTGTAGAAACGAGGAAAGCGTCACTGGCCACAACAGGTATATCGGATAGAACTGCCTTGCTTAAATGTAGCAGCATGTCAGCTTTGGTGACGGATCACTGTATGGCCAACTATCCTTCTTCCTTGCCAAACGGACGTCGCTATTTGTATTCTGTCCTATAGCAGATTTTCATGCTAATTTCTAATATCTATAGTAGTCTAACTCGTATATCATGTATTTGCCTATGAGTATTCTATGCAATGCTTAATTAGTGTATTGCAGTTGTAAATTTTGTATTTTCGTATGGTGTGCCTATTTGTGTATCTGTGAATATGTAAATCTTGTAGTAGTTGTTAAGTGATACATTATGCTTTGTATATATGTTAGTTTAAAAGTAGAATTTGTTGCACGTTTTGATTTGTGTGTTTTGGTTTATGTTTGGAATGATTGCGTGAGATGATTTTAGAGTATGAACTGTAGACTGAATTAAATAAAATACATTTTACTACTTTATTTCAAACCTTTAACAATGAAACAATGCTTTTTTCTTCAGCTTATTATATGCTGGTATTCGTATAGCTTCAGTATTACAAGGTTGTTTTTCTACAAGTTAACGTTTTTGATTCCGGAAGTTATGCAAATAATGTTTTGTTAATTTAGTGATTTGTGAAAATGTGTTTTGATCCTATTTTTGCTGTGTTTGACATTATACTAACCATAATTCACAGATTTCTGTAAATACGTTATACAAATGCGTAAACTAGCTTAGTTTATAAGAGCGAGGGACTTAAACTGCCTACAGTCTCGTTGCGCACATCGAATTCAAAAGAGTGCATGCACCAGTGTGTTGGCCAAAGGCAACAAGCTCATAATCACATCAACTGATTACTTCGCTCAGGTGATACTGTAGACTAGAGATAGGACTGCTCCTGCGATCACTGCTACTAATCGTACTGCTCTTTGAAAAGAGCAGTGAGTAGTGCGATTGCTCTCTGCTCATGCTATTCAATTGCTCACTGCTCTTTTGCAGAGCAGATAGTTTTATGAAGAGCAGTGAGCAATTTGGTTATGTTTTGCTCATGTTGTTCGACTGCTCATTGCTCTTTTGCTGAGCAGAAAGTTTTGAGGCGAGCAGTGCGCAATTTGATTGTTTTCTGCTCATGCTGTTCAACTGCTCATTGCTCTTTTGCAATACAGAAAATTTTAAATGCTCATCTATTCAGATTCTTTTCTTTCTACCCTTGCTAGTATTTTCGGACTTGCACGTATTTTATTCAATTATTCAAAAAGTTTTTAGGGCAAAAGTAGCTGAAATCGGACAAAATCCGCCAATTTTGGGTTAGAGTGGTTTCGGACATAACGGGCCAAGGCCTTTTGCTGTGATACAAAAATGTCGGTTTTGTAGGGGAGTAAGTGGTTTTTTGGCCATAGTTTGGCAAAAACTGCCCTTATGGCGCTTTCGATGATTGAAAGTGGTCGGGGAGTATATTAGTGATATATTAAGGGCGACAAAAACGTCCATATTTTGGAAAAAAATTTTTTTTGTCTAGCATGAATTTGGGGACCTTTCTGAGTTATTTCGGGCGAAATTTCCATACAAATCCCGGTAAAAGCGGCCTAGTTTCTAAGATACGTCAAAATCAAATCTGCCCGAAAAACTTAAAGTAGCACTAAAAATGTTGAGATCCTTTTTGGTTCGCCAGTTGACTTCTGCGGCGGTGCTCGTGACTGCACTCCCACTCTACCGAGGTTGTGACTCATGTCCAGCCTTACCGAAGAGATTGGCCTCCTAGTGGGTGCATGTTTAATACACGTAAAAATTTTGTTATCATTTCTCAATAAAATTTTCGACAAACTTCATGCTTCGGTGAGGCGAAGTGGAAAACCGATTGTTGTAGATTAGCCAGGAAAAATAAATCTTCGAAATTAAATTACATACTGCATAATACTGTTTATGCATAATAACATTTCACTGCGTTGCTTGCATCCAATGTATGACATTTTGAAAACCACAAAACTACTATACGACTTATCAAGCACTTGGCAAAACATTCTTCTGCTAGGAAGTGCCAAATTAATGCAAGCAACGTATTCCGAAACATACTACATCTGTTCTAAACATGAGCATCCATCGCCACCGAAAAATACAGTCACATTGTAAGCATACAATGCGATTGCAATCTGAGGCTAGAAATTGCTGTATCAAGCACGAATCGAAGGCGATGAGAAGGTAACGAGCAAACACTGGTAATGAGCAATCAAAAGTAGCGAGCGGTTTTTCGTACGCACGAAACTGCAATCGCAATTGCGATTGAATAGCTGCTACTCTAAACTGCTCTTTGCTCAAACTGCTCTCTGCGATCACTGCTCAGTAAAAAGAGCAGTTAAGCACATCTCTACTATAGCCATATAAAGAATGGACATGCAATCACAATGCATGAACCCGTACGTGAATGAAACAATTTTACTACAAATGCAATTTACTCTCTGTAGAACAGCTTTCCCCCCAATGCCGCACGCTCTACCCTTCAGCGCCGTAGACTATCTATGTAAACCACAGATATAAGAGAGAATGGATTAGAAATCGACCGAGAGAAATGTCCCAATTTTCGACTTTTTGCTTACTAGTGTGAGAATGAGGTACTGGTGTGTGTCGTACACAGTTCATATGGTAAGGCTCATGTAAAAACCACGAGAGATCGCCATTTTGAACGTCGTTTGACATTTCTTTCAACGCAACCGGCGAGTGGAGATTAAAATGCTTTTTGTGAATGAAATTAATGATGATTTCACTAAAAAACAAAACGAAATTCATGCTAAAGGTTAATTTTACCTACCCGAAATATAATATTCCCTGCGAAGCGCTTCGGTAGCTACTTTTGCAGCCTGGAACGCGGCACTTCATTATCGCGCTATTTTATAATTTTTGACCGCTAATTTATTCGTGAAACTGACACAAATTATTGTGTACAAACGTAGATGTACGTTTCCACCGAACACGCCGAAATATTTTCAAATTTTCTTTGACAAATTTTGACTGAAAGGATGGAGGGTTGCAGGAGTAGCAGGCGTGTACATTTTCGTGTACATTTTCAACAGCATCAATTAAGTTACGATAATGAGGACACCAAATTTGACAACAGTACTCGAGGACACTAAGCAAAGAAGGAGGCATACACAGGACAACATACAGGCATACATGCATACACAGGAAAAAATATCAGCAAAAAATCTGGTCGATATGAGAATGAAACCGCACAATCAGGAGGCCTTGAATGTGACACGCAAGATATGGACATCAAATTTAAGTTAGTATCAAAAACAACACCAAGTTCCTTACAATTATCAATAGGACTAAGAAATGAGCCAAGGATGCAATAGAAAGCCCCATGCGGGATAACTTACATGTGTAAGGCATCCGAAAGTATTTATCAAGATTAAAATTAAAACAATTGACTGAGTATGGAATCATCATGTAGCAGGGACGGAATCATCTTGCAACCATTGACTCAGTCAACGTAACTATTTTTAAATCGTTAGCGTACAAAAGACACTGCGGGTTAAAGAGGGAAGGAATATTGTTTATAAAAAAATAGCAATGGGCCAAAAATTGAGCCTAGTGGAACGATCATCAAAAATAAGGTAGAAGGGGTAAGAAGAACAAGCGTCAATCGTTGCGAACGAAGCAGCACCATGGTGAAGGTGTGAGCTTAACAAGCAGCGGAATTAATCCGAGATACTAAACCACCGAATTTTTGGAGGAGGATGTCAGGGTATTTAATGCCTTTGCTGATCGATGATAGTGCAACAGTTTCAGTGAACGATAGTAAGTTGGACACTGTTGAATTCTTTTTAACGAAACCATGTGAAACGAGAAAATGGTCAATTATCTGTTATACTTAATGGTAAACAACCCTTTTGATAAGATTACTTATTTAATATAAAACAGCTATCGGTTGCAGAATTTTTGGCTTTTAGGAAGGAAAAAATATTAGCAGATATCAGCGGATTGCCAGGAATTAGGAAACATACTGGATGAAATTCTAATGCCAGATTTACACTCTCCCCGAGGCATGGAAAATGTTGCCAATCACGAGAGTGTAATTGGTCACGTCTTCTATTCTCACCAGTGTTTTTCTATTCGCATACATGCCAAGCAATGGCAAGGACGAGAGTGTGAATGGTGTTTTCTTTGGCGCCTACCCGTTTTATGCGGGTTTTATGAGGGCTTACGCGGATCTTGTCTTAGCTCAAGGCGGCTCGAAATGCTGTCGGTTTTACGTACCGAGGAAATCTCGATGGAAAATGATCTGGTGTAGGCTCCGCAGATATTTACAAATCGATTTGGGTTGCCTACAAAATCATGCACAAGATGCATCATACCTGACAAGATGCATGAGTGCAGATGGGTACAAGGTATATATTTGTAAACATCGAATGTTTGTAAACAAATTTCTGAACAGAGAAAATGCAACCTACCTACACCACATTCATATCTGCGCACTTAAACTTCTCAATGCGGACAAAACCAGTTTTATGGCGTACTGAGATAAAAAAGGATATGTCGCTTAAATTAATAGTTTTTGGTGAAGACTTTGAATACTCGTCAAATATTTTGGGAAGCAATAGCCCAAGTTCTTCGACGGAACGTTCGCCATATGTATAAACGAGGCATTCGATGCAAGAAGACAAATAAAGGAACAATCAGGAGTGTGACTTTGCAGGGATATTCAATTAGTCATTGAGACCACAACTGGTGCTACTGTGTAGATCAGCAAGTAAGCCTTCGACTTCAGAAGTGATCATCAGAAAGAAGCAAAACCTATTAAGATCAGAAGAGAAAATATTAGATGAACTAAGCTGTGAAGTATCAGAAGAAAAGAATTACCTAAACATTGACATGTTTCTAGTCGGGAAGAAGCAGATACAACACAGAAGGGCACTTGTCCAGCATAAACTGTGTACAGGGATTTTTTTTTAAAGGAACGGATGTAGAACCAGAAGGGTTTCTGATAATAGGTTAATATATTGTAACTTAGTAGATCAGCCTCTAAGCCGGTGCTTGCGGTACGCTGCATCTTTAGTTTTAAAAGTAGGGCTTACGTCAAATGCTAGCCAAGAAGGATCAACACCTCTTCTAAAACGAATGGTAGGAGAGTGACAGGAGACAAGATTAGACAAAAAAGCATAGAACATATAACGACTATCATCAACAATGAGACCTCTGAAAAAAACAAAACAAAAAAGGTAATAGCATTAATTTAATTAATTTGTAAGTGAAGTCCACTTTATAATCCAGCACAGATGTATTTTTATTCCTGGGAAAATAAGTAAAAGAAATATATATAGCGAGTAATAGAATAAGTAAAAGAAATATATATAGTAAAAGAAATATATATACATATCATTAGGGTGGCGAGTATCAGTACTAACATAAGGTGACAGTTCAACATTTGATGATCATATTAACGCCATCTTACCAAAAGCTTCATCTACCTTGGGATTTGTGAGGAGGCGATCCAAAGAGTTTCATGACATACATCTTACTAAGATTCTTTTTTGTGCGTTAGTCAGACCGATACTTGAATATGTGTGTATAGTTTGGGTGCCTTATCAGCAGGTGTATGTGGACCGTATCGAGTCCATTCAGAAAAAAATGTCTTCGGTTTTGTTTGCGTGAATTTGCTTCATCAGATCCTCTTCGCTTACCTCCTTACATTGATCGACTTAACTTACTGGCCACTTAATAACAGACGTGAAAATTTCAAAACGATATTTGCTGCCAAGCTCCTCATGCGTAATATTTCAGCTGAACACCTTTTAGGTTTATTTGGCCTCAATACCAGGGGTCACAGAGTGAGACACGTCAACGTTTTATCTGTCCCTGCCTATCGGACCAACGACGCCTTCAATGAACCCGTTTCGTCCATTAAAATAAATTTTAACAATGATTACCATCAATTTGATTTTAATTTAAGCTTACCGTCTTCGAAAAAGAGCCTAGCTATAAATAGTCCACTTTAACTGATTTGTTTGTAAGTTTTTGATCTTTAATGTAAATGCTATAATTCTGTATTAGACGAACTTTTTTGAAATAAAAAAAAATATAAGCGACCAGATGACAAAAGAACAAAATTAAGTGTTCTATTATCAATAATAGAATACTTAATCTTGTTCTTTTGTCGTCTAGTCGTTAATTATTGAGCAGGAATATTATTGAACAGTGAAAAACGAAGAAAGAGAGAAAAAGGGGGATGTTGCCACATAAATATGGCTCTTCGATAAAATCATGGTGAAGTTCGTATCCCAGGCTATGCTGGGAATTTGAAAGTCACCACATAAAATGACAAAATAAGAGTAGAAGTCGTTGTTAAGAAACAAAGAATCTTCCATAAAAACGCCCATAAACCACATTTCTTTAACATGGGATATAAATTGATGGAGTGAGAGATATAAGAACAAGAATTCATTCAATAGGCGAAAAGGCCACGAAGTCAGTACAATAGGTCACATTAAGTGTATTGCGATCCGCAACTTTGTAGTAGAAGAATCTTTGTAGGAGAAAACATAAAGTAGTAAAATTTCATTTTTGAAGATATCCGCAATCAGCCAGATTTCAGTTAGGCATATTATATCGTCTAGCACGAGAGTCGAAAAAAGTTTAAGGGGACATAGCACCTTCAAATTTTTCATTAATCGATTTTTGTTTTTTGATCGAATATGTTAGAATGAAGCTTTAAAAACATGATTTTAATAATATGAAATTGAAATTATATAAAAAAAAAATGTTATGACCATATATAGCGAAGCGCGCCAAGGTCATTTTTTCTATGATTTTCGTTCACTTCGCTATACCGCTACATCGACTTAGGCTAAAGTGTAGAGAAAGATAAGTGAGTCAACTCCTTGAAAAGAAGCAAAAAAAAGTTAGCCTCGGCAAAAAAAAAACAAAAAAATTTGCTGAAAAAGATGCTTACAAAAAAAGTGTTGAAACTCCAAAAAAAAGTTCAACTGACACTAAAATTAATGAAAAATTTATCAATATATTATGGCTTACCTATACGACGAAATTATAATTTGGTTGAAAACATGCGCAAGGAAATTTGGGCAGCATATTCCCAAAAAATTTCAACTGATGAGAACCCTCAACACTCTTAAGCTTGGGTCAGACATCGCTACTTTTAATGCGCAGTTTTTAGGTTGCAGAAGCAAAAATTGCTAACTCTGTTCACACATAGTGGGTGCAACCCGCTACTTTTACTGCACGCAACCGGGTAGCTGCAATTTCTTGCGAAGAAAACTGCAAAGATGTTCACACATAACTCGCAGTTTTTGCTGCGCGCAACCTCTGTTGCAGTGTTTTATAATACTATTTAATTTGTTATGAAGTTTCAACCAGTTGTCTTAGTACACTCAGAAAAATGTCATTTAATAGAATCAAATTTAAATCAAAAATTGAAATCACTTTGAAATAAAAAGCGAATCTTATATGAATTCCACTTTATTATAATAATTTTCTTTTCAACTCAAATTTTTTCATCATTGAATTAAAAAGAAACGTATATGAAGCCAAATCGTATTTGAAAATTTTTGAATAAAAAATGTTCAAATATGATTTGGCGCCATATACGTTTTCTTTTTAATTCAATGATGAAAAATTTTGATTTGAAAAGAAAATTTTTATAATAAAGTGGAATTCATATAAGATTCGCTTTTTATTTCAAAGTGATTTAAACTTTCGATTTAAAGTGATTCTAAAAAAGTGATTTAAAGTGACATTTTTCTGAGTGTATGCATTTCGATGAACTAGAAGTGTTGGCTGCGGCTTGTTTAGTTATAGTTTTAAATAAACGAAGAAAGAAAAGCAAAAACAGAAGCTGCTGGGTGAGGACGTGGATCGCAAATAGAGAACACTATGGAGCTGTGCATTTTTTGTTAAATGAATTGCGTTTAGATGACGAAGCATTTTATAAAAACTTATTGAGAATATCGGGTAGTGATTTTGATGAACTTCTACAACTAGGGACCCCTTTAATAAAAAAAAGACACTTGGATGAGAAAATCAATAAGCCCAAGTGAACGACTCTCTTCCTTCAATTATTTAAACAAATTTATACAAATTTGTTTTGAAACATTAGAATAGAATGATTTACGTAAATTTTTTTTATCAGTTTTTAATATTTAAGTTAGATTTTGCAAAATAGCTATAACATAGACTTATAATTAGAATAAACCGTATCGTCCATAACTTCTCTTAACTAAAAATGCTCTTCCTTCAATCAAAGATACTGTCTCTTTCGTCTAATTGTATTTAGCCATATCCTATTTGGTTAAACAAAATTAATATTCTACTATTTACAAATTGTGAAATACATACCGTAAAAAATACTAAAATTGCTTTCACTACCGTACACACAGTACTGTCACTTTTCAAGGCACTAATTGAATCGGCAATAACAAAACAAAAAGCTGCAGACGCAGCCGCAGCAAAGTTTCAACCAAATCAATATTTTTTTGCTGCACTTGCAACTCATTAAAAAGCTCTTCATACATCGCTACTTTTTAAGCTGCAAGTTGCGACCGCAGTCTGGCTGCAGGCGCAGTTTTCAAGGTTTCTACATTGATCACACATCGCTACTTTCTGTCAACGCAGTTTTTTGTGCTGCGCAGCGCAAAAAGTAGCGATGTCTGACCGTAGCTTTATTGTCCTGTTGGAGAAAAGACTTGGTGTAACTGGCGCAAGGCGGAGGCAGCTGGTGGTAATACTTGAAAAAATTTCAAGCATCTTCCACCTTCAGATGATGAGGTACAAGAAGTTTTAAAGCCTATTTATGAAGACTTATCATCAAAAGATTTATTAAAGCGCTGCTTGGGCAATTTTATGCAGAATAGTAACGAAAGCTATAGTTCTTGTATTTGGAATTTGGCCCCTAAACATACTTTTTGTGGAAAAAATATCAAATATGGCTGCAAATATTTCTGCATGTACATTCAATGAAGGATTTATGGCTATCTTGAAAATAATGCAAGTCATGGGAATTACAATTGGCCAACGTGCGCTGGAACATGCAGAAAATAGAGATGCTGCAAGAATCAACCAGGCGGAAAAACACTCGATTGAAGCATCTAAAGAGGCCAGAATTGTTCGAAAAGAGCAAAAATCTTTGGAAGAGGAGGAATGTGAACAAGAAGAAGGTATATTGTATGGTCCAGGCAACGCAGATTAAATTTCGAGAAGATTTATTATAAATAATATTGAAATTTAACTTTAAACGCGATTTTCTCGAAACAACCTTTTTCAAGTTGGCGTGCATGATTAAGAAAATTTTTTTTATCCAATCATTGTGAAATTTTAACACATTAATCTGCACATGTTAATGCTCAGAATGAACTACGGGTGAAAAAATCGGCATTAAGTTTATTTAGTTATAACCGGTTTTTGGGGGGAAAAACCTCGATTTTCAAAAAAACGCCGCAATTTTGTTATTTTTCAACCAAATCCTTTTTTTTTAGTTCATTCTAAAGCCGTTTTGATGCTGATGAAAACTCGGTTTTTGTTTTTTTTCTCAACATCTTCACAGGGCAGTTATCGTGCACGCCAGGTTTTCAAAAAAATTGTGGCAGACGACAGGGGGCCACAAACATTTTTTAATAATTTTTTTTTATGTAGTATAAAGCAAGTTAAGTATGTGTACAAAGTTTCATTAAGATATGTGTTTTGATTTAATTAAAAACTAACCTTTGGAAGAAACTATCTTTTTTCAATTTGAAGGTGCTATGTCCCCTTAAGCTCATCAGCTTTGGCTATCAATTTCCCATGGCATACCATTTGAAATTGCTAGTGGAGGCGGCCTATAGTATGCCATATTTCATGGCCATTTGCTTGGCTATCTGCCTGGCAATATTTTGACAGTTCTTGATTTTCAAAATGGCGTTGAACCGTGGTCATGCTCCGTTTTTTATAAGAAAATGTAGAAATTCTGAGTTTTCAGGGATTTTAAGATCTCGCTGAGTAATCAAAATAATTTACAGAACATGGAATGGTGGGAAATTGCGAAAAAGTCGAATGATGGTACGAAAATTTTTTTAAAGAGATATTTTTTTGAATTTTTAAGGATGAGTAATTAAATAACCCTGCCTATTGATGATAGGCGGACTTTTTTAATGACTTCTACTCCTTTCCCCATCGTACCCCAGCAAATCATATAATAGTTTCATCTACATCTGAAATTTCACCCGCTTTTCAAAAAAGGGATTAATCCTACACGCGGAGTTTTCATCAACAGCAGAATTCCTTCGCTCTCCACTTCAAATAACTTTTTAAGAGCATTCAACGCACAGATGAAGCACACGTCCTCATCGTTCAGAGGCATCGGATATGGCAGGTCGTTGCCATCGGATATGGCAGGGTAAATTGCCAATCGAGTCCCGGTGTTAAAAAAGTTCCTACGATCTAAGTAAGGTTACCACATTGAAAAATTTTAGAGATGGTGAACTCTTTGAAAAAAACACCTGTTGCTCACAAAAGCTCATAGTCTGGTGAAAGTGGTTAATATAAGATGTGATTTAGATTCAGGGATCACAGTAGAGGAAAGTCAATGAATATTTGGAAGGTTGTAGTTTCCATAAAGGATGAATTTAGAGGGATTTTATGGGAATGAAGAGTTGATAGTACCCTTGATGATTAAGGAAAGTAGGTGAAACCTTGACGTAGGAAACAAAAACTCAAGCGAAGTCATTTTTCTATGCAGATAGTAATGCAAGCGTGCAAACTAAATCCTTGATGATACAAGCTTACGAAAGTGTCTTGATAATAGAATTCCGAGACATATAGCAGATCATATAGTTTTTAGTAACAAGACTTATTTTGATACTTTGCCATGTCAACTGATTTCGTGACAATCAGAAAATTACTGTAACTGCTGAGACTCAAAAGATTAGTACACGTTTCCTTCCTTTTCAGTATCCTCTGTGCGAGTTACAAGTTGGCAGTCGGTCCATGTTCTGTAGGGACTGTGTTTCAAGCAAGACCTTTTACTAGGACCTACTTTCGAAACTGAAAGGGTGACCTATTACCTCAAAAAAGCTAAGAGAGCTGTTTGTGTTTGAAGCATGCTTTTTCATTGCTATAAATATATTTATACTTTTTTATCATAAGTAAATAAGAGTTAATTTTTGAAGTGCACAACGATTTTTTGGTTTTGGTTGCTCTTGAATTCTAATGGTGAATTTTTTTGATTATTGTTCTTGGCTGCATTTTTACAACAATAGTCGTTAGAATTCGATAGTTTGAAATACCTTTATTACAGAATTTTCTATAATCACAACTATTTATTTTTAGGGGCTAAAACAAGAAAATGAAAGTTATGGTTATCGCTCGTCCAACTTAGTATGTATTTCTTTCAGTAGTTTTATGGTTTGATTTCTTTCTATAGTTTTCTATTTGTTTGTTTTTGTTATTCAGTATGTGGAAATTACAACATAAAGACTCATATAAAACAGACATAAAGATGAAGCTATCATTGAAAACTTTCTAGTTAAGAATTAGCATAATCTTGTGTGTACAATTTATTTGTTTGTTTTATTGAAATTATTTAGAATTTCAAGAAATTCATATTATATTGCTTGCTAATTTTTCAGCTATATTCTTTCATGTTCAGTAAATTTTTTACATACCATTTCTCTGCCAGCTTTTTAACAACATTCAACTATTTTGTCATATATACTAAATTTACAATTATTCCATCCAACTAACCTGCCTTGTTTTATTTGCCTAAATTAATTGTCTTTTGAATTCACCCCAATTAAATAAACTGAATAATTTTCTTTTCAGAATCGTTGGACGATTTACAAACAACTGCCAACTAAGCATTGATCATCGTGAAACAAATCAAATCGAATAGTACCTTAAAAGAAAACGACACATTTCAAACTCTTCGTTCATTTTCTATATCTTTCTATCGTTTATATCAAATCATGGATTTAAGCTGATTTTACAAACATGTAATGCTTACTACCAGCCGGTGAAATATTTAACCGAAATACACAGCTTTAGATATTTTTAGGCACAGACGTTTTAAACACAAAATCATTTATGTCATAACTATTTTATGCACATTCTTATCGCTGTTGCAAGTATATAGCATAGATACGAAAGTTTTTTTTAAATTTAAACATAACGATAAATAAATAGAATATTATAATTAGTGGACAATTCGTCAATGTGAGTCTGTCTGTGTTTTTTTGGAAGTGCTGTTTAATTTTTAGTATATTGTGTTGTTACAGTTAGATTATGTTTTGTTGATTGTTTGAAGAGAAAATATTGCTTGTTATGCAGATAATAGCTCGTTTAAATAAATGATGTTGAATGATTTGTCTATGTCACTGGCTTACTTTTTGTTACTGGCAATCACGCCAACAAATAAATAGAATATGGCTACTAAAAGAGTAGTAAAAGCTACTAAAAGAGTAAATGGACAACTAAAAAATATTTGAAAATTAATCAAACAAAACTGAATAGCACTCGATGATGAATTTCTGATTTGCACAATATCATTTCGAAATACATACAGTGAAAACAAATAAGAATTGGTTTTTGTCTTAGATAAGTGAATTCACATTCTCGGTTTTATTAATGCTGCCTTCCAATTGAATTTCCTAGTCGTTTTTCGAAGTTAAATTCGAATTTACGTGTTTAAGCTAAATCATATAAAAAAAAGTCCGAATAAAATGTTTAATACATTATTTTAATGATATTTGCTTAATTTTCGGTTATTAGTTTCTCTTTTTTACTTATAATTTATTTTATAAACACATAAATGAGTTACCATCATAATTTTGTTGTTGTATGTATTTACATTAGCAAAGAAGTCAAAACACATGGTTATTGAACGTCTATTAAGATTTAAATTGGAAGATTCACATTGAATGTATGTAGCGTTAGTCACTTTATGTTTATATGTATTATTCCGTATTGTTTATCCATAATTATCCATTATTTGCAATAATTGAATGAATTAAGTTAAATTTTCACACTTATTCGCATTAAATTGTCTTTTCGATCTCTCGGTATGGGTTAGTATTTTTTTTCCATAACTGTAAGTATTATAAATACATATTCCGATTGGCTACTTTTGTGGATAACTATGGTGAGCCATAAATTTGTGCACATTTATTGTGCATATAATTAATATTCACTATAACTCAATATGTAAAATCGAAAAATTTCAAATAATTTGGAAATCGACTGAGGACATGAGTCGATAACCAAATTTTGTGAGCAAGTAAGTTATTTTAGAAAATGAATGCCTATAATCAGCACAAACATGTTAGGTCTGTGCAATAGGCGTACATGGTATCAGTTTAAGCGCTGTCCAGATAGCGTTTAAGAAGATTTAAAGATGGAGTAACTATTAGGTGACTAGAAGAGTTTTGTCGATTTTTTTTAGAGAAAATTCAAAAGACTTTTATGCACCTATCTATCATTTTATTCAATTATATAATTTCCTTTATTGGTTAGAACAGTGTTTCATCTTTCAGGCAGCTTTTTAATTACATCAGTAAACAATTCTATGGACTGATAAAGATAAAAATTACGGGGAGAAAGGTCGGGTGAGTAGGCTCGCTGAATCAGGATTTCCCATAGAAAACTGTCAACTTTTTATTGCATAATTGCAGTAACGTGAGGTCTCGCGCGCTCTTGATGATAAGTGTAGGCCTCTTTTTTTTAATTAAAAGCACTATGCAGATGATTCTGTTATTGACACTCGAGCTCCGAATTAACCATTTCATCTTGTTTGGCTAGCTCATAGTAGATAATTCGTTTGCCTAAAGTATAACTTTTCGAAGGTGTGAATCTGGCTTCACGCCTCTACCTTCGGTGTTTTTCCCTATACACAATATGCATGTTTATTTTGTTGTGTTCTACCGTTAAAACACCTTCCGTGGATTCGATATTCTTCACATTCGTGAAATAAAACAGTTTCTTTTAAGACACTAATATTATTTACACTTTATATTCGTACTATTATAATCTCGCGTTACAATTTAATTATCGCACTATAATTACTCGCACTTTATCGCTTTTAATTAATCGCGCCCGGATACACTAAATTCGCTTTTCACCGAACAGACTTTCCGCTGTTTTCGCTTTCTACTAAGTCGCGTGTACAAACTTTCGCTTTTAACTTAGTACAATCTATCGCATTGTACCAAAACTCACTATCAACTGATTCCGAAGACTCATTGCGGCGATATTTATATCCGGTCTGGTGAGATAAATTACTATTGCCTACATCTAGGCCTTTCTAGAAATGTGTCTTGGGTTCTGGATCCGTCTTCGAAATGACTAATGGGAAATTCCGTTCTGTTGTTATGGGAAATGGGTCCGTGTCTCAGGTTCTCGAAGTTTCTCAAACTGCCTTCTAGAGAGTTATTCTACGTTTTGTTTTGTTTATTGGCTATTTATAGATTGTTTACGGTTTTTGGCTATTTATAGATTGTGTTCATTCCTGGAACACATGATCAGTCAGACACTTTAACGTTTGACTCTTTCGGCCGCCGACACGTCGAAACATGTTTGGTCGTGCATGCAACAATATGTTAAGTGTGAATGACTGACTTTTCATACTCGGGTGCAGTTTTTTTTTTACAGTAAGTCTCCCGAATATTTCGATTACAACATTGACAAGTCCATTAATCAACAGAGCTCACACCAAAAACTTCTTGAATATTTCTAGCTGTCGTTGCCACGTTATTTCTTTTTTTGAATTCGTATAACATAACGGGTCTGAAACGCAACCGGTCCACAGTTGAATTATTCTCTGAAGTATTGGCATTTAAAACTAGGATAGAACTGAGGTTCCTTCAAAATGGAAGAGTATATCCCGTTGCATTACGCAAAACAAATTTTACTTATGCAGCTATTTGCCATCCAATAGCGTTTATGAGTTTGAATGGCTAGTGGATTTTCATAACAAAACGTTTTACAAATTTTGCATAATCAGAACTACAATGATCGGTGAATCAGATAGCGGAAAGATCAGCTACATCAAATCGAATTGTGTTTCATTACCTGAAGTACATGGGAAATGAAAAAAGCCTAGCGCATCAGAACCGCTAGAAAACTGATTTTCGAAGAAATTATCTATGAGAAACTTAAAAATGTGGAAAAAAAAGCAACACACTTCTTTGTAGTATCATATCAACAATTTCTTACTCAAAGTAACAAAAATCATTTTCTGACAGCATCTCATGCAACACAAATGTTCAAATGGAAATGTTCAGTACTGGCAACATTTTTCCGAAGCAGAAGCAATAAGTCTACCATAAGAAGCTCTTACTAAAATCAACCTATCCTTTGAATTTCGTTTTCATCCAGGGATATCATCGAAAGTTTCAGCGATTAAACTATGTTTGGGGCTGCCATTCGGAAAATTGCGAAAACTTGGAAAATTTTAGCATTGGTTGCTTATCTTATTGTAAATACTTTGCATATTGTAAATACTTTAACCACAAAATGGAAGCATCTGTTGGTGCAATATTTACGAAAATGTCTGGTGCTGACAATTCTGTGTTAGCACTACTTTTCGAGAAGTGTTAAGCTACGAAGCAAATCTGCTTCAAGTTAAGTTAAACCCACTCTGTGAATTTCATTTCGATCGGGTGACTACGCCGGAAGTTAAAGAGGTGAAAAGAATTTCAGGGCTACCACTCTCAAAAATTTTCAAATAATCAAAACGTTAATATTTATTGCTAATTGTCATTGCAGGGTCTTTCCAATTTGAAAATTTAATGACAACATCGCTTAGTAATGAAATGCCAAAAAATTGGAAAAATTACCATATTTGGCAGATCTTTCATGATTTTTCTATGAAATTCCTACGACAATTGGTGTACAATAAGTTTCATTTACAACACGAATTCCGTTTTGATTTCATGACTGGATCGGAAGTTATTGGGAAAAAAATTTACAAGATTTAGGAGACAAACTCATTATCTCACATATTGGCACGCTCATCTCATCACACATGTTGAATTATCGACTTCAAGCGATCTTCGTTTTTGTAGTCAAAAAAATTGATATGCCAAAAAAGAGAGATTTCAAAACCGGTATTTTTCATTTCATTCGCATATATTCAAAATCTTCGCACATTAAGCACCTCAACAGAATTTACAAGCGTTCGCTAAGTAAAATAAAATATCAATTGTAACAATAGATTAAGAGCGATTGGGAAGTTGAAATAATTTTTAGATAGGTTTATACAGTTGTACAATGACAGCATTTGATTTGAGTTACTATCTTCCTCATTAGCATTTTTGTTCATTGAGCGGGACTCCGTAAGGCCAATCAGGTCCTTCATTTTATTTGAAGTACCGTATGCTCGTACTGACACTTTAGTCTTAACTAAAGATGAGTTTGCGAACATAATCGTCTATCAAAACCGACCGGTTTTAGAGCAAAAAAAGCACTTTTTGACATACGCAAACAGGAGTGAACATAAGTCCCCATACAGCACATAAGCGAACGTATGTCAAGTCGTATCTCATCACCACTTTACGTACGGACAGCTCATAGCAAAAATTGAGCAAAAGGTTGGTTAATGAGCATGCCATTTTTTTGGCTGTTCGGAAAGTTATGTTTGGGTGCAACATATGCTTTGCGTGGTTTACCTCGGTGCATATGCGCACGTATGGACGCAGACTCATCACTGGTTGGACCTTTTCTTCTACTCTCCCGTTTATCGACTCTTACGCACTCACAATTGGGGCATTCCACGTGAAGCGGACAACGAAAACAAGTCGAGGCTCTGGATTTCATTTATATTGTGCATAATGGTACTTCTAGAGGATAAGAACGTAGATACACAATTTTTGGTTTCTATGAGGTATAGTTGCCGAGTTATGAACTTCTGAAAAATAGAAGAAATTGATGAAAGGTTTTCTTGCAAGCGGGTTCTAGGATTCAAAAAAAAAATCTGAAAAACCTCAAAAATAGCGATTGGTGTAGAAAATTAACTGTTCTTTTTAATTTTGAAATAAGATTTGAAAACCGTAAGTAAAAATTTGTGTGAAACCGGTAGTAACATTATCAACTCGTTTTTTGAATAATTTGGACCAGGTTAATTTTGCTTATTTTTATGGCAAAACAAAGCTTAAAGTATTCTTATTTTATCATAAAAGTTTTAGAATAGGATGGCCAGTAGTTTAATAGGTAGGTGAATTTCATTACGCGCATTATGCGCAATATGAACGAAATCCAGAACCTCGATTTTTTTTCGTTGTCCGCTTCACGTGAAATGCCCCAATAGTCTTCAACTTGGTCCTCTTCCACAATCTATTGCCATTTTCAAAAATATGGTCCTTAGTAAAATTTTCAATTCTAATTAATTAGTTTTATTTTCTATTCTTGTTTATAATGCATTCTTTCTTTTCTTTTTGCTCTACTTAATTTTACTTTAATATTTATTACTTGAATTTTTTGTATATTTTTATTTTTATATATAGTTATATATTTTTCTAATTAGTTTTGTTTTCTATTTTCTAAATTTTCTTCTTATTTTTCTACTTAATTTTACTTTATTTAATTTACCCCTTTAATTATTTTTTTTACCTACTTATATTTATATTTATTAATTTATTTCTTACTATCTATTATAAGGCCAATTTATTGTAGAATTGGACATTCGTGTTTGTAATGGATTTGTTTTTCTTTTTTACTTTACTTTATTTTTTCTTTTTATTACATTATTTTATTCTAACTTTAATTATTTTTTATACTTATATTTATATATTCTTATTTAGTTCTTGTTATTTTATTTTGTTCATGGTATCCTATCTGTAATTGGGCAGTTTTGCCTGTTGTATTGAATACGTACCAAATAAATAAATAAATAAACTATCTTCTCTGTTAAAGTCAACAGAAAATTTAACAGTTACTATTGTTGTTTCAACAGTTGAACAGTTCCTAGATCAACTGCTGAAATATAGCTGTTAATTCAGCAATTTTTGCGATTGGATGACTTTTAACAGTGAAAATCGTTAAAGTAATCCATAATTTGTTTGATTTTACTGTATTTTTTTCTCTTGGTGTATGCGCTGGAGTTTTTCCCATTTATCCATACTCTAGTTCAAAAAGTTTCCTATCCATAATTTTTCAAGGTGACATTTAGTTCCTTTAGATAATTTATTGCGCTCTATACCTAAACCTAAATTTGAGGCAGTATTATTGTTTCCAGTATGTTTGTTATTGCATAAATGTTATAAAATAATGGTTAAATATGATACAATTTAGTATGAAACCCTCTAGAAAATGCAGTTTTGAATATTTTAAGTCAGAATTACATTCGTATAGAAGAAAGAGATGTTTTGATAGTAATTTTTACACAATAGGGATTTCAGATCACTCCAGAGACTTTAAACTACACAAACAGTAACGTCTGATCGCCACCTTCAACATGCGGCATATTTTTGTATGTTCCATGATGATGATGGCCTGGAGTGGGTCCAGAGGGACCCTAGCACTGCGACCTCCTGGGCCTATTGTGCCTCCTTTGCGTTATGTCCTATAGGATGTCCAGGCTTCTAATGAACCTGGATATGTTCCTTGACGGCACATTTGTAATGTCCCTGATGGAAGGAAGAGCAGAGCCAAGTAGCTCGAATCTTCTTCTCGCTAGTGCTGGACAGACTGTGAGCAAATGTTCTGCACACTCTGTCGTTTCCCCACAGTATCTGCAGCGGTCGTCCTGCTCCTCACCTATCCTGTGGAGATACTTTTTGCATGGAAGGTGTCCTGTAAATGCTCCGCATATGGCTCTTATGTCACTTTTGCAGAGAGCCACTGCTTCTTTTGCTCTTTTATTATCGAAGCCATGGTATTTTTTGAGTGTTTTAAACCCTCAATATTAAGGCAATAGTCTTCGATCTTCTTCTTGCTCCATGTTTGAATTTCCTTTTCCGTATCTGCTTTTGTAAAACCCCAGTACGGAGAAGGACCTATGAAGGGCATTTTTGCTCCTTTTTTGGCTCTGGTATCAGCTTCCTCGTTTCCTCGGTGCCCCTCATGGCCGGGGATCCATATCAACTTGAGGCTGTTCTGTGCCCCTATTTAATTTAGGGCCTTTCTCACCTCTAGGAGAATAGCCGAATTTATTTGATTGCGAATTATAGCCATGAAAGCCGCTTGACTATCCGATAGGATCTTAATTCTGACCCTTTTAGTATTCCTTATTTTTATTGTTTGTGAGGCTCTTAGTATGGCAGATAGTTCTGCTTGATAGATCGTGGCTTCCTTTGGGAGAGGGAAATGCATTTTGCACTTGGGACCTACGATCCCTGCTCCTAGTCCACAATCCATCTTTGAACCATCCGTTTACCACATTTGCGCTCCTTTGTACGAGAGAGGTGGTCCATCCTTCCATTTGTCCCTTGATGGAATTGTGACCTTGAACCTCTTCTCGAATGCTGTCTCAGTTTTTATTTGGTCGCTGAGGTTTAACATTTCCATTATGGGCCTGACGTCCTCCAGGATTTTTAGGTGGCCTTTCAGGTCCCCTGATTTATACCTGTAGGCATGTTGTAGGCTAACGGCTTGTCTCGCTGCTTCTTCTTAAATTTTGAGGTGCAGTGGTCTAAGGTTTAGAAGGGCATCCATTCCTGCTATTGGAGTGGAGCTCATTGCTCCTGTAATCAGCAGGCAGGCCATCCTTTGAAGCTTGTTGAGCTTATTTATAGCAGTTTTTTGTATGGTTTTCTTCCACCACACTGCAGCTCCATATAGGAGGATAGGTCACACCATTTGTTTATATGCCCATAGGGTCTGCCTTGGAGATAGTCCCCAATTGCGTCCAAGCATTTGTTTTTTCGCCTAGAGTGCCTTAGTGGCCTTCATTGTCGTTTTGTTTAGATGATTGTCCCTGGTGAGTTTCCTATCTAGGTGTATTCCTAGATATTTTACCTCTTCCTGCAGACATACGACTGTACCCTTAATATTTAGGGCCCCTTTTTCGATTTTTCTTTATCTGTTGAATGGTATTATGCTAGTTTTCTGAGGATTAATGGGTATACCCTCCTTTTCGCACCATTGGGTTGTTTCATTTAAAGCTTTTTGCATTCTGGACCTCATGGTATCCATGTGGGAGCCTTTTATTTTCAGAGGAAATGCTTCATGAAAATTAAAATGTTTGAAAATATTTATAAAATATGTCCAAAAATTGAGTAAATTCTATTCATTTCATCCTTGCCACAAAAAAAATCATGAAAATCACTAAATAGCTATTATTCGCATACTTGCTCGACTTCATTAGAAAAGATTATAAAAACCGTCAGATGTACTCATCAAGTGGACATATGTATACATACTATAGCATTTCGAACACATTTATCTAACTGTAAAAATTTCATCTTCCCTTCTTGTTCAATAATATTAAAGATACTAGAGACCGAATAATGGTTTGACTTATTTTGGAACATCTTACTGATCAGAAAAGGTTAAAAGTAAAGTTCGTTTTCGGTTTCAACGTTTGTTTCAAAAAGTTTACTTGTACCTACACATTATCACCGTTCTAAAAATGCTAAAGCTGTTGATTAAACTCAAATCAAAAGCTGTCATTGTACAACTGTATAAACCTACCTACTTATAATTATTTCAACTTCCCAATCGCTTGTAATCTATTGTTATAATTGTTAGTTTATTTTGCTTAGCTCACGCTTGTAAATTCTATTGATATGCTTCATGTGCGAAGCTTTTGAATATATGCGAATGAAACGGTTTTGAAATCTCTCTTTTTCGGCGTGTCAATTTTTTTACTACGAAAACGAAGAGCACTAGAAGTCGATAATTCAACATGTGCGATGAGATGAGCATGCCAATACGTGAGATAATGGGATGAAAAAATGTATAAGGCAATATGTGTTGCTTAAGGTCAGTATACTTCAGTTTGATTATTTTACGCAAAGGCATCTGCTTTTGAAAGAAAATGGTTAAATATGATATATAAATTTGGCTGTATTGTATGTCAATATGAGTAGGGAAAATACT
Source organism: Nemotelus pantherinus (assembly GCA_963978885.1). Classification (NCBI taxonomy): domain Eukaryota; kingdom Metazoa; phylum Arthropoda; class Insecta; order Diptera; family Stratiomyidae; genus Nemotelus; species Nemotelus pantherinus. The sequence goes on from OZ022264.1 coordinate 41,543,379, forward strand.
ATTTCACTTAGTTTTCTCCTTTAAAAGATGAAGTTTAGAAAATTAATGGTTTTCTCTAGCGATTTGGCATTTCAGCCCTTCAAAAATAAAAGCCGATTAACATATGCCTCGCAATTTTAACTACTTAAGTGTAGCATGTAACGAACTTTTTCATGAATGCTAAGGCATCCTGTAATATTGGACTCAGTTAAATATTATGCACATACGTAGAAATAAGCCATCGTCGAATTGAATTATTTTTTAAATTTAAGTTCCATATCGGAAAAAATTGGATAAACTTTTTAAGAAATTTTATGTGCTCTTCTTTTTGAATTTGTTCATAAAATTTTATTATTTAAGTAAAAAAAATTCACTAACTGCGAATGTGTCTGGGGAGCCTCTCTGTTTTGGAAGTGATATCAATGGAACGTTTTGAAAATAGGCAAATCAGATATTTAGACTTTCGCTGTTCTGATAGGTTGTTTTCTTTCAAAGTCATTGGGGATTGCAAGGAAGTTGATTTTTCCATCTTTTAATGGCCACAGTGTCTTATAAGTTTTGTCTTCGTTCGAACGAAATTTTTGTTCGAAGGTATTTATATGATGGCTATGATATTTTTTCGGTACTTCAATGAGGTTCTCAAATTGATATAAAGCAAAAAAATGTTTATTAGAAATTCTATTTTTGTGTTTATTTGAAATATAAAGATAAAAATCCATAGCGAAAAAATGCATCATTTTTTCGACGTTACTGTCAGTCACGACTACAAATAAATTGGGCTGAATATATTTATGCCGCTAGTAATGTTGAACTTTTAATGCGTATAAGCACCGTCCTAACTTATCTGCACGAAAAAATGCAGATTGGTCACATCGTATGACCTTGGAGGCTTGTTATTGGTCTACTGTGTGTAATCACAAAAGGTGATCTTTTAATAAATTCATGAGTTCAATGAAACTAAAACCTGTTAGAACTAAAGATAATCTGGATTAGGTTTTAGAGATTTTTTTAAATTATGCTATAGATGGTCATGCGCTTTGATACGTGCTTCAACATGAAGCAAAAAATGCATGGCGATACCTTCAGTATTGAAAGTCCAACAAATAGTTACCGATTCTGAATATCAATGTCTTGCAAGAAACTCTTATTGATTTCAATTCAGACTATGCCTAGCACTTGCTAATAGTGGTGTTCGAAAATGAGGGAATCATCGATTCATCGACTATCGTTCTTGAATAATGGAAAAAATTGAGGAATAAAAAAATCAGACCGAAAAAGTCAATACATCGAGTGACGATTACGTTTCTCGAAGTGCGATCATTTGCATATAAAAGTGATTTTTAAACATTAATTTATAAAAATTTGTCTGATTAAATGTAATGGGATCTTTATTTACCGAAAAACGCTTATGTATTTCGATTATGTTAGGTCAAGCTTCCAGGCTACCTCTTCAGACAGGCTCCAGGTTAAGGGCACTTAGGTATATATAGGCCCATTGTGATGCCGCATTGCGTGTCGCACAATCCTTACTAAGTGGAGATCTATCTCGAGTCCTTTACGAGCTAGACTTTCATATCCACCGAAGCTAATTCAGCTAGGAAATCGAAGGAGTATGAGCCAAGAGATTTCTTTCCTCTTCGAACTAGGACCGGTCTGCACAGGATGTGAAGAACTGTTTCCTATTTCTCCTCGCATCAACCGCTCCGGCAAAACTCGCTGTAATGCCGGAATTACACGTTTAGCAAACGTTGGTGAGCTGAGAGTGTAAGTGGTAACCTCGTCTATTCACCCCTGCTTTTTTTCACATGTCAAAACATGGAGTTGAAGTTGCTCGAAGAAACGTTCGGGGTGAGTGTAATTGCGGCTTAAGTTGAAGCCAGCCATGCAACATTCCTCCCAAACATTCCTGTTGCGCGTACGACCCTAGCGCATTTGATTTCGATTGGTGGGGTTGATTGCTGTACTCGATTGGTACTTTCAATTCCTGTGTTCAACTGCTAAATTTGATTGCTGTACTCGATCGTTAAGGCGATATAGCACCTTCAAATTGAAAAAAAAATGTTATTTTCAAAGGCTTGTTTTTAATTGAATAAAAAGACATATCTTAATGAAACTTTTTACACATATTTTATATGTCTTAGACTATATAAATAAAATTGTGAAATATGTTTTGTGACCCCCTGTCGCCTGTTACAATTTTTTGAAAAATACACCAAAAAAACCTGGCGTGCATGATAACTGCCCTCAGGAAAGTCTGACAAAAAAAACAAAAACGGAGTTTTGACCAACATCAAAGCGGCCTTAGAATGAACTAAAAACTGGTTGAAAAATAACAAAATGGCGGCGTTTTTTCGAAAATCGAGGTTTTTTTTCCCCAAAAATCGGCTATAACTAAAAAAGTTTAATGCCGATTTTCTCATCCGTAGTTCATTCTGAGCATCAACATGTGCAAATTAACGTGTTAAAATTTCAAAACGATTGGATAATATTGTTTTTCTTAATCATGCACGCCAACTTGAAAAACGTTGTTTCGAGAAAATCGCGTTTCAAGTTAAAATTCAATATTTTTTGCAATAAATCTTATCGAAAATTAATCTGCGATGCTTGGACCGTACAATACACCTTCTTCTTGCTCATACTCCTCCTCTTCTAAAGATTTTTGCTCCCTTCGAGCAAATCTGGCCTCTTTAGATGCCTCAGTCGAGTGTTTTTCCGCCTGGTTAGTTCTTGCAGCATCTCTATGCTCTGCATGTTCCAGCGCACATTGGCCAATTGTAATTCCCATGACTTGCATTTTTTTCAAGATAGCCATAAATCCTTCATTAAATCTACATACAGAAATATTTGCAGCCATATTTAGTACGTTTTTCCCACAAAAAGTTTGTTTGGGGGCCGAATTCCAAACACAAGAATTATAGCTTTCGTTATTATTCTGCGCAAAACTGCCCAAGCAACGCTTTAATAAATCTTCTGATGATAAGTCATCATAAATAGGCTTTAAAATTTCTTGTACCTCATCATCTAAAGGTGGAGGATGCTTCAAATTGTTTAATGCATTATCACCCGCTGCCTCCGCCTTGCGCCAGTTACACCAAGTCGTTTCTCCAACAGGACAATAACAGTGTTGAGGGTTCTCATCAGTTGAAATTTTGTGGTAATATGCTGCCCAAATTTCCTTGCGCATATTTTCAACTGAATCAGGATTTCGTCGTATAGTTAGGCCATAATACGTGGCTAAATTTTTCATTAATTTTAGTGGCAGGTGAACTTTTTTCGGACCTTTTTTTGGAGATTCTACACTTTTTTTAGAAACATCTTTTACAGCTATAATTTTGTTTTTTTTCCAACGCTAGCTTAATTTTTTGCTTCTTTTAAAGGAGATGACTCACTTATCTTTGTCTACACTTTGGCTTAAGTCGATGTAGCGATATAGCGAAGTGAACAAAAATCATAGAAAAAATGATCTTGGGGCGCTTCGCTATATATACTCATAAAATTTTTTTGTTTTAGAATTTCAATTTTATATTATTAAAATCATGTTTTAAAACCTTCATTCTAACATATTCAATCAAAAAACAAAACTCAATTTTTTTAAAATTTGGAGGTGCTACGTTGCCTTAAAGAAAGAGAATGTGTATCTGTGGGTGTAGTAAAAGGTGAAGGCAGGTGCTGTAGCTATTGCGATGCCCAGTACTGTAGCTAAGATCAACTTAATGCTGTAGTTCACAGCCGAAGCTGACAGTTTTCAAAGTTTGATGGTCAGTAAATGTTTGCTCCTTATATGCACAATACAAGAAATTTAAAGGATTTTTTTTATTGGTTTAACTGACTGGTTCAATGACAAAATCAGAGCATATCAGATACCATTTACCAAAATATTGGTCTGAGCAATTGACCCTGATGATATAGGCAGATGACCCTCAAAATTTCGAAAAAATTGGTCTTTCGAATTAAATCAGTTCCTGTACTTTTTACAAAAATTTTGATATTTTACTTATGCTCAGTTGTTGGTATAAGTAAGAACATATCCAAAATCATTGCATCATCATCATTTTGCATCATTTTGCAACCAAAGCTCTGGGTATCTTTTTACTGAGTATGGTTTAAAATGGCACTTCAACCACAATGTTGCCCACATTTTCATTTAGCTTCTATCGAAGCAGCTTCTAAACTAAATACATTCATCCTATGAACTTCACTTTGATCTGGTGATGAAAGTTTTGAAAAATCTAGTACTGAAAAAATGGGTAATTTATCAAAGGGTAACTCTTTTTATGTGACGTCGAAGTTTAAAAATTCCAGGTGGCAACAAAGCATTAAATTGATAAATCGTCCGCCTTATTTTCTGAAATGATTTGAAGAATTTCTACCGCGTGCTTACTGTAGTTGTCTGTATATTCTAAAAAATCTCACTTGCTTATTTTTGATAAAAGTCAATTCGTTCTGCGAATTTCGTAATGATATGATGCTCTTGGCGGAAGCTACCGCAAATCAGAGTTTTAAAAAATATCTTGGTTGAATTTGAGTGATTCACCATCGAGTCAACAATCGAGAACAACCAAAAACCATCGAGATGTTTCGAGATGTCTGAACAATCGAAACAATCGAGTCAAACATCAAGCAATCACCCAACACTAGGCCGCTATGCAAAACATCTGCATCATTAAATGTCTCGACATTTCGTTAAGAGACTTACGGCATTCGAGGGCCAGCCTTTTCTGCTGCATTTTCCTTCCAGTGAAGCTTGGAGTTCAGGATAACTTCCAAACATCTTACTTTGTTTTTGAGGCCTATGGGAGTTCAATTAAGCTTCACTAGGTCTAAAGATGGAAACATATACTTCATCGTGAAGAGCATTGGTTCCGTTTTATTAGATATAGCACTTAGGCCAGCTTTTCGGTACTATTACGATAGAATATATAAGAAATGATTTAATCTCTTTAATAGGGTCGATATAAATTGCTCTGATATGACAATAGCGATGTCATCTGCATACGCTTCACTTTTCATCTATTTGGATCATGTAATCAAAGAAGCTCATTAACCATTAAATTCCCACCAAGAGGACTTTTCAGGGAGTTTCTGCTGAGACGAGTGCAATAAACACGCTTCAAGTAGCTGATGTATTAGCTTGACTGGCTCCAAAGAGCACTCAAAATTGCCTGCACACCCACATTATTGAACGCTTTCTGGATGATGATTTTTCAGTACACAAACAGAGTATTTAAGCAATTTTGACATATTCACTCCTGATATAAGCACGCTGTGTTTTTGAGACCAGAGTAGAGTCTAAGACACTGGTAATTCACTACCCCACAACTCGCTCTCAAATCCCAATAGAAAAAAGCTTAGCAAAATTCGTTCAAGGTCGTTAGGCTTACAAACTCATTACGGGAGCTCGTGTCTCCACCTACTATAAGTGGCATCCACCGTGTATTTGGAGCTACTGTCATCTACCTAAAAGCGTCAGTGGAAGGTAGCAAGCCTTTATCATATGCCATGCAAGATGAAGCGATCCAATGATTTTGGCTTCACACCAACTGCAATTGCGATATTGTCCTCGTCACTGAAGTATGAGAGGCTAAAGATGTTTATTAACTTCTTGATGCCCTAAATCCATGCCCTGTGGCTCTTGGATTTTCATAAAAGGGGTAAGCAGCCGATGCTGCCTTTGAGTGGTGAAGGTTAATTTGAAGAAAACTTATACTTTATTGACAAGTCCAAACCCTCATCAGACTCAGCGTCATTCAATCGGGGGGACACTATATTCCCTCAACAGATTCGAGAGGTACGGTGGTAAGGTGGCCACACAGCCGTGACAGTGCTTCCATCATCTGCGGATACCTATTTGTCTGAGCAAGACTCAGCTACAACGGTCGGCCGCTTTTATAGCACCTTCTCTTTGGAAGTGATCCGTTTGTTTTCACCTTTCGTAGAGGCTGAATCCTCCAGCGTGGAGGTCTCTATGTCACCCTGGTACACGCTCAAATGAACGAAGTCGAACCTCTTACTATGGTGTACTTTCGTTCTTTAAGCATAGAAGTGGCTCTTCCGTGATGGTGATGAGAGCCTGGAGCTGGTGACCCTGGTCACATTGAAATTTTCACTATTTTCACTAAGTTTAATGACCTTGATAATTTCCTCAGATGCAGGTGTTCTTGGCGGGGATCTATGGTATGTATCTTGGTTCACTTGAAATCTGGCGGAATGTATAAAGATTTTGGATAGTTCTAGCCCCATTAGGTCGTTAATGGCCTAAAAGTAGGCAAAGACAATTTGTGAAATTTCGAATTGCAATAACTTCCGACAGAGCTATCAGATCATTACGAAATCGCAAGACTTGTTGATAAGCATAAAAGATAAGCTTGTGTGTGATTAAACTCTGTAGTCACGACAGGCTCGTACACATCCTTCAAAACATCGACCCACCGAACGTTTCTTTCTTTTGCTTTTGGAGATAAACCGCAAACACAATTGATAAATTTAATGTTTTGTCTACATAAAGCAAATCAAAGAAAAATTGTCCCCCTACAACCCATTTGGGGGTCTTACGGAGTGGAAGTAATACAGAGTTCATTTTCATAATTGAAACGTTACGAAATGTTTAGTTGCACACCCCACTTTGCTCCTGATTTGATACAGGTACCGACTCAGACTTAGTTTAACTCGGTCCCAATCAGTATATGGATGCAAACAACACACGTCAAAAGCCAGTACTCTACCCTCTAGGTTGCACAAGCTTATCTGTACATTTAGTCTGTCAGAAATTCTTCATCGCACAAGAATGGTAGCTTATCAAGAAATTACTTACTTTTTCTTACTTATTTTTACTTTCAAAATTGGTGCTCGGGAGAAGTCAGAATCTGTTAATCAAAACCATTGAAATTCACAGTCATGAATCTATATCAAATAGAAGTTTAATGAATATACTGGCAATCCTGTGGCAACCAACATTGAAATATATTTCAAGAAAAGCTTTACATCCTATAAATTTCGTTGCAGCATTTAAATTAAAATAAAATTTGTATAGTTAGTAGAAATATATGCTCATCAAATTTGGTAAGCTTTTGGCTACAAAGTTAAAATAGTGCTGTCAGCTACAGCAATTTTCGTCATTTTTTAATATAGATAAGTTTTCAAATGAAAATGGTTTTGCAGTGAAGAACAACAGCCAATGTTTCAATTTCGAAATTTCTGCGATCGACAACCTTTAAAATCTTTTTGTCTTTTTTTAACATGCAAAGCTGTAATTGAATTGAAACAAAATTCTCTGGGTATGCTGGTTTCTCATTGAGGTAGATTTGGTGTACTGATGCGAATGATGTATTGATGCGAATGAAAGCTTGTCGGCCTCAAGCATTTTCATTATTTTCGCATCAATAAATGATACTTTTCAATTTTTATATGATAGACACCTTTTGATGAAAATAAATTCAAATGTTTTGAAAATTTCGCTGTTGGCAGCCCCGAAAATAATTCTTACAATCTTCTAATCCGATCTTCGGATAAATACAAAATTCACCGTGTAGAGGCGGTTGTGGTTGCTTTTGTTTGCAGTGCTTGTGAGGTGCTGCCAGTACTGATCACTTTCATCATATTTATACTAGGACATACTGCCACCAAAATTTTGTTATGATAAGAGTCCGATATTGAAAATAGGTAACAAGTTCTTCACTTTCTCGAACTTTGGAGTTTAAATTTTAGCCCTGGAAATTTTTGATGTTGTCCTTAGATCAAAGTGGTATGTATCGTTTGACAGAGGTTGGTCATAATAAGAAGAACGTTTGGTAGAACATGTATTAAAATTCTACACAATTTCTCTATTTTTCTTGGAAAATGTGTTTTTTTAGCGGCTCCTGTGGGCTGCGTGCGGTGGTTTTTTCTTTATTGGTGTGCATTCTATCATATTTCAATCTGAATTTTATTGATGTAATTGTAGTCCGACTCTTATATACAACGATGTCCTGTGTAAGTGGCTGATGAATACTGCTACGTGAAAAAACACACATATCTTTTTGTTGAATTCATATCATTTATTTTTTCTTTGAAAAATGTTCCCATGTCAAAAATTACAAACTTTTATTAAATTTTTTATTGGGTTTTAAAAATTATTGTTTTTAAATGGCCCCCTAGCTCAGTGACGCATGTGCGACATCTTATCGAAAACTTATTCATTCAGACAGCTTGTTGAAACTGCACACCACACTGTGATTCAAAGTGAAAGCAGTTCTGCTTTTTGTTGTTTTTTTTCTGTGATAATGCCAAAGCTCAGGGAATTGCCCTTTGAAGCGAATGCTTAGCGATAGCGGTAGGGAGACACATATGGGAGAAGCCGATATCAACTATTCTATTATTCTTTTAAGCGCCATATTTTATCTTCTTTTCTAAAGCACTAGTGCTATGCCTAGTCGCTACCAAAGCTTTTAATGTGACACTTCATTAATGGAGCGCTGGCATTATGTTCAGCCGCCGACTGTTAGGACAACAAAAGACGAACAAATACAGCCATGGGCACGGCGGAATTTGAACCCGCGGACAGTAGATCGCTGCTTCGGACTGACGCGCTAGCGAGCTAAGTTACCGACCTCCCTCATGGCGTATCTGTGTGTTAGAGTCCCTACATGTTCGACAGTTTCGTTTGTTAATATTGCCGTTTAGATCAAAATTGGCCTCGTCAGACATAAAAATGCAGTTCAAGATGTTTTCGTCCTTTTTCATAATTCCGCAAGTCGGCTGCCTTCAGCTCCTTTGTTAGTGAAATCATGTAAGAGAATAAGTGTAAATCTTTTTTCAGAACTGTCTGCTGATACCCATTTGAGCAGATAAGCTCCTTGTCGAATTCTTGGATTGGCTTGTTGACAACAGCGATAGTTTCCTACATCCGATCTGAGGGATTTCGATGACAAGACCTTCTAGTGATTGTGCCTCGCTGGGCAAAATTATTTACGAGCCTCTTTATTAGAGCTCGAATAGCTATGCAAATATGCACGAAAAATCACTGAAATATGCTCATAAACATGCAACTAAAATGAGCAAAATATGCGAAAATCTTCCAAAAATCGCCAAAAATGCAAGAAAGAAAGGTTTAAATCCATATGACTGTCAGATTTGTTTTGATTTTTTCAGTTGTACACGAAACATATAGAAAAATGCTCAAACGTGAATGATTGCCGTTTCTCAGTCAAAATTGATATGTAAATAAAAAATGTCGCTCTACATCTGCAGATGTAACAACGACAGAAATAAGCGTCGCAATTTCCGATGGTGAGAAACGAGCTACGTATTCGTTTCGAATATTATTTTGCTACGAAATTTATTGAATAAGCATCCATGAATCGAGACCCACATTTTAACTAGAGACTCTTTCGAACTTCTGATGAATTTCTTTTTAGTTAATTTAGTCCAAAGTCGATCAAATATTTTAAAGTATGCTTTGAATTTAAGTTTTTTCGATTCTAATATTTTGGTTTTTTTTTTATGACGTATATAAACGTGGCTCTTTGATGTACACAGTGCTTTTATATGCAGTAGTATAAAATATGCAAAACGTCATCGTATTGTTATTGCTTGTGTATTTTTGTCCATATTTGGAAGTAAAGTACCAAAAGGAGAAACCAAGCTACGAAATTAAATTTCGACACATAAAAAATATGCACGAACATGCATTTTAAGCCAAAATATGCTCTAAAGGCCAAAATATGTGAAATATGCAAAATATGCATTCAACATGCACGGGCGTAACTATTCGAGCCCTACTCATTATAGCCCATGTGCTGGGAGAAGTGCTGCGAAAAGTGCGCCTATATTTTCTTTGCTCGGAAATCAAAAACTCCAATGCCTAATAACGGCGTACAAACCAAATTCTTCCATTCACTTATTTTCATTAAATTTATAGACCATTCTGTAAAATAAAAAATAGAGCCAATTAATTTCACAAAAAAAATTTATTATTATAATTTTTGGTAGCGTTTTTCATCAGCTAAACAGCCAAATTGCCAGCTGCAAAAAATTTATTTTCGCCAGCTTCGGAAGTGTGCATTGTAGGCCGGTAAAGCTTACATTTTGCATCCACTGTCCTAAAGAATTTCAATCAGCCAGTTGAACGGAGCATAGTCAAAGAAAATAAAAACAAGAAGATTATTTTCAAGAAGAAAATTTAATATTTTCTCTTAATATATAATGTTTACATAATATATATATATATATATATATATATATATATATATATATTATCATGTTTAAATTTTGTTATAACTCATTTGTTTTTGTTGCCTTCTTTGTGTTGTAATAATACATTTAATATTTTGTTTATTTTGACTTGTTTCAAAGAAAAACACAATAAAGAAAAAACACAATAAATAAAACGAATAAGCTACGTTAACGAATCAATAATATGTTTTTTAAAAGATTGAAAAGACATGGACAAAGAACCAAACGGATGCTCATCATAGGTTGTAAGTATTCTAGGTATAGATGAGTTAAAATATACAAGAATACATGCAAAGGGGGTAATGAAAAGCGAATGAGTTCTAACTGGGCGATCTAATACACGTAAGAAATGAGATATGTTGAAGGAAAGTAAACCGTGATAGAGCTTGTACAGAAGACATTCATCAAAGAATACTCTGCGGGTACTCAGTATATGGAGATTTAAGAAAAGCAGTCATCATAAAGACGATAAGCAGAATCAAGTTTGTACAAAAGGCACCCAGTAAACTTACGCTGAAAGGATTCAAGAGCATTAGATAGGTAAACGAAACGAGGAGACCACACTTGGGAGCAATATTCAACAATGCTACTAACAAAAGAAATAAAAAGGCGAACACATGTGCCGATATTGGCTCCAAAGCGCGAGCAGCGCAGAACAAAACCAACGAACTTGGGAGATTTAGAGACAATAAAAGAGATATGCAGATCAAAATTTAACTTCGGATCCAAAATGATGCCAAGGTCCTTAAGTTGATCTACATGCTTCAAAAGACAATCAAACAAAAAGTAATCAAAGAAAATGGGATTAGAGCTGTTGGAAAAATACATCAAGAAACACTTGGAAACATTAAGAGCAAGGGAGTTCGCAGAACACCAATCACTTAAAATAAAAAGATCCGATTGTAAATTACTACAATCATTTACGGAAGGAAAAGAGATTCAGACATAAAGTTGCAAGAAACGTCATTGATAAACAACGTGAATAGGAGGGTACCAAGAATGGAACCTTGTGGAACACCAGAAGTAGGATCGAAAAGGAAGGAAAAACAAGCTTTAAAAACAACATGGCAGGTGCGATCATGGATGTAGGAAGAAAGCCAGGATATAGAGGAACTGGCAACACTAAAATTACAAATCTTTTCTAACAGCACTGTGTGGTTTACCCCGTCCAACGGTTTCGCGATGTCAGTGTAAATCACATCAGCTTGAAGACCGTCGTTAGTGAATTTCACTAAATTAATAGTCGTAGAACGTCCCTTATACGAATCCATGCTGCTCTTTAGAAAATAAGTGACTTAAAGCACTATGAATTGTTTCATGAGCAATCCGCTCAAGTGACTTAGGAAAGCAAGGCAGGAGGGATATAGGACGGTGGTTGTCAACATTATTAATTCCCCCCGATTTACAAATCGGAAAATTATTAGCAGCTCTCCCGCTGGAAGTAGAAACACCAATGGACAAACTCAAGTTAACGAGCCCATTAGGAATACCATCAGGGCCGCTGTTCGCTGAGTAAATCAATGAGAATATTGAAATGTCCACCTCGAGATAATTAATCATCATATAATCCTCATGAGAAGACACAGTCACAGCAGAGTTCCCTGAAGCAATGTTAGGGGTGGAAAAGGAATTCGCAAAGAACTTAGCAAACAAGTAACAAATGTCTTGAGAAATCGAAGCAGAACTTTCAGAATATAAATGTAATATGACAAATATATAAACATAGTTATTACATAGTTACGTAGTTATATGGAACTTCGACTTATCTTTATCATAATAGTGATTGGCTTGATTTGTATCGGAAGCCAGTTAGTCAAATGAGTCGATCAAAACTAAGCGTGATAGAGATATCGCCAATTACAAGTTAGATAAGAGAAATATAATATAAGTATAAGAGTATGAAGTACAATATTGTTACCATTCAGGGAAAACACTCGATTCAAATAGATTTGTTTTCTGTCCTATAACTTACAAAAATGAATTTTATAAAATGTCCTTGATCCTCCTGAATCGAAAACAATTTCCATGCATAGTTGATTGGTAAGTCCTCGAAATATATTTAGATACATACTTATAAACTACGTTCTATAGTCTCACCTACGCGCCGTAGTATTCTTAAAATGTTCAGACGTTACAGTCTCTCATGAGATTCCATCGGCCAGGTACGGTCGATTCTAGGACTTAATATTAGCGCACGACATCATTTCACGCTGAAATTTGATCTTAAGCAATTAAAAAGGACATTACAGCAGCTTCGGTTGACTAATCCAAGCTATCACTTCCTTGATATCATTTCACCAGACAAATCGAGACAAAGCGCAAATAAGCTCACTCGCGTTTCCTAGTATTACTTTCTCCCACACATAGCAATCTATCTAGTTGACCTAAGCAATCTTAGTGCTGTCATTAAAAGCTATCGTTCATTTTCTGTTCCAGTCGTGAAAGCTATCTCCATCTTTTATTCATTTTAGTCGATAGCCGCGATTTTGCAACACTTAAAAAGATTTCCACCTTATAGTCCGGGGAAATCTAACATGGTGCTTCGGAAAAATTAGGGGAAAGCTGTATTTTGGTGTGAACCTTGGTACTGGCGTGTTAAACAAAATGTCAAAAGACCCCATCGATCCGAGTGCTGCGTCACTTTTTATAAGGGGTCAAAAGTCACCAAAAGTGGCCTTTCCTAAATATCTCAGTAACGGTCACGTCTTCAGAAAAACAATGTATGACGAATTTGTAGCTTAAAAAATTTCCAACAAAAAAGATTTTGCAACTTTTTCCTGTAACCATAACCGTTTTTGAGATACATTGATCTAAACACTTGTTACTAACAGCATCCTCTTTCTCACGGCATGCTAATATTATCCGATTTTGATTACGACTTGGCATGTTTGTGAGTTTGTTTTTCTATGTTTAAGAGGCCCATAAAAAGAGCATGTAAAAACATTATCCACCACACTCCAGGGTAGATGGAAAAGTGTGCTCCGAAAAGTTCCCCCCTCCCCCTATGCCATAAAATGGTATCCCTGATCATCCATCACAAATCTTCAGAAATAAGCTCGTTGCCTACTCTTTGCCCACTGTTAAACAAGATATGATCACTTTTTATCTTGTTAATTGCCTATTATTGACATCGCAAGACTAGCTCTACACCCACACCGTACCCACACCCTACCCACCCCCGCAAACGAACCATCCCGAAATAACACGTTTTTTAGTTTTTACCGTCTTATCCCATGAACGATCAGGGCAAGGTCACGTAATTTCAGGTGCAAATTGGTTTCGCGACGTGTCATGCCCTTTGGCGCTATGCAGTCATCACAGGATTGGTAAAAAAACTGATTATTCGGGGATAATCTGCAGCGGGTTGAGCTCCTATAATGTCAAGAATGAGCGTTTACAGAATTATGCCATGATATTATCTAGCTTTTTCATACTCTTAGGGCCATGAAATGTTACAAAACCTCTTTTCATCTGCAATGTTGTTGTTTTGCCTGTTTTTTCGTGGAATATCCCATACATGATGCAGCAATACCGTTTATTTCCGAGAAGAGAGTAGCGAGCAGATATCCCTACAAGTTTTATTGCAAAGGGGGGCGGGGGGTGGTGGGAACTTTTCGAAGCACACTTTTCCACCTATCCTGGAGTCTGGTAGATAAGTTTGTTTACATGTTTTTTTTTATGCGCCTCTTAAACATAGAAAAACAAACTCACAAACATGCCAAGTCGTAATCAAAATCGGATAATATTAACATGCCGTGAGAAAAAGGATGCTGTTAGTAACAAGTGTTTAGATCAATATATCTCAAAAACGGTTATGGTTACAGGAAAAAGTTGCAAAATTTTTTTTGTTGGAAATTTTTTAAGCTACAAATTCGTCATACATTGTTTTTCTGAAGACGTGACCGTTACTGAGATATTTAGGAAAGGCCACTTTTGGTGACCTTTGACCCCTTATAAAAAGTGACTCAGCACTCGGATCGATGGGGACTGTTGACATTTTGTTCAACACGTCAGTACCAAAGTTCACACCAAAATTCAGCTTTCCCCTAATTTTTCCGAAGTTTCGCCTTTTTTATGTCGGATTTCACTGGGCTATTAACTCCTAGTGTAGCATCGACGAATAACTCTATCTGTATAGTCAGCTGACATATCAAAGCACGTAACTGTCCACACATTTAAGCTATTTTTGACCTACGCCAAGTAAAATATTCGAAGCTTCGAGCTTCCTCATCCTTGCCTTATTAGTTAGGGCGCACTACGACCCACTATAACTTAGTAACCAAGCAACATTCATATATTAATGAATAGCTTTTTGGATTCCCTCTGCAGTATGTATATGCTATTTTCGATGTCGTTTCCACTTGGCTCCGGATTAAAAAGGACGATGTTATTTCTTATGTCGATTCGGCCGTGTTAGTAACAATAATCGTATAAAAATAGTGGCGACTTGACAGAACTTATTGTTGCCGTTTGGATTGTCCTATTGTTTTTCAATTACTTAGTGAGTGCATTGAGTTTTTCAAATTTTCTGTTATAACTGTTTTATTTAACTGAGCGATACGTATATGTGATTTGCTGATCAAAATTTATATTTCTAGCCCAGCTAATTAAACTATCGACAGCTGTCAGATTTCGATTATTCAGATTTAAAATCCAATGTATTTCTAACGGTAATAATGTGAATTAAAGCTTAAAGCCCTCGATTTGAATGTCTCAGCCAAATCGGGATTAAAAATACGTACATGAAAGTAGCCCCCAATGTGGGTGTGTAGCTATGGGAAAATAAAACGTGTCGGTTTCGCTCTAGGTAAGACTATTTTTGAAATCATGTCCTTGTCAGTGCACGTGAACACAAGCGTCGATTGTGTCCAACGTATCGGCCGTATTTCAGTTCACCATGTAGGAAGAAATCGCGAATATCCATATTGCTCGACTGTAGTTCCCTTGGCGCAAAAGAACTCAATTAGTCATATATTCCTATATGGCCATATTTTTGCCGTTGAGAAGCTTGCTCTTCAAGCTGGTCGAGCTGTTGGGAGAAGACCAGCAGTAGAATTGTGATAGATACAGTACGGAAACCCAGTTAGGTTGCTCTGGTTGTAGACGTTAAAAAAGGGGGTAGGCATGTTGGCTGCGATCCACTGTATACGACTACGTCGCGAAACGTGGACGACTGTTGCGTGGAGTAGTAAATCTGAACTTAGTTTGAACTCGACCTCTGTGGACTTTTGTGATAATGTAACTAGTGTGCCCGTCAGTGAGAACTTACCGCCAATTCTAAACTTTCAGCCGTAGTGCTTGATTGCGTGGAAACATCTTACGGTCGTATCGTGGCTTATGGAATGTTGATAAGAAATTCGCTACGACTGGATTGCTTGGCGCTCTCTATTCCAACGCGGCTTTAGCACCAGCGTTCAGTCATTCTATATGTCTTTTCCAAGCTCGGTGATAACTGCGATAATACATATCAACACGACCGCGTGCTCGCTCCATTCGAGATTAATTATTCAGATCGGCAGCTTACTTTTGTGGGCAATTATCGAAAAACATCTTCAATCTGTTGAAACGCTTTCGCAAGACTAGTAGGACGTGTGCTGCGGCAATAGCGTGTGATCGAAGACAGTTTATTTCAAAGAAGTGCGTGTGTGAAATTGAGTGGCACGCTTCCACAAGTTCCGCAGTTACTCTTCGGTAATTTTATTCAAAATGTGTAATCGTGTTACCCTGTCTAGAAAATGTGTTTAGTTTTTATGTACATTCGCCGCATGTGAAGAATTCATCGAGCAACTATTTTGTAACTTCAGTTTTAGTGTAATCGTTCTTTTGGAACCTAAGTTTCAAGCATGGCTGTCGATCATCACCTTGAAGAACTGATGGGAAAATTGGGTGAGTCTATGAGCTAGATAAACATTGTGTTTTGTTGCAGATAAGATTCGTTTGTTAAGTAGGTTTGTGTGTTTTGGCCAGTCAGTATCACATGTGTTATCAACTTTGCATTTGTAATATAGATTAAAATGACGAAAACCAGTATTCCGGTCTTTCCATTCCTAATGACACGCTGCCAGCTCAGGCACATGAAAAGATTTCATAGGGCGTAAAATCAGTACTTCAATGAACATTTCAAACAAGAAGATATTGACTGCCCCAGCAAGTATGATCTACAAAAAAAAATCTTCCGTACTGATTCTTGAAAAATACTCTGAAATTAATTGCCCGTCAACTAAAAGTATTGTTCCGACAGAAAAAAGTCGAGTACCGAGATTGATGCGAGTAAAAATCAACGAAAGCACTAATTTACAACTTTTACAAGACGAAAAACAAATATTTTCAGAAAATTATTGTCTGTTTCGGTTTGCTTTTGTCGGTGGGTGCTTTTCGGCCTAGCAAAACAATCTTATTGATGCTGCCAATGTCAATGTGCGCTTGAAATGTAAGAAAAAGATACATTTTGTTTCGATTGAAAATTGAAATGTTTAGCATAGTTAGGCGGTTTGTTTAGGTTTGTACTTAGGCGGAGATTTTCGTTTTGCTTTCAATGGCAATGCCAACGCCTGCTTATTTTTGTTTCACTTCGGACTATGTACGATATATTTTTTGAGCCATGAAATTTTGTTCGATGGAATGGTTTTTATAGTAATTAAAGTATATATTATTTATAATTGCACAAAGAGGATTTGTAGTAGGATGTTCTTTTATTATTAAACCAATTTTAACAAAATAAAATTATTGCGAAATTCTATATTTTAATTTTCGTGTTATTATTTCTAGATAACATTCTTTTTCCAAGGTTTTTAAATGATTATACTCAGAAGAACCTTTTGCAAGCTGTGTTGTTGATCTTTCATTCAAGAAAAAGGCTTATGTGTATATAATTTTTTAAGAAAGTTTGTGAAAAATAGCAATACCTCTGTAGTTTTGAATTGAACTCCTAAAGCAATTTTTTAGAATATTGGAGTGATGTTAAAGGATTTCCATAGCCCAGAAAAGGAAACCATAGCCCACGGGTAATATACACATGAAATAAAATAACGAGGGGAAAAAATCTGTCATTTACACACTAAATTAGAAAATAAGGAAGAAAAAGGTCACGACCAGAGACTTTGTTATTACCAAGCTCCATAATAATATTGAATATATATTATTTCTCGAAAGTTCTTTATACGCAGCAAATATTGTTTGTGTCACACTTGAAAAATGCTGGCTGGACTGAACATTTTTTGAAAATTGACAGCAAAAATGCTGAAAATCTCTTGGGGTGAAGTTTGTTGTTTTCCGCACCATAGTAACAATGTCAAAATGTTTTCGGGAACGTGGATAATATTCCCGCAGTTAATTTTAATGCAGATTCTTTTAAGGGGTTATACGCAGTTAGAAGGCCGAAAAAAAACGTTTTTTTATGATTTTTTTGTGAAAAGGTGGTTTATTTTTCAAAAACAAAAAGTATGTATGCATTTAGTGGCAACGTCTAGGTTTATAATGACACTAATAATTTGTAAAAATATTGATCTGGTGCGCTTCTCCAGACGATCTCCTGAAGGTCTTCCAAAAAAAGGTGTTCGGCGGTGACCACGATTTCTCCGATATAATTCATCTGAAGTCAAAAAACCAAGCAGATTCTTTTAGTAGATAGATAAAACTAAGTATTGGACGAAGGAATAATCAAAATTTAGATTTTTGACAAAATGGCAGCTTCGTAAAAAAAAAATCGAATTTTTGACCAAAATTGCCATTTAAAATTGTTTAGAAAAATAGAAATAATTATCTGAAATTTTATTTCTTCGATTAATACCTGAGGAATATGTCTGAAAAAATTGTGTTAAAATCTCAAACCGTTTGGTTGAGCCGTTTTTTAGAAATCTTGGTCACCGACTTGGAAAACATAGTTTTCAGAAAAAAGCGTTTAAAGTGTCGGAAGAAGTTAACACATGGGGCATTTCACGTGATGCGGACAACGAAAAAAAATCGAGGTTCTGGATTTCTATTACAAAAACTTGTGCATCCACATTCATATCTTCTAGAAGTACCAGTATGCACAATATAAACGAAATCCAGAACCTCGATTTTTTTTCGTTGTCCGCTTCACGTGAAATGCCCCACATAGATAATTTTTTTTTACTTATATGGAGTCATCTATTCTAGGGCCATAAGATGTACCCTTTGTAGCCCCAGGAGCTTCCAATACTTCGATTTGATGTTGTCTATGAGCCAGTCTTCCATCTCGCTTACTCCCATGCGCTTCGGTCTGTAGTCCGCCTACTTTCTAACAGTCCGAGATGTGATTACAAATATGCGTATATCTCGGAAAAAACTCGTCGGATCGATTTGAAATTTTCAGGGAATATTAAATATATATTCCGAAAATGCAAAAAATAAAAAATCGATTTTTTGATAATTTTAACTGCGTATAACCCCTTAACCATTACATGGAATTCTTCTGTAATACGATGTCTTATATTGACTTTATTCCTCATTTTCGAATTTCCTGCTAACAGTGATGAGCATTTCAGTTAATTCCCAGGCACCAATATATTTCTGTGCTGAAAATAATTTTGGAAAATTTGTCTATTTGCCTAATTTTTTTTTATTTTGGTCTTTATTTGTTCAATGCAAATTTTTGGTTTACTTTAATTAAGTAACGTTCTGACTTTCAAATCTTTGAAAATTTGAATGATTGAAGTGATGCAGAAAATTGTATCTACTTCTGGACTTATTTTCATGACTGGCGGAAAGATGTGGCTTCTTTAATAGGATTTTGATCAAGAGGTTCTTAAGTCGATTTTGTTGCACTGCCTCTTGAATCCAGTATTGCGGGATCCTTAATACTTTAAGTGTTGCAAATGAACGCAATTATGAACGAACTGCAATAAGTTTCCTTAGCTTTTTTACCACATAAACTGCAGAAGCATCCCATCTTAGATATTGATTCACAACGATATCTAGATATTTCATTTAAGCAGACTTTACTAGAGGTTGATACGAACATTGTGACATAAAGCTTGAGGGGTGAAGAGTAATATTAACGTCTTCCGAGATACCTAAAGAGCTATTATCTGCGAAATAGATAATCTATTAAGATAATTATAACTCTTTATTTATTTGCATTGAGCAATTTTTTTTTTAAATTAGGTACTATTAAAAAGTTCTTGCTTCTGTTTTTAGAATAGTACATGATTATCTCTGTGTTTGAACTGAACTGAATTAATTCTAGATTTTTTTTCCTTTGTTTAACTTAGAATACTAGATGTAGTTTTCTAAATATTGTGGAGAAATTTAAAGTGAAAATGTAGAGTTGTCCTACAATACTCCTCTGCCAGCGTTTTGCGCTTTACCGCAAAGCGTATGAGAGTGGCACCTTCGTGGTTCGACCAGGCAGAGAGACTTGTGTACCAAATGAAACCTTCTTCGCTGAACTTTTTCTCAGAGATGAAGACAGCAATGGTGTGCTTGGTGTTTTAAGTGTTTGCTGTTTTTCGAGAGAGTTGCCGACACTTTCCGTGGAGCATGACATGTAACAGTGCTAGAGCCTGTTAATTGAAACGTTGACGGATTTGTTCCTGATTTCAAGAGTAAAGTAGTTTGTATGTCTGGATACGACTTTATATACGGTCGAAAGAGTGGTATACGAACAGAATGGACTCTAACGCAGACGTGAAAGCAAGGGTTGAGTTGCCTGAAGATGAATATCTTCGGTGTTGTGTGATGTTTTGCGTCGGCTAGCCGGAGCTTTGCCATAGCTGCCGAAAGTTTGGAGGCGAGGCCGGTTTGACTAATCTTCGCAGGATTTTCATGAAGAAAATCACTAGGAAGACGTGTAGGAGTTGTGCTGGTAACATTATGAATTCTCCTCAGATTAGAGATCGTAATCCAAGAAGAATCATGGGCAGTGTTCTAGGGCAGGACGCATCGCTGTGATCCACAGTATCCGATTTTAGAGTACGATGCCATCTTTTTAGGAAACCGTTGGCTTCAGGATGGTACGCTGTAGTACGATTGCATTCGAAGCAAAACACAACACAACAACAGTTCCACGTTGAGCTGGGTCGACTCGGGTCGGTGTATTAGGGAACTCCGAACTGAGCAATCCAAGTGCTCAGTAAAGCAGAAGCACATTCATTGGCAATAATGCTGGCCAAAGGAGTTGCTTCAGGTCAATGCGTGAAACTGTCGATGATAGTCAAACAGTATATGTATCCCTGTGAATGTGTTAGGGGACCAACTATGTTGATGTGAATGACCTTCAAATGTTCGAAAACAGTAGGAAAGGTCGATAGAGGTTTACTCACATGTCTGGTTATTTTGCATTTTTCACAAGATACACATTCTCGGACCCAAGGGGCAATATCATTGTTCATCGAAGGCCAGAAGATTTTGGCTGCAATATGCTTTTGTGAACTAAATACCTGTTTCCTGAACGTAAGAGGGATATAAGGTCGTATGGTTGGACCAGACAATTCATAAAAAAATATCGACATCGGTGCCAAAGATTTGTTCTTCCTTGAAATTAAATATTGAGTTCTTTAGAAACTTCTGAGTACTGGGAAGAATTATTTCTTCAAGACGAGAAAGTGTGTCGGCAAAAACGTTGTTGCAATCAGAGACATGCCGTATGTCAGACGTGAACTCACTTATATAAGTTAGATGTCTAAAATGACAAAGTCTGGCCTTCTCTGGCTTTTGCTTGAAAGTGAAAGTCAGTGGTTTGTAGTCGCTATATAGTGGAAACCTCTGGGCCTCCAAAAAGATATGCCGCTAAAAGTTCGCGGTCGTATGCACTATACTTTCTTTGTGCGTCGCTTAGTTTGGCCGAGTAAAAACCAAGGGGTTGCAAGAGCCTTGACATTTTCGCTGCGCGCAAAAATATTTCCAGCAACCCCAATTGCGGTATCAAATGCGTCTACGAATATACCAAGCTCGGCGTTTGAGTCCGGGAAGGACAATAGAGTAGCTTCTGTTATGCCAGTCTTGAATTGGTCGAAAGCTTTGCTAGCTTCTGTTGATCAGTCGATTGTTTTATCACCATTTTACTTAGAGCCGCAAAGATAGGCGTTGAGTGGTTGCTGCATTTCAGCTGTGTGAGGAAGAAAGCGAAGTTGACCATCCCCAAAAATCTCCTTAGGTCTCTAACCGTCTTGGGGAGTTTTGCTGAAGATTTTGCCTCAAACCGATCTGGAGAGGGCTTAATGCCTTTCAACGAAACTCCATAACCAAAGAATTTAACTAAATGTCCAAAAAAATTACATATTTTCAAGTTTATTATGAGAGCATGCCCCGCAAATCGTTTCGAAATTTTTTCTAAGTGATCAAAAAACAAAAATATTAAATGATTATCTCTGTGTTTGAAAAATAGTCTCTTACATGATTATCTCTGTGTTTGAACTGAACTGAACAGAATTAATTCTAGATTTTTGTTTTTTTTTTACCATTTTAACTTAGAATATTAGATGTAATTTTCTAAGTATTGTGGCGAAATTTTGAGTGAAAATGTAGAGTTGTCCCACATACCTTTTTGGCATAGAGCAAAAGCAAGGTTTTATGTTGTTGTGGTTTCGTGACTATTAATTGATACCTCAAAGTAACAACATTCAGCTATTAATTTTACTTGTTCCCAATAATTTCTATGGTACATCAGATATAGATATCATAATGATGGTGGATAGAACGGATAGGTGCACACCCTTTAGGATAACCTCTCCAAAATAAGTTGGGTGAAAATATCATTTACGTATTACAAAAATAACAGCGGGCCAATGATAGTGCTCCGAGGTTAAATTTAAGTATAAGGTAGAATCTATTTTCATAAACTGTTTACGATTCACAAGATAGTTTTCTATCCACTAGATCCTTTGACGGTTGAAATTCATATGGTGAAGTTTATTGATGGGGTATCATGTCAATAACTTAAGAGATATCTCAGAATACTGCTAGCTAATTGTTGCCACTGCGAAATAAATTCGTTGACATAGTACTAGGAGAAGCAAGTGCATTGTGCGTACTACATCCTTTTTTAAAATAGTATTGATTTTGTTCAGCATTTTAAACGATTCAATGTAGGCTGTTAATTGTTTTTTGCTATATTTTCAATAATCTTTCTAATGGATGCCTACTTCCACAAAGAAACATCTAGCATCGAAAATTTCAGGTTTGAAATTATAATTTTTTTAACATCAATTCCAACACTACTGTTTTGATTAATTGAATTTTCTGTAGAGTAACGTCTGTAGTCAGGTAGCTCATATGGTTCCATCAATTGCTGCTTCCAACTTTCGCTTAGAGCAAATATGTCAAATGTACCGTAAATGCGTTATTCTTACTTATACTCCTAATGTTCGGATAAGACACTAAGAATCACAGGTTGTATTATTGTTAGTAAGAAATAGATATGTATAATTTTTTATGAATGTACGGGCATCCCTGAAGCTACGGCAGGCATATTAAGAGGAAACTTTCTAAACATCGAGTCTCCTGAACACTTTTCACTTTTTGGAACAAATTGCCAACGATTAATGAATTCAATACTTGTCTACATAGTCAATTTATAATAAAATATTCAAAATTCTTCATCGCACAAAAACAATAGCTCTTCACTAAATTACCATTTTTGAGCTCTCAAAATTTAGGTTTGCTAGATCTCACGACTCAGGAATCAGATTCAATTGAAATTAACAGAATGTATTGGCCTTATCGTAAGTATTGCCAGGATTGGCAGAAGTTATTTAAAAATTTGAGCAATCCTGTGGGTGTGGTGCCGTCAAAAGTATCTTCAATCAAAAAAACATTTCATCCCCTAATATTTCCGATGCAGTAATAGGCTTAAAACGAAATTCATAAAAATGGTTAGACATAATTGAAGTCAAGTTCAAAAGATGTTTGGTTGCAAAATTAGAATAGAGCTGCCCTGAACATGGATTTTGATCATTTTTGTCATGTCATGTCCTAAAGTATGTTGACATTTGGTAAATTTGGAATACTTTGCAACTCTAAACATTATTTACATTTTTCAAATTATTTGTATCAAAAATTATTTATATTGTTTATCAAATTATTATATGGCAACTCTAAAAATTATTCCACATCTACAATTACCCATGCAGTCCGAAGCGAAATTCACAAAGTGAGTTGATGCAAACATGAAGCCAGCTCTGTAAACTTTTGGTTGTAGAACTAGAAAAGGGTTGCAGCGAGAAGCATTTTTATTATATTACCTAATTAATTCTCAAGGTATTTTTGGGCCTCATACTGTCGTCCTAAACATAAACCTTCTGTCTAGCTTTTCTTCGTCTGACTTTTTTTGAGTTAACACCTGATTCAAATACTACGCACTCTATTACATCATTCTGAAAAATATGAAAAACCTATCTTTTGTGGAAGTATGTAATAGAAATATATCTTGTAAATGTTATAGAAATATATCTTGTAAGTTTCGTAAAATATTGAGCATTCAAAAGTTTAGACGCTAAGGCCATAGATCACGACTGCAATATAAAATTCTTTATCTTGAAACATATAGCCTATTGATTTGACCGTATTTACACAAAAGAAAAAAATGGTTTTTTGATACGCTAGGTGAGTATTATTTACATAATTCAAAAGCTACGATTTCGTCAACAGTTTTAACAATTACTCAGTAGATATCGTAACAGTCTTAGTGTGGTCTAAATTTTCAGACTTTATTATTTCTAATCCTATATTAAGAAGAGTCACGAGCACTATATATTAAAATTCAGCTAATCTTATTTGGTGATTTTTTCTAACATTATCTTTTGTGTACATAATACTTTAATCCACTGTAAGCCATGCAGATGAATCTAATTTTAAGTCTGCACCTTAAAAATTTGCTCGTGGTAGAATTACAGTATGCTATTATTTGATACCCGTGTTTGGTTTTGAAATTTGGATAAATCAAATGAGCTAACATTTACCGTAGAAAATCTCCATAAAATTTTAATTTCAGAGACAGTATTTTATAAACTAATCATGCTTGATTTAGAAAGCCCTTGATGCATGTGAGACTGGTATGGCTGAGCTGGCATCAATTATAAAGTTTAGCTTGAGACAATAATCCTCGAAAGTTAAGTTATGATCATATGAAATTGTGTCACATTAAAATAAAAGTAACCGCAAAAGCGTGTGTGATGATACGTATAAAGAAATTGACTAAGTACTCTGCCCATTTAGCTCTTAACTTAATCTTCGAAAAATCAAGTGTATTTGCATCACTGGATTTGCATATATTTAAAAACTGAGGTTTGTGATTTTTTCGTGATATATGTGTATTTATGTTTCATTTATGTTTGGATCTAATTCATGCAAAGAAAATGTGATAATTTTTTATTTTACTTTGAGGCTTCAATTTCGGATAAAGTGAATGAACACAAGAGCCAAAAATAGCTAGACACAAGATGCTCATAGCACTCACGCGATTCTGATTGTCTCAATTTTCTACATTCTACACCTCCGTTGTTCCTTGCTTATGAAATCTATTTAACGAGAGAGGACATTACAAAAGCTATAACAGAGCTTGATTTAAAAAAAAGGGGCTGGGTCATCGTACTTCCTCTATGCTTCTTAATTAAAAGTGAAGAAGTGATTATTTCATCCCCGAATATAATTTACAAATCGCTAACATGTAGGTCCACCAATCTTCTGACAATAATCTGGGATGTGATTTGCAGTATGGAGAAAAGGCAACAAATCGATACTACTTTTGATCGTGTCGACCATGACGTTTTGAAACATAAGCTGCAAAAATTTGGCATTTTAGGAATCTTGCTAAATAGGTTGAATTATTACCTTTGAAATCGAATACAAAATGCAAAATATCAAAAACGTTTTTAAAAAAAATACCGTTTTCACTGAGGTACCTCTTGGCATCCACCTAGAACCGCTCCTGCGTAATAGTTTTATTTTGATCCTCGGTGGTGCTATCTGACATTCCGCATCTTATTTATACGTACGATCTGAAAATGTATCACATTGTTTAATTGAAATTTGATTTAAATTTCCTTCAGTCAAAACTCTTATTGCTTGAGCAAAGGTATGACTATAAACAACTTTTTCTTAACTTTGACAAATCGCATGCCATGAGGTTTTCCGGTAAAATCTTTTCTTAAGATTTTGATTACCGTTAGAGTAATCAGTCGCTGAAAAATGTAGATAGTGTTGTAGATCACGTTGTCATTCGGGAAAAAAGGCTGCGCTTTAATCTTCAATACTTCAATTCAAAATAAAACGATTCATGAACATATTATTCTCAAAAACTCTATACTTATCTTTAGTTCGCCTGTTGCTCGAATATAGTTGCATAGTCTAGAGTCCTACTTTTAATAATTGTTGCTATAGATTCAAAAACAGTTTGTTCTTTTTGTCTTATGAGTTTCATATAATTTATACGATTTATATAGAATAGAATAGTTATAGACTAAATCTTCAAGCAGAACGGTATCATGCTCATGTTTCGTTTTTGATGTTATTTGGGGCTGGATTAATGTTGATTATCTTTCAAAATGTAATAACTTTCAATAATTCTGTAAGACAGACTTAGTACATATAACCCTCGATGTTCATCGGCATTTTAATGTTTATGTTTATTAATGGGTTCCCTCCATTAATAGATATTGCAAAAAATTTCCACCTAATATATCACTGGCTATTCCAAAATCCAGTTTTAAAAGGTTTTTATTAGAAGCTTTGATCTCTTAAATAGTATCTTTTAAAAGCTCCATCTAAAATAGACTGTCAAACAAAAATCTGGTGGCAACAACTTGTCTCATTTTAGTTTAGCTTCAGGAAAACATATTTGATAGTTTACTGTTATTTTTTGTCATAAATTTTGCTTAGTTTGAAAAAAAATAAACATATATATCATTTTGATTGTGGCTTCAAAAATAAATGGAAAATGAAAAATAAACAATTTTCACATCATAAACTTTATAGCACACAAGACTTGAATTCAGGGTGAGAATGGTCTTGTACAATTTATCAAGGAATTGTTTGAAAAAGCCTGAACAGACTGAACTAGACTTGAGCTGCCGACCCACATATTTCTTGTTATCGGCTACTTCTATAGACCCAAGAAAGTTAGAGGGCTGCTTTACCTCAAATCCATGCTGATAATATTCTTATGGTTTGACCAACTCCAGGTGGTCATCTCACAGACGATGCCAACATGTGCTTTGTCTCTCCTTCATTTGTGTATAGCCTCAGTGTTTGTGCCCACTGTTTGCTTTGGACAAAGGATTTTTATACAGCTATTTATGTTGTTTCGATGATGTCAATAGGCGCGTTTTATTATACATCCGGAATAGTGCAGGATATAGATTTGCACACGAAACAACAACAACATCCAGAGTACAAACACTTGTGAATTCAGTGGAGTTCGTACTCGTGCTCTCTGTGGAACGTATTTCGAAAAGTCATATCAACTGGAATAGTTGGAATTTTCAAAAATTTCCATGTCACCCTGGCAACCAGGATAAATAGTCATACATTTGAAAACGGCGTTGGTTATATGACAGCTCAAATTTTGAAATGACAACTGTCTGACAGAAAAAAACTCGCGTGCTACTCTGAATCGTTTTATTATGCATCCAGGATACCTACTATACTCTGGATGAAAATAAAACGCAGCTAATGTAATGATTAGACCTTCTTGTTGAAAAATCAAGGTCTCAGATTGCACTCTCCAGTCTTAAGTTGAAAAGACCATTGGGAACGTTGATCAATCTAGATAGCAATCCTGCTATTTTGAATTTCTAGCATTATTTAAGTTCTGCATCTTGCTTACCTTCTCTATTAAGGCTCTATGCTGGTGTTACTTAAGGCTTCAGTATTGCTCCGTTTAGTTTCTCTTTTATATAGAAATCATGTTCACTCTTATCTATAAAACGGATTTTTGCATGTGACATAAATTTTTTTTCGATGGTTTGTTCGGCTCCGAACGCTTCCTGATATGGCTCAATGTTTGATATCTGTATACTTTCGTCTTATTTTGAAGATTTGAATTGGAGTTTTTTTTTCTAAAGCTACATTTTTATAATGTAGTTTACATTATAAAAATGTAGTTTTAACTACATTTTTATATTCATTAGATGAATGCTAGTCCTAGACACGACAACTACTAATTGGTTCTTTGACAATTCGTTATATGTCAACCTTTTATGGATTTACATGATTGCCAATTACTTAAATGTATATTATCAACCAGACACCAGATAAATATACTATTTGTTTAATTTCGGTGTTGATACTAAAAGTTATAAAACCCTTTCACTTCGCCGCCGTCATTGTCAAACGTGCTCTTGTTTTTTATTTATAATTATATGGGGACCTACCATAAACATAAAAACTCAATTTGACTGTTGCCATCGTTGAAACTGTTATATCATTTTCAATGCAAAGATACTGTAATCAGTCTTTATTATTTATTACACATGCTGCTTAGATTACTGTTACCAAACGCAGCGTTTACCAAAAAGGTCAAAAAAATTCTGAGGCGTTTGAATGACGATCTTTAATAGCTAATCAAATCAAATATGTATATGGCTGTCAAATCTCAATTCAATGTCGTATCAACACCTCGACCAGCTTGATAATTTCAAGTTATCAACACATCTTCCTCGACGGTTTCAAAGACAATACGGGCAATGTTCCGTATCAAGAATAATATTCATATCTGGTTGTTAGAAAGCTAATCGGAACAAAATGAATGCAATCTTTTTCGGGGAATCGTAAACAAACGTAAATCGGTAAGATGCATACTATCGATTAGAAATCAATTAGCGTAAGCTTAATGCAGATATGGCCCATTGAATCTGTGCTAGCGGGCCTAAACAACGAACGAATTCCCACGAAGAAAGCAATGCCAACGATTTGACAATACATCGGATTAGTTTAATTGAAGTTGAATGATTACTATAGGTGCGTTTTTTTGCACACCCGAGCAGATCAAATTTTGCATATTGAATATAGGTCTGTTCCCGTACTACGATTAATTGCAATTAATTGCAATGAAGCGTACTAAAACAGAGTTTTTTAGCGTACTAAAGCTTCATTGCAATTAATTGCAATTAATCGTAGTACGGGAACAGACCTTATATAAGCGTCACTGAATCAAAAAATGTTAAGCAGTGGTAGTTTATGGGTTTACATGTAGAGTGTGCTGATAACAGTGAGAGTGTTCTAAACGGTTCGTACCACTGCTGTTGATTATTGTGAAACCGGCAGTTTGAATTGAATAAATTTGTATAGCACTCTGCAATTTTCAATTATTTTACATCAAATCTTGTAGTGTGCAAACTGTTTTTGAGTGTATCGATTCGATGCACATTACATTGTAGATTGTTTCATATGCAAGTTTCATGTCTGAAAATTAATTTTTATTTTTATTAATTAAAATCTAGATAAGATTTCATTCAGGTTTTTTCTATGGATTATTCTCATTTAACAACCAATCTAAGCAAAAGCTCAGCGAATGCAACAACATTTTCGAACAACGCAATTTTTCTGCTCGGGATCGTTTTTTGCAACCCTACGTTAACCTGCTCTGCTAGGTTGCAAAAAAACGCACCTTATGTTTTGTTAAAATTTTTTTAGGAGAATCGAGTAGTGGGTGATAGCTTATGCAATAGACATCTGATCTTGCGGATTGATAAAACTGATGATTTGCAGGAGACACATACATTTTTACGATTCACGTTAGAAGATGTGTTGGGTGACGGTTTATGTGATGTAGTATAAAATATTTACTTGATTTGATTTTGTTGTCCCCCAGAATTTATTCAATACTCAGATGCACGTGTTTGTGAAATCGGAGGTCTAAGGTCTATCAAAGGTTTCTTGATGACCTTTCAATGTGCGAGTATTTACACAAGCACGTTAGTACAGGGCTGCTTTTAAGTTTTCCCACAAAATTTCCGTAGTTTTTTTTTTTTAAACTCGAACAATTGATTTTTAGATTTCTTAAGGCGACATAGCACCTTCAAATTGAAAAAAAAAATTTATTTTCAAAGGCTTGTTTTTAATTGAATAAAAAGACATATCTTAATGAAACTTTTTACACATACTTTATATGTCTTAGACTACATAAACAAAATTGTTAAAAATGTTTTGTGGCCCCCTGTCGCCTGTTACAATTTTTTGGAAAATACACCAAAAAAACCTGGCGTGCATGATAACTGCCCTCAGGAAAGTCTGAAAAAAAAACAAAAACGGGGTTTTGACCAGCATCAAAGCGGCCTTGGAATGAACTAAAAAAAAAATTTGGTTGAAAAATAACAAAATGGCGGTGTTTTTTCGAAAATCGAGTTTTTTTTCCCCCAAAAATCGGCTATAACTAAAAAAGTTTAATGCTGATTTTTTCATCCGAGGTTCATTCTGAGCATTAACATGTGCAAATTAACGTGTTAAAATTTCAAAACGATTGGATAATATTGTTTTTCTTAATCATGCACGCCAACTTGAAAAACGTTGTTTCGAGAAAATCGCATTTCAAGTTAAAATTCAATATTTTTTGCAATAAATCTTATCGAAAATTAATCTGCGATGCTTGGACCATACAATACACCTTTTTCTTGCTCATACTCCTCCTCTTCTAAAGATTTTTGCTCCCTTCGAGCAGTTCTGGCCTCTTTAGATGCCTCAGTCGAGTGTTTTTCCGCCTGGTTAATTCTTGCAGCATCTCTATGCTCTGCATGTTCCAGCGCACATTGGCCAATTGTAATTCCCATGACTTGCATTTTTTTCAAGATAGCCATAAATCCTTCACTAAATGTACATACAGAAATATTTGCAGCCATATTTAGTACGTTTTTCCCACAAAAAGTATGTTTGGGGGCCAAATTCCAAACACAAGAATTATACCTTTCGTTATTATTCTGCGCAAAATTGCCCAAGCAACGCTTTAATAAATCTTCTGATGATAAGTCATCATAAATAGGCTTTAAAATTTCTTGTACCTCATCATCTAAAGGTGGAGGATGCTTGAAATTGTTTAATGCATTATCACCCGCTGCCTCCGCCTTGCGCCAGTTACACCAAGTCGTTTCTCCAACAGGACAATAACAGTGTTGAGGGTTCTCATCAGTTGAAATTGTGTGGTAATATGCTGCCCAAATTTCCTCGCGCATATTATCAACTGAATCAGGATTTCGTCGTATTGTTAAGCCATAATGCGTGGCTAAATTTTTCATTAATTTTAGTGTCAGGTGAACTTTTTTCGGACCTTTTTTTGGAGATTCTACACTTTTTTTAGAAACATCTTTTACAGATATTTTTTTATTTTTTTTGCCAAGGCTAGCTTATTTTTTGCTTCTTTTAAAGGAGATAACTCATTTATCTTTGTCTACACTTTGGCTTAAGTCGATGTAGCGATATAGCGAAGTGAACGAAAATCATAGAAAAAATGATCTTGGGGCGCTTCGCTATATATACTCATAAAATTTTTTTGTTTTAGAATTTCAATTTTATATTATTAAAATCATGTTTTAAAACCTTCATTCTAACATATTCAATCAAAAAACAAAAATCGTTTTTTAAAAATTTGGAGGTGCTACGTTGCCTTAAGTATAATTTAAATTTTTTTTTGCCACAAATGGATCGCGGAATTTGATATTCCTTGTTAATTTTTGGATTGAATAAATTTGAGGTAAAAATTAATTTATCATGTTTAAAATCGATTCTTAAAAAATCCAAAACTGAACAGAATATTAGCAAATTTTGAATGTCGATTTGCAGTATAATAAATGCAGCTAATCGCACTCATAATCATGTAACGATGGGATTTGCTTTTGGAAGCAGGAAAATGCGTTTACATCGCACTGAGTTGCTTTTCTTTGACAGATACTGTTCGTATCTGACTTCGGATGATTTTCGGTGAACATAATTTTGCATTTTTCATGAACATGCCAGTGGCGGCTCCTCAGAGGAGGTAAGAGAAGCAGTGCTTCCTGGGTGAAATACAAAATACGGATGCTAAATTAATCAATAAATAATAATGAAATTCATAACAAATCATTTTGCACCCGAGTCTCCACTATTTTTGAACTTGTGCATATGTAAATATTAAAACCGTTTGAGAGCAGTGCCTCTACTCAAACAGACAAAACAAATTCAACGCGAAATCAATT
Organism: Nemotelus pantherinus; assembly: GCA_963978885.1. Lineage (NCBI taxonomy): Eukaryota > Metazoa > Arthropoda > Insecta > Diptera > Stratiomyidae > Nemotelus > Nemotelus pantherinus. The sequence continues at coordinate 41,574,689 of OZ022264.1, forward strand.
CTATACCCAGCCCAGAGCGCTGCCTCAGCGTAAAAAGTAAAAAAAAATGTACCAAGAAAAGAACACCGAAATCAGTTTTGTACCCAGAGCACTGCCTCAGTGCAAAAAATAAAAAAAATGACCCATCAATCCTAGCCACCATATAGCAGATCGACTTCAAGCATAACGAAAACGAAGGAAGGGAAATGAAAATGAGGCAGATATACATCTGCCTCATCTATTGCATTTTTATCAACGAAATCGTTGTAGTTTGTATTTTCCCGTCATTCATGAATGTTCAAATTTTTGAGTCTTTAATATGGCAATAGCGAATTCGAAGAGGCAAGCCTCAAAAGCAGCAATGTATTTGCTGTGTTGTTCTTTAGCAAAGGTATTTATTTTACGGCAAAGGAGAAAAGTAATGGGCAAATTAAGAGCTATGGACATTAATAATTCTGAGGTGCTTTGCGTTTTTAATTCGTCAATGCTTTGTATTCGGTAAATGACACTTTTACAAACCACTGAATAAAATGATCAATAATGGAGATATGAAGAATATGAATAATTGTTTCATAGATATTTTCAAAAGAAGCCAAAGAAATTATTTATTTGTGTTTTAAGGAAACATTATTGTTTTTGTATGAATGCGCTAATATTTGATTAGGTAATGTGGTTGATCTGTGAAATTTAGTTTATTACCAGTGTAAAACTAGTAAACGTAAAAGTATTCAAAGCGTTTTATCGTGCACTTTAAGCAATGAAGAATTTTCGCTTGGATTCTAAAGCTATTTTGTTATTATTGATTTCAATTATTGACATGTAAATCGATTGTAGTTATGATTACTTATTGATTGATAAATACTCAAAATTAGTTTTATGATGACCATCAATAAACATCTGCGACATTACAAATTAAAGAAAATAGAAAGCCAGCCCCAGAGTTCGAAATAATTTGAATCGATAGGAATGTTAAGCATTCATTAATTATTAGAAAGGCATAAAAAAATGTTCTAGTAGCTTAGCCGATAAGAAACTGTTTCATATGATTCAAACTCCAGTAACAATGTGTGGTCAAAGCAACGTTTCAATAATTTAGGAAACCTAAATGGTACCCTATAAAAAATAATGAAGATCTTTCAATGAATCGAAATCGAGGTGAGTAAAGGATATGATATGAAAAATAAAATAAAACATTAATGTCTAAAATGGTTTATTGACTTAACGTTACTTTAACCACCAAGCAGAGGTTTGTAATGTATTTGGCTAGATGAATAAGTCGGTTAAATAAAGTTCACAAGATGGACTTTTGAGCCTCAATCTCTCACTTTTCAAAATATACTTCGTCTGCCTTCGTTTGAGTGCATGATGTCCATTTACGGTCTATTCCTCAATCGAAAAAAAAAACTTAAAACTAAGCTCTTTGTCCTGTACGTCAAGAAAATAGTCTGGAAAATTTGCTATAATAGGTAAGTTAACCATAATAAAATTAAATTTACCCATTCTGGCCACTTCAGTAACTATAGAGATGTTATTTTTGGCGTTGAAAAGAATTAAGGCTAGTTCTCGAAATAACATGAGCCAACACGATTATCGGAGCTATCGCTGCTAAGTTTTGAAAAACATGTTTTCAAGTAATTGGAGGACAACAATGTCTCTCAACATTTTGCCAAAAGGGAGCAAAATAGACTTAGCTTTCAAATAAAATGTTTCTACAGCGTAGTTTGCATCGTATTTTATGACCTCACCCCAAAGCTCTGGAATATGCATTCGATATTAGGCGCGTTTTATTATACATCCAGAGTAGTGCAGGATATCGATTTGCACACGAAACAACAACAACATCCAGAGTACAAACACTTGTGAATTCAGTGGAGTTCGTACTCGTGCTCTCTGTGGAACGTATTTCGAAAAGTCATGTCAACTGGAATAGATGGAATTTTCAAAAATTTCCATGTCACCCTGGCAACCAGGATAAATAGTCATACATTTGAAAACGGCGTTGGTTATATGACAGTTCAAATTTTGAAATGACAACTTTCTGACAGAAAAAACTCGCGTGCTACTCTGGATCGTTTTATTATGCATCCAGGATACCTACTACACTCTGGATGAAAATAAAACGCAGCTAATATATTAATATAATATTATTTGACTTTGCTCGAATGATTCTTAAATTCACTGTCTCCCTATTCCAAAATGTCACGAGCCGCTACTGCAACATGCCTGAACCAATGGCATTGGTTCGCTGAAACCCAAGGTGCAACCGGGCAAAGGAATGTTTAAATTATATGTTGTAGGTCTTTTTAACTTTATTCGGAACGAACAAATGAATTTTGGGAATGAAAATGCAATTATTTTGATAGGCTGCTATGCCAGCTAGTGTAAATGTAAGGCTGAGTTGTCAAAACTTTACTCAGCGCTATGATAACACAGGCACAAACCGATTGCTTACATACTTTTGTACATGTTTTTACCAAAAGCACCTTTCATACCTGCATTTGATTCGTATGAAAACGCATGTGATTATGAACATGACCTGATTGTAGCCAAAAGCAGGAATCGTCACAAAAGCATATGATTTTGTGGTAATATAAATAGGCTATAAGACTAAGCAATTTATTTACTTCAACAAATTTACAAATAAAAATAAATTTTCAGCCATAGAGTATTTGATAGTGTTCAATTTACATCATCAACAAATCTTTGGAGCTTTAATATTCGGTAGCCCTGTGCATTTCGAAGAGCTTGGAGCCTGTTTGACATTAGCCTCGTTTATAACGTGGTTTCAAACCGGCTTACGATTAGTCAAACCACGTTGTATACGCGCAGTGGATTGATTTGAGTTAAGTCGATCCGATCACAAAATTTTACTGGATTGGATCGACTTGGGCGTTAAAAGACGCGCATCGAGCGATTGAGGATTGAAAAATTAGAAGCTCACTTGAGTTCTATTCATATATGTGACGTTACGATGCGATATACTTCACTTTTGTAGAACTAGCTGCATTTTATTCGGTTAATCCACTTTAATCCAGTCACACCAAAAACCTACTTTGAAGTTTCATTTCAATCCGTGCCAAGCCAAGTCACTCTAAGTCGATCCTGGTAATATACAAGGCTATTTAGTTGACTAGTTTCTGTGCAATTATGGAGAAATTATCTACCTGTCCTGTCTTTTTCAAGCCATCTTTGTTGGATATTTTATGCTGACAAATGATGATTTCCAACAAAGCCCAATTTTTCAATGACATTCTTATTTAGGGACTGCAAAGATGAATTTATCAAGTGGAAGCAGTTATATGAGCCAGGACTGCACAATACCTGACGTATACTTTGGATCTGTGTTTTGTTAAAACTACCAAAATATTTGCTCTTTCTAGTAAATAATTTTTAAGCATTTTGAACACATATTTTCGTTCATAATCTTCAATAAATTCAAAATTTCTGACGCTGGCTACGACATATAGGCCTAAACTATCACAGTATCGCCAGAATTCTTTACACTATGTTTGACGTTTGTGTTTTTTTACCTCATTATTTGGTGTCCAGTAGACGTAAATTATTTCTTTATTTCTTTATTTATTTTCAACCAAACAAGGCGTACAAAAAACACTTACAATTAATTTTTAACAATTTATATAAATTTGTACAATACACAATAATGAAAGAATTTTAAAAATATAACCATCTTTGGTAGGGAATTGGATAAGGCATTCATGACGTGAGCACCTTAGTCAGAGCAGTTTTAAACCTAGTTCGGGGAAAGGTTGTGGAATGATGTTTTGAGAAGCTATTCAATATTTTGCAACATCTACTGATTGGCTGATTGTTGGCGTAAACTGTTTGGTGTCGGTATTCTTTCAGTAAACGTGTGTGCCTCGTCTGCCTTACTGATTCGTTGAAGGTGCTCTTATTGGACAGGGACACAACATTGATCAAGCCCCTCATAGCATCAAAAGTAAGGCAGGAGCATATGACTATCCTCCGCGAAGATAGACTTGATAGATTTAAGAGATTTAGCCTGTATCTGTATGAAGGTAGATTATCAAATTCGTAAGGGTTATACAGATCTCTCAACGCAAATAGCAAGAACTGCGATTCGAGCCTATCGCTATGGACATCAAAGGTAGGGTGCCAGACAATGCATGCATATTTGAGCAATGGCCGAACTAGAGCTATGTAGAAAGACTTCGTGACCCATAGGTTTTTGAATTCCTTCGCACGTCTTTTGATGAATCCAAGCTGTTTATTAGCCTTGCTTAAGACTTTGTCATAGTGTAAATTAAAATGCAGCTTTTTATCCAAAGTAACCCCGAGGTCAATGACATTGTCAAAATTATTGATTGCAACATTATTGAGGGGGTAATCAAAATTTGTATTACTGGTTTTGCGGGAAAAACTAATGACTTGACATTTACTGACGTTAATGTCGAGATTATTTTGTTTTGGTACATTTTCAGATCATCTCCATAGAAAAGGTGAGGGATATCTGATAAAACTTCAGAAAGATCCGATACGAAAATATTGAATAAAAGAGGCCCCAAGTGACTACCTTGTGGTACACCTGGTAAAACTTCGATTTTTTTTTGATAGGATATCCTGAAACATAACGTATTGCATCCTATTTCGAAGATAAGAGTCTAACCAGTTTAATAAGAGACCCGAGATACCAAATTTCTGTAGTTTGATTCGAAGAATATCATGATCAACACGATCAAAGGCCTTGCTGAAGTCTGTGTAGATGGTATCAATTTGATACCCTTTTTCCATGCCACAGAGAACATCTGAAACGAAAATCACGAGGTTAAGGGGAGGTTTAAGAGCCAGAAATTGAAACTTGTATTTATTTGGAAAAATTATTCTCTTGTAGAAAGAAATTGATTTCTGTCTATTCATTCTGTCTATTCATTCGTTGCATTAACGTCTGTAAACCTATGAGTACATTGAATACGAGCTGCAATAAACTACTTCGTTTTTAAGATAAGCCTATTACTTAATTCTTCGCGGAGAAAAATGATACGTCATATCACATATAAAATTAGCTTGCAGTAAAATCTTATTTCGTCGGTACAAATTTGGTTTTGACGTTCATTTGTTTTTAAAAATTGGTTTTGAAAAACCTTGAAAAGAGTTTGTGTAAAAGATTCAGGATTATGTGCGATTCTTACTCACTAAAAAACACCACCAGTGACCACGGAAATCCAAGCTGGAACCGCTTTCGCTTCCATCAGCTCAGCCGTACTACTAGCAAGCATTAAACCGACTTACTTTCGTTCTGTCAGGTTTTCAAATCCTTCCTCATTTTTCAAGTGCAATACCAGCTCGACATATGCTGACACAGCTGACCAGGCGTCATCTGACCGTTACACCATCTCCACGATTGTATTTGGCATCGCAGGGCAAGTGTAGAAAAAACCCCTCGTTTCGCCGAAAATTCATATTTCTTTATATATATATATATATATATATATATATATATATATATATATATATATATATATATATATATATATATATATATATATATATATATATATATATATATATATATATATATATATATATATATATATATATATATATATATATATATATATCAGCAAAATGATTAAGGGAGATAATCTCTGGAGTGGCCGAACCGATTGAGCTGAATTTTTTTGGCGGCGGCGAGCGTTTTAGTGAATTTTGAGGAACTCCTATATTTCCAAGCAGTGTAAATTTTTGTTAAAAATATGTATTGGGAATGAAAACTAATTATGTTTTAAGATTGTCTATGATAAAGAATGGGAAATTCTGAGCCGTGTGTGGGTGCAGGGTGCCTAAAAGTAGGCAAGGAATTTTTTTCAAATTTTGATTTGTCATTACTTGTAAGAAAAACAATGGATCATCGTGAAAATTACAGAGCGTATTGGTGTTGACTAAAATATGAAACATATAGATTTTCAGCATAAAGCGGGTAACCCTGCAGCTGTGGCAGGCTGCTGAAAAAAAATCCTTCAAATCATTGACCTTCCTGAAAAATTTTTGATTTTTGACAAACATTTCAAATCTTTGATAAATTTTATCCTTTGTCCTTCATCTCAAGATAAAATTTTCAAAATTCCGATTTGTATAAGAACGGCAACCCATCACCAAATTGCCTGTGGCAGTGGTACCATCTTGAAAAATAGCTGAGAAAAAAAACTGGTTTTAGGCCTATAACTTCCGATTCAGACATCAGATTTGGACAAGATTCATACAGTACTTGGATCTTACCTTAGGTAATATTTGATGAAAATTTGGTTGAAAAATTAGAATAGAGTTGCCAGCTATGGTGATTTTTGTCTCCTAAATCTTGCAAATTTGCTCAGCAAAATAAAGCTTTTTTCCATATAACTTCCGGTCCAGTGCAGAAATCAAAACAAAGTTCACGCAGTAAATGGACCTTAATGTGAACCAAATGTCGTAGAAATTTCATACCAAAATCATGAAAGGGCTGCCAGCTATGACCATTTTTGTAATTTTATGAAATTTCTTTACTGAGCGATTAATGTCATTAGATTTGCAAATGGAAATGAAGAAAGAAAAGTACCACAAATACGGTTCAGGTGCGCTAGAGTTTTTCTCTTAATCCTAATTCGATGATTTTCAAACCTTATGGCAGTGACCCATACCGCCGCCCTAAATAAAATTAAATTAAACACCGGCATAATGAGTTTATGTTTGTTTGTACTAGGACTATGGACGTATACCATGAGTACATTTGAACACTTAGCAGCCACATAGCGTTAAAATGTCCACGATAAAATGTTATACCCAAGCTAGAAACATTATTAATTTTCCCGTTCTGTACTTGGTTTTTCAAAATATTTTGTTCCTGCAGAAATATAGCAGTCCCTATAAATTCACTAAAGTTTTCATACTGTAAATCAAAAACATCTTACAACTCATGTACGCCAAGAAACCTGAAAATTTCAGCTTGAGCGGATGACGTTATCTGTAGAAAAATTTAGATGAATTTTGGAAAGACAAAACAATAGTGGCGAAATTAGTGTGAAAACGCAATTGGTGTTGTAAATATTTTTTTGAATTAAAATATTTTGTTTTTATTGGAACAAGTAAGTAAATATGAATTTTTATTTGAGCTTCAACAACGTTTTAGCCAGCTCCGTCCTTTCCTATCACCCCGCGGTGGAAGCTACTGATTGTACTCGTGGCTGAGGCTCACGGTACAACAGAATTGTCTGAAAATAAACATATGATATTTAAGAAGAACTTCGCTCGGGCCATTTGAAGGGTTCTTCCCCACAAATCAGAGCCACCAGGAACACTCATATGTAAGCCAACCTTAAGGAGCAATGCCAAAATTTATCGAACCAAGGTCTAATGCTTTATCATTTGCTCCGAGTGGGCATATTGTTTAATTGGGAAATATACCTGTAATTTCCTGGCGATCAAGTGCTCCCTGCTTGGTTTGAGGTCTGAACTCCTTATTAGGCTCCCCATTTAACAACTTGTTGACCACAGCGAACGTTCTTACAGCGCTACGTATATTTCCATGCCTGATGGTATGCAACTCCACTGCTGAATTTTCAATTCAGGTTTGTCGCTATCAAAAATACGATAAATTCATGGTCCATTGTTTTCTTCAAAAAATAAATATAATATATAAATTTACATGCGCTCTTTAAAAAAAAAAAAAAACAATTAAACATCGCTTATCAAAAGATGATCTACCACTAGAAATGAATATTTACAATATGTTTTTCGCTTCTATTCTAGTATTAATTTATTCAACATAAATCTCCTCTATTTAGAGATTCACTTTCAGATGTACATATGTATGTATGTATATCTTTTTTTGAATAATATCTGCTGAAACAATATAAAGATAATTTCTTACCGGCATACGGCCACATACGTGTGCGCATCATCTCATTCACATTTTTATGACCTGTAGCCACACAAAACACATGAAAGTTTGTGTAGTTTTAATTAATTATCATTACGTCCGCCATACTCAATTCTTAACAATAATTAGACTATGACGAATTTTCATTAACACAATGAAAGCACCGTCAGCAAGCCGCAAATTTCGAAACAATCAGACAAAACGTCAAAATGTCGAGATAATTGTGTATGGTTGTTTGCAACGGCTAATGAGCTAGGTATGCATGTCCAGATTTCGACATATGCTGATGGATGAGTCATTAGCGATTTGGTCGAAAGAGTTTTGGAGAGTTCAATTTCAGTATTAAATGGGCCTTTCTAGATCTATTCCAGTTGAAGCTGAATGGTTTTTTTTTACTTAATTTTCATTAGCACTTGGCTTCTTTGAAATTCTTTTATGCTTTGAATTGTTTTAATTGTCTGTAAAGCATTCGAAGCTTCGATTGAAAAGCATAATATTTACACTAATTGATCGTTTTGTTGTTGAGAATGTTTGAGGCAAATATTCCAAACAATATAAACAAATTGTGAAACAATTAGATCTGCCAATATATTTTTAGGAGAAAATTTCCAAGCGTAAACAAAACCAATTTAGAAGGATTTTCCTTTGAAATTTTCGATTGGTTATTTACGACCAATTATCATAAAATTAGACTACTTGGAGGTAGTGTAAATGTACGGAAATGCATGTATTTAAAAGGCGTTATAGTTTGTATGGTTGTAAATATGTACGATTAAATGTACGGTTAAATGTACGATTAAATGTACGGTTATATGTACGGTTTTATGTTCGTGGAATCAATATAAGCAAAATAATTTGCATTTGAACTTTATATAATTACTTTTGGAAATATTCTGTGTCATAAACCCTATCAAAAAATTGTTAAAACTATTGAAGAACAAAAATCGGTGATAACCGTCGTTTTCCCTAAAAAGGCGTCAGTATCAATATAACTTATAGTCAAAGAGTAACGCGATGTTAAGTGCAAATTGAATGTGACCCTCTTTCTACTGATTATTTCAAAAATATTCATTTCATTCATATGTGATATATTGGTTTTTCTTATTTACTGTTTCATGGCTGTTAAAAATGTATCCGGATCTGTCGAGATGAACAATTTTTAAATACAATAGCACAAATCATTTCTGCTGAATTAAACTCGAAATCTTCCATCAAATAATTCTTGTTACAGTTTAATAAAAATTTTAGAGACACAGCTCTCACTCCTAGAAAGCTTCCACTAAGACATTCGACTATCTTAGGTTAGAAAATCAGAAAAAATATATTCGTTGTGGGGTTAATTTCATTTTACATAATATTATGCAAAAGGGTTGGTTTTTTAGGCTTTTTTACCTAGATTTTCGTTTCGAAGTTTCAGCTTATACTTACCTTGCTTCCAAAACTTTTCAAGAGTTTAATCAGGTTAATATTGGAGGGACGCTTAACATGAAAAATTAATATGTATATTGACGCAAAAGTATAATTGTTATTTCAGCTACTACATTTGGATTTGCAATTTTCATATACATATGTATAAGCACAGCTCACACAAGTAGAGTATCAGCTCTGCACAGTGAATAATAGTAGACACTCCATTTTCAAAATCGAAATTTTTATTAGTATGCCATTATTGCTCCTCGTTTTGACTCAAGTGCCTCGTCACAACATGTTAGCTAAAAGTTCGGTGTGCAGTCCCCGATCCGAACTTGGATTTGAACTAGATACCTCAAGGTCAGGAGCCAATGCTTTAGCTATTAGACTGCTGCATAGGAAAACTTTCTTTCATTACCTACGACAAAATACCTAATCTTAGGAATAATTCATTACAATTACTAAATTATTATAGTTTATTGATAAGTGTCTATATTTTCAATGTTCCGCCCTGACTTTTACTATATCCCGTCCATGGCAAACGTCGGCAACGAGTCAAGTTTCTTCATCTCAAACCGCAGAGAGGTTCTTGATATCAAACTCATCTGCTCAATGAATGGAAGGTGATAGAGGTACGCGGGTGGCCGAAACTCTCTAATCATGTAGTCTTTACCAGTAGAAAAATAATGGTCTGAGCGATTTATAGTCGCTGCGGGGAGCAATGATTGTTGTCAGTATCTGGAACAACCGGTTAACAATCTTTCTAGCACTCTAATCTTCGTAGCCAGTGCAATTGATTTGAGTAGCTATACACAGGAGTGTTTAGGGTAACTGTATGTGTTGCGTATCGATGGAGAAAGGTCACACTAGATTACTGTTAGGTTTAATCGGTAGTACCCTTCCCTATTTATTGGCCACTTCCTTATAGGGAGTTACGCGCAGTGGTTGGGTAAAATTTCCAATAAAATCTGTTGGAGCTGTAGACAAAGGGGAGTCTATCTCCATGTGCTTATGTCCGGCTCTGGCGAGAAGAAAAATTGCCTTACTTTGAGCCGACCTTTCTCTCAGGCCTGAGTGCTATATCTTATATCAACTGAAATGGTACTGTACAGTTAATCAAAGGAACCAAATTGTTTCCAGGATACGGAGGCTACGACAAAATATATCCGTGTGGTCACAACGCGCCTCTAATTTGTCTATGTGTGTCTGTCGATCAAACTCTCCAATTGAGAGTCACATCGCCTAGCTTACTCTTAGCTAACTTTACTCTTACGGAGATTTTCGGTATTTTTATCAGTTATCCTGGAAACAATAAAAACTCAAATAACCCCCGCATCGACTAAAGTCATACAAAATATGACTCACAGCACCAAAATGTTTTTTGACTTTATGAATATGAAGCGGAAAACAACTGGTTACCTCCCTTCTATGTTTAGTAAAAACGAAGTGCCATCTTCTCATCCAGAAATCAGCAATTTTTTTGCTGATAGCTTTCTAGAGGTTTTTAGCCCAGCCAATACATCATCCAGTCAATCCCCAAAAGTAATTCGAACAAGTTTTGCTAAGGCTATAAACATTTCTAGAGATGGTACTTTTGAAGCGCTTTTGGAACTTGTTAGTAATAAAGACCCTGCACTTGACTTTCTTCATTTGACTCTTCTAATTAAATGTGTTGCACAGTTAATCTCTCCATTTTATATCATACGTAATACATCTCTTTATTTTGGGCACTTTCCATCGTATTAGAAATCCCCTTATGATACGCCAGTATTCAAAAATTGTTATAAAAGATAAATTCAAAATTATAGAGGCATTGCCTTTTATCCTAAGCTGTTTGAAAAAATCATATGTGATAAACTATCTCCGCTGGTTGATGTTCGGCTAAACAAGTAGATCGTTCTACCACTACGAATCTGATGGTGCTGGTTTCCCATGTTCTTTGCTAAATGGAAAAAGGTGATCAAATTGACGGCAGTCTACACTAACTTGAAATTGATCACTGATTATGCTTTGTTTATGAACCCAAAGCAAAACTTTTGAAATTTCATATCGGACAAGAACGGTAACACTCCTTCCATTTACCTATATTTTAAGCATCTGAGACTTCTGTTCACGAGAACTCACGATCCAATCATCAGATACATCTGAAATTCATAGAATATGTTGGTATTAAGTAGGACCAAATCTGATAGAAGCGATTTAGAAATGTGGACAACATGTGCCAGTGGTGCCATATTGAAAAATCACTAACAAAAAAACTGCTTTGTGCCCTATGAATTCTGATTCGGTGACCAGATTTTCATGAAATTCACACAGTAGCTGAACTTTCGCCTAAGCCTAGTGTGATAGAAATTTGGTTGAAAAATTCAGCTATTCAATACCAGCTATGATAATTTTGGTGTCTTGGATTTTGAAAAATTTCTCAGAAAAAACAAGGTTTTTGCTCTATAGCTTCCAGTACGGTCATGAAATCAAAACGAAGTTCATATCGTAACTGGAACTTACCGTTGGCAATATTCAGGAAGAATCTGGTTGAAAAACCAATATAAGCTTGCCAGCTAATGTTGGTTTTGTATTTTTTTGCCATATATTTATCAAGCGATTTTATCGTAAAATTTTCAAACGAACGGGGATGATCTTGTAGTGTCAATCAACAACAAAAATTAGCATTCCGAAAATTGGAAATTTTTTCCGGGTGGTAACCCTAAATTTCTTTGTACCCCTATAACTTCTAATGAAGTCTATAAGGTCAAAGCGCTTTTGCCTGTGAAACAGGTTGAAGCACGTGCGGTAAAAATCTCAAAATCTGCACGATTCTTCTATTGTTCATCGAACTTTAGTATTTCTAGCGGTTCAGGTACGCTAGAGTTTTTTTAATTTTCCACTTATTTTCATCAAAATGAAAAACTAGTCTGACAAGCTCTTAAATTTTTAATTTACTAATGATCATTTATCCCGAAATTATTAATTTAAAAGTTGCATAAAACCTAGACAGTCAGCGCAGCCTAAATGATCATTTGTGGTAAATGATCATTTAAGTGATATGTGCCATATGCTAATTTGGACTAATTACCACTAAATTACCAAATAATCATTATGCAAATTGCTAATGCTCATCAAACTTTGGTAATTTATTCTGAAATCATTTAGAGTTGCCCGATATAATACATAATCCCCTTGTAAAAATTTCCTACTCGTATTGAAAAATTATTCATTGTTTATTTCATTAGTAACGTGCCAGCTTGTGTCTCGATACCAATACTGAAAACAACGAAATAGAATGAAATTTAATGCCATACGATACATAAGTAGAATAGTTTGTGGTTTTTGTCGTAATTCTACACCTAAAGTCAATCGTTAAACAACTGCGGCTGTATTTCAATTTCGCCGATAGAATAAAACCACAAATATTGTACTTAACAATGCCTAGCAAGCCGCAACGAGTCGATATCACTTCAAGACAGAATTAATCTGAAATCTGAATTGAATCAGCAGCTTTCATACAACAGTGCACATATTCAGTTACATTCAGTTTGTGGAACAGATGTGCATTACTACAAGCATCCTGCCCTCTATTTTCATAGGACAACTTAAGTGTCTGAAAAATATAACTATGATTATTTGTGTCGTCTTTGAAACCAATGCTGAGACATGTTATTTCAATTAACAACAAATGCGACTAATGAATGTCGACAGCTTATCATTTAAATTTATTTTGACGCATATTATGGAAACTTATTTAATTATCATAGTGGTCTTGTCAGGTGTTTGACAATATGAATTCAAATGTGGCGGTCGTGACGTTCCCAAAGTCCAGCATTTGTATGGTAAATCCTTGCAACGTGAGAAAATCGCAAAAACAATTTATAAAAACTTGAACTTGACTTTCAGATTGAATGATCATATAACATCTCTGTAATCATGTAACATCTCAATTTATTGTGCTGATACTGAAACTCATCAAATTAACTAGCAGTTGCTGGTATAATTCTATCAGTGAATTGATAATGCTTCAGTTTCTAAGACTTTTTTTTTACTCATCGATTTGTTTCCTAAAAACTAAAAGCTAAAAACGAGAGACATCTGCCATGACTTATTGTCTTGTTGATTCATAATGCTGATTTTGTTTGCTCGAAATTTCATCGTATGTTTGTTAGTCACTAATCTACTTATAAATTTTGAGCTGGCTAGTAGCATACATACATCTTACAATTAAAACAAGCACGAAATGCAGAAATAGTCTACTTCCTGACCATAATTAAAAATATTTACACATAACGCTATTTAGGTTGCATTGTAATAAGTCATTTAAAAGGCAATTATACTGAAGTATTCCACATTCCCAACAAGCTACACAAATCAATCGGCAACTGATTAGTATTTCCTCAGCATACGAATATGCCTATGGAATTGCCATAGATACTCGACTGGTAGTTAAGCATTTCAATGGTTGCGTCGTTAAGAAGACAACGCCAAGCAACCGCAAGCAGTTGTTAAGGCACTTAATGGTTTTTGCAAATATACATTTACGATTACTATGATTAAAAGGTAAAGAACCTCTATGTGTATTACGTATTAGCGATTTGAATGAAAATTGTATCGGTAAATAGAAAATGCATTCTTAATAAAAACATTTCTGATTAACAGTAAAGAGTCATCTAGCAATTCGTGGAATGATTCAGTGTATTAGGATTATGAGTGTTAGCATCTTAAGGCTGGTACTGAGTTCGAGTTCACGTGAAATTTTGACATGTCTTCATTATCTGGTCATTCTTTCGAGCGAAAATTTTGGCAATGGAGAAAAGCAGAGACAATGCTCATTTCTGACGGATGAATTGTCAAGAATTTCACTTTTCGATCGATTTTCTTATTGGAAAGACATTTGCACTGCTCCATTTTCAAATTGAAACACCAAATGTCACTTTTTAGCTCGAAAGAATGAACTGCACAAAATAATTTGGCGTGAAATGATTGGAGACATGTGTCAATGCCATCTATATTTTCGAAGCGAAAGCAACATCGAAGCAACTTTTCATGCTAAGAACACAGTACCACTCTTGCTTATTTTCAAGCTAAATTTTCGCCGAAACAGATTTCATGTGAAATTTTGTATGACAAATTCACGTGAAATCGAACTCAGTACTATGCTTTAAGAGGTAGATGTTAGACGCTAAAAGCATAAAAAGTGGTTTTTGGTGCGATGAATTTATATTATTCTCTGTCGCCTTCTCGCCCTGGTGGATAAAACACGCTCTTTAAATGATTATTTTTGTCCATAAATTATTTGGAGGTATTAAAAAATCGATTTTGATTTAAAAAACCCTAGCGCATCAGAACCGCTAGAAACACTAATGTTCGAAGAACAGTAGAGGATTTGTACGGATTTTGAGTGCGTATTCTACCACTACTTATTTTTCCTACTTAAAACTAATAAACCCTAAATAATAATAGAATCTTAGCTTATTTTAATTTCGGTGACTTCATCGAAATTTACAGCGATAGAAAGGTGTTTGGGGTTGTCATCCGAAAAATGTGTAGATCTCAGAAAATTTAAACATTGTTTACTTAGATTCATTGCAAATGTTTGCGATGAACATACTTGATGCAAGTATTTATTGGAACGAAAATAACAAAAAAGCCTAGTGATGGCAGCCCTTTGCTAGCACCGTAGCAAAAAATTTTTCGCATCTGCCTTACGTTAAAGTCAATCTGCTGTGTGAATTTCGTATTGACCCAATGACTGCATTGGAAGTTATATGGATGGAAAGAAATTTAAGGTTACCATTCGCAATAGTTTTGAAATTTTCTAGATGTTAATATTTGGTGTTTATTTTCACTATAAGATCATTACGATTTGAAAATTCTATGATAAATTCGCTTACTAAAGGTATGCCAAAAAAATGCAAAAACGACCATAGCTGGTAACCCTATCATTATTTTGAAATAAAATTTCTATTGAATATTGCCTACAACAAGTTTTGTCTGCCATTTGAATTTCGTTATGATTCAATTACTGTACTGGAAGCTATAGGGCAAAAGGCTTTATTTTCCTCAGAAATTTTTCAAATTTAGGACATCAAAATTACCATAGCTGGCAGCTCCAACCGAATTTTTCAACCAAACGTGGCTCAAAGTAATGTTCAGTGTGAATTTTGTCAAAATTGAATGACTGAATCAGAATTTATAGGGCTAAAAGCAGTTATTTTTCTTAGGGATTTTTGAAAATGGCACCACTGGCACAAAATTGCCCGCATTTCAAAATTGCTTCTATCAGACCTGGTTCCACTTAAGACCAATACATTCTGTAAATTTCAATCAATTCTGATAATCGGATCGTGAGTTTCCGTCAATAGAAGTTTTCGATGCTTAAAATATAGGTTAATTGGGAAAGGGTTAATAGACGTGCCCGTTGTAAATTTTCAAATTTTTTACTTTGGCTGTGTAGACAAAGCATAAGGTTTATATATGAGTGGCTTTTTTTTTTTTCAGGAAATAACATTTTTTCCGGAGAGTCGATGATTTGAAGGTTTTCACTTTCAGCGCCTGCCCTAGCTACAATGTTGCCAACATGCTCATCAAAAACTACACAAATTTACAACTAAATAATATCAACATAAGTAAAAATACAGTGTAGTTGATATACATCCCGATCATCTTCCCTTTTCTGTTAATATGTTCATCAGATTTTTGGAATCACATTAAATGTTCCACTATGCGTCGGTTTGACCTTAAAAATTCCATTAATTGGTTTAACTGCTTCCAGGGTCTGGATATTGACTCTGCTGTTTTTAAATTTCACGTTATTCTTCTGAAATCGATCTCGGCACACACTGTTATTTGCTGCTCTTGCAATCCCCGTTATCTTCTTTGGTTTACAGCGAGGGTAAAGAGTGCACTTGAAGATAACAATTTTGGTCATTACACGTTTTTGAACTCTCGATCTGGCGAAGATTATGCTATCTTCTTCCATATACGTTTCTAAACTAAGAAGGAAATAATAATAATTCTTTGAAATCGAATAACCCTAAAAGTTTCTGGTCTTTTCTTCACTCCTTAAAAACATCATTCTCTATTCCTGACTCTCTAGTATTTCATGCTTTGACTGTTTCGAACCCTCTTGACATTTGCAATGCTTTTTACTCTGTTTACATCAACTCGTCGACTACTGTGTCTAACTGCTTTTCTTTCAATTGCCCTGCTTGTCTCTCCTCTATTGTGGCTAACCCTGTTGAGGCTAAATTGCTTTGGTCCTCACTTGGCTTCAGTTGTTCCCATGGTCCGGATGTTATTCCTAATTTCATTCGTGAACAATCTTGCGTCTTTCCTTTGTGTCCCTTTGTCCATCTTATTCAATGTCAGTTTCTATGCTGGTAAATTTCCGTCCTTCTGGAAGCTTTCAAACATTATTCTCATTTTCAAATCGGCTGAACGTAACCTTACCCATTCTTTCTTGCCTTCGAAAAATTTGAAACGCCCCCTTTCAATCGTATCTATGATACATTCAGCTGTGTCTTTGCAGCGCAACAATGGTTTTGTAAAAGGTCGCTGTGCCTCTATGAACCTTCTTGATTTTACTCAGGTAATTGTGTCTGCAATTGATAGCAACATACAAGTTGATGCCATTTAGATTGATTTTACTAAAGCTGTTGACACTGCTAATCATGTGCTGCTTCTTGTCAAACTAAAACATTATGGCATTTGTGAACTTTTGCTTTCCAGGATTTTCACTTTTTTGACTAATCGCACTTGTATTGTCTTCCTTTTTGGCTTGTCGCCCTCACTTTTCTCCTCTTCTCTTGGTGTACCTCAAGGCTCCATCTTAGGACCAGTTTTGTTCAATCTGCTCATCAGTGATCTTCCCAGTGCTTTTAAGTCATATTGTCTTCTCTATGCAGATAATTTAAAATTCTTCTGTCGTAATATTCTGCTAACTGACTCTCTGCTTCTGCAGGAAGATTCAAAAGCTCTCTCTGATATGAGCTGTTTATTCTTTAATATATTCAAATGTTTTTCAATGTACTTACCCCTAAACCTGCACAGTCATGTCTTTCCTTATGTTGTTTTTGGTACTATCCTCTCTTCTGTCGAACATTTGTCTGATCTTAGGATCACCTTTGATCATCAGCTGAAATTAGACATTCATATACTATCCATTACTAGAAGGAGTTCATGGATTGCTGGCTTTGTTATTCACTCTTTCCATAATTCATTTATCATTTTATTCATATTCATTCATTTATCCCAGCCCATACTATACTTGAATATTGTAGTCAAGTGTGGTGTCCTCGCTTCAAATACCTCTCAAATGCTGTTGAATCAGTGCAGCGAATGTTTACAGGCACCTTATTTTTCAAATATAGTCTTCCGTATTTTCCCTAAAATGAAAGTTTGTCTCTTCTAAACATTTCCCTCCTTGAGCATTGCAGGGTTAAACAGGTCCTCTATTGCGTTTGAAGTAGCTTATACTCGTACTAATAGCTTCTTCCACTGTGACTCTTACGCACTCATAACAGTCTTCAACTTGATCTTCTTCCACATTCTATTGCCATCTTTAAAAATACAGTTCGTAGAAAAATAGTTGTTCCTAAATAATTTTATTTCCTATTCTTATTTTAATGGACTTTTTTTATTAAACTGCATATTGCCTATTTTTGCCCAATTGCTAATTTTATTTTGCTCTATTTCGCTTTACTTAATTTTACTTTATTTAATTTATGCTTTACTCAATTCTATACATAAAATTAATAATGTACTCTTTTTTTATTTTTTTTTATTGTATCCAATCGTAATTGAGCAGTTTGCTTGTTGAATTGAAGTATCGAACTTTGATTTTTAGAGGTATAGAACTTTAAGTTGGCAACACTTTTTAATGCTAAGTATGATGTGACAGTTGTCATGCGTTTTATGGTTAGTTTGGTCTGCCATTTTATCATGAATAGGTTGACATCTGAATAACGTCTGTAAATTGTGCAGATTTATTTAAAAAAAAAACGATTCTGTTCGAGAAACTCATCGCACACTCCCTCAATTATATGGCCGACATAATCGTCCATCAGAACAGAACAATTAATTCGATTGATCATGGATCGTTTCCGCACCACGTTTACTCTCACTGATAATACGCATCCATCCAGATGTCGTACAGTGCGTAATAAAGAAACCATAGCAGCTGTAGAGCGTAGTATCGATGAAGACCCAAGTGAGTCCATTTGACATCGTGCTCAACAATTAAACCTGTGCCCATCCACATTATGGAAAGTTTTACGGAAGGATCTTGGTTTGGGGGCGTACAAAATCCAATTCGTGCTGGAATTGAAGCCGAATGACCACCGGGCACGGCGTAGATTCGGTGTATGGGCCCAAGAGCAAACTGCTGCGGATCTCGAATTTCATAACAAAATTTTTTTAGCGATGAGGCTCATTTCTGGTTGAATGGCTACGTCAATAAACAAAACTGCCGCATTTGGAATGATGAGAAACCACAGGCGGTTATCCAAACACAGTTACATCCGGAGAAAGTCACTGTTTGTTGTGCTTTATGGGCCCGGTGGAATAATTGGTCCATATGTCTTCAAAAATGCTACTGGGAATAACATTACAGTCAATGGTGACCGCTATAGAGCCATGATCAATGACTTTCTCGTTCCGGAATTGACTTGCCGTAGTGCAGAGGACCTCTGGTTTCAACAGGATGGCGCGATATGCCATACAGCTCGTCCAACCATCGACTTATTGAAAAAAGCATTTGATGAACGCATAATTTCTCGTTTTGGACCTGTGAACTGGCCTGCAAGATCTCGTCATTTAACAACGCTGGACTATTTCTTGTGGGAATACGTCAAATCACTCGTCTACGCCGACAAGCTCGAGACACTTGACCATTTGGAAGACAACATTCGCCGCGTTATTGGTGGGATACGGCTCCAATTATTGGTAAGAGTAGTCGAAAATTGGACCTCTCGTTTGGACTTTCTCCGCGCCAGTCGTAGCGATTACATGCCCGAAATCATACTCAAATAAAAATGGCAGAGAAATTTCTTTCCAATAAAACCAATTTCAAAGCAATCAAAGCAATTTATCCATATTTTATTACATTTCAAATTTTTATATCTCTAAAAAAAAACACCCTTTATATGCACTAAATAAGCAAAAAAATATTTGTAATACTGGAATATAAGTTTGCACTTTTCAACGTCCCTATACAAGGATTTAGGAATTGTGGTAAAATAAAGCGTCTGAGACCATAATGCATGGTAAAAAATGCATAGGAGTAGGCGGTTTGCATTATAGTCCTAAATGCCATGCATTTAGCTCTGATAAAAAGTAAAGTAAGAGAGAAAAAGTTCCTGTTTTAGACAGTTTCCGTAATTTTGACTATAGAGATTCGTAATAACATAGAAGCTATTGTTGATTTCCAGTCAGCTCCTTGCCCTTTTTGCCTACAATTTTTAGGCAACGTTTAAATATTCCATGCTTGAATTCTAAGCGGAGACTCTAGACTCTGGAATTTTATGGATCAATTTTGCGGATTGCCTCCGAAAGTATAATTATATGGAAGCAGTGAGGTAGTAGAAATGGAGCGGACATGCCCATAAGATTTACATTCAAGGGGATGGTGATTTTTTGGCTGCTCATTGTCAAATCTGGTCAAATCCAAGTAGTTCCCTCCAATTTGACAATTAGATCAAAATGACGTAAAGGAAACTTTAACATGCTTTGTGCGCGAGAGGATTGAAGGGGCTAATGGTGGAAAGTTATACCGTCCGTGTCCACGGGCTGTATGGAAGGGTTTTCGTCTGCGATACCACTTGAATTTCTTGGATTTCGTTTTGAAGATATGGCCCATTTTTCATCAGACATTTCTGGCTGATTTGACTACTTAGGAGGTGGAAGGTTATTGTTAGATATTTCCTTATATTTCCTTATTGTATTGAAAAAAAATAAATTTGCATTTTTATTTTCACTTCTTACCTCCTATTCTGCGAACTTAACGACCTACCCTTGTATATCGTCTTTTAAAGCGTGTAGAGTATTCCCCGATGAGTGTTTTCTATTCAAAAAGTCAAGGTTTTTTGTCAAATCCTGGTTCTCAGATAAACATATGTTAATCAAGTCGTCCTAGTCGACCAGTTGTGGTTTTTCCTATCCCTTTTGCACGCATGGAAGTTTAGAGCCGGTTTAGACAAGTGGTTTTTTGCTGGATCCAGCATGAGCTTTTAGGAAAGAGAAGTGAAGGACGGAACGGAACAGCGAGCACGAGTGATATAGTTGGCCATTAAGCACGGCAGCGATTTTTCTGACATTTTCTTGGGGCTCAGAACTTTTTGTTAGAAAGTTAGATTGCTACGAACGTAAAAAACTGTGTGCTAGCACAGCAAGAAATCGCTCGTCAAAACTTGCAAACAGCATCGGCCAGCAAACTCTGTGCTGACACAGCACAACATCGCTGGTCTAAACCGGCTCTTATTTTCACTCGCTTTTGTTGCGACTTCCCAGAATGAACAGTGGTCTTAAGCTTGAACCTCTTGCGCATTCATTTTTATCAAAACACATTTTTTGTTTACAATGTGTCGTCATAGAAAGCACATTTTCTGTTTACAATGTGTTTTCATCTTATCTGTCGTAAACTTTCCAGGATCGGGAGCTTTGATATTTGCATTTTTAAACTCTGCTATTCTTATTCGCTACTTGTCAGAGATTCTCATATAATTTTATCTTTTCGAGAAACAGACTGAAAATATTGTCTGGTCGAAACAGTCGTTCTTTGTGTCAGCTTTCGCAACTAAATACTTTTTCTCCAATGATCATCCGGTCCCAGTTCTATCACTTGCCTTGCTAGATCATTTGGCAAATATTAAAATTTATCAAAAACGAATTTTTTTCTCTTTATAACTTTGTAACTAAACTAGGTTAGCAATGTAATTCATAGGTTTACAGTTATCAACATAAATAGCCAGTTCATTAATCTATTGACAGTTGAGAATGTTCTAAATCGCCGCAATTTTTTTTCGCGAAACAATTTTTCAGAAATAAAGAGCTAGTGAATGTGCCTTAATCTATGTATGAAATAATATTTCAGGTCATCAAACTAAATATGTAGGTATCTGAAAACATATCTTAATACGTACTGATCAACAACTTGCAAAATACTACGCTCGAAGAATAAACGTTCGTATGCATGTGAATGTTCATAAGTTCAATAGATCAAAGAATTCTTTCATTGCTTGCTTGCAGTATGTGTATGCGCTATGAAAAGTTGCTTTGATAAATAAAAACCTGTAATGGTTGCTATTTCATGCCAACAATCATTATACGCTCATGATCGTATGTTCTTTTTTGCGAGCAAGATTGCTGATTGCTCACAATAAAGACTGGAAACGATGGAATATTTCAACCTGAAATGTAACTGAGAAAACTGATCAATCTTTTTATAATTGTGAAGATTATTCGATTTAGGTCAGATCTATGATTTGAAAAAAGAAAGTCCCGTAACAATTTTTCATAGCATGATGCACCAATCTATTTGATATTTCGCTTTGATTTCGTTTTGAATGTAATCGTATACAGGTACCGAATTCAAAACTGTGTGAACATTACGATTCTACTTTAAATGACTTGAAATTCATTGGTCATCGTCCCATTTCAATCGAGAAAAATTACCATTTAGAGAATTTTCGCTGACGCATTTACGCCAATGTGTATGCTTTGATACAAGTTTCCGTGGCCGCAGAACTAATTCTGATATTCAGCCATTAGAAAATCAAAAGAAATTTTAATCAAATAAGATATATAAACCTAGGAAGAATTAAATTACAAGCTTTTAACATAGTCGATTACTAGTGAGTAGAATACAAAAATTGAGCCAGAAAACTCTGTGAACAGAAGCACACAAGAAACAGGTTGCTCATGAAAATTTACCAAAACCAGAGAGGAATGAAAAATTTAATCAAATGTATTGTGTATGATGTTTCAAAAATTAAGCAGGTTTGCTATCCAAATGATAAAGATTAATTCACCTCAACTTCAAGTTCAGACCTTATTTACCCGTTAGTAAAGCACCGTCTCATTAAACCAAAAATAGTAGTCGTTATACAAGTTTCCCACATTGGGCGCAATAGATTTCATTTTCATAAGCGATTCAAGACCGAGTTTGGTAGCACGCTTTCCAAAGTAATCCAAAGTAACTTCCAAAGTAATGTCGAAGAATGCATTGCATCGTTTAGAATACGCAGCTCTACATAACTTGTCATGTAAACGAATAACGCGAAATTTGCTATATCAAGACATCTTTGTTTGTCTCAATGAAAAAAAACTGAGCCTTGGTGAATGATGAGACATAGAGAACATCTTATTTAAATATGTATAGCTAATCTACGAGTGTGGTCACCAGCGAACAGGTCAGAGACGCAATCATGTCCCTGGGGAATTTCAAATCGTCGGGCCAGGATGACCAGTGGCGTGGCGTGACAATTTACCGAAGGGAAGCAATTGGTTGATGTCCATGGTTGACGTCCATGATTGATTACGCTTTCCGCGAATTCGTTACGTGTAATAGAACCCCTGTCTAAAAGCACCCCGGAATTACTAACGGGGACGTGAGAGTAGACATTATGAATTCTTATGAAAATAAAAGTTCACGGTCCTTCACACAATAAGAAACCATATCAATATTTATCACTAAAATAATAACATTCCTAGAACTAGAAATACAATATTTTTGAAAGTGGCCAAACTTCGAAGAATTGAAAAGATTTAAAAATCTGAAACTTTTTAAGGATGATAACCTTGACTTTATTTTAACGATTATGCTACCAATTATTTCGACATAAGCACTTGTGAAGAATGGTACAACATTCTCATTGTTTTCAATTATGCACCTTGCTGTTTAACGACGTTGTGGTGTTCCACAAATCAACCATAAATCATTGCCAATTCCCGTGAAACTATTTCTTGAAGATCTTGTTCCAAGTGACCTGGCAATTATCGGTTATGTACTGTCAAAAGATTTATTGTCTTTAGGTGATTTACCTCTATTGTAAGAATACACATTTTCATTATGACTATGTAATTCTTCTTCTTGGCATCCTAAATGACACACAATGTTTATTAGAATCTTCATTGTTTCTCAATTTCTCCTAACTGTGAGCAATATGACTGAATATTTATATTGACCACTCAGCAATTCTTCAAATCACCGGAATCAAACTAGAAAAGCAAAAGGACTATTTGTACCAAGCCTGTTCACAGCTTTAACATTATTTAAATAACAAAATCCGATATTTCGCCAAATGTCTGAAAAGTTTGAAAATAGTACACATGACCAGCATAGGCGCGCCGTAGGGGGGGCCAGGGGGGGCCGGGACCCCCCCCAGACCCTAGGTTGGCCCCTCCCAGAAAAATAAATATTTCCAACAGTAGACACTTAAGTGTTGGCCTCTTTGGTTTTTGTGGCTACAGCAAGAGTTGTGTAGTGCAGTAGTGTAAGCCTATTCCAAAGCTGTTATGTAATGGGACTTATCTCGAGAAATGGACGGTAATATTTAATTTCGACAAGTTATATGTTAAGAAAAAGACGAAAAGAGCCTCGTCAATCATCCTTTTTTTATTAAGATTATCTGTTCATTCTTACTAGGCAATATATAGGTATTTAGATAAAAACACTTTTATAAACTGGCGTTTTATGCAATTATGTTTTTCGCAAAACATAGTCTGAGTATTAAAATGGTAAGCAACAAATTAATTAACGTAGAATACAATTTTCGGAGTCATTTGGAGAATAAAAATTGCATCCCTGCCACTTTTATGCTATATATTCAAGACAGTGTTGTTTATTGCGAGCAATTTTTCTTGCGCTTACTCTTTCTTGATGGGATCATATACAATTAGCACATTCATACCTTTTATTAAGCAAAACAAACACAGTTTCATTCCATATTTGAGAGCATGTTTCTCTGACGTTTGCGTATAGTAAAGTATACTTATTAGGTTTGATTCAAAAAGTCCATACTGAATAGCTCGGAAAGTCAAATATTGCTGATGTAAACCTTTTGACAAACTATGCCAAATTTGCATCCCGTTAAAATAACTTATCTTATAACTTTGGTTTTGATCCATTGAAAGTATTGGAAGTTATAAGAAAAAAATGGGTGTTTTAAGTTATCTTCCGCGAATGTGTTAACATTTTTAAAATTGATATATTTTCGGCTTATTTCCACTACAAAATCATTATTATTTGAAAATTTAATGGTACCGATTTCCAGGACAAAAATGAATCAAATCGTTGATGCTGGAATCGCGGACCTAACATTACAACCAAAACTCTGACCTACTTGGTTTACACTCAGGTTAAATGTGTGTGAATTTCATTAGAATTTGATAATTGCATCGGAAGTTAAAAGGCATATCACTTCAATTTCAGGGAGCGTTTTTTCATGGTGACACAACCGCCACATATTTCCTAACATATTCATTAAACTTTTGTCAGACATGTCACCTGTATCTACTCAAGACCAATATATCCTGTGAATTTTATCCTTTCGCGAGATACCGTAAACATAAGTTCCAGGTGCTAAAAATATAAATAATTCGGTGAAGGGTTACGATTTATCCATTATGGCAGTTGAAGCAGGGTCCACAAAAAGGAACAACTCTCCGTGGTTGACAGATTTCCTACAGAGCTAGCAGTCGAAGAAAGGTTCTTAAGCTTTGTAGACTGTTCAGGAGCTAGAAATACCTCGTATATAGCAGGTATAGTTTTGAGCCTTTTAGACAGGTACGGACTAGCGAATTGCCTGTTGTTTGTCAGTCTTATAATGGTGCTAGTGTCATATCAGGGCAAAAAAGTGGTGAACAAACCTAAATTAAGATGAAACATCCTGCAGCCACATTTGTACACAGTCTAGCTCATAAAATTACCCTTGTTGTGATGGACACAGTTTTCACAATCGAAACGTGTACACCCTTTTTCAATGCCATCGAATCTCTTTAGCTACACCTGACACTTTTCGAAGCCATCACAACACCAATTGTTGAAGTAGCTTGAAGTGGCAGGTGGTCTAAATACAAGGCGTGAAATGAAAAATTTAAGCTCGACTCGTTAGTCAATGAGATCTCACAATTGCAAATATGTGATCGATAGCTGTGGGTCTATAAAAGAGGCTTTAGAAAAAGAAATTAATGAAGAAAAATACAATGACTCTGTTTATGCATTGGGGATCTTTCATTCAATCAGTAATCTTAAGTTTGCAGTAAATCTTTTCATCTTTCTCTATGTTCTTTCTATAATTAACATGTTAAGCACATATTTCTAAACTAAAGATGCAACTCTTTGGGATGGGATGGATCTTGTGAATTGGACAGTTAAAACACTACTAAGTGAGCGAGAAAACTTTTATGTAGTTTGGGAAAAAATTAAATCCTTCGCAGAGAAGCACTGTCTGGATCTCACATTTCCCAGAGGATCACGAAAACGGAAAACAGCAAAAAGCACTAGTTTGAAAGGTTTTGATATTTCATATAGCCTCGGTCACGCTGTTAGGGCTACAAAGATATCTCTGCAAATCAAAGATATTCAAAGATATTTTGAAAGGAAGCTATCCCCTTCTTCAAGTATAAATTGAAATATATTTAGCTTCTAAACGAAAAATAGTCTTATTTCCATTCTATACCCGTATAATTCATACAAGCGTTCATGTCTTAGCTGTCATAGATAATTCATGTGTAGTTCATACTTACTGTTCACATTATATTCATGAGGTAGTAGCTCATACGTATGCACAGACACGAAGTTTATTTGATAATGCATTATGCATTAGCAAATAACAAAGAATAAGTTATCAAACATATAATGTATGAGTAAATTATATAAGTTGTATGAACAGTACGTGTACCTTACGGAAGACAAAATCATCGCATGTTTTGAACCTTTCGATCCCTGGCCCCTGCCAGATTTTAGGCCACGGCACGCCTATGATGACCAGCAAAATTATTTTTGTTTAATATTACAACCGATAATCCGTTCCGAGTTTTTCATTTATTAATTTTCCGATCAAAGTACCGAGTAGGTACATCTCTTTGTTATAGAGACAATTTACGAATTCGGTTTCGATCGATCCTGGTTGATGATGTTTATTTCTTCAGCAAATTACCGAGATCCAATTATATAAAAATTAGATAAGTTGACGAATTCTAAAACTTTGACCCACAGAACAAGTGAACATATTCACCTATTTCAACCTTTCTCTATTTCAAATATCAATAAAAAGTATCATGCAATTTTACACAGTAATTTTACACATCTAATTCGACACAATTGTAGTCTACAGCTTTACCTATTACTACATTGAAATATTATTACCAAATCCTATAAGCTATAAGTGACTAAAAACCCCCGCCAATTGAAAACACCTTCATAAAAGTTTCTATACAAAATAGAACACACAAAAAATAATGTCATAGTATAAATCATAAATAAAACACATAAAATAACGACTTATCGAATCCACAACATCTGGCAATGCTTGCCACAACTCGTAATTCAAATTCGATCACAGCAAACATTTTTCATTCAGAAAAAAATCTGTACAAGCAAAGCAAAATGATAACAATAACAATTTACCCTGCTACTAGTGAGGGGAACGAAGGAATAAGTTCCAAAGTAGTCATGCGTTCGCAGCTCCGCTCTGAGTCTCTCGCTCTTGATAAGATAATTTCCCCTTGGAAGCAGTGGCGTGGCGTTCATGGAAGCAAGGGAAGCATTGCTTCCCTTACATTTTACTGATATATATTTTAAATTAATTTATTTAAAAATCACGAGAAAAATCATGGAGAGGAATTTTCTAAATAAATTTTCCCAAAAACTCATAGTGAACATCTTGCACGGCTAAGGTGGTAACACCACCGAATGAAAATATTGAGAGAACAAGACGGGTGGAAGCAACTAAAAAATTGCTTCTACGAGCATTAATTTCACTTCATGTAGACTGCATTGTGACGTCATTCAAAAAAATATGCTTGTACTGGCTGTTTGGAAGCAATGCAGAAATTGCTTCTTAGGGGAAATTCTCGTCTCAAGCGAGAAACTGAGAGAGAAGCCGCGTACATTATGGTTGCTGTGGAACTTATTGTGACGTTCCCCATATAATTTGCTTGTGCGTATTTTTTTTTTTTTTGAATGAGAATGTTTGCTGTAGTACCTACACACTATGTGAATTTTTGAATGAATTTGAACTACGAGATGTTTTAAGGGTTGCCAGAGACTGCTTGAATGTAGTTCGGTAGTGAAATTTGTGCTATATTTTACATATAAATTTGGTGAAGGTATTTTTAATTGGTGAAGGTAATTATTTCACCAATAGTTTAGAGTATTGTTGTAATTAAATTGATTTGAATTGTTTAGAATTGAGTGCGTAGAATTACTTTCTGGAATCGCATGATTTTTTAATTTTATACTTAAAATAGTGAGAGTGCAATCAAAAGGTTAATGTATTTATTTGTTCCGTAAATAGCATGGATTATAATTGCATAATTAGTGACCTTTTTAAATTTCCTTTTGGATCTCGATCTTTTGCGGATAAAAAGGAACTCATTGTTTTTTACTCTAATGCAAATTCACAGAGAAAATATTTTTGAATATTCTATCAACAATAAATCAGAAAATAGTTTAAAACAATTTTATAAATCAGTTTTTTTAGTTCTAACATTG
Source organism: Nemotelus pantherinus (assembly GCA_963978885.1). NCBI lineage: Eukaryota > Metazoa > Arthropoda > Insecta > Diptera > Stratiomyidae > Nemotelus > Nemotelus pantherinus. Next base: position 41,602,672 of record OZ022264.1, read on the forward strand.
CAAGTAATGAATGCAAAAGAGAATATTACAAGAGCGCCCGCAGAGCGCAGTTTTTCTTCCTTAAAAAGGATTAAAACTTATCTCAGGAATAGGACAGATGAACAGTGACTAAGTGACTTGGCAATACTTTCCATAGAATAGGTTTTCTTAAAATAATGTTTGAGCGAGTAAAGTTTTCAAGACGTCATAGATGAGTTTGCAAAAAAAAACAAAGGCAAATTGCATTAAATTTAAAATAGAAGTATGCATGAATTTTCTTTTCAAATTTGATTTATAATAGATTTTTTTTCAGCTGTCACTTCATTTATTTTAAATTTACTAGATTTTTTTTTAAATATAAATATATATGTTATTCGTTATGGGAATGTTGTTACTTTACTGTTATTTTTTATAAGTACTAGAATATTGAAATTTTCTTTATGCGTACAAACATTTAATTTGCATAATCACTGTGGTTGTTATTGTTGCCGTAGCTATATTTGCAAATGCTTTATTTACATAGCTTGCTGTTGCAACATAGCTAATTTATATGTTTGCCAATATTTAATTTTTGCAAATATATATTTAATGAAAAAATAATTATATATTGGTGGCATGCGAATTAGTACTGATAACAATACAGTATAAGTACTCTCACGTCCATGCTCGTAATTCATGGAAGCTTTTGTATTTGCAATGTTAAAAGTAGCTAACAAGAGGCGTTCCATTAATAGGTAACAAATTTGAAGAAAACATAGCCAAAGTCAGTCATCGAAATGAACTAATTGCTTCCCTAAGGTAAACTATCACGCCACGCCACTGCTTGGAAGCAACATCTTCATTGCAATCCAAACATACCGTATAGACACATTTTTTTTAATGACGTCACATTGCTTCCAAGTCGTGGTTGTTCGTTCATTATTTTCATTCTGTGGTGTTACCACATCAACTGTGTGAGATGTTTATAATTTGATTTGAAATTTTTTTTTTATAAATGTTTATACGCGATTATTTCACGATTTCGAAATAAAAACTATTAATTTAAAATTCATGTCAGCCAAATGGAAGGGAAGCAATGCTTCCCTTGCTTCCATGAACGCCACGCTACTGAGGATGACATCTATCCGACTATGCCAAAGCGTATATACTATAGATAGCGCGGAAAGTACGTGATTTGCGACACAATTTGCGATATTTCCCCACTGGTTGCGACAAATGGATAGCAATATCAAGCAATATCCAAGTCGAAGTTTGAAAAGAAACAGAAAGTACCCCGCCAAGCAGCGCTGCTACGATCAGACACCTTTCTCATTCCCACTGGGCAATATACATGTGCTTTACCAAAAAGACTCTTTCAACGAAAGGTTATTTATGCAATATTGATTTTTTTTAAAACCTATTCTGAGTATTAAAATGGTAAGCGATATATAACGCGCAATACTACTTTCGATACCATTTGGCGAGTAAAAAGAATATCTGCGACACTTTAATTCAGTCCACTACAGACAATTTAGTTTGTTGCCAGCGAATGTGCGCTGCGCTTACTGTTTCTTGATGCGATCATATGCACGACAACACACTCTCACCTATCGGCGTCACGGATATATACATTCTCACCTACCATTTGAGATATGCTTCTCTCACTTTTGCATATGATAAAGTGAACTAATTTGGTTTTGGTTCTTTTTAGGTGCCAGCTGATGGTAAATCCTTCACTTCCTACCCCTCTTTCCTATTAGGCAAATATAGTACAATGCCGTTCTTTCCGTGCTATCTATAGTATCTACGCTTTGACATTGTCAAGAGAGGAAATTGATACCCTGGAGGCAGATGTATACATTCCGATTCGGATTTTTATGATGAGCTGTGCAACTTGTGCTGTCAATTCCTTTCTACGATGGGGGGATATGTTCCAAAATTTCCCAAGAATGCAGAACTCGATTGTGTTCTGCCACTAGGCTCAAAAAAGTACATCTACTCTAGGTACCGGAACATTGATGGAAATGAAATTGCTGATGCTAAAGCTCAAAACGACTCAACACTTCCACTACAGGATTCAATGTGACGACCACCTTTGCATATTAAAGTAAGAAGTTGATAACCATGTAGAGTAATGATTAACTTCTGATGTGACCAGGCACATGAAAATTTTCCCTTCAGAGCCTAACAATGGGATTGCAGCATTCTTCCATAACAAAAGCAGGAAGAACTACAAAGTTGTAATAACATATTGACTGGTGGACTTAGGTGTTGCTCAGGATGACGACGTTTACCCATCTTGATTAGAAGAAGAGTCGGATTCTGTTGGGCATTCCCTTTACGAATGCCAGATACCAATGCTTTGGCTGGGGTGTTCCGTGTATGCAGGGGACAACCTTTATTCTATATCATTGATCCTGGACTTTATGAATTTATTCTAGAAACTCTAGTTGAATGTAAAATATGTGCAATGGTTCATTATGGTTTGACATTTTTCTAATAGTTTCAAGATTTGACAAGGATAAAACAACTTTTTGTCAACCAATTTTCTTTGTTTGCATATGCACTGAAAGGTTTGTGCTTGTGATTCTCTTAAAAATACAGTTGGTTATGTATTAGGCAAAACCACCAGTACATCGTAAAGATATTGGTAAGCATTGTTCATCAAAGGCTTGAATAAATTTCTTTGTATTCATAGGAAGGTCATGACACCATGGACTTTTGATTGTTTATGTTTTCTATTGCATGGAAAATTCAAAGATATAAGAGATACGTTAATTTGAATATAAAAATTGAATATTTTTCATTATTTATGGATTTAATTAGGTTATCGTTAATCTATGTTGTTTTCTGTTTTCCATGTCTTAGTCTGGATTTTTACGAGTCAATTCAATATTACCGGTTAAAAGCTGTTGGAGTGGCTCGTGTAATCCAATAACTTACATGCTGTATACCCTCTAAATATTAGACTAACTCATGGCTTGCAGTCTTAAATTATAGGTTTTGCTAACTTGAAATACGAAGGGGTACGACTGTAATGTATAGTAACCTCATACAAAATGTTCGCAATTTTCAAAATATGTGAATTTTACACTTAATCATACAAAAATAAGTATGTGAAAAATGTGGTTTATACTTTCAATCAACTTTTGGCGGAAATGCTATTAAGTTTCCAACACCTCAAGATATTTCTATACATTGGGCGTAATCTACATCATTCCACTGGTAAACTGCATCGATGGTAAACTAAATCTCAAGCATATTAAACACACATTATATGTTGAGTGCAATTGCGAAAAACTGACAAAGTTTCATGATTGGTGCCAATCAAAGGAACCTCTGCTGATCAGCATGGTATACAAATAAATATCGCCATTTGATCTCGGCGACAGCTTCGCGTCGATTAATCAAATGTGGACGTCTCTTGTCCACATAAATCAGCAAATGTGAATGTAACTTGCATATACATATAATAGATGTTTGCATACGTATGGACGTATGTACGTACTTTGTGGAATTATTATAGTAGCCATGCATAATTTATGAAGACTGATAAATATCTTTTGCTTGCTCTACTCTTATCACTTTCGTCTAGATTGCTTACTCAAGCGATGTCAGTGAACTATTGTATTCATTAGATGCGCTGGACATTTCTATTATTTTTGCATGCATTTGCTTCGTTTGGAATTTAATTATAATTGATTTCAGGGCGACATATTTAAAGGCTCACTTATTTGAAAATGGTTATGCCACCTACTCAGTTTTAGTTTTTTTTGAAATTGAAATTGTATATTCATTCGAAAATTCTAATGCTTCGATGGTTACATTTCAATTCAGTACCCCAATAGAAAAATACGCTAAAGGCTTTATAAAAAATTTATACTTGGTTATGAAAACATTTTCGAAGTGTTTAATCTTTGGTGGTCGCGGACTGCTTAAAAGTAGACAACATATTTTTTTTCAAATTTCGGGATGATTAAAATTGAAAAAAATTTTTATTTATCTTGAAAATTTTTATTTGACAAAGTGGTTTCGAAAGCATCACAACCAGCGTAAATGACAATTAATGATTTCCAACTGCAAGTGGTCCCACCAGTCAAGTATGCACTGTGTGCTGGTGTCTGATGAGAATCAGTGCATGCTTTCGAAACCACTTTGTCAAATAAAAATTTTCAAGATAAATACAATTTTTTTTCAATTTTAATTATCCCGCAAAAACAATTTCAATTAGAATTCGGTATTTGTTGGCTGTTGATAAATATAGGCTTATGTACTGTCTTTTTATTCATGAAGTCTACATGAACTGATTTAGATTCATTTAGTTTTATCCTCCATTTCTTGGTCCAGTTTTCTATTTGACTTATAGGTGTTTGCAATTTCCTTGTTAATTCTTCATTTGTTTTCTCCAATAGCCATTATAGCCGTATCATCTACGAATGTTGCTGTTGTAATGTTTTCTAGCGTTGGAAGATGACTTGTGAACAAAATGTAAAGAGCTGTTCCAAGTACACTGCCTTGAGGTACTGCAGCTTTTATCTCTTTCGATTCCGAGCAAGCTCCATCCTTGTTTAGCCTTAAGTATCTTTCAGTCTTAAGTATCTTTCAATATGTTGGCTTACTACTTCAGAGTTTTGGTACATATTTTAGACTAAAACAAAAGTTGATGATATTTTTAAACCTTTTTTATTGGTATCGTAGATAGTTGCTTGAAAACATCTGCTGTAATTAAATTATATCTTGGAGCTTTCTTTGATTATATCTTCAGCTGTTGTTGGTTTAATGTCTTCGTCTTCGTTTTGTATATTTATTTCCACTGTTTGTTTCTACTGTATATTTCTTCCACTGTTTCGTCATCTGATACATCATGTGGCTGATTTATGGAATCTTTCTGTTTTTTGCTTTGTTTCTTGCCCAGCTTCCATCGATTTTCCTTATTGGCGGAACATGCATTATTGGTCTTTTTAATTTCTTAGTTGAGTACAGTTGAGTTATTCAGTACTTCTACCATTTGTTAATGACTGAAGGTAAGCCTGCACTGACTGATTTTTAAATTCTTTTATTTCCCTTCTCAGTTGTTGCATGATGTTATTTAATTTAGTTTTATCACGAGGAGATCTGAACTGATGTCACTTTTTTCTCGTCCTTCGTTTTTCCGCAAAGAAAATTATTTCCGCCGGATAGGTGTTTTAAGTCTTTTTTTTAATTTCCGGAGCATTTTACCAAGCCGAAATTTGAATGACGTTAATAAAATTTTCTACTTCTTTATCCACTTGTTGTTCATTCCTTAATGGGACATCTCGTTGCAGTTTTCCTTCAATAGAAGTTTTGAAGCTTTTCCAGTCTATATGTTTGTTAATTAATACGGGGTCGTCAGTTTTTTCAACAATTTTTTCCTTTAATGTTAAGCAACAAAACTTGAAACTTTTTTTTTGCTGAATAATCCATGAAATGTTAGCTTTCAAATACCATATATGGTATGAAGTTTGCAATGGAGAAGAACGGCTTGGAACAAATCAGGTGGAAAATAAAGGAAATAGCTTTGATGCCAACCGATACATGGGGTTTATCTGAAAACTCTTCTAATGCAATATTAATGTTTATGCAATAGCGTTTTATGCAATATTAATTTTTCTAACATATGTTTAATGGTATTATCTGGTTACGATGCATGTAATTCTTGCTTGGTGAATTTAACCAAGCAAGAACACAATACAATAGTGACCATCAAACAAATCAAAGTATTTGTGGAAACACGTCTCTTGGGTCGCCAACCAGTTACATCCCATCTAACATAGACAATTTTGTTTGTTGCCAGTGAATGTTCGCTGCACTTTCTCTTTCTTGATGGGATCATATGCACAGCAACATATTCTCACCTGTCAGCTAGATGGATATACACATTCTAAGCGGTCATTTTAGAGTCTGTTTCTGTCACTTTTGTATATGATAAAGTGTATTTATTTGGTTGGGCCTCTGTTTAGGTACCATCTGAAGGTAAGCTCTTTGCACTCTGCCATCGGCAAATATCGCAAAATATCGCTCTATTTAGTCTTTACACTTTGATCAGGCTCGAGCAGTGGCGAAGCTCTCTAACACGTGGTCTATCTTATTACGAATAGCTCCATCAGGTGTTTCGTTTAAACGTTGTCATTTCTGTGGTCGTCGCTGTGGTATCAATCCGGTTCTGAGGCTTGTTGTAAGATTCGTGATGAGCTCTTCGGAAAGCTTTTACAGAGGAAATTGCCGGTCTCTTAGAAACCTTCAAGGAAAGGACTAGCCTGAAAATATTCTTCTATTCCAATCTTTCCTGAAATGAAAAGTTTTGCACAAGGAAGAGAAGATCAAACTTGAAACAGTCGAAATAGTTACAACACGTGTACACATTCATATACTACATGATATTCTCCCTATTTGGCTGATGACTTTGGCTAAGTTCTTTGGTAACAAAAACATATCTTTCTCTAAATCTAGTCACTACAACATTTTCGACTTCTAAATTTTTTTATACGTTAATGTTTTAGGCAATCAGATTACCCAGGCTGACGATATTTCCATGTGTTTTCATGCTATGAGTATGCCATGACCACTGTACCATGTCCCTAATTCAAACATATACATCGTTCAACGTGTCGTGACGCAAAGTGACAATAGTGCTGACTAAAATCCACATTTCACAGTGTAATCAATATACTATATCCCTAGTATTGTGCTTTATAGTTAATATCTACACCGTGGCTTCGATCGACTCTTAGCTCTTTCAATTTCCGACGGCCTATTCTTGAGTTTTTCGCCGTTTTGGTGAATCCCCTTCAGCCTAACGTAAAATAATTTAATCTCAAGTTCGCGCAATTTTCGATCATTATCGCAACTACAGCGAAACTCCGAGAGGTCGACTCGGTTTCTCTGCGGTTCTTGCTTGAGATTTGTTTTCGCATGTACACATGAAAGTGCTATTTGACCCAATTACCTTTCTTCGAAATTTTTTGCTTAAGTGAAGTGTTGATTTTCTGATTTTCTAAAACAGTTAAAACAGTTATTTTTGAAAAACTGTTAAATTTTCGTGTACTGTTCAAATTGACGTTTGTGTCATTCTAATTCATTTTTATATTCATCACATATTAACTGCCCGTGGTTCGACTGTAGTGACGCGGTCTTACATACGAGAATCCTTCGGTTCAATCCTGAGCGCTGCCATCAGTTTTTTTCTTCAAAATCTACGTAAGAATTCATTCAATCAACAAAGTCAATAAATATTGTCCAAAAATAATAACTCCGAAGCAGCTACAAAGAACGAAATTATTTTTACTTGAACTGACGACGACAATTGATCTAATTTAGTTTGTATTTTGGACAATCGATAACTAAACACTCGTGGCTCTGCAGCTTCATCAACGGACTTCCACGCCAGTATCCCACAGATCGATCCCAGGTGTTACCCGTTTTTTCTGAATCGAATTTTCAACAAGAACGAAATTATTTTTACTTGAACTGACGACGACAATTGATCTAATTTAGTTTGTATTTTGGACAATCGATAACTAAACACTCGTGGCTCTGCAGTTTCATCAACGGACTTCCACGCCAGTATCCCACAGATCGATCCCAGGTGTTACCCGTTTTTTCTGAATCGAATTTTCAACAAGAATTGCATATCTTTGGGCGCCTTTTTGACCAAATCAGCATACGCTACAAAACAATGAATTTCAAGTGCAGCCTAGATAACTGCTTTGCTTTTGATAACACGTTAAAATTTGTGACTTGCAAAGCTTTCTGCAACAGAAAATTGCATGGCGCTTGCATGGGCGCTCCAAGGGATTGGTATCATCCCTATTTAGACAATCATTTCATATGTACAGACTGCCAAAATGTCGAGCGACTCATGAAGAGTATGTAGGCTAATCAGCTTTATTGGAACGTTGAATGCTGAAAAGGATCATTTGATTTCCAAACAGCAAGCACAGACAAAAGCAAATGAGGAAATTCTAATCGAACTAACACAACATTTTGATGGTTTTACGTCAGCAATTTCCGCGTCAAACAACAACAACAGCAATAACATAAACGTCGCGAAGTCTTTCGACACGTTGGATGAAAAAATTGATAAGTTAGCGGACAAAATGGAATCCATTGCTGCACTATTCTCATCCGCCAGAAAATCAAGTAACAGTTCCCAAGCTAGCAGCACCGATATACTAGAAAATATAGAGTTAAAAATGACGAGTATGATGAAACCACTTATTGATTCGATAACAGATGCGTTCTCTGCACAACAATTAAAGTTTGAAGAATTGAGCAGCCAACTCGAAAGTTTGAGGGGCGCCCAGCAGACCCTGATCGATGATAATATCAAACATATTGCGTTGAACGAGCAGTCACTACACCAGGAACTGCTGATGGTAGATCATAACAGTTCGTCAAGCATCTCAACAAGCTGTAAGAAGATATACACGCAGGACAAGGCTTCTTCACCTATAAAAGAGTTGATAAACAGCACTGCACCAACAGCTCCATGCTCTAGTTTACGTTTGCCCTCAGACCCCGAAGCCGCATCGATCTACAAATTCGGTACCTTTTGGTCCAAGCACGACTGGGCCACTCGCCTACAAAAACTTAAGACAGCTAACACGAACAATCATGTTGAGAAAGTATGCTCCAAACTGCCTATCAAAGTAAACCGAATGGCATTCTACGTAAATAAAGTTCCTCACAATGCTGATGATGGATGGCTGAGAAGACTTCTTGAAGCTGATTTCTGCATCACCGATTACAATATCGAACAACTACCCCAGCGCAAATGTAGATCACCTAAGCGGTACAAGGTTTTTATACCAACTAAATATGCCTGGCTCTTTATCGATCTCAATGGAAATAGCGACAGGTTCGACTGGAAAGGAATCACGTTCAGCCCTTGGAAGAAAGTCAGCAACAAAATTAGCAGTAAGAAAAAAAAGAATATTGTAAAGAAAAAGTGTATATATCCAAATGTCCCTACCTGCGATATCCCCTTCAACCACAAACCTTACTCCTTATCTTCTCCTAAACCTCTTCTTCTCAAAGATACTGATCCTCTGCCTCCCACAACTTCACGAGACCGCCTCTTTAGCGGTCCGTTCAATGTTACTACTAATCGTACCAAGATGCTGAAATCACTTGATTCTAGTATTTCCTTTTCCTCTTATCTAAAAGCTTGTAACAGCGCGGCGAATATAGGCCCATTGAGAAACCTTAACAAAGGGACTGCAAATCTTGCATCCACTGCGGCAACGGGAACTTCAATATCGAATGATAACTTGGCGACTTCTGCATCTCCTCAAAGACCAGACCAATCTGTTAGGAATTTTTCCTAACAAAACACACACAAACCTCAAACTGTTTTACCACAATTGTGGTGGTATGAGAGGTAAACTATCTAAACTTTTTCTTGACGCCAAATCATGCCATTTTAATTTATTTGCCTTCACTGAAACTTGGCTTAATGACTCACATACAAACGAGGAAATTCTTGACAGTAGCTGGACCATTTACAGAGATGATCGCGACTACTGCTCTACAGGCCAAACGCGAGGAGGTGGTGTCTTAATTGCTGTGAGCAACAAATTTTCAAGCAAACGCATCGATACCACACCAAACGTAATGTTTCAGCACTTAATTGTTCAAATCTCTTTAAATAATACATCGATTTACATTGGTGTAGTTTATATTCCACCCAGATCCGACGAATCGGTATACGACCATTTATGCGAATCTGTATCTTCCTTTGTATCATCCCTAAACGAAAAGAACAAAGTTATATTCCTGGGAGATTTCAATCGCCCCAATCTATATTTCATTCCCGATGAAAATGACACTTACCTGCTCCCTGTAAACCTTTCAGATCGCAACGACTTTAACCTTATGAGTACCTTCTATGGCAATGATTTGCAGCAAGTTTGTCCGGCTCCCAACCAAAACGGTAATTGGTTAGATATTGTGTTCACTAACGCTTATGACGAGGTAGTGGTAAGTCCAACTAATGACATAGAGCATCTTTTTTGTAATAGTTCGCACCATTCAGCACTCTCAGTTGAACTTGCCACTCCTGATTCTACTTACTTAAGAACGTACAATAATTCAATTGTATATGACTTTCGTAATGCTAATTATGAAAGCATTCACCATTTTCTTGACTCTATAGATTGGACGAATATTCTTTCAACTTTAGACCTTGAGGAAGCCATTTCTACTTTTTACAATAAAATATTTGACGCCGTTGAGAGATATGTGCCAAAGATAAAGAAAAAGAATAAACTCTCTGAACCATGGCTTGATAGGGACCTTAGGCATTTACGGAATCGTAGGAACAAGCTTTATAAGCGAATTAAAAATAATATTGACGTTAGTTCAGCTATTCAGGAAGAATATAACGAAATTGCTAAGCAGTTTTTAACGAAGTCCCACGAGGCTTATGACAACTACATTAAGACTACCGGCGAAAATATAATCCGCGACCCGAAAAAATTTTATGATTTTGTAAATGTGAAGCGGAAAACTACTGGTTATCCATCATCGATGTTCTTTAATGATATCACTTCTTCCTCTCCTAATGTGATTTGTGATTTATTCGCAGATAATTTCCAGAATATTTTTATTGCTACTGACTCATCAAACTCACATCTTCCTTCGTCCCATTCTAATTCTACAGCTTTTATCAGTCACTTAGAAATTACACGTGACGAAATACGTAAAGCTATTTCGGAACTCGACTGCAACAAAGGTCCAGGGCCAGATCTTCTTCCTCCAACTTTCTTGTGCAAATGTGTAGAGCAGCTTATAACTCCCTTTCATATTTTTTTCAACAGATCACTTTCGTCTGGAGTTTTCCCATCCTGTTGGAAACTTTCATATGTCACACCCATCTTCAAAAATGGTGATAGACGCTGTATCGGAAATTATAGAGGTATTGCCATCTTATCTTCTATTCCGAAACTTTTTGAAAAGATTGTCTACGATAAACTTTCTCCACTTGTTGACTCCCGACTGAACGAGCAACAACATGGTTTTAGAAAAGGTCGCTCAACTACCACAAATTTGACAGTCCTAATCTCAGACGTCCTGTGTAAAATGGAGAAAGGACACCAAATTGACGCAGTCTATACAGACTTTAGTAAAGCTTTTGACAGAGTTGACCACCCTACCTTAATTCTAAAGCTACTGAAATTCGGACTTGGTGGGTCTTTGCTTAGCTGGCTGACTTCTTATCTTGGAAATCGAACTCAGCTGGTAAAATTTCAAGGACTTTTATCGAAAAATATTTCTGCTACCTCTGGTGTACCACAAGGTAGCCATCTTGGCCCACTTCTCTTTAATATATTTATTTCTGACCTATCTGACGTCCTATCAAATATACCTCATCTACTTTATGCCGACGATCTCAAAGTCTATCATATCATTAAATCTAAATCCGATGCACTCTTTCTCCAGTCCAAACTTGATTCACTTGATCATTGGTGCAATGAAAACAAGCTCTCTCTCAACATTGCTAAGTGCCAAGTTATAAGTTTCTCCCGAAAATGCACCGTCTCACATAACACATACTTCCTCGGGAATAAGTTGTTAGCTCGAGTTGATAACGTTGCCGACCTTGGTGTTGTCTTGGATGAGCGACTCCACTTCACCTTGCATTATGATAAAATACTTTCCCGGGCAAACAAACAGCTAGGCTTCATCAAAAGACGTGCCAAGGAATTTCGTAACCTGTGGGTCACACGATCCTTATACATCTCTCTAGTACGCCCCATTCTCGAATATGCTTCCATTTGCTGGAATCCGGCTTTTGAAACCCACAGTAGCAGACTCGAGTCCATACAAAAGCAATTCTTACTTTTCGCATTGAGAGAACTATACAGCCCTTACGATTTTAATACCCTTCCTCCTTATGAGTTTCGACTGGGTCATCTAAACTTATTAACACTTGCATCTAGAAGAAAGATGCTTTCGGCCTGCTTCACATTCGACGTCATTAGAGGCGTAATCAAAGTTGAATTCCTGAATAGCAAAATAGTTTTGAATAACCCTGTAAGAAACACCAGGTCCTCTCGTTTACTTAAGGAATATCCACACTCCACTACTTACGCAGCTAATGAGCCGATAAATAGATGCTGCAGGATATTCAATAGCATAAGTAATCTGTATTCTCCAACAGTCTCAAAATTATCCTTCAAATCCTCCCTTTTCAAAGCCATCCGCAACCCTTTATCCTAAGCTATATGTTCAATGTTTTATTTATTTATTTGTTATTTATTAATTTGTTATTGATCTATCTTGTTAATTATTTTATTTAATTTTTCGTTTTATTTCTATGTACTCGTAATTTCCAATTTTGTTTTTTTACTGTTTACGTTACTTGTACCTTGCTTGGTTAAGAAATAAAATAAAAATAAAATAAAATAAAATAATAAAAACTACCTTGATACAAGGTAAACCAAATTTTTCTAATCAGACCTATAATTTATTCTAGGCCTAAAGTTTATGCGCTCCTATCATTGGGCACGTCAGCTTATCGGAATAGCGCTTTCAGTAACCGTCGTTGACTAGCTAGTATTATGAAGTGCATAAGTAGCTCTTGCGCCTACTTAGTCTATTGTGATGTCTGTTTAGAAAGGTTCTTCGTTCACAACTACAGTGCCCCATAAAGAAAATATTTTTTTGACTACTTTTGAGTTGCCAAACTGTAGAACATGACTAAGCAGAAGCAAAGCATTTGTTTCTGCTTTTGCCACGACAGTTTTTAGAAAGGGAATCCAAACGCGAAAACCACAATTATTACTAATTTTCGAAGAAAATTAGTATTAAACTCGTTTCGCCGAAAATTCATATTTCTTTATATATATATATATATATATATATATATTATATATATATATATTTTTATATATATATATATATTATATATATATATATATATATATATATATATATATATATATATTTATATATATATATATATATATATATATATATATATATATATATATATATATATATATATATATATATATATATCATCAAAATGATTAAGGGAGATAATCTCTGGAGTGGCCGATTCGATTGGGCTGAAATTTTCGGAGGACATAGATGTATATAACAGGTAGGTCCATGACTTGCTAGAATTAAGATATTCCCAACCTTTTGGCGTCGGTGGGCATTTTAGTGAATTTACAGGTACTCCTATATTTCCAAGCAGTGTAAATTTTTCTTAAAAAAAATATTAAGAATGAAAACTTATTATGTTTTTAGTTTGTATATGATAAAATATTGGACATTTTGAGCCTTGTGTAGGCGCTGCATGCCTAAAAGTAGGCAAGGATTTTTTTCAAATTTCGATTTGTCATAACTTCTAAGAAAAACAATGGATCATCGTGAAATTTTCAGAGCGTATTGATACACGCGGACTTTCAAACTTTCAAAAAAATCCTTCAAATCATCGAACTTCCTGAAAATTTTTTGATTTTTGAAAACAAATTCAAATATTTGATCAGTTTTGACTTTTGCCCACCAAGTCAGATAAAAATTTTCAAAATTCCGCGTTAAACAAAAACGGCAACCCGTGATCAAATTGCCTCTATTTTCAGCACTCAAAACTTCTGTTCACAAGAACTGACGATCGGATAATGCGATCAATGTGAAATTTACAGGACATATTGGTTTTAACTAGGACCAGGTCTGATAGAAGTGATTTTGAAATACGGGCAACACTGTGGCAGTGGTGCCATTTGGAAAAATGGCTGAGAAAAAAAACTGGTTTTTGGCCTATAGCTTTCGATTTTGCCAATCCATTTTAACAAAATTCACCCAGTAGGCGAACCTTACTCTAAGACAAATTTCATAGAAATTTGGTTGAAAAATTAGTATAGGGTCGCAAGCTATGACAATTTTGGTCTCCAAAATATTGTAATTTGCTCAGAAAAATAAAGGTTTTTTTCCCCTATAACTTCCGATGAAGTTACGAGATCAAAACGATATTCATGTGATAAGTGGATCTTGTTGCATTTCTAATTCTGTAGGAATTTCGTTGAAAAATTATGAAAGGGTTGCCAGGTGTGATGAATTGCTTAATTTATTGACATTTCTTTATCGAGCGATGTTGTCATAAAATTTCCAAATGGGAATGATCCTGCAATGACAATTAACAACAAATATTTACGTTTCAAAAATTTAAAAAGTTTGGACGCTGGTAGCCCTAAAATTATATTAACTCATATAGCTTACAGCGCAGCCATTCAATCGAAACGAAACTCATAGGGTGGGTTTAATACAACGTGAAGCAGCTATGGTGCTAGCACATGATTGCCAGCACCAGACAATTTCGTAAATATTGCACCAACAGATGCTTCCATTTTGTAGTAATAAGCAAAGCATTTACAATAAAATAAGCAACCGATACATAAATTTTCCGAGTTTTGGAGATTTTTAGGATGGCAACCCCAGACATAATTTAATCGTTGAAACTTTCGATGATATCCTTGGATGAAAACGAAATTCAAAGGATAGGTTGATCAAGCACGAGCATTTTATGGTAGATTTATTGCTGCTGTGTTGGACAAATGTAAAAAGTAAAGCAATCCCACGACAACCCTCGTACGGGTCTAGGGGTTGAAGCTGGTAGAGAGCTTCATTACAATTTTATTAATCATTGTGGATACAAGTGTGGAGTGATTAATTCCACGCCTCACTTTACCCCTGATTTAAATCAGGTACCTAACCAGAGCTAAGTGAACTCAATGATTGGTGCGCGGACCCTCGTCCGAACCTGGATTCGAACCAGGGACCCCACACGCAAGAGGCCAGTGCTCTACCCACTAGGCTACTCAAGCTTGTGTTGGACAAATGTTGCCAGCACTGAACATTTTCATCATTTGTGTTATAGGAAATTCTGTCAGAAAATGATATTTGTTCCTTTGAGTAAGAAATGGTTGATATGATACTACAAAAAAGTGTCTAACGTCTTCACACATTATAAAATCCCTCAATGACAATTACTTTGAAAATTAATTTTCTAGCAGTTCTGATGCGCTAGACTTTTTTTTGCAATAACTTTACTAAACTGCTAACTTCGTATAAGAAGCTTCAGTTTGTTTTCAAATATTATGGTAGAACAAGTGATGTTTACTCCTCACAGTTGAGAACGTGTGCATTTTGGACGCAAGTTACATTATTGACTTAGAGTCAGAGAGCAAAGAGCAAAGTTAGTGTTTTAGAACTACAATTTACATAATGCAGAGTTCGAAAACCAAAAAAAAGTGGCTACGCAAGTGGTTTTCTTCTACGTTAGAGATAGAAGATCTAACGGGTCAGTTCTTTTCAATCGCTGAAATTTTCGACGAGTTAGACACTCCGCACACGGGTCGTTAGCCATGCGATGAGTGAGAGATGCGTTTGACACGTGTGAAGCTTGCAAGAAAACAATTTTCGTCATCCTCGTCTCATGTCCACACACGGGTCGTCAAGAAAACGTCAGTATACTTCGTAAAATCATACGATTCGGGGCATTTTCCCACCTCCCCACGAATTGTACGTTGCCGTCATCCATCGCGCTTGCAAAAACGACTAGTCATTCGACTTGAGGCCTGCAATGCACAACGCTTGAGACGTACTCAACGTGAACCGACTACGCTTCTCATTCTTCACGATAGGCTAACGCTCCGTTAGCGATCACCCATTGATTTACCTATGTTGTGACGACCAAGCGTAGAAATATCGCATCCACGGCGATAGCTCAGCGACCCGTGTGCGGATTGCCTAAGTATTTTTTTGCCAGCTTGTTGGGGTGATGAGCGAGGACTGCAATATATCTTAACTATGGTTTTTAATTTCCTCGGCAATCGTCTCGATTCGGGATGGATCGAAGTATTCTTGATTGGGTCCTCTGGATAATGTTGATGTTTGATGGGCGATAAGCCATGGGTCCAGATTGGCTTTAAGACAGACTTATGGACATACTATTGAACATCCATTTGGAGTTTATAAATTTGAGCTTCAGTTGTTGATTTTAAGCTTCAATATGCCGTTTGCAGGTGAGCCGCCTGTCAAGGTGCATTCTGAGATACGTCACTTCGTTACTTTGAGGTATATTTTAGGTACATTATTTAGATATACTTGGAGGCAAGTCAGTTTTAGCAATGTGAAAGTAACGTGGATGCATTTGGATTCATTCATTCTGATTCTCCGTTTTGCTAGCCATTATTCAAGAAGTGAGATGTGGGCTTGCAGTGTTTGAGATGCCATAACTGGATCTAAACCTGAACATAGACTGCTAACGTAATTCGCAAAGGTAGCTGTAGTTGTTTTGTCGCTTATTGGGAGATAACATGTGTTCTAAGTGGGGTTCCCTGATGGTAGGTTTGTTTGTTTTTTTGACCGCTTTCCACAACAAATAGTCTCGATTCTTAGTGAGAGTGAGGTTCTCCAAGAATGAGTGGACTTTAGCTCGTAGTCCTTCGCAAGTGCCAGCCTGAGCTCACTAGAAGCCTTGTTAAGTCGTGCTTTAATTTAGGGAGACATGTGCAGTTGCCAATTTCCTCGTCCCAGACTTTTATCTTGTACAAGGATTTTAATTGATGCAGAGTATGTTGTTTTTTGAGTTGAGGGGTGCTGCTCAATTTTAGGCGTTGCGATGTCGAATGCTTCCAGGACTTGCTCATTAAAAAGAATAACAGCTCTATTGACATCTTCCGGTGATTTGAGTGATGCTGCTAGAAACATGGAGCTGGTGAGGTATCGTCTGAACGCATTTCAGTTGGGTTTGTTCACATATTTACGCTTACAGCACGCAAAGTGAGGTGACATATCCAAAATAATGATAGCAGTAGAGTGATCTGAAGACAAATCTAAAACTGCTTCTGGTTTTGCGGAGTTTGGAGGTATTCTTTTCATGATTGCGAAGTCTATGAGGTCCGAATTTTTGTTGGTGTCTGACGGCCAATACGTTGGTTGGCCGGTTGAGATTTGCCCCAAACCATAGGTTTGTAGCGTATCGAAGAGTAATTTGAATATTGCCTTTGAGATGTTGTGCTTTGGTGGACAGTAGATGGACAAAATTACAATCTCACTCGACTGTTCTCATTCAGATGAGATACAATCTACTTGAGAAGTACAAGATGGCGTGCTTGGTTCGATATTTCTTCCTTAATTTCGACTGATTGTTAGAGATTTAAATCATATTCGTAGGCTCAAAATAGTTGGAAAATGTTTCGAATTGAACCCTCTCTAAGAGCCTTCCCATGTGAGGAACAAGAGATATAGGGCAAAACTTATTTGGCTCTTTAATTTTGGCTTTCTATTGAGTGGAAAAAACTCGATATTTTCCATGAGTCGGAACCGTAACCATTTTCCGAAAATTTATTTATTTTTTTGGGGAATAAGATTCGTCAAATAATTTTTAAAATTCTATTAATTCAAACAGACTTGTACTTTTATTCTTCCTGCTATGTAAAGCACACAACATGTCATTCCAATTAATGGTTCACACTAGTTTTAAAGATACTATTATTCCAAAATTTTAATTACCCTTCAATGAATATTATTGGAATGTCTGCTATATTTATCTTTTTTTTTTATTTCCAGGTGACTTTGGACGCTACCAGTTCTACCAATTTTTCCTACACGTTCTCGCCGCTATGACGGCCGGGCTACATATGTTGTCTTTAGTCACAGTTGCCGCAGTACCTGAACATCGATGCTTCATTGAAGGTGTCGATACGAATGCATCGTATGCACCATGGAACTCCAGTGAAGTAATGGCAGCTATTCCGTTGCAAAATGGAGTTCTAGACTCATGCTCGATGTTTAATTTTGATGATAACTCTACAGTTCCTTGTGCGGCATATGTCTACGATAACACCTATTACAAATCGTCCAGAGTAATAGAGTGGGACTTTGTCTGTGATAAAAAATGGATGGCATCAATCGCACAAACTATGTACATGTTGGGAGTGTTCAGCGGCGCTGTCGTCCTAGGTGGAATGGCAGACAAAGTAGGACGAAAGGCGGTGTTCTGTTGGTCTGCGCTATTGCAGTTGATTTTGGGTGTTGGAGTAGCATTCATTCCCGAGTACTTTTCATTTTTAGTGGTGCGGTTCTTGTATGGAATCTTTGGAAGTGCAGGAAGTTACATCACAGGATTCGTTTTGACGATGGAGCTGGTGGGGCCAAGCCGGAGAACTATATGCGGAGTGTCATTTCAAATATTTTTCGCCATGGGAATAATGCTAGTGGCTGCCTGGGGTGCCTTAATTCCAGATCGTTTCCTACTGCAAGTTGTCTATGGTCTTCATGGCTGCCTACTAATCGCTCACTGGTGGGTAATGGACGAATCGCCCAGGTGGCTTTGGATGCAAGGACGGGCTTCAGAAGCTATCGATATTGTAGCTAAGGGTCTAAGAATAAATGGATCTGGCATACCAGTCAACAAGGAATACTACCTTTCCAAGTCTAAAGTTAGAGCAAGCGCAGTTGATGAACCGGCATCCGGAGGCTTATCCGACTTGTTCAGAACTCCCAATTTAAGAATGAAAACATTGAACGTTTGCCTGTGCTGGTTTGCAAACTCAATTACCTATTACGGACTGTCACTCAGCTCGGGCAAGCTCTACGGCAACCCGTACTTGATTTTGTTCATAATGGGCCTTGTGGAAATACCAAGTTATATGGCTGTCATCGTATTTTTAGATCGCCTCGGTCGACGCCCCATCACAAGCACTTTAATGTTGCTTGGTGGTTTCTGCTGCATTATTGCCGCCTACATGGTTCAGGGAACTAATGCCTCTACCACAACCGTCATGCTGGGAAAATTCTTCATAGCTGGATCATTTGCTGTAATTTACAATTATTCAGCGGAACTCTTTCCAACAGTCGTCCGGAACTCAGCCATGGGTTTGGGTTCTATGTTTGCCCGTTTGGCAGGCGCTCTTACCCCACTCATAGGCCTGCTCGACTCATTCGACCCGAAAATACCGGCTGTAACGTTTGGAGTATTATCACTAATATCCGGATTCTGGGTCATGTTCTTGCCGGAGACGATGAATCAAGAAATGCCGGAGAGTATTGAAGATGGCGAGAATTTCGGTAAAGGAGACACTTGGTTCAATGCTTGCTTCAAAGGACAGAAGACGCACACTATCGACGAACCGACCGCTGAACAAATGGTTCCTTTGCAAACATTCGAAAAGAAAGATAGTGCGCACTAGTAGGAGATAGATGATAAACCACAATAGTTAGTGAAATTATATATTTTTATAATAAATTTAAAATGAATTTGGTATTGCAACGATATTTGCAAGAGTTGCGATAGTTTTTAATCATCATCATATAAATGATGGAAATTTTTACAAAGTGATCAAGTTGATACCAGTAAATACATAACTATTTTCTTATAGAAGATGCGTTTTCTTAAAATATTTATGATATTATGAAAATTAATGTTTGCAGATTTTCAGACAAGGGACGCAAATTCGATCAACATGAATTGGTGAATAGAATATTTTACTTATATACATAAACAAAAAATAATCTGAAACACATCTTGAGGGATTGCTTTAAGTCAAAATGACTCAACAATAAGCGTAAATAAAGTTAGCAGAGAAGTGAAATCTCTTGACACTTTATTGCCAAATATGAACGCCAGAGGCAATTATTTTGAGTAAGGTTCTTCATGAATATACAGAATTTCAAGTAACAATGTTTTTATTTTCAGGGAAAAAGTGGAATATCGAATAAGACGAAACTATGCTCTCCACACGATTTCTTCCGTGGAACTTCAGATTCAATATGAAATCATAATCAGTGTTGCCAATTTAGCTACAATGTAGCTAGATTTAGCTGTAGAAAGCTATAAAATTGTCCGTTTAACTACTTAAAATTAAAGATATCAACCGCAAAATGAATAAAATAGCAATAAAACGTAGACAAGGTCTTCGCATTAAAACTTAAGAGAAATTAGAAACAGTGTTCAATAGTGATAACATTCGATTTCAGGTAGATGTACATTTTCAGTATGTGTATAAAGATATTCTACATACAAATCTAATTTTGATCTGATCTTGCAACTGACAAGTGTAGTCGAGTACAAAAGTGTGAATGGTTTCCTTGCAGACCCTCGTTTGTTTTTCTCCATCCACACACTTGCCGAGACATAACGAGGACGGGACTGTGTACGGCTTTTTCGCCAGCACCTACTTGATTTATGAGGTTATTTTACCTTAGCTCGGGGACGATCCAAATGTTGTCAGTTTTTGGTATCGAGTCAAAGGGATTTTAAAAAACACATGGTGCTGGCTCCGATACAAAACGGTTTGGTTTGCATAGCACATAAATGCACCGTGGTGGAGAATTTTATTCAATTTTTCTGCACCTTTGATCTTACTGCTATCATTTTGAGAGTTCGAACCAAAATTTTGCTTTATCAAGTTTCTGACATAGCCAAGTTTTACTTGGCTATGTCAGAAAATATCATAGTTCCACACTTTGAATTGGGGGATTTGTCGTTTAAATTATTTAGATGTAGTAGTGAAATGTTTCAGTTATGTTAAGCAAATATTTGTCACGACTCATTTGGCTTTGATTAAGGTGGAAAATGGAACTACCGAAAGTATTGGTACTACCGTGGAGACTTGCTTCGTCGTTGTCGTAGCACTGCAGCTCTCCTTTCGGGCCTTGACATTTTACAAGAAATGCCTCCAATTGACTCGGACCTACGAATGTGTCCCTCAATTTTGAAATTCGAGCATCTATGAGTCTTTTTATGCGATGAATCTTCGGTTCCTGGGTTTTACTACGGGCCTTTGATCCTCGGCATTTCCACCATTTAGGTACGCCCATTACAGCTTCTGCATTTTGATGACTGTTGTGACTTTTGGATCATTAAATATTCATTCATCCATAGTACAAGACAGGTCTTATTATTGATTTCTGAGCTTGGAGTTTCTTTTGCCTATATACAGCTGATTTTCAGCAAAGTGAAAAAGAAGTATACATTTTTGCTAGCGAGCTGTCTTCTTCATTATATCTTGTCAGTTTTATTGCCATTTATTGCCTTAGTATATGAATTCGTCCACATTTTCTAAATTGTATTCCTCAAAAGCTATAATTTGGTGCTCGTTCTTTTTACAGCCAGGTTGATTTTCAGACCTATTTCCTTTGCTACCTGACAATGTTTCAGCAAAAGTTCCTTTTCGGATGTATGAACCCGTAACAAGATTTTAGTGTTCCATCTTCATACTACTTGGCTGGATTTACATAAATGCATAGCCTTTGTGTTGACAGGCAGCTTCCTTATCACACACACCAGTGCTATGTTGAGCAATAGGGGACCAGTGTTTTAGTCCGACATTTTTGTCAAAGGCGTCAGTCTGATAGTGGTTGATTCTGACTTATGATTATGGATTTTGTCAGTTCGACTAGTTTTACTGCGATACCGAAGTGCAACATTATTTTATATTGTAAGTTTTCGTTATTACCTACATATGCTTGCTTAAAGTCTGCGAAAATCTGATAGACGTATGTGTCAAACTTCCAGCATTACTCGAGCACTTGTGTGCAGGAAACAGTTGGTCAGTTGTCGATCGTCCAGACCTAAAGCCTTTCCAATGGCATTTTCAGGGTCGAATTAAATTTTATTTTCTGATATTTTCTTCAAAATTTTATAGGACGAACCTTTTTTGTGGAAAGTGCATAAGATGGATTTGCGCCACTTTTGTAATATTTGTTTTTGGTCCCAAATGTGCTAGATCACTTTGTGCTTGGCTTCCTTGTTGCAGCTTCCATCACATTTGATTAATTCAGCAGAAATTTCGTCAATATACTGTGCTCTTTTATTTTTCTAGCTTCTTATGGCAGACTTGACTTTTTCCAGCGCTAAAGGGGGGCTATTCTCGTTTCATCGGTTATTGTATATTGTTTGAAATACCGAGTTAACTTCTCCTTAATGTGGCTATCTTGGGCGATGATACTGCCGATCTCATTTTTACGGAATATCATCTTGCTGATCTAATTTTTTTATTACTTTGGAGGCTTATCTAGTTTAATTACTCGATAAATTTTCGTCAATGGATTTCAGTTAATTGTCATAAAATTTCCGTTGTTTACATCCAATGATCTTATTCGCCACACGTCGGCGGTTTTCATATTGTTCTTGTTCCATCCCGGTGCTCCTTTCGAGGAACTGTCTCTACGCTTGATTTTTTCTTTTCTAGTGCACGCTGGCATTAGTCGTCAAAACAGTCACTTCTTTTATTTGTTTGTGGATTTCAAAGGCTAGGTTCCAGATAATACAGGCGTATTCAAGAAGAGGGCGTACAAGTGCATTGGCTTTAACGGTTTCACCACAAAGGTTTTAAATTCCTGGCTCGTCGTTTAACAAACCCGAGCTGCTTATTAGCACGAGAACATTTTTTTCATAATGCAAGGTGAAACAAAGTTTCCCATCCAATATAACACCGAGCGACCGAAAGATTAACAACACTATCAACGCGAGTTAATAAGTTGTTGCCGAGAAAGTACGTTTTCTGCGTAACCGTGCATTTATGGCTAAAATTAATAAATTGGTACTTATCAATATTAAGCGAGAGCTTGTTTATATTGGACCACTGAACAAGTGAGTCAAGCTTGGATTGAGGAAAAAGTGCATCATATTTAGATTCAATGGTGTGGTACAGTTCGAGGTCGTCTGCATAAAGTAGGTGAGGTATATTTAGCAAGACGTCAGATAGATCGGAGATAAATATGTTGAAGAAAAGTGGGCCAAGATGGCTACATTGTGGTACACTAGAGGTAGCAAATATTTTTTTTTATAAAACTCCTTTAAATTTTACGAATTGGACTTGATTATAGTGGTTCTAAGTAAAGATCCGGCAAGTCCTGCTAAATATAGATCCGGCAAGTCCGAATCTATGCAGCTTTATGATCAATATAGAATAGTCAACTCTGCCAAAAACTTTGCTAAAGTCTGTGTAGACTGCGTCAATTAAAGAGCCTTTCTCCATTTTACACAAAATGTCCGAAACTATAACTGTCAGCTTTGTGATAGTTTAGCGACCTTTTCTAAAACCATGCTGTTGCTCATTCAAACGGGAATCCACTAATGGAGAAAGTTTATTGTAGACAACCTTTTCAATAAGTTTTGGAATCGAAGGTAAAGCGGCAATACCCCTATAATTTTCGATGGAAATTGGTGTCACATATGAAAGTTTCCAATAAGATGGGAAAACACTGGATGAAAGTGACCTATCAAAGAATATATGCAGGGGTGTTATTAGCTGCTCTACACACTTACGTAGGAAAGTCGGAAGAAAATCAGAACCAAGGCCTTTGTTACAATCGAGCTCCAAGCTACGTTTACGTATTTCTTCACGTGATGTTTTTATGTGTATATGGCTAACAAAATTGATTGAGAGAGAAAGATAGAGAGAGAGGTTTGAGTTACATGGATCTGATGCGTTGAAATTGAAATTGTCTGCGAATTAATCGCAAATATCTTTAGGAGAAGAAAAGGTGATATTATTATGGGAAATTGTTGATGGATAATCAGTGATTTTTCGCTTCATATTTACAAAATTAACGAATTTTCGGGTCGTGGATTATTTTTTCACCAGTTTTCTTAATGTAATTGGCATAAGCATCGCGGGACTTTGGCAAGAATTTCTTAGCCACTTCATTACATACTTTCTGAATAGTAGATTTAGCATCAATGTTTTATTTTATTCGCTTGAAAAGTTTGCTCCTATGAGTTCGTAAATGCCTAAGTTTCCTATCAAGCCATGGTTCAGATAATTTTTTATGTTTCTCTTTGTGGTATTGATATGACCTATCTTTCAACGGCGTTAAATATTTTATCATAAAAAGTGGAAATGGCTTCCTCAAGATCTAACGTTGAAAGAGTAATCGTCCAATCTATAGAGTCAAGTAAATGGTGAATGCTTTCGTAGTCAGCATTAAGAAAGTTATATACAGGATGATTCATTATGAGGTCTGATTTTCATTAGGCTTTTTTTGACAGATCACGCGTGACTCCTGTCAAACTGTAATGTAATTTTTATTCAGTATTGTTAGACAAATCCACATGAAAAGACTTACACCGCAACAATGCGCAACAGCTTTTGGTGCATGGGCTTTGAATCAGCTCAATGAAAATCCGTTGTTTTATCGCGAAATTTTGTTCAGTGATGAGATGCATTTTTGGCTCAATGGATACGTCAATAAGCAGAATTGCCGTATTTGGGCTGATGAACAACGTGAAGAGCTTCAACAACTACTGCTACAGCCACAGAAATGCACTGTTTGGTGTGGTTTATGGGCCGGTGGAATCATCAGTCCATATTTCTTTCAAAATGAGCCTGGTCAGAACGTCACCGTCAATGGCGACCGCAATCGCACCATAATAACGGATTTGTTGCTACCTAAAATTGAAACCCATGGTATCGGTGAACTTTGGTTTCTACAAGACACCGCTGCTTCGCATACAGCGACAGAAACAATGGACTTATTGAGAAATTATTTTGGTGAGAACCTGATTTCACGTTTTGAACCAGTAAATTGGCCGCCTAGATCGTCTGATATCACACCTTTAGATTATTTTCTTTGGAGTTTCACGAAGTCTTTGGTCTTCAGGGATAAGCCAGCTTCAATCAACGCCTTGGAAGCCAACATTATTTTGTCATTCGCGAGATACTGGCTGCTATGCTGGAGCGCGTCGTCCAAAATTAGACCCTCAGGATGGACCATTTACGGC
Organism: Nemotelus pantherinus; assembly: GCA_963978885.1. Taxonomy (NCBI): domain Eukaryota; kingdom Metazoa; phylum Arthropoda; class Insecta; order Diptera; family Stratiomyidae; genus Nemotelus; species Nemotelus pantherinus. The sequence goes on from OZ022264.1 coordinate 41,627,390, forward strand.
GTAGTCGCGGTCAACATTTCAATAAGATAATCTTTAAAAAGTAAATGTCATGAATTGTTCTTTCGACTCACAATAACATTTTTACTATAGAATTCAACTTTATGCCTTTTATTTGAAATCACCCTATACCGTTGAATTATTGTACGTTTTTAAGTAAATAGAATCAACTTATAGTGCAGTGTGGTGTTAACTATGTGAAAAAATGGCTTGCGTCATCAGTTGGACTTACCACTACTTCGTCATAGGCGTTTGTAAATACAAGATCCAACCAATGACGGTTTTGGTTGGGAGTTGGAGAGACTTGCTCTAAATCGTTGCCATAAAAAGTACTCGCAGGGTCTAAGTCATTGGAATCTGAGAGATTAACAGGGAGACGAAATGCGTCGTTTTAAAACATAAGTTGGGGCGATTGAAGTTCCCTAGGAATATTATTTTGTCTTTTTCATTTAGAAACGTTGTAACGAAAGACATTAGTTCACGGAAATGGTTGTAAACTGGTTTGTCCGATTTGGGTGGGATATAGACGAAACTAATGTAAACGAAATCGCTATTCAAAGAAACACGAATAACTATGTGTTGGAACAATACATTGTGGGTAATGTCAATAATCTCACTTGAAAGTTTGCTGCTAACCGCCAGTAAAACCCCACCTCCTTGCGATTGAGCCATAGCCATGATTGATCCTGTAAATTGTCCAACTTGTATCTTTTCATTCTTATGGGAATCATTTAGGCAAATTTTCATGAAGGCGAGTAAATTAAAGTGGCAGGGTTTTGCGGCAAGATATAATTTATTAAATTTGCCTCTCATACCACTACAATTGTGATAGTAAAGGACATGTTATGTTGGAATAAATGCCTAACAGAGTTGACTGCTTTTCCACAAGAATCAGTTGTCATTAAATTGTCAAGGGAGGCAGTATTCGTAGTTGCCTCGGTAGAGGCAACATATGGAAGTGGCCGACTGACTAGAGCATAAAGAGGACCTAATAATGGCTACATTGTTGTTTGCATTTTGTTGCGAGGAAATGGAAGCATTTGTAGGTCTTGGTATTAATGAGTTGGTACGAGTAGAAGCAGTGTTAAAAGGAGCATTCAACGATAAATTGTTTTCTAGTACCGTAGAGTGAGTGGGATTTATAGAAGTTGTAGTCATCAAATTGGGTATGTTTTTAGGATTTTGAATGGATGGAGATTTGCGGGACTGTAACGGTTTTGATTGCTGTCCTCATCTTCATCCAGATTTCGTCAACTGTCTTCACTGCGTTATTTTTATTCTGGGGGTACGCTTCGTTTCATGGGCTTTTGCGAAGTTTTCAGCTACTGATGCCCTTCGGAGCTTGTGGTTGTCGAACTTCCCAAAAGGACTGGTCTTCGTTACATACGCCTTAGACATACGATAGCGACATTTGGAGTTCACCAAGTAGCTGTCCGAGTCACAATTTGTTCCTCGAAAGGTACGAACGTCAAGCATACTGGAAACCCATTTTCGCTGAATAAGATATTGAATTGTGCTGAAACTATTGCCATCTGCTGATGCAAATGTTCCTTTGTTGCTGAGTCGCTGTCAAATGCATGTCAAACTTATGACTGTATCTCTACTATACGCAAAGTCTATCAGGTGATGGCAGTTGTCATTAGTTTCACTGTGAAGACTGTGCCCTCCTGTCACTCCCCAATGTATTTCTTCGTTCCTAAATTTAGCGTTGAAGTCACCGAGTATTATTTTGAAATCTTTCAGATCAATGAGTAGAATAGTCTGCTCAGGTGCCTGTAGAATGTACCCTTCGTTTCCTCCCTCAACTTGAATGGAAAAGTTTCAATTTAAAACGCTTTAATCTAAAATCTAATGAAGTAGCATTAATGCTTAATGTATCCAAATGAAAATGATGTCAATCTTCTCAAGAACTAACGTAAATAGAATTTAAAAAAAAAATTTCAGATCGTGGGTGCTTTTAAGATAACATCTTTAATCTGGTGAGGACAATCGCGCGCAGGGCTAGTCTATCCTGAATGGTTTTTGTTTTTCATTGAAGAATTAACTGAAAAAATTGTGTGTCCAGATTGTGCATTTCATATTTTGTCGGAAAAGGAAATCATAAGCCAGATTTGCCAGGCTTGTATTAAAAATTAATAGCAGAGTTGAAATATTGATTTCCTGATAATGTCATAATTTTGCGAAATATTATCCGTGTTATTTTCTTTTATAAAAATGAAAATTTATTCGCAACAGATGATACTTCAGTTCAAAATATACTGCAATAAAAAAAACTTACCGCTCGTTAACAAAAGAGAAAGAGTTAATAACATTAAACTTTGGCTGTAGGCTCATATTTATAGAAAGCATATCTAATCCATTGAAATATTGTGAAAACCAAACACAGGAATAAACTAAGTCGAAAAAATTTTCACTCAAAATTTGCACTTTTGAAGTCTATGTAGAGCATGAAAAACGTTTTGATAAATTTCAATATTTTGGCCCAGCTTGAAGAAGATTTCACAGATTTGTTTTAAAAATATTAGGTGCACTTTTTTGCTCATCTATCCAGAACAGAACAGACGCATTGGAAACAACATTACTCCTGTCAAAGTGAATTCACTGGGACAGAATTCTATTCTGCATAGGTAGTTCATGTGCTGAACTATAGAATATGCTAATATAAAAAAGTATAGTGGTAATAAGTTCGCTATATGTAATGGACACACATAAAGTTTATCGAATAACAAGGCTTTTATTACTCTCTAGAAAATTACAATAATATTCAAATTAAACAGCGTTCGTATCTGAGAAACTTCTATCGTTGTTCGCACACGCCCGAGAAGAATAAGCCGCTGTCCAGCGTTGACCGTTTTTGGTAGCCTTGGACTTTTTGCTTACGTAGAGGTGGCGCTTCGTGACTTGTATTTGCGCTACAATACTTTGTTGAATGTTTTGATAGCTAGAAAATTAGAAAAAGCCGTCATTATGTGTAGAAAGTCAAAGGAGGTAATTTTCTGTTGGTTCTTTTCATATTTTCTGTCGATTGTGGTAGTTTAAACTCGTATTTTCTCCCTTTATTTTCAATTGTTTTGCGCTACCACAGCCAATACAGCAACCTATAGCAATCTTAGCGAAAGCATCAGCTTGTCTGTACTGGATCGTTTTTTTGCGCCATTGTTTTATTCTGTTCTGAGCAAAAAAACTCACCTATTGTTGCAAAACCATTGTGGAATAACTCAACTGCAAAGTTGCGTTAAGGTTAAGAAAATTTCGGTTGAAAAATAATATTCGAAAATCTATCATACATAGCAATAACAGTAAAGTAGTAATAGTACACAGTATTAAATCAATTGGCAACTCGTTATCCGAAGCACACCCGATATCTTTCAGACATCTAAATTATAAAAGTTTGCTCGCATTAAATCTAATAAAACTGTAATCTTCAGTTTTTTTTATTGTTCAAATTAGCTACTCTCTTCAGTTGCTTTGGAAATAATTTAGCTATTTTTAGCTATGATCCTCCTAAAATCTGGCTATAGGGACTGGAAAAAAGTTGGCGACTCAGGATTGTCCTTGTAGGAACTTCACGCAATTTTATTATAAACGTTTTGACCAGTCTAAAAAAACTACACTGCTAGAATAGCCTCAGTCTGTGATAAATTTATGCACTAAAATTTAATTGCGAAATATTTCTGCGTTTCTTGCTCTTTTTACTTACCTTCAGCTGAATTGGCTTTAACTCTAAGCGTAAAGTTTCTGTATAGAAAAAAGAGCTTGCATTGTTTTAAGTGTTTTTTCTTTATTTTTTTAAAATTCTTATTATTATACAATGAAAATAACTTATATTAAATATATTAAAAATTAAGTGATTTAAATGATCAACGAAAAAAATTTGCTGAAATAATTCATAAGTTATTCTTATAATTAAAATAAATCGCAGTAAGTTAAGTTCAAACTTTAAAATTCCAAAACAATGTATTACAACATAACAAATAACATAGAACATACAAATATGTAAATTACGTGGTTCTTATGACTGCCTTATTATTTCATATTATTCATTTTTATTTGTGTCTATTAGCTAGAACATTATTTTTAATAATATATTTAACCATAGTAACGATAATAATATATTTAACGATTAAAAATTATTCATGTTCTGAAAATTCACCATAATGTCAACACAAGCACATTTAAGATCTCAACCATATCGAATCATGTACTTCTTATTCTGTCATCCTTCTAAAAAATCACTTCTGTCACTGTTTCGTCTGATTAGTTAATAGATAAATTTCATATTGCTGTTTATTAACTAGTAAATCTAAAGTCATTCAATTCATCAATTTAACAATTTTTCATTTTTGAGCTTCAATTCCAATAGTATTTTTGTATATATCAACTGCATTATTTATGTGCAATCTTTGTATTTAGGTAATTGCAATTGCAACTCAATAAGGTCTTTCTTCTTAGAAGTGAAAAATGCGAAAAGTAGCAAACTCAATCAAAAACATCCCGAAATCATAATTGAAGCCGGGTACACTGTAACGGAATCACGTCAATCTTTTAAACTATATGGGGAAGAGAGTAGGCGCGTTGAAAAACAACAAGAAAATTATGTTTCAGTGATGTGACTGGGACGGATTTTTCGGCGGAAAAATTGTAAATGCTTCATAGGTTCACAATAGAGTGGAAAATTGCCTGTAGCGTTTGGTGCCACTGCCTAAAAACCAACCAATAAACTTTCACATACTGGCAGTTTGATGAAATTTAACCTGTTAACTGGGTATGATGAAATATTTCGTCATACCTGTTGTATTATTGTAACTTCACCGATGTTCCGCCTGATCAATGGCGGCTCGTGCTTGTTGAAATTGGGTGGGCCCAGATTTTTATTGTTATCCGAACAAATTTTCGTTGATTTCGTTGCATGCTGGTCAGTTTTTTCAAATAATTAAAATTTAGTGTTTTGGTCGCTATTTATACACACCTATATGCACACCTTTCAACCGATCCAACCATTCTTTTTGGCCCAGTTAGTTATCTACTACGTTTACGCAGTAGATAGACTTCCGAGAAATATTCAATTTCAATGCTCCTCAGTATTAAATATATGAAACTAAAACACTTGTTTCAAGTGGTTTAATATACATATATACATGCAAAATATTCTACATCAAATTTAACATTTTTCAAACGTATTTAAAAATAAAGATTAAAGCGTGATGCACTATATAATTTACTACATATGCTTGTAAATTATTTGGTTACGTCTACTCTTTGATGAAGCAAAGAGGTCAATTATTTTGTTGTGACATTTTAAATTGTAACCTTCTCGCAACATTTTAACTAAATCCCTTTCAATTTCCATTGTCCTTAAATCGAAAAGCCTTGTCTGACAAATTCAATTCGGTAAAAAGGTTTTTAGTCTCTTAAGAGCTGAAAAACTTCATTCAACTGAAGTGCAAGAAGATGCGAGTGAAGCAGCTTGACTTAGCAATTTATAAATATCCAATACTTCCGTTTGTAACTTATTATCAGATACAAAAATTAAAAGGTCCGATAAACTCTGCGTGATTTCAAATATGTTATGATCAGAGTACTACACACAAAGTTCGTTTCGTTGCTTAATTTTTCAAACATTTAAGGGTAGCTGTCGATAAGAGAGTCTAGTAGATTTTTAAGAAAAGCCTTCGCAAATGATTTGAGATTACTACTATTTATGAAACTGATAAAATTAATTTTTTTCATATCCGAAAGGTTTAGTTAGATAAGTCTAAATTTAACGCATGAAGTCTTTTAAAATAAGTTTTCGCATCTGAAATGCTACCGTAATCTATATTACGTCTTTTAACAGGTTGCCCATCATTACTGCAAACATCATTAGATTTTTTTTCAAAATATGCATCGTCTCCTCTATATGATTTTAATGTTAGTAGTAAGTTACTGACTCGCTCTTTACAATAATTAATATCTTTACAATAATTAATATCAAGTCCCTAATAGCACCATCATAGGTTTGTCCCACTAATATGCTGGCAATATCGAAATGCTTAAATGTTTAGTTAGTAAATTATAGATCTCCAGTTTTTTTAGCCTTGACTTACATAAAAAAAACCATGAATCTCTCTACTGTAATGCCTTGTTCTGAAACGTATCGAAAAACCACTGATAGTTGGGACAAACACTTGGTGTCAGTGGACTCATCGATTTGCCAGGAATAACAGGGAGCGTTATGAATCTCAGCAAGTATAAAGTTTTTTAATGTAGTACAAATATAAAGTTTTTTTTAATATAGTACATTTACTAATGATGAGATCGTTTTGAATAGTTTTAAAAGTACCACTGAAAACGGAAGACTCATCCAGAAAAAGTTTAAATCGTGTAAGTGTTTAGCACTTTGTTTATATTAACGTTCTCTGTGCCGTCTTCACTTTGCTATTTTCTTTCCTACGCATGCATGATACAAGCAAGCCCCAACCCAAAAGCAAGCCCCAAGTCCCAAGCAAGCATCGAATCATATAATTTTCTGATGGAGTCATTTTCCATCTCATTGAATGAAAAAAACAGATACTTTCAGAATGCAGCTGAGCTCAGACCTCCACATAATTTTTGAAACCGTAATAAGAAACCCTGATTGTATTTGGTTTTTCTAACGCCATCTGCAAGAGCTGTTATTGAAGAATTTGGAAAATCTGTTAGCACAGTTTATAGACTAAATTTATGCTAGCTGATTTATTTCCATTTTATAAAAGAGTTGTCTTTTTTTTACTTTATATGAAAGATGAGAGGTGCATTTTTCTTCTTGGAATTTTTACACTTTGCATTTTACACCCAGGATCTAACCTAACCTTTGTTTCAAATTTATCCTGAGAAGACATGTTTCAAATCCTGAAATTAATTTTCTTTTGGGATATATTTCAAAGACAATCCTGCAATAGGTAAATTCCCATACCTATTCGCTAATTTTTCACATCAGAAAAATTTGCATCTTTTGGATACATGCAGGTGTACATAGATTTGTCTTCCGCCACATTATTCTTCTTTTGATTTTCAGTACAATATTTACACACGCCGCATTACATTTTTTTCATAATATTTTTCACAAAAATACTCCTATTAATGAAATCTACTATGATCTAACTAAGCTCATTTATAGTTTATAATTTGACAAAAAATGCTGAAAAAAATACCACAAACAATTTTTCATTCATTCATTCATAAACCGAACTCTCCTGGTGACGCACGCACAAGCATAGAACTGAGAGAGACTTGCGCGCGTCATGATCTTGTAGTTCTTTGACTCAAGCTACGCATGTAAACGCATGATGGGCTGGCCCAATATGCAACATAGATTTTTACGCGATTGCACACGTCAATTTTTCATAGATGAAGAGTCGGCCCAATATACAAAATCAATTTTGTTGCGATTGAAAGCGTCAACGCTCATAGATCGCAGCTTGGACTGGTAACAACGCATAGTGGGCCAGTGATGCTTGGGCTAGACATGGGTAACGCAGCGCTGCGCCGCGAAATTGCGTTGAAGCACTAGCCATGATACCACTGCGCTGATACCGATTGTCGGTATCAGTAGCACAGTAACGCACTTCGGTATCAATGGTGTTGGCGTTGCCGCTTTGCAATGCCAACACCATTTGGCTTGGCGCTATGCTACGGCGCGGCGCAAAGATATGAGTTGAGTATACTTATCTCAAGTCTGTTTGATGCAAAGCAATATACCTACGCGTACGCACGTTTGGAAAGATACCTGAATGGGTACATACTATAGCCTGGGTATTTTATATCGGAAAATTAGTAAGTTCAAATGTGGGTTGCTCTCGTTCCATACAAGCTTTTTCAATCATGTTTTTTTGAGTGAATCATAGCGTCATGGTATCAGCGCAATGCTGCCAGCGCCGTATGTAAGATCATGGTATCATAGCGCAATGGTATCAGCGCAGTGCGCTGATACCACTGCTGGCACCGGTATCAGTGTATCAGCGCTTCAAAATTTGCTGCGTTACCCATGTCTAGCTTGGGCCCAGCGAGCCATATTGATGAACAGAAATCGATAAACACACAAACGCGAGCTTATACCCTCACTTATACTTATGTTTGTAGCATAGTGTAGATGATGTAGAAGAATTATGAATGGGCTAGCGATGCGTCTGCCCGTCGTGGCGTGTATGGGACTGAGACGAGGAATATACATTTATGTGTACAAGATGCAGGTGTATATTGTATCGTATAGTTTATGCTTGTAGCTTATTGTAGTAATTGTTTTATATGTATGAGCATATGTTGATACATTGCGCGATGGACATTCAATGTATGTATGGCACTATGTGATTTTACGTCATTGCATGGTATGAATGAATGATATAAAAATGTGCTGTTGCTGGATTAAAATTATAGAAGGATTTATTATGTTAAACGTATATGAATTAATATGTAAATGATGACTCAAACTTTTATTTAAAATTATTATTTATGTGTTTTAGAGGGTGGGGCCCGGCCAAAAATTTGATCATAACTGGAAAAGCTAACATAAAGTAATACTGCATAGGCACTAAGTTTGAGAGTTATAATTATAACATATTTTACTATCGTTGGATTGAAATGCAAGACAGGTTAAGTAAAATAATTTAGAAAAGTGATGTTGAAATCAAGGAAATAAATAAATAATTTAGAAAAATTATGTTGAAATCAAGGATGAATTAAAAAAAAACAATAATGCATTGAACCGAATTATATAATGAATTAAAATTGAATTATATAATGAATTTGAATTGAATTATATAATGAATCAAGCAAGAATCAAAAACAAATAAAAAAAACATGAAAAATGTAATTGAACGAATCCAATATGGACAAATACATCAAAAATTTAAGAGCAGAGGTAGAGTATTAGTGTAAGTTAGAAAGTAAGTATAGAGACTTGGAAATAAAGTGGGTCTAAACAGAACTCTCGACTTGTGAACATTATTAATATAACAATACCAAGAAGTGAACTGTAATGGGCAAGACGACATTTTTCGTCATGGACATGTAAATGGGCTTGATGGAATTTTTTGCCAAGAGAATTTTTAACCGTGAAGCAAGATCACGATATGGCAAATATATGTACTAAAGACATCAGTACAAGATGAAATAGTTCATAGTATGAATTAAAGAGAGTAGTGTAAATGCAGCGATTTTTCTTAATTTTACACTGACTGGCATTGTATTTCTTTAAAGCAGCATATTAATAGACATATAAACATTTTAGAAATGTAAGCAGTTTGCAAAATAATCAGATAATAGAAAGATTTTTGGACTACCGCCCACAAAATTACAAAATTTTAGAGTTAGAAACATTCGTTAGTTATTTTCATAACAAGTTGCTCATCATTTGAAAATTAAAACGTAGTAACTGTTCGTAAAAAATTACAAAAATTAAAGTAGCCGGCAACTCTAACTATCTACCAAACTTGTTCTTCATTAAGGCTAGCCTACTGTATGAGTTTGACACCTATACCTGCATCAGAAATTATAAGGCAAACAGCTTTTATTTGGCTGACCGTTTTTTCAAGACGGCACCACAGTCACAGGGTTGCGAGCATGCTCATTAAACTTCTATAAGAATTGCTTTTGCTTCAGATCAACACATCCTGTGAATTTCACATTGATCTGATTATCCGATCATGAGTTCTAGCGAACACAAATTTAGGGTGCTAAAAAATAGGTAATTTGGTGAAGAGCTACCGTTCTCGTGCGATGGAGAATTTTGAAAATTACAATTTAACAGGATGCATCAAGCATAAAATTTGTCTATCACTTCGATTCGTGCATTCCTACATATCAAAAATTTTCCAGGAGAGTCGACGGTTTGACGTGACTGCCGTATCAACAGAGTTACTTGCATAATAACAAGACAAAACAGAAGCTAAATTTTTAAATACATTTATGTGTCCTGTAAATTTCGTAAAGATCGAATGACTCTATTCGCAGTAATCGCAATTCGCAATTTTCGAAATTCTCTTTGCCTATTTTCGGGCACTTAGCGCCACAAGTGACTAAAAATTTCCAATACACTGTCATAACCAAGCTTAGAACATTATCAGTTTTCGTTTTGCATGCTTATTTTTTCCGGGAAAAATGCTTTCCATAGGAATATTAGCGTACCTGAAAATTCAATAAAATGCCCGCCGCCGCGAAAGGGTTAAAAATATTGTAGCGATTTGTGAATTACCTAACTGAATTCCAGAAGAGGATCTGACAAGCAGCGGTAAGGGGGATGGCGAACCATCAAAAGTTGCAAACCAGAAAAAAAGAAGAAATGCTCCGGGAGTAGGTTGCACTAGAAATGGCTCCTCGGCCGCATTAGCCGAGCACGCTTCAATCCAAGCTCCCAAAAAGCGACAGAAACTCGGTAATGGCGCGCTCAGCTAACTACTATCGGCCTCTGGCTGATCTTGCTACTGACAATGAAGATCTACCAACCAGCAACCTCCAGCGGCGGAGCTGAAGCAACTTAAACCGCCACCAATTGTTTTGGCCAACACGGACAGAGAGTCCACGCTAGCCTTGTTGTCTGCGATTGTTATAAAATACTTCAAAATACAATTTACGAGCACAGGCATAAAAGTAATCGTATCGTCAGTAGATTTATACACTCTGCTTCTACTCCATGGGACTGTGTGTAGCTAAAGAACTGCCTGACCGAAGAGCGCAACATCACTTGCGATGATTTAAGGAAGACAAACGGCGATACAAAAACGAGGTAGCCTACATCGGATATTTTAAACGCGATCCGGTCAAATTCTCGGACTTATTGAAAATCCAAGCACTTCAACACACAAAGATTCGTTGGAGTCATCAGCCTCGTAAGCAGAACTAGCCAACACAATGCCGTCAAGAGATCTGCTAAGAGAACTTATAGCTAAACTCTCTTCTTGCAAGAGACGTGAAGATCAGTTCATTGTAGTGATAGAACTAGCTTTTAAATTTATCTATGATTAAACAATATATTAATTGTACTATGTGGAATATGTTCATCATCATCTTCACCTTTATCTTCATCAAATTGCAACATTAAGAAATTAAATTCATAGAATGAAAGACTCCCACAAGCTACCAGACGCGTCGTCAGCAAAACGCACTAATTGTCTACTATTTCTCGTAATGCTTGTCAAGTTCATAGTTACTTGCACTCGTGCATATCTTTTCTTGCATTAGAGACATTAATTGTTTACTATTTCTCAAGTTCATATTTGCTTGCACTCGTACACATCTGTTCTCACATTGCATTTTGGCTATGCGACGCCCAGATTGCTAGGCAGTCAAGTGAATGCGTATTTCGCTGACGATGTGGGAACTTTGTTTGGTTAATTTATGCTAGCAAGTAAGTGAAATGTATATATAAAGCACTGAAAGTGAAGTAAAGTAGTCTAGTCTGATACACAGTTCGTTTTCTTCAGCATCAAGCTACAAGTATTCTATTTAACATCACGGTACAAGTGCCGTTATTGTTTTTAATTAGCATCTATTACTAGGATATCACGGCTACAAGTGCCGTAGCTATCCAGCCAAGGATATAAGAAGAAAAAAAACCACGCAATATCTCGGTTCAAGTGCCGACGATATTAAAACAAAGATTAGCCCGGATTGTCAAAGGAGACACTCCGTAAACAGAATGCATGCAAGTATACGGAACAAAACCATCAAAAATTTTAACTTTTCTATCGATCAGAATATCGAAACTTGGCTTAAAGCTGGGGATAAGTTTGTATACAGCAATTATAATGTAGTGAGGAATGATGGAAAAGAGAAAACTGGCGGAGGAGTTGCAATCGTAATTAGAAAAGGTATCGCATTTAAGCAGATTAATAACATTCGTATGCGTGTAATAGAAGCGGTTGCTGTTAAATTCATTAAGCCTGATGTAACTATTATTGCAGCTTACTTTAATGGCATGAAAGTCGATCTGCATAAAACGCGCTCCATCCATGAAGATTTTGGCATTGTTCACTTCTCTCTTCTCATCTCTCTCTCTCATCGAATAATGATTGCAGAGATCAAAGATTTATTGAAAAATGCCAGTCTTAGTAAAAATCAAAATTCAACGACAAGAATGCATTATAAGGACTTGCCATCTTCTCCCATGAAACAGGATACCAGAGGAAGAAGTATCAACCTGTCAAAAGAAGAAGTGATGTTTGGCACCATATGTCTGAACTACAGACGAATTGTCTAGCCGAATTGAGAGAATTTAGCGTGCGAACTTATCTCAAACCAAAAACTGTTGCCAGCAATTGAAAAATCACCTTCAAAATATAAAATTTTTTTGGCGAAAGAAGCTCCTCACTCTGCGGATGAAACTTATATGCAGAAGTTTCTTGAAAGAGAAGCGGTGATGAAATAAGACGCAAGAGGTTTCGTATATGTTTTAAAGTGGCAATCTTAGCAAAATACGCCTGGTTATTTACAAATTTCAATGAATCCGAAGATCAAACCTGAAAGAACCAAACTAGTCGTAAGAAAAAGATCAATATCAATTATCAGTCTAGGTTAAGAGAAAATTCAAATTGTAGTCGTCCTTCAATTCAAAACGATTCTGAAAGCTGCACTGTTAGGTATTCACACTCCAATCCTTTATGCTCAAATCTAGATACTTCGACAACAGCCCATCCAAAAACACTCACCGAAAAGAACCCGATACCATTGGATGCCATTGAAGCTGACATGAGTGCCGATTTGGCTGTCAATGCAGAATCTACAAGTGTTTCCAGCAGTCCACTAATGACTGCCCTTTCAAATATAACTCCCAATAGAGCCACTCATTATCTATGTAAAAAATCTCTTTCAGAAAATGAAAAAGAAAATATCGTCAAAAACAATGTTTCGATTAAAACTATTCCTAATAATGGCAAACGTAACGATTTTGGTTTCAATGCCATAAATAAAGCAACAGAAAATGTTTCTAGCGCAGACTCCATTGCAGTTCAGTCGCAATCTTCATACACGAATTTGCTTTATGGTGAAGATTACTTGCCATCCACATGTATATTAGTTCATTCAGATAATCTTTCAATTAACCCTTCACAGTCTGCATCCAATTTTTTAGACCCGTTAATGCCATTTCATGTATAAGCCACCATTACATCAAGTGCGGATCTAGAAAGTAAGTATCAACTATCTCGGTTAAGATATATAGACAGCGTCATAGCCCGTCCAAAGTGTACATACTTATGTAAGTTAACACCACGTTCTCTAAAAGGTGATAATAATAAGACGCGCCGAACAATCAATGCATCGAACAGCAATTTCAATGCAGCCAGGTAGACGCTGCATCAGCAGAACAATCGAATAAATTTAGGTATCGATACTAGAATTAAGTTCAGTTGTAATTTGTACTTCAGCGTATTCATTGAATAAAGCTCAAAGAGCATTTTTTTTATATCAAAATAAAAATCGTGTTTTAACTTGTATGCGCATACAAAAGTATGTGCAAACATATTAGCCCGTCCAGACCGCACATACAATTGTATGCGCAAACATCTGTATATACAAGAGTAAAAGGAAGCCTATGGCTCAGACTGAGAGACAGTATACAAAAGATAGAACACGAAGTAAGATTAATTCCTGAACGGTGTTCAGGATCCGATCGAGCTGAAATTTTCGCAAGATAAAGATGTATGTAAGGAGTAGGTCAATGTTGAGCTAAATGTTTTTATTTGATAATTTTCGTGTGACGAAAAAGCGTGGAGTCGTGTATATCATTGCATAATTTGAATACAAGTGAATTTTGCGTGAAACGAATTGTTAAATCTAAACAAGTATGTCGGATGAGGAACGTTTTCGGGTGAATTTGTTTAACGGCAAGGACTTCAATAATTGGCTATTTCGATTGCGCGTGATGCTGGATGAAAATGACTTAGCAAAATGGATAGATACTGATGCAGAGATGGAAATGCGAAAACAGAACGACGAAGATGCAGATAGAAATGAAAAGATGCAAAGTGATAGAATGTGCAAACCAATGATTGCTCGATAAATCATTCAAAATTATCACGGCATTACGAAAACATTTGAGCGTGCGAATGAAGCAAGTGAAATCGCCATCAGAAAACGCATGCTGTTGATGAAATGTGGAAGTAATGAAAGCCTGCTAGATTATTATCTTCGATTCGACAAATGTTTGCGTGAATTGAATGCATTCGGCGGTGAAGCAAATGACCGCATGGCTGTGGTCTCACTTTTAATTACACTTCCAAGTGAATATGATATGGTGGTCACAATATTGGAAACAATGGACTTAAAATAGTTAACATTGGATGTGCATGGTCATGCTTAACAACCACTTACCGTCGTCAATAATATTACTTACCTGCATCAACATTGTTTATGCATGCTTGCAATCATGCAATGTGCGAGTACAATAACAATGACCTACATTTATGTTTCATGCTTAAGCAGGTAACCTACATTCATTTCTGCATACATACTGTCGTAGAGTCTAGAGTTAAGTTAATCATGTCAACAATTTTGCAAGCGGTAAATGTAATCAAACATTAGTTCAATAAGTACACAATCAATTGATGTAGAATAAGCATTTTTTACTATAAAACGTAGACCAGTTTCGAATAAAGATCATTGTCAACCAGCAATCAGTTTTTTGTTCTGTTTTCATTTCGGAACATTGTTGGTCCCTCGAACCGGATTTCGGATTTCGATTGCACTATCGATATTCGAATCCAGACTTGAGCTGCAGTACTTCATTCAGACCGCGAAACGATTTGGTGTGCTTTCTTGACCAGATATCGGTTGCACTATCGATATTCGAATCCAGACTTCGCGGTGTTAAAATTTTCACCATCATGACTACGAATAGTCCCAATATAAGCCAAAAACTTAACTTTGAGGATGTAAGGAGGTTATTTTCAAATTTCAAAAAGCATGGTGAATCCAGACATTCACTAGGATATTTTGAAATGTGAAGAGATGCATTTGGCTACACATTCGCACTTTGCTCACAATAGTCAGCTGCTAGCTCAATACCAGCAAGAATATGAAAATTGCGAGGTACTTGCTATGAATTTTATCACACGTTTCAAAGACAAAACTCATCAGTACCGTACACTAGCAATAGCGCAAACAGCTGTTAATGATGCAGTTAAATTAGAAAGGGTAAGAATCCCAACTTTTGATGGAAATTATGGAACATGGGTGGCATTCAAAGACCTGTTCAAAAGCATGGTACACACAAATGCTAATCTTAACAATATTTAAAAACTGCAATATCTACGCAGCGTTACCAAAGTCGAAGCAGAGTCTCTCATAAATCACCTAAGTATTATGGATGAGAATTATGAGACTGCTTGGAAATTATTATCTGACAGATATGATAATAACAAATTCATTGCTCAGGAGATAATTCAACGGTGGTGGGACTTAGGCTTATGTCAAAATAATGACTATACATCGTTGAAACGTATATTAGATACCACCAATCAACTCCTCGCCAGCATTAAGAATTTAAATCTGAATGCATTTGAACTTTTAGCGATTCTCATCCTAAATGGAAAATTGGACAAAGAATCACCTGATGCTGAAAGTAAATACTAGGGAATTAACAATATTAGAGCAAAAAAATCCCGATTATGTGGCTATATTCAATGCTATCATTGCAGGCGTTTTGGTCACAAAAAGTTCGAGTGTCCAATATCGAGAAAATCTGACAACAACGCAGTTGACCACATTCATCTAAACGAAAATAGAGGAAAAGCATATGCTGCTCGTGATGTAATTGCATTTTCGGCTGATTTTACGGGTTTCGCGTTGATGCGTGAGAACAGTTTAAATGTGAGATCGTGCATCGACTCGGGTGCAAATGAGCATATGACGAATGACAATTCGCTGTTTGGTGAGTGAAAGCAGTTGAAAAAAACGGCGATATCATTATCCCGGAGAATAAGAATAAAAGAAATACCTGCCTTCAAAAATAAAAACACCCGCCTTGTTTAATGACTGACCAATGATATCCTAGACTAATAACATCCTAAAGCATAGATATCATCAACCCTGGCAATAAAGGAAAGAATCAGAAAGGAGACAAGAAAGGATATAATGACCAACACTATGAACAAAGGATAAAATATTTTAGAAACTCAATAAACCAGTTCGATCCGGAACAATGACTAAGCGAGTGGTAAACTCGATTTGAGTTTTAAAATTTGACAAAAGCGAGACCATAGATTAATACTAGTGAGGAAACTTGAGCCGGGATACTTAAGAAAAGTATTGAAAATGTGATCTAAAGATATTAACAATAAAATTACAATATACGGAATTCTAGTCTGACGAACTTCAACTGGAGACATATCGAATGCCAGCACTAAGATTAAACACAGTAAGTCGTCCTCTTCTTATTCTTGGAGAAAGTAGACCATTTTGCGGTAGCTTTGCTTGTAAAACCGAAAAAAGAGACAACAAGAAAAACGGGTCTAGTCTATATCCTTATCAATGTGGCATGTCTTAAGGCACTTTTGTAAGATCTGAATTATAACCCACCTAATACGCCACCCGATATTCATCAATCACGGCTAAAGTGGAACGTGCTTGGATAAAGGTGACGCTTTAGGATGATTATCTTGCAAGAAAAGCTTCCACTTTTTCTGTGGAGGCTTTACCGAATCTAACTTTAGAAAGTTAAATAAAGAAAAAAAGAAACATTGGCAATGCCAAAGCTGTAAATCTGCGTTAGATGTTCCAAAGATACTGAATAAACTTATTATGAAAAATTATTCAATATCCAATGTGCTAGCATGCACTGCTAGCACAAACATGAAATCAATAAAGTTAATTCGGGTCCAAAGTAACATTGCACTTAAAACATGCAAATTCATTCCTCACGTGCATCGAACTTAAAGTACAAACGCACCATTTCTTGAATATAGGTAAAAAATACATGCTAGCAATTATGAGTAAATTAAGTACAAATCAATGTGTAAGCAATTTGTAAATTAGCTATAAATATTGAAGGGCAATAATCAAATGCAAGTTATTTTGCAGCAAACGTTGAGTTTGATTGTTTTAACCTCGCGACATTACTACTGATTCAAGTTTCGGGAGTAATACAATAAACCCTAGTTTGATTGTTGATACCAATTCAAGTTTCGGCATCAACGTTACAAACGTAGGGTTATTCATTGGTGACCCCAACGTGATTGGGTGTATCGCACAATCACCACGCAAGTTTCTGTTTTAATTCGGCAATTAGTAGTTCAGTAATTCTATAAACAAAGACCGTTTGTTGGTTATACATTGGATACCAGGACACCTAGTAAGCATTGTGCGCAATCATGGAAGATTTAATCTAATAATAATAATAATAATAACTTTATTGCATTAGTTTATGTGTTGTGTAGTACAATATCTTAAGGTTAGTGTTTAGGCAAAGCCTTTACATCTAAATTTTGGTTTTAAATTAGATTTTTTTTTTCAGTAAGTTTTATTGCGAGGTGCATAGTCTAGTAATATAGGAAAAATAAGCTTAAAACCTAATGTTGTGCTTAACCTAAATAAAATAAAACTAAAATTTAAAAACTAAGGCTCATGATTTAAGCCAACTGTGTATACAGTAATTATAGTTACAAATTAACGATCAGAGATGCAACCAGAGGATTATTGGATGTTGCACATTTGTTGAGAAATTTTTGGGTCAAGTGTTTAGAGAGATCCAGTACTTTCTTTAGCTTTGCAGAAGCGTGCAGCCGATTAGTTGAGTAATAAAAGGGTTTGTTAAGAATAATTTTTAAACACTTGTTCTGTAATATTTGTAGACTTTTGATATGTGATATTGCACAGTTACTCCATACAGGGCACCCATAGAGAATGATTGGCTGCATTGCAGACTTAAAAACCAGCAGTTTGTTCGCAGTTGAGAGTCTGGATTTCCTATTAATAAGCGGATAAGAGTAGTAAATGCTCTTCAAAACTTTCGACTTTATTGCTTCGACATGGGCGTGAAAAGTAAGTTTCTGATCGAGTTGGATGCCAAGATATTTAATGTCTTTTTTCCAAGAAATGGTGGATCCCAAGATATTTACCTGGGGATTCGGCAAGTGTCTTAATGCTCGCTTTTTCGTGAAGTATATTGCCTGAGTCGTGTCCGAATTAATTTTTATTTTCCATTTGATGCAGAAATTATCCATAATTGAAAGCTGTTGTTGCAGGGAGTTAATTATCACATCTGGACTGTGCCCACTAGCAAATATGGCAGTGCTTTTCTAAGGTGCTTTTTCTAAGTCGGACATATAAATGTTGTAGAGAGTGGGGCTTAAGACTGACCCCTGAGGAACTCCAGCTGGTATTACATATTTATCGGAGAAGGCTTTGGATTTGACTGAGAAGGTCCTGGCCGAGAGAAAGGATTGGATAATCTTGCACAAGTAAGTAGGAACAGAAGATTTTATAAGCTTGTATATGAGACCGTCGTGCCAGACAGTGTCGAATGCTTTCTCGATGTCTAATGCAACTAAGCCGGTAGATTTTTTGTCACTGAAGTTATTTTGCACACATTTCACTACTCTACACAGTTGATGCGTTGTCGAAAGCTTGGGTTGAAATCCGAATTGAAAATCAGGTATTGTTGCGGTCGACTCAATGGATGATCGGATTCTGGAGAGTATAATTTTTTCAAATAATTTGCTTAATGACGGCAATAAGCTTATTGGGCGATAGCTCGTAGGGTGCTTAGGATTTTTACCAGGTTTCAATATTGCAACAACATACGCATTTTTCCAGGCCAAGGGAAAGTGTCCATATTTTAGGCAGATGTTGAAGATATAACAAAGCATGACAATTGCCTTTCTAGGAAGATTCTTGAGTATAATATTGGGCAATCCGTCAATACCAGGGGAGGATTTTAATTTTAATGTTTTCAAGATAGAACGAATTTCGGAAGGTTTACAGTAGGAATTTGGGTGGAAATCAAATGGTTGGACATTCAGGTTGGCGATTTCGTTGCTGACTATATCGGAAAAGTCATAGTTTTGAGAGTGTAACGTGAGGGTATGTGCTTCATGAAGTTTAGAGGCTATAAGGTCAGCTTTTTCTTTCTCGGAATAGGCAATTGATCCATCATCGCGCTGCAATGGGGGGACCGTTCTCGATTTGGTTTTTAATAACTTATGAAGTTGCCACAGTTTGCGAGAACCAGTTTCCTGAGTTGACAGGAGTTTGTTCCATCGATCATTACGCAGAGCGAGTAAAGTGAAACGGATCTGATTATTCAGCTCATTGAGGTATGCTTTAAGGTGTT
Organism: Nemotelus pantherinus; assembly: GCA_963978885.1. Lineage (NCBI taxonomy): Eukaryota > Metazoa > Arthropoda > Insecta > Diptera > Stratiomyidae > Nemotelus > Nemotelus pantherinus. Next base: position 41,646,669 of record OZ022264.1, read on the forward strand.
GGCACCGAGTTCTTTGCCATTGCCTGCGAATTTTGTTTCGATGCTTGATGAGTACTGTTATTGAGCTATCGAATTTCATTTGGGGATACTTGTGTTGAATTTTTGGAGTGGCAGCGTTACGTGCTGACATAAGAGCAGCCACAAAATTAGACACTCTATCGTCAATCTGAGCATGGTTTAATGTCTTGGATAAGTCGCAATCAGCAAGTGATAAACTTTCATGCAGGTATTTACGAAAAAGATCCCAGGAAGTTTTAGAATATATATAATTTGATTGAGTTGATATTGAGATGGGCTCATTTATTTCAAAGAATACCGGTAAGTGAATGGAGGACAGGTCGTTAATAACTATAGGCTGTGTTAAGCAAAAATTTCCCTTACTCAGTATCAGGTCGATTGTAGAAGGGTTTCCCCTGGGAGGAAAACACGTAGGGCCATCGGGAATATGAAAAAGTACATTATTGCTCATCGCTAGCTCAAATAAAATGCTTCCCGCTTTGTTGGATCTAATGCAGTTCCAATGGCGATGGCGTGCGTTAAAATCACCGCAAATTATTGTTGGAGAGTTAAGGTTGATTAACATTTTAATGTCGTCTTTAAACAATGAAAGTTTGTGAGCGTTCAGTTTGGTGCCACTGAAGTATACCACAACAATAGTGATATTTATATCCTCCAGGTAAATCGCAACCGTTTCTAAAATTTTGCTATTTAGGTTATTCACACGATTGAACTTGATACCTTTTTTAATGCAAATAGCAACACCACCTCCAGTTGCATTCTGTCTATCGTTCCTGACAATATTAAAGCTAGGATTACTTAGCTTATCTTCTTCTTTTAACCACGATTCGCATTGTAGGAATACGTCTATATTATTTTCCGATAGAAATTTGAAGGTTTCTAGGGATTTATTTCGAATGCTCTGAGCATTCCAAAGTATGCATCTAATGTTTTCTTTATTTGTAGACAAATTTAACAGCAAGATCTACGATCACATTGAACTGGTCATATTTAGTTTTGCAACAAGAAAGCTTTGTGATGAGTTCGTGACTTAAGCTTATGAGCTCTGACGCTGAGAATAGCTGATTGTAAGAAGAAGGCAAGTTTCCTACATTATCTGACTTAGAACTAGTATTGTAGCACTCGTTGTTGTATAGTGGAGCACTGCGAGCAATTGCACTGAACGATAGTGGCATGCCTTGGGTGTTGATGTTTCTTGAAGTATTCGGACCGTTGCCTGGTAGTGTCGGAAAGTTTGTGAAATCGCGGCTAGGAGGCTGTTCATGCCTAACGTCTGGATGTTTGGTAATGTTCTTTGCGTTCCGTTTGGATGCCAGACTACGTATGCGGAGATAATCGTCTCGTTTGGGGCAAATGCGACTGTTTGATAAGTGAGGTCCATTGCACAGTGCGCATTTGATATCGCTTATATTTTTGGACGGGCAATCTGTTTTATTATGTGCTTGCCCACAAATCAAACATTTGGTAGGCAAGTAGCAAAATGATGTGCCGTGACCGTAGGCTTGGCAGTTGCGGCACTGCGTTGGATGTTGGGCTTTCCTACGTTGAAAGTTCCATCTGACTTTCGTATGATCAATTGATGTGATCTTCATCAGGTCTGAATATTTAATAGACCCGTTGGCAAAGTAGCAGAGGTAAAGCGTTTCATCGTTATACCTACAGTTTTCAGTGGGGATTTGTATGATTTTAATATCCTCACATACCAGATTGTGCTCTTCGGCTAAAAGTTTCTTTAGCTGTGCACATTCAGTTTTATAAAAACCGCTCAAAACATATTTGATCGGTCTCTGGTCAGCTCGAGCAAACGTATAGAATTGCACCTTTTTAGCTATTAGATGAGAGCGAAGCTTTTCGTAGCAGTCCATGTTGGTAAGAACTACTTTACGTCCAACACTAGTGAACTGAACATTGTATGCTTTTATGTCAAGAGAGTTTAGCATCGCAGCAATTGAGTCTTTTCCCAGGTTCGGAAGAATTATTGGAGGTATTCTCACCTTGGTGGAGACTGATTTGCTGTTATCAGGCTTCCCATCGTCAGTATTTTCTAGGTTGGCTAGCGGTGTATACCGGTTTGAATACGTAGCATTCGCCATCAGCGAGTCAGCGTGGTTTTTAGGGAACTTTAAACGATCCCGGAGGAGCAATTCACTTGGGGAATTATCCCGTTTGCGTTTTTCCACACTTTGCACACTAGTTTTCACTTTTATGAATGAAAAAGACTTTTGGGGGAGATAACAAATCATGGAAAGATCAGAGCTCAGATTTAGAGCTGAGTAAAAAGTAAACAATAAACTACACAAGTCGTATACCGCACTGACTGCACTCGATGAATGCTGGGCTTAGACTGTGTAGATCTAATCTAATCACAATCAGCTACGGGGAAAGAAATCCAGGCGATTATCGCTAACTATAAGAAGGAATCCCAGTTAAGGAAAACTCGGGATTATTATGTGGAGCGGCTTAGACGTGTAAAGGAAGCGTGGGCTATTTTCGGCGCCAATGATAGTGCTATTCGGCAATTTCCAGAAGCTACGACTGAGTTGGAGTACTTTGCATCAGGCTATTACACGGGTATTAGCAAAGTCGTGGAACAGTATAAGTCTTATTTTCGCATGAAGATAGAAGAGCTATCTAGATTAAAGGAAGTGGGAACAATTGATCGCTCATGTGCTACGACATATAACTCTAGTAGAATGGAATCATCCACAAGTAAAGAGCTAGTGAAACTTATACGACGTCCGAATCGGAACTTTGAGTCCATACGACGTATACTGAACTCAATTAATAATGAAGACCATCAGCCAAAACAATACTATATAATCAAGTTGAATAGTATCAACCAGCTATGGTTAGATATACAAATCATCGACCGAGATATTTGAGGCGTTAGTGATAATCCAGTTGATCATGGGTATGACACCCAAATTTACGAAGGCATTGGAAGTGAAGTGCAAGAGCGTTTAATCAGCTTGTCAACGAGAATAGAGAGCTTGTCGACAAGTCAACCAACGCCGGATGCTTCCGCTCCCATCAGGTCGGCGGCCAATGCAGTGTTGAGCTTACCAAACTTAACATTGCCTGTTTTTGATGGAGACTATTTGCTATGGCCTCAGTTTCATGACCTATTTTGCCAAATGGTACACAATGAAGCCATCACTAGTTGCCAGAAGATGTACTATTTGAAAGCCAATTTATCGGGTGAAGCTGAACGTCTCGTACGACATTTCACGATCTCAGAAGAGAATTATCAGGATGCTTGGAAGACATTAATTACTCGTAGGCAGGAAAGAAGTCATAGCATCCGACTTATGTCATATATTGGTCGGGTGCCGATGGCCTATGATTAAGAAATAATATACCGACCCGCGACCAACAGGGAACCGGCGAACTTGCGCCAATAACACCAATCACTACAATCAAATTCCATCTCATTTATTTTGGGGTGTAACCTTGCCACGACACTGACTCCTGAAATGTGGGCATGTGGATCGATGCACGACGTCACCCACGAGTCCCACACTGCGCGGAAGCTGTGGTAGATCAGCCGAATGGTGAAACGCATTACTCACCATGGATTGGTACCTCGGATATCATGCGCGGAGCTTACACCTTATTACCGTTATTCTTTCTTGGACCCCAAATCGATAGTTTCGGGGGCCTAGCCTCACCGGAGATGGGGGTGGGTCGGGCGCCACTCGCTTCACGACCCCGAAACTACGCTTGCCGACGCTCGGAAGCGAGAATATGCGACGGTTTCGCGTTATTTGTATAGCACAAAGAAAAACACGCTAGCGGTTTCCAAGAAATTCATACACAATTGTTTATTAGCGAAAGTTCCTAATTTACCTATATCGGCTCTTATGCACTACCTTATAACGGCGCCGCGAAAGTTACACTCTATCACTTCTGATAACTTACTCTAAGTATCACATCCATCATCTATCTCAAATTTCCAAATTTCGGTATTAAACAAAGAATAAACTTAAACTACTTACAATTTAATCTCCAATCAATCTCCTCCCGCAACGGACTCGTCGTGATTCGCCGTCACTTCGCCGATAATCTCCTCAATAACTCGTTCGGTAGTCTCGATCTGCTCCTCAACCCTTTTTCAACCGTCGTCGCTATCGAAAGTTATTGTTTTCTAACCGCCAACCAACAAGCTTTTTCTCGCCAGGTACATGTGAAATAAATAGATATTCGATCGCTCGTATTTCGTCCCAAAATCTGCTCCTCGATCCTTTTACAACCGTCGTCGCTATCGAAAGTTATTGTTTTCTAACCGCCAACCAACAAGCTGTTTCTCGCCAGGTACATGTGAAAGAAATAGATATTCGATCGCTCGTATTTCGTCCCAAAATCTGCTCCTCGATCCTTTTACAACCGTCGTCGCTAACGAAAGTTATTGTTTTCTAACCGCCAACCAACAAGCTTTTTCCCGCCAGGTACATGTAAAAGAAAAATATTCGATCGCTCGTATTTCGTTCCAAAATCTGCACCCTCGTCTATTCCTTACCATGTCCAAACAACAAGAGGACGAACTACATCTTGCACACCTCGCAAGTAGCCTCGGTTTTGCTTCCTGATCCCGCTTAGACGGGATCTTCGATTCTCCGTTTGGCGAGAAAACCGACTATCCCCCATGCATTTCACATGCATTTCAAATGCATCTAGTTCCCGGTCATTGCACCTTCTCATTAGCGTGCATTGCCGCAAGTGCATTTGGTCATTGCACTTTGCATTGCGCTCAATCCACTGTAATACATGTATGGCAACGCCTCGGTGCATCTCGGAACACGGGCCGTTCCGCTGGCGTTCCGTCCGGCAGCCATTGACACACGAACTGTCAAATCTGTGTTTTGTCTGTCGCCATGGCCGTTGTCATATTTTCAATTTGTTTCTCGTTAAAATTATTTATTGTACCATTATGTGCGCTAGGGTGGTATTGTTGCAGCTGATGTTAATATTGTTCGTGTTGTTTAACAATGTGCGCGCGAATGGTATCGTTGCAGCGGACGTTTATATTGTTCGTGTTGTTTGAAAACCATGTACTTGGAGTTGATCTGATTTGGTTAGACCGGATTTTGTTTAGCCACTCACAAATGTTTTCACGCTGATCACCTTGAAGTTGCAATACTTCGCCGTATTCAGGACGCTCAATTACAGTGCCATTACCCGCAAATTCCTTTTTTTATTACCTGCTCGCACTATTTTCTTCAGGTCAAAATCCGATGAGAGGCCTTAGCCGGTAGTTAGTGACATCCGACCATTTCTTCGCGGGATCCTTACGTGCACAAGACCGACCAGGACAGTGTCATCCGCACCCTTAATTGCATCAGCGAATGGGGTCAAATTTTCGCAAATTCTGGATGGCCATACGATCAACCAACTCAATACAGGCAAGTAATAAAACTGCCAATCGATTATCAGGCACACGACTTGTCAAAACGTTTGGTTCTAATTGGATATGGACTGCTTGCTCGCGTGCACGACGACCGTATCAAAACGTTGTACAGCATATTTCTCTTTCGCTTCAGTCAGGTGAGTACTTTAATCATGTTGTTTATTCGGAACGGTTATGGGGGCGACTCGGCCCCACCAACAGCTTCGAGGAATACCGGGTCCTGGCAAATGCGCGCCTTAGTTTTGGTATTGGCCGTTTTTGGACAGGGTTCGATGAGACTCGAAGCTTAACCTACATCAATCTTACAATCATGCAATCTGTAATCTACATTATTACTTCGAATCCTATGATCTATCTTACTACTTAGTCTACTTAGGCTACTACTTAGCCACTGAACTCATTGTTTACAACTTCATTCCTTCTTCTCTTTACCGTCAGCGTGTCCGCGTCAATGAATTAGTATGAATTTCTATCTGCCACCGGTACGGCTTGCGGCGTGATCGACCGTGACACCCCCCTCTCTTCAGAGGATTCCGTGGGAATCCTCGTCAGTCTTCCGACTTGTTACATTCAAACGTCTCCGATTCGCGTTGCAATTTCCCGACCGCTCTATACTAACGATATGACGAAAATCTATTTCGTCCAGTTCTTCAGTTACTGATTCTGTTTTTATAATTATTCAACCGGGTTGCCAAATCATACGCGGCTATGGCTCATTTGAACTCTGGATTTCCTATCCTTACTTACTAACCACTACCACGTCCGTTTTTCTTCTCTTTTTTTTTTTTTTTTTTTTTTTTTTTTGGTTTTCCATTCACACTGTGGTTTAATGCATGCGACCTCATTCTAACTCCTCAACAAAATATACCTGCCTGTCTACATGTGCCTTGCCATAACTTAATAGCTGGTGTGGGTACTTTTTGCTTTATTATGAAAAATTCTAATGCCATTCGACCTCGTTTCTTTTTAGTTCTATTACGTGGACACCAACTACCAACATGACGCACGACGAAAGCCGCCCACTCTACAGTAACAAAGAAAGCAGAAGACCCCGTAGATCTTGGAGAACGGTCTTGGATACACCTGGTGGGAGTATTTGGTATCTTCTTTCCTTATCGGTATGACTAATCATTCAATATCAACACTAATCCTTTGAAGTTTACTAACCCCCTAAACTTAACTTAAACTTAATTCTAAGTAATTTCTCAACTTAATATCTACCACCACCGCCTTAGGCAAATTCTAGCTTACAATGTCTAACCTATGTTACCAATCTATTTGCTTAACCCCGCCACCACTTCTAGCCAGCTCAATACTTGTAACACAAATGATTATGGATGTTAACCCGCCGCCATTAATTTTACCCCATCTTATCCTCTAGTCCCACCACCATTATCTAGTCTAAGAGCGCCACAAATCTGAAATTCACTGGTAATTCTCTCGTTATTAATACCCCTGAGGCAGATTTATGCCACTGCCTACGTTGCCTTATTCCACATACCTCTTGAGGTCCTTCGCGTGCCACACTCCCACAGCTTTCCCGCTGGAATCTTCCAGTTCGTATGTCCAACCGGACACCCTTCTCTTCACGGAGAACGGCCCTACATATTCGGGAGCCAGTTTGGCGGAGAAATACTTTGCGGCGTCTGACAGAACGAAATTTCGACGCCACACCAAATCCCTCGGTAAAAACTGCTCATCCCGGTGCCGCAGGTCATAACGTGATTTTGATTCTTGGGCAGCTGACTTCAACCGTTCGCGAACTTCTTCGCGGACCTTTTGCAGTAGTTTTGCCTTTTCAATTCCCTCCTCCGGTGCATCTCTCCTTCCTTGTACCTCCGGGCCTTGATAACTCCCGGGATGAATGGTCATTTCTCGCCCAAAATTTAAAAAGTACGGAGTAACCTTCATGTCTTCGTGCGTTGAGGTTCTCAACGCGCAACCAATCTTCGATAAATTCTTATCCCATTCCCGATGATTCTCAGATGCATACGTTCGAAGTAAACGCTTGACATTCTGGTTCACTCGTTCCGCTGGATTCGCCTGAGGGTGATATAGCGCGGTAAATCTCATCGTAACCCCATGCTCTTCGGCCATTCGTGCGAATTCTCTAGAGCGGAACTGCACGCCGTTATCGCACACAATTATCCGTGGTACTCCGAACAAAAACAGAACGTTTTCTTCCAGTAAACGTACCACGGCCGCTCCGGTTGCTTTCCTTAGGGGAAATAACAAAGGCATCTTGGTCGCATAATCTACCACGGTCAGAATATATGAGTGTCCCCGCCGGGATCGTGGTAGAGGTCCCACGAGGTCCACACAAACCATTTCCCAGGGAGCAGTATCTTCTCGACTCCTCGACACCATCAGACCGCTGGGAAGCTTTCGATCTACCTTTACCGCTTGGCAAACCTTACACCTCCGGACATAGTTCCTCACATCCGCCTTCATTTTTGGCCAATATAACTCTTGTGCCAATCGGTCAAAGGTTTTTTGAACCCCCATGTGCCCCGCAGTAGGTTCGTCATGGCCCTGGAACAACGCCTTTGGCCGCTCGTCTTTTGGAACTACTTTTTTCCACTGGTTGTCTTGGAGCTCGGAATACCGGCCTTTTACCCACTTCCACAACATGTTTTCCCCCACCCTCCATTTCGGGTATTTGCCGGGGTCCTTCTGCACCTTCCTCATCATGTTCTGGTACCACACATCCGTCATCTGTGCGACAGAGGCGCAGCCTAGGTTTGCGACAGCCCTCGAGAGTGCGTCGGGCACTAAATGGTCTTTCCCCTTGCGATGGATTACCTCAAAGTCGAATTGTTGTAATCTCACTGCCCATCTAGCTAGTCTGCCTGTAGGGTCCTTAAGGCTATTCAGCCAGACCAGGGAGTGATGATCGGTAATTACCACGAATCTTGTTCCTTCTATATAAGGCCGTAGTTTCTCCACTGCCCATAGTACCCCCAAGCACTCCCTTTCAGTAACTGAATACCTTCTTTCCTGTTTGGAAAGCGCCCTGCTGAGGTAACAGATAACCTTCTCACCATCCGGATGCGCCTGGCTGAGTACTGCGCCTATGCCCACATCCGAGGCATCCGTTTGGACTTTGAATGGGAGGTTGAAATCTGGACAGGTTAGTACAGGCGCTGATGTGAGCTTACGTTTGCACATCTCGAAAGCCTGTTCACACTCCTCAGACCATAAAAATTTTCGACCCTTCTTCAAGAGATCGCTTAAGGGAGCTACCATTGTCGCATGACTGGGAATGAACCGCCGGTACCACGATACCATTCCGAGAAGTTGCCGCACTTGTCTTACCGAAGTTGGGCGAGGAAACTCGTTCACCGCTTGAACCTTCTCGGGGTCCACCCTAAGACCCTCCTCATCCACCAGGTATCCCAGATACTTGAGTTGTGCCCTACAAAACTGACACTTCTCTTTCGAAACCCTCAAACCTGCGACTCTCAATCGCTCGAAAACTTCCCGGAGAACCTTCATATGTTGCTCGAAGGACTCTGTCACCACGATAATATCGTCAAGGTAGGTGAAGACGAATGGTTCCAAAGAAGGACCAAGTACGGTGTCGATTAGTCGTTGCCACGTCGCACTCGAATTGTGTAGCCCGAACGGCATCCTCAGAAAATGATAAAGCCCCCGTCCCGGTACTGTGAAGGCTGTGTACTGTCGCGACCCCTCCGCCATCGGTACCTGCCAGTAGGCTGATTTCACGTCTAGCGTTGATAGGTATTTAGCGTTCCGTAGTTTGTCTAGGGTGGAGGAAATATATGGTAGAGGATACGCATCCTTCTCGGACACCGCATTCACCTTTCTGAAATCCACACAGAAACGGTAGGACCCATCCTTTTTACGCACCAGGAGAATAGGCGATGACCAAGGGCTAGAGGAAGGCTCAACTACTCCTAACTTCAGCATTTCGTCTAGCTCGGTGTTAATCTGACGTTGTACTGCCGGTGAAACAGGATAGTATCTCTGTTTGATCGGGGCGGCACTGGTCTTGATGGTATGTTCGACCGCCGTCGCACAACCTAATCCATCTCCCATCAAGGCAAACTGTTGCTCCAGCAGATCTGACAGTTCGCATTTTCCTTGCTCAGTCAAATGTGACCGATCTCGCAGAGCCCCTCTGACCACTGCCGTCGTCGCGGCCAAAGAATGCCACTGCTGACCCTTCATATCTAATACTACTCCAAATCGTTGCCAGAAATCGATCCCCAAAATCACCTCTTGGGGAACTGACGGGATGACTAATGTGTCTATGACATGTTCCCGGCCGTTTAAGGTATACTTCAAGCGTACTACCCCAGACACCGCACAGGCTACGCCGTTGGCCAATCGCACCTCTTCAATCTGCTCATGACCCAGCACCAAGCCTTTATCCGCCAAACGAGACCAGCCTTTCCCTCCTAGTATCGTACGGCTCGCCCCTGAGTCCAGCAGCCCCCCCATAGTTACGTCCTCAATATCCACCTGTATGTGCGGACGACTATCATTACTACTCTCCATAAGAGCGTAGTCCACGACTGGCCGTTGTGTCCTCGGTTGCGGCCTGATCCCCGTGCTTGCCTGGCCGCCTAGGAAGCACGCTGCTCGTTTCCCGAAGCCTGTTGGTTTGATCGGAATCGAGATTTCCCTCCAGTAGCCCTCGCCCGACAAGTTGGGCATGCCGACCTCATTACCCCCTGGCGACCGCAACCAAAACACCGCCGTGGCTCCGGGCACTCTCTCGACATATGTCCCTCCTTTCTGCAGTTCCAGCACTGGACCCTACTCGATTCTGCCAGGGCTGAAACTCGTTCCATGCTTCCAGAGCTAACATATGCTAGGTCTGGCTCGAGACAACGCCTTGACCGTGTGTTGGGAGGCACGAATGCCATCACCGATGCCCTGGTGGCATCCATGGTCCGGCCCATCTTCACCAACTCCGCAATGGAAGTCACTGACGTCAAGCTCAGTTGCTGTTGATAAAACGGAGTTATGTTCCTCCGCAACAGACGCAGTTTTTCCTCCTCCGAGCAGTTGGTTTCTAAACGGCTGAAAAGGCGTTCCATGACAGCTACATAGACCCCTATCGACTCGCTTTCGCCCTGAGTTCGCCGCCGAATTTCTTCCCATAGCCGGTCCTCATAATCGGATGGCAAGAACTCCGCTCTCAACTCTTTCACCAACTCATCCCAGCAACTGACCAGGCCCCGGTTGGCTCGGAACCAAATTAGCGCTCGCGAGTCGAAGAGATCTACCGCTGCTCTAAACAGTTGAGCTTTAGTGAGTCCCCTTGCCAGTCGCAGCTCTTCTACGCGCTCTAGGAACGCATTAACCGATCCGGACGAGTCACCGCTGAATTTCAGTCCCCATTTAGCTACTTCTGCCGGACTTCCCGACTTTGGGGATGGCGGCGTGGCTGCGTCTTGAGTCGCGTTAGGCTGATCCACCTCATCCTCACTGGGCCCCTCGACCTTCTCTACTAGAGCACCCATCGCTAAAATGAGTCGATTGCGTAAATTCTTCGCCCCTTCCTTCTGCTCTCTCGATAACGCCTGCAAATTTCCTAAACGTCGAAACCCAAACTCGATTTTAACTCTCGCCTTAACATACTCTGAAGCTGTCTGATCGGCCGATACTCTCGCCACTAGTTCCTCGATCTCCGCTGCCTTCGCCGTCAGCTCTGCGAAATCAGTATCGAAATCAAAAGGATAGTCCGTCTCGATGTATGACGTATCCCGAGCCGTTTCTGCTTTTAATGTTGACCGCAGGGTCTTTCTCATATTATCCACGGTGTCAGCTGGGAACCCCCTAATAGCGAGCTCGTAGGTGAGTTCGTCTTTGGACAACCTATCTACTAAAATCTTCATTGTGGCCTGCACTGACCCGGAGGTCTACACTACAGCTGAAATAAAATTGCCTAAGAGACCAACTATGAAACTGCTAGCGCAATTTTCTGTTTCCCAATTCAAAAGCACTTCCCCGGGAGTTAACCTGCCGATGCGCCAAAAGAAAAATCGAGCGTTAAATCACCCGAAATGCCCAGTCTCCACGCACCTCTACCCCGAAAAGCCCGATCAGCGAACTGCCACCCTAAAAAAAACGAATCACTGTCCACAACCTCTTCACCAATCAAATTCCCGCAACCGTATTAAGTCACTCCACACCTGTCTATCTTCTCCCCTGACGTGATCCTATCACACACACTAAATTAAATGTATTTTCCCTACTCACACTCCCAATTCAAATTTTATTATACGCTGTAAATACCGCACTAACTTGTTATAGAATAATACCTGTAAACGAAACTACGATTCTCAGACCCAACAATAAATCCTATTGAGTACGCAATGCCCCAAATCAAAATAAGTAGCCACTTAAGTTGGACTATTCCATCTGCTATCGTTCATATCTAAAATTTATGTTCCTACCGAACTTCCCGCAACTTGGGCTATGTAAATATCATCGCACACCCACACACACACACTGGCGCACCAGAATTCAAATGTTTATATAGGTATTAATCATAAAACAAAAGGGCATTAATGTATATTAATCCTACGCGGATTTTATTCCCTATATCTTCAAAATATGCATGCACTAATAATATGAATTGCTCGCAAAATTTATACCGATCTTCTTCAGTTTGGCTGTTGTAGTAACTAGCCACCGGTTCTCTTCTTCTACGAACGAAAAATTACTCCGCGTTAGGAATCTATTACAGGATTCGTATTTTCGGTTCTACACGTACGAAACAAAGAAGCTAGAAACTTTTCACCGATACCGTTACGACCGTTTGCCCCACGTTGGGCGCCAATTTATTACCGTTATTCTTTCTTGGACCCCAAATCGATAGTTTCGGGGGCCTAGCCTCACCGGAGATGGGGGTGGGTCGGGCGCCACTCGCTTCACGACCCCGAAACTACGCTTGCCGACGCTCGGAAGCGAGAATATGCGACGGTTTCGCGTTATTTGTATAGCACAAAGAAAAACACGCTAGCGGTTTCCAAGAAATTCATACACAATTGTTTATTAGCGAAAGTTCCTAATTTACCTATATCGGCTCTTATGCACTACCTTATAACGGCGCCGCGAAAGTTACACTCTATCACTTCTGATAACTTACTCTAAGTATCACATCCATCATCTATCTCAAATTTCCAAATTTCGGTATTAAACAAAGAATAAACTTAAACTACTTACAATTTAATCTCCAATCAATCTCCTCCCGCAACGGACTCGTCGTGATTCGCCGTCACTTCGCCGATAATCTCCTCAATAACTCGTTCGGTAGTCTCGATCTGCTCCTCAACCCTTTTTCAACCGTCGTCGCTATCGAAAGTTATTGTTTTCTAACCGCCAACCAACAAGCTTTTTCTCGCCAGGTACATGTGAAATAAATAGATATTCGATCGCTCGTATTTCGTCCCAAAATCTGCTCCTCGATCCTTTTACAACCGTCGTCGCTATCGAAAGTTATTGTTTTCTAACCGCCAACCAACAAGCTGTTTCTCGCCAGGTACATGTGAAAGAAATAGATATTCGATCGCTCGTATTTCGTCCCAAAATCTGCTCCTCGATCCTTTTACAACCGTCGTCGCTAACGAAAGTTATTGTTTTCTAACCGCCAACCAACAAGCTTTTTCCCGCCAGGTACATGTAAAAGAAAAATATTCGATCGCTCGTATTTCGTTCCAAAATCTGCACCCTCGTCTATTCCTTACCATGTCCAAACAACAAGAGGACGAACTACATCTTGCACACCTCGCAAGTAGCCTCGGTTTTGCTTCCTGATCCCGCTTAGACGGGATCTTCGATTCTCCGTTTGGCGAGAAAACCGACTATCCCCCATGCATTTCACATGCATTTCAAATGCATCTAGTTCCCGGTCATTGCACCTTCTCATTAGCGTGCATTGCCGCAAGTGCATTTGGTCATTGCACTTTGCATTGCGCTCAATCCACTGTAATACATGTATGGCAACGCCTCGGTGCATCTCGGAACACGGGCCGTTCCGCTGGCGTTCCGTCCGGCAGCCATTGACACACGAACTGTCAAATCTGTGTTTTGTCTGTCGCCATGGCCGTTGTCATATTTTCAATTTGTTTCTCGTTAAAATTATTTATTGTACCATTATGTGCGCTAGGGTGGTATTGTTGCAGCTGATGTTAATATTGTTCGTGTTGTTTAACAATGTGCGCGCGAATGGTATCGTTGCAGCGGACGTTTATATTGTTCGTGTTGTTTGAAAACCATGTACTTGGAGTTGATCTGATTTGGTTAGACCGGATTTTGTTTAGCCACTCACAAATGTTTTCACGCTGATCACCTTGAAGTTGCAATACTTCGCCGTATTCAGGACGCTCAATTACAGTGCCATTACCCGCAAATTCCTTTTTTTATTACCTGCTCGCACTATTTTCTTCAGGTCAAAATCCGATGAGAGGCCTTAGCCGGTAGTTAGTGACATCCGACCATTTCTTCGCGGGATCCTTACGTGCACAAGACCGACCAGGACAGTGTCATCCGCACCCTTAATTGCATCAGCGAGTGGGGTCAAATTTTCGCAAATTCTGGATGGCCATACGATCAACCAACTCAATACAGGCAAGTAATAAAACTGCCAATCGATTATCAGGCACACGACTTGTCAAAACGTTTGGTTCTAATTGGATATGGACTGCTTGCTCGCGTGCACGACGACCGTATCAAAACGTTGTACAGCATATTTCTCTTTCGCTTCAGTCAGGTGAGTACTTTAATCATGTTGTTTATTCGGAACGGTTATGGGGGCGACTCGGCCCCACCAACAGCTTCGAGGAATACCGGGTCCTGGCAAATGCGCGCCTTAGTTTTGGTATTGGCCGTTTTTGGACAGGGTTCGATGAGACTCGAAGCTTAACCTACATCAATCTTACAATCATGCAATCTGTAATCTACATTATTACTTCGAATCCTATGATCTATCTTACTACTTAGTCTACTTAGGCTACTACTTAGCCACTGAACTCATTGTTTACAACTTCATTCCTTCTTCTCTTTACCGTCAGCGTGTCCGCGTCAATGAATTAGTATGAATTTCTATCTGCCACCGGTACGGCTCGCGGCGTGATCGACCGTGACAACCTGGGCGACGGAAGCTTTGGAAGAAAACCGTTCAGCAAAAGCGAACGATGAAATGCAGGAACGCACCGAAGGTCTTTCTATTTTCTGACGGCAAAGCGCTCGGACGCTTGTGTAGGAAGAATCAGCTAACGAAAGTCATATTTTTTTCAAATCCAGGTGCATTCAGTGAATCACGTGCTCTTTTCTATTTTCTGACGGCAAAGCGCTCGGACGGGAGGAAGAATCAGCTAACGAAAAAGTGTTATTTGACGAAATCTAGGTGCGTTGAGTGGGACACGTGCTTTCCTATTTTCTGGCCGCGAAGCGCTTCTGGAGGAAGAATCGGCTGGCAAAAGTGCTATTTGATACGATCCGGGTGGACGAAGAATTCGCTAAATCAACTACGATTTCAAATATCAAGTGTTAAGTTGGAAGATTCATCATCTTCGATCGCCGGCTCCGGGGCGTAAGGAGAGCGTGGCGGCTCGGCACGCGGCAGGTCCCAGGTTCAAGCCCTGGGCCAGGCGATGATGAGGCAGTGAAGCAACAGCAGCTGAAAGGCTTTTGACTGAAATCGGCGGTCTGAGCCCGGGCGTTGAAGGTGGACGGAGTTGAACTTTTGTGGCGGTTTATGAACAGGTCAGTCTTTTGCATGTTCCAACCTTTTATAACAACCAACCTTTCATAACTATTACGGTCCGATGGAGAACATAAACGACGGTCAACGAACGGCCGTGTAGATATAAGTTTAGGCTAGGAAAACGATCATGATTTGTGTTTTACTTAGTTTGTACGCACGACATTTGTTGATAATTGAGTGGTGGCCGCGAAACGTAGTCGGTAGGAGAATGAATTGCTCGATAGTTCATTAAGTGAATTAATGTCGGGACGTGAATAAAGGTAATTTATAATAAAGCGGATGTTCTGCTCAACTCCAAATATTCGGTGACTCGCAGTGTTCGATTACGGGTATAACGCGAACCCAAGATCACCTTTCCGGGCGTTAGTTGTTGATACAGAATTCGTGGAGATGCGAGATTGTCTTGAGCTTTCGTTTAGTGGGTAGTAATAGTGAGTTTGTGGCGGTTCGGGTCTACTTGGGAACTTCGCGCGACAGTTGGGTATGTGGAGTTTATGACGATACGATTCCACCTTGAGCTTTCATATGACAGTCGAGAAGATTGAGGTGGCGGCGATTCGAGTTGAACGTGAGTTATTCTTTTGTCGTTTGTTAATCGGGAATTCAGAATTGGGGGGCGATCCGTGAATATATTGGATCGTTCGGTTCATAATTGAGGAATAATTCGGGTTTACTTTGCACCTTCCGTCTGATAGTTAGGAACACCGTCGTGGTGGCGATTCGTGATTGCCCCGAGTTATGGGGGGGTTGACACTTTACGACTCGAGGTGAAAGGGGAACTCGAGGGGTGTTGGAGCAACAGCCAGATCGGGATCGGCTTTGGTGGTGGCGCCCAAGCTAGCTAACGCGAGATTCGGGGAAGCCCAACCTATCTCGAGGCTTCATGTCCACTTTAGGGGTGAGTGAGTGGCGCCCACGCCCATTTCCATTGGGTTAGACCGGAGCCCGAACGGACCAGCCCGGATCTCGACCTCCCGAAGGTAGGGGAGGTAACAGAATGCCTCATGGGACTGCAAAATTTGGAAATATCAAGCGTTGAGTTTGATTGTTTTAACTTCGCGACATTACTACCGATTCAAGTTTCGGGAGCAATACAATAAACCCTAGTTTGATTGTTGGTACCGATTCAAGTTTCGGCATCAACGCTACAGACATAGGGTTAATCAGATACACACGATTGAATCAACACCAATAACGCCAAAAGATGCCGACTCAAACAGGAACGAAATCGGGGTTAATATTCAGTTAATCAAGCGGGAAATGCGAACCCACTCAAAAGAACTGCAGGAGATGCGCAATATGTTCAAGGAAGAACTATCGAAGTACCGTAGATCCTTGGACTATTGTTGCAATAAGATTGATGAGCTCCAGGCAAAAATAGACCGATACAGCGAGAAAATATTATAGAAAGCCTTTCAAATATAAGTGGTAGGCTGGACGCTGAAAACATCAACTTAATGAAACATTTAAAAACTTTATCAGACCAAGTCACTAAAAGTTTTTTTACGTAATTTATTATTAAACTAATCAATATTAGTTTAAAGAATATTATTAGCTATTGATAGTTTTAGAATATTTAAGCAAGTAGAAGAAAATCATAAATGTTTATTGATTTGGCAGAACGAGGAACTTGAACAATGTTAAGTTCATTAGCATTAAGTTCAATATTTTTCTGTTCATGCACATTAAGCATATATTTGTAATTGCACTCACCACGTGATAATTTTATTGATTCACTTTCATTCTAGTTGACCCACATATGTTTGTGCTGTCTAAAATGTGAACGTTCATGGTTTATTGCCGCGAGTTGGAATGTTCACAAATTCATTCTGCCTATCCGGCACATTTTGCATTGATCAACAAAACTCAGGCAATGAACCAAGAATGATTAGTAAGTAAGAAATTTTTCAATAAATAGACAGTAGTCAATTGTATATGGTCATTACACAATAAACGTTGTAATCAACATACATCTTACGACTGTTAATAAGAGGCTATGGAGAAAGTTGAATATTTGGAACCTGCTGAGATTTAAGGACCAAATATTTCCATTGTAGAGGAGGGTATTGTTGGCAACGCCAAACACTCGAATATCTACTCACTTCATTACAATGTCTACGAAAATGATATGCCTCTTCGATGTCGCATGTCAAGCAGAACACACGGATCCGGAGCAGTACATAATTATTAAGAATATTCAATTCTAATATTTGGTTGTTGTAAGTTCTATTTTAGTAACGTAATAAAGCAGTGGAAAGAATACAACAGGTAAAAACCAGATTTGGGAACCTGTCGCCCAAGAAGAACAGGAGGTCGTGCTAGAAGTTGAGGTATGGAAAATTTTTGACGATGGTTGTTGCCCGAAAGAGTGCTACAAACTGTTCGTAATAGACGAACTTCTTAAAATGCGACTGGACTACTATAATGATGGATTAAATATGTTGGATTTAATAATTTTAGGCCAGATATGGGCCATTACTAGTGTCAACCACTAAGTGGGAAAGAGGCGGCAAATGCTACCGACGATAGGGCAATCTACTGACGCAGCAACTGGAGGGTAGTGATTGAGCCGTCGTCGTGGTAAGAAGTCTTCGTGATTGAGCCGTCGTCGTGGTAACAAGTTTCCGTGACTTATTCGCTTATTACCGTTTATATCCATTACCGTTTATATCAGTTACTAAATATATATATATCATATTGTGTGTAGCAGACGCGTGTGTTTTATTGACAGTTCATTAACACTAGGAATAAAAATGAAGTAAAAACAGGAATGAAAAGTGCAAAGAAAAAAAAATGGGGAAAGAATGGGGCAGGTATTTACACTGAATAATGCTACTGTTTGCAAAAAAACTTTCTTTAATTGCAAATGGAATTCAAATAAAGCATTTCAAAAGGCTTTGAAGTCACTATAAAGCAAATGGGCTTGAACCAACTATTCAAATGAACTTCCAAACACATATTAAGTTAAACAAAAATGTGTTACGTTCATAAGAAATCACCCTGAGCAGACTGCTCTATTGATGCCTGGGGGTTTGTCTGCTCAGAAAAACATAATTAAATTGATCCCTTCATCTGAAAAAAAAACAGAGCACTTATGATATATACAAAGTAGCCATCCAAGAGTCTAATTCTATAATTGTGGAAAGAAGTACGTTTCATTAGTTATGGAATAAATTTTGTTTTGATGTTGCTATAATGAAACCCCGTACTGACTTGTGTGCCACTTGTCGGGGATTCGTAGCCTCTCATTCAAAACTTAGAGGGTTCACTGAAAAGCCAAGAACATTTAAAACATTCAATTTGAAATCTAAATCATTCAATTTGAGGCAATCTAAATTATAGTAGTGCAGTGAAAATATACTAAAGTTTGATCATTCAATTGAGGCAATCTAAATTATAGTAGTGCAGTGAAAATATACTATAAACTGATAAATCACAGAACACGGAGTTACACGTAAGTTTTTTAAATAGACATATATGTGGTTTTTTCAATGGGAACGATGTGGTCAAAAGTATGGATGAATTGTTGAATAAAGAATTCTTTCAAATCAAAAAGTACGGATAGTGTGATAATATGTCTTAGAAAACCTTTTCGAGCCGTCTGCTCATTAATGGAAATAGTTAAATCAATTTCAATCTAATCAAACCTATGGGGGAATCATTCGTTGAAGAAAACGTGTGATGTTGTAATGTTCGGAATTTTAATGCGGTATGGAACATCTTTTGTTCTACATGGTACATACAATGTGTTGATGAGTTTGATACTTTGGAATTTTATTGTTATTAATTTTTGTGAAAATAAATATTAAAGTCTTGTGATTATTAATCGAGTTCGGGTGGTTTTGCGAACTATTGAAATTACTTATCAGATTAAAAAGATGCAGTGAAAATAGGGCATTAATCCCGAGATTGAAATTGCGATCCCGAAATTCGGGATTAGAATTTTCGGGATCCCGAGATAATCCCGAGATTTCGGGATTTTATAAAAAAACTATATTAAGGGAATTTAAACAGATATATTGGCTTGTTCGTACTCAATTAAAACTTGATTTCAACTATATATACGTAAAACAGGAAGCTAAGTTCATTATAATGTTAAATTTATGCACATATGTACATGGGTACTAGCAAGTAAGACGTTAATCTATAATTGCATCTGAATTACTCTTATGATCTAATTTCATCTTATCTTCTTGTCCCATAAAGCTCTTTATTTGGTCATGATAGTTAGTTATAAAATTAGTTAAAAACGAATTGAAATTTAATCAGCATAATGGATGTTACGATAATATAATAAAAATACATTATTCTTTTTAGTTGTTTACATATTAATTACAAAATAATATTGCTTTTCAATGAAACAAGTGATAAGTAATAATATCGATTGGTTCAAACTGCTGATTCGTTTTGAAAGTATGCTCTTAATAAACATAATTCGTCAAGAGTTTCAAAATTTAAACTAGACCTGATTTACCTGCACATATATCCAGCTGCTGAAAAAGATATTTCGGGTAGACTTTTTGGTGGAATATTAAGTATGTAATCATACGCCAGCTGTAATTCATTATTACAACTGGCTTCCGCTTCGGTTTTCATAAAACAATATGTCTTTTAGTATTAAGTTCTGCTTTCTAATTCCCAAAATGGGTTGAATTTTATCAATCCCGAAATCTCGGGAGTCCCGATAAAAAATTCGGGATCCCGAAAATGTCCAAAATGGCTCGGGATCCCGAGATCCCGAGATCCCGAAATCTCGGGATTGCATGCCCTAAGTGAAAATATATGGGGAAATCTTTTGTTGAAGAAAACGTTTGATGTTTAAATGTTTGGGATTCTCATGCGATGTGGTACATCCTTTTATTCCATATGGTGATACTTTGGAGTTGACCGCGGACCCGTTGGAATGCACGCAAATGCATACTAATGAAGGGAATGAATTCACAACGTAGTAATTCTCAAGTGAACAAATTAATGCTCAATTACAATTAATGAGACACTAATAAAGCTGTCCAAATAAGATGAAGGATACTTCATATTGTATAACAACATATGGGATGATATATAGACTTGGAGTTATTGCAAATTTCAGTTTATCATTCATCACATGTACAAACATGATTATGGCAAAAGAGAAAGCCAAACAACTTCTCTAAAAAACTGTTGTTTAAATAGGAACCCTGACTCCAGGGACATTTAGGTAACCATATTAGAGTAGAAAAAGAGTAGAATAACAATTAAACTAATAAAAAATACATATAATCTACAATTCTGTCAAAATAATTAAATAAATAAGCTCCCTGATGAGACTTCTTGGGCGGAGTCGAAATCCGGATCGGAGTTCCCACCATTCTTCACAATCCTCTCACTAGCTCCCTACAAAATGTAATATCATATAATATTACATTGACTTTCACTAGCCTCTCAGCATGATTGTTTTATATATGTATATATATATATATGTATGGAAATATGCATGCCATGGCGATATTTGCCAGCTGGTTGGATATTTTGAAGCACAGCCTATATAAACTAGAATACAATTAGAATACAGTAGACATTTAGCTAATAAAAAATTTTTTTAATAAAATAAAAAAACTGCTTCAAATTTTATGAACAAAAGTTCTTAAATAAATAGGGGCCTACATCTCAAGTGAAAATTACTCCAGGTTAACTGAATATTATAAAGAAAATAAAAAAATTTTCTTCTTTGTTTGTTGGTTGGAATAACAATGATGATTTTTAATCTTATTGATGTTTCAATTGAACTTAATCAAATTAAATCAAGCTGTTGACTTATATTCACGGGGAGGTTTTCAACATGGTCCTTTTAATACACAAGAATTTTTATACTTGTGATTTTGAATTGAATATGGACTTTTGTTGACATGCATGATGATTGGCTGATGATGATGGTTTGGATGAAGTTTTGGTCAGGAATGATTTTCGTTGATATTAGAAGAAGTGATGTGACACTGTTGATAAATACTGTACTTGATCAAAAAAGATATTATAATGTGATGAGTATATCTCTAATAATTCCTTTTTCTTTTTCTTTTCTTCCTTTTTTTCATTGAAACTAAAACTAATAGTAATAAAAAATGGAGGAACTAATTAACTTAAAACTAAAGAGACTACAAATTAGACTCATACAACATGATTACCCAACAGTAATCAATACCATAAATACCATCTCACGCAGTATTAAAACTGATACGGGTCATACACAAACACGCACGATACATGGATTGACGACACCGGCAATTACTATAAATCAATCTAGAACCACATATTTTCCCATAGTAAGCATAAATACAATAGATGCTTACTGGAAAGACACTTGGCAATTCAAACAAGCCACAAAATTCTTTGAGAATTTAAAAGACATCTGTAACATGGAGGGCAAAAGTTTGACCAGTCAGATGGGTACTGAGTTGAGTAGAACTCCCCTACTAGAAAATGTTGAAATGGTCCATTTGATTCCAACAATTCCCCCACATCTTATCAAGCTTGAGATGATGGCTGGAATCATATTCAGCATAAATAAACAAAAAATCATGAACGTAATGAACATCAGTGATAAGGGAGTGTTCGTTGGGATGTTCAAAGATTTGATGTTCATTAACTCATTCTTTCGATTCAAACACAATGTGTATCAGCATGCACTTCTACACACATGGTTCTTTGGTCAGGTCATTTTAGAAATTTTCACGTGTTCAATGACTTCACACATTCGTGAGGTTATATTGAATGACAAAGTTAGAATATCAATGTTTAATCACATATTCATGGATGGTAATGGCATCATGTTTAGTGCAATAAAAAAGTACATTCCGTTTATCAGGTTCAGTGTAAATAAAATTGCACGGGACATGATAAATTTGGAACAGAGATGCAATAAAGCTAAATTGTTGGACAAGGTTTATAGAATGGTTGATATGAGAACAGGTCTGATAAAAACAACGAACTACCTGTTAATAATACAAAACAATAAGTACTTTTATGCAAGATATAACAGAATAAAGGCTATACAAAGCTCTACATATAGTATTGACAATGACCTGAACAAAATGCATACACAGATGAAGGAAATTATTGATGAAATGATTAATGATACAAGCACGGCACTACATCCTCTCACTTTTGCATATATCCAACAACAGTTCCGTATTAATTACGGTATACCAACGGATGTTGTCGATTTTGTCTTGAATAAGTATATTAACAAGCATCTTCTCACTTGCCATCTGCTAAAGGAAGATTTTAACAATATCATATATAATCTTGATAGAATAATTGAAGACTTAATCGAAGAACAAGACAATGACTGCCAACTAACAAATCTAGACTTAACTAACATCATACTAGACCAAACAACTGATGAAGAAAAGGAGCACAACATAATGGAGGTAGATGAATGGCCCAACAACAGCGAATACGAAAGCCAAATGATTAAGGAGTTTAGTACCATCGAGGATACGAACTCTGAAATCAACGAACACGTAAATACAATTGTGCAAAAAACCATGGATAGTGGGTTTGTTGAAGATCTGCAGCAGAAGAAGGAGGAGGTGGTGAACGAAGGCGAAACTAATATAAAATATTCGTGAATGTCTAAACTAATATTTGATATTAGTTAAGATATTAGTGAATGCCTTAACTAATATTTGACATTAGTTAAGGCATTAGTGAATGCTGTTAAGGCATTAGTTGAGGGGTTAGTGAATATATCGTATTAGTGGTGCTAATGAACGTTTCGTTAAGTTATTTAACTACTGACAGGATATATGTTATGGCTAGGATAGTGTACGATCACTCATATAATGATATATGTATGAGCGCAAATGCGAATCAGGCAAGTTTAATGAGTTGATTTGGAGGTAAGTTTTGTCGATATATGTATGTTCGTACGTATGGTTGGGTGAATCAATAAACTGATCTTGTTCTTGAGTGAAGTAATGCAATTAATGGAGTCATTTGCAAATTCTATGATTCGAAACGGAGAATAGTTTTCGGATGCAGGCATCTTGCTAAACTGAAGAATGAGAATATTTTCAGCAAAATTTGGCGACCGTTAATAATTAATGATACCCGATGTTGATTTAATTATGTGTAGATATTAGCTCTGTTCGCTTACTACAGCAGCAACCTATTTTTGTAACTGGCTTCTTTTTTGGCAAAATTAAGTTGTCACGGGTCGCGGAATTTTGCTTAACGTAATTTAAAACAAAAAAAAAATAATCTCCATGGTTCCCCGCATGAGACGACGATGGAGATTGAGTCATGACCGCAGTTAACCAATCACCGGATGCTACGTTTTAGTTAGTTCTAAGTTAGGTTAAGTTAAGCGTTAGACATGATAGTTAGGTGATCAATCTCAAGACAACAAGCATCCGAGCAACACGTCAGCTTATACGAACATCAAAGGAACATACATTCGAACACCACAATCCGTCTGGGCAGACTAATAACACACATTCATCGGCAACGCGCACCAATTTGCGGCAAGAATGGAAAATGAATGTATCTAGAACCCGGAACGACAAGTACAAGAGATAGATGATGGAAATTATACGCACAAACTAAATGACTGTATCGGCGATTGATGTCCACACAGACGCATACACTCAGAGAAAAAAGTGGGTCAGAATGAATGAATCACGTATTCAACCAACAATTTTTGCTTTTGAAAATGCGCCAACAGTAATAATAATTTAAATAATAGCTTGATGACTGTTGGAACTATAATTTCAATAAACATCGATTCCAATAAAATAACGTTTCGTTTGAATTGATTAATATGTTGATTCAACAATGTGTGTTGATTAGCTGAAAGCTTATCGGTTCAATTCAAACAAGTTATTTCTTTGTTTCAATTGTTGAACATAGCCTTTTCAATAACAAATATTGCAATTTGAGCTTTTAACCCGCCAGTGCACGGGTTGGGTCTGTGAGACCCATGTGCAAGTACTTCTTTGAATTATCGACACATGGCAAGTGACTAATCCGCGTAATCCTCACTAATGACCTATCTGTTCCCGATCAGTTGCCTTGCAAAGTTTCGAGGTAGTGGTTGTGTTTTTTCTTGTTCTGCGAAAGTTGTTTTTTTCTCCTGGGCCTCACAGACCCAACCCGTGTACTCATGTAAGTTTTTACCAACCCTTGTCATTTTCGATTTTAGTAATTAAATGAATTTAATGGTGGTTAATTTACAGTATATTGCAATAGTTGTCTTTTATGGACATTTTGTAATAACTATTTTCTTTCACAGCACTATAAATATGTCTTACAACCTTCATGATCCCAGGGATTTGGAAAGAGTTCTGACTCTTTTGCAAGAACCTTTATCAGATGACGATATCTCAGATATTCCTGATTCTGAAGCCGATCCTGATTTTATTATTCCAAGCGACCATAACACGGACTCAGAGGATGATGAAGAAGAAGAGATCTTTACTGAAGAAACAAATCAAGATGCGATGATCCAGAACGACGACAATGATCAAAATAAAAAATACTATTGGGGAAGAGATAAAATTACTAAATGGCAGAAAATGCGGCCTGCTCTAAATGCTCGGACTAGACGACATAACATTGTGAAGCACCTGCCAGGAGTTATTGGACTTGCTAAAGAAGCTAAAGAGGTAATAGACTGCTGGAATCTCTTTTTCACCGATGAGATAATTCAAAATATCGTTGCATACACGAACATTTATATTGAGAAAATCTCATCCCATTATCAAGACCCTAGTGACTGTAGAAGTACATCAGTTCGTGAAATTAGAGCTCTTATCGGGCTATTGTATGCCATGGGTTTTCTCCATGGAGGAAGAATGAACATCCACGACTTTTGGTCTACCGAGGGCTTGGGAACACAATGCTTTCCCGTGACTATGGCTCTTAGACGTTTCAGATTTCTACTGAAATGCATCCGTTTTGATGATGTGATGAGCAGGCAACAAAGAAGACAAAACGATAAACTGGCTGCAATAAGAGACCTTATGGATGCATTCAATGAAAACTGCAAGAAAAACTATTGTGTTGGAGAGTTTGTTACATTGGATGAAATGCTCTTGTCATTCAGAGGACGGTGTAGTTTCAGAATGTACATTCCATCTAAACCATGCAAATATGGTATCAAAGTGTTGGCATTAGTAGATGCAAAAATGTATTATGCCTATAATTTAGAGATTTATTGTGGTAAGCAGCCTGAAGGACGATATGAAGACGTAAGTTTTAAGCCAGATGATGTGGTTGAGAGAATGTGCCGCCCTATATCTGGAAGAGTACGGAATTTAACCATAGATAACTGGTTTACATCGTACGACATTATGAAAAAAATGAAACATGTACACAACATTACTATAGTAGGCACAGTAAGGAAAAATAAGAAACAGTTGCCACCCAGTTTTGTTGTAGCTGCTAAACGTCAACCTCGTAGCAGTATGTTCGGTTTTCAGGAGGACATTACTTGTGTGTCTTACGTGCCGAAAAAAGGTAAAACAGTAGTTCTGATGTCATCCATGCACCACGATGACAAGATTGACGAGACTACAGGGGAACTGATGAAACCTGATATAATCAGTTTCTACAATTCAACAAAAGGCGGCGTAGATTGTCTTGACGAGAGAATAGCCTTTTACAACGTGGCCCGTAATACCAGAAGATGGACAATGGCAGTTTTCTACGCACTGTTGAATATTGCAGGCTTCAACTCGTATATAGTTTGCCGATCAAATAACCCTGACTCTCCACATGTAAAAAACCGAAGAAGTTTCCTCAAGAAACTTATGTTTGACCTAACAGCAGACGAAATAAAAGAGAGGGCTGTGTCAAAATATATACCGAAACACATTCGCAATGCTGCAAAAAGGATTTCAGGAATAAAGGAAGTGCAACAGCCCGAATGTAGTGAAAATAAAAGGGGGCGGTGTTCATACTGTAAAGACAGAAAGACCCGTTACTCGTGCTGCCAATGCAAAAAGTATTTGTGTTTGGAACACTCGTCATTTTTGTGTATCGACTGCAAAGATGAAATGTGAATGTGCGGAGGGATGTTCTAAGACTAAGGACTATATTTGGACAGTTTTTTTTGAATATATCCTTAATTGTATGACTATCCGTACGATTATAATCAATGCTACGTCATATTGATATTGATTCCATTATATTAATTATTTGATTTAGTTTTTTGATTAAAATGTAGTAATTATATACCAACATTTCACTGAAATGTATAGTTTCAAATACATAAGATTCATTAAACAAAAATTTGTTTTATTATTGTACAGTACTTTGATTTAAAACTGGGTCTGTGAGACCCAACCCGTGCACTTATGGAACAAATCACAACCAGTGTACTGGCGGGTTAAATACTTTTAATTCAACAACTTATGATACTGGATTGATAGCTTTTAGATTTAGCTCAGACGAACTAATTTTTTGAGTTGATGGAAGTTTATATTTGAGATGAAAACCTTCCGTGTTTGTTTTAAGAAACTTATATTGTTGAAGTGAGCATTCTCTGACGGAGTCAATTACAAATCACGATTTTTATGCTCCCAGTGAGCTACAATACGGTGCTAGCTTTCAGTGAATTACAACTGGAGGAAACGTTGTCAAACAAAGCGTTTTTAAAAACAACTTTGTTTTATAAATGTGCAGTAAACTTCTTTACCTTTCAAATATACACATAAAAACATACATGCTACAAAGCATTGTTCGCCCTTGCACAACTTCAAGAAAATTCGTGCTGGAGAGTCGATAGTTCGAAATAAAAAAACAGTTTATAGTTTTTACAAACTCATTTATTAAACAAAAAAGTTATGCATTTTTTGAATCCTAATGTAGTATCTTACTTCTTATGAAACGCTGCCCAGAGGCTACAGTGTATATATGAATAGGAGGACTCTTAAAATAATTTATTGAGTATACAAAGAACTCATTTTGACATTGTCCCAGCTCATATGCGGCAAAATGTTCACGAAAATCAATAATTTATATTTCTTGAGTGACAATAAATACTTTTTCTTCATTACTAATAATAAGGAAACATATTTTATGCAACCGTATTCTTCCTTCATTTGAAAGTAAATAATAATTTTTCTTGTAATTAACTCCTTTATATGTAATACTCTCTGGCGATATCAAATCATTGTAATTTACTCCACTAACAACCGGAAAATGGGTATGGTTAATAATATCAGTCAAATTAATTCTTTTATTTGATTTAAAGTCAAGTACATTAAATAAATTTGGCCGCGATAGCAAAAAATTTGTAAACCATAAGCTGTATTTCATTGCAACGGAATATGCGATATTTTAGATTTGCCACCGATCTATCCAAATCCACTCTAAATAGAGGCGCAAAAAACGCGGCTAGTAATGATATTAGATCACATTTCATAACTTACATTTTCATTTCGCCATCGACGCAATTTTTCTCGAAACTCTGCGCCAACACCGATTAACTCCGACGATGGAAATATTCGGTCTATATCACCCCGATCTAGGTAACGCAACCGCTTAAATTCCACACCGAAACCTGCTGCAACACAAAATAACGAAAATACCATTTATATGCGCACATTTTCAAACCTTTAAGATGGATATAAAGATCCTCCAAATCCCATGCCTCAAGCACGGTGAGGACATTTACATCGTCCTCCGTATAAATTATCACTGAAGAAGTGTCCACGTTTACAATATCACCACTATCCATAATTCACACGCACTAAACACGTCAAAATGAATGCATGCACTGCGCTATTCTAATGAATTACATGTCCATACATGCATACTAGATGGAAAAACGTTTTGAACAACAATTTCGATTGATCGAGTCAAAAGTAAAATTGTAGGAACAACAATTACATTTTAGTCACGCATTTTGTATTCGTTTTAAATGCGATAGCATTTGAATTAAATACTTCAAATATGTCATTTAACATTTTTAGTGTCGAATTAAATAGATCGAAATCAAATATGAATTTCGAACATGCGATAATTTTTGTGTTTACAAAAACACGTTTAAATCAGCTGTATTCATTTCAATTACAATGCAAAATAGTCAAACTGAGCATTATTTCACATATTTTTACTTTAACAAACAGAGATTGTTGATCTGAACATACTTTCTTTTTTGAGTGTACAGTGCAACACATGGGTCAATTCGCGCATATCGACGATCCCTGACCTAGGCCAATATCTGGCCTGTATATGACTGGATGCCGAGCGAGGTGAGGGCGGAGCGGCTGATTCATGAGCCCTGAGGCTGTCAACGATGTGAACGTGGAATTCGCGCGCAATACGGAGGTCAATCGCAAAACGCGAAAGAAATTAGCCGTCAGCCGAAACATTGACACAAAACTCCGCACGTAAACACAGCGACGCAAATTCACTGCAGTTTCGAATTACCATCTGAACGCGGTCGGATGGATGAATAATGCGATGATCGCGATTTTATATCCTCTCCGAGGAATTATGGAATATATGTAGGAGTATAAAAGAAGCCGCTTGCCTGGGGTTGAAGGTAAAATATCCGGGAGCACCATCAGATCCTGCCCACAAAAATTGTCTCAAAACAGCCGAAACCTCATCTGAAAACTGACAATTGAGTCAGAGTATTGATGTCCCAAAGTGGTCGGTGGATTGTGTGGAGGAAGAAAACTCAATTGAGTGAAATAAAGATCGGGTGAGTGAACTCAACGGGCCAGGGAAGTCCCGATAGAAAATGAACCTCTAGTGGGAGTTGGAAAAGGTGAAAGTCGTTCTATTCCGTGAGGATCAGGGTAAGCAATTGGATGCGATTAACCAGTGATCGAGAGCGTTGAAATTACACTTTGTCTTTTTACATGAATTTGGATTGGAGTTACTAACTATACTGGAGTCGAGCTTGAATCGGAAAGTTAGAATCTGGCGAAGCTGTAGCGGTTCGGAGAATTGGTAACACCTAGTTGGATTCAATAGTCGAGGATTGGCGAAATAATTGGTGACGGAGGGATAGCAGTGAATTAGCTAAGTTAATTGGTGGCGGAGTCTCTCGAGTTGGCGGACGGAGTCAAGCGAATTAACGAAAGGGCCCCAGCGCGGGAATATCAGGGTTAGTTAGACTTTATTGATATTGTATCTTTATTCATAGATATTTAAGTGCAAGTGTAAATTGATATTGAGTGTAAGCGCGGTCGAATTATCAAAGTATCTAGAGTTTAAGAGATTACGAATTATGTTAACGAGTGTTATTTTGAGATTTCTCGGTGAAAATAGATGAAGTTCGGATATTAATAACTATACCGCTTTTGTTGTTGGCACGTAGTATATTGGTGCGATTTTAAATTTTAGAAACATATCTGTCGCTTCCTTCTCACTTCAGAGCGACGGCTATGGGGCAGTTCTCGGATCCAAAGCGAGTGGCGCCCACCCACGACCTTATTTCCACGCGAGCAAAAGCCGCCCGAAGCTGCCGCCCTTGCATCCCAGTCGGTGATTAAGGGTTGTGACGCGTTATAAATTGATAACGATAACAAAGTTTGCAGCAAGAGTACAAAAACGACTTGCTGCAAATCTATTTTAATCTATTTTATTTTTTCATTGCGTTGGGTCAGTTCGTTACCTATTAGTGGCAATCCAATGTCATAAAATTTATTCCCAGTGCCGGTCCTTTTTACAACACTAATCACTGAAATGCCGTCGTTAATTTAATGTGAACATGCTTCGGCTGTACTAAGAACCTTTGACTCATAAATAAAGAAGATAATTAAAGTCGGCATGAGGGTGCAAATGAGGTACCTCCATGCAATTATGTATATCCATGCAAATGTAAATGACGGGATTTAAGATGCAACGGATGAAAAAGGCATATAATGAATTCGGAGTAGGAAAAATATTCAAACTATTGTTTGGTGTTAGTGAATATATCGTTTTAGTGATGTTGACGATTATATTCATTAGCTATTTTGCATTCGATTATAACTTGGCGCATAATGATGGAACATTCGATACGATTTTGCATATCTGCTTAATGTTGTGTAGCTAAAATAGTGTATGATAGTTGATAGAATGACATATGTATAACACGTAAGACAAGTCTAATGAATTAAGTATGAGGCAATTTTTTCCGATATATGATTATTTCTATTTTATTTGTAACGAAAAATTTTTTAATTACAAAACAGTAGCTAAGCACTTAATGTATGTACATTCTCAACGTCGCATCATTTAAGAGCATTGAAGTAGATGAAAAAAAGGTAAGAATAAAAATAAATTTCTTTCCGGCGTAGTGTCAGTTTCTTTCCTATTTATAGACTGGCCTATCCAAGTGCAAGTGTTTTTGATTTTGGCAAAACTCATACCAACTCCTAGTAGTACGAGGAAGTGTATGATTAAATGGAGTAAAATAAGAAGTAAAATATTCTGTTGATTAATGAATTTTGTGAACGCACCTAGGTTTGAATAAATTGATGCGTGGATGGAAATAGTGTTTATGAATTCATACGGATCGTAAGGGAGTGTCGTTTTTGCTTTCGCGATTATTCTTGAATTAAAAATTTGAATATGTTTAGTTAAATGTTTGTCGAATATTAGTTGATGGAGTTATATAAAGGTGATAATAAATAGGTATTTTCACAGCGGGATGCATTTATTTGGAATTTAAAATGATAATAGAAGAAAATTAATCATAGTTCTCATATATTAAAACAATTAGGAGCGGACAATTTGCAGTATGGAATAATTCACGGAATAGATATTTTGATATTCAATTTGTTTAGCTACACAATAGGTGAAGTGAATATTCAAATGTGATTAGTATATTGAAGGGTCCATGGGCTGCGTTACTAGTGGGAACGAGACGAAAGTTTGGAAGTAGGGGAATATAAATTGATGTTTTTGAGTAATATAAAATTTTCAATATTTCAATTATTACTATTGCAATTGAAGGGGTGGCAGGTGCATAATATCTTTTTGGTACCGATTCTAGTGGAACTCGTCGAAAAACTCAAATAACTCTTTCATTTATGGCCATGAAAGCAACATACACACATAATGCCGTGCAACGAGAAATTATTAAAACCAAATATTAATTATATATTAATATTAATTAAGATATTATTATGTCGTGTAACTAATATATTCGTACTAGGAAATATCACGAAATATTAGTATAACTCCATCTCTAATCAAGAGTGCTCGAACTGATTCACAGCGATGTGTGTTGACCCAACTCACCACAAACATAGGATGGGAAGCGATACATGGTAGCAAGTTATGCATAAGTTATAGAGTCTCAATATAAAGGTAAACACTTTGTTTGGGTTACAATAATAGTTTATTTATGAATAACACTTAAACTTAAGTTTGATTTCACAAGCGTATATTTGATGGCGTCTGATCGCGTTCGTGGAACATGTAAGAAGAGAGAAATAGTCGCAGAAAAAAGGTCGCTACTTATGTTTCAAGCTTTAGTCCACGCCCAGGTGGCGCTTTACGACTTTACTGGTCGCTACAGTACTTCCCCCTCAAGAATTGTCATTACTTTGAAGGAAAGTAACTGTCAATTTTTTCGGCTTCGCTTCTGGATATGTTCGCAAAGTTGGCTGTGGCTGCTTGTTTCTGCTTGTATTTGCATCTGCAAAATGTGACGTTTTTGTTGATGTCGTTGATTTGCTATTTTCAGGTTCGTTCGTTACATTCATGTTTAAAATAAAAGCTGGTTTGATCCTTTCGGTTGATACGTTTACTGCTTTTTCGTTTATTTCGATTTTATAGACTCTATCTGAGATTCGACTTAATATTTTAAGTGGTCCAGTATATGGTTGTTGAAGAGGCTTTTTTGACGTTGTCAACGCGAAGAAATACATGAGTGCAATTGGCTAATTCTTTATGCACGAATAAACTTTTATTGCAGTGGTGTTCTACAGGAGACGGTCGAAGTCGTTGCATTTCTCGCTTAAATTTCGAGAGAAAAATTTGAGGATCACTTGGTCGTTCTTCTGATTCGAAAAATTCTCCTGGTAAACGAAGAGTAGTTCCGTAAATCATTTCGGCGGCTGAACATTTTAAGTCTTCCTTAAAAGCTGTTCGTAGTCCCAAAAGAACAGTAGGTAAGCTCTCAATCCAATTACTATTTTCGTGTGCCATTAATGCAGCTTTTAGCGAACGGTGCCAACGTTCGATCATACCGTTCGCTGACGGATGATATGCAGTTGTGCGGATTTGTTTTTGCAATATCACGTGTTTTCGAACGCGAACGTGAACGTGTATTATAATAACCTTTTCCGCGGCATTTTATCTCCAAGTTTTTAAGTCTGTCGAGAACTTTTGACAATGTATCTTCAATAGTACTTACTGCGTCTTCGGCTTTCGTTATGCTGGCTGATGCAATGCTTGGGGCGCTTAACTCCTCCGCTATCTTGTCGGCCATTTCCAACATCGGATTCGTAGCTACGTCAGCTGTGACGGAGAGAATCGCACGGACGCGAGGCGGAAGCCTTCTAAGCCATAACGCTCGCACTGCCTCAGCAGGTAATGGGTCCCCAGCCAGAGCTTTTATTTGTCTGTACAGTTGTGACGGACGTTGATCACCCAACTCCAGTTCCGTCAAAACTTTCGTTAGGTTTCGCTCCGGCGTTTCAGCGTGCCTGGTAATTATTTGTTTCTTCAATTCCTCGTACTTATCGGTTAAGGGAGGATTTTCCACTACGTCAGCGATTTGCTCCAGAATTGATGAATCGATATTTGCCACTACGATGTTAAATTTAACACTATCGGAAACGATGCGTGATATTGAGAATTGCGCTTCCACTTGGACGAACCATAAATTCGGGCGTCGTGTCCAAAATGGTGGCAATTTTAAATCGCGTATGGCATCAATGCGAGGCGGAAAAAAATCTTCGCTTCTGCGTGTAAGTTCCTGTTTCCGCTGTGTATCACTCGTATCGCTTGTTGTACTTGTTCCGGGCGTCGGTGGAGTCGCCATTTTCAAATTATGGTTTTCGAGTTTACTGTCGACGACACTGCGATTTCACTGTCGGGAAGTCACCAATTTATAGAGTCTCAATATAGAGGTAAACAATTATTAACAATAAAAATTAATAACAATTAAACAAAGCAAAAACAGACTCTTCAAATTGCTACTACCATCGTATTTATGGTGAGAAAGCACGAAAATGTCGCGAACCGTGCAGCTATAATTTGACAAAAAACTAGCATCGCCGTCGTCAAATAGTGCGGTCAACGACGGAATTGATTCTCCTAAGAACCGCCTAGTTATTATCGACAAATTTTCGAATCAATCTTTCTTAGTTGACACAGGCGCGGACATTTCGATAATTCCGTGCACAAAAGCTACCAAAAATACGAGCGTTGAAGGAAATATTAAGCTATATGCGGCAAATGGAACTGTTATAAATACTTTTGGGGAAAAAATTCTTATATTAGATTTAGGATTACGTAGAATATTTAAGTGGCCTTTCTGCATAGCGGAAGTTGAACGCCCTATAATTGGCGCAGACTTCTTGCGATATTTTAATTTGCTTGTTGATGTTAGGAATAAAAAGTTGATCGATAACGAAACACAGCTTTCAACTATTGCACAAATAATGGGTAAACCGGTATCATCGATAACGACAGTAAATCTAAATGAACCTTATTCCGATTTATTAAAAGAATATGAAACTGTCACAAATTCTACAATATGCGTACCGCCCACAGAAGCAATATATATAAAACATCATATAGTAACGCGAGGCCCCGCTATTTTTGAAAAACCACGTCGTTTGCCACCGGATAAATATAAAGCCGCAAAACTTGAATTCGAGTACATGGTCGAAAAAGGAATTTGTCGTGCGTCACGTAGTCCGTGGGCCAACCCACTCCATTTAGTGCCAAACAAATCTGGCGAATAGAGGCCGTGTGGCGATTACAGGCGTTTAAACACCATAACAGTCCCTGATCGTTATCCGATTGCAAATATTGAAGATTTTACACATAATCTTCACGGAAAAGCCGTATTTTCAACTATAGACCTGGTACGAGCGTATCACCAAATACCAGTATCAACCGAATATATTGAAAAAACTGCAGTTACTACGCCGTTTGGCTTATTTGAATTCCTAGCGATGCCATTCGGATTAAAAAACGCGGCTCAAACGTTTCAACGCTATATCGATATGGTACTGAGAGGTCTAGAATTTTGTTTTTGTTATTTAGATGACATATTAGTAGCTTCTAGTTCAAAAGAGGAGCACGATTGTCATCTACGACAAGTTTTCGATCGTTTACGAAAATACGGAATCAAAATAAACGTAGCAAAATGAAAGTTTGGACAAACTTCGGTTCAATACCTTGGCTACACCGTAAACCGCGACGGTATTACGCCACTGTCAACTAAAGTGGATGCTATACTGCACTATAAAAAACCACAAACTATACAAGACCTGAGACGTTATTTAGGAATGATAAATTTCTACCGTAAATTTTTGCAACTTTTTGCAAATTTTAGCACCGCTAAACGCCTACCTGGTGGATTACAAAAAAAAAATGATAAACGCATCATAAATTGGACACCTACGGCAGAAAAGGCCTTTAAAGAAAGTAAAGAACTATTTACTGAAATAACACTGCTAAACCATCCGGTAGAAAACGCTACATTGGCAATAGCAACAGATGCTTCTGATTTTGGAATGGGAGCGGTATTGGAACAATATCATAACAATAGGTGGCAACCATTAGGGTTTTTTCCCGAAAATTAAGCGAAGCGCAGAAAAAAATACAGCGTTTATGACAAGGAATTACTTGCCATATATTCTGCCATTAAACATTTCCGAGATCGAGTAGAAGCTCGGAAATTTAGCATCAAATGTGACCATAAACCGCTAAGCTATGCTTTTATGCAAAAAGCAACAAAAGCATCACCCCGACAGCTCAGACAACTAGAATTTATAGCGCAGTATACAATGGACATCATATACGTACAAGGAAGGTCAAATCCAGTAGCGGATGCGCTATCTCGAATTGATGTGATAACCAACCATTCGAGCATTGACATGTCAGATTTAGCAGCAGAGCAAGAGAACGATCCAGAGCTGCAGGAGCTGTTAAATTCGGAGACATAATTAAAACTAAAAAAACTTGTTGCTAATGGAAAAGCAATATATTGCGACGTATCAACGCAAACTACTCGTCCATACATATCCCTGTCTCTTCGCCAAAAAGCATTCAACATCGTACATCGATTATCACATCCTGGCGCACGAGCAACAAGTAACTGGTGAGAGCTAAATTCGTTTGGCCGAGCATAAAAAGGGACGTCACAGCTTGGACAAAAAACTGCCTCCAATGTCAACGTTCTAAAGTTTCATTCAACAACATTTTCCTCTCCAGTTTGCTGCACCCGACAATAGATTCGATCACGTCGGGGTCACCAATTTATAGAGTCTCTATATAAAGGTAAACACTTTGTTTGCGTTGCAATAATAGTTTATTTATGAATAACACTTAAACTTAAGTTTGATTTCACAAGCGTATATTTGATGGCGTCTGATCGCGTTCGTGGAACATGTAAGAAGAAAGAAATAGTCGCAGAAAAAAGGTCGCTACTTATGTTTCAAGCTTTAGTCCACGCCCAGGTGGCGATTTACGACTTTACTGGTCGCTACAAAGTCACCGTCCGGTCTCATAAAGTATGAAACCACGAAGAAACATGACTCCGCCTTAGAAGACGTGAGAAACTTCGTAGCACATTTTCAGAAATGTGAAAAACCAGACGCTGACTTTGCATAATGGACATGCACCTCCAATAATTGTAATTAAGCGTAAGTCGAGTTTCACTTGATTCGTCCGCGTGTGCAGACGCATTGTACAATTCGTTAGGAGATTAAAAAATAAATGTCGATTCTCTAAAGATTAATCAGTGTGTTTTTAATTTTTGGCAGTCACCGCGGTTAAAACCGTTTCTAGCATTTCTTGAAGACTACACACACTTTTTGTTACTGTGTTCCTGTTGAAGAGCGAATCGGAGGATTCGAACAAAAATTGTCGCTTTTGTTAATATCGTCTGTTCAAAGTTTGAACGAAAAGTTTCAAGGTTGCGATGTGATATTGAAGAAGAATATTTGTCACATAAAACGTGACAAATATGCAGAAATTCAAATTGAATACACGGCACCATAGAATCTTAAACAAAATGGTGTGGCGGAAAGGCGAAAATGAACGCTTTTAAAAAAGCACGATCTATGATTGCAGATTCGAGCTGGACAAGCAGTTTTGGGGTGAAGCAGTTTTGAGTACAAATCGCAGTCCAACACGAGCGGAAATTTGGTTTGGTAAATGCCCAACAGCATATGCATATGTTCCAAATACTCTACGCAAGAAGTTGGATTATAAATCAAAGATAATGATGATGGTTGGCTATGCGAAAAATGGCTATCGACTATGGGATAGTGAAGTTTAAGAGTTGGTTATTTGTCGAGACGTTACATTTGATGAATCACAAATTTCAGATGACGAGAGAAAGAAACCGTAGAAGTAGAAACTCCAGTATATGACGCCTGCAACGTATGAAAGTAGCCTAAAAGCTAGGTGGAGGAAAACAATCACGGTTGTAATGCCAGTCTGATGGCTGATTGGTGAAGACTTGTTGTTGTGTTTTGTCACGTTTTCGTTGGTATTGATCGCGCTAAATGAATTTAAGGAACTAAGATAGTTGGCGCGAGATTTTGTCATTGTCGTTTTCGAAATCGATGAGATCCGTGCAGTTTTGAGTTGGAGGGAGATTTTGCTTGAGTATGAGCACATCAATTGCTGTTACTTTGGTGATCGATCGAAGGATTTTCACGAGCAGAATGGCAGTTTTTTCGAAAAGCTTTGTGGGAAATCTGGAACTAATTTGGCGCTGTTGAGTGAACAATAAATTGTTACTGTTGCTATAAAGGTTGCTTTTCACTTTGACACACTCAAAAGAAATGTTAAAGTGCTTGCATCCACTTGAAGCAGCATCAAAGGAGATATCAGGAGTAAAATATGTTATTGGAGGCATGATTCCTCCGATGGCCAAACATTTGAAAGATGCGATTGAAAGACTCAATCCACAAGGTGCAATAACAAATGATTTACAAATGAACTCCTAGAACAATAGAATAGAAGGTTTAAAGATTTGAATCGAGGTAAGCCTTCGCTGGCGGTTTGTACTTTTCTAGATCCAAGATTTGAAGATTCATGTTTTGAAAACCCGATGGTGACAGATAGATCTATAGAAATTATCAACAAAGAAATGAAAATATTTGAAGAGGAATCAGAATCGTCAGATTCTGATAGTCATTCTACAGATGTTGTTCAATATCAATATTGAACAACCGTTATGAATGTACAACTGCAATAATTCAACTTACTCAGCACATTCTTCGCTGTATTCATCTTCTTTGCATTACTTGTAGATGTTTACGCTTGAGCATTCGAAATGCAACAAAAAGATGTAACCTGATCACCTTGCATAGTGTCTGCGTAAAATGCTAAGCACGCGAATGCAACGCTGGTCACGTTGCATCTGCACATTGTTTACTTTTCGCAACCGATTGCAAATGTGCATAGCCAAAACATTGGTAGCAACAGAATTTGCATGATATGCTTAAACTTCAAAATTCAATTTAGTACTTAAGTCAGATTCTGAGAGAGTGAATTATCAGTCTTCAATAGATAATCAGATCTCGCAGATTGTTAAGCGTTCGTTAAAGTAAAAATAAGATTCTTGAACCAGAGTACGGGAGTTTTTTGGTGGCTCTTCAAAATTTGTAGAAATAAACGTTCAATTGGTGCTTCGACCAATTGAAGGTTGCAGTTGGCACAATCGATCAATTGGTGCTTCGACTAATTGATTGTCAGCCTAACGGATGTAGGCAAGATAACTTAGACACAAAGTGAAATCAGTCAAAATAGGCTTTCAACTGGTACTTCGACCAGTTGAAAGTTGCAGTTGGGACAGGCGATCACTTGGTGCTTCAACCAATTGATTGTCATCCTAACGGGTCTAAGCAAAATGGCGTACACATAAATTTTGGTGACCCCGACGTAATTATCAGATCAAAAAGCGTCTGAGCATGTCCAACATGGCAGACATTATTCTGAAGCAGACGCAAAATGGTGCTGATATTCAGCGAATTAAAGCCAATTTTAACAAGGACTCTGAAGA
Source organism: Nemotelus pantherinus (assembly GCA_963978885.1). Taxonomy (NCBI): domain Eukaryota; kingdom Metazoa; phylum Arthropoda; class Insecta; order Diptera; family Stratiomyidae; genus Nemotelus; species Nemotelus pantherinus. The sequence continues at coordinate 41,685,012 of OZ022264.1, forward strand.
CCGAAAAAGATCAAGGTCTTACTTTGAAGTCCGCTTACAACGACTTGACTTCCAAGAAGGGCACGATCAACTTGAGGCAAGTGATCTTCCACCCGAACATGAATATTTCGAAAAAGATTACTACGGGGAGATCAAACGGCTTTACGACAAATATCGTCGTAATTTTATGAACGCTATAAAAGCTTTCGGGATTGCTACAGTTCAAGCTCCCGAAGCTGCTCAGGTGAAAATGCCAGTAGATACATCAGAAAGTAGAGACGTCGAGCGAAATATTCGACGACAGAGAACTCTCACTCAGTAATTAAAGCGATTGTTCAGCAGTTTAGAGCGAACAACTGAAGATCACAGCCTATCCATTACTACGAGGTATCAATGACAACTCTCAGAGAACTCTGGAATCAAGTGGCTGCTACAAATCTTAAGATTTGGGAAAATTTGAGTGGCTCTATAGCATTAGGGTACAATTTCGAAGAATATTTTCATCTTGAGGATGAAGTACGGAAAATGACCATCGGATTGTCATCAAGATTAACTAGCAGAACGACAAGCGAACCACATGCAGGGCGACACACCGCACAGCCGATGCCAGTACAGCTTCCAACGATATAGATCCCTAAGTTTGACGGTGACTATACAAAGTGACGACAATTCGCTGATCTATTTGAACAGCTAGTGCATGTGCAAAACATAGGAAACTGCCAGAAGATGTGGTATTTAAACACCAATCTAAGGGGCAAAGCTGAGAATCTCGTGAAACATCTTCCCTTGTCAAACGAGAACTATCATACAGCTTGGGAGCTGCTTCATAACAGGTATGAGAACAAGCATTTGTTAGTTTCTACCTTGATTAGACGACTGGTATCTCAATCAAATGTGGGTTCCGATACATCATCAGCCGCCATTAAAGCGCTGCATGATACTACGTGCGAGTGTCTGCTTGGATTGGAGATTCTCGGCTTGTCCATAGAGTGATCCAATACTATTACACATTTTGTTAAACAATCTGGCTAAATCAACTCACCTGCTCTATGAACAGTCCCTAGATGATCCAAAGGGGCTACAGAGTATGAAACACTTTTTGGAATTTCTGCACACAAGATTTCAAAACTTGGAGGCGCTTGGCTTGAAGACTAGGTTCACCAACGAAAGGCAACAAACAAGAAAGAAAACAAGAATTCTTGCATCGGCAGTTTCCGGAGCGTTGTGTGTAGTGTGCCACAAAGACCATCCACTTTACGCGTCCAATGTTTTCCTGAGCTGCGTGCCAGCCGAGAGGATCCAGATTGTACGCAACAATAACGTGGGCTTAAATTGCCTGAAATCTGGTCATCGATCAAACCGCTGTGAAGATGGAACATATCGAAAGTGTGCAAAGAAACACAATACTTTGCTTCATCTGCCCGAGGTATCGAGCAAAGGGACGATAACCTGCAAAACTAAGCAATCAAAAGCACCTCCATCGATACATTTAATGCAGCCAGAGCAGACGATCGCCCTTGGGTTGGTCGATGTAATAACCAGCACGTACTCCTGAGCACGGCCAGGGTTATATTGGTATCAGAAAATGGACGTGAGGTAGAGTGTCGAGCTCTTTTGGACTCAGGATCCCAAGTGAATTTAATTTCCAAACGAATCATTAAGAAATTGGGACACAAAGACAGAACTTAGACACAAAGTGAAATCAGTCAAAATAAGCTTTCAATTGGTGCTTCGACCAGTTGAAGGTTGCAGTTGGAACAGACGATCACTTGTTGCTTCAACCAATTGATTGTCAGCCTAACGGGTCGAAGCAAAATAGCGTAGACAGATATAAAGGCACAAGGTAAAGTTCTTACTCTCCACTTTTCTAATATAATTTGTTAAATATTCTTAGTGCCAATAATATTTTGTTGTGAGAGTTATCACTATGGCGCTAACTTCAAGAAAAAATATTAGGTGTACAACTTTGCTTCCGCCGTTTTGCAATAGATGGCTGTAGCGGTAAGTGGTAGTTGAAATAAATAGATCATAAATGTCATACAATAAGCTAAGGTATTTGTAAACATAACGCCATCGAAATATTAGTCGATTTGTATATGCATGATAAAGTTAATCTCGATTAAACATGTCAGTTTACGAGCCAAATTCTCGTTATTTGCGGGAGGTTTTAATTTTCCTCTTTAATATGAAAAAATCTGCGGCTGGGGCTCATCGAATGCTCTCAAATACCTATGTTGAGGCCGCTATTAGTGAAAAAACGTACTGAGGGTGGTTTCAACGCTTCAAGAACGGCGATTTTAATGTCGAAGACCAATATGGCGTTGGAAGAGAAAAGGTTTTCGAAGACGCAGAATTAGAGGCATTTCTTGATCAAGACTCATGTCAAACGCAACAATAATTGGCAGGATCATTGGAAGTGACGCAACAAGCCATTTTAAAACGCCTGAAAGTCATGGGAATGGTTCAAAAACTAGGAAATTGGGTGCCGTACGAGTTGAAGCCGAGATATGTTGAACGGCGTTTGTGTGTTTGTGAACAGCTGCTTGCAAGGCAAAGACTGAAGGGATTTCTGCATCGCATTGTGACTGGGGACGAAAAGTGGGTTCATCACGATAATCCCAAGCGCAGAAAATCATGGGGATATCCCGGCCATGCTTCCACGTCGACGGCCAAATCGAATATTCACGGTTCCAAGGTCATGCTCAGTATTTGGTGGGACCAGCTCGACGTAGTGTATTATGAGTTGTTAAAACCGACTGAAACAATCACAGGCGATCGTTATCGAACGCAATTAATGCGTTTGAGCCGAGCATTAAAAGACAAACGGCCGCAATACAACGAGAGACATGACAAAGTGATTTTACAGCATGACAATGCTCGATCCCATGTTGCGAAAGTGGTCAAGACATACTTGGAAACTTTGAAATGGGAAGCCGTATTCTCCAGACGTTGCTCCCTCGGACTATTACTTGTTTCGATCAATGGCACACGGCCTGGCTGACCAACACTTCCAGTCTTATGAAGAAGTAAAAAATTGGATCGATTCGTGGATCGATTCAAAAGATGACCAGTTTTTTCAACGCGGGATTCGTATGCTGCCCGAAAGATGGGAAAAAGTAGTGGCCAGCGATGGACAATACTTTGAATCATAAATGTATAACCAGTTTTTTACAATAAAGCCCAGAATTTCGGAAAAAAACGGCAGAAGCAAAGTTGTACACCAATAATTTTATGAATAGTTTTTTAAAGGTACCAATTATTTCAATAAATTTCATTTAATTAATATTTTAGTTTTTTTATAGATAAAAGAAGATGCAAAATGTCGGCGATTCGACCTGCTTCGCATGAGACGGCGGTCGGCAACTTCGGGATGCACTGCCAGAGGCCGAAAGGTGCCAGTCGCTGTAGAGTAGTTATAATTCGTATTAAAGTCGAAATTCCAGTTTTTTTTATGCATGGTTCGTTGAAGTCAGTTAGACAAGAAGCGAGTTAGAGTCAGTTAGACGAGGAGTGACGGAACAATTAAACTAAATCGTGTATTGTTAATTGTCTTTCTTCTCATCATTTGGAAATAAAAGTGTACTATTGTCAAATCCTGTATTTAGTTTGTTCAATTTGTCCAAGTAAGGAAACATTTGCATATATTGCCACTCAAGTGGGTGTTAGTAAAGAAACATTTATATTTTAGTTTTTTTATAGATAAAAGTAGATGCAAAATATAAAGGAAAGGAATCATTGCAATGAATTTTTTCCATTATCTATTTTTTTTATTTATTTATTTAATTCCACGGACCAAGTCCTTTTACAAAAAATTTACAGTAGTAAGAAAAAGAGAAAAAAATATAAATAAATTGTCAAAATAGCATAAAAAAAAGAGAAAAGAAAATTATACACTAGCATAATAAATAATTTCTATAATTACAAGTTGATCAACAAATAAATTCAAATAAGTACTGTACTAATGTAATTCTTTTTAATTTAACTCGATACCACAGTTTGGAGGTAGCCAGAAACGATTCTTTTAAACTTGGTTATATCTATACCGAATAAATCAAAATGATTCTAAAGTTCTTTCCCGATTCGTTTTAATCTTTCAATAGGAGAATTACATATAATATTCATTTTACTAGTATTCATGGCAAATACTTCTTTAAACCGTTTAGTTCTTGGTGGAACCCTTATGGAAATCAATTGTAAAATTTCGGATGCATCTAATTGATTATTAAGTATATTCACCAAGAAAATCGCATCTTCTTACTTTTAATGTTGTTATGTTTGTGGCGGCAATGTATCGTTACATTGTCCACAATAAAACGACCGCGCCAGCATAAGTGCGAGCATAGGATTGATGAACATAAGGATTGTCGGAGTCTTCTTAGTTAATTTGCACTCATAGTGTGAATTTCAAAACGACAGTTTACTTTTCAATCAGTTTAATTAAGAAAATGCACATAAAATCAATCAAACTCGCAATTTACTTAAAATACATATCAATTAGATTCGGCAAAATCTCGTTTATCTGTTTAATTCTTTCGCGTTATTAGTGAGAAAATCGTTATAGTAGTTTTATATGGTTGGTTTCGTTATATCTTTTCAATTGTTTGGTGCGATCAATGAGAAAATTGTCAAAATAATTCGGTAGTTTATCGTTTATCTGTTCAATACGTTTGTGCGATCAATGAGAAAATTGTCAAAATGAATCAATTAGATTCGGTAGTTGCTCGTTTATCTGTTCAATCCTTTTGCGTGTTCAGTGAGAAAATTCTTGTATTCACCTGATTTGATCAGTTTCGTGTATATCTTTTGAATCCTTTGGCGCGATCAGTGAGCAAATTTTCAAATTGATTCCCCCCTTTTAAAGTTTGGTAATTCTGGTGTATGTGTTGAAATTTGGTCAAATTGATTCTTTAAAGTCGGCATATCTGGTGTTCATGTTTAAGCTGGTGACATTATCAGTGATAGAAAATTGCTTCGATGAGGGATATCGGGGTAAGTGTATGTTGAATGATTATAAATATAATTAATTATTAATCCATTAAATGTGAGGTTGTTGATTTTTCAATGGTATCGGTTTCTCTCAAGTATGGGATGAGTGTTTGGGGAAATAATAAAAGCAATATGTCATATTTTCGTGTGGGTTTCGCTGAATGATGGGATGCTTGGTTGGGAAATAATGAAAGTAATTGCATATCTCATGTTCTTTCTTGACGTATTATTCATTGTCTGAACTGTCATATCGTTGTATAAATACATGCTGCTATAAAGTTGCAATGGAGATATAATTAATTGTATTGAAGTGGTATAGTGTGAACGGGTTTCATGTTGGTATTGAATTTTTGCTTCACGCACAAAAATCAAAACTTTTTAAATCATATATAGATTACAGGATAGGATTTTAGGTAAATATCTAAATATCTTAATTTTTTAATTGTTAACCAACTGGTCAAAAACTAGCTACCTGACATTATGTCCTTTTAAATAATAATAAAAACTCGACCAATAGATAGGCGTGATTTGAAAGAAACTGAGTTTCCCAGATGTCTTTATTAGCAGGAGCCGACATCTGGAGTAGGAACACTCGGTTCCCTATCAATCACCACTGACTAATTATTATTCACTCTCTAGAAATTTTCACAATCATTTCACTCACTTATCTCCTTGGTTTTCGTCTTTTTGAACTCTCTCTCTTGTACACCTTTCTAATAATTTTGTATTCAAATTCTTCTTGTTTGATAACTAATGGCTTTTCACCTTAATAAAACAAAAAATAAAACTATCGATTCTCATTAAAATCCCAATATTCCATTCCTATGGAATATTATCACCCTTCTACCAAAGCCGGCTTTGGTTGAGTCTAGAATAAAATAAATTAATTGAGCATATAGCTACATCACACTACCGAAACAGGTGAACCACATGTCGGAATCCAGTGGTCCTTCAAGGATCAGGGACATTCGCTAACGCCAAGATCGGAATAGATGATGTTAGAGTAACCCTACATGGAAGACATTTGTATATGGTATGATCACTCATCTGCCATATACTAATGTAATTGAATTAAAATCAGTAAGTACATGGATTTCAAGATTGGGATACATCCATCGGCTTGGCGTACAATCTCGGAGGAGAACGTACGTGGAAAAGCTGCCTGTTAAAATTTTCTTAAAATTCTATAACACCTTCAACACACTGTTCTCTCATTGAAGGATAGGACTGAGATGGTGACTATCCTGCTGCAGGTTATTCCCCACTATTGGGATCTCAATTGAGAATGAATAGCCAATAATTTTCATGCCAACAGGATGAAAAACTATTTTTTAACAACACCAATCAATGCAGGTACCTGTTACATCTACAATTGAATTCCACACAAAATTAGGTCGTACTAACTACAGTTTTTCTGTAATAATCTCTCCAATCATACATACTTGAACAAAGAACTTGTCTTAGTCACCTCCTTTTTTGTTTTTTGTCGTTGTTTTCTAATATAAAAATAAACAAGTTCGTTCATATATATATATATATATATATATATATATATATATATATATATATATATATATATATATATATATATATATATATATATATATATATATATATATATATATATATATATATATATATATATATACATATATATATACATATATATATATATATATATATATATATATATATATATATATATATATATATATATATATATATATATATGTATGTATATATTGATAATTTTCGAATTTCCGGCAAGTGCATGCATAATTATCAGCATTAAAATTCCGGCAAATACATGTATAAGTATCTGCATTAAAGCTCCGGCAAATACATGCATAATCATTTGCATTGCGGTTTCCGGCAAATACATGCATAATTACCAGCATTAAATTTCCGGCAAATTCATGCATAAGTATCTGCATTACAGTTCCGGCAAATACATGCATAATTATCTGTATTGAGAACAGTGTGTACGTGTGTATGTATGTATGTATATGGCCTCAAAATCATCTGCATTAAATTATCCTCGATCATACAAACTATTACATTAAATTATCCTTGATCATACAAACTATTACAATCTATTTAATATTTTCGTCTTTTCAATTTACATGATCCTAATAATTTCACTATTTCACTGAACTTTCTTCTATTCTATATCTATCATTTGTAACTATTCATAATCCTAATATGGATAACAACTCAATTTGTCATCAACATTGAAATATCATCATGACCACCGCCGCTGTCGCATTTTCATACTAAAACCCGTTTCTAATAGTTCATTGACACATATTTTACTATCATCCAATCCATTGTCATACTAGTGCCTGTTTATACTATTTCATTGACACAGTGTTCAATAACATCCAATACACTAGCATTCCAAAGAGGGTAATATGCTATTTTCGATTGACGGTCGAAAATGGCTTCATCTCAGCATATATGCATTTTGATTTGTTTGACTTTTCATTGGGTAGAGAGTCCCTTTTCACTAAGAAAGACACACAAACGTGATTGTTGGCCATACAAAAATCAATTAGCAACTTCTTTCAATAACTTCCTGCATATTATCATATGATAAGCAACATTTTCCTGGGAATAGATATCGCGGACGTCATTTTCCGCCACCGCCTCCCCACCACCACCGTTTTTGATAAATTTTAAACATGGCCGATGCATCCTTTCTACCATCATGGCAACTTACGTACAATAATGTGCCTGAAATCTCATATAAATAGCATACTTACATACATCTTAATATGCAGTGCATCTGAAATTCATTTTAACATGAAATGATTTGATTATTTCGCTTATTTCACTCAGTTTTTCACAGCGCCATGCAAGTGCACATCCGTCTCGTCGGCAAATACATGCATAATTACCAGCATTAAATTTCCGGCAAATTCATGCATAAGTATCTGCATTACAGTTCCGACAAAAGCATGCATAATTATCTGTATGCATAATTGTGGAAAAAAGGAACATCTACCGGAAATAGTGTCCGTTGAACTTAAGCCACATCACTCAAGTAGTGTTGGGTGAGCGATGCTAGATCACATGGGGACCCAGACCAAAAATCCGGTCTCCGAAAATGAAAAATGTAAATTTATAATAGGTGTGCCAGCCATGTGGGGGCAGCCGGGTCTTATTTGTTGTATGTGTGAGCAGATGGTGTGTCTGGATCCAATGCTTAGCACTACTACTATATAGCAGAAATCCAAACACCTCATCTGTACACATCCCGTGAAGGGCTACCATGTTGGTTAGGTGATCAGTCGTGCGAGGGCGGACGGACTAATGTCGCGGTCCTGTATCATTTAACAATGATAGCTCCCTCAGTCTCCGAGTAGATCCCCTGGCAACATAGCTACTGTCTCAAAGAAAACTGGGCCAAGATGTGCTTGGTAGTGCATGGTAGATCAATAAGACTGGGTATTGAAGTGTCTACTAATTGTAGTCTAGGTCCTTGAATGGGATCTATTTTATAGACCATGAAATAGGTTTTTAATGTTGTTCAATTGTATATTTGTAGCATAGCTATCGTCTCGGTCGGAATGTCATGATCCATCACATGTTTACAATGTCCGACTCGAGCTCATATCTACGATTCGAGCTTTGTACATGCACACAAGTGCTGACGAGGCATTTGTGTACGTCTGGATAGAGAATCGAGCTCCGTCCGGACACACAATTGCTGACGAGGCATTTTTGTGTCTGGATGAAGAGGAACTCATAAGTGGCCTGCAGGCGGCGATCATTCTCATTCGTTTTCGCCTTTCGCATTTGATTAAACCTAGCACTATTATTGTAAATAAACGTTTTTGTTACCAATATCAAAAAAACCTTTTTAAGTTGCCACGACAGGGCTATATGTTCATTAAATTTAGTAAATATTCGTAGCTTAAGTTTTCTAGTGGTATATGTAACTTGTAGTTGACGTAACGTAAGAATGTGTGCTGCACTTTTTCTATAGTATCAGAATGCGCTTTGTAGTAAGGATTCCATATTACTGAGCAGCAGTCTAACTTACTACGAATTAATGAAAAATATAACATTTTAGTTGTGTTCAAATTGTAAAACTTCAGCGTGTTTCTGATAACAAAACCCAGCATTCGAGTTGCCTGATTAGTAATCTCTTGAATATGAATTGAGAAGTTTAACGTCGTGTCGAATCTAATTCCAAGATCTTTTCTGAAGTCAGCATGATCTAGTGCGATTCCGTTCATGGTATAGACATAAGACGATCTAGCTAATGTTCGATTAAACTTCAAGTAATGGCATTTGCTTACATTCAATTCTAAACGATTTTGAACACAGTAAGAATAAAAATGTTTATATTTATCTGCAAAATATGATTGTCAGATAATGAAGCAATTCTCTTAAAAATTTTGAGGTCATCAGCAAATAATAAGAGCTCAACATCTTCGAACATATAGGATATATCATTGATGAATATTAAAAACAAAAGAGGACCTAAATGTGAGCCCTGTGGAACTCCAGATGAAGGGTAAGCTAATAGTGAACGATCACGAATGCAAAGCCATGCAAGTAATGATCCATGTATAGCAATATTTTTCATCTTCTTTGTCAAAAGATCCCAATTATCTTATCAAGTACTTTACATAGATCCGTATATATGGAATGCACTTGAAGAGAAGATTCGAATCTCGTATTAATATAGTTATGATAAGTTAAAAGATTTGTAAAAGTTGAATGTCCGTTACAAAAACCATGTTGGTTAAGAATTATTAGAGGCCTCAAAACTGGTGAAATGTAGTCAGTTACCAGGCTCTCGAATAGTTTGGGTATGGCGGATAAAATGAATATCGGGCGATAGTTTTCCACATTAGACTTATTACCAAATTTACAAACAGGCATAACATAAGATGACGTCCAAAAATATGACAAATAGCGAATTGACAAAGATTCATTAAAAATGTGTAAGAGAGGTTTACTTAAACTAAGTGAGCAATTCTTTGCGAAAATGGGTGGAATACCATCAGGTCCAGCACTTTTACTAATGTCAACGGGGCTCAATTTATTTATAAGTGGGCCTAAACCGATAACATATTGAGATAAGCTTAGACTGGTATTTAATTCAGGAGGCTTGTGGTTGTTAACAGAGTTAGTCTAAACTTTTGAAAAATGTGTAGCAAACATATTAGCAATGATATTAGGTTTGGAGCTATGAAAGTCCTTAAGAAACATATTTGAATGAAATGATTTATCACTATTAAGAGGTTTGATGTAATTTCAAAAGTATTTCGGGTTTTCGGGCATAAAGGAGTGATAATTTTGTTTCTGATTATTGTTTTTATTGATTATTTTGTTACTGATTATTATTCCGCAAAACGATCGAGTTTCCCGTTTCAATATGCTCGGCTTCGATGCTGTAGAAATGATATACGTTGTCTATGCTGATTTATAGACAAGAAGTGAACCGTGATCAAATTCAATTACCTTTACTAAGTAAAATTATATCCATGGATATAAGTTGGAGATGTTAAAATTTGTCACAACTAGCATAAATACAAATGTAATGATTTCCAGCTGCGAGTGGTCACGCCAGTCAAGTATGCACTGTGCGCTGGTGTCTGATGAGAAACAGTGCATACTTTCGAAACCACTTTGTCAAAATAGAATTTTCAATGTAGATTAAAATTTTTAATGTTAATAAAAAGTTGTTCAATTTTAATCATCCCGCAAAAACAATTCAAATTTGATTCTGCTTTCGGAGGCTGATTCCGCAAAACGATCGAGTGAACGATCGTTTTGCGGAATCTGAACGTTCTTGTCAGGGCTCAGCGAGCCCTGACAAGAACGGCCAATATCAAAACCAAGGCGCGCACTCGTCAGGACCCGGTATTCCTCGAAGCTGATAGGTAAGTTTCTCGAGCTAGGTACACCTTGCATTGCTGTCTATGTCAAAGTGGCTGGTCAGCCTTGGATTCTTTTTCCTTCCTTGTATTAATCGGCCCCTTTCATCATATTATTATCATCGTAACAGTTGATATGTTCGATACTTGTAGATGATGATGATGATGATGATGCTGACGACCACATCGATGTTGCTGCTCCTGATGATGGTGACCCGTGCGTGTTTCGACTGTTCAAATTTATCGCTGCAGATCCAACCGCAAGTCGATTTGTTGCATGATTATTATGTTATTATTATCGCGACAGTTATTATGTTCGGTATTTGTAGATGATGATGATGATGACGGTGCTGACGACGACATGGATGCTTGTGGTTTCCAGAGCAACCCGAATGTCCACAACGCTTCTAAAGTCTCCTGGCGAGGTGTGCTGAATTGAGGTTACTAGATCGATGCAAACGCATTGAATCTCGAAGAGCGACCAGGGAAGAAATTCTTATCAAGCATACGGAAGATCATTACAAAACGTTGAAATCAACATCAGGACTAACGGATGAAGCTTATTTAGAGGATTTATGATCTCATTATGACGGTGCTTTTCCAAATATACTGCTGGCGGTCATCCACGACGATGAGGCGACGGACGATGGCCTTGGTGATTATTCTTGTAGGCGAAGATAAAGAAGTGATTTTATACGTTTCGACGTTGCGTTCGATACTGTCAGGTGAGTACTATGACGATTTTCCCTTTTTCTTTTTCTTTAAATATCGCGGCTGACATGGAAGTTACCTCGGCCCCACTATCAGCTTCGAGGAATACCGGGTCCTGACGAGTGCGCGCCTTGGTTTTGATATTGGCCGTTCTTGTCAGGGCTCGCTGAGACTCGAAGCCTACTCCACGACTCGATACCATTTGTAATACAGCTCTATGACCTACATTATTACTTATCCTACGATTACATAGTTTACAACAAACCTTCGACTCCCTACCGCAAGCGTGTCCGCGTCTATAAATTAACATGAACTTCTATCTGGCACCGGTACGGCTCGCGGGCGTGATCGACCGTGACACCCCCCTCTCTTCAGAGGATTCCGTGGGAATCCTCGTCAGTCTTCCGACTTGTTACAATCAAACGTTTACGATTCGCGTTGCAATTTTCCAGGCCGTTCTGTACTAATTATATGACGACAATCTATTTCGTTCAATTCTTCAGTTACTGATTTTGTTTTCTTTTTTTTTTTTATAATTATTTAACCGTGTTGCCAAATCATACCCGTATATGGCACATCTGAACTCTGGATTTCCTATCCTTACTTACTAACTACTACCACATCGGTTTTTTTTTGTTTTCCATTCATACTGTGGTTTAATGCATGCGACCTCATTCTAACTTCTCAACAAAATCCACCTGCATGTTTACAAGTGTCGTGCCATAACTTGATAGCTGGTGTGGGTACTTTTTGCTTTAATATGAAAAATTCTAATGCCATTCGACCTCGTTTCTTTTTAGTTCTATTAAACGGACATCAACTACCAAAATGACGGACGGTGAAAACCCCACCGCAATACAATAACAAAAAAAAACAGTAGATCTCGAAGGAAGGCCCTGAATACGCCCAGAGAGAATATTTGGTAATCTTACTTTATCAACATAATCAATAATCAATATCCATACTAATCCTTTGAAACTTACTAATACCCTAAGCTTAACCTGAACTTAATTCTAAGTAATTCCTCAACTTAATATCTAACACCACCGACTTAGGCAAATTCTAGCTTACAACATCTAATCTATGCTACCAATCTATTTGCTTAACCCCGCCACCACTTCTAGCCAGTTCGATATTTGTAACACAAATGATTATGGATTTTAACCCGCCACCATTAATTTTACCCCATCTTATCCTCTAGTCCCACCACCATTATCTAGTATAAGAGCGCCACAAATCTGAAATTCACTGGTAATTCTCTTGTTATTAATACCCCTGTGGCAAATTTATGACACTGCCTACGTTGCCTTATCCCACATACCTCTTGAGGTCCTTAGCGTGCCACACTCCCACAGCTTTCCCGCTGGAATCTTCCAGTTCGTATGTCCAACCGGACACCCTTCTCTTCACGGAGAACGGCCCTACATATTCGGGAGCCAGTTTGGCGGAGAAATACTTTGCGGTGTCTGACAGAACGAAATTTCGACGCCATAGCAAATCCTTCGGTAAAAACTGCTCATCCCGGTGCCGCAGGTCATAACGTGATTTTGATTCCTGGGCAGCTGACTTCAACCGTTCACGGACTTCTTCGCGGACCTTTTGTAGCCATTTCGCCTTTTCAATTCCCTCATCCTGTCCATCTCTTCTTCCTTGTACCTCCGGGCCTTGGTAACTCTCGGGATGAATGGTCATTTCTCGCCCGAAATTTAAAAAGTACGGAGTAACCTTCATGTCTTCGTGCGTTGAGGTTCTCAACGCACAACCAATCTTCGATAAATCCCTGTCCCATTCTCGATGATTCTCGGATGCATACGTTCGGAGTAGACGTTTGACATTCTGGTTCACTCGTTCCGCTGGATTCGCCTGAGGGTGATATAACGCGGTAAACCTCAACGTAACCCCATGCGCTTCGGCCATCTGTGCGAATTCTCTGGAGCGGAATTGCACGCCGTTATCGCACACAATTATCCGTGGTACTCCGAACAAATATAGAACGTTTTCTTCCAGTAAGCGTACCACGGCCGTTCCGGTTGCTTTCCTTAGGGGAAATAACAAAGGCATCTTGGCCGCATAATCTACTACGGTCAGAATATAGGAGTGTCCTCGCAGGGATCGTGGTAGAGGCCCCACGAGGTCCACACATATCATCTCCCAGGGGGAAGTAGCCTCTCGACTCCTTGACACCATCAGTCCACTGGGAAGCTTTCGATCTACCTTTACCGCCTGGCAAACCTTACACCTCCGGACATAGTTCCTCACATCCGCCTTCATCTTTGACCAATAGAACTCTTGTGCCAATCGGTCAAAGGTTTTCTGAACCCCCATGTGCCCCGCAGTAGGTTCGTCATGGCACTGGACCAACGCCTTTGGCCGCTCGTATTTTGGAACTACTTTTTTCCACTGGTTGTCTTGGAGCTCAGAATACCGGCCTTTTACCCACTTCCACAACATGTTTTCCACCCCCTTCCATTTCGGGTATTTGCCGGGGTCCTTCTGCACCTTCCTCATCATGTTTTGGTACCACTCGTCCGTCATCTGTGCGACAGAGGCGCAGCCTAGGTTTGCGACAGCCCTCGAGAGTGCATCGGGCACTAGATGGTCTTTCCCCTTGCGATGGATTACCTCAAAGTCGAATTGTTGTAATCTCACTGCCCATCTAGCCAATCTGCCCGTAGGGTCCTTAAGGCTATTCAGCCAGACCAGGGAATGATGGTCCGTAATTACCACGAATCTTGTTCCTTCTATATAAGGCCGTAGTTTCTCCACTGCCCATAGTACCCCCAAGCACTCCCTTTCGGTAACTGAATACCTTCTTTCCTGTTTGGAAAGCGCCCTACTGAGGTAACAGATAACCTTCTCACCATCCGGGTGCGCCTGGCTGAGTACTGCGCCTATGCCCACATCCGAGGCATCCGTTTGTACTTTAAATGGGAGGTCGAAATCTGGACAGGCTAGTCCAGGCGCTGATGTGAGCTTACGCTTGCACATCACGAAAGCCTGTTCGCACTCCTCAGACCATAAACATTTTCGACCCTTCTTCAAGAGATCGCTTAAAGGAGCTACCATTGTCGCATGACTGGAAATGAATCGACGGTACCACGATACCATTCCGAGAAGTTGACGCACTTGCCTTACAGAAGTTGGGCGAGGAAACTCGTTCACCGCTTGAACCTTCTCGGGGTCCACCCTAAGACCCTCCTCATCCACCAGGTATCCCAAGTACTTGAGTTGTGCCCTACAAAACTGACACTTCTCTTTCGAAACCCTCAAACCTGCGACTCTCAGTCGCTCGAAAACTTCCCGGAGAACCTTCATATGTTGCTCGAAAGACTCTGTCACCACGATAATATCGTCAAGGTAGGTGAAGACGAATGGTTCCAAAGAAGAACCAAGTACTGTGTGCACGGGTCACCATCATCAGGAGCAGCAACATCGATGTCGTCGTCAGCATCATCATCATCATCATCATCATCTACAAGTATCGAACATATCAACTGTTACGATGATAATAATATGATGAAAGGGGCCGATTAATACAAGGAAGGAAAAAGAATCCAAGGCTGACCAGCCACTTTGACATAGACAGCAATGCAAGGTGTACCTAGCTCGAGAAACTTACCTATCACAACAAATTCTGCCGGTCTGATTATTCTGGAACCAAACAAATGTCTCAGAATCCGTTTCCCGGTTTATTCACACTCAATTCACAGGATTCACGCGGCCCGTCAGGAATCGCAGTCGTATTTTGTGAGTTTCAACTTCGAGATTTCACCATTAAACTTTGTATTTCAACCGAAATTGTGAACTATCGATCACTCGAAAAACTAGGCCGTGTCGTAGCGAAAGAAAGACATGATTTTGACAGTTCGTATGTCAATTGCAACTTGGCGGAACGCCAGAGGAACGGACCGCGTTCCGAGATGTACCAAGGCGTTGCCATACATGTGTTTCATTAGATCGAGCGCAATGCCAGGTGCAATGACCGAATGCACTTGGGCTGCACATGCAGATTGCGGCAATGCACATTAACGAAGAAAGTGCAATGACCGGGAACTGAATGCAACGGCCGAAATGCATTTGAAATGCATTGTGATATTTTTTTTCGCCAAACGGACAATCTAGGATCCCGTCTAAGCGGGATCAGAAAGCGGAGCCGAGGTTGCTTGCGAGGTGATCAAGGCATGGATCGCTCTCTTATTTTCTGGACGTGGTAAGGAACAGACGAGTGTGCAGAGTAGTAGAATCGAAATACGAAGAGTCGAATTTTTTATTTATTACATTTACTTGGCGAGGAACAAGCTTGGTCAGTTGGCGGTCGACAAAGAATAGTCATCGAGGGCGACAACTGTTGTAAAAGGGTTGAGTAAAAGAAAACGACGATCGGACGGAAACGAGTGGCGTAGATGGTCGAGGCCGCAGAACGAAAAGGATTGAGGAGAAGATCGAGTTTCCCGAACGGGTTATTGTGGAGATAGAGGCGAAGTGACGGTGAATCAGGCGAATCGCGACGAGTCCACCGAGCGAAGAGATTAAATTGTAAGTAGGTTAAGTATATTTTGTTCCTAATATCACAATTTGCAAAACCAGAAAGATGGTAAATGTTATTCATAGACGAAATTATTAGAGGTGTTAAAGTTTAACTTTCGCGGCGCCGTTTTAGGATAGTGTGTAAGTGCCGATATTGAGAATTGAAAACCTTCGTTAATAAACGGTAGTATACATTTTTCTTTGGAAACCGCTAGCGTGTATTTTTCCTTCTTGGCACTCTACATTTCGCGCGAAACCGTCGCATTTTCTCGCTTCCGAGCGTCGGCAAGCGTAGTTTCGGGGTTGTGAAGCGAGTGGCGCCCGACCCACCCCCATCTCCGGTGAGCATAGGCCCCCGAAATTATCGGGTTCAAGAAAGTTAAACGCTTGATAAATACCACCGTGGAAGAATAACGGTAACAACATGAAGCACTTATATGTTTTTAAAAGTGGTCTTCATTGAACATGGAATATGTAAGCCAAGCATAGTCCCATTGCGTTGATGAAAAGTTGAATTTGCTGATATTACACATGCGATCGTCGCACAAGTGGAGCTTGCAAGACGATCAGGTGTGCATAGTCAGTACATTTGATAGTATGATAAATTGAATTCTCACTCTTGCGTCAGCCACCGAGCAACATGCATCTCGTAATCAAAAATTAAATACAATCATTTGTTATGTTTTAGTTCAGTGATTGTTTTTTTTACAAAAGATTGTCTTGTGCGATATTACAATTAATTGTCTTGTTCAATGATGTCTTTTAATTGTCTGTTGATAATCTTGGATTGTCTTGTACGATAAGAAACAGTACCTAATTAAGAGAGTAAAAGTTGTTTTTGAATTAAAGTCAAGTACCCAGGTGTCAATTTCAAATCAAATGCACAAACAAACGAAACAATTTTTAAGTATGCTAGTGACTTTGAGGCGAAATTTAATAGAACAATCTGTTTTTCTCAAAACAAATATAACGACGCGAGTGTTAAAAGGTGTAAGAAGTGATAATAAGTGTAAGATAAGGCGAAAAGTGTCTGTGACACCTTTAATTGCAATAAAAAAAACTGACAATGAAGTGTGAAGTGAAGTGCTGTTCGAAGAGAACGCGCTCTCGCCTGCCTGGAATATATTTTAAGTATATAGCATTCACTTTATTTAAAAGCCTCTAATCGAAATTAAGTAAATTTGGGTACTCGACATGGCCAAAAGACTGATTTTGGTGCAATTGTAGGATGCGAACTCATGAGCTGGTTTTTTGGCGCGCGAATTTGACACCTGGGTACCTGACAGTTTCGATCGAATTTCAATATGCTGGATCGCCAATGAAGTAGGCATGGAAGTTGTTTCATGGGGGCCACAAATGTTGTTTTGGAGAACTTAAAAAATATGTCGAACGAATTGGATATAATTCGTAGAGAAAAAATCCTCGATTAACAGTAATGTACATTTTATAAAAAAAATGTTAGAATTTTTGGGAAAATTTACATTGTTTACTGTTTGTTCGATACTTCGCCTTTTTCGACCATCCACCAAGCGATAGTTCATCTTATTTTGCTAACCATGCATGCGCGTGGGTGAATTCCATCCACAAGCAACAATGTAGTCGCGACTACATTGCATTTGCTGACTATGCACGCGAGGTATAGAGCCTCCACATGATCCACATGATCATAAAATTTCAACCAAATACTTTATGCAATCTGACACTCAAGCAACATGAGCAACACCATTGTCACAAAGCTAAAACATTGTAACATTGAAGCATTAGCCATACAAACATTTCAAATCCAATTATGAATCCAATTATGAAATCTGTAAACATTCTTTGAAAACTAAGCAATATTTGAAAGCACAAACTATAAACAAAGATCGTGCAAGAAACTAATAAAGCACGAATCCAATTAGAAATAATAGAATAAACATCAGTCCTGAAATCAATTTGTATCAAGTTTCTTTTAATGCTGAATGGACAAAATCCAATCTCGAGCCGCATCATAAGGTAGCATATATATATAGACTCAGATGCGAGCTCTCAATCAATCTTCTAAGTTCAATCTTTAAGTCCAGTCTTTAAGTTCAACTCTTCAAGTTCACATCAAGTGTAGTGTGTCAGATCAGTTAGTGTCAGATCAGTTAGTGTTAGTGTTATAGATTAAAGTTACCACTTGTACAAGCTTAATAAGTCATTTAAGGAAAACTTAAATGACAATGATAAAAACCATCTAGAGGAAAACTCTGTGTTTTTATTTAAAGTGTCGCGGAGACACTCAAAACTTTATTTTTTATAAATTAGCAAAGTGACTAGTTTAACTCGCGTGAGTTATGGTAACACCACCGTAACCAACGAATCCACCAAGCAACGTGACCTCAAATGCATATCCGGCTATTACACATTTCGTCTACAACATTTCCGGCACATGCCGCAACGCAAACAAATTGCAAAATTCCAAATTCATTGAATTTAGAACAACACCTGCTGCAAGTCAGCAGTTCAAATAACAATAAATAGATGTACCGAATCAACCTGAGCCAGTTTATAATTGAAACACGTAATAAACGTTTGATTGAAGAATTTAAATATAGTTTTTTTTCTGAAAGCTTTAAGTTTAAGATTTAACTCGCGCATAGTCACATCATCAAGAATTACACCCACAAGCTACAATGTAGCCACGACTATCTCATATTTGCTGACTATGCACACACGCATAGCATCGAGCATATGGACTATCAAGCAACGATATGATCGCGACGGCATGAAATGTGCATACACTCCATCTTCCACCCGCAACAATGTATACATCGCATGGGATGGAATTCGCTGACGCCCTTGCATGGTACGTCGGTAGCATGGAATTAAATTCAAATTCATATTTTTAGTGTAAGCAATTTTATCGTATTTAAGAATTGTTTGTTAATAAAGAATATTCATTCTCGAAGTAAACGTGGACCAAGCTTTTAATTCACTGGCAAGACTGCTAGAGGCGCTTTTCATAAAACAGGGCAATGGTGTTCGTCAACAAGCAGACCAAAAGAAAACAAAGGGTTAGATTCTGGATCTAAGCCCTCGCAGCAGCAACGCAAAGAGGTTTAAGTATTGCACTTAAACCTTGCGATTGAAGTACAGATCTTGTATTTGGATTTAAAGTGGCATCAGAAAACCCTGAGTCGCTATATAAAAACACTGTTACAACATTGGTTAAAAATAAACAACTTATTGAATGGCAGGGTAATCGCTACCATTAATTCAGCTAAACTTTAGAAGCATGAATTCATTTATTGGAGGAAAGGAAGAGTAGAAATGTGTTTCAAGCAAATTCGAACCTACGAAATGTTGATTTTACTCATAATAAAGATATATTAGTTATAATGGAAGGAAGTTATCTATATTTCCCTCACTTTTCGTCCATGGATTTGCGTGACAAGTATATATTATATTTGGACGAAACAATATGTTAAAGATCTAGATAAAAATGGGCCATGTTTTTCTTATATAACGAGAAAATTTTCTGGTCTGAGCATAGAAAAGATTAAAACGGGAATTTTCGATGGCCCGCGAATAAGAATATTAAAAGATTTGATTTCTTAAGTTCAATGAACAGTTTGAAACGACTTGCGCGGACATCATTTGTTCAAGTTACTAAAAACTTTCTCGGAAATCACAAGACAAGTAACTACTCTTAAATTGTAAATGAAATGCTAGAGAACTTTAAAAAATTTAGGATGTAATATGTCCTTCAAAGTGTCCCAGACAATCTTGGATCCTACAGCGATGAACAGGGGAAGCGGTTTCACCAAGACTTAAAACTATGGAAGAAAGATCCCAATGCTGAGGGGATCGACATATGACGGCTGACTATTGTTGGGGGATGCAACGTGATAGTTCCACTACACCTCATTCACAAAAGTCGCGAAAAAGAAAGTTTTTATAATAAAAGTGTTGTGGCGGCAATGCGTCGTTACACTGTCATCAGCGAATCATAAACTTGAACGACCACGCCTGCCTAAAATTTAGCGTGACATTCGTTCAGCCGCGACAGCTATGTACGTAATCGGATACGCATGGCTATCGTTTCGGTTGGAATGCCATGATCTATCACCAAGCTCGAACTCTGTACAGACGAACAAGTGCTGACGAGGCATTTTTGTACGTCTGAATGGACACGCATTCGACCCTGGGTGTCAGGACTTATGACCTACATAAGTGGCTCGCAGACGGCGATCTTTGCTTTTCGCACTCGATTCGGATCTGACTCGACAGCTTCTATATAATATTTCCCGCTTGTATTGTTGTTAAATAAATAGTTAATAATTAAATCTACAACGATCAGTTTTTAAACACTAATTGCCACAAAAAACCATTGCAATTTTTGATATTAATTGGTTTTTTTTTCTGTACAAACAAAATAATTGATACTAATGTGATCAGAATAAAGTTCTAAGTTAAAAAAAAACACCAAAAAGCACCAAAAGTAGTGTTATTTAATAAGTGGCCAGTTTTTAATATAAAGAGAACCAGGTGCTATATTTTATTAGTTGCAGGGTACATCAATACAGATATCGAAGCACACGAAGGTTTACTGAGAGTGTACGAATTTTTACAAGTGATTTGAAGCTAACGTAGGTCCAGAACTTGAGCCAAAGAGATGGAATTGAATAGTTATGTCAACAATCAATCAATCTCAATAATAAGTACAATACATCAGTTCTTTTCTCGTTTTGTAGTGGGAACTCACTCATACTGTGCTCGTTCCTTGAACATCATAAAAAGGTTCTGGAATATTTAAAAGTTAGTTGTCAAATTGCTAATACATAGCCTCCACAGAAGGCAGTATTCTGAGCTAGTGTGCCAAGTCAAGGGAATCAAGCAAAAAACAGCGAATCATTTATTGAATTATGAAAGTTTCAAGTACGTATCAACATGACTCATCATCTAGCCTCGACGAGCTATCATCAGGCTTTGGATAAGAAGGGGAAGACAGTCTATCGTTGACCGCCGCCGAGAACGGATCGCCAACCGATCGTTGTTTTATGAATATCGTTAGAAGTTTATATTTGGTTTAAATAAATTACTTGAAGATTGGATTCCGTGTTTGTGGCAGTTTTCAGAAGTGGGATATTTCCTAAAATACTCGTATCGTGCCATTGTTAAACTTAAAACTGTACTGCTATCGCGTTTGCAAGTGTCGACAGTAAAAATAAACTTGCTCACCGCTAAGCAGCTACGAGCCGTGATGCAGTCGCGAAATTGTTCAACCGTCGGAACGAAGGCCGAATTAATCGGCCGTCTAATCGAAGAACGAGGATCGCATGAGATAAGCACTGACGAAATTGACATTGAACTAGTGTCGCGCGGCGAGTTCGAAAAATTCGAGAAGAAATTTCTACCATTTAAACCCCTCTTAAATGCTTCATGGAACGCACCACACCTAGTACCAGCGATGATTCATCCAATCTTGCCAATACACAGCCGGCAATATCACTACCGATCGCAACCACCACTACCGACACCCCGCTGTTGTCAACCTGCAACACATGTATACAGTCAAACGCAAGACCTATCTTGCCATACAGTACCACACAGTTAAACATAAATACTGCTACAATTTTGCCGACCAACGATGCTATTTGTAGAGATGGGCAAAATAGCTCTTAGCTCACCACTCATGGCTCTTTTTTACAGTGTTGCGCCGTACTCTCAGTATACTTTTGGCTGCACATTTCACTAAGTTTAGTCAAACGAGAGCTTTCGTTCGCAGACTATGCTTTGCTTTTTTCAGGCGCTGCACTGTAAAAGTGAGTGGTGAGTGGTGAGCTATGAGCACTTTTGCCCATCTCTAGCTATTTGTGAACATTCGCACACAAGAGATACGATCTCTAATCATTTCCGTTCCAGTATCGCAAACTCACACGGTGAATTCGCAAATTAGTGGTCGTATGCATACAATACGAGAAGTGTGTGAAACGTTCCCCAATTTTGACTCGTCGTCGGAGCTATCACTCACATCCACCCAGTTCGTAAAACGCGTCCTGCTTCACCAGGCATTCGGTTGGGAAGACAGCCAAGTACTTTTAGCTGTCTCAGCAAAATTTGAAGGGCCCAGACAAACTTTGGTTCGATAGCTACTCACAACCACACACAACATGGCAATTTAGTCGAAAATTTTCCGAATGACATCGACGAGAACGTGGTGTGAGAAAAATAATATCAAGCTTGATCTTGTAACTGTGCCGGTTTTAAAACATTGCTTTCATCCCTGTTCGGTTTCGGCTCAATAACAAACATGTCTGACGCAATTTGCACAAGAAAAAAATCTTCATAAAAGGGCTACAAACAGAAATTTCGCAGTGAGTGGAAAACTGACAAAAATTTAAAAGACTAATTGTCAGAAGTCGATGGCAATGTCAATTGCCGCTTTTGCAAAGTGGTGCTTAATGCAAAATTAAGCAATCTAATGGCTCATTCACAAAGGAAAAAACCTATTGAATCAAGCAAGGCACGTATTTAAAAAATATCAATGTTTTTTTTCCATTTCCTAGAGTTTTTCAACACAACGTACAATAAAAACTTTACTCTGTTGGAAAGAGCATCTGAAAAACAACATCAGCAAAAAATCGAAGCGTGTCTCTTTTCGTTGTGAACCATTACGCGAGAGGATCAATTGACCATTTGAGTGAGCAGTGTAAGAAACTGGCAGTTGCATCTAAAAGTTTGAGCAAGTGTAGAATCAATCGTTCGAAATGCAGCGCTACCCAATTCATAAATAAGCCGACACGAGTGCTAATCAATAAAGGAGCTTGCATAGACCATGTATTCATAAAGCAAACTAACAGTACAAATCATATCAATATAAAAGCGTTAATTCATGAAACACATATAACAGACCACTATGGATAGATCATAAGCTTAAACTAAAAACAGACGACACAAGTTAATGATCATTAACGTAACGCTCATTAAACGCTAATGATCATTTGTTTTAAGCGTGACACACGGCCATTTGAATTACATTCTTCTGTCAGATGTGAGTTGTTTCAAATTTCAAAAATGAATATGAATACTAGTACGGAGGAGGCACTGTGTAAAATTTTGGAAATTAAGTTGAAGTGCAATAAGAATGATAAGAAGAGGATTCATCTGTTAAGGAGGCGGATGCAAAGATATGCGATAAACAATTATATTATATAAACAATTATATGCCATGTTGACTGCATTTGAAGTAAAGAGGAAAATGTGGAAATTGGTAAGTGAAAGTTAAGTCAGAAATGCGTATAAATGGTAGCAGCAGAGATAATGTACCCGGTATATGTCTGAAAGACAATTGTGGAAAAATTGGAACCTTCAATTTATACTGGGTGATTAAAAATAACACATCCCCAGTAAATGTAATGTTTTATATCAGGAGAGATGCTTGAAGTTCTGGGAACATGAGGTTGCTAACTACAACTACAGTTTATTTAAACAACATTTTCGAGTTACAAGAGACTCTTTTGCGAAACTTGTTTTGAAAATGCAAGTACTCAAAAGAGAAGAATCTTGCATGAGACGGTCAATATGTGTAGATAAGCGAATCGTCATTACGCTATTCGCATTGTCTTCGTCTTTCGAATATAGGACTGTTGCAACGTTATTCGGAGTGGGACGCACAACTGCTGGCGAACTTGTGTTACAGTTTAGCGATGCAGTCTACTCGGAATTGAGGACTGATTATTTTAATGCGTACCCGGCAACACAGAGGAAAGTGGAAGAAATAGTAAACGGCTTAAAAAAAATTGGATTTCCGCAGTGCTACGGTGCAATAGGTTTGTTTAAATACAAGTGTAGATATGTCGGTATGAGATTACTTCCAGATGGAACCCACATCGAGGTTTGCCCGTCTAAAGAAGAAGCTATCGATTATTACAAATTCAAAGGATGGTATTATATTATTTTGTTTGCGGCAGTCGATTATAAGTAAGTACTGTATCACAAGGGTTTTATTTTACCTACAAGATTATGTTTTTCACCCTCAGATACAGATTCACGTACATCAATGTTGGCGCAACTGGACGCAACAATGACTCATATATATATATGAGAATTCATTGTTAAAGCTAATCCACGAAAGAAGTGAACTTTTCCAGGAAAATAGTATCATTATGAACAATGTCCAGATACCCGTGATGCTGCTGGGCGATTCTGCTTTCAAACTTTCGTCAATTGTCATGAAACCATATCCGCAAGAATTGGGTATGAATGAGGAGCAGCGAAATTTCAATTACAAATTATCAAAATGTAGACGAGTGGTAGAAAATGCTTTTGGGCATTTGAAGGCACGATTCAGAAAAATAGCAAGAGGCATGGAAACGAATATTGAAAATGTGCATCGCATCATTCAAGCATGCTGCCTATTACACAATTTCCTGATCGAAGAATGAGACGAAGTGTTCGATAATTGGCTACAAGAACATGAAATTCATTCAGGTGGAAGAGCGCAACCTGCATTTATAACAAATCGAGACCACTCTGCACAAGGAATTCAAATTAGAAACATATTGGCCAGAAACCTAGGTAGCTATTATTATCATCATTTACTTTCACCATATTCAATCTTAACACAAATTTATTTACATCAAAGTAACAAAAACATAAACCAATTATTGCAACTACATATACTTGAACACTTATGTAGTGAAACTATATTGAACTATGCAACTATAACAACTATACTTAAAAACTAATCTTTCACATTTGCATTGGCAAACTTTTCCTGCAGCTTGTCTTTATTTTCCGAATCTTGAAGAATCCTTTTACATTCCTTAGAATCTTTGTTGATGCGTGTTTTCATATTCAATACACTGTTTTTTCAACATACTTACACAATCAATGGAGTACCTTTATCTCAAGTTAATTTAATTAAAGACTAAGGAGTTCTAGTGGATGCTTCCTTGAGTTTTACGGATCATGTTAATGATATCACTGAACAAGGGCGCAGAATGTTAGGTTTTATGATTAGGAATACACATCATTTTAACAATATTCAAGCACTAAAATCTCTATTTTTTTCGCTTGTTCGTAGTAAATTGGAGTACAATTCTGTTGTTTGGAATCTTTACTATAAAATTCTTTCCCTATCAATCGAAAAGGTTCAAGTCAGGGATCTAGCCAACATAATAAAGAGCCGTGAAAACCAAAATTACTAAGCTTCTTATAGAGAAGATTTAGAATGAGTTTGTCGAAAGCTTTAGAGAAATCTGTGTATATGGAATGGACTTGCGATCCATTCAAAAAAGATTTGTAAATATAATTATGGTAAGATATAAGATTAGTAGAGGTTGACTTACCAGTGCAAAACCCATGCTGATTAGGTATAATAAGAGGGCGAACAAGAGGTGAAATGCAATCACAGACAAGACATTCGAAAACTTTAGGCATAGCAGATAAAATACATATGGGGCGATAGTTCGTAACGTCAGCTTTATCACCAGACTTGAAAACAGGTATCACAAAGCTGGATTTCCATTGAGCTCGAAAAATTCTAGATGACAAGGACCTATTAAATAAGATATGAAGAGGCAGAGCTATGCTTTCGGCACAATTTTTTAAGAACACAGAAGGAATACCATCGGGTCCACAGCTTTTCGTAGCATCCAACGTGCGAAGCTTCTATAAAAGGGAATCAGAATTGATGATGCATTGTGATAAATTTAATGAGGTGCATTGAAAAAGGGGATGTACTGTACTGACGTCGCTACTATAAACTTTTGAAAAATTGTCTGCAAAAAAGTTCGCGATATCACACGCGTTGGAACTTCGAGTTTCATTAAGGTACATGGTATTTGGTTCCGTAATTCGATTTACGAGAATTAATATGCCTCCAAAAGTACTTAGAATTCAGTGGCACCTGGGACTCTAATTTGTAAATGTAGCGCTGAAAGTCAATGCTTGATTGCTTTTTGCACTGAGATCTTAGGCTAGAAAATAAATTGTAGTAATATAGTTCACCGGTAGATTTAAAATTCAAATGGGCAATTTTTTTATCATAAATTAAACTTTTTAGTTCGGAAGAAAACCAAACAGGAAAAGTTTTACCACTCAGAGTAACACAAGGAACGTTGGAAGATATTACGTCTTTGAGAATATAGTAAAAGAAGCTAACTGCCTCATTTAATGGCATGCTATTCAAAATACACCAATTGACAGTGAGCAGAGCTGCATTTATGTTAGTGAAATCTGCTCGATGAAAATTTAAAAAGCTAATCGGAGCATTGCTGGAACTGCACTGTTTTACAGATTTCAATTTTTATTTTTATACTCTTTATTTATCCTTGGTGAGGCTGCTAGGGGCGCTAAGGTTAGTTGAGTTCTGGCACTGAGCTTGAACCCAACGATTCTATTAGAATTCCTAATTTCTGGTATTGTACTAGAAGTTAGCGCTAAAATAGAATCATTCAACATTTCTATTAGAATTCCTAATTTCTGGTATTGTACTAGAGGTTAGCGCTAAAATAGAATTGTTCAAAGGTGAGAATACGTACTGAACGTATTCTACATCACCTGATACTAGTTGAAGTTTGAGTTCTTGTACTGTACTTGAATTCAGCATTTCAACTGAACCACCTGGTTTCTAGTATTGCACTAGAAGGCAGTGTCCAAAGGACTCCTTTCTGAAGGCTAGAATAAGTGCTGTACTTAGTCTACGCCTGACCTACAGAAAAAGGACCGACATCAGGTGCTCAAAATACAATAACGACACCTATCAAGAGCGATTCAAGAAAAGCCTTGATCGCTATATAAAAACAATATTTATATCTAACGCCGGATGATACAAATCAATTGGTATAAAAGCAAATTAATTACATACAACATTAACATGGTTAACATTAGAAAAAACTAGATCTAATAAGTTATTACTAATATTTTTAACCTGATTAGATTGTCTAAAATTTAAAAATGAAAATGCGTGGATAATGTCGATGCTCTTGGGGTTTGAGTTATTTACAGACCAAGAATGAGAACTCCAATCTACATCACGGAGATTAAAGTCCCCCGTGACGATAAAGTTTGCCCCAGGAAAAGATCTCGAGCAATTCACAATTTCATCCGCATGCTGGCGGTAAGAATCAGCAGACTCATCAGGGGCCAAGTAGACAGTTGAAATCACAGTTCGAGCTGGTTTTGTATGGATACAAACAATCACTTGTTCAACATCAGTATACTGGCATTTCACCAATGTGGATTTGAGTGAATTTTAAACCGCAATGAGAACACCACCGCCTTTTTGTTTATTCGTAAAAGATAACCCAGCATACCATGTAGCGAAGGTATTGCCAAAAACGAATGCTGGCGACCCTTTTTTCTTCACTTATAGTGAACATAGTGCGGATTTAAAGCATTTCTCGCTTATATTCGCTTGAAGCGAATCTGCAGTGAGGACTTGGGAAGATAGGAACATGCTCTTATGTTCGCCTGTCGTCACTTCAGATTCACTTAAAGCGAATTCGCCAACATTCGCTTCTGGCGACTCTTTTTTCCTCACTTTTAGCGAAAATAGTGCAGTTTCAAAACATTGCTCGCCTATATTCACTTCAAGCGAATATGAAGTGAAGACTCTTGTGCCTTCTCTTATGTCCGTTTGTCCTCACTTCAGATAAACTTAAAGTGAATTCGCCAGCATTGGTATTTGGCGATACTTGCGCTTCATGTCGTACTGGACATTTTGTTCTCATTGAACTAAAGTCAAAAGTGATTCTTGGAACCTTTGTCATTTGCTTTTTGAGGACTGAATTTATTCTGTGTGGTATTTTCCGGGAGTGATCACAACGTGTTAGACCATATTTGTGAAGAGTGTGAAACGTGCAAACAGTGAAGAGTGTGAAACGTGCTATAATAATTAGTAAAGGTAAGGATCTCAATGTATGTCGAAAGACATTTTGTCCGCAATTAATTAAATTTGAATACATGAATATAGTTAAAGTACTATTATTCAGATGAGTCGTTTCTCCATTCAAAAAGAAGCCCAGCAAATTTACAGCCATTTGGGTAGTATTCCTTCACCGGAAATTACTGGCAGTGAAGCGACACGCAGTCAAAGTTTTCTACAATATTCCTCATCGCCTCCGTCTGAATGTCAGTTTATTGATGAAGATATATCCATTGAAATCGGGAGTAGCAGTCTAAACGAAAATAATATTTTCTTTAATAATTTAAGCAACAATAGCTCTTCTATAATCTCTAAGCTAAGTGAATGGAGCATTAAATATAACATATCATTGGCTGCTCTTAATAGTTTACTAGACGTATTAAAAACCGTCATTCCAGAGCTTCCAAAAGATGGTAGAACTTTAAAGAAAACGCCTCGGGAAAACTTAGTACAGGTCATGGGAAATGGTCAATACATCCATTACGGATTGAAAGATGCTTTAACTGATTTTTTCACATCCAACGAAGGAAAAATATCAAGCAATGAAATTGAATTGGATTTCAGCATAGACGGTCTTCCTATTGCGAAAAGTTCTAAAAGTCAAGTTTGGCCAATTTTAGCTAGCGTCGTAAACTATAGCGTTATGCTTATGATAGGCATTTATGGTGGATATTCAAAACCTCCAAACTCAAGCGATTTCTTAAAGAAATTTGTGGAAGAACTGTCTCAATTATTGTCGGAGGGGATGATTTATAGAAGCATTAGGTATAAAATTAAGTGCAGAGCGTTTATTTGTGATGCACCCGCAAGAAGTTTTGTTCTAAATGTAAAAACTCATACTGGTTACTATTCTTGCACTAAATGCATACAAAAAGGAGAGCGGTTGGATCATAGAATTGTTTTCCCACATGGCGCTCATGAATTGAGATCAAATGAATCATTTAGACAAAGAAAGCAGCCTGAGCATCATTTGAGTTTAAGCCAGGTAGCTATTGAAAATCTTCCGATTGATTGCATCGATAACTTTCCATTAGATTATATGCATACTGTGTGTCTCGGTGCTATGAAGTCTTTACTTACTCATTGGATAAAACATAAAAATCAAATATATTCATTGACTCCCGATAAGATTAGAAAATTGAACAAAGCACTGCTGTCTTTAAAAAAACATATAACTTATGAATTTTGTAGGTCTCCCCGTGATTTAGATGAACTAGACAGATGGAAAGCAACTGAACTAAGACAATTTTTATTATATACTGGACCTTTTGTATTGTCAAATATTTTAGATAGCGAAAGATATCATCATTTTTTAAAGTTAAGCCTTGGCATTCGCATTCTTTTAGAACCAAAAAATGCTAGTTTGAACCATCAGTGCGCAAGCAAGCTTCTTAATTCGTTTGTAGAATGTATTCCACAGCTTTATTCACCAAAACTTCTTACATACAACTTTCATTCTTTGATTCATTTGGCAGCTGACGCAAAGGTATATGGATCATTAGAATATGTTTTTGCTTTCAAATTCGAAAACGAGCTCCAACGAATTAAAAAAGCTGTGAAAAAGGGTAATGACATTGTTACACAAATTTACAATCGTTGTGTAGAACGAAGTCAATTCGTAATTAGTAATGGCAATAAACATTTTCCGTTATTTGGCACATTGCAAGGGGATACATACAAATTTGTTAAAGTTGAATCTTTTAAACTCTCAATAAATCCTCCAGATAATTTTTATCTCGTTAGAAACAGTTTATTTAAATTAACAAAAATATTTCACCAAAATAATGAAATTCTTTTAAAAGGCTTTCCTGTCATTAGTTTGCAAGATTTTTTCGAAACACCAATAAAATCAAGCTGCTTTAGTATTCAGTTCACAAAACAATTGGAAATTGGTTCAGATCTTAGAAGCCATTTATTAAATGAAGTGCAGTCGAAGGTTATGATGCTAGAATCT
Source organism: Nemotelus pantherinus (assembly GCA_963978885.1). Lineage (NCBI taxonomy): Eukaryota > Metazoa > Arthropoda > Insecta > Diptera > Stratiomyidae > Nemotelus > Nemotelus pantherinus. The sequence goes on from OZ022264.1 coordinate 41,714,956, forward strand.
AGTGAACGCGATATATTATTTATTCCGCTGGTCCACTTCAAAGAAAAATAAGTAAAGAGTAGAGAGTAGGTAGAAATTAAAACAGTAGACAAAGATTATAAAAGTAGGAAGAGATACAATTTTAATAATAAGCAGTACATTTTAGAAAATTAGATGGTGATTACAGTGTAGAGTTTGCATTTGCTTGTTTCCCTAAAAGAATTTCGTCATAAATCACTGACAATGATTACCGATACGGACACAGAAAACTTGGACTATCGAAAATTCCTGATGATCAATGGTAAGTTTGAAAATTTCGTGTCGATAATCCAATAATTTTACTAACTGTTGACAGGTTCCCAGTTTCCACCAACATCCACCGAAAAAGATTTTAACAGCTATTATCGAGAAAGTGAACGACAACGCGTCGCAGAAGGTTATAAGAGAAATTTTTTTTGAATGATTTATGTACTTTAATAGGCGTATCGCTTTCATAGATGTGCAGAAGTCTCCATTAATATTTGATGCTGGAAACAGATATGTTAATCTCGAAAGTGTCCGGGAAAAAGGTAGCTATCAACACGGATTACTTAGCAGATTCTTATGCTTTATATAATTTGCCATACACGAACATAGCTTAAATCCTTTTTTTTTGCTTTAAAATTATTTCAGACCCCGAACCGTCTTCCAAAAAACGCAAATGCAACTGCGGAAGAGAAGATTTTGTGGCGCTAAAGGATGAATTTCAGAAGCATACTGCCCAAATGACGAAAATAATAACGAGGCTGACTGAGGAAGTGATTTCATTGCGGAAGGAGATACGGGAGAAAAACGGGATACATATAGAAAGCATGTGTATTATACCGTTTACACCATTTACTTCAAAAGAGGATTTCATAGAATTCGAACAAACAATTCAGTCGGATGAAGATAAATTCAATACTTAAGTAAGATATATGCATTTATCTTAGTTTTATAAAATATATTAATGATCATTTTTAGATGGCTGAATTTAAAAAAATCGCAGCATCAGAGCCGAAAAATTATGTAAGGTGCATTTGGCGAAAATTGATTTCTGATGCAGTGGCTACCTCTTTCGCGTGGAGAGGAACGGAAACAAAGCCTGCTGTGAGGGCATACAGTGTTACAGCAGCACTGAAAAGTAATATATATATATTTATATATACATATATATATATATATATATATATATATATATATATATATATATATATATATATATATATATATATATATATATATATATATATATATAAATATATTCGTTTTTGGCGAAGCTTATCGACTCGCAACGAATCGTATACCACATGTCACCAGCGAGTCACAAATATTCACCAAAGGCGAATGTATATAACCCTCAGCATATTCGTTTTTGGCGAAGCTTATCCACTCGTCAGAGCTTCGAAAAAGATGATTCGTCTCGAATGAAAATTTGGGCGGCCTACTTACTCGTTAGCGAACTGTAGGTGAATTCGTTCTCGAACAAAACGTTCGTTAAAGTGACTCGCTAATGACTCGTTAGCGAATCGCTTGGTATGCTGGGAAGTCACGGTCTCGTCTATATATTGTGAAGTCGTGCAACCCAAGCTCGACGAATAATAGTTTGGTTTAAGCCAAGTCTCAGTGAAAATAATGACTGCATATGTTATCGTAGCCAATGCGAGTCGTAAATCGCTAAGTTTAGAGCAGATTCCGCGAGTATTTTGATAATAAAGTGATATATTTAGCTTTTTGCGGTACGGCTGTGCACAATACGAGGAATGCCGTTTATATATTTAATAGTGGCTTCTGGATTGTTTTTGTAAATCTCATGAAGCTGTGATCTCAGTTCGTTTAAGTGCTCACGTTGACGAAGTGTGAGATCAGACACGATATTTAAATTCAAAGAACTTAAATAGTTTTTCACCTTGTAATCCTTTTTTTTCCTTATAATTTCGAGTGTAGTGGCGGAATTCATGGTAATTATTTTAACTGGCCGTTTCTTGTTCGGATCGGATCTACCAATTCTAAATACTTTAAGGTCATTAGCTTGTAATGTTCGGGGCGCAATGACATTATTTAATATTCCTAGTGATTGTTTACGATCATCCTCAACATTACTTTCGGGAATACCGTGGATGATATAATAATTTAGTATCGTTATAATGATTCCTACAGTTCTACTTCCTTTCCCTGTGTATTGTACTGTGTGTTAAATGTTGTATTGTCTGCGTGCCATAGCACGTAGGTCAGGTTCGTCCCAAAAACCCACGCCGGACTGAGCTAGCTGGCAGGTTTGGCACGCGGAACAGAACCGAATCTGACCTTAATGTAAAATGTTGCACTGACAGCCGCTCGGCTATCACAGTTTCGCAACAACATTTGAATTGATAAATTTGATCTATTGATTTTTCTATGTATTAGTAACTTTACTAAACAAATAATAATTTTGCAAACGGATAGTGAATTACCTACTTTGCAATGGAGTTTTGGTTCTATTCTTAAATATGCTCATTATTAATTATTATGATTTTGGTGTGGGCTTTGTAAGCTAATTATAAGTTTGAGATATTCTATTTTCTTTCTGTAATCAAAAATCTCTGATGACAGTTGTAAACCAGTTCCGGCCGGGGTTGGGTATTGTTTAGAATCATCGTACGCAATTCAATTTTCACAGCATTTATGCAAGCTCATGTATGTACAGATATATGCTCAAACACGCGTGAGCCGATATGCATGCATATACATATTTGCGTACTTCACATGAACTCACAGAATGGCGGTTAATTATCTTTCAATTTTTCATATTAATTAATATATGTATTTTTTTTGCTGATTGTATTAATTGTAGCAATTGAACTTGAATCTGCTGAAATGTAAATATTTGTAAATACTAAACATTGATCATAAGTTTGAAATGTAAGCAATTATTTTGCATAAATACGGATTACACTATGAATAAAATTATCAGTTCAACAACAAGAATCAGGTGTGATTTGTGACTTGTTTTACTGTTCATATAACTGTTGTCCTAAAGGTACTAGTTCAAGTGCTGGTGCTTTTGTGAATAACTGTTTTTCTAAAGGTACTAGTTCAAGTGCTGGTGCTTTGTAAATTGTGCAAGCTAATTTGGTTCAAGTGCCTAATTAGCACCAAAGCCACAATTAAACGGGTATAATTTAACCCACACAAACTCATTATTATTCTTTTGGTGCTATTTGGTTTCATATTTTGTTGAAGGTTATTTGTCTGAATACTTTCTTATGCTTTAATTACTTTTCTTTTCCTTTCTCCTCAAGTTTTGTAGTTGTTTATGGTGATGTATCAAATATTCTACCTGTTGTTTCGTCTGTGTGCCATAGCACGTAAAGATTCTTCCGCCCGAAAACCGACACCATGCTGAGCTAGTCGGCTGGGAAAAGACACGCTGGGCAAAAGAAGGAAGATCTTTAAATAAATATATGTTGCACTGACGGCGGCTCGGCTGCTTTCGGGTTTCGCAACAACACTTGATAACACAAAAAAGATTACTAAAAACAATTGCAGGTGTTCTCCAGACGTATCTTACACATCAAATATAACCACTTACAAGCACACTCAACCTTAAAAGTTTAAATGCTCTCAAATTACTGACGTATGTGATCAAAAAGAGTATACACATACCTTTAAACCACACTGCAAATACGAGACAGAGAGATGTTTGTGTGACAAAAATGCTTGCAAATACAACACCAGAAATTTCACCCCGACTGAGAATAACCCCATGGATTACCCCTATATCAATAGACAATAACAAATAATAGCAATTCTGATCTTGTTCCTCTTATTCAACAATCGAACTAGATACGTATGACATTATGATTGAACATGACACCATAATGTGCGACATTCGCAAATTCATTTTTAATTCACATCATTCTCATAATTCTGGAAACCAGACGCAAAGTCATCAAAATTAAATGCATAAATATATGATATCTAATCCCACCGGAGTTAGTCTCCAGTCTCCAGCTCTTAAGTATAGGTATAATAAACAGATTTTGTAACTAGAGTTGTTTTTTTTAAAAAAAAGACGACTCGATACACAACCTACATATCTGGCGCAGTCGGTGAAACAAACCGCAAAGATCAAGAAAGATCCCGCGTGTATATGTGTCGAATATCACGAAAAAGTGAATTCGTACGTAATTAAAATTAACTAAAATTGTCGTATAATAGACCGGAAAGATTAGGAAAGATCCCGTGTGCATTTGCGTTTGTCGAATAGCATGAAAAAATGAATTCGTACGTAATTAAAATTTTCGAATAATAAACGCGAGAACCGCAAAAGTACAAAAGTTTGTACAATAATATAACTTAGAGTTTGGTACTACGAGCCATTGTAGTACTATAATTCGTCAGCAGAGGCCGGTTGACGAGCCAAATTATATCACGCGAAGTGAAAATAATCCAAAATTGGAGACAATTGTGTATATAATGGTATCAAAACAATTGCGTTAATACAATAATTGAAAAGTAATAGTGTTAATCTCTAAATTCTAACCCTTAGTTGTATATAAATAGTTCATACATAGTTCGTACATAGAAACGGTGACTGTGAAATAGTGCAAGCAAAAACTGAACTCAAAAACAAAAAAAAAGCAATTGCTGAAAGTGATCCAGAGGCACGCATTTGATGAGCAGAAAGGAAGAAAGATCCAAGGTATATAATTTAAGTAGGGATTTATTTTCAGATAAAATGGAAGAGCAACTACACGAACTCCAGCAAAGGCTTCAGACAAGAGAAGCAGAGATGGCTCAGATAGCAATAGCCATACAGACATTGGTGGCTAGTCAAAATCGCGATGAAGAAGTTAAAGAATTAGCGATGACAATCCAGCAGTTGGCAAGTTTGAATGGAAATGGAGATAGGAGGCAGCAACACTTGAAGGATCTTCTACATACCAGCGTATTCACTGGCACAGGAAGTATGTCGCTTAACGCATTTATAAGTAGCATCGAATATTATTTAAACGGTCTGGATCCCGATTCGCAAAAAGAAGCGACCCGAATGATATTTTATGAGAAAATACAGGGAGCAGCCAAAGAAGCCATCATCAAAATCAGCACACCGGACGATTGGGAAGCGTTTAAGGAAAAACTTAGGTTAAGTTTTAAACCAGATATTGAAGCAAAAGAACTATACAAAAAAAAATAACAACTTAAGGGTAAACTCAGTTGAGGAATTAGCAATAGAAATCACCAAAATTAAAAATAAGAGCGATGAATTAATTCTTTTTTACAAAAATGATACATTTATAGATTTAAGTAATATCGCCTCAATATTAGTGAACACGGCAAAAGAAATGACGCAAGGCGTCTTGCTAGATAAAATTTATGAGTTAAATAACATTTCTGATGTAATAAAAGTAATGAATTTAAGAAGGTGCGAGAATTCTTGCATCAGACCTGAATATAGACCATTCAAACCTCGAAGTTCTTCTAAATTTGTTTACGCAGAAAGTTCTGTAAACTATAATAATAATAATAATAACAAACAAGTTGTACAAGACAATGACAAAGACAAACACTATAGACCGACTCAGTACGATTCTGGACAAACCTCACAGCTTAAAAGTTACCATAACAAACCTAATAGCCACAGCAATGATTAGCCAAAATACAAAAACAGCTCATATAATAACAATAACTTTAATAATTTTAATAATAGTTATCAAAATAATAGATCGGGTCAGTCAAAATTTAATAACAGTTCGCGTTCACGTAGACAGCATCATAGAGAAGAAGTGGTTTCTATGGAAATTGATAACGTGCAACGAAATCAAGAACAAATTAATGCACCTCAGGTAATAGCTCAGAAATCGCCCAATCATTTCAACAACAAGTAAATACTATTGATGATTCCGCCACAGGCGATTTTTTTTTACAACTAGCCTCGGAAGAACTCCCACTTATATATATTACAATAAATAAAGTAAAATATATTGCTCTAATAGACACAGGATCATCATTCAGTATAGTCGATAAGGGTGTAAATAATTTTCAAGTAATTCCAATAAAACCTATCCGTTTTAGCACAATTACAGGTAATGATAGAGTATGTCACGAAATTCACACGCCTGCCCCTTTATAATTTAATTCGCCATTAGAGGCTAGAATAAGATGGAAGATTCGTGATCGTTCAGGTCGAAAATATCAATTTATTATTTGGATTTACCTGTTAGATAAACTTTGCACATTAATAGACAAAGAAGCCAAAACTATAGTATTAAATGGGCAAACTATTTATCAATAATCTTTATTGCACGAAAGAAATATTAGAACAAGTTCCTAACGACTAAGTAAGTCGCTTGAACTTAGAGCATCTCAACACAGAATAACTTTTTGCGGTGCTAAAACTAATTAAACAATTCGAATATATATTTTTTAAGAAAGGTGATAGATTAACCAGCACTCCTAGAGTAGTGCATGAAATTAAAACGATAACCGACCAACAGATCAATTCACGTCTCTATCGGTTGTCACCTCGTCAAGAAGAGGAGGTTCGGAGACAGGTCAGGGAAATGGAAGACCAAGACCAAGAAAAAAGGAGACAACTCTGGAATCAAGAAATTCCGATTAGTGGTGGACTATCTGAAATTGAACGAGGTTACGGTGGACGACAAGTTCCCGTTACCAAACATTGATTCTCTACTTTATAAACTTGGTCGCGCCCATTACTTTTCCACTATAGATCTTGCAAAAGGTTACCATCAAATCCTTATCAAAGAAAAACATAGACAAAAAACAGCTTTTTTGATCCCGTATGGTCTGTATCAATATATAAGAATGCCGTTTGGTCTAAAGAGCGCCCCAGCGACGTTCCAGCGACTAATGAACGATGTTCTTACAAATTCCATAAACAGAGCATTTGTAATCTATTTGGATGTTATATTAATATTTAGCACATCATTGCAAGAATATATGAATTCTATCACTGAGATATTCAAGATCTTAGAGACAAATCGACCCAAGGTGCAAGTCGACAAATGCAATTTCATGCAACGAGATACTCATTTTCTCCGCCATGTTATCACCAAGGACGGAATAAAACCGAACCCCGAAAAGATGAATATAATTCAAAATCTCGAACTGCCTAAATCCGAGAAGGGTATTAAACGTTTCTTAGGGTTAACTGGCTACTACTTACTAAACTTTTAACTTACTTAACTTTTCAACGCTCTCTAATAAATTCGAATGTCTTCTGTGTGACCCTGTATGTGAACTTTTATATGGCCTTTTGATTTACCAAACCTCGATCACTCTCATCTATATTGATTAGATTATAAGATTATAAGTAACTTAGTATCTACACTAATTATCTACATATCAAATACTAGGCTTAAGGAAAACTAGTGTGAAATTACTCTTCCTTCCTAGCTTATTTTGGAAGGAGCGAAATAACGCAAATAAAATAAATGTTGTCCGTGATAAAAGTGAATATGGATTCCGGTGTTTTTGTTCAAATCGTTTGTGAATCTTACAAGAAAATAGTGCGTATATTGGCTCCAGATTGGAAATTAAAATACACCGATTTTGTAAATGCATGTGTTCGATCTCGTAGCAACTGAACTCAACACAAATGTACAAATGCATTCACTTTGCATTGTTAACACTTAATTCACGTCAATGTACCTTGCACCAATCAATTGACGCAGGTATTGCCCTCGGATACGAAATGCTAAGTACGCAAGTAATCAGTTCACAGCAATTAAGCTCGCGCGTGGTATGATGAGCTCGTAATCCGATTTGCCTGCCTGCAATGCAATTACGTGATTTTTATTGTATGATTAGTTTTACAGATTTATGAATAAAGTAGTATCGATTATAACGTTAACTACAACGGTGCTCTTTTCTTTTCATTGCTTTATTCGCAGCGGTAAGCTCGATCTTTAATAGCATGTAAGTATGTTTCCAGCTCAAAAAATTCACAATTGGATGCAATACTATACTAGAGTGTTTAACTGGCCCAAACTTTTGTAATTATTTTGAAAACAGTTTAAGGTTTTGAATAAAAAGATAGATGTTCGATTTTGGAAATGCTAAGAACACATCTAATATACCACACCTATGAGTATATTTATTTAATGATCAGGTTTAGAGGCTTTTCAACTAGAGAAGAGTGAATTTGAAAGTCTTCACGACATCCACTGACATCTCGATTGAGTCGGAGATGCTTTTAGACTTTGCCGAACAGTTTATTGCTCATTCAAGCTTTCATTTAAAAGTAAAGCTTAGTAATAGTTCGAGCGATATAGCTGTCACACACGAAGAAGATGGACCCAGTGATTGACCCAGTTTATATATAACTTCTGATGTAAGTGTAAAACTAAAATGTTCATATGAAAATTCTGATATGAATACTACGTTGAATTGTAATTTAGAATCTTAAAATCTGTCAATATCACGTAAACTTCTTCTTATGAGTTTATAGCTAGTTACGTACGACGATCCGATGAAACTTCGAAAATTATTTCACACGGCTATGCAAAACGCACAGCCAAATCAGCATAATTCGGTTACACGCGAGCTATGTGTCATACACCCAACCCAATATACAAAGCACATGCATACGATCATTTATCATTTTCTTCATAAAAAGTATTAATCATTCTTTATCAAAATTTAATATAAACAAACTTCACATTGCTAAACATAAAACTTATTAGTCATAATCTATTCAAAGACCATGACCCATTCAAACGATAGTCGAATTCTAAAATGCATGGCTTGCAAATTCAAAATCTTTGTACAAATTATGCTGACCAAACAATATTAAAACAAAGAGTTGCATTTGGCATAGTCAGCAAATTCTATCTATATATAGAGCATAAGCGCAGTTCAACTTTCAGTTTTAGTTTCAGTTTAATCAAGTTCAGTTTTCAGATCAGTTGCAGTTATAGTTCAGTATTAATTCAATCTAAGTTCAAGTGCATTAATAAAGTGTATATTGTTACCCACCCCGCCTAATTGGGGGGGTAGTGACCCTCGGCTTGGTCCGTTTGGGTCCCGGGTTCGCTCAGGAGACTGGGCGTGGGCGCCACTCACTCACCCAATAATGGACCACGAGCCGCCGAGTGAGCTTACGGCTCACCGAGGTCAAAAGTACCTGGTATGGGGGTCACCGCGGCGTATAGCACGACCCCTCTATTTCTTTCAACCACCGACCTATTGAATCGCGTGACAATCACCGTTCTGCCTCCCTATACCACGAGTATGTACGACGCTGCAGTTTCGGAACACAATCTTTATTTTTATAATTCCCGTATTCTAGCGTTTATCGTTGCGCAAATTTCTTTTTTTTGTTTTTTTTTTTAACTCTAGAAGCCTTATACTACGTTCGATCGATCTTTGAAAATTCCACCACTCCACTATGACAGGATATTTAGCTTTACAAAATATTCTCAAAATGTTTTTTTTTTCTTCTATACTACTAACGTTCTGAAAGTCTATGCTATTCTTTGATGACGTTAAATGCGAACGATAATTAAAATAAAAGCTTTCAATTAGTCTAAACTATGCACTAACCTTCTTTCTTCTATTCGTCGAACCAAAATCTGGTCAAAAAGCCAACCCCGACTCCAGCCGAGTCACGGTTCAGTTATGGGCGCGTTTCTTCACGACCAGATACGTTGCTCTCCTTCGCCGTCACACAAAGAATTTTCCTAGGCTCCCAATTACATCAGCACGGATGGAGTTCTGAACCCCAGACCGCCCGGTTCCCGGCCAGACGTGCTAGCCTCTGCACTACAGGGCCGGTACGAGATGAACGGCCTTATTCCCAATTAACCGTCGGAAGTGTCTCACGCGGGATCGCGGGTTTGAATCCCGCCGGAACCCGATTTCGAATTGCCACTTTTTTTTTTGACCGGAAGTCCTTTCTGTCACCTCCACCGACACACCAAGGATGTTCCTCGACGTTCCTGTTGGTTTTCTGAGGGTTTTCTGATGGTTTTCTGATGATCTTCAAAATTCAACGTCTGCTCGCCTTCGCCGTCACACAAAGAATTTTCGTACCTGATAGTTTTTCAAAATTCAACGTCTGCTCGCCTTCGCCGTCACACAAAGAATTTTTGTACCTGATAGTTTTTCAAAATTCAACGTCTGCTCGCCTTCGCCGTCACACAAAGAATGGAAAATTTTTCTTTCATCAGGTACCGCTGCTTTCTCCTTTCTCGTTCGAGTCCCGTACTTTCTCCTTCTCCATATGACCGGGTGAATGTCCTCCTTTCCACACGGGCCGATCGAGGATTCCCACCAATCCGATAATTTCTACCATCCCATAATTTACCGTGGTCGTCGGGTCTGAGTACACCCCTGGGTTTTGTTGACGTTTGGGTTATGTACTTTTCCGAGGTCGGTTGATGTTTCCAGCTGTCATTCTATCTGTTGATATCAAGTTGTCAATCAACCTGTGGCTGTCGAAAGTGAGTTTTACGTGGTTGTTTCTGACGAGTGAGGCTATTATATTCGCGTAGCGAGTAATCGGGAGTGAATCTGCGGGGACTAAGTGCTGGAGGATTCCACTGATTAGCTGTGGCGGATGTATCCGGCGATACCCTGCAGCTCCAGCGTTAGAGGGTCCATCAGGGCTCGTTGAAGTGGACTTCGGCGGGTGGTAATTAGATAAGTATTTTATCTTCTGTTTTTGTTGTTCCTTGTGCAACCCGGACACGATACTTTGTGATCGTTCTATCTTTTCCTTCCAGGTCTTCCGGTCCTCGTCGCAGCGGCGTGCGCTGCCCCGAACCAAACACTCGCTTTGAGGCAGTATCGCAAGTTGCCCGTTCCTCGACGGTCGTTGAGGAGTCGTGACGATACGGAAGAATGCCGTCATTTGATGGCCCCATGGACTTCTTGGAATGGGGCCGAGTATGTACATAATAAATCTGGTGCGTAACGTAAGTATTATTAAAATTAACTTATCAGCTAGGTGATTAGCATCCGACAAGTATATCACACAAGCCGGGTGCTACCACGGCCCTATTAAACATTCCGACTGAGTGGTGGTCACAAATGCCTACTTAGTGGAGTGGTGGAGTGATCCCGGTTGGTCAGCCTTCCCCGGGGAAGGCTGTATTTTTTTTTTTTTTTCCAACGTAAACGCGTGTACACGTATTCGTACACATTGTTACAACGTAACAATATATTAAAACTAATACATTTTTTTTAAAAATTAACCCTAAATTAGAGTTAAAAGCTCGCGCAGCCAGTAAAAATCCCACGCTGCATTTTCCAAAAATATAAAATTTGATCGCGCAGACAGACATTTGATTAGTCAGCAATTTTCATGCAGTGATAAAAACGATCCCGTACGTAATACGCCCTCAGTCGATTTCCATTCATCCGCAATTGTAATTCGTCGTTCGAAAGAAAGTTATTTGAATAAAGTCGCGTAAGTCGTGTAGTTATCGACCAAAACCGTTGTTTCATTTGATAATTATATTTTTTTAACACACCTCGGTGTACAATAGCTAACTAGCTAGTTATATATTTTTTGTGTCTGGTCCTTTTCAATATTCACTTAGACTTTACGTAAGTCAAAAAATGAAGAGAAGCAGCTATTGTTCAATTATTGCCAGCAACAAATCGTCGACGATTAATTTCATTGATAGCTTCTTATACTGAGGAAAACTTTGACTTTGCTCCGCAAAAAACCGAATTATATGCTGTGGCCAGAGCCTGCATATCAATATTTCCGTGCCTTAAGGCCGAGGAACCAAATGAGCTAGTAAGAATTTTCCGCATTTGTTAAAGAATGAGTTTCTTATATTCATGACCCAATTTTATTTTTAGGACCTTCTTGTGAATAACAAATTGACTGGTTTTCTGCAAATAAAAATGAAAAACGATAGGGCAAAAAAAGGAAGCTGGATAAGGAGTTTCAATCGGTTGAAGTTGATTTAAACGATCTTCTTGCGTCCGAGTCTCCTGAAAACGACGAAGTGGACAACGCTAGCATGGGAAAGTTCTTTGATTTAATGGAAGCTATTTTACCCGATGAAATGGGAAGAACACAAAATGCGCTCAAGGAAACAGTGCATATCAGAATTGAGAACTCGCAAGTAAAGACGTTATAAAACTACATTATAATTTTTTCTCACTTCAGATAAATTTTGATTTTGAACTGACATATCCTGAATCATCGTCTTTGATCTCGAACTGGTCGAAATATCAGGAAGCTATATTTACAGCCATTAGAAACACGGAGAAAACAATTTTATATACTGAACCTCTTAGAGAGAATGGTAAGAAGCCTCTTTTAACTTTCTTTCGATGATAAGATTTTACTAGAACTCTTCACTGTATTCTAGAATTGTAATTATGTGAAATATACCAAAATCATTCACGAATTTAGATTGGGATCTATCCACGTTTTCCATAATCAATTTGATCCGTCTTCTACCTCCGCCACCAAGTAGAAGCAATTAAATAAGCAGAGTAAGCGATGAGGTAGCTGTAGATAATTTTCAAAAAAGTTTGTAGAAATATATATAAGATTTGCATTAATACTGAAAGATGTAATCATATGTTTTAATCGCCGGTAAATGCAGCAAATGCCGAACTACTGGAAAAGTCACGCTTCAAATGCCCACCATTCACCATCGCTTCAGGGGAGAAGAAGTCTAAAATAAGTCAATATTCAATTGCATTCGATGGGCATATCATTGACTTTCCATCATCTTATGATTTTATTCGATGTTTGGATCTCGTCTTCAAAATCCATTTTTTGGTCGATGTCCATTATGACAATAACTTAAGATTATTTTATTCATTTTCGCAGCTATATATGTAAAATTAAAACACCAAAATGTTCTTAGACATCAGTCTCAAAAGAGCTAAGTAAACTGATAGAAAAGATTTGTCCCCAATAGTCGAATTGGTAAAGAATTTCTTTCGATTCGCTGCTGATGTCGCCGAAAATGTGATACTCCGCGATGCTTTTCCACGTCCGCTCCTTGGATCCTCGTAATTACTCCTCTTCACGATCCTCGCCCGCAATTTGCGAGAAAAATATTAAAATGTTATCAGATAGCAATCTCCAGCCGCTCGATTACTGCTTACCAATGCCAAAACCAAAGAGACCCACCCTCTCGTGGACTCCAACTTTCCAACAAACCTCTGCGGCTGGGCAAATGACCGCTTCAGCAGGCTTTTGAGACAACTGTTTTGTTTCTCAGCTCACACATTGCCGAATCTAAACACAATGTACTCTTGCACTTGGGTGTGCTGGACGGGACTATTCCATCATCGCACATTTTGCTCGGCCGTCTGAGCGAAGCCTTTCGGATCTTTGCAGTCGGCTGGAAAGATCGACGCATCTAGCTGCTTGGCGCCGTTCTTGTCGCTGCCTGTTGACATTGGGTATGTCAATACTGTCTCAGTTGATGTTTTTAAGCAGTCAGTCAGAACGGTCGTGTTTCTGTTCCGCTCCCCATTAATTTAATTTAGCTGAGACTTCTGTTTTCGTAACTGTGTGTCTTTTTATTCGCGAGCTCACATTCGCGTACTGACCTAATTTACCAGCCAACGAGTGAAGTGCCCAAACATTTACCAATATTGGTGTAGTGACCCAATTTTCTTTGAATTTAGCTTTTTAAAGCTTATGAAAAATAAGCTAAAATTTACTGTGGTGTTAAATTACAAAAAAACGAAGCTTTTTACGTTTGTACGTTGTGACATATCTGCTGAGGTGTTAATTTAAAATCTGCGTAGTTACGCAAACACGGTTAAGCTTGTTGTGATTAATATATCGTGATCTACTATTATTATACCGATTATGAGTTATAATTGCTGCTTGGGAAATTGCACCGCTTACGATAACTAATTAATGTCTGTTGTCTACAAAGGTTTCTGCCAGCGCAAATTGCATGGTTTGTTTGAGCAAAGAGCAGTTTAGAGTAGCAGCTATTCAATCGCAATTGTGATTGCAGTTTCGTGCAAAAACCGCTCGCTCGTTACCTTCTCATCGCCTTCGATTTGTGCCTGACACAGCAATTTCTAGCCTCAGATTGCAATCGCATTGTATGTTTACAATGTGACAGTATTTTTCCGTGGCGATCGATGCTCATGTTTAGAACAGATGTAGTATGGTTGAGAATACGATGCCTGAATTAATTCGGCACTTGCTAGCAGAAAAATGTATTGCCAAGTGCTTGGTAAATCGTATAGTAGTTTTGTGGTTTTCAAAATGTCATACATTGGATGCAAGCAACGTAGTGAAATGTTATTATGCATGTACAGTATTATGCAATATGTAATTTAGTTTCGAAGATTTATTTTTCCTGGTTAGTCTAAAATAATCGGTTTTCCACTTCGCCTCACCGAAGCATGAAGTTTGTCGAAAATTTTATTGAGGAATTTATTATCTTGGAAACTAGGCCGCTTTTTCCCAGGTTTGTATGGAAATTTCGCCCGAAACAACTCAGAATGGTCCCCCAAATTCATGCTAGACAAAAAAAAGTTTTGGAAAATATGGACGTTTTTGCCCAAATTCCCCTATCGAAAATTTTGTCGCCCTTAATATATCACTAATATACTCTCCGACCACTTTCAATCATCGAAAGCGCCATAAAGGCAGTTTTTGCCAAACTATGGCCAAAAAACCTCTTAATCCCCTACAAAACCGAAATTTTTTGATCACAGCAATAGGTCTTGGCCCGTTACGTCCGAAACCACTCAAACCCAAAATTGGCCGATTTTGTCCGATTTCAGCTACTTTTGCCGTATCTTCGAAACTAGACCGCTTTTTCCCAGATTTGTATGGAAATTTTGCCCGAAACAACTCAGAAAGGTCCCCAAATCCATTCTAGACCAAAAAAAAAAAAATTCGAAAATATGGACGTTTTTGCCCAATTTCCCCTATCAACAATTTTGTCACCCTTAAGGCGACATAGCACCTTCAAATTGAAAAAAAAATGTTATTTTCAAAGGCTTGTTTTTAATTGAATAAAAAGACATATCTTAATGAAACTTTTTACACATACTTTATATGTCTTAGACTACATAAACAAAATTGTTAAAAATTTTTTGTGGCCCCCTGTCGCCTGTTACAATTTTTTGGAAAATACACCAAAAAAACCTGGCGTGCATGATAACTGCCCTCAGGAAAGTCTGAAAAAAACAACGAAAACGGGGTTTTGACCAGCATCAAAGCGGCCTTGGAATGAACTAAAAAAAAAATTTGGTTGAAAAATAACAAAATAGCGGCGTTTTTTCGAAAATCGAGTTTTTTTTCCCCCAAAAATCGGCTATACCTAAAAAAGTTTAATGCCGATTTTTTCATCCGAGGTTCATTCTGAGCATTAACATTTGCAGATTAACGTGTTAAAATTTCAAAACGATTGGATAATATTGTTTTTCTTAATCATGCACGCCAACTTGAAAAACGTTGTTTCGAGAAAATCGCGTTTCAAGTTAAAATTCAATATTTTTTGCAATAAATCTTATCGAAAATTAATCTGCGATGCTTGGACCATACAATACACCTTCTTCTTGCTCATACTTCTCCTCTTCTAAAGATTTTTGCTCCCTTCGAGCAGTTCTGGCCTCTTTAGATGCCTCAGTCGAGTGTTTTTCCGCCTGGTTAATTCTTGCAGCATCTCTATGCTCTGCATGTTCCAGCGCACATTGGCCAATTGTAATTCCCATGACTTGCATTTTTTTCAAGATAGCCATAAATCCTTCACTAAATGTACATACAAAAATATTTGCAGCCATATTTAGTACGTTTTTCCCACAAAAAGTATGTTTGGGGGCCAAATTCCAAACACAAGAATTATAGCTTTCGTTATTATTCTGCGCAAAATTGCCCAAGCAACGCTTTAATAAATCTTCTGATGATAAGTCATCATAAATAGGCTTTAAAATTTCTTGTACCTCATCATCTAAAGGTGGAGGGTGCTTGAAATTGTTTAATGCATTATCACCCGCTGCCTCCGCCTTGCGCCAGTTACACCAAGTCGTTTCTCCAACAGGACAATAACAGTGTTGAGGGTTCTCATCAGTTGAAATTTTGTGGTAATATGCTGCCCAAATTTCCTTGCGCATATTTTCAACTGAATCAGGATTTCGTCGTATTGTTAGGCCATAATGCGTGGCTAAATTTTTCATTAATTTTAGTGTCAGGTGAACTTTTTTCGGACCTTTTTTTGGAGATTCTACACTTTTTTTAGAAACATCTTTTACAGCTATTTTTTTATTTTTTTTGACAAGGCTAGCTTATTTTTTGCTTCTTTTAAAGGAGATGACTCATTTATCTTTGTCTACACTTTGGCTAAAGTCGATGTAGCGATATAGCGAAGTGAACGAAAATCATAGAAAAAATGATCTTGGGGCGCTTCACTATATATACTCATAAAATTTTTTTGTTTTAGAATTTCAATTTTATATTATTAAAATCATGTTTTAAAACCTTCATTCTAACATATTCAATCAAAAAACAAAAATCGATTTTTTAAAAATTTGGAGGTGCTACGTTGCCTTAATATATCACTAATATACTCCCCGACCACTTTCAATCATCGAAAGCGCCATAAAGGCAGTTTTTGCCAAACTATGACCACAAAACCCCTTACTCCCCTACATAACCGAAATTTTTGTATCACAGCAATAGGTCTTGGCCCTGTGGGGACCACAAGGTTGGACACAGTGGCGCGGACCACAGAACCATCGTCAGTACGCAGAACTAACTTCCTCTTCAGCAGCCGACCGAGCAGGTCGTGCCGTGAGCGCGCTTACTATTTCTATCCTATCATTTAAGTTTTGTAGTAATAAATTGTTTCCTTAGTTACGCATTAATATTCGTGTTTCATTATCCGTTAATCAGTAGCGCATTTGCTACAGCCCGTTATGTCCCAAACCACTCTAACCCAAAATTGGCCGATTTTGTCCGATTTCAGATACTTTTGCTCTAAAAACTTTATGAATAATTGAATAAAATACTTGCAAATACTCTGCAAAAGAGCAGTGAGCAATTGAACAGCATGAGCAGAGAGCAATCGCACTGCTCACTGCTCTTTTCAAAGAACATTGCGATTAGTAGCAGTGATCGCAGGAGCAGTCCCATCTCTAACTTAGACGTATGTACGATGACATCAGCAGTCGTATCGAAAACCTCAATGGAGACAAAGACAGTTTGATAGCTAAACAGCTAGTGCAATCTACAGCTATTACTGACAGTTTCACAGAAATGGCAAGATGTTTAATGGGCTTGTGAACGCAGTCTCTAACTTCCACAACAACCAGAGTATCGAGAATGCAATATCGGCACTCGACAGAAAATTGACGACGATTATTGATAATCAGATGACCAGTTGTGTAGATTCACCAGATTCACCATCGCCCCGTTATTGAAATGCAGATTTAAATAATGCAGATTTAAATAATGCAGTTTTAAACAATGCAGTGTTAAACAGTGATGTAGTGGTTGAAATCCTTGCAAAAATCTGTGAAAAACTAGTTTGCCTCGACTGTGGGTACAACTCACTTCCTGAAAATATTAATAAACTGTCGATCCTGCCTTTTGAGAACGGAGCTCCGGAATAATACAGACAGCTCAATCAGGATTTTACACATCCTTGGAGCAGCCACAGACTTTATTAAAAGCCACTGTTAAATCTCATCATATTTAGCTTTGGGTAATCAAACCTCAGAACCATTCACAATATCAAATTCAAAATTCATAAAATACCAAACGTTCGGATTTGTTTATGCTAGCGTCGCAACTATACACATACGCTTAACGATTCAGATTTCATCTCGCGAGAAATTGTATACGCTAGCATAAATATATTCGAATATTAAAGACATTGTTGCTCGATGCATGAAATATGCTAGCATAAGCATATTCTATGTTGGCTTGGTGCGTTAGATATTAAGAAAACATTGTTGCTTAGTAATTAAGAAATTCACTATAAAATAGGGCAAGTGACAAATAAAAATTGAGTTGTGATTTGCAAGCCAAAGAGTTAACACATTTTATTGTCTTACGGTACTAAGAGCCGCAAGAATATTTCCATTACAAACGTGCCAACGGTACCAAGAGCTGTTCGCCATATCACATTGACCAGGATGTACCGCCTTGCTGTCAACTTTAACAACCACATCCACATCGACAACCTCCGATTCTCCGAAGCGTTCGATTACTAGATTCAGTACGACGTGGTCTCGTGAAGAGTGGGACAACAGAATCAAGAGGATTAAAAGTTCTCAACAGTCATCTAATACTTCTAATGCAATTTTCAAGTGAGTGGATAGTGCTGTCGCTTTAGACGAATCTACACCCAAAAACTTTTTTGTGAAAAGAGCCCCTATTTTTGCTGACATAGCCTAGCTTTCAAAAATTTTGAAGAATGAGTTGGGCATTAATAATTGCAAATGAGTTGCCTTAACCGTCCGGGCACGTGGTAAAAAGCGAAAAACCTACACATGCTTCAAATTATCAGTACCTGCTCAATATGGATGGATGTTTTGTAACCACGAGCAAAATGCAGTTGACAGCTATACTTGGAATGGAATGAAGTTCAGCCATTGGATTGACAGATGCATCAAACGAGATCCCAAACAACCAACTCAACAATATAATCGCCAAAAAAAAATAGTACGTATTTAGGCTATTCTCCCATTCGTAGCTCCCGTAATCACTCTCCTCTACTTCCCCAAGCTTCATTATCTTCTAAATTGCCTCCGAATTCATATAATATTTTTTCTGTCATATCAAAACAATCCTTAGCCATTGCCACTGACTTGTCCACGTCCGGTCTAAATCAATATGTATCTGAGTGGACAAATGTCAATACATCTTGAGCTGCAAACAAAAACGTAGCATATATAGAGACTCAGATGCGAGCCTCAAATCATACTCTTACTTTACTACTTCAAGTCAACAGTTCAGTTCATTAAGTTCAGTTCAATAGTTCAGATCAGTGTGTCAGTGTAATAGATTAAGTTAACCATTGTGCAAAAATACATAATAATTTCAGGAAAACTTAAATGATATTAATAAAAACTGTTTAGAGGAAAACTTGGCGTTTTTGTTTAAAGAGTCACCGAGGCACTTAAAAACTATATTTTAAAAAAAATAGCAAAAAATACTAGTTTAAATGGCGCAGTCAATCGTCTTAGGAAGGACAGCCCCTCTTCAAAACAAATCAAACCTTAAAATCAGTGAAAGTGTTTTAATAACAAGAGTATTGTGAAAACCCCAAGTAGAATATTCCGAGAATTCGCCTCTGACCTTTCCGAAACGGAATGAGCCAGCTAAACAACAAATAAACTTACACACTTAACTAACATACGTTACAAGAAAATTGTAAACGGAGAGGAGAGTGAATATTCACTCAAAGCAGTGCAAGATGCGCAATCCATAAAATTGTGGACCCCACTCGGCAAAGCGTGAACTCTTTTCACATTTTGAGTCAACGAAAGCTACAACAGCATAGTACCGCAGATTCATAGAACAAAATATATTTCAAATACAAGCGAATTAGTTAGTCTAGTTGGGGAGAGGGCTGGGTTGTGAGCCGGGCTGGGTTGTGAGCCAATGGCATTTTTTTTCCCTAATTGACCGGCAGCGCCGTCTGTCTGCGTAAGCTTGTATTTTATCATGAGTCAGTTTTTGTGCTAACGCAGAAGCTGACAGTCAGATTGCTTCTGACAGCTGCAGACGTGGTACTCACAATTGATCGCGAAAAGTTTATTTGATTGTTTGAGTGCTTCAAAAGTGGACGAATTTGTGCCGTAGCGGTAAGTGTTATGCATATTTGTTGAGTGTTTTGATTATATTTTTCGATCCAATATTGATTTTTCTCGCATTGAGTTTTTTTTTTGTACGTTTCCAAATTTACGTCATGGTTGGGTTGTGAGCCATCTCAGTGGCTGGGTTATGAACCATCCGTCTTTCATGCTAAAGTTGTATCAGAACTGTCAAATAACATTATATACATTGTTATAAAGTGGTTTTATGTAATTTTACGCTATTTTCGTTAGATTCATGTTTATTTATTATAATTTTTAGCCATGTCAACCTCACAAACAACCCCCGCAAAAACAAAAAAATCCAATGAAATGAATTTTAATGCGTTGTTGGATGCCATTAAAGACAATTTGTTGGAGAAAAAATCCATACGACTGGCTGCCCGTGAATATGGACTCGATAGGATGACGCTGACCAGTCATGTGAAAAAAGTTTTCGATCATTTCACCGATATTTCTACCGTTAAAGATGTTGATTTGTTAGAATTCATCCGCACTTCCAATACGCACATTCCGTCGAACATGGTATGGTTATCAACTTTTTTCAATCGTATTTTTCAAGTGTCATTCTTTTTATACAGTGTGTCCGCCTAGATAGTATATCAATAACACTATTTGATTTCCAAGTTTTTCCACGAAAGGAAAAAGGTCATAAATTTTAATATTTGTAGGCGAGGAAAAGGAAGACCCCAATTTTCACGCTCTAGCTGATACAAGCAACTATCACCTAATAGGTCCCGAAGGATTCGATGCTGATTTTTGACTTTTGGGGAAAAAATTCCTGTTCATTAATTTGAGAATATTCGTTGCGGCTGGAGCGTGAAAATTGGGGTCTTCCTTTTCCTCGCCTACGGATATTTAAATTTACGGAAAAGTTAGACTTCAAAATAAAATAGTGTTTATCCAGGCAGATGCCTTGTATCTGAAGGTAACAAAACTGAAAACCACTCAAAAACGTTTGAAAAAGTTGGAATTTTAATTTAAGAAGGAACTGTAGACACTGTAGTGCAAGAGAGACGTATAGAACGGAAAGCAAATGAGAGGAAAAAGAACGAAGAGAAAATGTGTTCGGTTTTCTTTTAATTGGATTCCTTTTTTTTTTCAAGTTAAAAAAAGTTAGTTGCGGGGCCTAGAAATATAAAAATTTATGAAATCATTATACATCTTCTTAGAAATTTGAATGGTTTTCTTCCAGGTTTTCTCTCCCTCGCAAGAAAGAGTCCTCGTGGAGTATATTCTGAAATGCGTCAATCATTATTATGGCCTCAGCATCAATGAACTAATGGAATTGGCGTATCAGTTTGCAGTCAAACTCAAAGTCGATTATCCTGAAAGTTGGAATGAGCACTCAAAAGCTGGTCGTATGTGGTGCCGAGGTTTCATGAAGCGCCATAACAACCTTACGTTGAGGACACCCGAGCAGACATCAATGAACCGAATCAAAGCTTTTTGCAAGACAAACGTAGAGAGTTTTTTTTTAAATTTTGGTCAGTTGCTTGACAAACACCAATATGACAGCGCTTCCATTTACAACATGGATGAAAGTGGATTCTCAACGGTGCCAACAAAAATCGGCAAAGTCATTGCCATGAAAGGGGCGAGGCGCGTTGGGCAATTGGAAGCTGCTGAGAGAGGCACAATGGTTACGATGGCTCTCACTGTGAGTGCAAGTGGGAATTCTATTCCTCCGTTTTTTTTGTTTCCGCGCAAGAAAATGCAGGCATGTTTAATGGACAATGCTGCAAGTGGTGCAGTAGGATACGCCAATTCATCTGGATGGATGTGCCAAGAAGAGTTTTTGCGTTTCATCGAGCATCAAGTTTGTCAAGGCGACAGTCGCTTCGCCAGTTTTGTTGTTGTTGGACAACCACACGTCTCATCTATCGGTCGATGCCTTGGATTTGGCGGCTGCGAATGGGGTTCACATCCTCTCGTTTCCCCCTCACTGCAGTCACAAATTGCAGCCACTGGATGTTTCTGTGTTTGGGCCAATAAAGAATTACTACAAGAGCCTATGTTCCGCTTGGCAAAAAAACAATGCCAATAAGGTACAGTTTACTCTTCTTCGCGCATCGTTTTTCGCATTTTAAACTATGTATTTAATAAAATGACATTTTTTTCAATTTTATTTTATTTTTCCTTCGTATTATTAAACAGTCTTTCAAAAACTTAACATGTTTATTTCTATTTTTGCAACATGTCTTGGAAATTCGTGACGTTGCTGGTATCGTTTGTAAGACATTGGACTTAGCTTTGACGCCCAAAACAATAAAATCAGGATTTTCGGCAACTGGCATTCAACCATTCAACCCTGACATTTTTACCGATGCTGATTTTGTCCAGGCTGTAGAAGTGAATGCTCGTGAAGTTGAAGTCGATGCTGGTCTCGATGAAGATGAACAACGACGGATTATTTGGAATCGATTGAAGGTCGGGCGTGAAGAAACTGTTGACGGCACTCCATCTACTTCTCGTGATTCATCGACTTCTCGCTCTGTATCAGTCTCGTCACACAGCACCAATATTATGTCGCTTCTGGACGAAATTGGACCATTGCAAGGAGCTACACCTCGCGCAAAATCAAAACGTGGCCGAAAGGCAATGGAAAGCTGCGAATTGACTTCTCCAGACAACATTAACCTTTTGAAGCATAAGAAACAAGAAAAAACGTCAAAGTCACCAGGAAAGGCAGCGAAAAAGAAGGCACAACCACCAGCCAAGCGTCCCAAGACAAAAAAATCAACACCTTCAGAACTATCGGATGAAGACATTGATTTTTGCACGATTTGTTTGCGGGTTTTGCCAAAAGAGCTGACCCCCAACAACTCAATCAAATGCAATTCATGTGGCCGGCCTGTCCATTTGAAGTGCGCCAATATGACGAGATCATATTTCACGTGCAAACATTGCGATACAGATGATGAATGATGAATTGCGATGTAGATGAAGATGATGAATAAAATGGTTAATATTACTTTCACAACTTGTACTTTGCTTGTTTTGCTTCTTTAAGTGTTGTGAATAAATGCACTTTTCGCCTACCATACAATTATGAGTGTTTTACTTCGATTTTTCTGAATTTCATCAGGATTTGACCAGTGGCTCACAACCCAGCCACTTTTTTGAAACAGCCAAAAATCACGTCCTTCGAAAATTGGCCGTAAAAATTTACCGATCTATCAAAACCCAAATCTGTCTATATAAAAAAGTTGCGTTTTATGTTTCGCTTTCAAACGGTATCTTGCATTCTTTGATATCTTTATTCTGTAAAAAGTTACAGACCAAAAACAAAACCCGACTCACAACCCAGCCCTCTCCCCTACAATAATGACAACTTTCGCAATCATAATAATTCAAACTACAATAATAATTACAATAATAATCGTAATTTTCGTCATAACAATCAAAATAACTATGACAGAAACAATAACTGTAGAAATAATTATTATGGAAACGATAGACAAGAACCGATGCAAATAGAAAACTCGGATAGGTTTAGAAACCGAAACAATGATTATAACCAACAAAATCCTGAACCACTAGACGCAAATTTTCAGGAATCTGCCTCGGAATTAGTCTACAAATAATCGACTTAACTATAGACGGTGAAGTCATACCAGTTCTTATCGATACTGGTGCAACAACCGCTAATAAGCACGAAAGTTGCTTTCCAAATTCCCCTAGAATAAATTTAAAAAGTAAAATACCTGTATGGCGTACATCTAATTAATTAAGCATGATATGTATCCATATATTAGCTATAACTATATTTGTAATCTTTCACATTCATTAAGAATGATATGCATCTTTATATTATCTATAACTATATTTGTAATTTTAAAGTTCCTCAATAATTTCTCGTAATGTAATAGCATTCATGCATACATACATTCGCACCTATCATGCATCAAATCATAACAAGTCTGCCTAACTCAGACTTGTTATTCTCGCAGGATATATGACACCTATCGAAATAACAATATAAACTCACGACCATGGTCGAATGTATGTATGCAATATGCAGCATAAGCGATGTTATAGATGGCTATGAAATATGCTGACGCACTACGCGGGCATCAAAACGTGAGAACATTTTGCTAACGTAGAATTAAGTTAGTTAAGATAAATAGACTTGTGATAGTTTAAATTTAGTTAGTCTGAATAAATTAGCGGTGAACAGCAGATCAAAACATTGTGTTTTCATATTTTCCGTGGCTAGTTATATTTACAATACCTATAGTAGGACTAGGAGGTATATGTAATGCAACATAAAAATTAAAAACAAACATGCCCCTGGAATTTGATTTACCAGAAAATCATAAGATAGAATGGAGCATAACAAATTTTCAACTCTACGTGGAGTGTTGAAGGAGGCAATCCCAAAAGTAACTTCCAAAAAGCTGAAGCAGTAATGTACCGAGCATAATGTATGATATGGTATACTATTCGTACATATATCCGTAACTGACAAAATATCAATTAGAGCATAGACCAGCAACGGATATTTCAGTTTGTCGGGTGTGCACAGTATAAAGTTCCAAGCTAGCCCGTCTAGCTTGAACTCTTGTTGTACTTTTGGATCGATTACTGTCAATGAATAGAATTTCGGCTTTACTCCTGCAAAACCAACAGTTCAATACAAATCATCTTCACAGAATTCAAATGAAACGACTAACTATACTCACCGCTTAAATATTCTGGTGATAGTTTCTTATGTTTATCTTCGATATCTTTTCGACAAAAATTTCAAAACTATTTTAGGACAAAATGTATTGTTCACATTGAACGTTAAAATAAGCGTCGGTGAAGGTTTTATGGAATGGAATATTTGAAAACTTTACTTTAAATATGCGATCCCAGAAGAAATTAATCATTACTCTGAGTTAGAAACCAGTAATGAAACAGATAAACTATTCGAGAATCTAAATGGAGGAATCCGCTTCCTTGAATCAAATTCTCGGAGGACATGAAGATTTGTTCTACAGGTTGGGCCATGAATTTGTTTACATTTGAGTTTATTTCCCGCGCAAACGCAAGAGGCGCGGGGAGGGGTCTAACGGCTAGCTCAATTCTCGGAAATTTAGTCGACATGATCGGTTGACGGGACCGTAGCGTGCCTTTTGCGTAAAGCAATTTTATTTGAACAGTGGTTCGCTCATCACTGTGCGGCGTTTATTTCGCGTTGAATATCATTTACATGACCTAAATGAGTGTCCAAGCTCAGTTTTAATAAAGAAGTGGGTGAAGAAATTTGAGGAGACGGGATCGACGATAAATGTGAAGCAAACCGGCGGCCCACGGACTTTACGGAGTGAAGAGAACGTGCAGCGAGTATCAGCTTCGGTACGGCGCGATCCGGATTTATCGACGCGCAAACGCTCGGCTGAATTGGGCATATCTCGCACATCCTTACGCCGCATTTTACAATCAGATTTAAAATTACATCCGTACAATATCTAGTTAATCCAAGAATTAAAGTCCAATGATTTGATTTTACGCAAATCGTATGTTGAAACAATGTTGGATCGCTTCCCTAGCTTTGACAACATCTTGTTCTCTGACAAAGCCCACTTCCATCTCAACGGGCACGTCAATAAACAAAACTGAAGATATTGGAGCAGCGAGAATCCCAGAGCTAAACATCAAAGGCCTCTTCATTCACCAAAGGTGACTGTATGGGCAGCAATTTCAGCTGCAGGAATCATTGGACCTTATTTTTTTCAGGATTATCGAGGCTGTCCGATTACCGTAAACTACAGCGAGTATATGAAACTGTTGAGAGAATTTCTGACACTACGGCTACAAGAATTAGCTGGCTACAATCAGCAGACGTGGTTTCAGCAAGATGGAGCCACTTGCCATACATCTAACGAATCTCTACCGGTCATCAAAGAAATGTTGGCCAGAAAGGCCGATTTCCCGAAGAGGCGACATTCCTTGGCCACCTAGGAGTCCTGACCTAACGCCAGCAGATTTTTTTCTCTGGGGCTATCTAAAACATCGTGTCTATACCCACAAACCAAGGACACTGATCCAATTAAAGACGAAAATAAGAGAGTAAATGTCAGCAATACCACGATCTTTACTGCGGCGAGTACTCGAAAATGTTCAACAAATAATTTTTGATGTAAATCTAATAGTTTTTTTTAAATGATTTTTTAAAATGCTAACTAATTTCTGGCCCACCTTGTATAAGGAGGGAGATAACATCACCTGTACTACCCAAACAAAGCATGAGATTGTTACGAAAAGTAATAAGCCCTTATACTCAAAACTATATAGATTCCCTCACGTTCATGAGAAGGAAGCCGAGTTACAGATAAATGACATGTTGCGACAAGGCATTATAAGGCCATCTTCATTCCCATATAACGCCCCTATTTGAGTCGTACCAAAAAAATTGGACAACTCCGGCAAGACAAACTGGAGAATAGTCATCGATTACAGAAAGTTGAATGATGAAACGATTGAGGATAAATTTCCTATCCCAAATATAGAAAGTATATTTGATAAGCTTGGAAGAACTCAATATTTCACAACTTTAGACTTAGAAAAAAGGTTTCCACCAGATAGAAATAGCAGCTCTCGATCGTTATAAAACAGCGTTTTCTACTCCACAAGGACATTATGAATTCAACCGTATGCCCTTTGGACTAAAGAATGCTCCTGCAACATTCCAACGAATGATGAATGAGGCTTTACATGAACATATTATTAAAATATGCGTGGTATATTTAGACGACATACTTATTTTCGCTACATCCCTGCAAGAAATGGAATTAAACATAAAAAAAAATGTAACACCTTACACAAACACAAACTTAAAATTCAAATAAATATATGTAAATTCTTTGCTAAACAAACAGATTATCTAAGTCTCATCCTATTATTACCGAAGCTTTTCCTGTCTCGGTCTAAAACCCTTCATCCCCCAATTGGGATGCAAGGGCGGCAGTTTCCGGCGGCTCTAGCTCACGAAAAGGCCGTGAGTGGGCGCCACTCGCTTCAACTTCGGAAACTGCCTTCGAATCGCCGCAAATCGCCAGAAGACGGCGGCAAATACTGGACACGGCCCGCGCTTGAAAATATCTAAATCATGCGTCTCGAAAAGGTTACACCAGTCTCACACTTTCAGCATCTTGTTTATTCACCGACTTGTTGTTGTTGTTGTTGAAATAGTGGCGGTGGTTGTTGTGGTCGTCGCTTCAAAGTCTCAGTTTCAGATGATGGAACTAGTCGGTTGGGAATGGCTGTCGGCTGCTGCGATGGTCATTCCCGCTTGGCCCCTTAGCTACACTCGGGTTTGCTCGCTTCTGGGTCAAGTAATCGTCGATTGTCTGATGTAAATCGACGGCGATGACTTGGCTTGGCAGGGAGCGCTCGTCAATTTTTGATTAAAATTACAATTTTTTTCCATTGTACAATCTTCCCTACGCACTGGCGTTACACTATCTACCGATGGTATTAGACCAAATCCTGACATCAAACATCTTAAAATTCCTGACACTCCGAAATATATCAGATCATTTTTAGGCATTACCGGATACTATTGCAAATTCATAAATAATGACTCAAAAATTGCTTCATAATAATAAAAAATAATAAAATTGATATTAATAGCCCCAAATACAATGCTGCTTTCGAAAAATTAAAAGAACTAATAATTAACTACCCAGCTCTTCATTACCCGAATTTCAAACAAAAGTTTGTTCTAACAACGGATGCTTCTGTCAAAGCTGTAGCAGCAGTCTTGTCATAGAATAGACAACCCATATCATTCGCAAGCCTAAACGACCACGACCCTAAACGAACACGAACGAAATTATGCAACTATTGAAAAGGAATTATTTGCAATCGTTTGGGCTACAAAGTATTTTAGGCCATATTTATACGATGTAAAATTTGACATTAAGACCGACCACCGGCCTCTTGTATGGTTAAACGGACTAAAAGAACCAAATAGCTAGCTACAGAGATGGAAGATTACACTTAACGAGTTTAGTTTTAATAAAGAATACGTTAAAGGAAAAGACAAGGAAGTCGCAGGCTTTCTCAGCCGAATCGTCGCAGATAAACACGAAATAAACGTAATGAACATGGAAGAAATAAATGCTATTGAAGATTACTACGATAATATTAGTGATAATGCTACAATACATTCTGGCGAAGCAGATCAAAATGAGCAAATACCTACAAAGGAAGGTATTTCGAATCTATATAAAAAAGAAATAATAATTGTAAAAACAAAAAAGAAAAGAAATTAAAAAAATAGAATAGAATACATTTACAGAAGCTTATTGTGAAACATTGATGAATTATACCGACAATTTAAATTTGAGTATCCTGATACAAAAGTAGGTCTTTCAAAATTTTTTACATTATGCCCTAAGAGGTGCATTTTTGCGGGCGACTCAGGTACACATGTAGTTTGTGTGAGCATTTATCACGAAAATGTCAAGTAAAGGCTAAGTGGGGGAGATATTGCATCTCTTACTTAATAAGGATTGCCTGCAAAAGATGATGTGTTGAAATTCAACACTAACTTGCCATTTGATGACACATAAATCTCCATCAAGCGAACGTTGTATTAATTGCCCTGGCCTTGAGGAAATTCGAGAGCACTTGGAAAAACATACGATGATAACCAAGTAACAAGTGTGCAGTTTCACCATCGCCAGTCAAGTCCTTTCGACTGATGAATTTGTCGACAGTCTTTGCTCAGCTTTGCATCTTTTGAAACCCCATGCCTTTATAGCGGACCAGCAAGCCCAGTATTTTAAATTATTAAAAGGGTCCATTATGGAAGAAGACATTACTATTCAATGCGTGTTTGCCGAAAACTATAGCTTTGTAATTCAAGATGCTGCTCAATTATTTCACAGGAACAACAATCAAGCCACTCTCCTGACATCAATATATTATTACAAAAAAGAACAACGTTTAAAACACGAAAGTATCGTAAAGATATCAGCCGATTTAAAACATGACACTCCTTATTTCTATACCTTTCAAAAACTTTTGCATCAGCATCTTCAAGAAAACAACATAGGTACAAAAAAAATATATTTATATGGATGACGGATCAACATGATTTTGGCACAGAGGCAGAATTTCATTTCCATCCCATTTCACAAGGCAAAGGACCGTGTGATGGCCTTGGTGGGAATTTAAAACGTCTGGCGACGCGAGCTAGTTTACAGTCGGCGTCAAACAAAGCCATCACAACACCTGAGCGGTTTTATGAATGGGCTACAATATCAATGCCTCAAACTAATATTTTTTATACTCGGAAAGAGGGCAGGAAGACAACAGATTTTTTCTACAAAGCAGATTTGACTCCTACCAGGTACAATAAAATACCATGCCTTCATCCCGACCGCTGAAGGTATTATGATAAAACGCACGAGTAACAGTAAGAATTATAAAATTGATAAAATTTGTAACTAAACCTATAAGTTATCGAAACTTCATTATGTTGTTTTACTGTAATTTTGAAATACGACCAAATTATTAAACAACACTACGTAAACTGTTAAAAATACATCAACAGTTTACTTTTCATTTGTATTACATTCTCACCATATTAAAAATACATCAACAGATTACTTTCATTTTTTGTATTATATTCTCAAAGTTTCACACACAACCTCTCACTTGCATTATACTGTTTAAATTTGAATTAATATTAGTGGATAAAGCTTGTAGCTGGTTTTCTGGAATGCAAAGATAATTTTTAGTGAGTTCTAATTTGTCCGTCGACCAGCAAACAGGTTCGCGAAGCAGTTTGTTTAATAAAGAAGTTTCGAATTCGTTATTGAAAATTGTGTTTTCATTTTTACCGTCGTCCTCAACATTTTATGGTCCTTCGAGCCGGATCTCGGTAAACGTTTAAATCATAAACTCGAATAATCAGTTTTCCCTACAATTACGAATAACGCTGCTCTGCTCTAAACCTCGTGTTTGCAATGTCTTCACCGGTCGATTTGGACGTAACTCAATCAACAAGAATGGAATTTCTAAAAAACCAAAGAAAAGGAATAAAAGGTAGGATTACTTACTTTCGGAATCAGTTGGAGAAACGGCGTTCAGTTATACCAGAAAGTTGTCACCGAACGGCCTCCGCCGCTACGAAATCAGACCCTGCCTTCTGTCCCGGAAGGTCAGGGCGGCAGCCTCGGGTGGCTGGCTCACTTGTCGAGAGAAAGGGGTGAGTCCGGGCGCCACTCGTTTCTTGCCCTCGGCTGCCTCGATTATCTGTGCCGTGAAACGAGAATTCGGCCAGATAGTTTATTCTATTTCAATATCACGTTATATTCAACCGCTATGAGAAACACCGCGTTACAACCTGATACATCGACTTTATTAATCAAAACTATACGACGCCGCAAATTAAAAGAAATTTCCACTTATTCCGTAACTATGAACACACTTCTATCTTAAACTAAACTTAATGATAACGCCACGTACCTTCGCCACTAACCATTCATTCATTGAACTTTCCGACTCGTATCGATCGCTATCGTCGCTTCGCCTTTCAATCTAAGATCTTCTTGAGTCGCCGCCTTCATCCATTCGATTTCGGAACCGCTGTAGTTTTAGAATAACTCGCCGTCTTCGCTTCACTATTCAATTTAACATTGTTGTGAGCCGCCGCCTTAGTTTATCCAGCCTCCGAACCGCTGTAGCGTTAAAAGAAATTGCCGTCTTCGCTTCACCAGGTAATTTAATCTTTTCGCGAGTCGACGCCTTATTCTATCCAACCTCCGAACCAACGTCGCTTGAGAGGAAATCGCCGTCCTCGTTAGTGCTTATTCGCTGTGTCGTACTATTCCTCCACGAAGTTCGATCTCATACCGCTTTCGATGCTCGCAGCCAAAAAAAGAATAATGTTAATTGAATTATTACGCTTTGTCGATTGACGCTCTGTTCACCTCCGAGTCTGGATTGAGAAGACAGCATTTTTCGCATTCGGATCCCTGCAGAGCCTCAGTCCTACTTGTACGACCCCGTTTTTGCGGGACTATTCCCATGTAATTTCCTCAATATTGCATTATACCGCCTTACCAGGGCAATGTCCTCTAACAGCGGTCATTGATCCTGAATTTGACCGCCTTCATTTGGCAATGCCACTTCAAGTCCCATTGTGAATTTTATCATCTTGTCATTACAAGTCGCCTATCGTGAACTTCCTCATCTGTCATTTCACGAGTGTTCATAGCATGTTTACGCTGTCAACAGGTGAGTGTTTATCTGAGTTCGGTTTTGTTAAATTCTGTACTTTTTTAGTTGCGGTAATGGTCTGCGGGGCGTTCGAATTGTGAGAAAATCCGTCGTGGGACCGCACCGTCCGCTTATCTGCTGCTGAGAGTATTTCCCTGCGTCGAAAAGATATGTATAACGCCCCGGCTTTAGATGATGCATTACAGCCTATCTTGAACAAAGGCCACTAGTATGGTTGAACGGAGTGAGTTAGGTGGAACCTGCCATTTCGGCTCCCACCCCATGGATCACTTCGGGTAAGTTATTTTATGCTGTTTCGTTACTTAACGACCCGTTGATCGTGCCGCGCCGCGTCGTATGTTACGTCCGATCGCCCCGGATTGCGTCCTGTGTATCTCGGAGACCGCGTTCCTCGGTCCTTTGTGGCTTCCCAGAACTCACCCCACATCGCCGACCTTACCTCGGGGTCTTTTTATCATTCGTCTCACGTCGGGTCAGAACGGGCGCTGGCTGTGGTGTTGAAGTTCAGTCACGGCTGTTTTGGCCCGGTGTCGGCGAATCGCTACATCAACAACAACATCCTCGTTCGTGTGTACGTGGCCTACCCTAACCATACATTCTAAGATACTAAACTAATGACCTAACATATCAGTCGTTAGAATACAATTCTTAATTTAATATACAACTCGCCTACTTCGCCGGTGTTTTCTCACATGTACGTATGGCTTAGTGCAGCCGGGGACCGACCCCGTGATATCACCCCCCCTCTCCAGAGAATTATCCCGGAATTCTCGTTAACAATTCTTTCCGATCTAACTCTCGATTATGTGCTGATTCACCATTTGACCTTTCGATAGGCCTCAAACATCCGCGAAGCTTATTCCGGTTATTTACAATTCCGATTTGAATTCTCAATCACTCTTTACGCCCGTTAGGCACCGAGCCCTACAGTTACGCCTCACACAATCACGCCACAATTACTCTTTTCACCCTGTCACGCTTGTCTGTATATTTCATGTAGTGGTTTTGGCTAGTATAAGTATTTGAGCCATTCGTGATGCCATCTTCTAATCTTCTATGATCACGATTTTAGGACGCCTACACTTCCACACGTATGGACACGAACGACACCATCAGACCTTTACACGGAAAGGGAAAACAACACAACCAAGGAACACAAAGGAGGCCATAAAGGAAAACCTGGAGGCGATCGCGGCACTTCACTCTAACTATGGTATGTTTTTTTTTTCCTATTTATCATCTTTTTATTAGACAAATAACGCTCCTCTCTAAATTCCTGAGATCATTTAATGGTAGCCGTTAGTCAGTTTCCCAGTTGTATCTGCTTCCTGATCGGTCTATTCTCTGCTTGTCCCTTACCGTCCGTTGAACCATGTGTTTTTCCTCAACTGTGTGTATCTCCACGACCTTCTCAAATTCGATAAATAATATATCCCACCACCAAGAAAATTATCTACTAAAACTAAACTAAACCAATCTCTAATACCCTTCACCGACTATCCTACTATACTCTAATATAACCCACCACCACTGCTTACTGTATTGACCGCAAACCTTTCTACCCCTTCTTGGATCGCCTAATCTTAGGTCACACCACTGGCGCCATTCTCTCCGTTGACATATTGTTTTAAGTCCTTCACATGCCAAATGCCTGCGGTCTTATCCTTCTCGTCGACAAGCTCACATGTCCACATCGATAGTTTCGACTTAATCCTGAACGGACCGATGTAGGCTGGAGCTAGCTTCGCTGCGAAGTTTTTACTTGCATCGGATAGAGCATAATTCTTTCTCCATACTTTGTCTCCCACCTGGAAGTTCACGGGACGTCGTCGGAGATCATAACGTCTCTTACTACTGGTGGCGGCCTGACGCATTCGGCTAACCACCTCCTGACGGACTTCTTCCAATGCTTTTGTATTTCCCAACGGCGAGAAATCGCGTCTCCTGTCTACTGGTGGATCGACTCCGTCGCGGAACGTCACCATTTCCCTACCAAAGTTCAAAAAGTATGGGGTGTAACCCGTCACCTCATGCTTGTACGTCCTTAACGCACACGCGATCTTAGGCAGGTATTGATCCCACAAACGATGGTTATCTGAAGCGTAGCATCTTAGCATACACTTAATGTCCTGATTACGCCTCTCAGTTGGATTGGCCTGGGGATGATATAGGGCGGTGTAATGTATCTTTACACCGTAACCTTCCACCGCCGACTTGAAGTGCTTGCCCCTGAATTGCACTCCGTTGTCACATATCAGGATCCTGGGTACTCCGTATACCAAAAACACGTTCTCCTCCAACAGTCGAAAGACAGTTGATGCTGTCGCTGTTCGTAGCGGCAATATTACAGAATACTTCGTGACGTAATCGACGATTGTCAAGATGTAGACATTCCCCCGCGTTGATCTAGGTAATCTAGGTATCTAGGTGAGCTGCATTCAATTCATAATCGGTTGCCAGCATTGTACCAAAAATTCGACAATGTGCAATCTGAGCTGGAAGAAATAGACGAAGCTCAACTCGATCCAGAAATTCGTGAGTCATTTGAAGACGATTATGGGAATTTAGAATCGTTCATTCTAGAGCTCATCTCAATAAGGCAAAAACCAAGTGTGCAAGCATTAGATAATTCTATCGGTGTTCAAAACGTGAACGTCCCTTCTGTTTCGATAAAATTACCTGATATAAACCTGCCACAGTTTTACGGTGATTTCACTCTTGGCTGAATTTTCGTGACGTGTTTTGAGTTCTCATACACAACAACGCTTCACTCACGAAGGCTAAAAAATATGTAGAAACTCTACCGGTGACGTCTGAAAATTATCCAATTGCTTGGGAAAAGCTCTGTGACCAATTCGACAACGAAACGCGAATCGCTCAGTTACACATGCACAACTTGTACTCTGTCGCTAAAGTTACGGACAATTCCGCGTCCTCGCTACTTGATTTTGTCGATCACGTTAAAATTCAGCTACACGCTCTTAAAACACTGAAGCAACCCGTAGAAAACTGGGGTTTAATATTGAATCATCATCTGTTTCTTAAGCTGGATAGCTCCTCGCAGTGGGAACTTGAGTCAAAGACACCAGTCGATCGAATAATGACGACAGATGAGTTTCTCAAAATTCTTTCTGAAAGAGGTCGAGTGCTACAAGCCCTACCAGTAAGCCGAAAGCAAGTAGAAGCCAAACCCAGTGTCGGCAAGAAAGCATTCACATATCCACAGTGCAACATGGTCGTCAAACCTTCATTATGTGCTATATGCAACAAAGAACATTCAATATTTCGATCTCGTGCCGGTTTGTTGTGCGGCGAAAAGCTCAGTTAGTTGTGCTTAGTACACACGAGGTTAGTACACACGACTGTACTCGATTCGTTTAAATTCCGCGAAATCAGCCATTCTAATAGGAGGTGTTGCGTTTGTCACGCGCACTGACTAATTAAAGAATAGTGTTCATAATAATATGCAATGGACTTGGAAATTATGATAAGTGAAGTGAGGAAAAGAAGATTTTTGTGGGATGTGAAACACAAGGACTATCGCATTCTTTTGAACATTCAATATTTCGATCTCGTGCCGGTTTGTTGTGCGGCGAAAAGCTCAGTTAGTTGTGCTTAGTACACACGAGGTTAGTACACACGACTGTACTCGATTCGTTTAAATTCCGCGAAATCAGCCATTCTAATAGGAGGTGTTGCGTTTGTCACGCGCACTGACTAATTAAAGAATAGTGTTCATAATAATATGCAATGGACTTGGAAATTATGATAAGTGAAGTGAGGAAAAGAAGATTTTTGTGGGATGTGAAACACAAGGACTATCGCATTCTTTTGAACATTCAATATTTCGATCTCGTGCCGGTTTGTTGTGCGGCGAAAAGCTCAGTTAGTTGTGCTTAGTACACACGAGGTTAGTACACACGACTGTACTCGATTCGTTTAAATTCCGCGAAATCAGCCATTCTAATAGGAGGTGTTGCGTTTGTCACGCGCACTGACTAATTAAAGAATAGTGTTCATAGTAATAAACAATGGACTTGGAAATTATGATTAGTGAAGTGAGGAAAAGAAGATTTTTGTGGGATGTGAAACACAAGGACTAACGCATTCTTTCGAACATTCAATATTTCGATCTCGAGCCGGTTTGTTGTGCGGCGAAAAGCTCAGTTAGTTGTGTAATGATATAACATCACGTGCATGAAATAAATCAAAGCAAAACAAACAAGTCAAAACAAAACACCATGTAGTTCATTCATATCGTCTACGTAATAGCAGACCACACAATGTTATACAACTGACCATATCATCATGACCATATCAGGTTTCCGAGTAGCGACCGTGAATATCCATGCCATATGGTATATTCAAATGTAGTACGAGGTCATATTGCGAACGATAATAAATTATGTGTCACCAAGGCACGCGACCCAAATATGTTATGGTTACAGTGTGAATAAGCGCATAGGGCAATAAATCCTATATGTGTTGATAGAATGGCGCTAGAAATGTTGGTCAAGTGTAGCGTGTGAAAGTTGAACACATGTGATTCATGTAGATTATTGTGTCATGGGAAATATACATGTTATTGATTTATTTCAGGGCATGCTGAGTTTAGTTAATAAAATAGGTTAAGTTATGTTCATAATGTTTTGTAAAAATCATATATAAGGAGTGGTAAGAACATTGAGAAAATAGATTCATTTGAGTAAGCGTGGAATACACAGTTTTATTTCTGTTGAATCTCTGCTAGCGAGGTTATTCTTGCGGAGCATTATCTAAGCACGGCAAATGTCCAAGGTTAGCTTTGACATGGTGCCAGCACTAACTGCGGCCTCGCCGCTTTGGTAGGTTGGATAGTGGTACAATCCACTCTCTGCTTTTGGGTTAGTCTAAACTCTATTCCTCTATAGCAAGGACTCTGCGTCGAAGCAAACAGAGGGAGAAATATCTCAGGACCCAACAACAAACTTATCCCGTGACGACCCCATCATATTTCAAGGCAACCCTTGCTTATTTCATGGCGATCCTTGCTTATTTTATGGCGATCCTGATGTACGGAACTCTGGAATCTACTATAAAGATTCAGGCAGCTACATAGAAGAAGAAGGGCAGTTAGAACAGGAAGAATACGTCCCTGAGCCAGTATCGACTACACCATCTTACTACAAGCCCACAGCAATAAATACACTTGGACCCAGACCTAGGAGAATTGAAGAATTCAAGAAAAGGAAAGCTGAGAAAGATATTTTGGACACCATCCCCAAACCAAGACGACCACGTGGAGGCAGGAAAACAAAGTTAAAGCGTGAGCGAGCGGAACTACACAGATTGGTACGGATTTCTTTTGGACAACAGAAAGAATACTTCCGGAAGAGACTACGGGAACTTAAAGAAGATGGGGAATAATTGCTCGACGGAGGAGGTAACAGTGATACAGGAGTATCAACAATCATTAACAACGGCAGCAATTTTCTGTATTATATTAGGAATATTCTATGTTTACAATAAAAAAAATAAGGAGTATGTAACTAAGAGGTTAAATAGGAGTATAGATGTATAGCAATAATTAAAACAATACATATGTCTTGATACATAAATTTTAAAAAAAAAAAAAAATTTTATTTATGAATGTACGGTTCTTTCTTATAAAAATCCCAGTCTTACAATAATTATGTATGGACACTTTAGAAGGTTTAATCTTGGAAAACGAACAGGTTTTAAAAAATTTGAGAAAAAGTTCGAAGAATTTATATAGGTTTGAAACTTTAAAAGAGAAATTGAACGATTTACAGGCACGTAAAGAAAAATTTAAGAAAATAATCAGCAATTTTAATGACGAAAGCTCTGAGGTTTTAGATATAAAACTAAAGTTCAAAGCGGTATCAGCGATATTAGAAGGAGAAATCTGGCTACAGCTTGGTAAACAAGGATATTCTGCGGAAGACGTCCAACAAGAGTGCGACATCACCGAAGAATTAGAGACTAGTTTACAAGTACTAGAAGACAAAGCCAAGATGTCTGAGTTTAGTCTAGAGACTGCCATAAAAATAATTCCTACTTTCGAGGGAAAGTATAAGGAATTAGAATCCTTTTTGAAGATAGTAGAATTACTAAATTCCACATTAACCGCTTCAGGAAAAACTCAACTCATAGATTTCGTCACTAAAGTTAAGCTTACCGCGAATGTGAGATTATCTTTGATTAACACCTCAATCAGCACTTTTGAATCTTTAAAAGATGAATTATCTAACAGGTTTAGAAATAATAAAACAGTACCACAAATTCATTCTATGCTCAGTAACATGTGTCAGAACAGATCATCTGTTACTACATATAAAGATAAGATTTTATCTTTGGTTGATGAGCTCAATCAATTACAGGTACAAGGG
This sequence comes from Nemotelus pantherinus, assembly GCA_963978885.1. Taxonomy (NCBI): domain Eukaryota; kingdom Metazoa; phylum Arthropoda; class Insecta; order Diptera; family Stratiomyidae; genus Nemotelus; species Nemotelus pantherinus. Next base: position 41,752,359 of record OZ022264.1, read on the forward strand.
CTAGGTAATCAGGCTACAGAACCAGAAAAGAAAGTTATCGCGCAAATGAACGATACTTATGCACTCACTATCTTTAAAAGTGGACTTAATGACCAGCTGAAAGGCACAATATTTTCAGCTAGACCCAAAACTTTTGCTGAGGCAGTATCATTAGCGCAAGAGATTGAGACATTAGAATCTCAAGCTACGAGTAGCGTAATGCATATCGGCAATTTTGCAAATAATAGAAATAACCGTGATCGAAGATACAGAAACAATGGCAATGATAGAAATAGCAATGGTTATAGGGATAGAGACAGTCGAAGAGATTTTAGGAATAAAAGATACGATAACCATAGAAATTTTAATAGAAAAACAGATAACAGATCAAATCATTATAGGGATAATAATGATAACAGAGATAATCATCGTAGGAATAACAGATATGCCAACAACCATAGTAATCACCGCAATAACAATAATAGAAGTATACACGTAATTTCGGACCAGGGAAACGTCCTAGGTTCCGGAGAGGAAATGAGGAACCTCCCGGAATAAATAACACGAGTAAGGAATGTAAAATTTACAGAATAACTGATGGCTGCACGAATTACGTAAGAATTTATAATGATGGAGCGAATAGACAACTATCGTTCTTAATAGATACGGGTGCAGACGTATCAATTTGTAAAGTAGGTATATTTAAGGCGTTAGAACATAGAGTGAATAGCAAGGATAAAATTAAGTTAACTGGTATTACTAAGGAAGTAACTACGTCTTTAGGTACTTCGGAATTAAATTTATTAATTGGGAACAAAAGGGTAACAGAACTATTTCACATTGTAGACGACAATTTTCCGATTAGTACGGACGGTATTATCGGTAGAGATTTATTAGTTAGTTTCATGAGTAAAATTGACTATGAAACATTCACCATTTCTTTTAGTGTGTCAGATGAGGAAATTGTATTACCCATGGATACAAAACGTCAGAACCATTCGGGAATTAATATATCCGCGAGAACTGAAGCAATAGTTCCGATAAATGTGAGCATTGATGAGGATAGCATTGTGCTGAACGCAGAAATTGAGAAGGGTGTTTTCATCGGAAATACTATTATACCAGCGAAAGGCGTTCGACACGTAAAGGTTTTAAACACAACTGATAGAGATGTAGTCATAAACAACTTCAACATAGAGGTTGAACCACTAAAGAACTACAAGGTATATGCAGGAAAACAACAGAGAGGTGATCAGAAACGTTTCGAGAAACTGCTGGGAGTTATAGATAAAGATAATTTGGACAAAAGATCTATGGACAGTTTGCTTGAGATAATCAAAGAATATCAAGATGTTTTTCACTTGGAGGAAGAGAAGTTGACAACAAACAATTTCTACAGACAAAAGCTGCAGATGGCAGACGATAGTCCGGTCTACATTAAGAATTATAGGCTACCTCAAGCTCAAAACGAAGAAATATTACAACAAGTTAGAGACTTAGAAGACAATGATATTGTCGAACCGTCAGTAAGCCCATACAATTCACCACTTTTGGTTGTACCGAAGAAGACTTCAGATGGTAAAGCTAAGTGGAGACTTGTAGTGGATTTTCGTAGATTGAACGACAAAATCATCAATGATAAGTTTCCTTTGACTAGATTGGAAGACGTTCTAGATAGGCTCGGTAGAGCGAAGTATTTCTCAACTTTGGACATGACTAGTTCATTCCACCAAATCGAACTTGAGAAAGAATCTAGACCCGTCACCGCGTTTTCGACCAGTGATGGTCACTATCAATTCAAGAGACTACCATTTGGATTAAAGATTTCGTCCAACAGTTTCCAACGAATGTTGACGATAGCTTTGAGTGGTTTAAGTCATGAGGCATTCCTATACGTAGATGACATCATAGTTTTTGGATGCAGTGTCAAACACCACAATGATAATCTTCGCAAAGTGTTACAGCGAATGCGACAGTACAACTTGAAGTTGAACCCTGGGAAGTGTCACTTTTTGAAATCGGAAGTAGTGTATTTAGGGCATTTGATAACCAGTGAAGGTGTTAAAACAGACCCATCTAAATTTGAGACGATCAGAAACTATCCGGTTCCGAAATGTGCAGATGAAGTACGCAGATTTGTTGCGTTCTGCAACTACTACAGGCGTTTTATTCCGAATTTTGCCGGAATTGCCAAAAGTTTGAACTCGCTATTGAAAAAGAACGTTACTTTTGAATGGACCGACGAATGTCAAGAAGCGTATGAAACACTTAAGAATAAATTAATTGAGCCACCAATTTTGCAGTATCCAAATTTCGAAAAACCATTCATTTTAACAACTGATGCATCTAATTACGCATTAGGCGCTGTATTATCGCAAGGTGAAATTGGACAGGATTTACCAATTTCGTATGCAAGCAAGTCGCTAGCAAAGCACGACATCAACAAACCGGTCATAGAAAAAGAACTTTTAGCCATACATTGGGGCATAAACTTTTTCAGACCCTATCTCTACGGAAGAAAGTTCGTAGTTGTCACAGACCATAGACCACTAGTATCTTTATTCACCCATGCAAATCCTTCATCAAAACTCACTAGAATTAGAGTTGACTTATCGGATTATGATTTCACGATTGTGTACAAAAAAGGCAGCATGAACACGAATGCTGATGCTTTGTCAAGAATTGAGTTGGATTCTGACTCTTTAAAAGCATTGATACCTCCAGTTATAGATGAAACAGCAAATCGTAAACTATTAGCAATTACAAGGGGCATGGCGAAGAAAACAGAGGATAAAAAGCAAGAAAACCGCAGCGAAAGCAACCACGTAAAAGTAGAACCTGATCAATTCTATTGTTGGGATTGCACTAGCTTGGCGGATATCACCGGTGTTATGAAGTTAAAATTTATCCTGCGCAATGATGAAAATAAAAGTATTGATATCGTACGTACGAAAGATATTGTAAAAGTATATTGTAGCGATATATCTAACGTGAAACCAGTTTCCGTTAATGCAAAGCTAACAATAAATAGGGGTACCCGCAGACACAAAAGTAATGAGAATAATAGTGATAATCCACATTCAGAATACGTTTTGATTATGGAGAAACTATTAGATTTTGCTAGACGTAACAAAATCCAAGAACTCTCATTAGCAAGTGATGATATTATATTGAAGTCTATAGACAAGGAAGAATTTAAGAAAGTATTTAACCTGTTGCAACGAAAAGGTAAAGATAATGCGCATATGAAGCTGAAAATAATGATATACAAGCCGCCCGCTAAGATAACGAATAAAGATGAACAGGTGAAATTAATAGAAGAATATCACAATTCACCACACGGAGGACATTTAGGAATTCGCAAAACTTTGTTAAAGCTAAAACAAAGATATTGCTGGAAAAACATGAACGGTATGGTTAAATCCCACATAAAGAATTGCACACCTTGTCAAATAAACAAACAGGTGAGACACACAAAAGAAGAAATGATGAAAACCGACACACCAACTACGAGTTTTGAAACAATACAAATAGATACCGTAGGTCCACTAAGAATATCTAATAACTATAGATACATATTAACCTTACAATGTGAACTGACTAAATTTGTAGTAGCGTTCCCAATAGAGAATAAAGAAGCACAAACCATAGCTGTAGGAATAGTTAATGAATTTATATTAAAGTATGGACATTTCAAAGTACTCAAGTCTGATTTAGGTACTGAATTTACAAATAAGCTTATGAGCAACATCTGTGATTTGCTAAAAATAAAACAAATATTTTCAACACCATATCACCACCAAACTTTAGGGGTAGTAGAAAGGAATCATCGGGTACTAAACGAATATATGTATTCGTTGGCTGATGACCAACAATGGGACAAATGGGTTCCATATTACACATTTGCGTACAATACAACCCCAAATGTAGATACAAACTACACTCCATTTGAATTGATTTTCGGTAAACTTCCATATTTACCAAATGACATAGTTGATAATCAAGATGTGATTTACGATTTAGATGATTATGCCAACGAGTTAAAGGCAAGATTGAGGATGTCGATTAATAGAGCACGAAGTTTGATTGAAAAAGTTAAAATCAAAAGAACAATGAACCAAACAAATATACATTCTTTGAATCCTAAAATAGGAGATTTCGTACTTTTGAAAAATGAAAATAGAAAGAAACATCAACCGCCATATAAAGGTCCATATAGAGTATTGGACATGGATCACTGTAATGTCACTTTAGACATAGCAGGAAACCGTAAATTAGTACATAAAAACAGATTAAAACCTTACCACACATGTAACATAAACGACAATGTAGTTAAATAAAAAAAAATATATATATACGAACCTACATATAAAAATTTTGTAATAGAAACGTTCAGAATGATACAAGCTAAGTAAGCATTATTGTAAATAAAAAAAAATATTGAACCATAAAAAAATATTAAACCTACAAATAGAGAAATTTTGTTATATTTTAAAGTACATTAAGAATGATAAACTTTGTTGTGACTAAAGATAAGAGAATATTATTATAAAAACCCCTTCTGGGACTATTGAACCTAATGTTTGTGATTAGTCTTCATTTTTTTTTGTTGCAAATGAACCCTAATCAAAAAAAGGGTAAAAGTGTAATGATATAACATCACGTGCATGAAATAAATCAAAGCAAAACAAACAAGTCAAAACAAAACACCATGTAGTTCATTCATATCGTCTACGTAATAGCAGACCACACAATGTTATACAACTGACCATATCATCATGACCATATCAGGTTTCCGAGTAGCGACCGTGAATATCCATGCCATATGGTATATTCAAATGTAGTACGAGGTCATATTGCGAACGATAATAAATTATGTGTCACCAAGGCACGCGACCCAAATATGTTATGGTTACAGTGTGAATAAGCGCATAGGGCAATAAATCCTATATGTGTTGATAGAATGGCGCTAGAAATGTTGGTCAAGTGTAGCGTGTGAAAGTTGAACACATGTGATTCATGTAGATTATTGTGTCATGGGAAATATACATGTTATTGATTTATTTCAGGGCATGCTGAGTTTAGTTAATAAAATAGGTTAAGTTATGTTCATAATGTTTTGTAAAAATCATATATAAGGAGTGGTAAGAACATTGAGAAAATAGATTCATTTGAGTAAGCGTGGAATACACAGTTTTATTTCTGTTGAATCTCTGCTAGCGAGGTTATTCTTGCGGAGCATTATCTAAGCACGGCAAATGTCCAAGGTTAGCTTTGACATGGTGCCAGCACTAACTGCGGCCTCGCCGCTTTGGTAGGTTGGATAGTGGTACAATCCACTCTCTGCTTTTGGGTTAGTCTAAACTCTATTCCTCTATAGCAAGGACTCTGCGTCGAAGCAAACAGAGGGAGAAATATCTCAGGACCCAACAACAAACTTATCCCGTGACGACCCCATCATATTTCAAGGCAACCCTTGCTTATTTCATGGCGATCCTTGCTTATTTTAGTTGTGCTTAGTACACACGAGGTTAGTACACACGACTGTACTCGATTCGTTTAAATTCCGCGAAATCAGCCATTCTAATAGGTGTTGCGTTTGTCACGCGCACTGACTAATTAAAGAATAGTGTTCATAATAATATGCAATGGACTTGGAAATTATGATAAGTGAAGTGAGGAAAAGAAGATTTTTGTGGGATGTGAAACACAAGGACTATCGCATTCTTTTGAACATTCAATATTTCGATCTCGTGCCGGTTTGTTGTGCGGCGAAAAGCTCAGTTAGTTGTGCTTAGTACACACGAGGTTAGTACACACGACTGTACTCGATTCGTTTAAATTCCGCGAAATCAGCCATTCTAATAGGAGGTGTTGCGTTTGTCACGCGCACTGACTAATTAAAGAATAGTGTTCATAATAATATGCAATGGACTTGGAAATTATGATAAGTGAAGTGAGGAAAAGAAGATTTTTGTGGGATGTGAAACACAAGGACTATCGCATTCTTTTGAACATTCAATATTTCGATCTCGTGCCGGTTTGTTGTGCGGCGAAAAGCTCAGTTAGTTGTGCTTAGTACACACGAGGTTAGTACACACGACTGTACTCGATTCGTTTAAATTCCGCGAAATCAGCCATTCTAATAGGAGGTGTTGCGTTTGTCACGCGCACTGACTAATTAAAGAATAGTGTTCATAGTAATAAACAATGGACTTGGAAATTATGATTAGTGAAGTGAGGAAAAGAAGATTTTTGTGGGATGTGAAACACAAGGACTAACGCATTCTTTCGAACATTCAATATTTCGATCTCGAGCCGGTTTGTTGTGCGGCGAAAAGCTCAGTTAGTTGTGCTTAGTACACACGAGGTTAGTACACACGACTGTACTCGATTCGTTTAAATTCCGCGAAATCAGCCATTCTAATAGGAGGTGTTGCGTTTGTCACGCGCACTGACTAATTAAAGAATAGTGTTCATAGTAATAAACAATGGACTTGGAAATTATGATTAGTGAAGTGAGGAAAAGAAAATTTTTGTGGGATGTGAAACACAAGGACTATCGCATTCTTTTGAACATTCAATATTTCGATCTCGTGCCGGTTTGTTGTGCGGCGAAAAGCTCAGTTAGTTGTGCTTAGTACACACGAGGTTAGTACACACGACTGTACTCGATTCGTTTAAATTCCGCGAAATCAGCCATTCTAATAGGAGGTGTTGCGTTTGTCACGCGCACTGACTAATTAAAGAATAGTGTTCATAATAATATGCAATGGACTTGGAAATTATGATAAGTGAAGTGAGGAAAAGAAGATTTTTGTGGGATGTGAAACACAAGGACTATCGCATTCTTTTGAACATTCAATATTTCGATCTCGTGCCGGTTTGTTGTGCGGCGAAAAGCTCAGTTAGTTGTGCTTAGTACACACGAGGTTAGTACACACGACTGTACTCGATTCGTTTAAATTCCGCGAAATCAGCCATTCTAATAGGAGGGGTTGCGTTTGTCACGCGCACTGACTAATTAAAGAATAGTGTTCATAGTAATAAACAATGGACTTGGAAATTATGATTAGTGAAGTGAGGAAAAGAAGATTTTTGTGGGATGTGAAACACAAGGACTAACGCATTCTTTCGAACATTCAATATTTCGATCTCGAGCCGGTTTGTTGTGCGGCGAAAAGCTCAGTTAGTTGTGCTTAGTACACACGAGGTTAGTACACACGACTGTACTCGATTCGTTTAAATTCCGCGAAATCAGCCATTCTAATAGGTGTTGCGTTTGTCACGCGCACTGACTAATTAAAGAATAGTGTTCATAATAATATGCAATGGACTTGGAAATTATGATAAGTGAAGTGAGGAAAAGAAGATTTTTGTGGGATGTGAAACACAAGGACTATCGCATTCTTTTGAACATTCAATATTTCGATCTCGTGCCGGTTTGTTGTGCGGCGAAAAGCTCAGTTAGTTGTGCTTAGTACACACGAGGTTAGTACACACGACGGTACTCGATTCGTTTAAATTCCGCGAAATCAGCCATTCTAATAGGAGGTGTTGCGTTTGTCACGCGCACTGACTAATTAAAGAATAGTGTTCATAGTAATAAACAATGGACTTGGAAATTATGATTAGTGAAGTGAGGAAAAGAAAATTTTTGTGGGATGTGAAACACAAGGACTATCGCATTCTTTTGAACATTCAATATTTCGATCTCGTGCCGGTTTGTTGTGCGGCGAAAAGCTCAGTTAGTTGTGCTTAGTACACACGAGGTTAGTACACACGACTGTACTCGATTCGTTTAAATTCCGCGAAATCAGCCATTCTAATAGGAGGTGTTGCGTTTGTCACGCGCACTGACTAATTAAAGAATAGTGTTCATAATAATATGCAATGGACTTGGAAATTATGATAAGTGAAGTGAGGAAAAGAAGATTTTTGTGGGATGTGAAACACAAGGACTATCGCATTCTTTTGAACATTCAATATTTCGATCTCGTGCCGGTTTGTTGTGCGGCGAAAAGCTCAGTTAGTTGTGCTTAGTACACACGAGGTTAGTACACACGACTGTACTCGATTCGTTTAAATTCCGCGAAATCAGCCATTCTAATAGGAGGTGTTGCGTTTGTCACGCGCACTGACTAATTAAAGAATAGTGTTCATAGTAATAAACAATGGACTTGGAAATTATGATTAGTGAAGTGAGGAAAAGAAGATTTTTGTGGGATGTGAAACACAAGGACTAACCTTAAAGTGACCGACAACCTTTCAGCTGCTGTGATTGGATTTTGAAGATTGGTTTGTTGTTTTTCTACAATTTGCTTTATTTCATTTAAAATATAGAAAAACGTAGCAGGAGTAATTCTATAATATTCATAAAATTTCTCGTCGCCTTCCTTTAAATATTCAAATAGCTGGTGAAACTCTCCCAACTTATAACGATCACGAAAAATAGGATGGACAGAATATCTTTTCTTTTTTCTAAGAAACACTTTCGCTCTTAAATAACTACTTTCCGCACAAAAGATTGCTCCACTCGAAAGAGCCATAATTGAAAGTAATGCATAAAAAAATTACGAAGCGCAATGGCGAAGGGTAAATGCCAAGTACCTGTTACAAATGGAACTAGCTACACATTCATAAGCGTGAGATCTGACCATAGAAAGCGTAAGCAATCGCAACGAGCCTACACTCCTACAAGCTCACGTGACCGCAGCCTTAGGGGGCGGTAGGCACGAACCGGGCGCCGGCTGCTGGGCTTCAAAACTGTAACTGGTCTAGCTCCTAAACGACTTCTACGCCCATTATGAAACCTGGCAAGAATTATCTACACACTATTAGCTATTTAAAAATAAATAATTTTAATAAATTTAATTGTGGAACTTTGTGAAATTCACGTTTCAAAAATTTGATTATAATTTGTGCCCAAAAAAAATTTTTTTTAATACCCTAAAATGCATTTAATAAGTCCATTCTATGAAACATCAACTCGAGGGCTTTATCTGTGTTATTGCTACTTTTTTAAACTGGATAATGTAATTTGAAATAGCGTATACCGGCTGGCTAGTCAAATTTTTGAATCCCTCTAGCTTGCTAGCCAGACTTAATACTGTAAAAACATTCGCTCGCGCAAGCAGGCCAAACACCCAATAAGAATACGAAAAATCAAGAAATACGTCGAGGAAAAACCTATAGAAATATACACTCAGCCTCCAGCAGAATAAAAACATATTGAGATAAAAATTCCATTTTCAGAAGAACAAAAACCATTGATCAACGATGTTCTAACTAAAATTTAACCAGATGACGTTATTATATCAAAATTCGGACTTAAAGTAACCCGTTCTGATATAAAAATAGTTGAAAATAATAACTGATCAAATTATAAACTTTTATTTGAATCTCATAGCAGAAAGAAATAACTCAACAGCGTTACCTAAAGTCTACGTAATGAACACATTCTTTTTAGCTAAGTTACTACAATCAGTATATGAAACAGTCAGCAGATGGACAAGAAAAGTTGATATATTTTTCTGAATGATATTATAATAAAACCTGTACATGTGAACAGTGGCGGCTCATCCTACTGAGCACGTTCGCACGTGAGCCCCCACAAAAAAATCAATAATTCTGAACTAATGTATCATTATATACGTATACCTATTGCAGCACATAATGCTGCCTGTCGATCATTTTCATCTCTACTATATCATACCCAGAGACTTTACATTGCTACGCACAAACCATACAATTTCACTATCTGCTTATCTCTACTGCCTCCTGTACTAGCGATCGCACGTGTGATCATGTGGCTGGAATCACGGGACTAGAGAAGCATGCGACGAAGCGAGAGGTGCATGCATTTAGCTCGGTTCTGTACGAACAGGGGGTTCACACTCAGGATGTGCGATCGACAGCCAATTTGATGCATTTAGACATTGTTGTCGGTGGTCAGTTCCATTCGCTGATTCGTGCTGCCGTTTCGAGCGTTTTATATGGATTTGTGGATACAAAAACACATACACTTATCATTATCACATTCACTATTCGCCACCTACTTGACATCAATCACATCACACCAAAATTTGTGAATCAAGTAGGCTGAGAGAAAAATATCTTGAAGTTTGTAAAAAATTATATATTGAGATTTTCAAGTTGTCAATGATTGTAAAAGTTAAGGAGTTTGTAATTATTACATAAACACACGTTTAAAAATAAATTTATTTAACATTAAATAAGTCTTTGTTTTTTTTAGCAACAACTAAGAAAACTTCTTCCCACGAGGTTTCCTTTTCCATTTTTGGGAAAAATAACAGTAGATTGGAGTCGAATGAGAAGACGAAAGATACCTAATCTAAATTACGTTATCTAAAGATTATTATAAAAACTATCAGGGATAATTTGAACGATTGCCTCTATTTGTGTCTGTATGATTTCGTGACACATTTAAAATTTAATTCATGGTAGGTGCAGACAAATTTTCTGAAATATTCGCTGTGAAATACTAGCAAAGTGTATTTAGTATTTTAAAAGATTTTCCTTGGAAGAAAATAAATACTTGGTAATGATTTGAGCGTTTAATTTATTTTACCGCCTATTTCCGACCTTTTATGAGGATTAGAGCTATAAAACTAAATACATTTGAATGTATTGACAAGTTCGATTGAGCAGAGATAGTCTGGGCACTTAATTTTATCATAAAACACCGAAGGTTTTCGGGTGTGTGTTTATATTAAAAGTTTTATGCAAGAAGGGTTCTCCCATTTTTTTTTTTTGTAAATTCTGGGATTAAATAGTCCGTGAATGCACTGCGCCTATTACACACTCAATCACACCACACCAAAATCAATTGTGTTAGCTTCTAGCTCAGTATAATAACCATGTTACTGGTTGTCTTCAAACATTCTTCCGAGCACCGCGAAAAGTAAAAGTGTGGAGTAACATTGTTTCACTTTTGTAAAATGAGCAACAAATTAGCTGTCTTAGAAATTTTGATTTTATTTATCAAAATTATTTTCTGTTGTATTTGGTGAATCTATTCAAAGAAGAAAACGTGTAGTAGGGATAATAGAAAATTAATTCTTTCTATGAATGCACATCCTCAGGTAACTTGTGCATAAAAAATCAAAGAGGTCGGGGGGTATCATGTAATGGCAGGTCCCTTCGTACCATTATTTGGTCGCATTATACGATATGACACTGTGCGCAGGGAACGATTTAAACAATAATAAATTCATCAAGGTTATTGATTTGTGATCATAGTTCCTTTTTTGGCTATAAATCAGCAAAGACAACGTATATCGTCCTAAAGCTTATCAAAGCAAACTCGATCGTTTTGCGGATTAAGCCTCCGGAAGTAGAATCAAAGTGGAATTGATTCTGCGGGATGATTTCTTGACAGACAAACGGAAATTTTCAGTTGGTAAAAAAAAAGTGTTTTGTGAAAAAGTGTGAAGAAAGTGTGAGGAAAGTGCGGAAAATGTGTGAGAAAGCTGTGTTACGAGAGCGCTCTTTAGTTTAGATACTTCGAGTTAGACATTATTTTTCTGAAATGTCACCTCCAAAGGCCAAAAAATCATCCGTTTGGGAGTATTTCGAAAGAAGCTCCAGTAGTGGTGCAAAAGTGGTTACTTGTGAAACTTGCAAGAAAACTTTTAAGGACTTTAGAAACACTACTAATTTAATAAAGCATTTTAGAAAAGTCCATCAACTTGTATATGCTACGTCAATTGAAAAACAGACTGAAACGGAATGCCAAAGTGTAACGCCACAAACTTCTGATCTGGTAGCTAATGTTGATCAACCAGTCTCTACAGCGAGCTCTAGTGCTAATCAAGAACTTAGTAGCAAACTTTTCTCTGATGAAGGTCAACCGCCTCCTAAACGGCAAATGCAACTAAGGTTGATGAGCAAAAATGCGATGCCAATGAACAGTAAACTAATCGATAAAGCATTAGTAGATATGATCTGTTTAGATTTTCAACCACTTCAAATAGTTACAGATAATACAGCCAATGTCAAAAAAGCAGTTACGGAGCATTTACGGTTAAAAAATCTTCCATGTGTGGCTCATACGCTCAATTTGGTTCTTCTAGATTACTTTCAAACGAAGCAATACAGGGAGCTACAAACTGCGTGAAGTACAAGACCAGATTAATTTTCAGGCTCTTAAATTGAAGCAGGATGTCCCAGCTCGGTGGAATTCATTATTTATTATGCTAAATCGTTTGGAAAATGTTCTTCAGCCTTTGTCTGCGGCATTGTCATCTTTAAAATCTGCTCCTGATAATCTTAGCTCCGTTGAATGGCAGGAACTAGCTGATTGCTTGTCTGTTTTGAAACCAGTGGAGGAGCTAACAGCTGTAATTTTTGGCGAACAAATCCAACTCTGTCAGGCATACTACCGTTGGTTCGAGGTTTGCATATGACTCTTTCAAGTTTTTCTCCGCTTACTGACACAGGAAAGATATAAAAATTAACATTTTGGATACAATAAAATAGTGACTCGGTATTATGGAGTTTGATGAAACTGCATCCAAAAGCACTTTCATAGATCCGAGATTCAAGAAAGCAGCATTCCAAAATGAAACCAATTCGAATTTGGCTGAACGTTGGCTAATTGAAGAATTAGTCCAATATGAAGAATGATTGGTTAGTGAGGACCTCCCGCAAGATGAGCCAACCAGTGTGGACGCGCGAACAGAGCACAATCTTTGAGGATATTTAAGCACCTCGGCCACCTTACGCACTATTTAATACTACTAATCCATTTCTAAATGACATCGAATCCGTTCCGCCGCAAGAAGCTATTGACACGGCCGAATTATTTACATCGCCACCGCGTTTGTCCAGTCACTCTATACCACCCCATAATCAATTCAACAGATTAGCAAATGACCTTCAACGTCTAACATTCGCTATCAGCAATAGCCCGGGTTTAAACAACATTTATCCTTCCAACATTAACTTTACACATCCGGTTAATAATCAATTCCAATCTCCTCCACCTGTAATTTCATCCGCATCAAATTATATACACCCAAACTCGGAATCAATTCATGACTATCATGTAACCAGACGGTCCATAAATCACTCAATTCTATCTTTGCCCATATCCAAATGGGGGATTTATTTCGACGGCACTAAAACTAGTTTTAGTGCGCAGTCTTTCATTTATCGCTTGAAAGCTATGGCAGATTCTCAAAAAGTTTCCTATGAGGATCTATCCCAATGTTTCCACATTTTCCTAAAAAGACCAGCGTGGTTTTGGAAGCATCACGAGATGCACTCGCATCAAATAAATTGGTCTTCCCTCACCACAGCTTTTCTTAACCGATATTCAACCTTCACGGTAGATATCGATATTCGTCGGCAGATGGATGCTCGTCTGCAGGGCAACCAAGAGTCTTTCATCGAATTTTGCGACGCATTAGAAGCCCTATCTCTCCAATTACGCCAAGGAATGTCAGATGTTGACTTCCAGCATACGGTGTTCAGGAGCATGAACAGGAGACTTCGCGACCACCTCGCTCGCAACAACACGCAGGAGCTAGTTCAATGCTGCGTGTCTGTGGAAGCTGTGTGGAATTTGCATAAACCAGAAAAACTACACGCTTTTCAGCGATCTAATCACTTTGTTCATGAGCTAGATCAGTCCGATGCCCCAGACATTCCAGTGGAGGCTTTCAAGCCACAATCCACTTTCCAGCGGTCCGAATTTCTCGTCTGCTGGAACTGTAAAGAAATGGGACATTCATTCTCTAATTGTTGGATACCTATCAAAGGTATCTTTTGTTTCGGTTGTGGAGCACTGGGAACTCTTAAGGTGCGTTGCCAAAAATGTAATTCTTCGGAAAACGGCAACAGGAGTGTTTTGAGGCTGGGGAACCGAATCACTCCCAACAAATCAAATTTTCCATTCCATTTCAACCGTGTGAGACCTTCCGCCGAGGAAGCAGCCACCAACATCGATCCCGAATTTCATCGTCGCCACTAGAAGCGAGATCTTTCAATTGATCTTTATCGTGTACTTCTGATTTTGCATCAGATCTCATTCAGTCCGTAGACATCACTATTCAGACTGACTTTGTTACTCCTTCTTCACACAAATTTTCTGTCTATGGTAATTTATCAACAATAGTTGATCTGTTACTCAGCCAAATAAATTTGGCATTTCTCTTAAAAGCCTTCGTCGACGTTCGCGTTCAAATTTATATTTTCGCGCTAAACGTGCCTTACGTCGATTAGCAGTTAGCTCTATGATTTCTGACAAGGTTCCTAATAATCCTCGTCCATATTGTGACATTTATCGTCCATATTGTCTTATTTTCTGAAGCGTAAGTGTTATTTCTGCCTAGTCACCACTTAAAGCTATAATGTGACACTTAATCAATGGAGTGCCGGCATTATGTCCAGTTGCCGGCTGTTATGCCGGGTTTCCACCAAAGAGACAATTTGAAAAACAGTTTTGTTTTCAAAAAACAAAACAAAATACTTGTTTTGTTTTTTGAAAACAGTTCTGTTTTTTGTAAACAGACTGTTTCAACTGAACAGACATGTTTTGTTTTCAGTTCTGTTTATCCTGTGTCCGAAAAATGTCTGAAGACGGTGATTTTATAATTAACAGTGATTTTTTTGGTTATAAATGATATTAAAAAAGAAAAAAACCGAGATATTGGGCCAATTCTCAATTAAAAAGGAGAGTTGATTATAGCACGGAAGAATTATTGGAAGATTTATCTACTGACGACGTGGACTAAAAGGAGAAATGAGATCATCGTGACTACTTTTTTTGAGCTCATTATAACAGTTTACACAAATATGAAAAATTCTTCAGTTTACACAAATACGAAATACACAGGAATACAAATTTAAACCAAATTTAAAACAAATTTAAAAACCAAAGTACATTAATCGATATACTGAGTGTTCTCGCAGAACAAAATGCATGTTTCAACCAAATAGACACAAAAATTGCGAACAAACATGTTTTCCTTTGATCTTACCGACTCGCGATGGGAAGGTGTTTTGTTTACGAAAACAGTTTTCAGAGACAAAAATGTTCTCGAAACTGTTCAATTTTTACAAAACATTCGTGTTTTTGTTCAGAAAAACATTTTTTGTCCGTGTTTCTTGTTTTGTCTCTTTGGTGGAAACCCGGCATTAGGACAACTGAAGACGAACAAATACAACAATGAACCCGGTGAAATTCGCATCCGCGAGCAGTAGATCGTTGCTTCGGACTGGCGCGTTAGCGAGCTAAGCTACCGACATCTCATTTGTGTGAAGCATATAGTTGACAAAAATCATAAAAACTATCTATTTTTTCGTTGAATATTGAAGCGTGGTTGATGTTGAAACATGTAAAAACATGTTCGCGTTGTAGATATAATTTACTTAATTCGTAGACATAATTTACTAAATTTGAGGAAAATTACTTCCTTGAAATAAGTTAAAGTAAAAATTGTATTCCGTTGAATGTAAGAAATTTTTACACAATATTTATACAAATTACTGACATCAAATAAAACTTGTAACACGCTGTAACAACATAAAACACACTCACTCATTATTTAAATAGTATACTCACAGGCTAAGTCAATATAAGTATATTGTTTGAAATTTGGACAAGCTTTAGTAAACATTTAAAATATAAAGCTTTTGTAAACTTTTGAAATGTAAACTTTTGAAATGTAAAGCTTATGTTAAAACAGCCTTAAGCTTTTAAAATTTTGCTATATAAGCGTAAGCACTACTGCATTAAAGGTACTGTTCTGAATCAACTGCGTTGGGAGCGATATCCTTCGGCCGTCCTCCAGACCTTTTGACTTCAAACAGTTAGTATTTCTTTTCTGATAAATAAAATACGTGGCAATAAAAAATTGAGTTTTGCTAAAAAGTAGATAGAGAGGGAGAGAGAGAACATTATAGTGGCGCCTAACATAGTGGGCCGAATTTTATTACTCAATTCCGTAGAAACTGCAGTTTAGACGGATCACAAGAAGCTCGAGAATGACCACCTTTACGTCCGAGCAGTACCAGCAATTACTGGAAGTCATGGCACCACGACCAACAAAGGGGTCTTTTAGTAAGTGCACTGCTCGCTTCAAGGGGGAAAGAGATCTGTAGCATCCAGTAATTTCCAGCGAAATTACTGGACACTTAATTTCGACGCACACTGTACGTGCTCGAAATCGCTACAGTAATTTCAAATTGAACGCATTTCAATTTGAAACAATAATAAGGTACCGCAAGTCCTCGGCGACCTTGTTATTGAAATTGAGCAGCAAGCAAAATTCCTAACGGCATTTGTTTTTGTTCGCTCGCGCATTTGGAAACGCAGTCGTCGTTTCGGGACAGTGATTCGTAAATCGTGGCGGAGGCCAGACGGTCAAGTTTGAGTTGGATGGCGAGTGTCGACGAGTCGGTTGAGTACGGTCGTGGCGAGGTGGTGGAATTTGCTCAAAACCTGCGATTAGTGGCGGAGAAGATTAAAATATTGGGTCTGTGCCAGTTTCGTGCTTCGCTGTTCGTGTCTTGGTTGAGATCATTGGACTTCATCGACTACCCACCACTGAGGAAAGTGATAGGCATGTCGCAATGTCGTGGCATGTTCAGTGTGACATATTTGAGTATGGAATGTATGGTAGTTGAATATCCAATAACGCACGAATTATTTCAGATTTGTAGTTCCCGCAAATATACATATTACATACTATAAATGCAAAATTGAAAAGATTCGCATGACGGCAATCAACACACATGGTGGCTTGGTGACGATTAGCGTAAGACCATTCTAGTGAAATAGTTTCACAGTCAGATAATCAGACTGCGTTGATTAAATGAGAATTACGTGATTGGCAAATTTGCTAGAATCTGTTACCAGACTCATCGATGATTACAGTAATCGAAACGCTGCATGGTATGCATTGGAGTTGTTGTTGCTTCACTCACGGGAACTGATCAGCGATAAGGAGATTTGGCGGTGCGTAAAAATTAGTTTTGAAGAAAAATAATTCGTTCTTGGCACGGCATGAAGTGGAGACTAATCATGTAAAGTACGTATCTCACATTTGAAGCAAGTTTGTTGCGGTGTTTCGAATCATGTAAATAGGCAGTCGAGCAATTGTTTGATTACGAAACATAGCAAACTGCGAATTTGGTCTATAAATAAGAGAAAAAACTGGAAGTAAAATCTGTAGGTTCGTCGACTGAACAACTCAATGGACTTCACAGCTGTTAAGCTTACAAGCGTAGGCTTCAATTACATCGATGTCGGTCCAAGTAAGTGGGTTTTCGAATGTTTCAATTGAAGTTTGTGCGTTATTATGGTGCAGAAAGGAGTGTGCGAAAAGGGGCGCAATACACACTGGACAGATGCTTTTTTCCTGCCTTGACAGCACGATTATCTTGTTTTGCGGCTCGATAATCTCATCGTCGCTTGGATTATTCTCACCATAACTATTTTGTTTCTTTGATCACAATTGATAATCGAAATGCGGCAAATGACGCCGAATTGCCAGTGGATAGCTTGCTGATGTGGTTGGTTCGAAGTGAATCAGGCCAAGCGATCGTCCGCTATAGCGCTGGTGATTAGCAAGGTGACGCTTCAAGAGCTAGCAAGTCATGTATACCGCGGCGCACGGTTGCGAAAATGTAAGATTACCTGGCGTCCAAGTCCAAAGCCCATTACGAAGCGCACAACTGCAGACGCTGATTTAGCAAATCCGCATCTACCTGAACATGACTTTGTCTCATCCAATTCGACAATTAAGTCAGTCTACATTTGTAAATCCTACTAGATAGTAGATCTTGATTTGTAGCCAAACGTTATAATAAAAATATAACTTCGCCTTAATAAAAAGTGTTTTACTACAGTCCGCGGTAGGACTTGCCATATTTATATTTTTTCGTTCGTTTGCTCGGTAACATACGAAACTGGCGCAGTCAGTAAGCGTGAAAACTAAAAATCAGTTATCGCGAATTTGAAAACGATTTAAACCGGTCGAAAACTTCATATACAATCGAAAAAGGTTGAGTGAAATCCAGCGGACAATCGTGTGGTGTTCAATTGAAACAATCAGCTCCCAACATAAACTTAAAGCAAAAACAAAACTAAAATACCGTGAGTGCTAAGCAGAAGTCTGAGAACACGAAGGCAAAAGTCTCCTTGAAACCACTAGTTAGCCTGCTAGTTGATCCTGCTAATAAAAAATAAAAAAAAATATAAATTATATAATTAAAAAAGTGTTGTTGGTGCCTGATACAGAGGAAGGAGATGAAAGCGCAAATACATTTCCTGGCAAAAGCAAGTGTTCGAACCCGAACAAGCAACGCACTACTCAATGCAGCGTAAACTGTATATTAGGTTAAGTCATCATTTAGGATTAATTAAATCAGAGAAATTCGAATTTCATTGCATCTTTACAATAAACGAATTCAACTTAAATTCACATTGCATGCATTTCAATATTTAATTTCATTCACTCATATAATTCAGTATTCCATTTCACTCAAATCAATTCAAATTCATATCGCAAGGTTCAGTCATTAAAATGTTATTAACATATAACTTTGTTGCCGTCTTGGAATTCGTCGCTTCAGCATTAATTTCAGATATATGAGCAACATTGTTATACTGGTCAGAAAAAATGCTGAGATGTAAACAGCAATCATTGCTCGCGCGCGATAACAACGTTCAAGCGCGTGAACAATTATTCCTGGTCAGCAATTTCAATATGTAAATTTCCTATTTAAGAAACCGTAATAAAGTTCTTGTGTGCAGTCAGAAAGAAGTTTTTGGATTGAGTAAGCGCAATCGGTTAAAGTGCCGATCTGCTAACTTGAACTTCGTAAATCCGGGAAAATTGGTTAAAGTGCCGATTTGCCACCTTTGAATTCGGGAAGTTAAGTGCAGTTGGTGAAAGTGCTGATCTGCCCGCTTGGAAAATATTCAAAGTAGTGCGAACTGTGTGTGCAGCTGGTGAAAGTGCCGGTCTGACACAATCATAGACAGTGGTGCCTACCAATTTTAAGGTTGCGCATTCCGGACGTAACAGCAAGTATCGAAGCAGACAATATGGAGGAAAAGGTAATTTTTTTACAGGAAAGGTAAAGAGAAAGGGAAGCAGAAATAAAGCAGTTGGCAGTGATAGTGAATGAGTTAGTCGTCAGCCAAAACAGGACCGACCCAATCGAAAGACTTACAGCAGCCTTGCAGCAAATCGTGTTCAAAAATGCACCCACGGAACCTAAAGACAAAGTTTTACAGGATCTAAGGCCCATTACAGTTTTTACGGGTAGGAGATGTATCTTTGAATTCATTCATTAGCAGCATGGAGTTTTATCTTAAAAACATTAGTGACCCGACTTTCTTGAAAACAGCCATCAGAACTATATTTTTCGATAAAAATTCGAGGAGAAGCTAAAAACACAATTATGAATTTGCCTGAACCAGACAACTGGGAGTTAATTAGATCTACGGTAAAACTTCGATACAAATCAGACCTGGAGCCCTGCGATATATATGGCGTAGTCATTGGGAAGAATCCGTCTTTCGGCCGAATGACTAGACATTCAGACTAATAGCCGCGCGAGTTACGCTGCTGCCCACCAACAACACTTATTAAGCTTAACTACTTGTATATTCATGTACATCGTATTACTTCTATTTTGCTTAAGCTCGCTGCAACATTGTAACAATTGTTTTAAAGTACATAGATGCATAACTTTGTCTAGACGTAATAAGACACCTGTCCGAGGAATGTTCAATAGTATGCAAAACAGTATTGTAGAATCCCACGCTTCAATGAAATAAATTCATCAGATCTTGTTGCAAACGGGCAGTCGTAATTAGTATCTCATACCGATCGTGAATAAAATCTTGTATCTAAGCCTGAACATTGTTTTTTTTTTCTACGGAACACATCCGCTCCCTTAACTGGCGCAGTCGAGTACGCTTCAAAGAATACGTGTCGCGTAATCACCCAAGTGCTAAAAATGTAAAGTGAATTGGTGCAAACAGAAGGAAATCCAAATTAAAAATAGTCCCAAGAAGTGTAACGAATTTGGGAAAAAAGTGAAATTTATAGCAAAGCGCAAGTGAAAAACAGTGCGACATTTTGAAGCAGAACCTGAAAATGGATATAATCAAGATTATTTACATGTAAGTCGTTCATCTATTTTCCTTTGTTTTCTATTCCATTCTGTCAAAGAGGAACCGAACACACAGTGGCAGCACCAAGCGACCGAAGCACCACACACAGCTACGACACCATGTGGATCACACGCACACCAATAAAGACGACACCCTATAAAAGGCAGGCTGCTGAGCTGTTTCGGCAGTCGTGAATCAGACGTCGAAAGACGGCACGACTTGAAAACGATATAATTCCGATTGTTACCGTTTATTCCAATAAAATAAATTGTTGTTAATAAGGTTGCGTTTCCTTTTGACAATTCCTTTTAAGAGTTCGTGTTCAAAAAATAATTGTAATATCGCGCTTCTGGCATTCGGCCGAATGACTGAAATTTCCAGTCAACTAGACAAAATTTTTAGTCGGAGAGAATATTAATCGTTAATCATGTATATTATGGGAAATACACATAGTTACATGAAACAGTCATCTGAATTATTCTTTCGTGTTTACAAATATCTGCATGTTTTTGAAAATTTGGCTCTATAGTAGAAGCGAGCTCTCCCCCAATTAATATCTCTCTGACCGTTGCTCTGACAAATTGTTATTGGATCTCCTGAAGCGTGTTATGAATTACAGGCTATCACGGCCCGAGGGATAATAGAGAATGACCTCCGGTATCTTGACTAGGATGTGGCGTGTTCTTCGTAATAATCTGTATTACTTCCTGGGAAATGCGGAGGGTATTGTCCTCGCAGCCATCGCTCTTCATAATTTGACTGTCAACGGAGGTAGAATCAACTAACTTTGAAAGCAGGAGCAGCGTTCGCGGCCACATTAGGATATCGGAAAATTATCGGGAGTTAGAAGTAAAATGTGACCCCACTAACATTCACATTATATAAAACGTGATCATGCAACGTGAACACACGCGCGTTCCCAGACGAACGAAAGGTACAGGTTACTTGGGCTGTTACACGCGCGCATGTGAACCTGCAATGTTGCATTCCAGATTCTCGGATTGCAATATGCAAATTCACATGGAATACACATTGCATGACCATCGAAAATACATGAACACATTTCTCATAATTTGGAAAACGAACAGTCTTCTTTTAGCAGCGCAACGATAAAGGTTCCGACGAGGAACGCGGGCTTGACTGTTAAACATTGTACACGGGATAAATAATAAATATATACATTGAGTTAATCTTAAAACGTGTGCGTATTATTTTCCTTTTTTTTGGCACTCCGCGGCGACAGTGTTATAATTGGCGACGAGGATGGGATACTCGAAAGTATCCAATTGAACTCAAACCGAATTAAGGAGTTCCGGATTTCCAATCGGTACGCGAGTTAAATAAAGGAGCTGTACGCAAAGCGTTTCATCGAATATCCAGAAATAAAAATCTTTCTGCCGTCAGTAGCTAACATAGAGCCAAAGCCAGCACATAGCAATCCCGGAACCAGTTCGCTCGAAGAATTGCAAACCAACCAAGGAAGAACTCAGAAGCCAGTTTATGTGGGACATTAGGCCAGTTCGTAACTACAAATATTTACCAGAAGCTGAAGTAGGAAAATTTAAGGTTAGATTTTTAAATTCATATTCATTGTTTAAATTAAAAACAAATATTTCAATTAGCACTTAGCAAAATAAAAAAAATTGTTTTATACATAATTATATGAATTTCAAATATATATATATATATATGTACACACATACAACCCATTTTGATATTGTGAATTTAGTGACAGTGAATTTTAAGTGTTTGTAAATTGATGAGAAACAGTGCTTTCTTGTACGTTGCCGTTAACGATCGTGACCCAATCAAACTAATAGTTTATTTAAATTCTGTATGGTATTTTCGTTTAAAAGCCGATCAAAACTAATAATTCGGAAGTTGATTAGCTTTAAATTCGCAAAATTGTTTCTTATATTTCTGTCGTTCAAACATGGCTGCGTTAAATATTGACCCTATAAAATTCCTACAAAAATTGCCGGAATTCAATGCAAATCAAAAGGGACTGCGATCCTTCTGTGATCTTATCAATAGAATTCACCAACTTTTGCAAAGTTTCGATGCACTTGCCCAGTCCTTATTTTCGGACATAATCAAAAGTAAACTTAAAGGCAGGACGCGTGAAACGATCGAAATTAATTGCGAGGCAGTTTCTTGGACGGAAATAAAAGATGTCCTCGAAAATAATTTCGGTGACAGGTTTAGTTGTGAAGAACTTTTCGACGCAATGAGGTCGGTCACATTTAACACTAACGCGGTTGATTTTTACCATGAATTGAAAACGAAATTGAGACGCCTAAACAATAAAATTCAGACCGTATTAGGGGCAGGAGAAGAAGCGAATGAACGTGCACGAAATAATAGGCGGTCCGCTCTAAATATTTTCACTAGTAAATTACCAGAGCTCATGAAGTCTGTGCTAACCTGCCGACGGCCATTGGACTTAGAAGAAGCGATGGATATCTTGTTCAAATCGGGCTACGCGCATTACAAACCCTTTAAAACTAATAGCGATAATAGAACAAACAAGTATAATGACTGGGACGGTGACCTAGACAACAAACAAAACGAAACCAGAAAAATAATTCACGACAGAACCGTAGTGCACACAACGACCAACAAGAAGATTGGTGGAACCCCAATAACTCCAGATCTCAAAAAAATAATAAAAACCAAAATTTTAACGACCAAAATAATAATAACAGGAATGAAAATAAACGTAATCACCATAACGAACGACACCACCCAAATGACAGATATCAAAATCGAACCAACCACAATCAATCTCGTAATGATCGCGTTCCACTTGTTGTCCCAACGTCCCCATTTGGGACAACCAGATTTCCACTCATATGTCATCTGTAATCTGTCGGATGACTGTTGTGACTTTTCGAGCCGTAGTTAGATCAGGCGCGTTTGATAATGTCGCGGTCAATATCGCCTTCATTCTCATCGCGCATTGGTTACCAGTTAATTTCAAGTTGACTACACCAAAGTTAATTTGTGGATTCGTTCGGGTGTATAATCGATCTCATTCCGATGTAGGTCAAATATTGACCGAAGTCAGGTATTACTGGGTGAGAGCACGTGGATTCATGCGCTGCTCTGCGTATTAGTACGTCCGACAGTTTTGTAGATGTTTTTTGCGTCGTAAGTTCAGATCGTTTTAATCGCGTGATCTGAACAACCGTGGCACAACTCCAAATAGTTCTATACTTTTCACGTTAAAACATAACTTCGATCTTCTGACAAATAAAATACGTGCACTTACACTAAGCTTGAGACACAAGCGAGGACTCTTCAATGTAGTAGGGAAAGGAATAAAATTCCTGACAGGAAACATGGGCTCAGACGATGAGGTACTCATCAAGCAAAAACTTGACGAACTGACTCAAAACAACCATATGTAAATTGAAGAATCTAATAAACAAATTAACTTTAATAATCAACTATCTGGCCAAATCAGAAATATCACTTCGCACATAAATAAACAACAGAAAATTATTCAAAAATCCCTCCGAACAAAATAGACCAGGAAGAGTAAATCCATTTAGCAATTATCGGCAATCATTTTTTAGAACGTCTAGATGTTTACCCTGTCGATTCCAGAAGAGACCGATTCTTTGCTTTGTTCCTCACATGAAAATTTTTCACCATACCGGGACTTTCCCTATTCCGTTCGATCCACTCCAACGGGTTTGATCTCGCTCAAATGCTTTTTCACTCAAATTGTCAACTTTGGGACAGATTATCTTCCACTCATTTGAAATCCACTGGCCGCCGTCAGCTGACAGTTTGATCTGTCAGCATATTTACTGTATGGTGCATTTTGACTTGTCACTTTTGATGGAAGGTGGTAGCCGAAGTAGTGCAACTTTGCTAATTGTCGCGGAGTTTTATTGTTGATTATCGGTAGATAGATCATTCCCTGGTCTGGCTGAATAGTCTCAAGGACCCTACGGGCAGATTGGCTAGATGGGCAGTGTACGATTCCATCATTACTTACTCGCTCACCTATTTTACTCATTGTATCCAACATTGTATTCAACATTGTATCCAACATTGTATCAAATTTTGTATCAAATTTTGTAATACATTGTCACACGCAAATTCCACTCGACTCGACATTATCAGCATTTTTCTTTCTCACATCACAATCGTCATCATAGACGGCGTATCAGATTACGCTTCTGTAAAAGTTATCATAAACACTACAAGACTCGAGTGGAATTTGCGTTCTATGCATTTTTGTAATCTACTTAAGTAAGTTGAGCATAATTAAGATATTCGATTTCGAGAATCAGATCGGCAGCATTCATTTTCATTTCGTGCGAGGCGAACAAGTTGAAGTACTTGTTCAGCTCAAAAGTTAAATTTTGGTTTTTACAAATAGTAGCATACGTGCGTAGTGAACAAGTTGAAATACTTGTCCATTTAAAGCTATTAGGTCTCCGATACTAATTGGTGCATGTACCAATTGGTATTTATTCTCGCGTACGGTCAATTAATTTAGTATCAATTGACCACAGCCACAGCTAAGGGCCGTGACTGGATCCAATAGTGTTGAAGTGCTTCGATATTGGATTAAACCTCGGTAACCAATTGGTTCAAGTACCAATTGGTGCAGGTACCGGTTGGTATTTTTGCGCGTACGGCCAATTGATCAAACATCAATTGGCTACAGCCACAGCTTAGTGCAGTGACTTAGGTCGGATAGCCAGCGATCCGACAGACACTGAGATTACAGCAGTTTGACTTTGAGGTAATCCTTCGAAAGGGGAAGGACCATTTAGTGCAGCTTAAGCTGCAGCTGGTAGAGGGCTACCACCAGCAGCTCTCCAAAAACGACAGTGGAATTTGGAGAGCGCCGCATCAGGCGAAGTCGAAGCCATGGGCTATAGTGCTGACGAATTCAATCAAGTGCAGGTTGAGCTACTGGACTGCATCAGTAATTTGCAGCAGAAGTCGTCGTCTTATCTCCACCGATTGGGCGACCAACTCGAGACGTCGCGCATAGTGGCTGAGCCAATAAAGCTGCCCAAGATAACACTGCCAATCTTCGATGAGGATTACCATCAGGATTACCCATTTCATGGAGCTCTACACGCAGCTGGTTTATTGTCAACCTATTAGTCCTTAACAACGGATGTACTATTTGCTCGCCCATCTAACTGGTGAAGCTAAACGATTGATCCAGCATCTTCCAATTTCCGACGGAAATTACAAGGATGCGTGGCCCATTCTGAACGACCGGTACGACAACCAACGTCTGCTGGTCAATAGCTTATTGAACAAGATATTCTCACAGCCTGCTTTGCCCGGCGAATCCATACCGGTAATCAAATCTCTTCACGGCGTCACTAATGAGTGCCCCCTTGGACTCAAGAACATGGGGATATCCATAATCTCATGGGACCCTCTACTTCTACATTTGTTGCTGAAGAAACTGGACAGGAGTACGTTGCTGCTCTATGAGCAGAAGCTGGAAAGGCCGCGAGAAATAGACACAATCCAGAACTTCCTCAAGTTCCTGGAAATGCGATTTCAAAGTTTGGAGGCAGCAAAGGTACCGATCGCCATCCATTGCCTCCCCAAGAACGGGCAACCCATCCTCACTTATAACAGCCCCTGGAAGTGAAGTGTGTCCGGTTTGCAGCCAATCACATTCGATATACCGATGCAGTGCCTTTTCATCTCAGAGCGTCAAGACCCAAGCGCAAATAACACAAGACAAGAATCTGTGTTACAACCGGCTCAAACAGGGTCATCTTGCCAGCAATTGTCCAGCCAGCAACTGCAAGAAGTGCTTAAGGAAACACCACACGTTACTTCACCTGACTCCTTCAGGCCGGCGCATTACAAATCAACAATAAGACATTTTGTAGATGCGTAAAGAGTCTACGAGGTTTTGCTTGTTCTGTTTTGAGGGGTCCGATCTGCGTGCAAAACTCATATCAATTACATTGTAGGCAACATTTTTATTAATTACATTTTAAAAATGTAACTCTTATGAGACATCTAAGAGCTGAGTAAAAGAGTCTACGAAGTTTTGCCTTTTCTGTTTTATGGTGATGGAAGTTAGTATAAATACTCAGCCGATTATTAGAGTTTGTATCAGTTTGAAATCTATAGAAAAATGGTAAGTTCATTATTTATAGTATAAACCTTTCAAATACTAAATAGCTTCCATCTTTTTCAGAGTGCATTTAAGCTACTGTGCGACGTTGCTGAGGATCGTGAAAGTATCCATACACCTATCACATCACTCGAGATCGGCAAGGACTACCCCATACGCACGTTTTCTCTCGTAAAGACGAAATTCGGATCGTGGCTAATTGTACGCCTAATGAATGGAGAGCATATCTTCCTACCACCAAGATTTTCAGATCGAATAAAGACGCAACGTCAAGTGGACGAGATAAATAATACCGAGGGACAGCATCTCGTTTTCAACGGTAAGGATGAGGACCGAGGAGGCTTTTTAATGATAAAATTTATAGTTAAAAAAGATAAATTTACTTAATAAAAAGGTGCAAGTTTTAAAATGTTTTTTAATTTTTCTTGAAGTTGAGTAGGTTGTTGTTTAATATGAGTTTCTATGTTTAGGGCTTGCCTGCAAATCATATGCTTATTTTACAGGTTTGTGCTATTTACAGACAAAGTAGTTATCTATTTTTTTTACAGGCGCTGAATGTGAGTCGTGTATACTTTTTTCAACGCTAATCTATTTTTAGATATCTGTGTTGGGAAACCTGCAAACACTTGTTTTATTATTTTTTTTCTCTCTTTTGAACAGGTCACGTACGTAAACAAATCCACGTGCTTCTTGTACGCACAAGACAGTATTTCGTTGGACTAGGTAAACAAACCCACATGTCTGTAGCACGTGCACA
Source organism: Nemotelus pantherinus (assembly GCA_963978885.1). Lineage (NCBI taxonomy): Eukaryota > Metazoa > Arthropoda > Insecta > Diptera > Stratiomyidae > Nemotelus > Nemotelus pantherinus. Next base: position 41,779,386 of record OZ022264.1, read on the forward strand.
TAAACCTCTCTATCTATGTACAGGACTTGGACTCTTCACCTCCAACCACGTCAGCTCATAATGAACCCCGCTCCAAATCACAATCCTATACGTACACGCACCACAGCACACAGTCCAACCACCGCCCGCTAAATCTTGCTAAAAAAAAACCTATATGCTTCCCATATTAAAGTATGCGAACCGATTAGAACAAAAAAACAATTTTCATACTTCTATCGATCTCCTTCATTATCTTCACTTCCCAACATCGAAGTCATAAAAATATATCTCGAGAACAGACAACACACCGACCGGTGTGATGATCGCTAACGATTACTCTATCTCTCATTCCTAACCTGCCTTCACTCATTCATTCTTTCATTCATTCAAGAACAAAAAGTAATTGTCTTAAAGATATAGCGCGTGGTTAGCTTTCCAAGTGACTCTTTTGTAAACAGAAACAGACCAGACCAGCTTACAAGCAATCAAACCCCACCCACAGAAAAGCAAGATGGTTGCTTTATGCGAACCCCATCCACTCATCAGGCCTCTAACTCCTACCAACCTGGTGTCACCTAAAGCACTTCTCGGCATGAGAGGATCAATTTATCTAGACGACCTTTACCTGAATATCATCTCCCATGTCTGACGTCGAAGGGTGGAAGATACCCGATCGGGAACATTTCCGAATTTACTGAAATATTAACGTAAACAATCCTCGTCGTGTTCATCTTTCCGACCACCAACAAACAAATTTTTCACGGTTGCACCGGCATCAGGTCTGTGGATATCTTGGCGGGGAACAGCACGTTTTGGTTCGACAACACGTCCATCGCCCTGGTGCGGCCTAGTCTTCTGCGCATTATCCACCATATATGCTCGCGAATAAGTAATAAAACCGAAGCCACGAGAACGTTTTATTTTCGGGCCTTTCATGATGACAACGTCGGAAATTGTGCCCCATTTCTCGAAGTGGCGTTTCCGTGGTTCGTCTGTTGTACGATAATCTAATCCGCCAATGCACAGTGGCCGATTTTCCGGAAAAGCTGGCCAAAATTGGAAATTTTTTTTTGGAAATTATCAACTATCACATGATAAAGTGTGCCAGGATGCACTACTGTGTATAACTGCGTAAGCTTCATGAGCTTTCATGTGTACTTTCCGAGTTAGAGCAGGTCGAACAGACATGTTTCGGAGACACGCCTGTCAGTTGTCTCGAGTCTATAATTTTGCGTAGTTAATAAAGTATCGGTGCAGTGCTCCAGAGTGATTTTTCTCTACCTAGTCCAATGGAAGGTGTTGTGTTGAAGGTATTTATAACATATTATGTGAATCGTCTGCTTTAAATGAAACAAATGCCTGTAAAAATGCACGACCGTATTTTTTGTCAACATTTTACCTATACCCACGTTGAAAGTTATGAGATTAATAGAGATTAGTCGTCTACCAACGTTTTTTATAACGATTACAGTATAATTTATTGATATTTTGCAAGATCCGATGCCACGGAGCACCACTGCATTTATGGTGTCTGTTTTATTGCGCGGTGCGTTTGTGACCCTGCAGTGCGTGCTGAGAGTAAGTTGTAGTAAAATCGAGTTTTTGGTTCCTTGGGGACTCCCTGGCGAATACGCAGGAAGTCCCTGAGGAATATGACTTTTTGATATGATTGTTTATGAATATCCCGGGGCTATACGAGCAGTGGCGTAGTGTGCTTTTCGGGGGCCCATGGATTTTTTTTTTAATTTTCCAATCTCTAATTTTTCTTATTAGTTCAATTATTTTTTGTAAACGATTTGAGTTATTCCAGAGACCATCAGTATTGTACAATGTAGTCACCGTGAAATTTTCGATGCATTGTATAAACAGTTGCTTTTGGATCTGGGCGACAAATTAAAGATTTTAGAACAACATCTATTCAAAGATAGCATATAAGGGGCTATACGAGCAGTGACGTAGTGTGCTTTTCGGGGGCCCATGGATTTTTTTTTAATTTTCCAATCTCTAATTTTTCTTATTAGTTCAATTATTTTTTGTAAACGATTTGAATTATTCCAGAGACCATCAGTATTGTACAATGTAGTCACCGTGAAATTTTCGATGCATTGTATAAACAGTTGCTTTTGGATCTGGGCGACAAATTAAAGATTTTAGAACAACATCTATTCAAAGATAATAGGGGATCTTTTACGTTCGATACAAGCGAGAAAAATGCATTGATGGAATTTATCAACAGCTTTAAAATAAAATGGATTAACAACAAAAGAACGCATGAAAGTTTTGTGACAAAAAACGCAGAGTGGTTGAATGGCACTATAGCCTTCAAAGTGTGTTTAATGAAGACGGAATTATTCATAAACTCATGCTATGTTTAATAAAACGAACTTTTAATATGTTTAAACCGAAAAAAATAGCACACTATCATCAGAGGCTCCTATTGAGATTTCGAGTGCAGAGTTGATATCAGATAACTCTGACGCCAGCTCATATGCAGATGATGATTCTGCATCTGATAGTGATTAAGATTAGTCTGTTATAGTTTTTAATAGCGTTATAACTCGTTAAGGGTTAATTGAATCATTATAATTATAATGACTGACTGCAATAATATTATTTTGTACAATAAAATTCATTCAATTACTTATATATCTCCTTTTTTCTTCTGCGCCTTCCACCAATCTTGCAAATAAATTAGGCTTCAATTGGACGGCCTCTTTTATATTGTAGGCATGTTAAACAGTAATTTTGTAATTTTCTTTTTATATTTACCGAAAATATAATTTTTTTGTTTTGATTATCAACCGAAAAAATCACGTACTTGATGTTTGGCTTCAATTGAAAAACGTAAATTCAATATTCACAGTACAAGTCCGCCATTTTGAATTTTGAAAAAACAATATCATATTCGAATTGAGCAAATAAAAAAACTACAGTTCTGGAAGTTTTTCTGTGATCGGATAACTTTTCGGATTTTTGCCAGCTTTTCCGGAAAATCGGCCACTGTGCAATCAATAGTTTACGAAGGTGTTCCAATTCATAGAAAACTGATAGTAACGAAGAGAAATTTCACAAAAGTTATATTTGCGAAGTTGTTTTTGTTATTATCTCAGCATCAGCTGAAAACAGAACTCATAACCATCAAAACTCACTTGCCCGCGACTCTTCGTCTTCCCACCGGAAGGGACGATTTGCTTCATCTCTTCAATTTGATGACTACGAAGGCCCGAGTAGTGGAGAACCATATAATTTTTGAGCTGAAATTGCCCCTGGTCAGCGCGGCTACATATGACCTATATCGGTTGTACTCGATACCAACATTAACTGAAGACAAGCTGATGGCATTTGTGCCTACCTCACCGTACCTAGTCATAAACCAACATCGAGATCTATACTATCCGCTGTCGAAACAAGAATTCGGAGCCTGCATCAAAATTGAACAGGACTTGTATCTGTGCGAGCAGATTCATCCTCTCTACGACAAGGAGGCGAACATCAGCTGTTGTGAAGTATCGCTTCTAAGAGAGCAGTCTCTGCCCCCACAGTGTCAGCTCAGAGAAATTCAGGCACCTCCATTTTGGGTGCAACTTTCATTCTCTAATACCTGGATCTAGGCACTAAAGGGCAGCGCATCAATCAGCATCGTCTGTGGAGATTATGTCGCTACTATGAATCTAACAGGGTCAGGTTAACTCAAAATACAACCTGATTGCACAATAAAATCTGGCTCAATCACCATACAGGCACATCGGGTTTACGCAAGCAACGAAAGAGTCTCCTTTTCACGCACCCCGGACCTGCCCCGATTTAGCGACCAAAAACACGCGTGCTTCTTCAACTTTGAAACCATACCAAACGTCTAACACCGCCATTGAGCAGTTAAAGCGGCAGTTGCACGCGCAGCAAATACATCTTCCCAGCGAGATTGACGCCCACAACATTCACCATTAAACGATCGGATACCTAGGCCTGGCATTTGCTATCGCACTCACCGTCTATTTGATCGCCAAGTGTAGAGCACAGTCTCGTAATTATGTGACAGCTGAAATTCACCCGCGTCCCAGAGCCCATAGCCTGCCGGGCACCCAAGCCAATGGTTGAACGGACCGTTCAACGCGGGGGAGGATGTTCAATAGCAGTTTTCTAAGTTGCAAACATCAGCAAAAATCCGTAAAGCAGTCAAATCATATCCAACACAATGTAATCAAGGCATCACATTACCACGACCAGATTGTTTATTCGTGATGGGAGCGCAACAATGTTGCGTGCGTTAATAGATCGGTATTTGATCGCGACTTCTTGTAAGATAAAAAATGCTGATCATAGCGTCTAGCGGGTGTTGTTTTGAATTAAAAGTGAATATTAATTTTTCTATCCTATCAGCAAGGCGTCGTGGCGATTGTTGTAACGATACAGTATCGTTGCAACTGTTCGGTATAATACCAAGGAAGAAGGGCGATTGTTATAGCGATACAGTATCGTTGCAACTGTTCCAGCGAAGGAGCAAAGGTTAAGCACCTAGGCTCCAGGCCAACGCAAGAGGCGTTGGCCTTTGACAAGGGGACATTAAAATAAAGGTGAAGTGTAGTGGTTTTGGGGTGAAGCAGCTGGTTCTGCCAACGATCTAAGCATTGTAGGCAGTTTTTTCCGACGCCTAGCAGCCAGGTACAGGTACCTCGGCTGCAGGTCATCGCAAAAGAGCGTTGACATTAACAAGCTGAATTAATTTAAAGAATGATACAGTAAACACACTAAACTCTCAGACGAAACGTCAAACCACGACAACAGAAGCGATTAACGGCGACAGGGATGCCGCCAAGCGGCTGGAAGCGTCGATATTTGCAGCCGACTGGAAGGATCCGGAAGGTTGCGTTCAGGCCGCCGAGCGAGAAATTATGGTCGAAAGCTTTCCGTCCGATGCACCCAAGTGCATCAGTGCATTGCCCAGAGATGCAGAATACATGGGAAGAAAAGGGAAAACGGTTCCCATGAATTCCGCTAAAGCGGGAAAATTATTGTCCACCGAGGCTACGTGGAAAATGTAAAGCGATGCGAGGGCCTCTTTTTGTGACTGGCGGCGGTAAGAGCAGGGAAACGACAGCGTTCGCGTTTGGAATCGATTTTTCTACCAAGTTGAGAAGACGGAAAAGGAGTTTCGACCACGAAAGCTCAACGACGATATTGATTTGGCGGTCTGGAATTTGGGGTGCGATGTCGGGTTAGAAGACGGCAGCGTGGGTTTCCAGAATCGATCCTTTGGTCGAGACGGTTGAATACGACGAACGAAGCGCCAGCGGCGGCTCTGTTTAAATTTCGCCAGCATCTTGAAGCATCTAAGACGACCCGACGAGGTACTTTTGGGGCAGCATCTCGAATAAGTAAGTCTTTTCGACTTTCCAATTCTTACGCTGAGTTCGAATTCCGCCATACGACGGATCCGACGACGAAGACGACGCACCAATTGGGGAAAGCCCCGAGAGTAGTTAAGGTACGTTAGCTTTTAGTTGGTAGTTCATAGTCGGTATAGGTATAGGACATGCTATGATGAGTGCAAAGTGAAGAAATAAAGAATATTTACGAACGATTGTGAAATTCAGTGGCAAAACAAAAAGACGAACAGTTCTAGAAGATACACATGTTGCTTGTTTTCTTCGGTGTGAATAGTGGATTCTTTTTGGAGAACGTTTTGTGGTACTTAGTATTTCGCGGCTAATCGTTGACACGTAATTATTTGCTGTGTGAACAGTAAAGAAAACTCTAGATAGCTCATAATGGCTGAAAGTGATTCAGTTAAAATTGAAAAATTTGAATGGTCAACATGGCGGTTTACAGTAAGAATCGTGTTGATAGCAACTGATATATTTGACGTAGTTACGGGTGAAGAAAAAAAAAACGGATCAAATTGCTAGTGAAGTGGCAGCGGTTGCAGCTGATGAAAAGAAAATTTTGAAATGGAAACGAAAAGGTTCAGAATATTATTGCGACATCACTCAGTGAAAAGCCAATGATTCATATTTCAAATTGAAAGACAGCAAAAGCAATGTGGGATAAATTGCACACAATTTTCCAGCAAAAGCATGCGGCTAGTAAACACTTATGTACTTCAGCTACGGTTCTTTTCATTCCCAAAAGAAAAAGGTGGCGATATGGTAACGCATATTTCAAAGCTTGAAAGCATCGCACAGCAGTTGAAAGATTTGGATGTTAATATCGATGAAAATATGATCATTACAAAGATTCTTATGACATTGCCGGCTGAACATAAACATTTTGTAAGTGCTTGGGAATCCCTTGAGGAACGTTTTCAAACGATTGACAATCTAAAGGTATGTATCCATATGTTGCATTTTCGCGTATCGTATCGCCGTTGCGTATCAGTGGATACGACAAACGTATCTTCGTTCCGTATCAAAATATGATACAAAGAAACGCAACGAACTCGATCGGTCACTTGGCGGTTTCTTGCCGTCGCATCAAAGGAATGATACGATACGAAGTGGAGTCATATTTGGACAAGTTGCGTTGCACAGCATCGGTTAGTGAATAAAAATATTGCAGCCGCGTATCGAGCTTTTTGCAACGGATCGTATTGATGATACATGGAATATTGAGTAATGTGGACACCGTATCCGTTTAATGAGTGATACGCAACAGGGATACGATACGGAAGAAATGCAACATATGGATACCTACCTTAACAAGTCGTTTGATGACCGAAGAAAGCCATGTGAATGCAAACGAAAGTCATGAGTCATCAGAACAATTTTTCTCGCGTCGGAGTGGTTCATTGAAAACAATTCTTCGAATCATGTTGACAAGCAAACTAATTTTTCACGGAAAACGGCAAAATATTTTAATTGTGGTGGTGATAGTCATTTCAAACGTGATTGCAAGGCTCCGAAGAAATCCAAACAAACAAATCGACCTGTGCAAGAAAACAATTCGGAACCCGATAATAGTAAAGCATTATTTTCCAAGGTCACAAAAACAGCATCGGCTGGGATATGGTTTGCTGATTCGGGTTTATCAGACCATCTTTGTAATCCAGACTTCGATGTATTTGACGTTCGACGAAGCATAACCGTGTCTGACAGTGACAAAACGTATGCATATGGTCGTGGCAAAATTTATATTTTGTCATACACAGGTGACGAATGAATCGAAAAGGCATTGAAAAATGTTTTGTATGTGCCAAATAATTATGCGAATCTGTTTTCCGAAACCAGAGCTTTGGACAATGGTCACAACACTCGAGCGGTTAGTGGGCTATATGAAGTTTTGGATAGAATCCGAGTTGTACCAACGGGTGAGCGATGTGGATCTTTATTCAAAATGAATTTTAAAGTCATCGTATCTGATGAAAGGAATGGTTCGTCAGCAAATATTGCCGTAAAATTAAACTCACTACGTGAATGGCATGAGAAGTTGGCACATAAGAGTGTTGCACATGTTAAAGAGTTTTTCAGATGAAAACTTCAATTGTGATGGATGTGCATATGGCAAACAGCACAGATTGAGTTTCGAGACACGTCAATAAAAGTCGAAGGAATGTGGAAACATAATATACAAATGGGTCTACAAGTAAAAAACAAACCCAGACGGCTCAATTAATAGATACAAAGCACGACTTGTGGTACGAGGTTTTAATCAACAATATAGAGTTGACTATGCAGAAACGTGCAATCCAGTGGTACGTTATAATTCATTGCGAACATTGTTATCAATTGCAGCGGCAAATAATGGATAAAGATAATAATGGATAAAGATATTCATAAAACAGCGTTCAGCGTAGAAGATGGGCATTATGAATTTTTGCGAATGCCGTTCTGGCTGAAGACAGCTCCTGCAACCTTCCAACGCCTAATGAACAATATGTTAAGTATTCATATTTTTGTACAAATTCATATGCATATATCCATACTGTTATTTTCTTATCTGCTAATTGAATAGCGTATTTGTTCAATTGAATTGTGATTCATTCTTACAGTGACAGTCAAGCAATAAACTCGTTTTTAATATCAAGCTACGCTTTGTCTTTCATTTTTGAGTTTTGGCAGAAACAATTACTTTTCACAACACAATATCCTTTCAGATTACATAAACAAGAAATGTTTAGTTTACCTAGATGACGTCCTTATATTCGACCTCGGAGTGATAAATATTCTTCAACTCTACAAAAACCAAAAAGTCTGAAACAGAACGTGACGAGCAATATCTTTTCCAAGCTTTAGATTTTAAATTTTTTATATGGCGTATTGCCTTCGATTTCCATGGAACTTTATTGCAATTGTTTGGGAAAGAGACTGGTACAAACTGGGTAAAGCATCCAAAAAGAATTAAATGAAAATTGTACACTGCCTTATTAATGTCTTTTTCTAACAACACAGTGGACCAATCACACCTTGCGATGAGATCGTTTAGTACATCCAAGTTGACTTTTTTAAAGTTAAATTGACACGGTGAGCTATGTAAAGGAGTGCTTAGAGATGTATTGATTTCGTAGATGATAAGAACTGGTTCATGATGTGTTGAATCGCAAAGAGATGATGGACAGTGCTTGACCTCGGATGGATAGGCGTTTGAAGTAAAAACTAAATCCAATAATCTTCCATGACTGTTCAATATGCGTTTTACTTGGTTTAGGCCGCACGCAAGCATTGCGTTTATAAACTCCTCGGCGTATGGGCGATTACCAGGAGAAAAGGTTGGGGCTAATGTGATGCCGTCGTCAGATAAGTTCCAAGTAATCCTGGGTAGGTTGAAGTCACCCATGAGGATGAGTTCATCATTTCCATCTAATAGGTCACATAAATGCTGAGTGGCGTTAAGTACTTGCTCATAACAAATCGTTGCTGAGTTAGGTGGGATATATAGAACTGCTAAATAGAGTTGCGCCATTCCCAGGTCTACACGAGCACAGACAAGTTCCAAGCTATCGGTGTTTGGTATGATTACTTCTGATATGCGATCTGAACTGCGCACGGCAAGCAATACGCTCCCACCTACCGGGGCGTCGAGTAAAAGTCCATGACGATCTTTACGGAAGACAGAAAACCGCAAATCAAATAGTTCTGTATTCAATATCTTCGCGCAGAGCCAAGTTTCAGTTAAACCTACGACATGAAAGTCTGAAGAAAGATTGTACGTGTAAAAGTCGTTAGCTTTAGATTGCATGCCACTCATGTTGGCGTAGAAGATGGACATGTTTTCGAGTCGTTTTTTGGCAGAGATTTACCAGCCGTAGCACGATTTCTGGGTATGAATTCACGGACAATTGCGTTCAAAGGCCAGAAACTGGGCTGTGTAATGGTATTAAAGAAGCAATCCGGAACGATGACCTTAAACGATGACACCCGAGAATGCTGACCAATTTTCGCAGCCGAAATGCAGTCAGAAGGTAAAAAATGTTTAGTGTGGTGTAGGATGTCAATGATATTGTTTTTTACATCGTCGGGGGTAGTAGTTGGAGCAAGCTTTGATAAGAATAACACCCGAGGCTTCACCTCACCATTGAGCTAGCAACTAAAAATTTCAGCTCTGGATCCAGCAGGAACTGGGCGAGTGCTGTTTGCTTCGTGTGTGAGGAACTTCACATTTCCTTCTTTATCTGCTTTCTCAATTCCTTCTGTAACAATGGTTTTCGTTGTTTCTACCTCTTTGTCACCTACCGGGGAGTGGTCAATTGTTTAAGACTGCTTGCGTCTTATCCCCTTTTCTTTATTCGATGCTTTTCTGGCACCTGTGATTGGGCTGCTTTGGTCTAAGCTATCAGCCTGACAAGAGGAAGTATTCCTGGGTTTTGTATTTTCACGAGCGCCGTGAGGATATTCTAAAACGTCAGTCTGGCAACTAGAAGTGCGGCGAGCAATGTTTACAGATGACGTAGCGCAGCCACTCAGAGTCGAAAAGATCCTATCAACTTTGTCATTAAGTGACTGTAGGTTATTATCAGATGTAGGTGGTAAAAACTGTACATTCGCTTGCTGCAGCGGTTGCAAATCTATTATTGAGTCATTCAACAGTCCGGTTTTGTTTTCTAGGTTCTTAATTCTACCTAGAATAGCGTCGTACTTGTCATTTAAACTAGTGATGCTGTCTTTAATTTATCTTATGTCATCCAGATGCGACCTGATGTCAATCAAAGTTCCGAAAAACGGTGAGAGACTGAAGATATGCCGTGTACTAGGCCAGCGATGGTAGAGCTATCATCCTTTAGAGCTTCGCTGGTAGTACATACTTGTTGGATGTTTGCGTTGGTTAAATTAAGCAGCCTCAAGGCGTGACACGGCTTTATTTCGCTGCACTCCTGACAGGTAAATGTCGAAGATGCCTGCGGTCTGCGTGCTGATTTGACGCAAGCAAAATGAAACGACCTCCCACAGATTCCATCGCATGTGAACGACTTGCTATCTATTGGCTTATCGCAATACCCACAGGCCACGGGGCATTGAGAGGCGGAGCTGCCTGCTTCCATTTTCGATTATCAAGCTGACCAGTATGCTTGAAGGTGCTATAAAAGCTTACGAAAGCAGAAAGTAATTGAGCAGCCAAAAGCTCGTAAAAAGTCGGTGCGCCAAGAGATATGCAAAATTGTCAAGCTCGGTGCATTATTAAAGCACACAACGGAACTGGAAACATTCACTGCTAAGTTTTAAGTTTTTCGGGTGAAGAAAAATTTCAAACAAAGAGACACAAGTGTTTGATGATTCCCGATGACACCAAACGATGATCACAAAAGTTGCAAATGAAATGAGGACGCAATCAATGAGCACGCACTTGACTATGAAAATTTTCAGTTAAACACAAATAGATCAGTCGAAAAAATAGAAATATACGAGACCAATCGAGGAACACAGCGATGGCGCGCACGAGCTTCGGATTGATTGTCCAAACTTTAAGAAAGAAACTTTGCAGGAAAATAAAGATACATTTGTTATAACTGAGTCAGGCCGAGCTATACATAAAAGTCACATTCGAAATTAAACTCTTACAGATTTCTCATCGTGACCGTTGCAGCCGATGTCCAGATATTGGACTATAGCAACTCTCAACTGGTTGTACTGAAAGACAGCGTAGCAAAAATACAAAATGGAAATCTGAAGCTCATCCACGTATTCCAGGTCCATCTCTTTCAAGATTTCACAAATAGCATTGCAGCCTACGGTGATCAACATATCCCCAGGGAAAATCCGGCCTTTCCATTTTTCATGCACGAAATTTCTCAGATAAAAACTTTGGTTAGCAAACTGGAGCTTAGAAGAAATTCCATGTTTCACACGAATCAGCAAACATGTGCCGGATGAATGCAAATCCCACGAAAGAATGCAGACGCAACGTCAGCAACATTAAAATGCATAAATAGGGAAAAATAGATTTTAACGAGTAGTTGCTTACCGCCAGTCACACTGAAATCGTTGTCGAGAGTATTAACGGAAATTTGTAAGTCTTGTTAAAAACGTGTGTTTTATTTTATTTGTACTGGTGCAAGCTAATTTTTTTGGTATCGCCGGCAAAAGAGTACAAAACTGCAATGCCCCGATTGAAGTGCAACGGCCGGGTGCTGTGCTCTCAAGTGCATACAACGGAGCACCCTAGTAAATTCCGCTGACCGACGACCTACAAGCTGGCTTCGAGCGAGGTGGCTCCGTGAAGGAGAGGCTCTTTTTGGCTGGACTGAGTAGGATGATGTCGGACGTATTTGGCGAAGTAAGGTGCTAATCGGAATTTATATTTTTCAGGTTGAGGACACACGACAGAAGGAGTTTGTGAAGTGATCATCAACGATTTTGGTGAGTCGAAGACACAGCTGCAGAGACCAGGGTCTGGAGTTTTATGAAGAAGTCAATTTTGGCGGACAAGATCGAAGGTGTGTGAATGCAAGATCAGGACTGCTGAGCGATAGTATAGCGTCGGAAAAGAATTACGTGCAACAGTGTTTTCAACCTAGTTCGAACGGGCCCCAGCGAGGGAGAATTATCGTCGTTCGCTGTACGAATTAAGTAGCGAGTAAATGTAATATTGGAATTTATAGGGAATAGAGATTGTGAATATTTAGTGATTAAGGGAGCCTACTATTAAATGGTAGCAGGAATTAGTGTGTCTTGCATTGTACGGAATAAAGGTTTAGTTGAGCATATTTGCGGGTCAGTGGGTGTTAAGAGAGAAAAAAAATAAATAGCCGTCCTTTTCCCTTTTCGGTTCCGCGGACGGTACAGTGCTAGTTTTGGGGTGGAAGCGAGTGGCGCCTACCCACCCCCATCACCGGTGAGCTAACGACCCCCGAAGCTAAGCCCGTCATTCGTTCCAGTAGGGAGCCAGTGGGGGTTTTGTGTAATTGCGCGCGCATGATCGTAACAACATCCCGCCTTTTGCTGAATGATCGAAATTTGAGTGGATCCTAAACCAAGCAATCATGAGAACATAAACAGATTCAGATACCATATAAATAGACCACTCATTTTAGTCAGATCAGTTCTATCAGCTCTAGTTACTCAGTTCACAACATTAGTTCATTTAGTCTAGAAGTTAAGTTCAAGACTTGTAAATAACTTAGTGAACAAATCTTCTGAATCAATTCAGTCATTAATAACATAAAAGTGTTTATAATAAAAGTTGTTTGATATAGTGACTTTTCGTTGATATCTCGAAGATCGTTGCGGACCTGGGAATTTCAAACCGAGGTGACCGAAAAAAAGAAAGAAGGAGCTGTTACGCAGTAAGAAGATTAAGAGAGTATATTGAATGATTACAAATCGAATTATAAGATCAGATGTGTTAGACAAAGAGTAAGAAGGGAGTGGTCGATTTTTTTCTTAAATTTAAATGATTAAATTTAAATTTAAATATAACAAAAGGTGGTAGTTTCGGGTGCCCGTACTCAGAGGAGAAGGGAGAGTCCGGTTTTAGGTGCCACTTGCTTCATAAAATATCTCGAAAAGTACCTCGCGACCACCGCCCCGAAGCGAGAAGGTGGCGATGGTTAACACATCCAAATAATTCACCGCAATAGAAAAGAAACGAGCGTAAAATCATAACATTTTCTACATAATGAAACTATCTCTACACAATGAAAATTCCTACTCGTTACCCGGATCAATCACACTAAATACATTTAGTTAAACTTCTCACTAACTTCGCTTAACGTAGCACCAAAACTACAGTAAGCACACTGTGTTACGCGTACGGTTGATATAATACTAATATAAGAATGATGTGTACACTAATTGCAAGTTTAATGTAGAGTACGGGTATTGAATACTTCATGGTCAAACCTGCACTGTAATGTAAAATTTTCGTAAATGGGTCAATAAGTCGGAATTATTGCGAACATGTTTTGATTACACTTGTTTTAGTATCAACCTAAATTTATTAACCCAGTTGTTCCGCTTATTTGTTTATTTACGAGAAAATTAATGTTGAGTCAAGATTTGTAGAAACATACACAGAGAAAAATGCATTCTCATTATCATATAATCAATGTTCTTCAACAAAAAACTATTCAATTTATCTAATTGTGTCAAAAACACAAACAATGAATGTGATACTTCTGTGAATGCAAGATCTAAGTAGTTGCTAATCTTAATTACATGGTTTGAAGTATTATTTTACATAAAAATGAAAAACTCAGTCTGTATTATGACAAGCATGTTTCTTAGAAAATTTGAGCCTGGATTTAATTTTTAAAGAATTACTCAGTTGGAAAATTATATACCTTATACACGAAATTCTTCCTTTATTAGAATATACTTATTGGAAGTGGCAAAGTAACTCCACATATTATACCAATAATTGCTTGCCATATGAGCTACATAATATCATTCGTGAAACCGTACAGATAATTCTGAGAAAATGAATTGGTTTCGAAAATCAAACAAAATAATTCTATGGTTTGAAGTGGAAATTACATGTGCAATAGAAACTGCGTCATATTGCTGCACATGCATGTACGCAAACTTATGAGTCATTTTGTGCGTACGCTTGAATAAATGAGCATTGTTTTCGTGTTTGTCGCGTGTTTCTATTCGAAAATAACTTGTGGATGGCTAAGAAACTAGTTAAGTCAAAGTGGGTGTTTAATACGTGAAATCTGAAAGTGATTGTTTAATTAAGTTGTGAAATTGTGTGTTACATTATAATCCGATCCAAAAGTGAGTGCATAGATGACGATATGGCGAACGAAGAGTTCATTTATGAAATAATTGATGAAAATATTTTTATGGCAGAGGGCATTAATACTTCCAGTTTGAATGTTGTTCAAGAAATATTAGATGAATGGGGATTTTCTATTTTAAAGAAAGACTTTTTAGAAAAAGAGATAGATTTAGAGTGTCTAAAGTCTATGACTATTGAGGACATAAATGTTTTGATTCCCCCAGAAAAGTTTGGTCTTCGCATAAAGTTTCGAATGCGACTCTTTGAGTGGCGGCGTCAAAATGTAAATCTAGTTGGGTTAAATCTTTTAAACATTTCAAACTAATTTTTTACTATAATGTTCGCTTTAGGGCTATTGCACTCCATTGGCAGAAACAATTTCAGTGACATCGTCCACATCAGATTGGAACTGTAGCTCCTCAAGTCTTGCTTCTCGGGGATCTGCTTCGCTCGTAACCGATGTACTGACGCCAGGATCTGATGATAGTATCACACACTTTGTATGTACTATTTGTTCATAATTGTAAATCATAAACAAAATGTCCGGAAATTATTTATTCTGCTTATTCTCTTGCATTCAATGAATCCATATAATGCTCTCAGTAATCGGTCACTGATTTCCATACGACTTTTTTGTTCTGTGAAACAGTAAAACTAATGCTAGTCAATGCGTAATATTGCAATCAATATAAGACACTTAAAACTTGAAACATTTTTATAGAACTTAGAAGATCTATTGAAGAAAACCCTCTTGGGGAAAGCAATTAAAGAAAACTTCGCAACAAAAAATAATCTAACGCATTCGGATCGGAATGACTTGTGCACCATAATTGCGGACCATTGGCTATCAAAGGGGCACAAAGTAACCCGATATGATTATTTAGAGGCAGCAAAAGCAATTAAAAAGCTATTCCCAAAGGAAAAAGAAGTAAGCTTCATTAAAGTGATATGTACAAGGCTATGTTAATATTTATATATTTTTTAGGAAACTTATGTTTCCAGTATTTCCAAGCAGAAAGGAAGACTTGTGGCTCGTTTTTACACTCTGTCTAGGAAATACCAGCAAAAGGGACTTCTCAAGAGTCGTTATAGCCTTAAAAAAAATTCTAGCACACCTGATTATGAAAATATTGCCTTACCTATAGCAGAATCTGCAATCGAGGATGTGAAATGGCTTAAAAAAAACTTCGAGCCCGAACATCTTGTTGTTCCTATATGGAAAAGAACGCATTTGTACCGAATGCAGCAAATGAAAGACCCTTCAATCGACATTTTAACGGAATGGCCTATATTGAGACAACAAAATATCGGGCTTACACTTGTATGACTTCATAATTTATTTTTTAACTTTGATATCGATAAATACCCTTGCAGATCGAAATAGATTTTGAAGAGTTATTTCCGGGTAAGGACCGACTTCTCTTGTCAAAGTGGGAAAAATATTCGGAAAAAATACTAAATTATTACAAATCATCGTTGAAGGATAAGAGCTGTAGAAGTATTTTAGAAAAGCTTCAAAACGTCTCACCAGGCAATACTCTGGATTTGTGTGCCATATACTTATTGCCAGGAATATTAATTCCTTCCGTTATCCATTCAAAAAACAAAATAAAACCATGGAAGCCATCTGTTTTAGAAGCACAACAATGTTTAGTGTTGCTTGTTGAGGTAATACGTTTCACTATAATAAATATGCTGATTATGAATTGTTATTTAAAAATAGACAAGCAACAATGTTCTCACTAGAGCTGAACAGCATGGCGAATTTCTCAGGGATAAAGGATTATATGTACAACCATTCATCATTGCTGTAGGAGATATATTTTCACTAAAAGAGCTATATGTATACTATAATAATATTTTGTATAAGTGCCAAACCTTTTTTAAAGCGTTTGCACTTACATTTAAAATATTTCATGTTTTTAATCTAGAATACCCAAAACCCGTTAAATCTGTCTGGGAATTCATCCAAACTTACTTGTACGAAATTCCAGTTGTGGGTAAAAACACAAGTACTTTGTATGAATTACTGTCTGACCTAGAAAACTAAATCTTTGAAATGTACAGATGCTTTATTTGTAATTGTGCCAATGAAAATGTTAACCGATATATAAGCCATTTGAAATATATACACAAATTGTCATGCCACACAAAGTACTTCCAATGCACATGCTGCCCACAAACTTTTCAAAATATATATTCATTTCGGCGACATTTGTTAAGAAAACATTCTGATGAAAAATCATGTGAACATTTCAATGAAAATGAAATACGAAATTGTCCAATGCAACAAGTTCCAACAGCAGCTCAGAATAGTAACAAGTGTGAAACATCTAAAAACTCTAATTGTGATTTTAGAATAGTAGAAGAACTTTTTTCACTAGTATTAAAATTATATGCCAACAATAGTATGAGCAGAAAAATAGCAAAGGATGTAATTAACGACATAGAAAGTTTTTTCAATAATTTTATTACACATGCATTACAGTTTTCGGACATAAAAAGCAAATTATTAGAGTTAAAAGCATCTTTTGAATTGTTTAACAGTGAATATAAGGTTGAAAATTATTTAAGAAGGATTATTGTTACCCATTCAGCATTATATTGTACAATTTTTACAAAAACCTGGCATTTTATCTTCCATGAAAGAAAATGAAGACTACTTAAATAAACAACATTCAATTTCAAATGTAATACAGGGGGTATCCTGGAAAAGAAAAATTGCGAATTTCTCTGATAAATTTGTTATTCCATACATGTTATACCAAGACGACGTTGAAATTAATAATCCTTTAGGATCGAAATCTGGTGTTCATAAATTATGCACTATTTACATGAGTTTTCCTTTATTGCACACTTCATTAGCTTCAAAATTGGATTCAATACTTATTTGCACCCTAACCAAAACAAAAGATGCGTTTCATGGTTTTTATAGGAATCTAAAACCTTTAATTCAAATTTTAAAGAAAATTGAAGAAAGTGGCCTAACTATTACTGTTAATAATGTAAGCCAACAGGTTTATTTAGTGCTATCAAATATTACAGGAGATAATTTAGGGCTTAATTCTATATTAGGCTATCCAAAATCTTTTTCAGCTAATTATTGCTGTAGAATATGTTTGGCGCATAAAAACCAAATTCAAATTTTAACAAAAGAAAAAAGTTCCCTTTTAAGGAATGATAAAAATAACTCCTTGCATTTAACTAATAAAGACAATGAGTTTAATAAACAATTGTGCGCTTTCACAGATCTAAATTCATTTAATGTGTTTGAAAATGTTACATGTGATTTGATGCAAGACATTTATGAAGGCATTTGTCATTTTGAAGTAACCACTATTCTATCCTACTTCATATTTGAAAAAAATATTTTACTCTCTCAAAACTTAATAGTAGAAAATCTACATTCAATTATGGTAAGAATGCGTCCAAGAACAAATTTATGGATATTTCTTTAAATCACTTAAATTAAAAAAAAAATGAAAACATCTGTAGCTCAAATGAAAACTTTTATACATTTTCTGCCTCTGATGATTGGTGACTTTGTATCCAAAAATGATCAATTTTGGAAACTGTTACTATTGCTAATAAAACTCATTGAAGATGTTTCACAGCCTGAATTTGACGAAAACACTTTATCAACCCTAGCTTACACAATAAAGAAGCATCACCAATGTTATATGAATTTAATTGGCGCAAACCTGACACCTAAGCACCATTTTATTACACATTATCCTACAGTAGTGAAAATGCTAGGGCCATTGAAAAAGTTATGGGTAATGCGGTTTGAAGCCAAGCATAAACAGTTGAAGCGATACGCTAATGTATGTTGTTCAAGAAAAAATATATTGTTAAGTTTAGGAATTAAGTTGAATTATCAGTATGCTTTACAACATTACGGCGAATTCAGTAGTGCATTGTATAAAATTAACAAGGTGAATTATGATCAAATTGACTTTACTCAGTATGAAATTTATGCAAAACTAGAAAATATAAGCCCTGAATGTAATTTTACAAAAGTTTGGTCCCTAAAAAATATTGAGGTATGTGGCACCAAATATTTATTGACAGAGAGAAAGAATTGAGTTTCCACACTATAAAATTCATTTTGCTCGGTTGCAACGAAAAAATTTATTTCATTACTGATATGCTGAATGTGACTAAATTCGACGAGCATTTTCAAAGCTACATTGTAGACAGGGGCAATATTTTTGGAAAACAGTATAACGTTATCAGTTGCGATAAAGTTTGTTATCCTCCTATGAATTTAATTAAGCTAGGTAATGGATACTTGGTAATTAGACTAAGTTTGCCTTATGTATGATTCGGTGTTTCTTCATTTTTTGATTTTTCATTCAATAAAAATATTCTAAAATCACAAACATTCGATTCTTCTGTTTTAAAAGTAAGGGTATAGGGGTATATATATACATATACATATATATATATATATATATATATATATATATATATATATATATATATATATATATATATATATATATATATATATATATATATTTATATATGTATAAATATATATATATATATATATATATATATATATTCATATATATATATATATATATATATATATATATATATATATATATATATATATATATATATATATATATATATATATATATATATATATATATATATATATATATATATATATATATATATATATATGTATAAATATATATATATTTATATATATATATATATATATATATATATATATCATGGAAAAAGATTATATGCAGTGCAAAATCATATTCTTGATTCCATAAATTTTATTTTCAACCCCATAGTAACTATATGCAATGATTATAGAAACGCTTTTCTTTGATTATGATAGTTTTTTCCTTAAATTTTCAAAACGGTTTCCATAGTTTTCAGAATAATTTTCTAAAAATGATATAGCTATATCAGTGGAAACAAGCAAATGTTTCTATAATAATGAAAACAAATTATTTTGCATAATCATATAGTTTCAAATTGGTTCAATATATAATTGTAGGTTATGACCAGAAATCATTGAAAACATTCATACAAATCATAGACGAAATTCAATAAATTCATGTAATCTTTTTTTTCTGTGTATAAATGTTCAAGTTTGGAAGAAATAAATCATTCATTGTTCAACACATCGAACGGAATCTTGTACTTAATTGTTAACATAGTAACAAAACACACTGGACGACGATCCGCCTTCCGATCCCTGTTGAATTCTTCGCTGTGATTCCGCTGCTTCCGGCTCGAAATTATAAGTTCTCACGATGTTCGTTCTAGCACAATTTTCAATTTTAACATCTGTCTGATAATTCAGCGACCACTAGCGATGTATTCCCTCGGTGTTATCAATTCAAATATCCAATTTTATTTGGTTACAGCTTCCGCGGTGCAGTTCGGACATCCGTCCACTTACCAGGCCAATTCAAGAAGAACCATCCTCTGTTTTGTTCGCCTGACTAAAATTTTTCCATCTTATCGGGACTTTCCCAATTCCGTTGGATCCACTCCAACTGGTTTGAATTCACTCACATGCCTTTTCACTCAAATTCTTAACTTTGGGACAAATGATCTTCCACTCATTTGAAATCATCTGTCCGCCGTCAGCTGACAGTTTGATCTGTCAGCTTGTTTACTGTACATTGCGTTTTGAATTGTCACTTTTGGTGAAAGGTGGTAGCCGAAGAAGTGCAAGTTTGATAATTGTCTCGGAGTTTTACTATTGATCATAGGGGAATTATAGTGCAGTAACTGCGCGTCAGATTAGCACGGAGCATGCGGGTGTTATCGGGAAACGATGGCTGATACGAAATGCGATAAATCAGCCTAATCATCCATGCCGTGACGGGAGTATCCCTCCCGACTATTCCAGGTATGACTATATTTTCGCTGATATTCATTTATCCTCAAACATGTTAATCCGATCAAACATGTAAATCCGTGGTTTCATTCGTATCCGACAGTGGATCAATTTGTAGTTTGGATACGCCGGGTAGTTTCTGAAAGCCGGTGTTGATACCTTGTTTTGTGTCTTTTACTTGTTCTGTGTATCAGTGTCTTCCGTTCTATGCCAAACGTCCTACATATCTCGCATGTATCTGAATTATAATCAACTATTAGCGCAAAAATTCTGTGTCAGCTGTATGTGGGTCAGATGTTGACCTAGGGCAGTTGTTGCCGGTACGAGTGACCTGAGCAGTGCGTTGCTCTGTCGTACATATCTATACGTCGGCCTTGATGGTAAATCCCCTGTTTTTTTGTCTATTGCTTCGCGTGTTTGTTGTAGGTGCTTGATGTGGGCGTTGTACTTCTTATGTTTGATGCTAGTGCTTGCTGTTAGTGTCGTAAAATTGATAATTAACGCAGTTGTTTGATGTAGACGTTTAGATCGTAGTCGAAAACGTACATTATTGTGTCCGGATGTAATTAGTAATACTTAAAGTCTAACTTTCGACTTCTCTTAACACAATTTTGCTGATTCTCTGTCTACGCTAATAACTAATTCGCAACTAATTATGCATAAATCTCCATCGTCCTCCCTATTGGAGAACGGTGGAGAAATTTTTTTTTTGTTTTCGTCTTAATTAAAATTCAAATTACCGTGACAGATATAAACAAAACAAAAGTGTGGGTTGCAATTATATTAACAATCGGTTTAAAAAAAGGTAAAGCAAAAGCAATGGACCAAAAAGTGGCTTCGCAATCATGGACAATATTGTCCTTTGAATTTGTTGGACGAGATACGCCTTAATAAAGAAACTGAGAGCTTCGGAAATAGCTTAAGAATACCTGAGGAATGTTTCGATAATTTTCTGGAAAGTTTGTCTCCATATATCTCGAAGTAGGATACAACAATGAGAAGCTACATATTAGCTAAATAAAAACAAGTTTTGAAAATACAGTATTTGTTGTCTGGCAGATCTTTACAAAATCTTAGATTTGCAGCCATTATGTCCCTACAGTCGATCAGCCAGGCTACCCCCTCTTCTCAGAGAATTGCATAGAAATTCTCGACTATACTTCTTTACCGGACTTAACGCCGTACTAAGTTACAATTCAAATACGACTCACACACCCTTGTATCTTAGACTCACGAACGGTTAAAGTCACGTTTGAATTTTGGTTTGTTCCACCACTCAATGAACTGAAAAACGAACGTCGTCACTCATACGCCACTCATCCACGCGTTGCCTACTTTTCCAACAAAAAAACAAATATAATACTTCCCTAAGCATGATGTCGTCTAGTAGTTAGTATGGTGTTGGTGTCTCTGTACTTATTCTATGAGAAACTAATGCAAACTGAACTCGTTTTTAGGACACTATGGCTATTACGGATATCTTATGAGGAGAGGAAAAAAAAATAATAAATGACAAAAAACAGTACGAAAGAATAAGCAATGAAACAAAAAAAAACAAAAAAGAATGGGGAAGGAAAAAGGGGAAAAAAATTAAAAACCCAAACGGAAACATCACCAAGCTATCGGTAATTCTTTCATTTTCGTTTAAAATAAACTTTCATTCTCTTTAAAACTAACCCTAAAATATATTATGAAACATACATCTAATCCATAGAAAAACTGAGCATCTAAAGCAACGATGTATTTTGAGGCGTTTTGTGAAGAAGTACACACTACCTCGCGATGTCTACTTTGACTCCCGATGGCGTGCTTACGATAAAAAGTACCAGCCCCAGCGCGTATTCTTGGAATTGCAGAATTATACTAACAGAATTATGCAATACTAAACTGTATGTTGTGATTGGTATTAAAAAAAACAAAACATAAATAAAACACACATGGGGAACAGCCACAATGCAATCTTTTATTTGGAAAATACATATTACACATCCACCATCGATAGCGGTAGCCCCGAGAACTGGCCATCGACCATTTCGGCACGCGCTGAATACGGGTTCCGAGACCATCTCGGTCCCGTCCAAGCAGTCACCATGGCCATTTTAACAATCGCAACCGATGGCGGCAGCCACTAGTGTGGGAACACATAATTACACAGTCCACAATTACACAATCACAATCCACAAACACTTAACACTTCAACAAACACCAAAATTTTATAAACATAAAGTAGGCTAGGATAGTTACCATTTTGTAGAAAATAAGTTAGTAAGTATTTTAATCTTGTATTAATAACATTAAAATATATTTTATAAAATTTACTTTTTTTTCTTATCTATTTTTAGAAGCAATATTATATGCTTCCAAAACTCAATTCCCCAATACTATTAAAAACGCATCAAATTAAAACTGATATGCCGAAAGAATTTAAGCTACCTGAAAACCATAGAATAATATGGAATGTAATGGATTTACAATATAAAAGTTTTAAAGCTATAATTGGACAAAATATATAATATCCCTTAAACTCAAAACTTTATATAGACTAAGGTTATATAGCAATAAACGGTATAATATTACTTTTTAATTATGCAACTCCGGAAGAAATGAATTTTCAATTTGAACTAGAAACAAAGAATGAGGATTGTTTTGTCTTTCACTTTGTAAATCCAAGAAAAAAAAACGCGAGGAAAACTATTCAATCGTTTATTTTAATTCACAACAATACAAACGTACGAAAAATGAGAAAAGTACAATGCGAAAAATCGAAAGAAATGCGAGAAATAGAATCAAATCCAAACTAACAAACAAGAGAGAAAAAAATTAATTGCTATTTTTTACTTGTACAGCGATGAAAATTTCGGTACATTATTAACTGTTTACTAAACTACTATAAACTTTGTGGAAATTTCATAATAGAATACAGCATTAATGTCCAACAATAGCTGACTGGAATTTCGCTAATTCTTTTTTCTCTTTTTCTGATCCTTTTTAAAAATAATCAACTAAGATTAGTTCTTATTTCTTTATTGCTCGTTTTTTTTTCAATTCAAACATTTTGGTTTAAAATTGAAATTATAAATTGATATGAATAACACGCATCTGGCAACTACCTATATTTCATGCTCTAATTTCGTCATTTCCGATTTCGCAAGCATAGTCCAGCAAAATAAGTGCAAAAAATACCCAATTATGAGCTTTAAAAGGCATGCAACCTCAATGCCTTTACCTTACGTACACCTTCAAATGAATTTCGTATCAATACACTGCGGCCAACTGCTCTCAGCTACAACAGTATGTGCAAGATGTAGTACTATTTTATATCAGCCAAAGGCATGCCTGCCTTCATGAATTTTAGGAGATATGATACCATAACGCCGCTCACTGCATGACGTCAATGCTCGCTGTACAAGTGGAAGTGCTAGCAGCTATGCAGCAAAAGTGCCCGATGGTACTGACAAGAGAACAGCCCCGCTGCATAGGCAAACCTATAGCTGAGTTTTCATTATGCAAGGGAGTTGCCAGTAGAAATACTTGTACGTGTATAAATATCTATATTTGATGTAAAAGCTAATTGTTATTTTTGTATATTAGTGTTCCAAATAAATAATTTCCAAATTAAAATATTCTTGTTTATAAATAAAAAAGTACACATGTTTTACTTGAGATTTAGAATTTCCATACATTTAGTACCAAAATTTGGACAATGTTTGCCAAAAAATTATCTCAACAAGCAAAATGACACCAGGGTTAAATTTAACTCAAAAAAGGGAATGCTATCCATCACTTTAATCGCAAGTATTATGATAAATTTATTTAGCTGAATGGCTGTAAGCACACCAAGCGGTTTTTTTGTTTTCCATGTATTGTATTAAAAATGTATAAAAAATGTGTGAAATGACACTGAATATGTAGATTTCTCCAATGCCGATAGAAACTGAAGAAGAAGGCAGATTACCCTCGAAATATCAATATCTGGCAAGAAATTAAAATACATGGAAAATTGACCGAGCTACTGTACAGGCTAGGTAATACTATTAGCATGTAAGAAATAAACATTGTGCCAAAAAACTATAAAAAAAAATAAAACCAAAAGAGTCAGTAGGCAAAAATTGTTGACACTTGTTGAAACTTAAAGTCAGACTAAGAATGTACAATTAACATATAATAATATTTTCAATTAAATCCTGATTTTTCGATTGACTGTAATGTTTACTTCTAAGAGTATGTGATTGCCTACCCTTCGTGAAGAGCTGATGCACGCCACTGTATACAGCTGTATACTTTTAAAAACTTTGTATTCTTAAACTTTAGTTCTGGTATTTCACAACCATCTAGTATATAAGACTGCAGTCCTCCGTATGAACATCAGAGTCTTCTTCGAAAGTCTATCAAGACAATATGGTAAGTATCTCAGTACTGTAACTTGCTGTATTTTTAAAAAATACATGAATAATTTACATTGTGCGTTTGGGCTTCTGACTTCAGTGCGTTTGAGCTTCTGACTTCAGCAGTTGGTGGAAATGGAGATAAAATGACTCCAGTTAGCTCCTTAGAGATCGAGAAGGAGCACCATGTAAAATTCTTCCGCATGTTGAAGACAAAATACGGTCTTCGACTGGCGGTACATCTAGATGGAGGGATTTTTTGCTTCCTGCCACCTCAATTTTCAGACAAGATAAAAACTCAGCGTCAGGTGGAAGAGCTGAACCAGGCGACGGATCAATTCTTAACATTTGATGGCGTGGATGACTCACGGGGTGGATTTCTCAAATTAAGATTCCATAAAAAATAAAAACCTTGTAATTTTTATATCAATATAAAAACTTTGTAATTTTTATGTCAATATACAATGTTACCCACCCCACCTAATTGGGGGGGTAGTGACCCTTGGCTTGGTCCGTTTGGGTCCCGGGTTCGCTCAGGAGACTGGGCGTGGGCGCCACTCACTCACCCAATAATGGACCACGAGCCGCCGAGTGAGCTTACGGCCCACCGAGGTCTAAAGTACCTGGTATGGGGGTCACCGCGGCGTATAGCACGACCCCTCTATTTCTTTCAACCACCGACCTACTGAATCGCGTGACAATCACCGTTCTGCCTCCCTACACCACGAGTATGTACGACGCTGCAGTTTCGGAACACAATCTTTATTTTTATAATTCCCGTATTCTAACGTTTATCGTTACACAAATTTTTTGTTTGTTTTTTTTTTTTTTAACTCTAGAAGCCTTATACTACGTTCGATCGATCTTTGAAAATTCCACCACTCCACTATGACAGGATATTTAGCTTTACAAAATATTCTCAAAATGTTTTTCTTCTATACTACTAACGTTCTGAAAGTCTATGCTATTCTTTGATGACGTTAAATGCGAACGATAATCAAAATAAAAGCTTTCAATTAGTCTAAACTATGCACTAACCTTCTTTCTTCTATTCGTCGAACCAAAATCTGGTCAAAAAGCCAACCCCGACTCCAGCCGAGTCCCGGTTCAGTTATGGGCGCGTTTCTTCACGACCAGATACGTTGCTCGCCTTCGCCGTCACACAAAGAATCTTCCTAGGCTCCCAATTGCATCAGCACGGATGGAGTTCTGAACCCCAGACCGCCCGGTTCCCGGCCAGACGTGCTAGCCTCTGCACTACAGGGCCGGTACGAGATGAACGGCCTTATTCCCAATTAACCGTCGGAAGTGTCTGACGCGGGATCGCGGGTTCGAATCCCGCCGGAACCCGATTTCGAATTGCCACTTTTTTTTTTTTGACCGGAAGTCCTTTTTGTCACCTCCACCGACACACCAAGGATGTTCCTCGACGTTCCTGTTGGTTTTCTGAGGGTTTTCTGATGGTTTTCTGATGATCTTCACAATTATACGTCTGTACGCCTTCGCCGTCACACAAAGAATTTTCGTACCCGATAGTCTGATAGTCTGATAGTTTTTCAAAATTCAACGTCTGCTCGCCTTCGCCGTCACACAAAGAATTTTCGTACCTGATAGTTTTTCAAAATTCAACGTCTGCTCGCCTTCGCCGTCACACAAAGAATGGAAAATTTTTCCTTCATCAGGTACCGCTGCTTTCTCCTTTCTAGTTCGAGTCCCGTACTTTCTCCTTACCCATATGACCGGGTGAATGTCCTCCTTTCCACACGGGCCGATCGAGGATTCCCACCAATCCGATAATTTCTCTACTAGCTACCATCCCATAATTTACCGTGGTCGTCGGGTCTGAGTACACCCCTGGGTTTTGTTGACGTTTGGGTTATGTATTTTTCCGAGGTCGGTTGATGTTTCCAGCTGTCATTCTATCTGTTGATATCAAGTTGTCAATCAACCTGTGGGTGTCGAAAGTGAGTTTTACGTGGCTGTTTCTGACGAGTGTGGCTATTATATTCGCGTAGCGAGTAATCGGGAGTGAATCTGCGGGGACTAAGTGCTGGAGGATTCCACTGATTAGCTGTAGCGGATGTATCCGGCGATACCCTGCAGCTCCAGCGTTAGAGGGTCCATCAGGGCTCGTTGAAGTGGACTTCTGCGGGTGGTAATTAGATAAGTATTCTATCTTCTGTTTTTGTTGTTCCTTGTGCAACCTGGACACGATACTTTGTGATCGTTCTATCTTTTCCTTCCAGGTCTTCCGGTCCTCGTCGCAGCGGCGTGCGCTGCCCCGAACCAAACACTCGCTTTGAGGCAATATCGCAAGTTGCCCGTTCCTCGACGGTCGTTGAGGAGTCGTGACGATACGGAAGAATGCCGTCGTTTGATGGCCCCATGGACTCCTTGGAATGGGGCCGAGTATGTACATAACAAATCCGGTGCGTAACGTAAGTATTATTAAAATTAACTTTTCAGCTAGGTGGTTAGCAACCGACAAGTATATGACACAAGTCGGGTGTTACCACGGCCCTAACAAACATTCCTACTGAGTGGTGGTCACAAATTCCTACTTAGTGGAGTGGTGGAGTGGCCCCGGTTGGTCAGCCTTCCCCGGGGAAGGCTGTATTTTTTTTTCCAACGTAAACGCGTGTACACGTATTCGTACGCATTGTTACAACGTAACAAAAACCTTTGTAATTTTTATATCAATAATATTCACATCATAATAAAAATATCTTAGTCTATTTTACATACAAACCACTTTGCATTTCGTAATTAGACCTGAGTTCATACGCATTGCCGCCCCAATTCAATGAAATTGAAATTCTATTCTTATCCACATTTCAGCTTGTTTTCAGTTTGTTTACATTCCATTTTCACTTTCATGAATGCATTATTATTGCTCCGTAATCAATTCAAATGTATTCAAACATTCATCGAAGATATAAATATCTTCATGTCTGTTATCTGTTTTACAGATGATTAAGCTCTTAACTTTGTGGTTGTAACTGATTTGAGCATTTACGTTTTACCGTGTCGACTGTTGTTAGTGCCGTAATTCGCCATAATGCCGAGAACAACCAAAAATGCATCTTCGAAAGACGACGACAGTGGAGATGAGTGCGACGTTATGGTCGTTAATTTGGAAGGTGCAAACAGTCTACCTAGCCAGCAACCATCGTCAAGTTACATGGATAGGAAAATATCAGACATTGACGACATAAAGAAGGAGAATAAAAGAGATATCGACGCACTTCGTCTTCAGATAAACGCCGCCAATCCAACGATAGCTACGCCGATCACAACTACACTATTGGAGTCTATGCCATCGTCAGACCGTATATAGTCACAGCCGAAGTTACGGACGCCGCTAGTTTACATACGAGGAAAGTGCAGTTGATACTGTGGGAACACATAATTATATAATCCACACTAACACATCCACATACACTATACACTGAGATCACAATTAGATATTAGTAGGCATAGAAAGTTTCCTTTTCAAATGTATTTCATTGTTAGTTCAGTAAGTATTTTAATCTTGTATTAAAGCAATTAAAATCTATATTTTTATTTAAACATACTTTTTACAATTTATTTATAGGAAGCCAAAATACGCTACCCATAATACCCAGACGCATTGGAAATTACCACCGCCAGCGCCATTACCAATGCAGATTGAAGTCCAGATGCAGAAACAAATACAATACCATCGTAACAATTATCGGCAAATGTCGGGAGTGCGATTTATATTCAGCCACAAACATTTCCAAGGTCGTAAAAAACATTCGCAAGAAGGGACGAATCAGTGCAGATGCAGCCGCAAATGACACTTGCATCCTGCAATGCCACGCTATTCGATTTACCTAGATTTGATAGGAAAGCGGAAAAATGGCCGCTGTTCAAAAGGTGTTAATTTGGCACAACACCTGAATTTCGTTTTACTGACAGGCAGAATCTAATGCGTCTGAATAAGGCATTGCAAGGTGCAGCCAAGTCTGCAGTGTCGGCGCTACTAATCTATCAGGAAGATGTTTCGAAAGCGATTGAAGAGAGATTGAGAATTTCGGTCGCCCAGACTTTCTTGTACGCGCGCAGTTAAATAAAATTAACCAACTATCTACAATGAGTGAAGGCCACCTTGAACCAGTGCTAAGCTTGTCAATTTCAATGGGAAATATGGTCGCACTTTTTCAGTCTGCCGGTTGCAGTCATCATCTGCTCAACTTGACGTTACTGGAGCAGCTGCTAAATAAGTTACCCCAATCTAAGCAGTACAAATGGGCTAAGTACGCCGCCAGCATGTCATCCTTTGCAACAACAGATGATCTTTCTGGATGGATAACTGAATTGGCCAAAGTTGTCAGTATGTTAACAAGTATAAGTGCAACACCGCATTCAAATCAATCGCCAGCAACATTATCACGAAGTCGACCATCAAATTGCCGCAAAGTGCTCCACAGTGATACAATTATGAATCAGAAATCGATAACTGTTGAAGCAACCTAAAAAGAAATTGATTAGTCGTGGTTCCGATGGTGTTACTCACCTGATTGTTCGAAGACAGCGATTTTTCGAATAACGCGATTCATGATAGTTGATGACATTGATGAGTCACCAGACCATCAAGTCACAACTAAATTCAATAGCTAAAATCAATAAACACAACCAATTAACTTAAACTAATCATGAGTCACTTGAACATGAAATGAAATTTTTAAACCCCATTAAAAAATCAAATTATGAAAAGCAGTTAGAGAAAGCAATAAAGACTAAACCAATTAAAGAAAGGAAATGCAACATCAGCAATCCAAGTAAACATTCAACTAGATCAGCACATTTGTTTACTTGAACATCACGATCTTTTCCCATCGATCTAGAATCATGATCAAATTTCACTTTACGATCCTTCGTTCTAGACCCATATCCAAAATTGCTTATGAGACATTTCTTTCTTTCTCCTCAAGATCAGATCTCACTTTCAGTTGTTCAGTTATAGTTACATCAGTGTTGTATCACTTTGCTTCAGTGGTGTTCATTGTGTTTTTATAAACTAAGTGTTCAAGTGAAGTCAAAAGGTTTGAATAAGAACTCAAACATATAATATTAATATATTGTTGCATGCACGCCAAACAAAACATGTTTCGACATGTCGGCACCAGAAAGAGCCACAAACGTTAAGAAATATCTGTCTGATCATATATTTCAAGAATGAAAACAATCTATAAATAGCCAATAACCGGCAACTTTAGAACAAGTCGCAGAAATCGTCGAATCACCACCGCCAAATCGTTATGAGGCCATCAAGAATGCGTTGATTTCACGATTCGCTGACTCTCCGGAAAGAGCGTTGACAAAGGTTTTGACAGAGCTCGAGCTCGGAGACAAAAAGCCATCACAATTATGGCGTGGAATGCGATCCGTAGCCGGTGATCGGTTAGGAGAAGAAGCAATTCGTGCTCTATGGCTGCGACGACTTCCCTCACGGGTACGCGCCACATTAACAGTTACTTTGGAAATTAATATCGAAGCATTAATCATAATGGCGGACAAAATCATAGAAGAATGCAACGTCGCATCAATAGCGACAGTAACGTCGAATCAAGCACCGTCAACTCTGCAAGAACTGCGAAATGAAATTGCTGCGCTATTAAAACAAGTCGAAACGATGAGAATGCAGAGTACACAGGCAAACAGGAATCGCTCCCGTAGTCGACAGCAACAAAGGCGATCGCGCTCTAACTGGGAAGAACCAGTTTTATGTTTTTATCATCGCCGGTTCGGAGCTAGGGCACATAAATGCCAACAACCATGTGCGCTCACGGGAAACTAGCACGCTCGTCGTCATGCGCGGTAAATGACGACAGCCATCGTGACAGCCGCTTGCTCATCAGAGAACGTCGAACTGGAATTATTTTCTTTGTTGATACAGGAGCCGACGTATCTTTGATTCCACTCGAAGAATAAAGTCTCCGCAAATCGCCAGCAACGCTACAGCTACACGCAGCAAACAACACTATTATTAACACGTACGGCGAGCGACTTTTACATTGGGACTTCGGGCTGCGGCGCTCCATGAAGTGGTATTTCCATATTGCGGATGTATCACGGCCGATTCTTGGTGCCGTCTTTCTTCGATCTAACTCAATGATGGACATAAGAAACAAGAGACTGGTCGATGGCAACACAATGATTTGCAGAGATTCACAAAATATCACGACGGTTGTTGCCCGGAATAACAAATTTCACGATCTGCTGTCTCACTACACAGAGCTTGCAACGACATCGAATTTCAAGAGTTCCCTGCCGCACGAAGTTTACCATCGGATTATTACAACATGAGAACCTGTTGCGGAGCGAATGAGACGCCTGGCACCGGAAAAATATGCCGCCGCCAAACTCGAATTCGAGTATATGCTCGCAATGGGAATATGTCGCCCATCCGACAGCCCTTGGGCCAGCCCGCTACATTTGATACCCAAAAAGTCTGGTCAGTGGAGGCCATGCGGCAACTACCGGCGTCTGAATGCAATAACTGTTCCCGATCGCTACCCTGTTATATTCTGAATTGGCAAAGATGCTTAACAGTGGAATTGAACACACTTATGATGATCAGATATCCGGTTTCTGAAGCTTCAATTCGGCCACTTGCATTGTACCTCTGGACCGACTCGGACGTAGTCTCTCCGAGCCACGTTTTAGTATTAATAGATAGTATTAATAGCTCTCATTACTGTTAAATAAAGTGATACTTTAAAAGAGTGCCAGTCGGTGTTTGCTTCCAAAAACGTACATATACAACAGTGGCGAAGAGGATGGGATTGATGCAGACGGATTTCTAACAGGTAAATTGTGGAAAGGCAGCCGCGCCGGGAGACATACATTTAGGCTAGCTCACGGGCGAGCTCGCAGAATTGTGTTATTTACAGCAGGGACAAAGACAGGTTAATCATGCCGGGGGACAGTGCGCACAGTGCATTCCACCTTCACCGTCGACCCATATACGCCGCAGCTCAAATGGAGTAGATGGGTGAAAAGACTCGAAGTGGTATTTAAAGTATTTAACGTCCCCAATACGCTTAAAGTGCCCTATTTGCTACATTACATGGGAGTCGAAGCCTACGATACGATATGTGATAAGCTGGCACCAGAGCTTACTGAAGATAAGATTTACGGGTACATAGTTGAGGTTATGGAAAAATTTTATAATCCAGCACCACTAGAAATTGCGGAAACATTTCGGTTTCACTCACGCAAGCAGCAGGAGGGAAAGACAGTGCAGGAATATTTGCATGCATTGCAGAAGTTGGCAATAAATTGCAATTTCGGTGGGTTTCTAAAGCAAGCGCTGAGAAACCAATTTGTTTACGGGCTGCGTCCTCAACGAATCCAGGGTCGGTTGCTGGAGACACGTGGCTTAGTTTTAGATAAGGCAGTAGAAGTGTCTACGGGAATGGAACTTTCTGAGAGAGATGCCGAGCAGTTGCACCGAAGGGAGCTGGTTAATAAAGTATACACAAAATCAAAAGCACCAAGTAACCAGAAATTTATTAATAAAAATAGAAATACAAAGTCAAGTAACGCTTTTAATAAGAACTCTTGTTTTAGGTGTGGTAGTACGAAACACTTTGCAAATGCCTGTCACAAAATTAATGTGATTTGTAATTATTGTAAACGGAAGGGACACCTCCAGAAGGTTTGTTTGAAAGCGACGCGAGATCGGCAAACAAATTTTACCGTGCAACAGAACGCTGTGGAAGAAATCATGTGGATATCCGAAGACAGGGTGAAGCGGCAACGTGAGCGGTTTCAGGCTACTCTCCATATAAACGAACGAATACGAGCAGTTAGGATGGATGTTGACAGCGGAGCAGCCGTGTCCATAATGAGTTAGGTACAATTTAAGGCATTATTTCCGAATTTAAAACTGAAGTCAGCTGACTTTAAATTGCGTTCGTATGGTGGCGAACATTTAAAGGTGATAGGTATATGTTGCGTACAAGTAGTTTTCAATAACAAAAGTGCAGAGCTAGATTTATACGTAGTAGATAATGACAATACACCATTATTAGGTAGGGAGTGGATACTAGTGCTGGGAATAAGTTTATTAGAAGGAAAAATCAATGTAGTGCAGGTGAAATCTCCACTTTCCTGTTTGTTAAATGAGTTTAAAGAAGTGTTTGAAGAAGGTATTGGGAAAATTCAAGGTATACGACATAGCGATTTTCACCACTTTGGATTTGGAACGCGCGTACCACCAGATACCGATACATCCCGAGGACATTCCGAAAACGGCAGTTATCACACCATTCGGATCGTTCGAATTTTGCCGAATGACATTTGGTTTGCGCAACGCAGCGCAAACGTTTCAGCGCTTCATTGATATGGTTCTGCGGGGTCTCAATTTTTGTTTCGCGTACATCGATGACATTCTGGTGACATCAAATAATACAGAGGAGCACAGAAGGCATTTAAAAGAAGTGTTCGAACGGCTCAAAGCATACAGCGTGAAAATCAACATATCCAAGTGCGATTTCGGAGCGAAGCGAGTTCAATTTTTAGGATACATAAACCAAACCCTTGTCAGATCGAGTGGCTGCCATCATCACCTATAAAAAGCCAAAGAGCCTTCTCGAGCTACGAAGGTATTTGGGAATAATAAATTTTTATGGACGCTTCTTTAAAGACGCAGCTAGAATACTTGCGCCACTTAACTCCCTGTTGTCGAACGGGAAAAACAATAAAAGGCCAATCCGTTGGACCCAAGACACTTCCGAAGCGTTCGAGGAAACCAAGAAGATGATTGCAAACGCCACGCTTATTGAACATCTGAAAGAAGTAGCTGAGTTAATACTTCGAACCGATGCGTCTGACGTATCTATCGGTGCTGTATTAGAACAAAAAGAGCGCAACACATGGAAATCGCTAGGTTTCTTTTCGAAGAAATTAAATGCAGCGCAAATGAAATACAGCACTTATGATAAGGAGTTGTTAGCTGTTTACGAAGCTGTAAAATATTTCAAACATATGCTCGAAGCCAGATCATTTTCGGTCGTGACGGACCACAAACTTTTAACCTTCGCATTTTTACAACGCTCGTTTAAAGTTTCGCCTCGACAGATGCAGCAACTGGAATTTATCAGCCAAGTATACACCATATTAAAGGAGCGCTCAACACCTTGGCTGATGCACTTTTTAGAACAGATGTCGGTGCCGTGTGTAAAATAGCCACTCCGAGTGCTGAAGATATTGCTAAAGAACAAAACAGCGACGTCGAACTACAGGATCTGCTTAAGACGAATACATCTCTCGAGCTGGAACCATTACCGCTTGGAGGTAATACTATATTGCGACATTTCGCTAGGTTTTCCACAAAAGTATATACCAGCTAACCTGCAAAAGAACCTGTTCGACAGTATACATGGCCTATCGCATCCAAGCGGGAAAGCAACTTGTAAGCTCATAGCCAACAAGAACGTGTGGCCAAAGATGAGGAAAGAGATCGTCAGTTGGGCCAGGACTTGTGAAGCTGCCACAGATCTAAAATTAATCGACACATCACTCTGGCACCGCAGCAGTTTGCCTCGAAGGACGCACGATTCAATGTGAAAATTAATAGAGCTGTCACTATCTATATAATACAATCTTTATTAATACTACAAGAAATATAACAACAGAAATACATGAGAAAGCTCACTATAGCGATGAGACCGTCGTTGCCAAGGTGTGCGGGAGAAGAGAGCAAGCCGAACGCTTGCTAGGTCAAGTACCGACATCAGTGTCTGCTCGTGCGTATGGCACTACTTACATCGTTGTTTCCCACAACAAGACGCAGATAGAGCCTTCTAGAAAGCAAAATCGGAACATTCCAGAACACAAACCATGAATCAGATCTCACATGGTAACGGAAATTCCCAATAGTCATTTCGAAGCCAGATCAAGAACTCAAGACACATGTTGTGTACATCAAATGATAAATGTCAAACTGACAATGTCAGCCATTTGTTGTACTCATCGATAGCAGCGACAACCGACAACCAAGCGGTCAAAACGAAGAACAATTAAATAAATAATAATTTTGAATCTGAACCGTTCCATACATTCACGATTTCTACAAAATGTTTAGCTATAAATAGGAGATTTGGAATGGAATAAATTTAGTCTGTTTTTGGTAGGCCAGTCCTTTAAGGGGACCATACAGACAAATAAGCAAAGTATTTTTGTTTTATTCATAAAAATAAGTCCTCGCTGGTTCACTTGTCCCATGCTAACAAAGCGGCGGTTAAATTCGCCAAGTTAACATTGCGGTAAAGTAACCTCTGATTTAATAACACATTTCACACAATTCTAGAAAGGCCTAGATGTAGCCAATAATAATTAATTTCACCAGACACGAGTATAAATACCGCCGCGAGAGGTGCTAGCAGTCAGTTAGTAGACAGCGTATATAGCGAACAGTCTGTCACTGTGAAAAGCAATACAGCGAACTTAGTGTATCCGGGCGTGATTAATTAAAAGCTATAAAGTGTGAAAGTTTAACGCGAAGTTGTAATAGTGCGATTACTACCAGTGTTTATAATTAGTTGTGTGAATGAAAGAATAATTTGTGTTATAAAAGAGAGCTGTTTTATTTCACAAATGTGAAGAATATCAAATCCACGAAAGGTGTTTTAAGGCGACAACACAACAATATTAATGTAGAAATCCGGTTCGAGTAAGAACCAAAGTTCGAATAAGAACATATTAATGTTAACGGTCTTCAATAATAAAAATTTATAATTCTTTTTCCGAAAGATAAGTGTTAGAAAATAACAAAAAGGCTTTTATTTCAAGTTCCGAGAAAGGAACTATAAAAAACCTAACTCGCGCAGTGTAATAATCAGCATGGCATTGTAGATTGTAAAGAATTTGCTGCGCTCGCAGTCGATGATAAGTGGAATAAAGTTAAGAAGCTACATCTATGCTTCGGATATTTGAAAAAAGGGCACAGCCTCTCGAACTGTCGTAAAAGGCAACCGTGTCCGATTGACGGATGCAATAAAATGCATCATCACTTGTTTCACAGCCAGCACGAAGCACCAAGTGCCAAGTTATCACATATTCTCAACTGCCGTCTTCATGATGACACAAGACAGTGGTTCAGAATTGTGCCGGTTGTTTTATCTGTGCCATCAGGAAATATTACAGTCTTTGCTATGTTGAATGAAGGATCGTCTGTATCATTGATCGATGAAGATGTTTCCAAAGTTCTTGGGCTTCAAGACCATGCCACTCCTCTGACTCTTCAATGGTGCGGCAAAGCGCAGGAGACTGAAACCTCAAGTAAAGTTACCGTGGAAATCAAGGGTAATTATAAATCAGCACAAACGTTTATCCTTACGCTGAAGTTACAATCAATGTAACAGTTCATTGGAACGAGTTACAATCAATACAACACAACATTTACGGTCATCTGTCACTGGCTATATTAACAAATTTGTTTTTTGATAATATGGATCCTTTAAAGTCTCAGAAAGTGATATCAGTGAGTAGTTTATCCTTAAAAAGCTGCAGAGTATATTGCAAAGCAAAAATGAGACAAAAAAAAACAAATTCTGATTCTCATTTGCATTTGACATTTCCCATTTCCCGGACGTTCATAGGAACTGGTGGAGGGACGACATTTTGGTTGGCAGTAATTCAACGGAAAATATGCTTGAAAAACTTGAAAGGGTACTTTCAGCTCTGCGTCCGTTAGGGCTTACACTCAATATCAAGAAGTGTATGTTTTTAAAACAGTCTATTCAATTTTTAGGACACGAATTATCCAAGAACGGAATAAAACTCGGTGAGATCAAAAATTAAGCAATCCGTAGTTTTCCTGTACCTAAAAACGCAACGGAAATTCGACAATTTCTTGGACTTAGTGGATACTTCCGAAAGTTCGTGCCCGGCTTTGCCATTCGAGCAGAACCATTACGTAAGCTTACGCATATAAATGAAGAATTCGTGTGGGAGAACGAACAGCAGAAAGCATTTGATGATCTGAAAAACGCATTAGTCAGTCAACCACTAATATCAGCATATCGAGTCGAAGCTCAGCACGAAGTTCACACGGATGCGAGCTCCATAGGCTTGGCAGGTGTATTGCTTCAAAGAAACAACGATGAATTGAGTCCAATCGCATATTATAGTAGGTCAACGACAAATAACGAAAAGAGCTTCCATAGCTACGAATTAGAGACTTTAGCTGCCGTCGAGTCCCTGGAGCGCTTTAAATATTACATATATGGGAAGAAGGTAAAGCTGGTGACCGATTGCAGCGCCATTAAAACAGCTATGCAAAAGAGAGAGCTAATTCCACGTATTGCAAGATGGTGGTTACGCATCCAGGAATTTGATTTGGAAATCGAACATCGAGCTGGCATTAAAATGGCTCATGTCGACGCCTTGAGCCGAAAACCGGATGAAAAGGAAAGCGAATTAGATACAGCTTCTCTTAAAATATCAAAGATCCAACTTGAAACAAGCGATTGGTTGTACAGTATGCAGTTACAAGATGAACGTCTGAAGCAAATAATCGAACAAATGAGAGCAAGCGGAAAAACGTACCACGACGGTTATGTGCTGTATAAAGAAAGACTTTTCAAAAAGAAAAGACGTCTAGTCGTCGTTATTATGTTTCGTCGACTACTCATTTAACGAGATGTCATTTTTAGTTTAAAGTTGTCACGACATTGCTATGTTAATATCATTGCCTTACACATACGTTCTCATGTGTTCAAACTCGATTTGTTGTACAACAATGTTGTGTTGTATTGATTGTAACTCCAGCTTTAAGAATATGTGTACCATCGCTAACGTGAATCTACCCGCACAAACATTGCACAAGAGGAAATATCGTCATTTGGCTACTTAACCAATCATGGATTATAAGTGCGCTAAGCCGAAGATTTTACTGCGCATTTCTCGGAGAACGTTAAGGACTTTATTGAGGGTGAACGTCATCAGCCAATTGCCATCAAAACTAAACTGGGAAGGATCGCATTTGGACCAAAAGATCAGGTTACGTAAGAGGTAAAAATTACAGTGAAATCGGAGCGAATAATCGATAGTTTCAATGCTATGCGCGTTTAGGGGTATTTTCAGAGGTCGGTAATTTAAAGAAAGATGTGGCCTTCTTCTCGCTTCAGGGCGACAGCGCGGTGGTAGTTTCCGGGATTGAAGCGAGTGGCACCCGAACCACCCCATTCTCCATGAGCGTAGGCCATCCGGAACTACCCCCATTTGGTCGATCAGAGAGACAAAGGATGTGAAATCAAATAACGGTCACAAGGTTTACGTGCGTTTGAAGTTGAAGAAACAAATTTTGGTGCTTTTTTCGCCAAATGGAATTTTGAAATTGCTGAAAATATATTCATTGAACTTGTTAGTCAATTCTATCTAAACTCACTGTTTCAGGCAGAGATAAAGATTAGCGAAGGTAAGTTTGTCTTAAACTTTGTATTTTACACTTATTCTTAAAAATAAAACTAGCTAACTGCAAAGTAAAATAACTTTCTAAAAAGGACGACAATATTTTTTTGTTTGAGGTGATTGGTTTTATCAATAGGCATTATTAGATGATCATTATTTAGTTATCATAGTAATACCTAGACTTTTGTCTTTGACTTTTATCTGTCGATTTCCAAGTTTGAATGTATTTGAACATGATTATTTTCATAAGACATTCCCTTTGGAGATAATGGATTAGAGGTATTAACCAAAAAAAAGCCCCTATTGGGTCAGTTGTCGTTGCAACAGTCGATGTTAGTAAACTCGAACTAACACAAGACAAACAGAGATTTAGTAAATACTTCCATGGATTGAAAGCTTTTATAAATCGAAAATGTTTCGTGTCCAAAATTCTTCGAGAATTATCTGTTAAAGGAATCCTTACGAACGCTAATCGTAGAAGGATTATATCGATAGCAGCTACATACACGGAAGAGAACTTTGGTTTTGCTCCCCGGAAAAATGAAGTTTTAGCTGTTGCATCAGCTTGTGTCGAACTATTTCCTTGTCTGAAATCAGATGGTGAAAATAAATTAGTAAGTAAAAGTTCATTTTCACTTTCATGTTTCCATTAATATTATCAATACAAATAGGAACTTCTTGTTAATAACGACTGTACGGGATTTTTGCAAACCAAACTCAAAAACGACAGAGCCAAGAAGCGGAAATTGGAAAGTAGTATATTGGGCGAAAACAAGATAGAAAAATGTAGCATAGAACTAGAACCAACATACAGGATTGAATTAAAAAGATTAAAAACTTGCGTGATTCCAGATGAAGTTCAACACATAAAGCACATTCTAACAATAACAGCCGATCAAAGAAAGTAATGGAAGGATACTTTTCTTCGTCCTTTTGAATTTAGAGATCAATCGGCTTTCATTTTAGAGCTTGTGCATCGGTATTGTACCGAAGTACAAATAATTATTTGGACGGATTTGTATTCGGCCAGTATTTTTTAAGTACACGGATATTGTATTCGGCTAACTGCGGGCAGATAAAAGAATCTGCTCGCTATATAAACATCTTGGTGACCCCGACGTCATCTATCACGTGTTTCGTACAGATCAGAATTTTAGAAGAATTCGTTCGGTGTTTTCCCTTTGTATCTCATTTGGATCAGTTGAAGGTGAATAATATTTTCCCTTACCCAACGATCCTTTTGCAGTATCTGACTGTATCCGCTTTTCTCAGTAAAAGAAAGGACAAGAAGTTTGAGAGCGTTAGTCTGGGCCATAACACAGACTAAGTAGGTTTTTTTTCTTCTACCGTTCATCTCTTTTCCTTGGGATTTCTAACGAGATAAATCGGCTTTCATTTTAGAGCTTGTGCATCGGTATTTTAGAATCTGCTCGCTATATAAACACTGCGTGACCTACAATGCAATGTACAATAAACTCAAAACAATTCATATGCGATATATTTGTAAACAGCAATCGAATTATTGACCGCGATGAAATGTGCATATTTGACGCATTCAGCAAGTATAAATTGATGTTTTTGTATGCGGTAATGTTGTATGTAGGTTAAGGTAACAATTTATGTGATTCTGCATGAAGTGTATTTTGTATGTAGAATTGATATTTAGGTTAAATTAGCAATTCATGTTATGATGTATTGTTCATATGCAGGAAGTAAGACTGTTAAATTAATGATATAAGAAGAGTGATTACAGAATAATAAAATGAGTTCTTCACAAACCAGTGGTGCATTTTAATCCATTCAGAATTTATCCGGTGCACAAGTTAAAGTGTACAGATTCAAGTGCTTGTACAACTTTTTTCAACTGTGCAAGCTGATGTGGTTCAAGTGCCGCATCAGCATCTGTAGCAATTGCCATTTTAATTTTATTCGAAAATTCACGGCAAATAACTTCTGATACGTAATGTATCAAAAGTCCTCTGCTACGACCTGATAGCGGTATCTTATTTTTCGAGAAACCGAAATTCAAGCGATGTCGCATTGCACAATGAATTTCAAAACTAATTTACCGTACCAACGGTAAATTGTTTTTGCAAATTTCGAGACTGGAGACGAGCTGTGAGTCTGCGAGCGATAGCTCGAGACAGTCTCTATGAGATCGTGGCGGAGACCGGATGGTCAGTCGGGAGAGTGGTGGAAGTTTGCGAGTCGGGTGTAAATCGTAGCTGAGGCCGGATGGCCGAAAGGGGGTCTTTGTGAAGTGCTAGCGAGAGGCGGTTCGTCTCGTGCGAAGGCTACGGGTCATAACGAAAAACGCGACATTGGTGCGACCGAAAGTGAGAAGCATGCACGAGGGGACGACGTGATGAATCTCGCGGAGTATGGACGTGGGGAAAACAACTCGCGACATCCAAATTGTATCTTTTTTCTGATTCTTGTGTTGCACGATTAACCGTTGAAGTGAATTGCACAGTAAAGTGTTCTCTTACCCATAAGAAAAAGGAGTGTTAACCTTTACATGGTGATTCGACTTTCAAGTTTTATCCGATAACTTCCGGAATGCATTTCGAAAGGCGTTACCTGGATTTACGAAACATTGGGGCTACTGCATTAGCTTGCCTGGGGCTGCAGCCACAGAAATGTACTAACTGAGGTGACCAAATTGTGAAGAATTTAACGGAATTAATTTTGCTGCGAATTTGCGTACACCGAAGAAACATGAAACTGTTTTTTTTTTTAAACAGAGCCGCTATTGGAGTGGGGTTCGATATTACGGTAGCCTTTGGAGATTCTGTAGGCAAATAAATCGAAATGAATTTATATTGAATTTAAACTCCGGCCTTCTTATTGGGCGAAAGCCCGGGAAGTTCTTTTCTTTTACAAGGTCCGCTCTAGGCCTGGCTGGCCAATGGTTGCTTGGCAAAGTTTTTATCAGTGACTTTTCAGTTATTATGAGGGAGGGATATTGGCCACATATAGTTTTCTCTTATTTTATATCACGAGCACTGGGTCTGCTTGGTCAGCCCATGTTGCAGAGCCACATGTGGTTTCCTTAACGGAACAATGCCCCCTTTTGTCCCTTGGGTATTTCTATATACCAGTTTGCAGCTACGATATTATGACGGATAAATATTACGTAGCATCCCGTTTCTCAAGAGAGCTGACCATCCCCAATGTTTAAAGAACCCACCCTAGCCGCAGCGAACTAGCAAAGCGGCACCCCAGCATCCGTCGGGGTTGGTTAAAGGGTGCTTTTCACGGCCATTTCTAGGGCACCCTGCTCTCGGAGCAATTCTTTTTTTTTCTGAATTTGCCTCTTGAATGGCATTAGCTATCCCACTTTTGTTGGACCTTAGCCATCTCAACATTGATTATTGTATTATTATTTTTGATGGTCATCCGATTACTCTTTCTAGTAATTTTTAAATTTGTCAATTACTTTGATATAGTATTTAAGATTTATCAACTATTCGATATCGAATATGATAACAATTTGAAACAGTTTTATTTGTTTTTGGGATTTTTTTATTTACGAAATTGGCAGTCATTATGCAAATCCTAAAAGTAAACCAGCTTCTCTTTTGAGAAAGAAGTTAATATTAAATTAAATCAACTTAAAAATTTATAAAAAATGGTTTGTTGAAACTTTAAACAAATTGAAACAATTTTTGAATCTAGGTTAGTAGTTATTTCATAGTCGAAATCATTGTTTCATAATGA
Organism: Nemotelus pantherinus; assembly: GCA_963978885.1. Classification (NCBI taxonomy): domain Eukaryota; kingdom Metazoa; phylum Arthropoda; class Insecta; order Diptera; family Stratiomyidae; genus Nemotelus; species Nemotelus pantherinus. The sequence continues at coordinate 41,820,942 of OZ022264.1, forward strand.
TGGTGTCAGAAACGTTCTTTTGCTTTGTCTCTGGCCTTCAGTCGCAAATAATTTTGAAATACAATGATTAAGTATGGCCACTTAATTGCGTTGGTTGGCAGGTTTATGATATTGCTGTATCAAGAAGAGATAGCAAAACTTATCTAGTTTTAAAAAATTCGTTTCGTCTTTACTGACATGCATTTTTTGGATTTGAAAAACTGTCACGGCGTTATAGATTGAGAGCATTAGTATTAAGGAGAGATATACACCTTGAATGGTCGATAAAATTGACTTTTTTTTTGTATTTTCTTGAAGGTTGAGGGGTCAAAAATATCTGGTGAAAACGCCAAGTTAATATTTGTATAAATAAACTAGTTACAGCCGAGAGAGTGAAACGTGCTTTGCGGCTCCGATCCGACAGGTAGGTAGCGGCAAGTGACTCTTCGAGCAATACCTGTCTTTTCATATTGTCAACGAAGTCTAGATATATTTTATGATTCTATTGTGTTTTTGGGCATGCTTGGCTGCAGGTATAACGAAAATACCATACAGTTTATATTCTTTGCCATAAATATATACGTTTTGTCAGTAGCCTACCGTTTGTGCAACAGTGCGTTACAGTGAATTTTCGTTTAATAAAAAATATTGTGAGGAAAATGGATACCAGAAATAAAGTCTTTCGAGAGCTTCATCGATCCGGATCTATTCGCAAAGATCAGAGCAAGAAGAAAACACCGCTTAAAAATCGACATTTTGCGGAAAAAGTCACCTACGAGAATATTAGTTCCAGTGCCAAAAAATTTAAGACTGCTCGTAAAACAGCCGCATCAGAAGATCCAAACATCGGATATCGAATTTTAAATTTTTTGTCTGTGTTTTCGCGTTTATCGGAATGTGTGAAATGCAAAACGTGTGATAGTGATGTTCGATTTTCAATAGAAAGCACTCGAGGACTCGGTTTTAAAATTGTAGTTTCATGTTCATCGTGCGAACCCACTTTCATTCCTTCGTGCCCGTACATCAACATAGCTTACGAAATAAATACACGGTTTTTTTTTGTTATGCGCTTATTGGGGATTGGTTTGCGTGGAACTATGAAATTTTATGGACTCATGGATTTACCACCTCCGCTTCAACAAACGACGTATGATATGATAGTTAGCAACATTCATCATGCGGCTTCAAGTATTGTACAATTGGTGTTAAATCAAGCTATAAAAGAAGAACAACAGGAAATAACCAAACAAAATTCGAGCGCCGATATAACCAAACTAATCGTTTCTGAAGAAAAATCTCGGAATCGGCGGCAAAAACAAATTGACGGCAAAGTTTATAGATAAACTGAGTATATACTATGGCTTAGCTATTCGCAGAAATTGTAACTCCAAGGATGACATGAAAAAAGCGATATGGGCAACATTTTACCATTACGACTCAACAGACAGCAATCCTCAACATCATTTCTGTCCTGAAGGCCCCGAATCGTGGTGCCAGTGGCAACAAGCGAAAGCTAAAGGCGAATTGAAAAATTTTCGTCATGATTATTCAGCATTGCCAAAAATGGTGTTAGATGTCATCAAACCAATATACAAAGACCTCAGCAATGAACAATTATTGGAACGCTGTGTTGGCGGATATACCCAAAACTGCAATGAAAGCTTCAACCAACTTATTTGGAAGATAGCTCCAAAAACGATGAACAGCGGGGCCAAAATCGTTAATATTGCAGTACTTCTTGCAACATGCACGTTCAACAATGGTTTCACCGGCAGCAAAATTTGGAAGCGATGAATATTCTGGAGACTGTTGAAGACTTGCACTATGGGCCTGGTATCGATGATTCCATGTAAGTTGACAAATTTAATGATTTATTCATTCCCAAATTTTCAAATGCGATTTTCTTAAAAACTCGTTTTTCAAAAATTTCTCAAAAACCAATGAACCGATTGCCTTAATTCTTTTTGTGATTATTTAATACAGCATTATCTAGTACTTGTCATAGGATTTTTTTTTTCGTTACTTAGTTTATGTTTTATAGGCAAAATAATAACTAATTTTTGGGCCAAAAACCACAATGCATGTTCAAACGTCCGCCATTTTGTCATTAATCGATATTTTCAAAATCGGCTATGGCACGAACTAGATTATAGTATCTAATTTAATAATCTTTTTCATTTTTTTTTTCAGATGATTTTTGAAGAAACACCAGTGGGTACCGTGAACGCTGTTTTTTTACGGCGCTCCAAGGATCATAGAGTATCCTTGTTTGTTGTTTACATTTTGAAATAAAAAAAAAATAAACATATTGTTGAATGTGTATACTTTTAGATAGTTAACGAACGAGCTATAAAGTCATCAAAATAATTTGTTTCGATCAACTTACGAACAAATTACTAGTCGTTCGGACTTACGCTGACAAATCGCGATGACAGTTCTGGTTGTCAAACGGCGGGTGGAACAGATGTTCCACGGTATAGATCGAAACGAAATAACCGGAAAGGGGCCGAGGTGGAATTCAGCTGTTGAACGCACAAGCTCACAGCTGAGTTTATTGAACTCAACGGGGTTCAAAAATTCCGTTGCCGCCAAAAGTTTTCATGCGCGCCAGCAAGGTAAAAGAGCCCTCTTTTTCGATTTTGACTGGGTGAGTGGACGGATGTTTGTGGCGGAAATTAGCAGAAAAATTGACTTTGGCTTTTCTTTTTACTTACCCATCATCGGGTTGGACCTGGACGGAGATATTTTCGACGATCAAGCTAGACGACGGCATCGAATCGGGACGATTCGCAGTGTATAGTTAGCAGAGAAGTTCGAATCGAGCGGCAAGACAGCAAACCAAGGAGAAGAATCCGAGGAATCGGACAAGAAAGCAGAGCGGCTGGTTTGAAATCAACGACAGGGGGGCCCCAGCAAGGCAGCAGTCGACGTCGTGGGAATTTAGTCAGATAGTGTGCACACTATTTGTAGTCGATAGGTTTTTTTGTCGATCAGATATCATTATTGATAGTTTGAAGTTTGAATTTTTGAAAAGTTTGAATAATTGAAGTTTAGAATTGATAAGTAGGTCGAAAATTATTGTAAATGTTTTAGCGACTAGGATACAATATAGTCAATAAAGCGTGATGTAATGTCAGATTGCCAAGTGTTCGGTTTTTAATATTGTCATATTGTCATCTTAGTGCGTGCCGTCACAACTTCTCGCTTCAGTGCGACGGTGATTCGGTAGTTTTGGTTAAATTGAAGCGAGTGGCGCCCACCTACGGCAATTTTCTTCGCGAGCAGAAGCCGCCCGGAACTACCGCCCCTTTTATCCCAGTCGGGGAGATAAGGGGTTTTGAGACGTGTTGCACGTGTAACGGTAATAAAACGCAAATGAATTTCTTGATTATCAGTACAATTTTGTTTTTTGTTTAATTCTGCCTGATTTATTTGAACTTCTTTCTATAGCGATAATAATATTCTTATGGCGACGAGGCGACTCCAAATAATGACAGACCTGTAGGAGGTAGTATGAGGTTGCCTATTAATAAGTATTTGTTATTAATTTAAATTAGTTTCCGATTTTAGTAATATTTGATTATGTTGTTTATATATGTTCTCGATCCAGATGTAAAATGTTTTTACAGTATTAAGTCTGGTTAGCGAGCTAGTTATGTATATGACACATACACAATTGCATTGTATTAGAAATGCAACAAGCTACAATTCACTATTATAAACACTCAACACTGACTTATGTCTTAAATAAACTTAATTAAACAGTAGGCTAAGGAAATTGACATTTTGAATGTACGTAGACGATTAGTGTAGTCTACTTGGAATCTCTGAAGAAATAATAAAAGAATATATTCGAAATTCGAATTTTATTAAATACACATATCTTCGATTACAAAAAGATATAACTGGCGCAGTCGGTAGGATTCGAATCTCGGGCAAATATTTTTTATAATAGTAAAAACAAAGCAAGAGTTCGAACACGAAGCCAAAAGTCGGCTTAAAAGATCTGGTGAGGCTGCCAGGTTATCTTGCTATAAAAAAATAATAATTAGTGAAAAGTTTCGATTGGTGGTTTCGTTGGTGAAGGTAGAAACATACAGATTGTCATAAAATAGATTGTCATTAAAAAGTGAACAAGAAGTAATATCTCTCGCGGCTCGAAAAGTTTTCCGATTAGAAATTGATATCAACATTTTCGGTCGGACTTGTCAAGTTCATTTCAACTCGTTTTTCGCTTCATTCTCGCAAAATTTACGCAAGAATAAAAAAAAATAAACCACAGGAATCTATATGAAACTCGACCAGTACTAGCAGATCTCATAAAGTATTTATGTATTTATGTTTGTAATGAAGCAGAAATATCCAAGCAAGTAGCGAACCTTGAGAAGCAGATGTACGTTTTCGAAGGAAAAATTGAGAAATACACACAGTAAGTTATTTTTGTTTGTATAATTATAAACTGAAAAAAAATAGAAAAAGATGACGAGCAATCGGATTTGATATGCAATGAAGACTAAGTGAAAAAGAAGCGTGAAAAGAAAATTAAGTATACAGAAAGTCACGTTTTCCCAACCGAATAGTAAGCTCGCAAAGAAGAATTACAGTAACGAATCGTATTTTGAATTTATCTACATATAAGCGAATGCGATTTGGGAATGACTATATTATTGGAATAGTTGAAGCAGGATTTACAGAAGATTTCAATAGAAACTTTAAATATGTCGAAAGCAGATTCATCGAATAATAATGTAAATGAAGAAAAACACTGTTCTTTAAATCATTACTAAGAAAAAGTGGCATTAAAAAGACAAATTAATCAAACTAAAAATCAGTGGGATTAATATAAAAAAAATTTAACTAAAAATCAGTTCCAATTAATAAATGATATGGCAAAATGAAAGGCAGCTGTTTTCAAACGAATAGCACTTGATTTCATGTTGTCATTTTACTGAAGAATTCTAATATAATCAATAACAAAAGCCCTCCGGAGCTGAAAATCCGAACAGTGAGGACATGATCAAAAAAAAAAAAATTTAATAGTTGTTACCAACAATAATAAATAAAAAAAACTCTAGCGCACCTGAACCGCTAGAAACACTAATGTTCGAAGAACAGTAGAAGAATCGAGCAGGTTTTGAGTGCATATTCCACCACATGTGCTGCTTATTACGGGCAAACTGTTTCAAATGCCACGTGTTACTTTCGTCTCAAGAATGCATTATAACTCATATGGTGGAAGGTTTCAGATATTACCACTGGCATGAATTTCAACGTTTATGAGAGCAAAACACGGGTTAATTATATTCGTTATCAGTTGCTTATTTCACATAATTTTGAAAGCAGCATCTCATATAACATCAATGAAGAAAATGCTCAGTGCCTGCAGCACTGTAACTGAAGTTGGTGTTTGGGGCTGCGATCCCAAAAATTTGCAGAACTTTGCGAATTGTAACATCGGTTATTTATTTTCATTGTAAATGTTTCCGGTATGTATACTAACTGTAAGCATTTATTGATACAAAAGTAGCACAACCGACTCGTGCTGGCAACCTTTCGCCAGTATCAAAGCCAAAAATATATCAAATCTGCTTCACGTTGTTTAATTACATTCGAAGTTATAGGAGTATAAAGAAATTTAGGGTTACCTGCAGCGAGTTTTTTCAAATGATCGAAAGCTTAATATTTGCTGTTTATTGTCACTACAATATCATTACCATTTGAAAATTCTACGATAAAACCGCTTAATAAAGATATTGCAATTAAACACAAAACCAACAATAGCTGGCAACCCTATTGTGGCTTTTCAACCAAATTTGGCCTGAATAATGCTTATGACAGGTTTCATTAATTGTATGAAATTCGTATTGATTTCATGACTGCACTGGAAGTTATAGTGCAAAAAGTTTCATTTTCCTGAGCGAATTTTCAAAACCAAAGACACAAAAATTACCATAGCTGGCAGCACTAATCAAATTTTTCAACCAAATTTCCACCAAACAGAGATTAGAGTTAGGTTTAGCTACTGTGCCAATTTCATGAAAATCTGGTAACTTATTCACATTTCATAGGGCAAGAAGCAGTTTTTTTTCTTTGTAATTTTTCAAGATGGCACCACTGGCACAGACTTGCGCACAATTCAAAATCGCTTCTATCAAATCTGGTCTTACTTAAGTCCAATGCATTCTGCAAATTTTAGCTGTATCTGATTATTGGTTCGTGAGTTTCCGTGAATAGAAGTTTTTGATGCTAAAAATATAGGTTAACTGGGAGAGGGTTACCGTTCTTGTCCGACATGAAATTTCCAAAGTTTTATTTTGAACGTGTAGATATAACATAAGATTTATATACAGATTGATTTTATTGTAAGAAACGGACATTTTTTTGAATATTCGATGGTTTGAATGTTTTCACTTCCAAATTTTTTTTTTCAAAATGAAGACACCAAAATTATCATAGCTGGCAGCTCCAACCGAATTTTTCAACAAAATTTCTACCAAACGTGGCTTAAAGTAAGGTCCAGCAATTGTGTGAGTTTCGTCAAAATCGAACGATTCAATCAGAATTTCTAGGGCTAAAAACAGTTATCTTTTTTAGTGGTTTTTCAAGATGGCACCACTGGCACAGAATCGCCCACATTTCAAAATCACTTCTATCAGACCTGGTCCTATTTAAGACCAATACATTTTGCAAATTTCAATTCATTCTGCTCATCGGATCGTGAGTTTCCGTGAACAGAAGTTTTGGATGCTAAAAATATAAGTAAATTGGGCAAGGGTTACCAGGCGTGCCCGTTATACCATATCTTTTTTTTTTTTTTGGTTATGTAAACAAAGCACAAGATTTATATATGAGTGGCTTTTTTTTGAAGAAACGGCATTTTTTCAAGAGAGACGATGATTTGGAGGTTTTCACTTTCGTTGCCTGCCCTAGCTACAGGGTTGCCAGCACGCTAATTTAAAGCTACACAAATCTTCAACTAAATAATATTAATATGTCCTGAAAATTTCGTAATGATTGAATAGCTCTGTCAAAAGTTATCGAAATTTAAAAAATTTTAAATTTTCCCGTCCTCTTTTTAGGCACCCAGCGCACACATAGGGTTAAAAAATTCCAAAGCATTATCCGATTCATATGTAAAACACGTTAGAAATTTATTTCGTTAACTTTATTTTTGCGAAAATTATTTGTGCACGAAATAATAGGTATATTAAAAATATCACTTAAATGGCCGCCGGCGCCAAAAGGTTAACAATAACTGACATTTAAAGAGACCTGGACCTATTCTGCATATACACCAATGTATCCTGAAAGTTTCAGCTCAATCGGATGGCGCGTTCCCGAGATTATCTCACTGAAATTTTTTGATGATATATATATATATATATAAAGAAATATGAATTTTTGGCCGAATCGATTTGAATACTAATGTTCTTCGAACATTAGTAAAAACTCTAGCGCACCTGAACCGCTAGAAACACTAATGTTCGAAGAACAGTAGAAGAATCGTGCAGGTTTTGAGTGCATATTCCACCACATGTGCTGCTTATTACGATCTGCGATCCACCACATGTGCTGCTTATTACGACTGCGATCCGAAAAATTTGCAGAACTTTGGGAATTGAAACATTGGTTATTTATTTTCATTGTAAATGTTTCCGGTATGAATACTAACTGTAAGCATTTATTGAGACAAAAGTAGCACAACCGACTCGTGCTGGCAACCTTCTGTCAGTATCAAAGCCAAGAATATATCACATCTGCTTCACGTTGTTATATAACATTCGAAGTTATAGGTGTATAAGGAAATTTAGGGTTACCTACAGGAAGTTTTTTCAAATAATCGAAAGCTTAATATTTGCTGTTTATTGTCACTACAATATCATTACCATTTGAAAATTCTACGATAAAACCGCTTAATAAAGATATTGCAATTAAACACAAAACCAACAATAGCTGGCAACCCTATAGTGGCTTTTCAACCAAATTTGGCCTGAATAATGCTTATAATAGGTTCCGTTAATTGTATGAAATTCGTATTGATTTCATGACTGCACTGGCAGCTATAGGGCAAAAAGTTTTATTTTCCTGAGCGAATTCTCAAAACCAAAGACACCAAAATTACCATGGCTGGCAGCATCAATCGAATTTTTCAACCGAATTTCTATCAAACAGAGTTTAGAGTAAGGTGCAGCTACGGCGTCAATTTCATGAAAATCTGGTTACTAATTCACATTTCATAGGGCAAAAAGCAGTTTTTTTTTCTTTGTAATTTTTCAAGATGGCACCACTGGCACAGAGTTGCCCTCAATTCTAAATCGCTTCTATCAGACCTGGTTCTACTTAAGTTCAATGCATTCTGTAAATTTCAATGGTATCTGATTATTGGTTCGTGAATTCCCGTGAACAGAAGTTTTTGATCCTAAAAATATGGGTTAACTGGGAGAGGGTTACCGTTCTTGTCCGACATGAGATTTCCAAAGTTTTACTTTGAACGTGTAGATAAAGCATAATATTTGTATACAGATTGGTTTTATTGTAAGAAACGGACATTTTTAGGATATTCGATGATTTGAATGTTTTCACTACCAAATTTTTAATTTTTAAAATTTAAGACACCAAAATTATCATAGCTGGCAGCTCCAACCGAATTTTTCAACCAAATTTCTACCAAACGTGCTTTGAAATAAAGTCCAGCTACTGTGTGAATTTCGTCAAAATCGAACGATTCAATCAGAATTTATAGGGCTAAAAAAGTTATCTTTTTTAGTGATTTTTCAAGATGGCACCACTGGCACAGAATCGCCTGCATTTCAAAATTACTTCTATCAGACCTGGTCCTAGTTAAGACCAATACATTCTGCAAATTTCAATTAATTCTGCTCATCGGATCGTGAGTTTCCGTGAACAGAAGTTTTTGATGCTAAAAATATAGGTAAATTGGGCAAGGGTTACCAGGCGTGCCCGTTATACCATATCAAATTTTATTTTTTGTCTATGTTAACAAAGCACGAAATTTATATATGAGTGGCTTTTTTTTGAAGAAACGGCAGTTTTTCAAGAGAAACGATAATTTGAAAGTTTTCACTTTCAGTGCTTGCCCTAGCTTTAGGGTTGCCAGCACGCTCATCAAAAGCTACACAAATTTACAACTAAATAATACCAATTAGTTCTGAAAATTTGGTAATGATTGAAAAGCTATGTCAAAAGTTATCGCAATTTAAAAATTTTCAATTTTTCCCGATCTCTTTTTAGGCACCCAGCGCACACATGGGGTTAAAAAATTCCAAAAAATTATCCGATTCACATGTAAAACACGTTCGAAATTTATTCTGTTGACTCTATTTTTGCAAAACTTAATTGTGTACGGAATAATAGGTATAATAAAAATATCACTAAAATGGCCACCGGCGCCAAAGGGTTAAAGATTTTTAACTTTAACACTATTCTGCATATACACCAATGTGTCCTGAAAATTTCAGCTCAATCGGATGGCGCGTTCCTGAGATTTTTTCACTGAAATTTTTTGATGATATATATATATATATAGAAATATGAATTTTTGGCCAAAGTGATTTTAATACTAATGTTCTTCTTCGAACATTAGTAAAAACTGTTCGCGAAGAACAATTGATTCAATAATCAGTAAAAATATATAAAAAAAATATTTTTTATTAGTGGTTATCACCAATAATAAAGAATGAATAACAGAAAAGAGGAGTGAAGAATATAACATAATAAGAAAAGTGGATATTGAAAATTTTGAAATGGAAAAACAAATAGAAATATTACAACGTGAGTTAGCAGAAAGGGAAAGTCAATTACGAGTAGTAAGAGAAGCTTTAATACGAGCAACGACGCAACAAGCTGCAACACAAAATAACGTACTAAAAACTAGTGATGGGCGTTTCTGTTGTTTTCAAAAAACGAAAACGAACTGTTTTTTTTCAAAAACAACTGTTTTTTAAAACTGTTTGAAAAAACAGTTTGAATTAACGAGAGAAACAAATTTTATGCTGTACGACAGTTAGAGTTTGGTCGTACTAGGATTTTCAAATACTAGGTATAACTAATACGAGTACGAAAAAATACCTGTTCTAAATACCTATTTGAAGTATGTACATGTACATACATACAATGCATACGATTTGCAGTAATGTAATGAAATGAACTAATATGCCCTCCTCCACCCTCGAGACACAACGTTCCCAAGCTAGAATGGTGATGGTTACCTTCAAAGAATACCGAGTCATTAGTCTGTGCAGCTTGTCCGTAACTTTCCAATGGTCGGTCATTAATTTGGCAAGTCTTTCTCCAATCTAGGGGCCATCTAAAGGAAAACAATCAAATTCAATCAATTTAATTTGTTTTTCTTTTTATTATATGCAGAAAACACCTCCTGTATTCGTTCAAATTTCCAAAGTAAAAAAATTACTAAAATAGGACCAACTAATCCTGTTGTCATCTATATGACTTTTCATTGAGTCTCTGATACCAAACTTTTTCTGGCTAATCTAAAACAGTCGGATTTCCACTTCACCTCACTGGAGCATGAAGTTTGCCGAAAATTTTATTAAGAAATTATAAAAAAAAAATTTTCGTTTATTAAACATGCACCCACTAAGGGGCCGACCTCTTCCGTAAGGCTGGACATGAGACCAAGGGGCAGCTTACCTACCGCGGTTTCGTTAATTTTACAACCCCGGTAGGGTTGGAGACACCCTCGTTGCGGCCTCCAGTCACGAGGAGGGCCTCAGCACACCCAGAGACGCCAACTGGTGATCCAAATAGGATCTCAACCTTATCCTCCTTGGCACTTTTAGTGCTACTTTTAGTTTTTCCGGAGGATTTCATTTTGCCGTATCTTCGAAACTAGGCCGCTTTTTCCCAGACTTGTATGGAAATTTTGCCCGAAACAACTCAGATTGGTCCCTGAATTCATGCTAGACCCAAAAAATATTTTGGAAAAAATTGACGTTTTTGCCCAAATTCCCCTATAAAAAAATGTTTGCCCTTAAAATATCACTATTGTACTCCCCGAACACTCTCAATCATTAAAAGCGCCGTAAAGTTAGTTTTTTCCCAACTATGGCCAAAAAACCCCTTACTCCCCTACAAAACCGAAATTTTTTTATCACAGCAATAGGTATTGGCCCGTTATGTCCCAAACCACTCTAACCCAAAATTGGCCGATTTTGTCCGATTTCAGCTCCTTTTGCCCTAAAAACTTTTTGAATATTAAATAAAATACTTGCAAGTACGAAAATGCTCGCAAGTACGAAAATATTGTTTTCCGCAGCTAAACAAGCGAAAAACGGTTCGTTTAAAAAAAAACGAAATACCATTCGTTTTAAAAAAACAGTTCGTTTTTAAAAAACGAAAAACGATTCGTTTTAAAAAAAAACAGTTCGTTTTAAAAAAACGATTCGTTTGAGAAAAACGAAAAACGTTTCGTTTGAAAAAAACAGTTCGTTTGAAAAAAACGACAAACGTTTCGTTTGAAAAAAACAGTTCGTTTGAAAAAAACGATTCGTTTGAAAAAAACGACAAACGTTTCGTTTGAAAAAAACAGTTCGTTTGAAAAAACGATTCGTTGGAGAAAAACGAAATCGATTCGTTTGAAAAAAAACAGTTCGTTTTAAAAAAACAATTCGTTTTAGAAAAACGATTGGTTTTAGAAAAACTATTCGTTGCAGTTGGAATGATGGGTTTTAGAAATACTATTTGTTGTAGAAAATGGTTCGTTTTAGAAAAAAAAATTCGTTTTAGAAAAACTGTTTGTCGTTATTTGGAAAAACTGTTCGTTCGTTTTTTGTTGCCAAACGTTTTTTTCAAACTGTTTGGCGTTTTTGAGCCCATCACTACTAAAAACCATACAACATATGAGTATATTTACGGGCAATGGAGCAGTATCAATAAACGCATTTATTCGAAGCATAGAATTTTTTTTTTTTGAGATATTGAGAGCGAAGAACTAAGAAAAACTGCAACGAGAAATATATATTTCGAAAAAAAAACAGGGAGAAGCAAAGGATGTTAGTATAAACATACAGCAGCCATAAAAAAGCAAAGAATTGTAAAATTTGATGTAGAAAATAGAATTCAGGAGAGTTCTAATTGTGAGGGGGAGAAGTTATGTATATGTATTGCATTAGAAATGCAACAAACTACAATTCACTATTATACACACTCAACACTGACTTATGTCTTAAATAAACTTAATTAAACAGTAGGCTAAGAAAATTGACATTTTGAATGTACGTAGACGATTAGTGTAGTCTACTTGGAATCTCTGAAGAAATAATAAAAGAATAAAGTCGAAATTCGAATTTTATTAAATACACATATCTTCAATTATAAAAAGATATAACTAGCTAGAGGGCTTTAAAAATTTCACTAACCGGCAGGTAAACGCTATTGCAAATCAAATTATCCAATTTAAAAAAGTAGCAATAAATTAAATAAAGTACTCGAGTTTATGCTTCATATAGCTTCATATGCTTATTAAATGCTTTTTTGGGTATTTAAAAAAAAAAAATTTTTGGGGGGGAAAAGATATATTTAAATTTTTCAAACTTGAATTTCACAAAGTTTGGCCATTTAATTTTTTTAATTTAAAAATAGCTAATAGTGTGTAGATAATCCTTGCAAAGTCTCATAGTGGGCGTAAAAGTCGTTTAAGAGCTAGACCAGTTACAGTTTCGAAGCGTAACGGCTGGCGCCCGGTTCGTACCTACCGCCACCTAACGCCAGATTACAGAGACTTTCAATCATACAAAATGCTTTTAGTCCGAATATTAGATCGTATCTTGCGAAGCTTTAACACTTAACCTACCAGCACCGGTCAATTTGACCGGTAGTAAATGTATTAAATGCACAAAATTTCATGAAAATATTCGTTTCATGCGTGCTCAATTTGCATGGAAATACAAATTCGCCTAACCATCCCAGCGAATTTCCATGTAAATTGAGCATGCAATACGAATATAAGCATTTCGGGGAAAAACCAGCGCTGCGAGTCGACGAATTCCCCGAAACATCGACGGGCCTGAGAATGTTACATTTGACATTCTCAGAACTCGCTCGTGAGCCTGGGAACGCCGAATTCACATATTCGCGGAATTGGATGATGTGATTTGGGAATGATTTTTGACGATCAGTAGGAAGAATAGTGAAGTCGTGTTTCGGAGCTGAGTAAGAGTGGACGGCGAGCATTGATTCGATCGTGTCGTGTCGTGAGCTAAAGAATTGATAAGAGGAAAGGCTCGAAAGTGACGGTGAACTACACTTTGTTTAAGTGGCTTGAAATTTTTGTGATTTTTTTTTGAAAAGTTGACACGGATTGATGAAATCGAGTTCATTCGGTTCGCTGATTATCTGCAGTTTTTTCTGAGATCGGAGATGATATCGTAACGCGAGTGCAATGAAAAAATCTTATGGATATAGTTGGTGTCATTCCTGGCGGAATTTTTTCGCGCATTTTTCTGCTTATTCACTACGAAAGTGAGTAAGCTGATCCAAAACTACGGGTGTAAACCAAGTTATTGACCATCATACAGTTTTCCTTAATCAGTGTTCGAATCCACGGTGTGAAGTTTTTTCTGGAAAGTATAGTGAGATGGTGGAAATGGAGTGGACATGCTACATTAAAGGAGATGTGTCATCCAAGAGAAGACCATAGGAGGTGAACAGGATAGAAATGGCTGTTTTGGCGTTAACGATTGATTCAACAATCATGCTCCGAAGAAGAGCGCTTCGTTCGTATGTGTTTTCTAGCATCTCCGCTGAAAGCATTCATCTTTTTACGTGTACAGTCCGTTACACTATTTCACCATTAAGGAAGTGGGTCCGAGTCTTCAACTACGAAGGAACGTATTTGTGTCAGATTGGCGTGTGTAATTGGTTTGCTATACTTTCAAATACGAAGACAAATATGATTTTTATATAATGGGACGTTGAAAACTGTACTAAAAATTCCTCACTTCATTTAAATGAAATACATATGGTCATCCGTGTATATCAATTGTAAAAATTTTCCATTTAGGACAAGCTGCTGTAGATGAAGAATACTGAGTATTTCATAACAACCTAATTTAGGCAGTACATAAAAAAAAAATTCAACAGACAGCAATTTATTTAATCCAAGTATACTTTGAACTTTGTGAAATGTCAATATCGCCCATCATATTACCTTATATGGATGTATAATAATATAAGTGAAAACAGAAGATCTTTTGAGAGATTATAGAACAAAGTGAAAAAATTCTACATTTTGAAATCGGCAGTTTATACCATTTGATAGAACTGTTTTCAAGATTCTCACACATTGCAACAAATAAAGCTAAGATTGATAAGATATGTCTTTTAGGTACAATTTTTGAATTGAATGGTGAATACAACTGAAAAAGTGAGAATTATCAAATATTTTTCTGAAATACGCCGTACATTTTATTTGAATTCGAAAATTAATTCATGTTATTTAAAGTAATGTGTAATACATAAAAGAAAAATAATAGAGTGTAAACCAAGGAAAAACATTTAAATGAAGAAAATGATTACATACTAAAAGAAAAAGTTTAATTTAATGAAAAATAAATGATTTTGTTTAAAATTGATAACGAAATACACAAGAATGTTTGAGTAAAGAAAAAAAAACTGGGTTTTCCTTTCCGAAGATGGGGTGAAGATTTATTTCTCTTTCATTCTTTGACTCTTCTTTCTTTATTATATTCAGGGTGGATGGTAGGGGCTATGGGCGGACCCGTCGGAAGTCTGACCTATATACAATTTTTTTTGGTAGAGATCAGACTTCTGGCACCGCTATAAGGTAGCACAGGATTTTTTTTTCAGGCCGATGAATTTCGTCAATCGTGCGCGTATTTGTTCAGTGTAAAGTGTAAAGTAGTGAATTTCGTATCGGTATCCGCGTATACCTTTTGGAGTTTTTTGTAATTTCGCGGTTTCTTGTTGTTTTGCGTGCGTATCTCTTTCGTCCCCGAATACTGCCACCAATTCACGATCCCTCGCGCGTAATTCGATTCGTCTTCGCGTCGAGTTGCTTCGTAGGAAGCACTGACTCAAATTGGTGGCCTTATTTTTTTTGTTGTGCTGGTGATCTTCGGATCCCAGTCACTAACAAAAAAACTACCCATTGTCAGGGTTAGCCTTCACGGCTCATAAAGTGGATCTTGAAGAAGATCACTTTTTATGTCGCGTTTGTTTTCTTGTCAGGCACATGAATAAAAATGTGATGATGGTTAGGACGCATGACAGGAAAAGAACCCCCCCACATCTCCCGAATCGCTAGATGGCAGCCAGCATGTGCCGCCGTCCTGTCATGTGAGAGTTGGAGCTACCCGGCGTAGCTCAGTCCTGCACGGACTAATGACTCGATATCCTTTGATGGTCATTTAAGACCTTCACCCCAATTTTACTCAGGCACTTTGTGTCTGGGTAAACAATTCATTAACCATTTCATTACATAAACTTTAGTAAAATTTACGCATATTTAAACGTAATATGTAATTTATTGCTACGTATGTAATTTATTGCTACTGTTTTAAACTGGATAATTTGATTCGAAATAGCGTCTACCTGCCGGTTAGTCAAATTTTTAAAGCCCTCTAGCTCGCTAATTAGACTTAATACTTTAAAAACATTTTGCATCTGGATCGAGAACATATATAGATATAACATAATAAAATATTACTAAAATCGAAAACCTTAAAATTTGTTACCTGTCCGCTTCACGTGGGAAGCCCTTTATATTAAAGCAACAAGCGAATGGACTCAAATGTATACGAAAATCTTTGCAATTTATCCGAAATTTTCTAACCGTGTAGAGCAGTGCGAGTTACTGCCTGAGTGTTTCGATTTATTAAAAATACCCAAGAGTGAAATGCAGGTGATTTGATTGAGAATTATAGTGATATATCCCACGCCGAGCTGATCGGTTGTCACAAAGCTCAAACAGAATGCCTCACTGAAGAGATTAATGCCGTAATATCTACGAAATGTGTCCCGAAGGCGAGCAATATATATGAACTGACACCGTTGATGGATAACGATGGAGTGATGAGGCTCAGAGGGCGAGTTGATGCTGCATATTGTTTACTGGTTAGTGCTTGAAATCCACTCATTATGCCCCGGGACCATCATGTCACACACCTAATTGTGGATCATTATCACAGAAAACGTCATCACTTGAACGACCATTTTGTCATCAATGAAATCCGTCAAAAGTTTTGGATAATCATTGGTTGTTCTGTACTTAAAAGTATTCGAAGCAGCTGTATGATTTGCATCACCTTGAGGGCAAAACCTCGAAACCCTTGAATGGGACAACTACCAGCAGATCGTCTTTTCAGTTGTTGTGGTGTGGACTATTGTGGACCATTTTATGTCGTCATAGGTCGTCGTAGAGAGAAGAAGTGGATAGCTCTTTTCACATGTCTCGCGATTCGTGCTATTCATGTAGAAATCGCCAATGGCCTATCGACGGATTCATTTATGTTGTGTCTGAAGAATTTCATGATTCGCCGAGGTACTGTTGCGAAACAGCCTCGCACTAGTTTAATCCACAGCAACACGCGTACACGGTCAATCATGTAGCGATCGGATGCATTGCATTGTCAACTAAAACAGGCTTTGTAATGAATTTGATTGCCGCACGTTTCACTGCATTGCGTCGGTGCGTTGGCCTGCTCGTAGCTGATATGCAACAAAACTAGAATCAGCCGCGTATTCTAGGATGAAACGAGAGGATGATGATTCAGCTGAACAACGGCGGCAGCGGATTTTCAAAAATGGAAGTTGAGGGCATTCGGTTTTGATACTTGAGAGAGGAAGGTGTGGTGGAAGGCAAAAAAAGCGAGAACTGCCTGTGATATTGGAGTGAAGTTCATTATTTTTTTTTTGAATTCTGCATGGGGCTCTTTGGTTTTTTTCTTGGTCTGGCATGTTTGGTCTGCGAGATGGTTTGAGGAGTGACCAATTCCCGAGTAAAAAAAAGAGAAATAAGCACCAGCTTTGATGCAAACGTTGTGATTGGCATCGTCGTGAACGCATAAAATATAAGTTAACACTCAACACCCATTCAACATAGCACCGGATAACATCCGTCACCAACATGGAACCATGTGACCTTCTTCCACGATCGCACGAGCAGCCAAATCAGCAGTTCATACAAAGACCATTCGCACCTGCTCGTATTTCTGTCTGCTGCAATTCACACGAAATCCATTTCTGCTATTCTGATGACTGGGCGATCACGTGTAGTGACATAAGTAACATTAGGTGTAGGGTAAGCTTTTAGAATCAGTCTCATTGTAACCAGCAACAGATTTGCATCAAATAAAATTATATTTTTTTAAACATTTTTAAAACGAATGTTTTTATTTATACTTTCCAATTCGTGGGTGCTGTTTGTGTGCTGGGCGAGTGTAAGATTTTACCCGAACATTTTTTCCCCTTTTGAACCTGGAAGAGGAAGAAAGTTGAGTTTTCGGAAAAAGTGTCTCTTGATGTTTAGTTTGGCGAAGAAATCGATGAAAATATTGGAAACAGAACAGATATTGGGAGATGCTCTGTAGAAATAGTCATTATCTACCACTGATGATGGGATTTACGGATAAACAGATAAGTACTCGAGAGTTGTAATATAAGCTCCACACATTAAACATTGCGGCAGGGAGAAAATCTAACAATAAAAAAAACTAAATTAAATATTTTATGAATTGAAGTGGCAGAGAGTTTTCGAATATCGAATTAAGAGGTGATCATTAAATCTTGACCCAAATAATACTCGTATAAGACAGAGATCAGAAGACGATCAAGTTCAGTTAATACTCAGATATCTTAGGAGACTTAAGTATAGAATAGTTAAGGAAAATTTAGCTAAAAAAATAAACAGTGTTGTTCGATCATCGTTTTAGTAATTGACATAGAAAATAGTAATGTAATTGAATTATCATATTAGTTCAGTATGTCAGGTTATTTAATATAAAATGTATGCCAATATCATGAAATCGCAAAGTATTTGTATTTTCTGTTCTTGTTTTATAAGCGGCGGATAAGCAAATAGTATTCTGCCCGCAATAATGTTTGTTTACAAATATCAGCTTGCAGTAACGGCCTTGCAGCATAAACATTTTGCCTAGCTGTAATTGTGCTTCGTGCATGTACCTAAATAAGTAATTGAAGTTCAAGTTTGTTTGAATGCAATATGACCTGATTTAATGCACGAGGCATGAAATTGTGTATCATAATATTATGTAAAGTTTGTTTTGAATGTAGCATGAAATAATCGGAAGCGAATAGTCATGTAAGCAATTATTTGGTATTTAAGTAAGTGCAAGAAATAAAGTGATTGTACATTGACAGTAAATCGAAGCGTACCGTCTTTTCTTGTTAAGAAGGTGCAACGGTATTGAACCGTAGCACAAGATAACGTCAGGTGGATTTCTTGTATTCAACTGACAAGCGGTTAAGTAAAAGAGCTTACTCGCTATACAAACAAGTGTAAAGAAAATTTAATAGAGTTTGATTTAAAAATCAGTTTCGCGGAAGAAACTAGCAAATAAATTTTTTCGTTAATATTACAACGAGTAATATAACTCGCGTGTGTGCATACATGGTGGTCATCGAATGCTGCAGCCTCACTGGTAATTCAATAATCCAGACGCTGACGCTGCAATCAATTTAATTTAATCAGTATCTTAGTTGTCTTGCCGCGGCACGTTTATCCGTTTATCTGTTTATCTAATACTGATAGTTTTTTTTCATCTTTATAAAAGTTAACACCCAACAACATCAACTCATCAGCATAAACATTGGGTCATCATACGACACCTGTATCTTTGAAGCAGTCGTTCCCACGTCTGAGGAATTTCCTGCCGCGCATGTTCCGCAGCGTCAGCAACCGAGGTGACATGTAGTGAATCTAATCAAAAACTGTAAGCTAGATCTAGAGACCATCCGGTCATTTTGAGATAATAAATATTTTTTTTACTTGAAACCACTAAGTGTTTCGTTAACTTAGATTAGTAGTAAAATTATAATTTGACAACCGCTTTTTATTCACTCGCGAGTTAATGACCCATGCCCCTATAGATAAGAAAATATATATTTGCCAAGTAAAGAGATAATCCATCTGTAATGATATACCATCACATGCATGAAATAAATCAAAGCAAAACAAACAAGTCAAAATAGAACACCATGTAGTTCACTAATATTGTCTACGTAATAGCAGACCACACAATGCTATACATTTGCGCTCAACTGACCATATCAGGTTTCCGAGTAGCGACCGTGAATATCCATGTCATATGGTATATTCAAATGCAATGCAGGGTCATGTTGCGATCGATAATAAATTATGTGTCACCATGGCACGCGACCCAAATATGTTTTGGTTACAGTGTGAATAAGCGCACATGGCGATAAATCTTGTACGTGTTGATTGAGTGGCGCTAGAAATGTTGGTCAAGTGTAGCGTGAGAAAGTTGAACACATGTGATTCATATAGAATATTGTGTCATGGGAAATTTATGTGTTATTGATTTATTTCAGGGCATGCTGAGTTTAGATAATAAAATAGGTTAAGTTATGTTTGTGATGTTTTGTAAAAATCGTATATAAGGAGTGGTAAGAATGTTTGAAAAATAGATTCATTTGAGTAAGCGTGCAATACACTGTTTTATTCTATTGAGTCTCTGCTCTTGCGAGGCTATACTTGCAAAGCATTAACTAAGCACGGCAAATGTCTAAGAATAGCTCAGACATGGTGCCATCATTAACTGCGGCCTCGCCGCTTTGGTAGGTAGAATAGCGGTACAATCCATACTCCACGGTTGGGTTAGACTAAATTTTACTCCACTACAGTAAGGACCCTACGTCGACACAAACAAACGGAGAAATATCCCAAGGCCCATCAACGAACATATTTCCTGACGACTCCAGCGTATTTCATGGCGATCCTGATAAACGGAACTTTGGAATCTACTATGAAGATTCAGGCAGCTGCGTAGAAGAAGAAGGACAGGTAGAACGAGAAGAATACGTCCCTGAGCCGGTGTCAACTACACCATCCTCCAACAAACCCACAGAAATAATTACACCTGGACCCAGACCTAGGAGAATTGAAGAATTCACCAAAAGGAAGGCTGAAAAAGATATCTTGGACACCATCCCCAAACCAAGACGGCCACGTGGAGGCAGAAAAACGAAGTTAAAACGCGAACGAGCGGAACTACACAGATTAGTACGAATTTCTTTTGGGCAGCAGAAGGAGTACTTCCAGAAGAGACTACGGGAACTTAAAGAATATGGGAAATAATTGCTCGACGGAGGAGGTAACGGTGATACAGGAGTATCAACAATCTTTAACAACAGCAGCAATTTTCTGTATAGTATTAGGAATACTCTATGTTTATAATAAAAAGAATAAGGAGTATGTAGCTAAAAGGTTAAATAGGAGTATAGATGTATAGCAATAATAAAAACAATATATATGTCTTAATACATGAATTTTAAAAACTTTTATTTATGAATGTACGGTTCCTTTTTATAAAATTCCAGTCTTACAATAATTATGTATGGACACTTTAGAAGGTTTAATCTTGGAAAACGAACAGGTTTTGAGAAATTTAAGAAAAAGTTCGAAGAATTTATATAGGTTTGAAACTTTAAAAGAAAAATTGAACGATTTACAGGCGCGTAAAGAAAAATTTAGGAAAACAATCAGCAATTTTAATGACGAAAGCTCTGAGGTTTTAGATATCAAATTAAAGTTCAAAGCGGTATCAGCGATATTGGAGGCAGAAATCTGGCTACAGCTTGGTAAACAAGGATATTCTGCGGAAGACGTCCAACAAGAGTGCGACATCACCGAAGAATTAGAGACTAGTTTACAAGTACTAGAAGACAAAGCCAAGATGTCTGAGTTTAGTCTAGAGACTGCCATAAAAATAATTCCTACTTTCGAGGGAAAGTATAAGGAATTAGAATCCTTTTTAAAAATAGTAGAATTACTAAATTCCACATTAACCGCTTCAGGAAAAACCCAACTCATAGATTTCGTCACTAAAGTTAAGCTTACCGCGAATGTGAGATTATCTTTGATTAACACCTCAATCAGCACTTTTGAATCTTTAAAAAATGAATTATCTAGCAGGTTTAGAAACAATAAAACAGTACCACAGATTCATTCTATGCTCAGTAACATGTGTCAGAACCGATCATCTGTTACTACATATAAAGATAAGATTTTATCTTTGGTTGATGAGCTCAATCAATTACAGGTACAAGGGCTAGGTAATCAGGCTACGGAACCAGAAAAGAAAGTTATCGCGCAAATGAACGATACTTATGCACTCACTATCTTTAAAAGTGGACTTAATGACCAGCTGAAAGGCACAATATTTTCAGCTAGGCCCAAAACTTTTGCTGAGGCAGTATCATTAGCGCAAGAGATTGAGACATTAGAATCTCAAGCTACGAGTAGCGTAATGCATATCGGCAATTTTACAAATAATAGAAATAACCGTGATCGAAGATACAGAAACAATGGCAATGATAGAAATAGCAATGGTTATAGGGATAGAGACAGTCGAAGAGATTTTAGGAATAAAAGATACGATAACCATAGAAATTTTAATAGAAAAACAGATAACAGATCAAATCATTATAGAGATAATAATGATAACAGAGATAATCACCGTAGGAATAACAGATATGCCAACAACCATAGTAATCACCGCAATAACAATAATAGAAGTCTACACGTAATTTCGGACCAGGGAAACGTCCTAGGTTCCGGAGAGGAAATGAGGAACCTCCCGGAATAAATAACACGAGTAAGGAATGTAAAATTTACAGAATAACAGATGGCTGCACGAATTACGTAAGAATTTATAATGATGGAGCGAATAGACAACTATCGTTCTTAATAGATACAGGTGCAGACGTATCAATTTGTAAAGTAGGTATATTTAAGGCGTTAGAACATAGAGTGAATAGCAAGGATAAAATTAAGTTAACTGGTATTACTAAGGAAGTAACTACGTCTTTAGGTACTTCGAAATTAAATTTATTGATTGGGAACAAAAGGATAACAGAACTATTTCACATTGTAGACGACCATTTTCCGATTAGTACAGACGGTATTATCGGTAGAGATTTATTAGTTAGTTTCATGAGTAAAATTGATTATGAAACATTCACCATTTCTTTTAGTGTGTCAGATGAAGAAATTGTATTACCCATGGATACTAAACGTCAGAACCATTCGGGAATTAATATATCCGCGAGAACTGAAGCAATAGTTCCGATAAACGTAAGCATTGATGAGGATAGCATTGTGCTGAACGCAGAAATTGAGAAGGGTGTTTTCATCGGAAATACTATTATACCAGCCAAAGGCGTTCGACACGTAAAGGTTCTGAACACAACTGATAGAGATGTAGTCATAAGCAACTTCAACATAGAGATTGAACCACTGAAAAACTACAAGGTATATGCAGGAAAACAACAGAGAGATGATCAGAAGCGTTTCGAGAAACTGCTGGGAGTTATAGATACAGATAATTTGGACAAAAGATCTATGGACAGCTTGCTTGAGATAATAAAAGAGTATCAAGATGTTTTTCACTTGGAGGAAGAGAAGTTGACAACAAACAATTTCTACAGACAAAAGCTGCAGATGGCAGACGATAGTCCGGTCTACATTAAGAATTATAGGCTACCTCAAGCTCAAAACGAAGAAATATTACAACAAGTTAGAGACTTAGAAGACAATGATATTGTCGAACCGTCAGTAAGCCCATACAATTCACCACTTTTGGTTGTGCCGAAGAAGACTTCAGATGGTAAAGCTAAGTGGAGACTTGTAGTGGATTTTCGTAGATTGAACGACAAAATCATCAATGATAAGTTTCCTTTGACTAGATTGGAAGACGTTCTAGATAGGCTCGGTAGAGCGAAGTATTTCTCAACTTTGGACATGACTAGTTCATTCCACCAAATCGAACTTGAGAAAGAATGTAGACCCGTCACCGCGTTTTCGACCAGTGATGGTCACTATCAATTCAAGAGACTACCATTTGGATTAAAGATTTCGTCCAACAGTTTCCAACGGATGTTGACGATAGCTTTGAGTAGTTTAAGTCATGAGGCATTCCTATACGTAGATGACATCATAGTTTTTGGATGCAGTGTCAAACACCACAATGATAATCTTCGCAAAGTGTTACAGCGAATGCGACAGTACAACTTGAAGTTGAACCCTGGGAAGTGTCACTTTTTGAAATCGGAAGTAGTGTATTTAGGGCATTTGATAACCAGTGAAGGTGTTAAAACAGACCCATCTAAATTTGAGACGATCAGAAACTATCCGGTTCCGAAATGTGCAGATGAAGTACGCAGATTTGTTGCGTTTTGCAACTACTACAGGCGTTTTATTCCGAATTTTGCCGGAATTGCCAAAAGTTTGAACTCGCTATTGAAAAAGAACGTTACATTTGAATGGACCGAAGAATGTCAAAAAGCGTATGAAACACTTAAGAATAAATTAATTGAGCCACCAATTTTGCAGTATCCAAATTTCGAAGAACCATTCATTTTAACAACTGATGCATCTAATTACGCATTAGGCGCTGTACTATCGCAAGGTGAAATTGGACAGGATTTACCAATTTCGTATGCAAGCAAGTCGCTAGCAAAGCACGACATCAACAAACCAGTCATAGAAAAAGAACTTTTAGCCATACATTGGGGCATAAACTTTTTCAGACCCTATCTCTACGGAAGAAAGTTCGTAGTTGTCACAGACCATAGACCACTAGTATCTTTATTCACCCATGCAAATCCTTCATCAAAACTCACTAGAATTAGAGTTGACTTATCGGATTATGATTTCACGATTGTGTACAAAAAAGGCAGCATGAACACGAATGCTGATGCCTTGTCAAGAATTGAGTTGGATTCTGACTCTTTAAAAGCATTGATACCTCCAGTTATAGATGAAACAGCAAAGCGTAAACTATTAGCAATTACAAGGGGCATGGCAAAGAAAACAGAGGATAAAAAGCAAGAAACCCGCAGCGAAAGCAACCACGTAAAAGTAGAACCTGATCAATTCTATTGTTGGGATTGCACTAGCTTGTCGGATATCACCGGTGTTATGAAGTTAAAATTTATCCTGCGCAATGATGAAAATAAAAGTATTGATATCGTACGTACGAAAGATATTGTAAAAGTATATTGTAGCGATATATCTAACGTGAAACCAGTTTCCGTTAATGCAAAGCTAACAATAAATAGGGGTACCCGCAGACACAAAAGTAATGAGAATAATAGTGATAATCCACATTCAGAACACGTTTTGATTATGGAGAAACTATTAGATTTTGCTAGACGTAACAAAATCCAAGAACTCTCATTATCAAGTGATGATGTTATATTAAAGTCTATAGACAAGGAAGAATTTAAGAAAGTATTTAACCTGTTGCAACGAAAAGGTAAAGATAATGCGCATATGAAGCTAAGAATAATGATATACAAGCCACCCGCTAAGATAACGAATAAAGATGAACAGGTGAAATTAATAGAAGAATATCACAATTCACCGCACGGAGGACATTTAGGGATTCGCAAAACTTTGTTAAAGCTAAAACAAAGATATTGCTGGAAGAACATGAACAGTATGGTTAAATCCCACATAAAGAATTGCACACCTTGTCAAATAAACAAACAGGTGAGACACACAAAAGAAGAAATGATGAAAACCGACACACCAACAACGAGTTTTGAAACAATACAAATAGATACCGTAGGTCCACTAAGAATATCTAATAACTATAGATACATATTAACCTTACAATGCGAACTAACTAAATTTGTAGTAGCGTTCCCAATAGAGAATAAAGAAGCACAAACCATAGCTGTAGGAATAGTTAATGAGTTTATATTAAAGTATGGACATTTCAAAGTACTCAAGTCTGATTTAGGTACTGAATTTACAAATAAGCTTATGAGCAACATCTGTGATTTGCTAAAAATAAAACAAATATTTTCAACACCATATCACCACCAGACTTTAGGAGTAGTAGAAAGGAATCATCGAGTACTAAACGAGTATATGTATTCGTTTGCTGATGACCAACAATGGGACAAATGGGTTCCATATTACACATTTGCGTATAATACAACCCCAAATGTAGATACAAACTACACTCCATTTGAATTGATTTTCGGTAAACTTCCATACTTACCAAATGACATAGTTGATAGTCAAGATGTAATTTACGATTTAGATAATTATGCCAACGAGTTAAAGGCAAGATTGAGGATGTCGATCAATAGAGCACGAAGTTTGATTGAAAAAGTTAAAATCAAAAGAACAATGAACCAAACAAATATACATTCTTTGAATCCTAAAATAGGAGATTTCGTACTTTTGAAAAATGAAAATAGAAAGAAACATCAACCACCATATAAAGGTCCATATAGAGTATTGGACATGGATCACTGTAATGTCACTTTAGACATAGCAGGAAACCGTAAATTAGTACATAAGAACAGATTAAAACCTTACCACACATGTAACATAAATGACAATGTAGTTAAATAAAAAAATATATATACGAACCTACATATAAAAAAAAAAAAAAATATATTGAACCTACAAATAGAAAAATTTTGTTATATTAAGAATGATAAACTTTGTTGTGATTAAGGATAAGAGAATATTATTGTAAAAACCCCTTCTGGGACTATTAACCTAATGTTTGTGATTAGTCTTCATTTTTTTTTTGTTGCAAATGAACCCTAATCAAAAAAAAAGGGTAAAAGTGTAATGATATACCATCACATGCATGAAATAAATCAAAGCAAAACAAACAAGTCAAAATAGAACACCATGTAGTTCACTAATATTGTCTACGTAATAGCAGACCACACAATGCTATACATTTGCGCTCAACTGACCATATCAGGTTTCCGAGTAGCGACCGTGAATATCCATGTCATATGGTATATTCAAATGCAATGCAGGGTCATGTTGCGATCGATAATAAATTATGTGTCACCATGGCACGCGACCCAAATATGATATGTTTTGGTTACAGTGTGAATAAGCGCACATGGCGATAAATCTTGTACGTGTTGATTGAGTGGCGCTAGAAATGTTGGTCAAGTGTAGCGTGAGAAAGTTGAACACATGTGATTCATATAGAATATTGTGTCATGGGAAATTTATGTGTTATTGATTTATTTCAGGGCATGCTGAGTTTAGATAATAAAATAGGTTAAGTTATGTTTGTGATGTTTTGTAAAAATCGTATATAAGGAGTGGTAAGAATGTTTGAAAAATAGATTCATTTGAGTAAGCGTGCAATACACTGTTTTATTCTATTGAGTCTCTGCTCTTGCGAGGCTATACTTGCAAAGCATTAACTAAGCACGGCAAATGTCTAAGAATAGCTCAGACATAGTGCCATCATTAACTGCGGCCTCGCCGCTTTGGTAGGTAGAATAGCGGTACAATCCATACTCCACGGTTGGGTTAGACTAACTTTTACTCCACTACAGTAAGGACCCTACGTCGACACAAACAAACGGAGAAATATCCCAAGGCCCATCAACGAACATATTTCCTGACGACTCCAGCATATTTCACATCGATAACCATACGACATGTCCATAAAATACAATGTATGCGAAGCAGTCGTATTGTCGAATTGTACACATGATAACGCGTAGAATGTTGTAAACACGTTATCATAAGAAAAACAACATGTAGAGCATATAAATACTGCTTGCATGCAGCACAAACTCACTCTTATAAGATTACAGTGAACGATACGTTATTCTTTCTTATTTTAGTCATATTTCTTAACCAATAAACTTTATAATTAAACGATTGTTTTTTTATAAGAATACAGGTTAAAGTAATATTAACTCGCGCAAGCAGGCCAAAAGGACACTACGAATTCAACCGGATGCATTTTGGATTAAAAAACGACTCTGCTACCTTTTAATAAAATATTGTTTGTGTTTAGTTTCACATTTAGGTTAAGATACAATAATCTATACATATAAAGCCGCGTTTCCAATGCTGGCTTGGAGTGAAATGTGTTTGCGTACACTTTTCCTCTCATGCACTTTCACATATCTTCCTCTCTCTCTAATCAATCTCTAAAATCTGTGGTTGAACTCTAGAGTGGGACCTATTTCAACTACAGCGTGAAGCGTTTCGTACATTTTCGAATTTTTAAATTCACTACTTTTCAATAGAAGGCGTTGCTGAAAGCTCTGTTTAAAATGAAGTGTAAAGTGTTGTTTTCCGCGTTAAAAAAAAAAAGATAATGTCATAGAAAATACAGTTGGATGAATGATTTGTGCATTGAAATCAATAATGAAACAAATTCATAACCCATCTGTGATAAAAATAGTTATTGAAAATTAAATTCAAATATGTGTTACGACAGATGTCGTTGTACCTTCGAAATTCAAATTCGAATGATCTCATGTGTTGAAAGTTGCGAGGTTGGAGTAGGCATTGCCGGCAAATGGACAAACCAAAGGCGTATGCGATTTCGATTTGCCTTTTTTCTCCTGGGGGTCAAGAATAAAATGCTTCATCAAAATTTCGAGTGAAATGTTGTAATTATTACGTTTTATTAACGTTACCATAGTTTTTGATATTTAAAGGTGAAGCAATATAGTCCTTGATATAGACAATGATGCTGCTGAAAATTAAATTCACGGAATAAATGAGAATAGTTTGCCTTTATAAAACACAATCAATAATACATCGATTGAAAAAAACTGTTATACATGATTATCCCATATTAGAATTTTGTATTACTTTTATACTTTTTACAGACTATCATAAAAGTACATACCATAAACATATATTATTACGTGACTTTCGAAGAAAATCAATTCTATCTGCTACAGACCTACTTAATGTTCAGCATCAATGATAATTTGAAAATCTGCTAAAGTATTCCTTGCAAACTACAGCACATTGCACATACCTAAATGGTAAATGATTCGGCCTTTCTTGATCGAATTGTAATAAAGTCGTTGGCCATGGTGTTATGTGCATTCCAGCCAAGTAATCTGGGCATGGTTAAATTTTTCTCATCCAAAGTAATTCGCATCATTTAAGCGCCATTGTCAGCTAAATGTTGGATTCAAAGTGACGTAGTGTGCTTTTTGCTCACCAAAAATACTGGAAATTAGTAAATGGCGAAGAGTAATTTTCCATGACATTAATACGCTCAGCTCAGATACCTCCATCTACACATTCAGCTGCAAACGTACTTTTACCTTCACTCAAACCTATTTCAAAATCATCGTTTCGAAATAATCAAGAATGGCAGCACCAATTACTGTCCACTCATCGTTTTATTCCTACAGAAATTCCTGATTCAAAATCTCGCAGGATAAGTTCAGTCGATATCGAACGATCAACAAGTAAAGAAAAATGAAAAGGGTAACTTTAGCCTTTATGACAGCTAATGCGTACGCAGAAACAGTGCACACTAAGCCAGCATTGGAAACGCGGTCTAGTTCTGAAAGTGAATTTATCATATTTAAACTCCAAGCGAACATTCAAATTATTAATTTATATAACATCTGAATTTATTATTTATATAACATATGTATTACAAATTATTATATATATTACAAAAATTACTGGCTAATTTGATCGATTTAATCGTTTGTTTTCAGGAAATCTAGAAAAAATTCCGATTATTTTAGTTTTTCATAAAATGCCCCCAAACTAGCAATGAGTGCTACAGCTTTGAGTTTTCAAAGCACAAAATGTCATCACCATTTTCGAATTTCGAAAATCCGTCATTGGGAAAGTAAAGTGTTGTTGATTGTAGGCATGCATGCAAGTGCATAAATATAGGTTACTAGAATAAATAACTTGTAACAGTTTGCTGATTTGTAGAAAGTACTTATGCAAGCAAGAATGTAAAGTCATCAGAACAGCTTCGTGAGAATGTTAATTTTATTGATTGTAATACGATGGTTGAATCATCAATTTTAATTCTGTATATTTAGAATCAAACAAAGTAATAAAGTAGTTGAGTGTTAACAACCAAACGAAGCAGTTGTCTTTTACTCATAATGAACAAGTAACAAGAGCTTGTTAATAAGTGTGTGGCGGCAATGTATCGTTACATTGTCCACAATTAAACGACCGCACCAGCATAAATGCGAGCGTGGCATTCCTCCCGTCGCGATAGCTTTGCACGTAATCTGATACGCATAGCTATCGTCTCGGTCGGAATGTCATGCTCAATCACATGTTTATAATGTGCGACTCGAGCTCATATCTACGATTCGAGCTCTGTACATGTACACAAGTGCCGACGAGGCATTTGTGTTTATGTTTCTGGCTCGAGCTCTGTACAGACGCACAACTGCTGACGAGGCATTTGTGCACGTCTGGACAGAGAATCGAGCTCCGTCCGGACACACAATTGCTGACGAGGCATTTATGTGCGTCTGGATGATGAGGAGCTTACGCCTGCGTGGTCAGCACTTATGACCTTCATAAGTGGCCCGCAGGCAGCGATAATTCTCATTCTATCGAAGACGTTCCGGATCGATCTTGCAGTGTAATACGATATTAATTGTTGAATAAAGTTTTTGTTAAAAAAGATCATAAAGGCGTTTAAGTTGCGACCCAAGGACCATAAGTGCATTATATATTGTCTAACAAGTTTCAAGTGCTTGTTGGTAAAAAGCGGAATCATTTCGCTATAGAAAAATTTATGGCGACGGTGACAGGACTCTTCTGTCGTCAAAAGAACACCAAGGAACGGATTAACAAGTAGCAAGCGCTTGTTAATACCTACTTATTCCAATAAGTGACACGTGCTTATTGGATTCTTCGAAGTGTAACAGAAGTTATTTTCCTAATCAAGAAACTCGTTTCAAGAATGGCTGATCTTTTGACGAGGCAAAGTGAAATTGGGAAGATCATCGAACGGATGGCCACCAATTTCAAGAAAGATTCAAGTTCTAGAAAGGCAAAACTAGAATACGATACGAAACGCACCCAAGCATTGGAGGCATTCTGGGTTGAATTTGAGCTCAACCACTCGGAGATAGAGCAATCTGAAGCATTGCCAATTGCAGCAAAGGCTTACTTTGAAGAAAGTTACTGTAAAATAAGAATCGTATGCATTGTAGGTCAAGAACTATTGTATAAGAAGCACATGCAATACACTGCGTGACCTACAATGCAATAAATCGAAAACAAGTCATAAGCTATATTTGTAAACAGCGAAGCGATCGAAGTATTGACCGCGATATGCATATTTGACGCATTCAGCAAGAATGCATTAATTGATATTTTGTATGCGGTAATGTTGTATGTAGGTTAAGGTAACAAGTTATGTTATTCTGATTAAGTGCATTTTGTATGTAGAAGTAATATTTGGGTTAAGGTAAACATTTATGTTATGATGCATTTTTCACATGTAGGAAGTAAGATTATTGAATGAAAGATATAAGAGTGATTTTGAATAATAAATTGAGTTCCTCACGAACCAGCTGTGTGTTAATACAAGTAGAATTTGTCTGGTGCACAAGTGGAGGTGCTTGGGCATTAAGAGTCAACGAGGTTGACAGACTAGAGCAGTTGTTTGACTCTGAATCTGCTCTTGCGAGGTTTTCTTGCAAAGCAAATAGAAAGCACGGCAAATGTTTAAGGGTAGCTTAAACATGGTGCCAGCATTAACTGCGGCCTCGCCGCTTTGGTAGTAAAGACTCAACAGAAGCATTCCAAGGCCCGTCTACAATATTGTCTCTAGACGATCAACATATATCACATCAACATTTATTTCAAGGTGTTCAGGTTCAAGTGCTTGAATATCTTCTTTTCAAACTTAGCAAGCTGATGTGGTTCAAGTGCCGCATCAGCATCAAACGCAGAGTGTACAGTTACTATGATCAAGTAAGAAATGTTTGTTCACGACTCCGATCCTGGTTGGCAGATTTGGACACCGTTTCAAATGGGAAAGCCACACCCATTGCTAGTGCATCAAAAACAGTTGTTCGTCAGGTACCAGATCCGACACCACCAAGCACATTGAGGCATTTAATACGCAGGCAACGAGCCATGCAAAAATCAGTGGAGATGTTTTTAAACGAAATCGATCAAGAACTCAATAATGCACATCTATATCAGTATTATCAGATTAAGCTAGACAGGTTACTCGGATACGAAGAAGATTTGAAAAACCTAGATGCACTTATTTGGGAGCATGCATGTGATGACACTCCACTAGGCTATGAAGTTGAGCAATACTTCCAAATGCAGCATCAAATTCAAAGGACATTGATTAGGCTGCAACAAGGCCTCGATACTACGAACCGAATGAATCAACACAGTTAGAGCAACATTCGGTACACGCATCAAACAATAATAATTCAAGAGTGAAGCTGCCAAAAATAGAATTGCCGCATTTCAGTGGAGACTATTTGCAGTGGACGCAATTCCACGATTTGTATGTTCAGTTGGTGAACACTCAGCAAATAAGCAACGCAGAAAAGATGTTTTATTTGAATAACAATTTGAATGATGAACCGAAAACATTAATCAAACATTTATCGGTCACCAACAATAGTCAACCGCTACCAAAACAAATGGTTGTTGGTAGACGCGATTCTAACAAAGTTGCTTAATCAGCCGACTATTAACACTGAATCTGGTATTGCCATTAAGCGTTTTCACGGCATAACTAACGAATGTCTTCTCGGTTTGAGAAATCTTCAGATAGACATTGACAATTGGGATCCGTTATTACTGCACATCTTAATTCGAAAGCTTGATAAAACAAGCCATACACTGTATGAGCAAGGCCTTGATAAACCTAAGGAGATAGGTTCTGTTGATAATTTACTACATTTTTTGGAGGCTCGTTTCCAAACTTTGGAAGCTGTATCTTCGGACGAAAAAACCAAACGAAGCAGTTGTCTCTTACTCATAATTAACAAGTAACAAGAGCTTGTTAATAAGTGTATTATACATATATTGTCTAACAAGTTTCAAGTGCTTGTTAGTAAAAAGCGGAATCATTTCGCAATTAAAAAAAAAATTATGTTTGTTTTTTGGACGATATTTTTATATTTGCAGCCTCATCACAAGAAATGGAAGTAAATGTAAAGAAAATATTTAATATGTTCTAAAAATATATACTTTAAGAAGGATACAAGAACACGAAGTTTGAGTTTAATAATTTATTTTATTTCAACTATCACTCTGGTATTTTGATCCTACAATCATCTACACGGCTTGTTGTCTAAACAAAGACTGACTGCTACGATCTACATCGATCCACACGCACAATGGCGTAGCCCACTTCACTTTGGACTTGACTCGTGCGGTACTAGTGCTGGAAAGTGGTGCAGTCACGGTAGTGTTTATAGCGGAGACAGATTCTGTACTACAACTCGTCCAACCTGACAGCTGATCGGCCTCGATTGGGGAAGTATTGGAGTCAAAGGCCGCAGCTGAAGTATTTAGCGTAGTCTCCTCGTTTTCGGGTTCGAGATACTCAGGGTCCCAGTCGTCTTCTTCGAGCCATTCCTCATTCTGGTATTCTTCAGTGTATGGTGCTATTGGAATATTATGATTTACTGGGGGATTAGTTTGCCATCTCCTTAACTCCTTGATGACCAATCAACTCGTGGGATTGTCCGATAATATTGAGTTCCATTGCAGATGGGACATACAACAAAGGTTTTTTTTCTGTTTCTTTTCGGAAAACCATTCCATCTATTAGCTCATAGCTATCCACAGTGGTCTGAAGTTTATTCTTAAGAGTTTTGATAGCAGCATCTTGAGCCTGAGCTATTTGCAGCCTATAATCTATATTCTCGTCTGTGACGGCAGCGATAATGGGACGCCGTACGCTTCTATTGAATAAAAGGCACGAGTTTGCCTTATTACAGCGGAAAGTTATTGAAATGGAGGAGGAAAATGCCGCTTGGCAGAAGGCCAAGATGGCCGCCAAGGACGCCACTAACACAGATGCAAGTACCGAGGGGGCCGATGTTATTAATATTACGAGTAAGACCACCACGGCTGTCACCCCGGATGCCCCGCTCGTTAACAACTTTGGAGATGCTGTCAGCACTGTTCGAATTATCGATGCCGCTACCATAGCTGCTGCTATTGAAGCCGCCATCAGTGCTGTTATGGTTACGAACGCCACTGTTGCCACCACCGCCGTTGCTGCTGATGCCGCCGCCACTACCGCTGTTACTGCTGATACTGCCGCCGCTGCTGACATCGCCACCAACACCGCCGCCATCACTGCTGTCACTGATCCCGCTGCCCCATTTGCTGCCGCTGATACCATGGAAAATGTTGTTGCTCCTGATACCGCTGTCGACGCCAAGGAGGAAAAATCCGCTCCTACAGCTGATGAAGTTACTTTACAGAAGAAAACAGGAGCTATTCGTAAGAATAAGGATGAAGCTCACCCAATTACTGTTTCGGGTATGAATGAAGAAGCCAAGAGGTTCGCTGTTGCGCTGACGATTGATTATTTGGACATACAACCGGCGTTACCTGTGTTTTCGTGAGAAAGCGCCCAGCAGCCTGTTCGGTTTTTTTTCACCGACTTCGAGGAGACACTCAATTTGGTTGAGATTGGAGGATATAAAAAGTTAATCTATTTGAAAAAATCCTTGACTGGCTCAGCAAGGGAATACTCGAGATTGACCCATGCAAAAACGTTCAGCGAACTGAAGAGCGAGCTGGTCCATGAATTCGAAATGGTCACTTCAATTGAGGAAATTTATCGGCAGCTGAGAAATATAAGGTGGAATTATACGGAGGAACCACTACATCGCTTCATCCTGAGGATGCAAAACGCGGCCAACACGGGTATAGTTCGCGAAGAGCGACATAATAACTGAGATTTGAAGGAATAGCGGATTCGATTCGACGCCCCTATTAGGAAGTAGCTCTCTGGAAGAGCTAAAACGGAGAGCCCACAGATATGGGAATTTGATTGAGCAACAAATTCGTGCTGCTCGCACTATTCCAAATACTGCCCGACCACAGTGGAATATCGCACGACCATCTACTTCTAGGAACGTGTTTCCGCCGAATGTTAACCGCCAAATTATGCCCGCTACCCGTGTGAGGTCTTCTAGCATGCGGTCGGCCCCTACTCTAGCATCAAGACAACAATTGAGCTATGAGGTCGAAATCCGGTGTTTTAACTGCTCATTGAAGGGGCATTACCAATCGAGATGAATAATAATTCTAATCAAAGAAGATATTGTGAATCTAAGTTAACATCTTCCCACGACGCAAAACTGCCGATGCAAGGGCTGCATCGCGACATGAAATTAGATTATCGTGAATTCCACAATTCTGTGTGAACAACAAAACGCTGTCACTTTAGTTTGGACAATTCACCTTAGATTAAGAAATTGTAATTTGTAGTCAGTCTATTTGTAACTGTTGTCTAATAAACACGGGATCTGCCACGCAAGCAGCTTGTCTCTTTTTATACATTGTTTATATTGTTATTATGAAAAAATAGCAATGTAACATAAATAAAAAAAAATTGTTCCTTACACTTTGTTAAGAATTCAATATTTCGATTAAAATTCAATTGTTCAGCATATTTCATATGCTTCATTATTCAATATAGATATTTCAATTCAAGTTCAATTATTCAGCATATTTTCATATTCATCAATATAGTTCAATTCAAATTCTGTTGTCATCATATTTTGATATTCAACTTGTACATTTACCAATTTATATAGCGTCATCAATATTAGTCCATTAACTTTCGCTACAATTGTTAACAAGGCAATTTTGAACATATTGTTATTGATTATGTTAGCAATAAGTTTGGTATAAATAGGTGTTATGTTGTTCAATAAAATCAGATTGCTACAGATTACGTTCTAAGTGTTTTGTCTTATTCAAACAAAAGCGTATCTTTAGCATTCTCTATTTGAGCAGTTGGCCGACAATTGATTCTCATACAATTGGTGCATCACCCGTTGTACTCGACGAAAATTAATTTCAGCCTAATTCTCATATAGACTAACAGACAGTTGACTGACGAATTGATTGAGTGGGTGTTTCACCTAATCAACTTGTAGGACTAGGTTGGAATCGGTGCTACTACCGATTACAACATTCGTACGACTACACAAAACTCCTAACACACTTTAAGAATGGATTTATATGGTCCAAAAACAATTACACCTTAATCTATTGTAGTTCTCCTAAAACAAAATCCCAAAAAAAGGCCTTTTTTTGAGCTGATAAAGTGGAATGACCTCTTAAGTCAGCAGATAGGACTGACCGTGGTATGGCCAGTAGGACGCCGCTGCTGGCTGCCGGGCGGTTCTGTTCGAAGATCAACAGTCTGTTAACACTTAATCTATAAGCTTAATTTTAATATAACACACATTGTCAAATATTGATGCCAACATACATTGTATTCATGTTATCATGTTGCAATATAATCAATGTACGCATTAAGCATATTGCTCTAATTAATTTGTAAAGAGCAATATGCACAAAGTGCAATAATATTAAACTAGAGCAATGTACGCGATATGTAATAATGCTTGCTGAAATATGTGAAAGTAATCAAAATAAATAAATCAGGTTAGCAATGTGCAATTTGTCGATACACAAGCATTTTATAGGTAAGCAAAATTACGCATTGCACTTTTTAAGTCAATGAAAATAATGTATATAAACATAGGTGTTTTAATAAAAAATTCATTCGGTCTAGTGACAATCAAACAGTCTTTTAAAATAACTTTGCATCGGAACACAGTCAGATAAGTTTATTTGTCGATCTCTGTATTTAGATTATATTCTTGGTGTCAAATACTTTTCCCGCGGGAGCCGTTCGACGTTATGCATTCGACATACAAGAGCCGTGATTGAGAGAAGGACGGCGAGCAGACCGATAATCGTTAATTGGTACGTCGGTTTAAGATTGTGTTCGTTGTGCTAGGGGTTTATGGGTAATTCCGCGAATGGTGTCACGACCTAGCTGTTACCGCGCCCTACTTATGTGTCTAATTCTGTGTATTGTATGATGTACTACTTCATTTCCGCCAAGTATATTACACAAGGCGATACATTCATTACGTCTATGGCCCTACGAGTGGTGGTTACATTGGTAGCCTACTGAGCTGAGTGGTGGCCCCGCGATATATATGTTCGAGCAATCTTCCTCGGGGAAGATTTCCACTTTTTTTTGTGTTTGTAACTGGGCGATCGTAGCTGCGTGACTAGTTACCCACCTATGTTACCCCGTAACAGCCCATAATAATACGACTCACACGTTGTTAATCATAATAGCTTATTGAAATGATGAGTAATGTTCAAATCCAATTATATCTTTTTTAAAAAACTCATTCATATCAAATCATAGAAATCTTTATCCAGAAACTGATTAGCTTGCATATATAATTTATCCGATGATATTCGATCAATGCATCATAGCATATCGAATATCGATACTCAAGCACTTTTAGACAAAGACCCTTTTTTCTCATTTGATATGTAAAGGAAACCATGTCATAGACTTAGTTACTAGTTACCATTACCAGAATAAAGTGTTCTTCTAAATAAAAAAAAAACAATATTACAGCACGGCAGCTCTCTACATGTACCACCGCATATTCGAACCCCACACTGAACACCAAGTATTCAAACCGCATACTCACCACTCAATATTCGGACCACATACTCACCATCACCTATATGGAGATCTTAAGCAGCCGGCCGAAGCTCTCATTACTGGCCTAACTCCCGCAGAACCCAAAATCCGAGGAACTGCAGCTTGACTTATTTTTGGGCTGCTTAACATCTGGATTCGAAACCAACTCCAAAAAAGTAGAGTATAATCTTTTGCTCAGCTTCTAGGAGAGGCCAGGGTCATAGAAGAAAACAGCCGAGAGAAGATATGTCAACCGGAGCCTGACCAGGAACATCAAGCAAGAGATGTCTGGAAGAAGCAAACAAAATGTGACCTTTGCCACAGCTTTTGGTCATACAGCAGATGTGTGTTGTAGGCGTCAACGGTCAGAACAAGCAAATGAGGAAGGTCACAGAAGTATTTCCAGAGGAGTGGCAAATGCAAGCATCCTGCTACGGCTGTGGAAGGCAGGGAACTGTGCGCAGTCGTTGTGCAACATGTAGCAAACCCAAGAGACTCCCCACAGCGAACTTTTGCTCCAAAGGACTGATAAGAGATTGTTGCTGCGTGACCGCCCAGTGACGCAGATTTTCGTCAACGGTATCTGCGGGTACGGATTCATCGATACAGCTGCTAGCGTTAGTGTAGCTAGTTACCAGTTGTATCAGCAAATGAGCAACAAAGAAGGCGATTTCTATCAATAATCTACGAATATCATCCTAGCAGATGGTATTAGACGACTAGCCGATGTACTGTTGACAGAAGCAACTGTCAATCTGCAAAAGCGCTCATTTCCTATAACTTTCTTAATAATGCCAGACTCTCGAGACAACCGAACGTTATTGGGAGCGGACTTCATCAGAACTGCAAACATGGTCTTCAACATTCCACAGCGAATATGGTATTTCGGGGATAGCCCCAAAGTAAAATTCGATATACTACAGAAAGAAGACCCGGAATCGAGCATCGTACTACCAGCAGTCGCATCGACTAGCAGCCAACAAATAAACAGCCCCAAGCGAGCAAAGAAACAAGGTAGTCCAATACCAGACTATCTGCAACTACTGAATTCCCCGGAGCGCACCATGCCACGCTCTATCAGGCCAATTTCAAATACACCAAAACGACCAACCAACGTCATTCTGAGGGCCCGAGTTTTAGAGGATGTCGAAATCGCAGAACTCACCCTCACCTCATCAGAATCAACTCAGCTCAATAAACACCAGCACGAAGAGGTTTAACTTTTATTCGCTAACCGAGATGTATTCGAAATGGTCCCCCAGCAAAGTTTGAAGAGCATCGCATTGATGCCAAAGACGCTACACCCATCGCTTTACTACCATACATGCTCTCTTATCAAAAACGAGACCGTCTCCAGTTCGAAATCAACAAAATGCTAGACGAAAGCATAATTGATGAATGCAAGCCCGCCTGGGCATTTTCCGTCGTTAGGATTTTAAAAACAACGATACGATCGCGACGGCATGAAATGTGCTGACTTGCATACATTCCATCTTTCACGCGCAACAATGTATACATCGCATGGGATGGAATTCGCTGACGCCCGTGCATGGTACGTCGGTAGCATGGACATTAAATTCAAACTCAGATTGTTAGTGTAAGCAATTTTATCGTATTTAAGAAGTGTTTGGCAATAAAGAACATTCATTCTCGAAGTAAAAGTGAACCAAGTTTTTCATTCACTGTTGAGACTGCAAGAGGCGTTTTCTTAAGTAGACCAAAGGAACAACAAAGGGTTAGATTGTGGATCTAAGCCATCGCAGCAGCAATTTGTCACCGTTATATCAGTCGCGGACGAAAAACCCTTTTCCCCTAACTGGGACGCAAGGGCGGCAGTCTTTGGGCGGCTTTAGCTCGCGAAGAAAAAGGTCGCGGGTTGGCGCCACTCGCTTCTATTACAAAGAACTGCCTCACTACCGTCGCCCTGAAGCGAGAAGAGGTAGACGGTGTAATATGTTCAACACTAGTATCAATCACAGAAATTATACCCGGCACAATTTCGATTTCACTCTTTATTCTAATTCTACGCACAATGATTACTCTATTTTTACCGCTTTACCATGTAATGGTAACCACCTTAATATCTCTCGTATCTAGACATCATTTAATTCATAACATATATAATCTTACACACTATCTAACCTGAGTTTACGGCAACTCCTGACTCCGGATCACTGAATTGAGATTTTTCTCCCTCGATGGGGCCCTTTTCCGTCGATTGATACTCGCACCAACTTGAATCGAATATTAATCCGTCCTCCGTAATTAATAATTCTCGACCAACTTCCAATTGACGACTTCGCTGAACTTCCAGACAAAAGCTATTCTCGCGTAATTCCCAGTTTCGGCCAAAATCCGCTGATTCGCTTTATTTCGAAAACCCCGTCGTCAGGCACAAGTTCCAACAATATTCCTCAGATACTCGAAGTTGAAAAGAAAGAAATGAAAAATAGTCTCGATTAACATCCGGCAGCAATTGCACACTTCCATCCACTCACCGAGTTCCATTCAAAAAGAAAGATTTTCGGCGATCCCGCTCACAGGAAAATTTTCCTGGCGGTAGTGGGATTTTCAAAATAATGTTCCCGGCGCTCGCCCTCTATCGCTTTCACTCGTCTGAGTGTTGGGTTGCGAATTCACCTCGCGATCCAATTTGAGACAGTCAAATTTTGGGACAACTTATCTCACGTTTTCCCCTTCGTGACATTCCGACATGTCAACATTTGTTTACTTCAATTGTGTTGTCGCCAAATCAAACTGGTGGTGCTCGCAGCCTTTCGATACATTTTCAGGTGAGTAAGAGTTTTGTATTTACTTTCTCGCCTTCGACAAAGAACAGATCCGCAATCCTCCCAGTTTTCTTCCATTTGATCGCTATCAGATGAGAATCCAGTCGTGTTACAGTGATAATTTGTGTCGACCTTCCATATGAAAATTCGTGCGTGCCGCAAGTTTCGGATGTGCAAGTGCCCCGACCCGTATGTTGATGTCGTCCTGATCTCAGTTTCCCTACGCGTATGGCGACTATCCTTCGCGCCTCGGGTCGATTATGTTCATCTTTCGCATTAACTCCAGTCGCCTTTTGATCAGTGGCTTTGCGTTCGGGAATCAGCAACTCGGGGATACAATCGGTACCAGTCGAATGTAGGTCAATTGTTGGCCTAGGTCTGGTGTCGTCAGTATGTACGACTCAGCCCATACAATGCTCTGCCGGGTGTATGGATTTGTGGCATAATGGTGCGGATCGCGATATCTCGTCAATGTTCTTGCGTTTTGGATAGCCTCGCGATTTAGGTATTGCCGTTGATGGCTTCGGTGTTGTTTATATCTGCAATTTGATCGTGTCGGTCTGCTGTTTGATGTGTACATGTTCGACTGAGTTGTGCGTCCGTTAAATGTTCGTTTGTACTAATGTGTCATTCATCGTATACTCCTTCGGCATGACTTGTGATGATCAACTGACCTAATATTAATTACCCAGCATTCGGGGATTGTGATTGTTTCGAAAACTAACCTAATCTAACTTAAATTACATTCGTGACTCTAATAGCTAACCCATCTAATCTAATATTATTTAGCATCAAAACCATAAATTGCGAATATTATTATTATTTTTTTTTTTTTTTACTATTACGAAAAATAGTAAACGCCGTGACACCCCCCTCGCTTCAGAGAATTCCGTGGGAATTCTCGGCACAATTTCTCCCACTATAAACCGTAGTTGACCTTAATTCGGAATTGAAAATTACGTTATAATGAAGATTCTTTAGCCGATTGTATTTCCGAGCTTGATAACGTTCCTGTATCTATAGAAATTCTGAATTGGAACATTCAATCTACGATTCCACTACACACCTTCCCCGTGCATGCTTTTATGTAACACTGATTAGATTTGTATGGTGTCGGTATTTGTTTACTCTATATTTTATAAGATTCTAATGCGA
The DNA here is from genome assembly GCA_963978885.1 of Nemotelus pantherinus. Lineage (NCBI taxonomy): Eukaryota > Metazoa > Arthropoda > Insecta > Diptera > Stratiomyidae > Nemotelus > Nemotelus pantherinus. The sequence goes on from OZ022264.1 coordinate 41,861,608, forward strand.
GATGATCTGGATTTTAGGCTAACTATGCTAACGTAGACGGAAACGAAAAAAAAACGGAAGTAAACGTCTCGCCACCCAAAAGAAAGGAAAAAAGCAATAAACCCGAAATGTAAAGGAAACAAAAAAAACCCACCACCAAAGACTCAGTAATTATTTCCTGTTTATCATTAAGAACTAGCATCAACTTATATAACTAACCTCTATATGAATTTATTCCGAATTAACTACTAATTATAAAATAAGTTTGAAATTTTTACACACTATCGAGGCCTAGTATTGCACAGAAAATCCTGAGTCGCTATATAAAAACAGGCACCATACAGGTATGTATAGACTATCGAGGCCTTAATAACGTTACCGTACTTCATGTAGCACGAAGTACAAAATATATGACGACCATCGACCTTCACTCGGGATACTGGCAAATACAAGTACGTGGAATATATACGCCTTTTGGAATATATCGATTCAATGGGATGCCGTTCGGACTTCGAAACGCAGCGGCTACTTTTCAACGCATGATAGCAAGGGTACAAACGAAGTGTAGCAGGGTCAAAATGTTCGCATATCTAGACGACATATTGATACTCTCTTCAAGATTTAAGGAACATTTGGCCGATTTGCAGACAGTCTTCCAAACCTTGTGTGGTTATCAACTACGAGCAAATCGAAACAATCGCCAATTCTTTTGCAGCACTGTACGTTTTTTAGGTCATCTTTTGACGAAGGATGGCATCAGTATCGACCCAGTAAAGACAACCGCAATCTGTGACCGGCCAGCCCGACGAAATCTTAAGAAATTAATTACTTTCTTGCAGACTTGCTGGTGGTATCGGCGATTTATAGCAAATTTTGCCGTAGTAGCACGACTACTTTCACAACTCACGAAGAAAAATGCCAATTGAAAGTGGACTGACGAACAGGAATCTAGCTTCAACGAATTGAAACAGCTTCTCACATCCACGTCGATCAAGATGGGCCATAACTCTCTACAAATAAAGTACTATCACGACCTTCAAAAGATTTGCAAACTGAAGTGGTCCTAGCTAGTATTACAACAGACATTCCTCATCGAAACTCTAAGCAAATTCGAGATGAGCAACTGAAAGATGCCGACATAAGGAACATCATCCACTATTTCGACAGTGACTGTCCTAATGAAGAGTATACTAAGTGGACGTCAAAACGATACCTTATGTCTTCAGGCATACTCTATAGATATGCCCCTGACAACGATGCAGAACAAGCCCAATTAGTCGTACCAGCCACGAGCGCGAAGATATCATGAAAGATTTCCACGACACACCAACCGCTGGATATAATGGAGTGGAGCGTCCATCGATTCGCAGCACGGTATTATTGGCCTCGACTGCGTAGATACGTGATGGAATAGTGTACACCAAGGCTTACCAAAAATGCCAGAGATACAAACCTGCTGGACTTCTTCAGACCTATCCCAACTCTCAAAGATTTGAGGTGCTCGCTATCGACTTTTTTTGGACCGCTACCCTAGACGGCCCACCGAAACAACTGGATCTAGCTGGTAGAAGATCTTGCAGCAGATGGGTGGAGCTTTTTGCACTGAGTGATTGAGAAAGAAATTTTGTTGAGAGCAAATAGCAATAGCAAATAGAAATAAGATGGAAAAACAACAGCATATACGAATGCGAAGAGAAAAAAACCAAATTAGAAGTAATAATCGGCATTCTTGTCCATATTTCGATATACTGCAGCGATTACTGGGGCACAGACTATCAGTAGATGTGATATTTTCGGGCGTCATTCATAGCAGAAGTAAGTATAGTTATTGTTAGAAAATATCTATGCACATATGTACATACAACTTAAATATACGTAAAAAATGTATATAAGTACATATTAGCCAATTAGTACTGTAACCAAATGTTATAAAACATCTAAATGTACCAGTGGCGAAGCGTCTATATAAATATTGACGCACCTAAGAATTTGAACAACATGTATGCACCTTACTTACTATGTACATTTTAGGCTAATAACAAACACGCAGGACACAAAACGTCCTACGTTACAGCAACGTAAACATTCCAATTCATAAGCTGAAATTTTCCGACTTGCGAATTCATATTTGATGGTCGCTGCATACTTTTAATAAATGTCTAATGACTCGGGTATGTCTCTGTTCATTATTTGCTGAAACGCTTGCGTTGTCTCGCTTTGAGAGCCAAAATAATAAGCCGGGATGAATTGGCTTACTGGCGGTTCATGAAATATTGTAGAAAGTAGCTTTGATCGGTTCTTTCAGTATTGCCATTGTGCTATTTTCATGTGGAGTGTACTTTTGCTAGGAAGTTGTCATTGCCTACATAATAAGAATCAATAGAATACAAAACGTTTGAGATATGAATATAAGCTTAACTTGGTATTTTAAAACAGATAAATTAAGAAATAAATTCTTGCCAGTTGATTACAAATATATCGACTTTTTCCATTCTTATTTCATTTAAATTTGATAAGGCAGCACTAGAATTGGCAGCACAGCACTGCCTCTAAAACCCAAAAAATGAATGCTTGGCAAAAGAGATGAGAACAAAAGTATGCAAGTTAACACGAGCTTCCGGTTAATCGCAGCTAACGCATTCCATTTAGGTCATACGACTTCAGAAATTGATTATCACCGCGTTGCATTTTTTCCGCGTTTCACGAAAATATCCATAAATTGCTTGAATCATTAAATGCGATAGAATTCGGTGCATATTAGTAATTAACTCACGTTTTGTATGTTAAAGCATATGTCGATTTTAGAATATAAGCTGAATTATAATTACAAATAAGGTTCAGTTGAATTTTGGTACCAATAAAGAATACAACATAAACAGGTGTTCTTCTTTTTTTTACCATCCGGCGGACGAGAAGCTTAACTTGCATGTAGCATTATGACTCGAACGGCTACGCATATTGATATCCCAGCATAATGCGCTTTTGGGTAATGTGTTGTTACTAATGATTTGACTTTGAATAGGTGACAGCTAAGGCAGGCCGTATACCAAAGCTGCATGTGCAGCTTTAAAGCCACATGTCGCGTGGTAATATGTGTAGCAAAGCAGCACATGCCGTTTTGCTCTTTGTTAAAATCATGCAAATTGAGTTGGTAGCCGTATACTGATCATGCAACTGCAGCATAGCTACATGTGCCGCTTTTAAGCAAATTGCACCCGCTACCTTTAAGCAAGTTACACGTGCCGCTTTGAAGCAAGTTGCACATGCCGCTTTGCGTCAATCTTCATCTGAATAATAGGGACATACGAAGTTCGAACCGGAAAAGTTTTGTGAATCGAAAAAATAATATAATAGAAATCGAAAGATAAAAATTCTGTCAGTGGAAGTGTATTATTTTTCAAAATATTATTTATTTAAAGGAAAAATGGATGAAAGGCAGCACAATGTTCAATTTGTGGAGTGCGTTGAGCGGTATCCATGTTTATTTAATTTCTTACTGCCTCAATACAGCCAAAGGAATGTAACGGAAAAGGCGTGGGAAGAAGTTTCTCGGGAATTGAAAGAAACAGGTGTGTACATTTAAATTTTATCTATTCGCTTAAGCATTTACAAATCTAACAATTCAATTTACATGAAAACTTAAAATCGAACACTTGCATGAAAATATAATTTGAAATCAATAAAACAAAAACGCACTAATTTGCAAGCATATTTCCATTGAATAGGAATAGATCCGGAACTGGTCACAAAATATTCTGTTAAGTATTCTCTGTTTCTCATTGCGATTGTTCTGGGATTGTAACTGTCTGCAGGACAGTTTAATAACGGTACCTGCTTTTCTGTAGCAAATTTATTAGCTTTGCCTAACACACCTTCTTTCATGCGAATAAAATGGTGTAATACACAACCAGCTTTCACAATATTTATCACAGTGTCTACGTTTTGGGATAGAATAGGCTTAGGAAATATTCTAAATTTCGAAGTCAGCATTCCAAAGGCACATTCAACTGACTTTCGACCTCGCGACAATCTATAATTAAATATTCGTCGCTTTGGATTTAATATTTTTTGAGGATAAGGTCGCATGAGAAAACTCGTCAAGGGAAAAGCCTCATCACCAAGAAAAAAGTAAGGAATTGCCATTCCATTCATATCATTTTCCAATTGTTTATCGTTTGGTATTCCAGAATTGTTGGATTGTATAAATTTTAATATATTTGATGAACGAAATACACTTCCATCGCTATTGCGACCCATGTCACCAACATCTATCATTGTAAACATACCGTGTGCATCTGCACAAGCCATTAAAATTAGTGAAAAATATGATTTATAATTAAAATAGGCAGATCCAGTTTTGGGAAACTTGTTCACTCCAATATGTTGTTCGTTTGGAATAGGCATAAATAATGGTTGCAAAGTAATCCATAAAACTCTACAAGTTACTTTGATAATTTGTGCAATTGTTGTTTCTCCTCGGTAAAATGAATATGTTAAATCTTGAAAAATCCGTCCAGTAGCAAGAAACCTAAAATGAAGTCTTTGTGATTAATCCCTTTATTTCTAGCCTCAAACTGTCGTGAAAGGTGGAAAAATATTCGCAATGGATTGAGTCGATCCTTAAAGCTGACAGCAAGTGAAAGTGAAGCGAGACAAAAGAAGGAATACTACTTGCTAAAGCATTTACAATTTTTAATGCCGTACATACGAATTTAGATAAAGTCAATCCAAATATTCACCAACAAGGAAACATTGAATTGGAATGCAGAGCTGAAAACATGCATTCGGAAAATGAAATAGAGGCATTTGTTGCGCAGAATACATGTTTGCTGAGAAATCTTTTCGACCACGGAGAAAGTGAAGAAGTGACATTACCAGAAGAGTCGAGTACTCAAACTTCCAATTTGTTAAAAAAAAAAACACGACAGCGAAGAAAATAAGCCTACGAAGAGGAAAATCAAAATAATATTAATGAAGTGGATTCGGCTTTCATTGAATGGATGAACTCAAAAAAAGAAAAAAAAGAAAATTACAACGCCAATTATTACTTTTTAAAAAGTTTGCTTCCATTTATGGAAGAAATGACTGCCAAGCAAAATAGAAGATTTCGGCAGCAAGTTGTTAAGTTGATTGATGATATTATTGAAGACCAAGATGTGGAAGAAAGGATAACAACACCTGTGCAATTATCATCATCATCTACGTTAATGGACTATGCTGCCTCTCCAATTTTGTTTTATCACCAGTGTTCAGATGGTACGCTTTATGTAACAACCACTTTTTTATCACGATCATACGGCAGACGCATCGTCAGCAAATTTCTGTGTACCTGAGCGCTAAGCAATATATGCAGGTATACTTCATGAACATGCCTGCCGTATATGTAGTATACTGCATACACGTGACCAACGAATCAAACGGAGAATTTATGCTGACGTATACATGCTCCGATTAGTACTTAAGTAGGATAAGAATAATATTAAGAACAGTTGTTTTGTTAACGCGGACGAGTAAGGAAGGCGATTCTATTCAAATAACATTTTGTTTTATGTTTTCTCGTTAATACCATTGTTCCACAGCAATTTCATTTGGTAAATCACCAAGTGATTTTTCCTTTCAGATTCAACTCTACGAAAGTGTCCATTGGTGTTCCACCAAGGGACTTGCAAAAACAGGCGACAGACCGGATACTGAATTCGGTCGACAGTCAGAACAGCGAGTAATCTGTTGTGTACACTAGATGACAAATGTCAAACTGGCAATGTCAGCCATTTTTCGTGCTCATCATCGATAGCAGCGACAACTGACCACCAAGCGGTCAAAACGAAAAACAATTAAATAAAATTTAATTTTTAAATTTGAACCGATCCATACATTTACGCTTTCTACAAAATGTTCACCTATAAATAGGAGAATGGAAATGAAATAAAGTCAGTCTGTTTTTGGTAGGCCATTCCCTCCCGGCGACCTTTACGGACTATAAAGCGAAGTGTTCTTCTGTTTAATTCTTTTACAATATACTTCGCTGGTTCACTAGGCCCATACTGGCAAAGCGGCGGTTGAATTCGCCAAATTAAGTATTGCGGTATAGTAACCTCTAACCCAAGGAATAACTATAACTCATTTCATGGCGATCTTGCCTCCGTCGAAGGCTATTCTACCAAAGGAAGGCGGACCTCAACCGAGGATACACCCAGCAATAGCAGAGGCTCGCAAGCAAGAGGCGTTAAGGACGGCTATCCCGAAGATAAACACCAAAAAGAAAAAACGCGGCGGCAGTCTGGTCTGGTTACGCAGAAAAAGAGCAGCATTAAGACGCATCGCAACCGACATTGAAAATCCGCCGACATGGGAAAGGCAAAATCAACTATACCAGCAGATAGAGGAGGTAACAAATGAAATAAAACAACATAAAGCGAAAACAACAACAACTCAGCCGACAACAATAAACAACAACAAACTAGACACATCTACATTGAATACGAAACGAAAAAGACCCACCGACAGACAGCAGATCGGAGAATCAGCAAAGGAAACACAACAGCATAGACAGCACATCCGACAGCAATAGACGACCACGAACCAGATACCTCGAAATCAAAAACGAAAGGCAAAGCACACACCGGCAGACAAGCTCGTTTGAGGAAAGAAATTTCTTCATTGAAACAAATCGCAACGAATGAAGAAAATCCTCCACCATGGCAGCTACAGCAGCAGATGTATGAGCGTATGGAAGAAATAAGAACACCTTTGAAGAAAAAACATTAATTCTATAAGAAAAACAAAAACAAAAATTTAAATGAATTTATTAAAAACTTGAATGAACTGAAACATTATATATTACATGAATTATACTTCAAATACCAAAAATAAAACAAACAATTTTTCTACTTTAAGAAAGAACATTCCACTCAACAATAGAAAATAATAAAAGAAAGAGAGGAACAAGACAGGTTGTCAATTCTCTCTATTTTGACATTTGAACTTTGTTGCATTTGTGTTTTTGTCGCAAACGACACCTATGATCCAATAGTGAAATTAAGAAGTCAAAGTTCAATTTGAATTTAAGCAATTTTTAAGAATATTTCATATGGTCCATAGTAACCCCTTATAAATGGAAGAAAATATACTCTTACAAAAATAATAGTTAACTTAAAGAAAACCCCGAATAGAACTTACAAAATCGAATACATTCAGTAGAAATTAGATACAATAGAAAAAATTCACAAAGAAATAGTTGACACAGAAGGTACTCAGGATTTTATAAGTACAGTACTACAAAAATACAAAGAAGCGAAAGAATTATTATTAGAAAAATTAGAAAACTCAGTAGACAAAACGAATTATTTTAACATTGAGCTAGCTCTAAAATCCGTACCGATTTTCAACGGAAATCCCAAAGAATTAGAAGCGTTTCTTACAATAGTCAGTTTACTAAACGAAAACCTTAATGATGATGGAAACAACAATTTATTGAATTTAACAAAAAACGTGAAATTAGGAACAGCGGTCAAAACTCAGCTCTTAACATTAGATATACAAACAACCAGAAAATTGCTAATGAATTTATAAACAATAAGGTTACATACCTTAATGTTATCAAAAGTTTCTCATTAGTATCCTTTTTCCTTAATGTAGCTTCAACTAGTTGGAGTAATTCAGCAAAATTGTTTTTGTTCATTCGATAATATTCTTTGAATTTTTTGTCATCCTGTTCCAACTCTTTAGTTATTATAAATGAGCTATGATGTATATTGTTTTTCAAAAAAGGGATGTGTGCCGTATTTCCTTTTCCTGTTTCTTCTTTTTCTCAACAAATACCAAGCGAAAAGTACGTCGTCTTCACTAGAACTCATTTTGTTCTTTTGACATATTTCAGCTTGTATATGCGGCTTATGCAACAAAGAAGCAGTGTCGCAAAGCGACATGCTAGCGGCATATGTCGCTGTTAAATAAATTAATGTACAATAGCAATGCTATTATTCGAATATTGTCATTCCTATGCAAGCTATCTAGTGGGTCATTACCGCGCAATCGATTGCTTGGAATTCAGCAAATTCATTGTTGATTTTGATTCATTCAATGGGTCAGTTTATGACCTAGTAAACTTTCAAGTGCGCATGCTTGCAAGTCAGCAATCTTGCAAGTATCAATATGAATTGATATTCGACCTACTTAAACAGTTATGCTAGCTATTTAAATTATGTATAAAAGTAGTATAGTAATAAAGCTTATTGTCAGTTGCAAAGTACTTGTCTTTGATAACCACCGAAATAGACTCATAAGGAGTTTATCTCGTATACGGAAATAATTAAGTAAACTCAAAAGGAGTTTTATCTGAGTTCACAGGCAACTCAACAAACAGTCGCCAATAAGCTTTTGAAGCTTTGGTATACGGCGTGCCTAAGATTCATACGAATACGAATGAACGACATGAGATAATAGAAGAAAAACATGTACGTAGCTTAGTGATTAGGACCTGTAGCATTCGACACCTTTCCCCTCTGGGAAACACGCTTGCTACTTTTGCCTTCGAAACAAAACGTTTCAAGGGCAAAAAGTTCAAGTCAATCTCGACATCAAAACAAGTCACAGTTACATAGCTGTGCTTTGTTCTGATTTCGGTGCGTAGGTACGAGCTGAGACTTGTGCAGTTTGATTGCAATATGTGGCCGAGAAGAGTTCGCGAGGTAATTCTCATTCTTGAGATACTGTATGTGATTGCCGTGCATAGCTGAAAGCCGTGACAACAACACCATATTACACAATTGGAAGTTTTGAAAACAGTGTTCGGGCATCAAAAAACAACTGATTTTTATTTGCTGAAAGTGTTTCGAGTAGTGATATGAATGCGAAAAGGGTGTGAGAAAACTTTTTCTCTTTTAGGTTCCGCGATGGCCTTATTCGTCACGTCTCGGCTGGGTCTGACTTACAGTCAATGCTTTAGAGTTGGTTCTGGTCCTTTACGGACAAAAGCCCCTTTCCATTTTGTTTATATTTTTACGACTAGTATAAATTCATTGTTGACAGATGAAATATATGTAGCGTCCCTCTTTATTTTATGGTAGTGAATCCACCCCATTTTTCATAGCCAACCACAGCCACGTGGAGATATCAAAGCGGCCTAGCAGCATCCGTCGGGGTTGGATCAAAGGGTGCTTAGCTTATGCGGACGAGAGGCCTTCACGGTCATTTGTAGGGTACCCTGCTCTCGGGGCACTTCTTATTATTTTTTTTTAGATGCCCCTGTTGTTGGTTCACCGTCACTGTACCTTGCCTTGTAAACCCTTTTTGGACTTCGGTTCAGTTGAGGTGCCTGCAAGCAAACTCTAATTTTTAAAATCGCTACAGACCACCAGTTTGGATTGAACTTTTTAAAGAAATTAAGCCTGAAATCATTTATTTTCTTTACGTTAATTTAAATATGGTATTTCCAAAAAGCAAAAGTTAGTGAACATAAAAAAAATCAGAAAAACGACTCTTTAACAATTTGAACAAACATATACAGTGACACGCGAAACTGTTCACGATTTTCTATCATATGCACTCAGCTCGAATTTTTCTACGATACACTGTAAGTATCGCATTCAAACAATTTTTTACAAGGAGGTGCGACAGTCGAGTAAACATTGGCGTTTGTTTCTTGGAATTGTCTCCATGCATGTGTTTAAAACTAGTTTTCATTTCAATTCAGTATTGTGAACAGTTTTGCGTGCACGAAATTTGTTTTGATAGACAGCAATTTCAACCTGATTGTTATTTGAATTTCAGCAGTTTTAATTTACTTTGAGGTAAATGCTAATGTTGTTCGTATAATTTATCATTTTTCTCTCGATTTAACTTAAAGTTTTCTCGTTTTTATAGAATTTGAAAAATGACTAAAAAATTTAGTGTCGCTTTGCGAAAATCGATCGCTAGTGATATTGAATTGGGATATTCGATGAGGGCGATCGCTACCAACCGCTTTGTATATATCGGGCTTGTTGCTAAAGTAATAAAAGAGTTCAAAATTGACGTGGCAAGTTCGAAAGGTGGGCGCCCGAAATTGTTATCCCCCGAATCTGAGCGATATTTACGTCGAATGGTTGTTACTGGTGCCGTGGAAAATGCCATAGAAGCCAATGCAGAACTCCGAAGTGCACGTGGTGTCAGTGTATCCAATGATACAGTTCGTCGATGTCTTAAAAGTGCAGGGTTAAAAGCCAAAGCAAAAGTCAAGAAGCCACTTTTACGAGAACACCATAAAAAAGCACGATTAGCGTTTGCCAAACAGCACCGATATTGGACTGTTGCTCATTGGAAGACTGAAATATGGTCGGATGAGACTAAAATCAATCGACTAGGATCTGATGGGAGGACTTGGACTTGGGTGGACCCAACAATAGGGCTACATGATCACAATGTAATGAAGACTTTGAAATTTGGTGCAGGCTCCTTGATGATTTGGGGCTGTTTTAAAGGCAACAGGTTGGGAAAATTACGTCGAGTCAACGGAATAATGCGTGTTGTGGACTATATAAACATCCTAGATGATTCTCTGCTTCCGAGTATCAACGTTTTCGGTTGCGAAACTGAAGACGTGATTTTCATGCACGATAATGATCCAAAGCACACTGCAAAAATAACAAAGGAATGGCTGCAGAATGAAAATATAAGGACACTGAAATTGCCTGCTCAATCACCAGACCTCAATCCGATTGAGAATTTGTGGTCAGTTATTAAAAAACGGTTGGTGGCAAATAGGGAGGCTCCAGAAAGTGTTGATGAGCTTTGGGAAAAAGTTCAAAATGAATGGGACAAAATTTCTTCGCAACTGCTAGATAATCTTATCAAAAGCATGTCAAAATGAATTGAAGCAGTTGTTAAGGCCAAAGGAGGCTATACAAAATATTCAAAATGACAATGTGAGCCACCCGCAAAAGTGTTCACAAAACTCAGCAATATATTATAATTTTTACGGTGTATTACAAAGAATTACCATTGTTTTTTCGATTTTTTTTTGTTTGAAAAAGAATAAAATATTTGCTGATGTTAAAAGTAATTTTTGATTTCACTCTTCTTATTCAACAACGGCAAAAATATCAAAAGTACTAAATATCGTGAACAGTTTTGCATGTCACTGTATATATTCTATTTAGGTATACATAAAAAAATTTCCCAATCAATAGTTGGTTTTTTTATTTTGCAAGACAAATGAGCAATGAAAATAGTTAATGGCTTGTCTTTTGCGATATTTTTAGTCAGTGCTTGCATTTGTTTACCGTTAATCGCGTGTTAAATACAGTGTTGGTAATTTTTCTTTGTATAATGAGCATTTGTTCTAATGGAAAATTTTATTTGTTCGGTGATATTGTTTGACAGTTTTTTTTTGCAAAAGGAAAACAGCTTTAATAGGATGTCTTTTCAGTAGAAAAAAGTAGTTATAGAATTAGGTCGCGCCAAACCATCATTCAAAATAAGTTATAGACGTAAAGATGGATTTTTCAAGCATTTTAATGAATCACTTAGTTAAGAATTCATTATTATAAGTATTTAAGTTCATATTATAATATTTAAGTTCATTGTAATCATAAAACACTAACACTTATTGTTAGCAACCGACCGCTGTACACGCATTTTTTTAGACGGCCACTGTAAGCGTAGCCAACATCAAGCGACCCGAAGACTACCAACGTAAAGAGAACGAATCTGGACGTGAACGCCACTAGTCGAACCAAAAATACCAATAAAAAACGTTTGCGACTTGTATTTTAGAATTGTCAGTTTTAGTTTCAAATAAAGTGAATTACTATTACGTCGTGTCTACTTGATATTGACAGTTTTGTTACAACACTCATCTTCATTCAAGTAAGCATATTGTGAAATCACAATATACTTACCTTCACAAACTCAAGCACACTTTATCATATTCTTACTGATTCATTTGCTAATATACAAAACGATTGTACACTTAATCATTCAATGCACCGACAACTCAGATGTTTGGATTCAAATTTCATAACTAAGACACTTCTTTACAACTTATCAGTCATTGCAACATAAGCTTTTCTTGTTTTTCGTGATTTCCGTGAATACAATGACACTCGATAATTTGCTTGCAATTGAAGTTCAAATTATAAATGCATGTGTGCAGTTTATTGTCGTAATTGCAGTTCAATATATATGTTAAATTATAGTTAGCATATTGATCACTTATATCAAATTAGATTTTGTATGATAAATCACTTTAATTTTGCTACATGATGAATTACTTTAATTTTGCTACAGCTACCACAATATAGTAAAGCTTATTCAACAATTAATAAAGTCTAATCACCTTGATAACAACTTACTCAAATCCAGTTCATTTGCATCAAATTTCTTTCTTTCTATTCAATTTTGTCGATCATTACTTTTCGCTTGCATATGCATTCAAATTACCGTTTTTATAAATTTTTCAAGACAGTCAATGAACTATGTGGTCAGCAATATTTCCTTTCACAGTATTTTAACTTATTTTATGCTAAAATGCAATCGCCATGTGAAGTTTCATATTGCATGTGTAAGCACAAAACCATTGATTTTAATTCGAATGCAATATGAAGCTATTAATTGGAATTTATGTTTACGTTAAGTATTTTGCTACACGGAGAGAAATTTCGGCAGAGATTTTTACTGAAGTGGATAATAGAATTTACTATTCCGCAAATTCCATATCAAAAGATGAATGTTATTACAAATTTGATGAAAATTTACTATTTTCCTGCAAAAAATAGTCAATTCCATTACATACTACAGCTCACTCATATTTATTGCGCTGTAGTAAAGACTTTGATTAAATCATTTGGCAGGCAGCAATATGCATTCGATGCATTTGACAAACTACGTAATTAACGAAAATAGACTGTGGTAAATATTACTACATTGACTAATGAATTTTTATCCTGCAATGAAAATCATGCACAGTTTTGAATTTTCATGGTGTGACTTAGAATTGTGTTGATTAGAGCAATAAATTTTGTGCGTAGCATTGCAAATCATACCGGGCAAAATTGAGTTGTTCGGTGTAACAAATTTTTTACGTGAATTTTAAAAGCAATGGACATACGCGTTAATAATTGTGACGGTTTGAGCTATTTTGTTTTGGAATCTGTCGCTCCAGAAGTAAATATAGTGAGTGATTGGTTAAGAGGCCTGTTGGAACTCGAAAATAGTTTTGTAGGCACATATCTTTTTGAAATTTGTGCGTTGTTTCAATGTGAAAATGTAACTACGATTTCGTGTCACAGAGCACAAAATCGATGAAGAATGCTTGGTGCATGTAACTATCTCCGATATTGATTCTTTGATTCCATTATCACCGCTAAATTTAAGAATATATTACCGTTTAATAAGTAGCAGCGAAGGAATTTGTATAATTTAAAATTTAGGGTCATGCTTCGGTATCAATAGCAGAAATCTTAACCGATAAAACACAAATAAGCTAGCAAATCTTGAATCAGACGAAACATAATGATTCATTGCCAAATTTATCTCCATCTATACCAGGAAATGAAACAAATCCTCCCAAAGTGGAAATTTTTGCAAGTTTTGGGTGTTGATTCTAAAATTATTTGCAATACTGTTTGTCCAAAATGTTTCTAATGTGATCTGTTTTAGGATATTAAAAGAATTCTAAATTGAAGTTCGCGCGGTAGAACTATTTGATTGGAATTTAAAGCTGAGATATCATTTAGTCATTCTAAAAGGAAAGACTTAATCTCTATCTTGGTGGACTACTGCATAGAGAACCATGTTGTACTAGGTACAGAGCAATGCGAGATATTAGCAGCCAAAATACAAGAAAGGTTTCAGCTAGAGTTAAAGGTTTGGATGTACTGATTCATTTGAAAATGAAATACAAAACCGTAGGTTTTTAACCATAGGAAAGCTATTTTATTAAAAGAGGCTCATCCAATGGCCGAGCACGAGTTCTCTTATATACATGTTTTCATAACAAAACAAAATATTTGCGAAAAAAAGGTTTAATAAAATCCTGCAATCGGCGTCGTGATTCACATTGCTCATCATTACGTCCTACACCACCAGAGCCTGTTGACCGTAGTCGTCAGAAATATAAATGCTTGTAAAAGTAAACTAATGTTCTTCTTTCTTCTTCTTTTAATTGCGATCCTTGGGAAGTGGTCGAAAAAAATGGGTAACAATATTTTCTCTACGGCTTAGTGAGATTATTTTGTAGTGAAGGAGATTAATGATAAAGTAATTCATGAAATTATCAAAATTATGATTCATGATAAGAAAATATTTATAACATCAAAAATATATAAATTGGATTACAACAACCATTTAAATGCCTACATACTAAGAGAAGATGTGAATAGTTTTAGTTTTAATGAAATAAGTGATTTTCAATTTTATCCCACTTTACCGCACATTTTATTAAATGAAATGAATGCTTTTCGTTTTAAAGAAATTTAGTAAAAATGCTCATATTAGATTTTTGAAGAATATGAATTGTAATGTTTTTACACATATGCTTTTGAATAAATTTATGTTGTTTTTGAATTTTAATTTTTGTTTTTTTTTTTTTAACATGAGAATAACAAGAATGAAATTGAGTCAAAATTTATAATTCAAAGCTAAACTTTATGCCAAAACGCAAAAAAATCATTCTTTGTGCACAATGAGTTTAACGCAATGATATTCACTATCAGTTTTAATTTAACTCATTAAACTGATTAGTTCTTTCTATCAATGAAAATAGTGAATTTCATTACGAGTGGTAATGAATTTCATTATTATTATTTTTAAATTTATTGCTGAAGTATTATTACTTTTATTACATTATTACAATCAAATGCATTACAGTGTAGTAACAAAATTCACAGTACAGTAGTAAAATGCGTAGTGCAATTCATTACAAAGGTAATGGGGCAAAAAATTACTACTATTGCAATAAAAATAATTGCAATTTTTGTAGAATTTCATTACACTTTTCTCTCCGTGTAAGATATAAAGAAGAAATGATAGCAAATAAATTCATTCAGTTTTAAGAGACTGAATCAAGTGTTTTATTTAGAGATTTTATCAATTCACGTAACAAGTATACGAGCTTGTTGCAATTGATTTTCAACAAAAGTAACAGGTAAATGAGCTTGTTGCAATTAGTTGAAAAATCTTTAAATCTAATAATCAACAATTTTGTAAATTTGTCGAAAAAACATGTCCAAACCGAAAAACATATTCGCAGTTGTTTATCTTTGCATGAGTTTAGCGCGAGTTTAGCGTGGCAATGATGAAAAATCTGCATCAATCAATCAAGGCAATTATATTGAGACGTTGTGTTCCTTAAGCAAATACGATACCTTGTTGGAATCACATTTGGATCAATACGCATCCTCACAAAATGTGGTATTTTTGGGTCTTTCGAGCGATATTCAAAACGATTTAACTACTAGTCTCGTCGAAGTGTTAAAACAAGAAATAAAAGATCAAATAAAAGGTTTCAGTAGCGAAACCATAAGCAGTGCGATTTAGCGCAATTGATATTGATAGTATTTTGTTATAGCGAATTTGGTTGCGATATTTATATTTTCAACGACGACAGTGTTAAGTGAAAGGATTTTCATCAACGGGCTCCGTTGGATTGCTTTCAAGCTCATACACTCAGTTCAGGTTTTTGTTTCCTTTGTTGAGTCTATTGAACTCCCGGCTGTTAAAGGTGCCTGTGCAGACCGTATACATAACACAGCAAAAGTTCTTATACTACAGCTTCACGGTTAAGAGCCATAAATACGACGAAAGCTTAATACGACGAAAGCATTTGGGACCATCATCACAACAAAGGCAGCAAACTTGTGATCTGAGTTCAACTAGCAGATACGCAAACCAATTTTGAAAACCAAATTTGGAAACGACGAAAGCTTTTGGGATCATCATAACAACAAAGACAGTAAACTTTAAATCTTCGTTCAACTAGCTGATACATAAACCAATTTTTGGATACAAAATGGTCATTTGTGGATTGTGTAGCGAAGCTACCCAGCGAGGTGTTAAAGACTCTATCACATGTTCTAATTGCAATTCTCTAGTCCATTTCAAATGTGCGGGCCTTACTTCATCAGATGTTTCGTTTCTGAAGGATAACAATAAGGCTAATCAGTGGAGATGTAAAAAATGCTCGACGAAACATCGTAACTTATCGCGCTCTGATGATACGCCAGTCAAAAGTAGTGGAGCTTCGCTTTCGAACGAACGGTCTTCCGAGCACCAAGACCTCCTGCGTAAAATTGACAAACTTATTGAAAGCAACAATTTCGTGGCTAAGCAACAAGAGGATGCAATGAAGCAACTTATAGCAGGGGAAATCAAGGAGCTACATAGCAAGATCAAAGCACTAGAGCTAACAAACGCTTTGAAAGACAAGCAAGTAAATAGATTGGAAATGCGAATTGGTAGGCTGGAGCAGGAAGCAAATCTGGATAAGGTCAAATTGTCTGGATTGAAGATCGAGCACCAAAAGGATCGATTGAGGATCGAGCACCAAGCATTGCTCTAAAACCAAATGCGTGTCCAAAGTTCATAAAAAGCAGACCGATTCCATTCGCATAGTTACAAAAATTCAAGCAAGAAGCACAACGACTCACCGATGATGGAATCACCCATTGTCCTTGCACCAAAGCCTGATGGATCAATTCATATTTGCGGAGATTTTAAAGTTTCCGTTAATTCCCAAATTGAAATTGATCGACTCGAGCAAATTTACTTCAGACAGTTTGCTATGGAAAATATTCTTCAAAAATTGACTGAAAAAATGCGTACTTGCAAATAGAGCTCTACGAACAAGCGAGAAGATTATTTGTCGTCAACACGCCACTTGAATAATTTCAATATCAACGACTTCCATATGGAATAGCTAGTGCACCAGCGATTTTTCAGAAGTACTTAGAGCAGTTACTTCAAGGTATTGAGGGCTGTGCTACTTACCTCGACCACATTATTATATCAGCTTTGAGTGCTGAAAAGCATTAACACGGCTTAGACAAGGTCGTAAAATTATTGCAAAGCAGCCGAATCAAGTGCAAAAGAAGTAAGTGCTCATTTTTACAAGAGAAGTTAGTGTATTTAGGCCTGCAAATCAGCTTGAGTGGTATTCTGCCTGATTAAGAAGGTGTAAAAGCTGTGAAAACACTACCAGGACCAAAAGATGTTAAAGAATCTGAAGCATTCGTGGGTAAGGTTAACTATTATCATAGTTTTATACCTAACTATTCATAAATAACCGCTCCGATTAACAAGCTTACAAGGAAAAATGTCCCATTTAAATGGGACTTGCTTCAAGAACAGGCTTTTGAAACTCCCAAAAAAACACATCATTCGTGCGACAGAACTAGCGTATTTTCAAGAACGGTTGCCACTAATACTCGCCACAGATGCGTCTTCCTATGGAATAGGCGCGGTAATTTCACATTTACTTCCCGATGGAATAGAGAGATCCATCTCCTTCGCCTCAAAAACATTGGACAAACACCAAATTAATTATAATCAAATTGAAAAGGTTAGTTATTGTTTTTGATGTTTCACGATTCACGGTCGAAAGTTTATGCTGTTAAAGGACCATAAGCGTCTGGTTAGTTTTTTAAGCCGCAAAAGAGCTTACCTGCGATGACCGCACAGCGGCTGCAGCGCTGGGCAATCACCCTCACAGGGTATCAATACGACATTAAGGGGAGCTTCTCCTGTAAATGGGTTAAAAAATCGTTTTTTTTTTCATTGTTATTCAATTATATATGCATTAAGAAATACGCATGTAAAATTTCAGGCTGGAATTCGCAAAATTGTGGAAGTTATGAGTTTTTTTGTCACGTCGTGTTCAACCTCCGGATTTTGACGCGCCGATCTAATGATCGCTTTCCGGCGGTCAACGCGTCTCTTGGGTGCTATTGAAAACTCATTATGAGTGAAAAATTATTTAATGGATTCAGGAACTTTTCTAGAAAATAGTTTTACTGCGAATGTGCATGTGTGAGTGTGACAAATTAGTATGCGACTTTTTTTCCAGCTGCAGCCTCAGTTATACGTAGCATTTCAGGCAGTGTGACAGCGTGCACGTATAAAAATGCCAAAAAAGTTGGAAAAACAAGCAATTATCGTCGTTCGCGACCGCGAAAAGTGTATTCTCCTCGAAAGTGTTCGAATTCCGATAGCGAAAGTGCTGGTCCGAGTGCTTCAAGAAAAAAATTACGCTCCTCAAGTGCTGAAGACATTTTTATTTCTTTATCACACTACTAATAATTTCTTTCGTAACTGTTTTTCAAGCTATTTCTGAAAGAGTGATTTGCCGCAACTGTAAAAATCAAGTATTTTTCGAAGAAAGCGGTAGTCGCGGATTTGGTTTCAAGATAGTGCTCAAATGCAAATGTGGTAGGGAAGAAATCCCGTCGTCCCCATTTATTCAAAATGCATACGACATTAACAGAAAACTTGTTTTTGTCATGAGACTTTTGGGTGTTGGAAGAGAAGGCCTCAATTTATTTAGTGGTTTCATGGACATGGGCCAGCAACTGAGCATCAGTGCTTACACGAAAATTGTTCAGCATATCTACGACGCAGGCAAAGCTGTTTTTCTTTGGTCAACTCTCAAAGCTGTGAATGAAGAAAAAGAAGAAAACAAAAAACACGGATTTGACGAAAATAAATTTACTGTTTCTGGAGACGGTTCATGGAAAAAACGTGGCTTCAGCTCATTATTCGGCGTTTTGACTCTTCTTGGATTTTACACGGGGAAAGTTATTGATTCTGTTGTGAAAAGTGGTTTTTGCATGAACTGCACAATAAAACATTCACAATGTGACGATGCAGAGTTTGAAGAATGGTACGCTACACACGCAGATGAATGCTCAGCAAATCATAAGGGCTCAGCTGGAAAAATGGATGTAGATGGAATTCTCGAAATGTTTGCAACATCTGAAGAAAAATATAAAGTTCGATACGAAAATTATATTGGTGATGGAGACTCAAAAACTCACAAGGCCTTAGTCGACGCTCAGCCATACGGTCCAGATTTTCAAATAAAAAAAAGAGGATATCGGGCATGTTGCTAAACGCATGGGGAACCGACTGCGAAACGCAAAAAAATTACACAAACTGGGAGGTAAAGGAAAACTCACGGATACTTTGATAAAAAAATTAACCACTTACTACGGGCTGGCAATTCGACGTAACAGTGACTCTGTTGAAAAGATGAAAAATGCAGTAATGGCAACATATTTTCACTATTGCTCAACTGATGCTGAGCCGCGCCACGAATTTTGCCCGCCAGGACCAGACAGTTGGTGCGTATGGAGAGTAGCTCAAGCAGAGAAAAAAATCAGAAACTTCAAACATCCTTATGTCCCATTCTGACGTGCAAAAACATTTACTCCCTATTTATGAAACTCTATCTGAAGATGCACTTATGGAAAGATGTTTGGGAAATTTTTCGCAAAATGCAAACGAAAGTTTCAACGCGCTCATTTGGCGATTAGCTCCGAAACACGTGCACGCAGGTTTTAAAATCGTCCAAATCGCAACTTTTATAGCCACAGTCATTTTTAACGATGGTTTCAACGGTGTCTTGAAAATCATGGAGGTTTTGGAATTGAAAATTGGCCCGTCGTGCAAAGCGGCTGCCGAACAACGCGACAATGATCGGCTACTACGTCAAGCGCGCGCCTCATCCGCACAGACTAAAGAAGCCCGAACCCTTGCGAGAATGGAGGAAATGAAAGAAAATCAACTTTACGAAGAGTCAGAGGGTATGCTTTATGAACCAGGAATAGCAGAATAGTGCTTTCATATGGGTAAGTTGACAAAAACATACTTCTTTTGGAACTAAAAACTTTAAGCGCGTTTTTCTCGAAACCATGCTTTTCAAACTGGCGTGCACGATAACAAAAAACGGCTTGACCAATTTTAAAAGTTTATATATCAGATTAAAGCGTATTAAATTTCGAATGGAACATCGTCGAGAAAGTTGTATAAAAAATTTTTTTAACACAGTTTTGTTAAACAAATTTGTTGAAAAAAAATGAAAATTTTGCAAATTTTGTTGTAGTTTTTGTAAAAATCATTTTTTTTTAAACAAAGACGTCGTTCCATAGAGGACTCAAAAACAAACAAAAAACATAGGACATTGTTTGTTCCAGAATCAGCTCCTGAGGCTCTACAGTGCACGCCATTTACCTCTGCGAAAATAACATGTCCCACTTTGAGCAACCATATCTCAGGAACGACTCAATATTTTTACATAAAACTAACAATGTAGCAGTCTCCAATAAAGAATAATAATTTCATAAAAAATTCAAGGTTAGGCAACCCATAGTTTTTTTTTAAATCCACGCTCGAAACTAAGGAGCGAAAAACCCCGTTTACAGGAGAAGCTCCCCTTAAGTATAGAAATACTAACGATCACGTAAATTCAGACACGTTATCTCGACTTTCTTGCGGCAACGACCCTGAATTTGACAAGAAAGACGCTTGCTACAATGTAGAGGATTACGATACTCCCATTGATGCGGATGTGATTCGCCAACATATGCATCATGATGTACTCCTACAACGTGTAAAAGAACTCAATCGTTTCAATTACACGCCGCTACCTTCTTTTTAAATTAGTATGAACTCAACCGAAAATTAACAGTATGCGAGTTGTACGATTCCATTATTCTATTGTTGCTATATTGTTGCTTTATTTTACTCTATGATTATTATACATGTAGCAACACTCGAAAATCCATTGCACATAGCATACAATGTATTTTCTGCTGAATTAATTCCTTCGCGCGCATTAACCTGCATACGATACTTCGCCTCAGCATGCGCAATTCGAGCCATCGCTCGTACGTTGCTTATGCTGACCGACGAGATTCAAAACGTTCGAATGTTACTTATCGTATACACTGCGACTTGTAGCATTCGAAACATAATCAGCATTTCTCCTCGTGCCCATATCAGACCGACTGGTATGGGCATATCATATTTCACTTGTGCGCTGCCGCCGAGTTGCGATTTCAATGTAGCATTTAAGTTGATGTATTGTTAGTTTTTAAGTTAGTCGTCGCTTAGAATTACTGTCCTTTTAATATTCTTTGGAAAAATAATAAAATCTCAAGTGGCCACTCGAAAGAAACGACTTTTTATTATCGTAAAGAACGACGACAGGGCCAAAGTGACGATCCTTAGCCAGTCTCTCGAGTTTTTTAAGTGTTTTGTAAACCATGGGTAATCACGAAACGAAACCCGTAGTAGGAGAAGTTTCGAATACCATGGTTATAAATTCATCTCTAGCCGTCGAGAGTCAAAAAATTGAAGCCATTCTGATTACGATACTGTGCATAAATACGGCAGTATTAGTGTACAACGTCTACCGTGATCACGTACGAGGCATTAAGCGACGCGCGACACAAGTAAATCGTGTGTAATATTAGTGACAGTTCATAAAAACAGTTTAAGTGTTCCCGTTCCGACGCCGATCGAACATGTCAGACAGTGATTCCCAATCCGAAAAAAAGACGCCCGCGTTCGTGACACCGGGCACGTCAGTCGAGTCATTACCAGCCGCGAGCGGCGCGGATAACGACAATACCCTCGCGGGTCCACCGAGGAACGATGTACCCGCCGCGACCCATGAAAACATCGGCCGCGTCTGTCTCCAGATATCGCAGTTCTGGAGGGAAGATATTGAGTCATCGTTCGCGCAACTCGAAGCTTATTTCGTGAGCAAGGGAACGAAAAGCAACAACACGAAATTTTCGAATTGTTTGTCGGCTATTGATTTGCGAGCAATACAGCAAGTTCGCGACATTGTGGTTTATCCGCCGAAGGAGAGAAAGTGCCGAACAACGCATCCAGAAGTTGTTGGCAGGTGTCGAGCTAGGGGATCAGCGTTCTTCTCAGCTCCTCAACCGCATGCGAGCCCTGGCGGACAAATCAGTGTCAGAGCACCTCCTGAAACAACTGTGGTTAAGCAGATTAGACGTCACTCTACGATCGATACTGTCCGCGAACTATGCCGCACTGCAGGATCTAGCCATCTTCACCGACCATAAGCCTCTACAGTTTGCACTACGCCAAAACCCGGGGAAAGCGTCACCACAACAACAACGCCTACTGGACTTTATATCACAGTTCAGTGTAGATATCCGACAAGTTCCAGGACACGATAATGTCATAGCGGATTACCTATACCGTGTGTTAAGAATGCAATATTTCGATTAAAGTTCAATTATTCAGCATATTTTCATATTCATCAATATAGTTCAATTGAAATTCTGTTGTCATCATATTTTGATATTCAACTTGTACATCTACCAATTTGTATAGCGTCATCAATATTAGTCCATTAACTTTCGCTACAATTGTTAACAAGGCAATTTTGAACATATTGATTATGTTAGCAATAAGTTTGGTATAAATAGGTGTTATGTTGTTCAATAAAATCAGATTGCTACAGATTACGATCCGAGCGTTTTGTCTTACTAAAACAAAGGCGTATCTTTAGAATTCTCTATATGAGCAGTTGGCTAACAATTGATTCTCAGACAATTGGTGCATCACCCGTTGTAGTCGACGATAATTCATTTCAGCCTAATCCTCATATAGACTAACAGACAGTTGACTGACGAATTGGTTGAGTGGGTGTTTCACCTAATCAACTTGTAGGACTAGGTTGGAATCGGTGCTACTACCGATTACAACATTCGTACGACCATACAAAACTGTTTAACATTTTTTGGTGACCCCGAACGCTGCGAACAATTTAGAAGCTTCTGAAGCGTTTGGACAAACTATACGATTGGTAACCAGTAACCAGAAGATTTGTTGACGATTTTGTGATCATACTTCGATCCGTTACTATACTTGGCTTAAGATAACGAAGCCAAATCATCAAATCAGACTAAAGTGTCACAAAGCAAGACTTTGTTAATTAGCCATTTAAAATCGATAATATATTTATAATATGGAAGAGTTGGCAAATGAGCAGTTTCAGTTGGGCTCGAAAATAGAGCAAAATTATGCAAATTTTAAGAAAGATGGCAAGGAAAGAAAGACCATCGAGTACGCACGAAATCGGTTGTCAGCTTTAGAAGCCAATCGAGAGCAATTCATTACGTCGGATAGCAGAATAACTCGCTTCGAGCAAACTAATGTTAATCATGCATATTTTGCGAAACATTATTACAAACAAGTAATGCGAATTGTTGAAGCACACGAACAAGCGTTGCTGAATATTATAGACAGCGAGCCTTCATTTAATATCAGGGCCCAGTTAATAATATATATAATAAATAAATAAATCAGGGCCCAGTTAACAATAAGGCAAACTTGTTGAAGAAGCAAAAGGGGCTCATAACTTATATAAAGCAATTGATTGCCGGCATTAAAACGCAAATGCTAACGAAGCAATCACGACAATTCTATCGATACAAATTCAAAATTTTAAAAGAGCAAAAACGAAAGCTCGATGAAAATAATAAGGCGTTTCCGGTACTAAGCGAAGAACATGGAGATACGGAAGAAAATACGTATAACAGTCTTGATATAGAAATACAAGACACGATAATCGCGTTGCAGAAATGGGGTTGCAGAGTCTTGAAATCGAGATCAATTATTGGGATCCGATCATTGTTTATATACTGTTGCAGAAGACAGACAGAGCGACATTCATGTTATATGAACAGTCGCTGAAGAACCCAAAGACACTGGATACAGCCTCTAATATGTTAAATTTCTTGGAAACTAGGTTTCAAGCATTGGAGACCATAAGCAACAAGGCCCATGCTGGTAAAGAAAAGTTTTCGAACGAGGCAAGAATACGGTCAGCTGCAGTAAACGTCAGTAAGTTGCATAAATAAAATCGAGTTTTGTACTTTCGCTTCAGCACAACAACACAAAAATGAGCTCCAAACCTTGCTCGAGGACTGTCATCAGCCGCTGGAGTGGAAAAACAACAAATCCCGAATCGTACTTCTCCGCTAGACTGCATCGTCACAGCAGATAAGATCCGACCTTACCTGCCGCGAGAGTATAGACAAGACGTCATCAACAATCTTCACGGTTTGTCACATCCTGGAACACGAGCGACGCAGAAACTTATTGCCGAGCGTTTTTTCTGGCCATCCATGAAGCGAGACATCACAATCTTCGAACGGAACTGCCTACCTTGTCAACGCAAAGAGGTTGGTCGCCACACCACGTCACCAGTTCAACGATCTAGGCCTTGTTTATGCCGTAGCTAGCAAACTGGCGCTGCTATAGTAGTAGCGTTTACACCGTACAACTTGAGAGCTATCAGTTTTCAATTTTGACCAACGCAATGGTTCTAAATAAGAAGCAATGTTTAAAATTTTTCATTGCTCATTTGAAAATCCGGAAAAGACTGGACTTATTTAGAAGAAACGTTATTGACGCTCGAAGAAGGTTTGTAAACTGAGTTTATTTGAAGAGTATTGAGATGTAATACAAATTTTTTGTAGATTTATTGTTGATTCGTGGCGTAATAGAATGAAGGCATGTAAGCATTTCATTGCAATTATCACAAGGTTGAGGGACACGCAGAACAAGGACAATAGGTTATCACTATCGTTATCCTCAGCTTTCAGTTGACTTAGTTGAGCAAATCAACGATCGTAGGTTTAGCCAAGAATTCCGGATATCTCGCTCAAAATTTAAATATATTTGTGAGATGCTAAAATCTGATATAGCAATAAACCCAAACGTTCTTTCGCTGAAACAGAGGAAAGCCTCAGTTGAGGAAAAGGTTGCCATTACAATATATAAATTGAGAAGCTGTGCTGAGTATCAAGTAGTGGGAAATATTTTCGGATACGCGAAATGTACGGTGCATAAAATTTTTTATCAAGTTGTTGCATCAATTGTGAGAATCCTGGTGAAACACCATATACGAATGCCAGACAGCGCAGAATGTAGAGGAATAGCGACTGCGTTCGAAACCATCACAGGCATCCCTCAAATTGTGGGCGCAATAGACGACACACATATACCTGTAACTGTGCAATCGGAAAGTAGAAAAGATTTTGTCAATCGGAAAGGCTTCACGTCGATAGTCCTACAGGCAGTGGTGGACAACAAGTGTTTGTAAGTCTTACTATACACAGTTAACATGCAAATGGAACTATCGAAAATGTAAAGTAAAACCCAGGTTTCGGGATATATCTTGTATATTTCCAGGAAACGTGCACGATTCCGTAGTGCTGAAAGGATCCAGTTTATTTCATCATCGCAAACAAATATTTCCGAGGGTAAGTAGGGATATGATGCGCAGTATTGTGGGGTAACATTTAATTATTTGTTTTTTTCAGTCCGACTATCTAATAGAAGATGTTACAATACCGCATTTTTTGTTGGGCGATCCAGCGCCTTATTGCCTTGGATACTTATTGATTATCCTGGTACAAGCTTGGAAGAGAAGAAATTAAATTTCAACGAAAGACTGAACAGGGGACGAGTAAAAGTTGAACAAGCTTTCGGTATATTGAAATCGTGCTGGAGGATGCTATCAAGGCGATCTGACGTCAGTGTTTCGTTTATGCCCAATGTTGTCAGCGCGTGCTTTTGTCTGCACAATATTATTTTGAAAGAAGGGCCTTTTCAAAGTGTTGAAGTGGCTGGAACGTATGAAGATTTCTCAAATCTAGATGAGATAGCTATCAGAAATGCGATAAATGATTTTATTTTTCAAACAGAAAACTAAACAATATTCATTATTTAACATATAAAATACAAATATTAAAGTTCATTTGAAAAATAATTCTTTCCTCAAAAAATATTTTAGAATTACAGAAATCAATTAAATGCTTTCAAAGGACGAACGTATGAAAATTTTGCAAATCAGAAATGCGATAAATGATGTTATTTCTAAAACTGAAAACTAAACAATAGTCATTATTTAACATATAAAATACAAATATTAAAATTCATTTGAAAAACAAGTATCTTTTCTCAGAAATTTTTTTTGCATAACAGAAATCAATTAAATGCTTTCGAAGCACGAAAAAATTCAAAATTCCCAAATACATAGAAGTATTTTATTGCTGATCATATCTACTCATCCGGAGATATGCAGTATACTACAGGCTCCTGGGGTACTTCTCGAAACATCTTCGTGAAAAAAGTATGGCCTCGTTCCTGCATCTCCTCGTGCCACTTCTTATCTATGCTAAAGGAAAAGTATATGAGTCTTTCTTACATAGTATGTCGCATCCAGTAATTTCCATTGAAATTACTGGACCCTTTATTTCGACACACACTGTCCCGTGCTCGAAATCGCTAGAATTATTCCCAAATCGGAACGGGTTTAAACATCGCTCGATTTGGAAAAATAAAATCCCGCAAGTCCCGCAAGTGACTTTGTTGTTTCAATCTCAAGGCGAGCAAAAATCTAACGGGATTTTCTGCGCTCGTCTTGAAATCGAAATGGCAATTCGAGACAGTCAACTTGAGATCGTGCCCGAGGCGGGAGTGAATTGGAGATCGCGACCAGATAGGGTTGGGAACGGGCGGCTGGGGCGAGAAGTTCGATTCGCGAGGAGTTTTGCCCGATTATTTCTTGGTCTAGTGAAGACATTTCTGCCGATTTTGGGTTTTATGAACGTGATGTCAGACATCGGAATCAATAACGCGGCGGAGGAATAAAAATCCAGAAACATCTGGAGGATCGCGTCACGTTGGCTGAATTGGTCGGTGGGACGTAAGAGAAAAACCGATGTAAAACAAATTGAAGAATATAGTTGAATAAATAAGAATAATGAATTTGTAAATCTAACCTTCGGTCTTCTTATTGGGCGAAAGCCCGAGAAGTTCTTCTTCCTTTTCAGGGTCCACGCGTGGCCTGGCTGGCCAATGACTTAGAGTTTTAGTGATTTTTTGGCATTTCTCAACTATCAAGGGAGTGATACTGGCCAATCATTATAGATTTCAGTTTTCTTTGTATTAGTTTTTTTTTGGATTTTTGATATTATGGCCAGTATCAGTGGGTGGAGGATCCCAGACCATCGGGGTCAGAGCTCCACTACCATCGGGGGCCCGGGGCTGTCTGCTTCACCCGGGTTCCTCTGAAAAGAGAGGTAGCTTTCTCCCTTTCTTCCTTTTTTCCCTTTGAGCCACGGGTGGTTTCCTAAACGGAACTATGCCTCCTTTGTCTCTTGGGTATTTTCATATACCAGTTTGCGGCTACGATTTTATGACGGATGAATAATACGTAGCATCCCGTTCTCCTGAGAGCTGACCAGCCCCATTGTTCAAGAACCCACCCCAGCCGCAGCGAGCTAGCAAAGCGGCACCCCAGCATCCGTCGGGGTTGGTTGAAGGGTACTCCGCCAATGCGGACGAGGGGCCTTCACGGCCATATCTAGGGTACCCTGCTCTCGGGGCAATTCTTTTTTTTTTATTGAATTTGCCTCTTGAATGGCATCAGCCATCCCACTTTTCCTGGCCCTTAGCCATCTTGGTTCTGGACTTCGGTCTGGTTCTGAGTTGTGCTAAGGCCGATACACTCCTAATTACATAATTTCGCTACACCTACCATAAAAGATGATTATAATGCAACAAAGGGAGGGGTCGACACGTTTGACAAAATGTTGCACAGTTATTCGACTGCTGACCTCTTCGCTTCTTTTTTGGTATGTTAGATCAAGCTGGCATTAATTCAATGACCGTTTATTTACTTGCTAAATATCCTAATAAACCTGCTCATAAATACAGAAGCACTTTTATGAAAAATACAATTCAATACAATTGGCCGAACCTCACATGAACCGTCGCTTAGAAACAAACTTACCGCGCGAGATGAGTGCAAATATACGTGCGATTCTAAATGTACCTGAGGAGCTAATTCCAGGAGAACCACCTGCTAATTTACAGAAACAAGCAAGATGTGCACCATGCCCTCGAAAAAATAACAAAAAAGTCAAAATTATCAGCATAAAATGCGATCAGCCTGTATGTCCTCAGCACATATAAGAAATTTGTCTAAATTGTGTTTAATTCATTCTTATATATTTTTATTATTTTTGCCAAAGACTGTTTGCAATGTAAAACTTTGTGATACTAAGAATAATTAAAAGTAAGTAAGTAACAAGAATGACTCATCACTCCTGTTACTATTTGAGCATGCCGAAGGTTAAATTTGAGTTGAACCTCCGGAACCAATTGGTGCAAATACCAATTGGTATTTTTTCGCGCACGGCCAATTGAATATAGGCACAGCTAAGTGCTGTGACTTAGATCGAATTGCTAGTGTTTCGACACGAGTGAAAAGTAAATTATTTCTGAAGATCCAGATTTAAATTACACTAACCTGGTAAGTTGGATATCTTCCTTTTATTCTTTTTCTTAACCGTTTTCAGATAAATAGCTAGTGTCATTAATACTTTAAATAAAAAGTTTACCTTAACCAATTTTAAATATATCTTTGATACATTTCGTATGCTACTACATACATTTACACACATTAACCATTTAACTAGTAATTAAGTAATGAATTGATGAATCGGTTTATTAAAAAACCATATGGTAAAATATGTAGAGGTTTTTTAAGTTGTTGCGAAACAGCCTCGCTTTAATTCAATGCACACCAACACACGTACGCCGTCAATCATGTTGACGGTCGGATGCTTTGCATTGTCTCCTAAAACAGGCTTTGCAATGCATTTGATTGTTTCATGTTTGATTGCATTGCGTCGGTTCGTTGGCCTGCTCGCAGCTGATATGCAACTAAACTAGAATCAGATGCGTGATCTGGTGTGCAACAGGAGTTGTTCGCGTGCTGGCTGGAGGATGATGCCCCAGCTGAACAACGGCGGGAGCGGGTTTTCGAAAATAAAAGTTGAGAGGCAGTTCGGATTTAGAATTGGAAGAGAAAGGTGTTTTTGGGTGAACATTTTTTCGGAGCAAAAGACAAAGAAAGGGGATTTTGAATGTTGCAACTTGAAGAGAATAGAAGTTTAAATTTGAAAAGATTTTTGCAAGGTGTGAACTTTAAATTTGAAAAGATTTTGAATCTGAACAAATTTTGGAAAGTGAAAAGTACGAATTCGAAAAGATTTTTGCAGTGTGAAATTTGAATTTGAAAAGATTTGTGACAAATACGAACTTGAAAAGTTTTGAACAGTGAGAAGATGTTGGAATTGAAATAGTGAAATCAAAGAAAGAAAGTACAGTGTTCTTTTTTAATGTTTGCAATAAGCAACCAAAATTATTAATCGAAAATTCGGAAGCTGTGCGGCTGGAGTAGAAAAGAAAATGAGTGAAGCGGAGTTGAGTGGTCTAAACGATCAATTTGATTTTACGGAAACGATCAATTTGATTTTTCGGAAAAGGAAAATATAAATTATTTTTTTTTGGAGTGTTCCAAATACGGAGATAAAGAATTAAAGTATAACCTGGCGATCACGAGGTCAGCTAATTCGTTAAGTAGCTGAAAAATTGGGCATTAACACAATGACCATAACTTCATGCAAAAAGAAAAGGACGATATTACTATAGTTTTAATAAATTAAAGCGTGAAATGATCAGTTCAAATCATAAGATGAATTGCGTTATAAAGACAACCTAATTTGTTCTAACTTCTTACATATTTTTACGGAATTCATGTTTTTTTTGTGGCTTTGAAAACAAAGATTAAATAAATGAAAACTGCAGCTTTACAAGAGAAGAAACAAAGTGACGAGCAAGGTCATATCAATGGTATAACTGTATCTGGCGATGGTTCGTGGAGAAAACGGGAATTTATGTCGCTCTTCGATGTAGTGTCACTTATCGGATGGTACACTAGTAAAGTTGTAGATAGCTTACTGAAATCTAAGTATTGTAAATTATGTGAATTTTGGCAGAAAAAAAAGTGACACGGAAGAGTACAAGGAATGGGCTGAAAGCCATCAGGATGAATGCGATGCGAACCATAAAGGATCTTCTGGAAAAATGGAAGTGGACGCCGTTGTAGAAATGTTTCATCGCTCGGAAAGTTTATATGATTTCAAATATGAAAATTACATTGGTGACGGTGATTCGAAAACCTTCAAAGGTATTTTAGATGCAAAGCCCTAAGGAAATTTTATTGTTAAGAAAAAGGAGTGCATCGACCACGTCCAAAAGCGAATGGGTACTCGTCTTCGTAATTTGAAAAAGCAAACCAAAGGCCTTGGAGGAAGAGGCAAATTGACCGGTAAACTGATTGATGAATTGTCCATTTATTATGGTCTAGTAATACGTAGAAATCATGATTCTGTAGAGAAAATGCGTAATGAGATCTATGCAACGCTAGACCACAAAACATCTACAGATGATAATCCGAAACACGACAGATGCCCGAAAGGAGAAGATTCTTGGTGCTCGTGGTAAAGGGCTCAACTTATACTCACAAGCCAGCGATGTCACAAGAAGTATTTGAAGCAATATCTCCAATTTATCAAGAATTGAGTACCGATGACCTGCTTTCTCGATGCATCGGCGGCCACTCCAAATAGCAACGAGAGCTTCAATGCAATGGTCTGGTCGATGGCTCCGAAATCAAGTTCTAGTGGAAAGGAAGTACTTGAGACTGCAGTATATATCGCCGTGGGCATTTATAATGATGGCCTATCGAGTATAATGAGGCTCATGGAGAATTTAGATATGAAAATTGGCTACAACTGCTACAATTTCTGCGTTGAGGCGGACGAGCGTCGTGTTCGATATTCTGAGATGTCACTGTCTGATGCTGCGAAAAAGGCTCCATTGTTAATACAAGCATCTAGAAAGAACGCGGAAGAGGTGAGCATCAACATGGATGGCCAAATGTATGGTGCAGGCATCGCTGATTTAAGATACATATAACATTTTTATGATTTAAATGCACATACAACTTTAAACACGTTTTTCTCAAAACTACTTTTTTCGAGTTGGGCGAAATCATAACTCGAAAACTATTGCTCCGATCAGTCTCAACTTTTTTTTGTAGCTTTGTAAATGCAATATCTTGAGCATCACGTAGCCGTTTTTTGATTGGATGTAAACATTTTTTTTATAAACAATTATAAACAATTACAAACAATTCAAAAGTGCGCTATTTCCACAAAAATCAGTTTAAATAAAAATGCCTACGTGATTCTATAGCTAATTATATGTGAATAATGAACTTTGTTTCCTTTTTGTTCCAGGTCTCATCGTTTGCGCTTAATCTTTCCGCCGATTTATCAATTAAAAAAAGGTTTATTTGAAGATCGGCGCTATCGCCGCCATTTTGTATGAAAATGATAATAAAAGTTTCTTTTTCTCATACTTCAATGTGTGCTCAATAAAGCCCTTTAACGGAAATTTCGTACTCCCGTTCCAGGTTTCCGAAAAAAATTGTCAAAACAAAGCCTTATTTTTCGACCGTTACTGTGGTGTTACCCCTAAACATGCATTGCATACGGAAGTAGGTTCACACAAGGTATGTGTTCGAGTTCAATAATATAATCAATAAATCTATTATTATAAATCTATTATTATATAATCAATAAATCTATTATAAATTGTTAAACGTACAAACTTTGCATATTATGCAAAGTTTCCATGACAGCAAAACATATGTACATACTTCTATGTACGTACATACAAACTTCGCACATCATGCGAAGTTTCTAATACAGAAAATAAAACAAATATAGAATTAATCTTAGCAATAGCGAATTTCTTGCTAATAAGCAACAATTTGTATCGGAAACGCGTGACCGAACAATAGCATTGCATTCGAGACATCAAAAAATATCATACTTTCGCATTCCAAAGATCATATGTCTTTGGAAACTTTATTGTCTACAAATGCAACTGTCTGTCTGATGTCCGGTCACGCAGAATTCGAATCGATTTCGGTCACACGAAATTCGAACCAAATCAGCATTTTAGTATCTAGATGAAAATGTATTTAAGTTAAAGCATTACGAAAAAATGTATTTAAGTTAAAGCATTACGAAAAATAAATTAGACGATTAATACGAGGGTCCATCAAATATAAACGAGAATTTTATTACCATGCCTACTAGAGTTTGAATTTCGCGCTAATATTTGTAGGTGGTGTTAGTAGTACTATAAGCAACAACTAGCCAACTTCATGGCATTATCCAGTGAATACAGCAGTCCGAAGCAAGATGAGCGAGAAACGGGTTCACCCGTCCGTTGCGCAACGCATCATCATTCGATTTCTGGCAGTAGAAGGGGTTCGGCCATCTGAAATTTTGGAGAGATTGCGACAACAGTTCGGGGAAAATACTTCATCGCAACCCAGAGTATTTTATTGGCATAAAACATTCTCCACGGGAAGGAAAAACGTGGAAAATGCGGCCCATCCTCGACGCCCCCGGACAAGTTTGACGGATGCAAACGTTCGCGCTGTTGAGAAAATGTTAAAGTCCGATCGTCGCATCAAAATCGGTGAAATCGTTGCAGAACTCAATATTAGTTACGGCAGTGTACAAAAAATCATCAGGGATACACTTGGATTTCGAAAAGTATCCGCTAGATGGGTCCCGCGCCTTTTTACAGAAGAACAGAAAAGAAATCGTGAAGCCATCTGCAAGCAACATCTGGAGCGCTACCAAGTAAGTGGAGACACTTTTTTGAATTCCATTGTGACCTGCGATGAGGCTTGGGCACATCACTTCACCCCAGAAAGTAAACGATCGAGTATGCAGTGGCGCCGACCAGAGGAGGGTGCTCCAATCAAAGCCAAAAGCCAACCATCTGCTGGTAAAGTGATGATCACTGTTTTTTGGGACGCTAACGGCATTTTGCTTATCGACTTTCTTCATGATCGACGTACGATCAATGCAGAATATTACTGTGGACTGCTTGATCAGGTCAAGGCCTCATACCGATCGAAAAGACGAGGAAAACCGATCAGGAACGTCATCCTTCTGCAAGACAACGCGAGACCCCATACGGCAAAGTGAACGATCGAAAAATTGGACGAAATCTCATGGAAAACTCTGAAACACCCGCCTTACAGCCCGGACTTGAGTCCCTGCGACTTTCATTTGTTTGGGCCTATGAAAGACGCACTTGGCAAGCAGCGTTTCGACGACAACGATAGCCTGGAATCGTTCGTGCGCAACTGGCTGATGACACGCTCTCGTTCATTTTACGATCAAGGGATCAAAAAACTTGTTTCGCGTTGGGAAAAATGCGTTTCGAAAAGGGGGGACTACGTAGAAAAGTAATGTAAACACATCACTTTTTTATCTGTATGCAATAAATTTTTATAAACAAATTCTCGTTTATATTTGATGGACCCTCGTAGCATTCGATAAGTATTTTCGAAGTAATTGCTCGAAGTAATTGCGATACATTGCATCGAAATTACTCGGCAACCAATCACTGGTACAAGCACCGTGGTTACAGTACCAAAAACCTAATTATCTTGGTTTTTGATAACACCTATACTACGAAGCTCTAAGAAGAACTCTTGAGCAGTAGGGAAGAATACGTAAAGCCTTCTATACAACGAAGCTCAGATTGTAAGTCTTGAGCGGTAGAAGCAAAATAAAACATTTGGATACATTCCTATACTACGAAGCTCTATGTAGAAAACTTGAGCGGTAGGCAATAGAATCTCCTGTTCAACGAAGCTCTGGGCAAGGCTAGAGCGGTAGGAAGATTGGTTTTCTATACTACGAAACTCATTGTTGGGTGATAGAAAGCAGCATAAGGGACGTCAAATTCCTATACTACGAAGCTCATAACATAAAGCTTGAGCATTAGGAAGTTCACCAATACACTTGTCAAAATGGTGGAACCAGGATCGTCAGCAACTTTGGAGGCAAGGGAGCCTCAAGAGGTGCTAACAGCAAATCTCCAACAAATAATAAGCAACTACAAAAAAGACTCTGAAGACAGGAAGAATTTAGTTTACTTCGAAGAAAGGCTTAGAAGATTAAAAGCAGCCTGGAAGTCTTTTAAAGAGAGAGACGTAGTGCTGCGATCAATGGAGGAATTGAAAGACCATCGATACTTTGCCAAGAAGGTGTACGAGTCTATTTCAGAATTAAATAAAAAATACAAAGCGCATTTCACGGAACAAATCCGAATTTATAGTGATGTGTCGTCATTAAGCACGTCAAGCAAGGCAACGTTGTCTGAAGTTCCGATTGGAGAGGAACAAATGGAAAAAGTCAAGGTTGATGAATCAGGCAAGATCCATACTTTGATTCGTCGCCAGCACATACAATTTGAGGCAATAAACGATTATCTTTCGAAAATCCGACAGCGGCGTACATATCAATTAAGTCGGATACTGTAAAGAGGATGTGGATGCAGATAGAGAATGTGAACCTTAACATTTATGAATTGACCAATGATCCATGTCAATACGGCTACGACAGCGCAAGAGTATGGAAGATTGATAAAAGCGGTTGCAACTATTTGTTGTGGGTAATTTACATTGTGATCGTAGTAAAATTCATAATTTTTGTTGTTCTTTGTTGAAATAGTGAATAAATGGAGAAAAACAGATCGACGGGTAGTTTTTCTTGTAAAATGGAATACCTGTTTGAAGATCAACATTGTCTACTTATCCTAATGGCTGGTGACTAAGCATATGATGATGAATATGCATTGCATACGGAAATAGGTTCACACATGATAAATGCGGGTTGCAGATTGTAGGTTGAAATGCGTTTAACAAGATTGCGTACCGTGATAATGACGGGTATAAAGTGTGAAAAGAGAATGACCAATAACAGTTTGATGTGGGTAAAAAACACTCCAATTGTAAAAGAAAAAGAAGTAATTTTATCAAACATAAATTTAAAGACCAACTCATAATTGTTAAATATTTTTCATATTCACAATTAGAAAGGAAGTTGATTCAAGGAAAAGAACATTGGTAGACCCAGATGGCAACATCATCACCAGCACAAAAAGGTCACGAATTGACAAAATAACTCCAGAAAGTAAAGTAAAGACTTTCCAATATATACATTGTATTACCATCAAAATTTTATATATATACTATAATATATACATTGTATTACCATCAATTTAATTGCCCAGATGTAAAATTTACCAAAATCTGTGGTTCATGACATTGTGACGGAGCATTTGAACATGCGCAAGTTGTGCGCGAAGATGGTCCCAAAAGTGCTCACTGACGACCAGAAATTGCGGCGAGTGGAAGTGTGCCAAGAAAATTTGAACATGTGTGAAAATGACCCCACACTTTTTTAAAAACGTAATCACAGGTGACGAGTCATGGATCTTTGAGTACGATCCCGAGACAAAGAGGCAATCTGCCGAGTGGCACACGACGGCGTCTCCTCTCCTAAAAAAGGGAAGAATGAGCAAATCCAAAGTGAAAACGATGCTCATTGTCTTTTTTGACATCAAAGGCATCGTCCACCATGAATTTGTTCCTCCTGAAGTTTTGCGTGGAAGTGCTCAAGAGACTCAAACGAAGGGTCAATCGGATCCGACAAGACATCGCAGCCGACTGGAAGTTGCACCACGACAACGCCTCGGCTCACACTGCCTTTCTTGTGAACAGCTACCTGACCAAGGCCGGCATCCCAACGCTTCCGCAGCCGGCCTATAGCCCAGATGTGGCCCCCTGACTTCTTTTTGTTTCCTCGCCTGAGAAGGCCGATGAAAGGCAAGCATTTTGAGACGACAGAGGGGATGCAAGCAGCTTGCACCGCGGCTCTCAAGGCTATTCCGGAGAATGCCTTCAGTGACGCCTTCAATGCTTGGAAATCGCGCTGGCAGCGCTGCATCGACGCAGAAGCAGGCTACTTTGAAAGTTTTTAAAGAATTGTAACGATTGGCTCAATAATTTTTTTTAAATCGGCTCAGTCCTATTACTTTCCAGACAAACCCTGTACCTATAATAAGAAAAATGGCTCATATTACTGCATTACATGGTGAAAAACACAAACGTAGAATTGCATTACCATTTGGACTAGTATGGTCTAAAATAAATAGAACTGAAAGAGATAAAGATGACAAGACCACATATGTTTTTCTCCTTGAAGGTGCTAAAATGATACATTTCACCAGGAAGCAAGGCATGATTTTATATAACAGCGCTCCCTCTCTGACTGGATGCAGCAATCATGTATTGTTCAAAAAATGGTATTTTCATTGCGTTTTTGGAATTCATGGGGAAGACCATGGAGTTTTAGAATGCATGACTAATTTTAAGGGGTGGTCTACGAGGCCGAAATATACTAACTTTTGGAATGAAATCAAGCCCTTCAATGTTCTTAGCACACCAGTTCAACATATTCCTGTTGTAAAATATTCAAAAAGTATATCAGCGGCGCAAAATTTTCTTCTATCTCAGGGGGAAAACATGCGTAATAAAATTGAGTCACTGTTAATTTTATCATCAATAAATCAATCAAATTAAAGACGCTCATATCTCAATCATAGTAGTTTGTTTGGTGAGAATTTTCGTGATTTCCCTTAATCACTAAACAGTTACGAGTTACAAATGCTGCTTTGTGAATTGTACAGCCTATGACAATAAATCTAAGTTCGTCGTGTGCAAAGGCTATTGTCAACGCAGATTACATAGTACATGTATGGATGCCCCTAGAGACTGGTATTCATCATATCTTGCTGAGCATTTTATATGCTCTGATTGTCAACATGTTGAAAGTCGTTTGAGATATATGTTCGTAAACATCATACAACACATCGATAACTTAATAAAAGACAAAGATGACCTGCTCGCCAAATAGCTTGCACAGACCAAAGCTAACGGTGACAGTTTTACCGAAATGGTCAGAAGTTTTGATGGACCGATGAGCACAACAGCGAACAACAGCAACGACCCCATACATTGTTGGGGAATATTTACTCTTTGGCAAAAGACAGCCGTTCAAGTAGTCCCAACGCGACAGCTAGATAAAGAGTAGCTGAAGCAACTTTTAATGCGGCCTGTTCGGACATGCGGCCAACTTAATACCGACGCGAGAAGAAACAAAGGAGAACAGACAGAGCAAATTTGAATGTGGTGCGATGTAGACGAAATTGAGGATTAACACGGGATCGTTTTGAGGGTTTTGAAGGAGAATTTAATTTTATGTTTTGAATTGTTTTAATATAGTGAAGGAAAAGAAAACGGAGTTTAATTTATGAACATTTGGTCCATCGAGCCGTATTGGTGGTGAAATTAAAAGCGGAGTAGTGTATACGGCGGACATTGTATGAAAAGAACATTTGGTGCGGAATAGTTTATATTGACATTAGTGCGGAGGTATTGAACATTTGGTGCGGAATAGTTTATATTGACATTAGTGCGGAGGTATTGAAAGACAATGGCGGATATTCCAGGACTGAAGAGGTCGCGTAATTAGTGCTCAGCGGACTATTGAAACTCTTTGTAGCTTGTCAGTAACGGAAGATGCCACTGTTGAGAGCCTAACAGTTAGAATTGATCAGCTCAAGGAGGAGTATTATCGGTTTATTGAGCTCCAGACAACTATCGAAAACTCCATAGCGGACAGTGACAGTGATGAAGAAGCTTTAATGGCTGAAGAAGAGATAAGAACCACTCTCTTACTAACTTACATGAAAGTTAAAGCGGACCTGATGCATAGGAGAAGAGTCCTTGAGGAAGTGGATGACTTCCGACCCAAGGCGGCATGCGGACATCAATCCATCATCCATTGCGGAAGTCCTCAAAACAGTAAGTGTGGGGCAAGAGCGACTAGCGGAAAAGTTTGAGGCAAGTAAAACTACAGACAATAAAGGCGGAGTTCTAGCGGGGATGAAACTACCGACCACTCATCTACCAAAATTCAGCGGCAACTACGAGGACTGGATGTCATTTCATGACACGTTTTTGCATTTGGTAGACAGGAAGCCCCACTTGTCAACAGTGCAACAAATGCACTACTTAAAGGATTCTTTGGTGGGTGAAGCGGCTTCAGCGATCAGACATATGGCGGTGTCTGAACAGAACTATAAGGCGGCATGGGAGCAGTTGAAGGCAAGGTACCACAAGACTCGGTACATTACAGAAGCACACTTAAAGCGGATGACGGACTACACGCCGATCGCAAGAGCCACTTCGGAAGACATCCGAAAGCTAATAAGCACATTCGAGGAAGCAACGCGGGCATTAAACGCACTCGGGCACAATACCCAACATTGGGATTGTTGGTTGATCCAGACTGCCTATAACAAGCTGGCAACTGTGGACACGATACTCAGCGTCAGAATCTCATCCAACATTTGGAGAATTTATAAAATGTTTGGAGGAGAGACAACATGAGTTGCGATCCATGTCGAGACACGAACTTCAATCACGGCCATCTACTTGAAGACGAGCAGCGGTTCTCAATGCTCCGTCAGCGGATAAAGGAAACAAATGCATCTTGTGCAGCGACCAGCATCCATTATTTCGGTGTTTTGAGTTTCTCAAACAAACAGCGGTGCAGCGGAAGGCGTTAGTCCAGAAGGCGGACGTGTGCTTTAATTGTCTGACATCGGGACATGTGGCATCTCGATGCAGAAGCGGGAAATGCAAACATTGCAACGGCACACATCACACTTTATTGCATGAAACACGTGGATCCATGCATAAAGCAGCGGAACAACGACAAGACGGCGGGCGGCATCCTAAACAATGAGGAGATTATGCGGAGGAATACATACTCCCAACAGCGGTAGCGTATTATCACCAATGTCATAACATCAGACTCGGCATCGGAAGTCTCACTAATAACAAGAGACGCAACCGAATATCTACAACTTTCATGGACACCATTAACGGTTCCAAACAGCGGAATTTCCGGCAATAAGGCCACAAACACCATCGGAACAACAACATTCGTAAAACATTCAAGATTCAACGGCCAAGCCATTAATATAAATGCGCTAATTGTTTACAAAATATTGGGAGATGTGCCATCACAAGCAATGCGGATCGGAAAATACGAACAACAGAATTTGAAAAGCGGACTAGCGGATCCAAACTGGAACAAGCCAGCACTCATCGACATATTGCTAGGAGCGGAACCTACATTAAGGTCATTTTTGGATGAGCCGGCATTTCACTACGAACAACTTACACTGTGGAATACAATACTCGGATGGGTAGTATCAGGTACAATACTAACACCATGTGAAATGACTATAGACAGATCAGCGGCTGTCAATATCAACAAGCAACAGAACACTGACGATGGGCTAGACCTGCTGTTGCGGCGATTCTGGGAGATGGAGGAGCTAGTGACTCCAATCCTAACATCAGATGAAATTGAATGTGAAAAACATTATATAAATACAACCACGCGGCACAAGACAGGCAAATACATAGGGCCTTTCCGAATTGTCGTCTTCACCTTGGTCTTCAGCTTGTTATAACAGAATGTGACGTCACATCAAGCTTAGCCTGTCCGAATAGTTTATCTACGGCTTGACATTTCACCCCTGTATAACAGTTGAGGATAGTCTGATCTCGCCTGTAGGTCTGTTCCCGTACTACGATTAATTGCGATTAATCGCGATTAATTGCAATGAAGCCGTTCCCGTACTCCGTTTTACTGAAAACTGCAAATTTCCCCTCTTTCAGTGAGTACGATGAAATTTCAGTAGGAACTGAGCTACTGAAAAGTGTCAAACGGTGTGGTGCGAGTAAATATTTTCAAATGTGCGCGGGAAGCAACATATTTTTTGCGTAAAGTTGCTATGAAGGTCGAATAATTTTGTGGCGATAATTTATCACCGCTTAGGATGACTTCCTAATCACTATTGTTCTCCTAAAAATCGAAAACTGACACTTTCGGTTGTCAATTTTCAGGAAATACAATGAGAGCGTTCCCGTACTTTTCATGAAATTCCCCACCACCTGAATCAGGAAAATTCAGTAAAATTCAGTGACTGAAAGTACGAGAACAGACCTTGTGTTGAGACAAGGTCTGTTCCCGTACTTTCAGTCACTGAATTTTCCTGAATAATGTGGTGGCGGAAATTCATGAAAGTACGGGAACGCTCTCATTGCATTTCCTGAAAATTGACAACCAAAAGTGTCAGTTTTCGGTTTTTGGAAGAACAATAGTGATTATAAAGTCATCCTAAGCTATGATAAATTATCGCAACAAAAATATTCGACTTTCGTAGCAACATTACGCAAAAAATACGTTGCTTCCCGCGCAAATTTGAAAACATTTACTCGCGCCACATCGTTTGACACTTTTCAGTAGCTTAGACCCTACTCAAATTGCATAGTACTCACTGAAAGAGGGGAAATTTTCAGTTTTCAGTAAAACGGGGTACGGGAACGGCTTAATTGCAATTAATCGCAATTAATCGTAGTACGGGAACAGACCTGAAGCGTAGACACCAGTTGATACTACACCGGCGTAACAAAAAAATGGCAGAGCGCAGATGTAAGTATTTTGTTATATTTGAAAGTAGATGGGTTTAATTTGTTTTTTTCATATTTCAGGGATCCCCGAGGATATTGAAATCCTCATACGAATGAGAGGAACGGAGCTGAAACATCAATTTACAGCGAAAAGAGCAAGCAACCTGCCTGCGTGGGAGTAAATACAAATAGGCTTAAGTAAAATACGTGTTCCCTATAGCCGTTGCCGATAGATATACGGCTCGAAGTAGTCCCATAAGACTACGTGATTTTTTCGCGACACTTTGCTCTCTTACTGTGACGGCACCATTCTGCATGACGGCCCGTACTTCTAGAAGGCATTGTTCCGGTTCAGTGTTCCTTTTTGGGGATGTTTGGCTAAGCTCGATTTCGTCCCCCACTAGCCGTTACACGATTTTATCGATCATGTTTTTTGTTGTGTTTTTGTAGTTCTGTGTTTGTTTTTCAGGGTGTTTTTGTTTGTTTGTTGTTTATCATCATCGTGCCGTCTTTTCATCTACTTTCTATAAGTTTTGAGCATTGTTCGTCATGTTTTAATTTTTGTGCTGTCGAACAATCAAAGAAGATTACTCAAAACATATAGAAATGACACTAAAAGACCAGAAAATTATGATAAACAAGGAAACAAAAAATAAGAGCAAAACAACACAAAACTGCAAAATCATACATTTATTAGCAGTATCGCTAAAACTGCCTAACGGCAATGTGGAGTGCGTAGTCGAATTATGCCAAATTTTCCAACGGCCATGGGGACCACGTTGTCCAATTAAACGAATAAATATTACTTAAAGCAAATAACAACAATTATTCTTCCAGACAAATACAGCGAAAATTGAAAGTAAATCACGAGATAAGAACTATTTCAAAAAAGTGGACGAACCTGGTTCAAAAATACAAAGTAGTTTCTAATGTGTTTATTTTGAATTTTAATAATTTTATAATATTTTTTTCAGACTCTCAAGGATCCACCAAGTGGACAATCTACTGAAGATGGGGCAATTACGGCCGCTACATGGCCATATTTTGATGTCATGGACAACGCTCTGAAAAATACGCATGTAATTAGTCCACCAATATTGATATCCTCGTCAGGAACAGTGGAACAAGTACGTGCTCCAGAGGTTGCGACGGCTGCGCCAATTGCACAGCCGCAATCTCGAAACACGGAGGAATGTGGCAGTCGTCGCAACAGATCAGCAGCAAAAAATACCAAGAAAAATCTGCATTATAAAAAAGTTTTGTTGCAACAAAACAACAAGATGTTAAAAATTATGAATAATTTTTTAATTATGATGGGAGGCCATCGCCAATGCCAACGATGGAAACGAAACCCAATCGTATCACATTTTACCTTGTGATTGTGAATTGCTGACCACGCATCGTGAGAAATGATTTATTCTTTCCAAATAGCAAAATGAATTTCCCATGTGAATTCAGTTGTCAGCAATTCTCAAATAAATTTTAGTGTATAAATTCAGAGACAATAGGTAGAATAAAGTACTTGCAACTCAGAAGTCAAGCTAACGTGTTTTAATAGATTGTTTCAGATTTGAACAGTGTGCTCCATATATATTTCACTTTTACAGAAAGATAGTAGTAAGCGTGGACAATAGACCGGTTTTCCATATAAAAATAATTTCTTTTGCTCTTTTATATTCGGTGTAAAATTGTCGTCGAAGC
This sequence comes from Nemotelus pantherinus, assembly GCA_963978885.1. Classification (NCBI taxonomy): domain Eukaryota; kingdom Metazoa; phylum Arthropoda; class Insecta; order Diptera; family Stratiomyidae; genus Nemotelus; species Nemotelus pantherinus. Next base: position 41,903,654 of record OZ022264.1, read on the forward strand.
AGGAGAGTACATTGCTAGTGTACGTTGTGCAAGTAGAGAAGACATATACGATTTCGAAGGTGTGTCTTGTTGATGTTTTGCTGTTCTTGTAGACATAAGTTGATTTTTCGAGGAAAACGCCATAAGAAATACACGGCGAAAACAAGTGAAACCTGTCCAAATCGTAATGCTTTTATAAAGCCGAGGAGGACAGGTTTTTCATACAAAAATCGAGCTTTTTTTAGTTTTTTAGACAAATTTTTTTTTCGCTTGAGATGTTGTCGCGAGTTGAGTTGACAGAGCCGGGTCATTTCAACCAGTATCTGAAGTCGATATATAAATGGTTTGGTGTAGTTAACGTAAGCCACAGTTTATTTCAATCTTTGCAGCAGCTATCCAAGTTTATGCAGGTTACAGTTTGTATGAAATATTTACCAACTAACTGAACTGCATCTCCAAAGGTATGAACTTCAACCTATATTTGTAGTAGCATTGTTAATAAGTTTTATTTTACAGTAGGAGATACATTGTTAGAAGAGAACCAGCGAGACCCTGTCCAGTGAGCAGAGAACCAGCGAGGACCTAGCAGCAAGCTGTCCAGTGAGCAGAGAACCAGCGAGGACCTAGCAGCAAGCTGTCCAGTGAGCAGAGAACCAGCAAGGACCCAGCAGCAAGCTGACCAGTGAGCAGAGAACCAGTGAGGCCTGTCACGGTTTATCGATATTTTGGATCTAACGGCTAGCAATTGGCGCGTCAGAAGAGGTCACACCAATGTAGCAGGTTAATGTTACACGAGGTTAGAGCTAAGAATTAGTGGCAGGTAGTCAAAATGTTATAGGTTGTACGAGTTAGGAAAGGGAATATGGCGTAAAATATACATCGTAGTGATTCTGTTGTCTAGGATCTGCAGTTTGGACCTTACCGCACCCTGCGATCCGTAAATGTCCCGAGATGGGTAGGCACCGATTCGTGCATCAATTCACGACGACGTGAAACAACGAGCCGATGGCAATCTGCCAGGATCTTCCAGCCCATGGCGTGTCGTTCGTCGATATTGTTAGTGGAAAACCAAGGCCGGGCGAATCGAAAATCGACTGTAACTCATTTCTGGATGGCCTCAACTGCAATCAGGTCACCCACCATGTCGGAGTCCGTGCCATGGCAGACATAATATCCCCAACCTCCCCGCTACAGACATTTGCATCTGTGCACTTCTGCATACACTCAAACTCGTCGCCCCGATGCAAACCGAATTCGCGGTAATGGCTTGGCAGCGCGATCGCGGACAGACGATGTATTTCCACAAAGGTCACACAAAAGAATAATGTCGACGCAAGTAGATACAGTCAGATCCCATACGTTCACCGCCGCATCTGATTTGATTCACCGCCGCATCTGATCTGATTCACCGCCGCATCCGACACAGGCACTTCTGAGTCAGACATGGACTATATCGTACGAGACAGGAAGTAATTATACTGCAAGAAAAATGGTGTTTCATCAAATGAGTCAATTTCACGTACTGAGGCTGCGATTGAAGATACACTTGTAAGCGGAAAGGTCGAAAGCTAAGATTCTTCGGAACGTTTCTGCTACTATTGTTGTTAGTTCAATAGAAAATCTTCATGCATATAATCCAATAAATGAAATGCATTCTGCCTGCTGTTGATGGTAGACAGCGTTTATCAATAGTTTTCGGATTTGGATAGCGAAGGGGTACCTACGCCAAACCATACCCCAAAACAAACTCGAGCCGGCCACCATTTCAAGACTCTTGGTGTCCAGCAAAGTAACGAACCCGAAACAGTGTCGGAACAAGCAGAGTAGAAGATTACTTACCGGAGGCTGAAATCCTGCAGGCCCTTGACCCAGTCTCGCACGACGGCGGCCTCAAAAGAATCCAAACTCCGCGTTTAAAAACTCGCACAATCGACAAAGTAAAAGTAAACAAACATCTGACATTTGTCAGTATGACACGAGTCTGACAGGTCGAATGGTCAACCTGCGCAGAATTAGAAGTGCGGAATGACGGGATGTGGAACATCGCCAAATCGACATGCGGCATTGCCAGGCCTCACTTCTGATGAGAGAAAGTGCAATGACCGGGGACTGAGTGCAACGGCCGAAATGCATTTGAAGTGCATTAAGATATGCATTTCGCCAAACGGATAATCTAGGATCCCGTCTAAGCGGGATTAGAAAACGGAGCCGAGGTTGCCTGCGAGGCGATCATGGCATGGATCGCTCTCTTATTTTCTGGACGTGGTAAGGATCAGATGCAATCTGGCTATCGAGCTAAAATTATAACCGAAAAATTTTGGATTTCATACACACATATCTGGCGGGCTCGAAGAGGAAAAAGGAGTGAAGGTCGGAATCTTTTGGCTGATGGGTGTGAAGATTTGAGACGAGCGGGAGGCGAAATCGTTGGCGAAATTTGAAGAAAATTGTTGGCGAAATCGAGCTGGCGAGATTGAATCGGCTGAGACAAAAGGGGTTCCAGCGTTATCTGGTAATAAGAACGGTGTTTAACGTACTGACGGAGTGAATAGTGCAGCGAAACGGTGAAGGCAGAAGAAGTGAATTTGGCGCAAGGTTGTGACGAAGATATTTACGAAGGTATTGGCTGCGGTGCGAGTAGGCTGAAGAATCTGTACGAAAAACCTGGTCCGGAAGTGGATGTTCGAGCGCTTGAGTTTCGATCGACGCAAGAAGTAAAGTCCTGAGTAAGTAGGCTAAGATTTGAATTGTACGTAGGGCAAATTTAAGTAAATATCAAGTGCAAACGAGTAGTTAGATAAGTTTAAAACGCGGCGCCGTTTCGTATTTTGTGAACAGAGCTAGGTTAACGAATTACCCGAGGAAATAAAATTGTTGTAGAAAATTGTGAACGCTGGTGTGTCCTTTCGGGCTATTTTCTTTCCATTAGTGCGCGAAGCCGTCGCAACACTTCTCGCTTCCGGGCGACGGACGATAGTTAGTTTCGGGATTGGGAAGCGAGTGGCGCCCACTCACCCCATCTCCGGTGAGTTCAGGCTCCCGAAACTAACCCCCTTCGACTTTTTGTGCTAGAAGGGGTGCGTAGACGCGCGAGAGATTTAAAAACCGTAACAGGCCCTAGCACAAAGCTGACCGTGACCAGTGACCAGAGAACCAAGGAGGTCCTAGCAGTAAACGGTCCAGTGAACAGAGAGCCAGCGAGCAGTAAATCGTCCAGCGAGGATCTTCTCTTCTCTAACCAATAGCAGAAAACTACCAACACTTGTTTCAGTACCAGGTACTTATAAGAAATATAAATTAGGTAGGTTTAACGTCAAAATGAATGTGTCAAATATAATTAGACATTTAGAGGAAACAATAAGTTCCTCATCCGACTTTTTTCTTATTTCTCTGAGTGTTCTCTTAAAAGACATCAGAGATAGTTCGTTAAATTTAAGTGAAGAGCAGAGATTTTTGATTATGCAGTTAGTTGTGCGTTACTCTGTGGTAAATAGTGTACCATTGTCTAACAAAGTGTTAAGTGAAAGTTTCAGTTTCTTAAATCGGGGTTCCAGCTGATTAAGTTCAAGTCCAGATAAGCCTGTATCACAGTGTATCATTCAGAGTGGTAGTGGTACTAGAAAAGATGATAATTTTAATGCAGACTATGAAATTTTGTCAAAAGAGGAAACGTCTTTTCCAAAGTTTAATTTAAAAGGTGTTAAAAAAAACGTTCAGACTTAAAGATTTTGCAAATGTGAAGGAAGATCCGATTCAGGGGCTTAAACAAACTTTTGACAATATTCTCAAAAGTATTGCGGTAAATTCTGCAAAAGGAAACAAAATTGGTTTCACAATATCACTACCTAATTCGCCTGATGTAAAGTCCATCTGGTGCAATTTACGACCACTTGGCGAAATTAATGGTCGGTTTGTTTTGGGATTAATTTCAAACGTGAATCAGTCGAATAGTGCGTTTCTATCGGATGAAGTGATGGATCTAAATGTGCAGATAGTGAATTTTCCTTCAGGAGATGGTAGAACTGTTGGACAATATATCGATGAAGACAAATTCCTCACTAAGAAAAAATGTGTAGTTGATGTGGGTAAAGAAAATAGTACTGACTGTCTCCCGCGAAGTATATGTTACGCTATTGCAATGATTACTAGTGATAATAGAGTTGTCAACACAGTTAAAGCACTTGATAAAACTACAAAGCAGTTATGTAAAAATTCTGGTGTAACTGTTGAACAGAGCGGTTGTGGTCTTAACGCCATTTTCAAACTTCAAAAGTTTTTAACGAAGTATTCAATAGTGGTATGATGATTTTAAAAACTCATGTTTAAGGTGAAGAACCAAATGATAGAAAAACTATGGCTCCTCTCAATATTACTTTGAATAACGTTCATAATTGTAATGTCAAGCTAATAGCCTCACCGATACTAATCGTAACGATCATATTATCAATCATAATAACAGAAATTCTCTTGTTACAATAGAAGTGAATTGATGTGCTGCTTTATTAAATTTAAGCTTGCTGAATTGTTGAAACTTTAAACTCTCGGCCTTCTTATTGGGCGAGAGCCCGGTAAGACTTTTCACCTTTCAAGATGCGCGATAGTCTGGCTGGGCGATGTTTGAGTGGTTGATTTTTGAATTGCAGGTCATATAAAGGGAGGGACATTGGCCACTCTTCGTTTGTTCTTGTTTTTAGATGATTCAGGCCAATGTTAGTGTCAGATGGCATGTTGTTATAGAGATCGCTAATCTTAACTTAAAACAGGAATATGTTGCTACGTAAAAGGTGATGCAAAAGTCAAATTTCTAAAGAGGTATCTACCTTCCGCAAACATAGTTCATCTGGAGATACCGAAACTACGAGATCTCAAGAATTTCAAGTCCATTGAAAATAGCAGAGCTATTGGACAAGCACCCAGTTTGAAAGGTGCGACGGTGACGTCATCAGATGATATGCAGTTTGATAGTTGATATGGTTGGTCATTTTGAATTGACTGTACTTGTTTATATTTTTAGGTAATTAAACAACTACAGATTATGTATATCATTGAAAAACTAGTTGGATAAGATTTCAATTGATTGAACAATGCAATAAATTTAGAATATTTTGTGAAGAAAGTCTAACGAAGGAAATCTTGTTCAGTGGTGATTTTATTCATTGTGTATTTCTTCCAGGTTTGGCAGAATTTTACATTGAATTAAAAGGTAAATTGTATTTAGTTAAAGTATTGTGTATATTAAAATGCAGTTTAAATATAAGGTTGTGGTGATGATTTGACAATTAACGAAGCAGCGTTTGAATGAAATTTCCATAGTTCTGGAAGAAAAGGCAGCGGCATATTTAGTGGACGGATACCTAGATAAATACTCGAGCACGTATCATATAAGTTTTAAAGCTAAGAGCCTAAAAAATACATATTTTATTCGTTAACGTTGTTAAGCGAATTCCTAGATAACTTAAAAATTAAAGAGGTATTTAATAGCTAGTTAGACCGTATAAAGTGAAGAAGAAAACAATATAGATATAACGAATATATCTATTGTACCATGGTGTGTTGACAAGGAAGATACACAGTATCGTTTAAGGAGCTATTTGTACAACTGCACTCATCGGGGGCTGAGTACGCAGAAACTGTGTATTCCTTGTTCGATTTCCTTACTTATTTGCGGCACCTTGGGCGACAAGGCAAACTCGAGGAGCCATTGAAGCAATTACTTTTCCAAAAACGTGTTGAAGACGGTAATCTGACAAACGTAAACGATCTTGCGACAGTGATATGGTTAGTGTTTCTGGGGAACATCTCGCTGAAAAGTTCGTGGAGTGCTTTGTCAAAAGCACTAAGCGAGACCGATTCCGGCACGACATATTGCTCATTAAGCAATGTAAAGGCACTTGCGGATGCCACAAAGTAACACTGGCCGATTTATTCCGCAGAGAAAAATGCGAGTGCTGCGAAGAATGTTGCCGCGAAACGCAAATCGCCAAATACGTCGGTCATTTCCAAAAGTTCGGCAAAGAAGTCCAAGAAGGACGGGTCTCCTATGGAGGCGCTTTTGTCGGATGGAGTGTACACAACTCAGATACAGAAACGCATATACACGTCGTTCACGACTGTAAATTCGCCAACAGCTTCTGCAGGTGCACAGTTCTCCACAGCCTCCCTATTAAACGAGCTAGGATCCCAGCTACTAGAACGTCGACGCATTGTAACACACAACTAATAAATCTGCTACTTCAAATTTCAAATTGAATCAAACGCTTAAATTCAAACTTTATCTCAGTAACTATAACTAAAACTAACTAAATAAAATTCACTTTAAATTTAACTACTCGCTAACAAAGAGTTGTTATTAAAAAAAATGTAAATAAAAATAGTACGTGTACTGAAATTATACAATTGCAGGAGAAAGAAGAAAAGAAGCCGGTATGAATATTGCAAATAACTAGTATATATGCAATGATCAATCACGAAGTTGATGTTTTTCTATTAAAATCCACTAAAACAAGAAGGATTTTCCCGCATAAATAAAATATTGAGTCCTTCACCTATACACGACGCGAATGATAAGCAATTGTCGCTGATAGTTACACTCTTTTTATTTCGTCTGAATTCAGTAATTTTAATTGAATCAGAAATTTTAGTGTTAGACCACTTAGCTATAAAAGAAGGTTACTCTGAGAAATAAAGTCCCTCGGGTTTTTAAGCATCAAACAGAACGCTTGTGTTTTATTTGGATTTACCCTGGTGCGTCGATATTGTATCGAAGTACCATTATATAGCAGGACGGATTTTGTATTCGGCCAGCTCTCAAGGGAAGTAGACGGATTTGTATTCGGCTACCGGCGGGCAGATAAAATAATTTGCTCGCTTTATAAACAATATTTATGGAATTTTCCTGGTATTTAATCTGATTCTCCACTTGTTTTTCCAGAAGATCTTCTCTTTTTATTCGATGAGGACTTCTTGGAGTATTCCTGGCGGCAGATAAACCTGGCGGAATATTTTCAGACGATAGTTCGACATTCGGGCTGTTTTCCACAGTATTTATACTCTCCTCACTTGCAGTGCGAACTGGAGCAACTCCAAAACGTTCTGTTCCGCTAATGCCTTTTACACTTTTGTTCAGAGACAGTGTCACGGTCCGCGTCTTATCTTTCGCTTTTATATATATAAAACAGACATTCACAACCGATGCAAAGAAAAAAAGGAAAAATATTGTCTCAATAGCTTATTAGGTTAGTTTAAAGTAGCAAGTAAGAATCAACTGACTGCGACGTCAATTGTGCGAACCGAATAGATGAGACTTTGGTATGCATCGCAGTTTGACGCATAGAATGCACGGCAGAGCAACGTACCACTCTGATCACTGATGCCACCATCTCTCGACCTGGGTCAATATTTGACCGATATACGATTGGACGGACATACGGGGCACGGTCATCATATACGACCGAGTTACAGATAAGACCGAGACATCGACACTCAAAAGGAGTAACGATAAATAACGTAGGCGTACATACCTGAGATACAATCGATATAAAGCGATCGGACAGCGATATCAGCACTCAAACGCCGTCTCGGCTGACGTCCTATCGATTGTGACTGAAGGTTTCGAACAGAGTAGAGTCAGTGAGTAACCAGACCACAAAACTACATTCAAATATCCGCACAAAACACGGGGTTGTAAATGATGTATGGGGTGCACGGAGCCGTGGTAACGCATTTATTTTTCTATGAAAAGGAAAAGGAGACAATCCGAACTTTGCAGCGGACTATGTTTTCGGGTAGCCATTTATTTCTACATCGATGCAGTGTATACAATAATGCAATGATCGACGAGCCACCGCCGAATGATGAAGCCTTGATGCAGCTGTTCATTTCAGCTGAGATTTTTATCAACTTATGTACCGACAATCACACTATAACCAAACTGATCGATATCATCAAGCAAATGCTGCTTTGGACGACGTCGGGGCAGATGACAGTTGATCGACAGACGAGATGGTGGAGTCACAATCAAGAGGTGAAATCGTGCTGTCCCAAATGTGGATCGCGTGGTGAAAATGGGATCCAACACTCAGTTGAGTGAAATTGAAATCAGGTGAGTGCACCCAACGGCGGTTGAAAATCCCGCTGTTGTCGTCCAGTTCAAATTTCCTCTTCACAGACCCCAACTGACTAGATCGCATAGCATTTGGAGACATCGAACGACGTGTGATTATTTTTCTAGTTGGTGGCGTAGATAAGCCATATGGCAGGCGCATGCCAGTATGACTTGTAGGGCTGGGGCTCGAACAGCTTGGTGGCCCAGACGGTAAGGTCATTTGCCAAGGATTCGACAAGTCGTCCGATTCGCATGACCAATTTTCCGCGACAAGTGTTAGATCTTCCCAACTTTGCGACATTTGCGTGGTGCTATGCACTTCTCGCGCGTGATTAAATTCACGAGTATTCGCATCTGCACATTCCTCCTATCGCAATTGTGATACTCGGGGAGTCAAACGAGATCCATTGCCGGCCCTTAAGGAGGCAAAGCTGGCCGAATATCGACGAGCTCGCGGAGCGAATATATTTCAAATCTGAGCTGGTGAAGCTTCCGTGGAAGATGTTCACCATCCAAATCATTTTCGATACCATAGAAAAATGTCAAGCCCCGATGATGTACATTTTGAACAGCCTGGCAAGAGACATCATTAAACAACATAGATGCAGGGAAACAGGTGAAGACACCAATTTCAAACTGTTCTTCAAGAATAACACCCCAGGGAATATGGTTTGCACTAATAACAACATATTAGTCAAGCACGAGGACGGCAATTGGTACCACTCGGTCTTCAGATATGAGATGGGCATAGGCCTAGACATGGAAAATTTTCCTAAATATTGTCCGAAATCTAGCATCGACCCAGAACCGCTCTTGGCTTGCGTTGATAAGCTCATCATTTCAGCTACAGAAAAATCGCATCCGGCTTTATGGCGCATCACCCTCCAATCATATGTAAAACAATGCCTAAAACAGCTATATTTAAATGAAGAAATAGGCCATTTTCTCTTATATACCCACCATAGAGGCATTTACGAACGTGCTGCCAGCATTGATGGCACCTTCAAAGGCAATCTACTAGATCGAGCAGAGATAGCTATAAATGACTATCTCATGGACAATACCATCAGTAGCCTAGCCATAAGCATTTTGCAATACCACATCTGATATTCTACCGGTCTCATATGATGATGACGACAATGATCGCAGTATGTATGGTAACACAGACAACAGCAACAACAATACAGCTTGTAGCTACAGTAACGATGGCTTCGATGGAATTTTGAAACAGGCAGAGCTATTGGAAGAGCTAGAGGCTATCGAGGAGCTCGAAGACCTTAGATTATCGGTCCCATCAAAGAGATTACGCGGAGAAACCATTGCAGAACTCTTTGAACCGAACAAGAAACGGGTGTGTCTATCCAAAAAACGCAGCCACACCATTTATACGCAGGAAAAACGAAAGCACAACCATATGATAGGAAACAACAATCATACTATATACACCCACAATATAATTGAGACCATAATCGTAAGTGATGAAGATACAAGCGAATTCGAGGACATTGAATTGACTGGGAATTGTTCGAATTCAAGATAAGATAATTTACGATTAGCATATAACACTAAAACAATTCCCACACTTGCATATACCAGGCAAGCATAATGTGATATTTGCACGCTTGGGTGTATGCAAGTGAAGTTTTGTCTACAATTGCCAGGCAAAATGTTGCAAAGAATTTGTGACTGCAATTTCGGTCTCACGCTGTGAAGGCAATGATCATGTTACACTGGACCGAGATTGCAGTCATGAAATTCTACATCAAAAATTCGCTTTGTATGTACAACGTGATCAGAACTTGTGTCTCACGATATATGGGTCTGTAGTTTACGTTGTACATGCATGGAATATGAAGTACAATTAAGTATTACATAGGTAAGATAATTGAAATAAAGTAGTTCAGTATTGTTCTAGCCATTGAGCGATCGTAAAGTCTAGCACAGGTCTAAGAACTTGGGCTAGAGAGAGAGAGAGAAAGAGAGAGAGAGAGAAATAATCGTATAGCAACTATCGAACTTTATCCTGATAAATTAGCAAGCATAGGTCTAGTACCTAGGCTAGCGAATTAGAGCATAAGAGCTCTAATTCTACATTTCTGCGAACCTAGCACAGGTCTAGTACCTGGGTTAGCCAATTAGAGCAAAGGAGTTCTAATTCATCGTTCATCGCACCTAGCACAAGTCTAGTACCTGGGCTAACCAGTTAGAGCAAAAGAGCTCTAACTTAACAGGAATGTTGAATTCAAACATTCCCAGAACTTGCTAATGGGCTGAGAATTAAAGATCCCACGATCACAGTGAGTGTTGATTGGTTGTCGGCGAGAGTGCGATAGGTCGCGGCAAGTGGAGTGAAGTGGACAGCGAGGATTGAGTCGAGAAAATAAAAAAAAATATAAAAGAAATATTCAAAAATATCTTTTCCCAACCCAAAAATCACACTTGTGAAAAAAAATTTGTAAAAGGCCTTTAGATTTACACAATAAAAAATTAAAGGGAACTGTGGTGACACACGCAAAAACTATTTTCCGCGCATCGCACAAGTATTAATTGTATTGTATGCATACGTCTGCATCTGATATTCGAGTCGCCGCTTGAATACAAATGCAAGACCAAAACGACGCATTCGAATAGTGCATATCGCATGCAAAGCGTCTTGTGATATTCGAATGTCTGATCAGCCATTATCCCACGGAAACGACGAGCTCACAACAGAACGACTGATGTGGGCATATCAAATTTCACGTGTGCGTTGATGAGTTACGATTTCGATATAGTATTTAAGTTGAATTTGTTTAGTTTAAGTTAGTCTAGTTCTCGAGCTCGGATTATAAAATTGTATCGTAGAAGAACGCTGTTTACTTTAACGAACCACGACAGGGCCAAAGTGGCGATCCCGGTCAGTTTTTGAACGTAATTAAGTGACGGTTTTTTATCCATAATAATGGGTAATACGGAGACAATACGCATGGTAGGAACCGGATCAAATACCATGGTCGTAAATTCTTCACTCGTTGTCGAGAGTACGAAAATCGAAAGCCAATTACTAGTGATATTCTGCGAACAAAGTGTGAATCAGTCACAAGCGAACAAAGTGTGAATCAGTTCAAAGTTTAATAGACAGTGATACGAAGTGTTTCTTTTCCGACGAAGAACAATGTCCGAGAACGACTCTCCGCCCCAATCAAAGACGCGTACGTTCGCGACACCAGGCACGTCTATAGAATCATTGCCATCTGCAAGCGGCGCCGAAAACGAAAACGCGAAATTCGAGCCTTCCGCCGTAAACCGCAAAAATATCGGTCGCATTTCCCTCCAGATACCGCAGTTCTGGAAGGCAGATGTCGAATTATGGTTCGCGCAGCTCGAGGCCTACTTTGTCAGCACCGGTACAAAAAGCGACAACACAAAATTTTCCAACTGCATATCGGCAATCGATCCGCAAGCGATTCAACAAGTTCGCGACATTGTTGTCTGCCGAAGGAAAACAAGTACGAAACGCTGAGAAAGGTACTGATCGCGGCCTTCGGGGAAAACACTCAGCAACGCATCCAAAAGTTGCTAGCAGATATCGAGCTAGGCGACCAACGTCCCTCTCAACTCCTGAACAAGATGCGAGCCCTGGCCGACCAATCGGTGTCCGAGAACCTCCTCAAGCAATTATGGCTCAGCAGGTTGAACGTCACCTTACGTTCGATCCTGTCTGCGAATGACGTCGCACTCCAGGATCTGGCGATCATCGCTGATCAAGTCAACGAGGTAGCCAGAGGTTCCGGTCCTTTCACCATAGCCGCATTGAACCAGGGAAGCAACGCTAGCAGGCCTGGCATATCAAAATATCAAAGCTAACGGCACAGGTGCTGGCGACGAAAAGGCTCATCGAGAACCTTTCAGCACTACTCCAGCCATCGTCCTCAAGGTGTGACGGATCTTGCTCAGGCCATCGAAAGGAGCGCTACCGAAGCCGACGCAGGTCCACAGCCCAACGATCAAGTCACGATGCTTCCCCGATCCGACCAACGACGACACGCTCTGGCCGCACAATCCGACGCACCGTGCGATTCCAGGTAGGTTAGTTACCTTAGATTAATTACTTCTAAAAATTGTAAATATTTCCTGTAACGAATCGTAACTCATACTCCACCATTGCCTCATCCACATCGTGGCTTCACCACTAGAAGGGTGGTAAAGTTGCGACACGCGCAAAAACTATTTTCCGCGCATCGCGCAAGTAATAATTGTATTGCATGCAAGTTAACACGAGCTTCCGGTCAATCGCGACTAACGCAAGTTAACACGAGCTTCCGGTCAATCGCGACTAACGCATTCTATTTAGGTCATACGATATTCCATAAATTGACTATCACCCGCGTTTGCATTTTTTTCCTCGTTTCACGAAAATATTCATTTATTGCCTGAATCAGTTAACACGAGCTTCCGGTTAATCGCGGTTAACGCATTCTATTTAGGTCATACGATTCCATAAATTGATTATCACCGCGTTGCATTTTTCCGCGTTTCACGAAAATATCCATAAATTGCTTGAATCATCAAATGCGATAGAATTCGGTGCATATTAGTAATTAAGTCACGTTTGCATGTTAAAGCATATTTCGATTTTAGAATATAAGCTGAATTGTAATTACAAATAAGGTTCAGTTGAATTTTGGTATCAATAAAGAGTGCAACTTAACGGGTGTTGTTCTTTTTTTTACAATCCGGCGGACGAAAACCCTTAACTGGCGCCCGAGCAGAATTTGTATAGTATACCGTTGTTTGAACCATTTGAATATCAAACTCAAACATACGTACGTGGACCGTTATCCGGAAAAAAATAAGTTGTGCGCGCTAAAATAATAGTTATACTGCCGCGAATAAGGTGTGGCGTAAAGGCAGACTTCGAGAAGGTGATATCCGAACCAACGAAGCCAAGGAACAGCGCAAAGCACATCTTTGGAGAAATTTTAACATATTCAACCCGACAGCAATTGGTGATCGAAACCGTGCCCTAGTAGGCCCTGGGAAAATCGTAGCGGTGAATTTTACATCCAGCAGCTAAACGGGACTTTGCGGACGATCCAGCAGACAGATGGCGAGAATCATTTTCCTGGTGTGAGTCAATTCATTATACTTGTATATTTTCAAAAAATAATCGATACAAACCGAATATTAATGTTTGTTATTACCAAACAATACATATTAAATTCAAATACAAGATTAAATATCGATTTTACATATTGTTATTCTATATATATTAATCATTTAAGTATCAGATTCGAAAACCTGTGTTTTATACATATGCTATATATTATATTTTTGAAAAAGTGTTAAGTTAAGAAGTGACCGTGTGTGAAGATTTGTGTAAACCGTTTGCTACCGCATTTGTTTTCGCGAAATTCGAATTACGTAGGAATCGGTTATTGGTGAAACTCCGCTCTCTACTGCGTTGCTTCTTTCGATTTTGAGATTTTGTCCCTATTTCTTTTTTACTTTCTCAAAAAATACACTCCATTAATATGGAAGAAATCCGCCGTACCATTGTCCAACTGACCGGGGCAGTAAATGCTCAGATCGAGCAATTTAAAAGTTTAGAAGCGCGAGTTATCCAATTAGAATCGGCAAGCTCTCAGGCTGACCAAATTCAAACTTTGGAAGATAAACTTAACCATTTGGAGTTATTCAATATTAACTTCGATCAAATTAGAAATTTAGGAGAAAAATTAAACCAATTAGACTTGTTGCAAATCGATCAAGTGAAAAATATCGAGGCGAGAGTGAATATGTTAGAAGGTGAGCGTAGGTTGGTTAATAATCAACCACAAACAGATTTATTGCGTCCAAGGACCGAACAGGATCTTGACGCAATAAAGAAGCTTCCCGATTCCGTGAGGGATCTTCAGGTTTTTGAGGGTAATCCTGTGCAGTATGTGTCTTGGGTCCATAGTGTAGAGACTGTATTGCAAGACTATGAAATAGTCAAGGATAAACCTATATTTAGAGCCATTCTAAGGCACATTAGACAAAAAATCAGAGGTCCGGCTGATGCCGCTCTGGTATCATACAATATCTTTGACGACGACTGGTCCAGCATTAAAAAATGCTTATCGCTCCATTATGCTGATAAGCGTGACGTTAGGACTTTGGAGCACCAGCTTCACACTATGTATCAGAAGAATATGAGTGTTGATGAATTTTACGCTCAAGTAAATCATCAGCTCTCACTCCTGATAAATAAAATCAAAACAGAAGATCATTTGCCAGAAACGATTAACGCCCTGACCGAGAATTATCGCAATAGGGCGCTCGATGTCTTTATAAGGGGTTTGAACGGGGACCTCTCCAAGATGCTGATAATTCAAAAGCCTCAAACCCTACCTGAGGCATATGCATCTTGCCTTGAGTTCCAAAATTTAAATTTCAGGAACACCCCAATACACCAAAGAAATTTCAAAAACACGGTATCGGCCCCTATGAATCAATTTTTTAACTCGCATAGAAATCAAACCACAATAGATAATCGGCAACCCACTTTATCTGATAGAATCAGAATCTATAATAAAAACCGTAATCCGTATCCAGCCGCTTACAACAGCCCACCCATTGTGCGTAATGATCCACCACCCAGACCCATTCATCCGAAACCCCCTGTCCCTATGGATGTCGATAAATCCATCCAAACTCGTCAAATAGACTACCAAAATAGACCATCTCATCCCCAGGCCTATAAGCGCCCCAATAACTCTGTACAATATCCAATGAAATCACAAAGGCTTTACAATCTGCAGACGTCCGACGAAAACTACGGTTGCAATGCGGAGGAAGTGACGGACGATTACAGTCCCCATAACGAACAAGATCTTGAACCTGAGACGGGAGGAGAAGCCGAATATTTCGAGGACAACCTGGACATAAATTTTATGACGGACGCCTCTCCAGCGTACCATACATAGAGTATAATTCTGGAAACAATCAAATTCTGAAATTTTTAATAGATACTGGGGCCAACAAAAATTTTATTTCTACAAAAATATCGCTGGGCGCAATACCTGTCGAAAAGCCCTTCAGCATTAATTCCGCTGCTGGAGATATCCCTATAGACCTAAAAGTCAGCGGTCGATTTTTTGAGAAGTTAGGTAATGACACAATTCTGGATTTCTATGTGCTACCTGGACTCAAATCTTTTGATGGTATCATAGGAGACGATACACTGAAAGACTTGGAGGCAGTAATAGATAGGAAAATCGATATTCTCAAAATTAAACCTAATATTAGAATCCCTTTGAAATCTAAAATTTCTAAGCAGGTATATAACATCGGAATCAAATGCGATCATCTAAGTGCTGACCTAGCAGACAGGTTGCACAATGTATTAACGGAATTCCCGAATATTTTTGGCCCTATAAATGACAAGGAAACAATTGAGACTAACGTCAGAGCTGAGATAAAAACTTCTACATCCGAACCGATTTATTCTAAATCATACCCTTACCCAGTCCATTTAAGAACAGAAGTTGAGAATCAAATTTCGAAGATGCTGCAAGATGGCATCATTCGCGCTTCTAAAAGCCCATACAACTCACCCCTTTGGGTTGTACCAAAAAAGCCAAAACCATCTGGCGAAAAGCAATACAGATTAGTAATTGACTTTAAACGACTGAATGCGGTAACTGTACCTGATACCTACCCCATTCCAGACATAACCAATACATTAGCAAGTTTGGGGAAGTCGAAATATTTCACCACCATCGACTTAACATCTGGTTTCCACCAGATAAGGATGAAAGAAAGTGATATCCCTAAAACGGCCTTTTCAACAGCAAATGGGAAGTACGAATTTACGAGGCTTCCGTTCGGCCTCAGAAATGCACCCGCCATATTCCAACGAATGATTGATGATGTGTTAAAACCCTTCATTGGTAAGGCGTGTTTCGTCTATATTGATGATATCATCATACTAGGCGAAACTGAAGACGCGCACTTGGAAAATCTAAGAACTATATTAACACATTTGGAAAGGGCAAATCTCAAGGTGAATGCGGAAAAATCAATGTTCCTTAAAACCCAAGTCGAATTTCTGGGCTATATAATCTCTCAAGAAGGAATCTTGCCTGATCCAAAGAAAATCGCTGCGATCACGAAGATAAAGCCTCCAAGCAACCTCAAGGACCTAAAATCATTTCTTGGGCTGGCTTCATATTATCGGAAGTTTGTAAGAGACTTTGCCAAAGTCGCAAAGCCCTTAACACAACTAACTAGAGGCGATAATGCTCAAGTGAAGGCCAACCAATCCAAAAAAAGGAGGATAGAAATGGGAGACTCGGAAACGAAGGCTTTCAATGACTTGAAAGAACTCCTTACGTCAACCGAAATCCTTGCATTTCCCGACTTTAGCAAACCCTTTATTCTGACCACAGATGCATCAAATCATGCGATTGGAGCTGTTTTGTCTCAAGGGGAAATTGGGAAAGACAGACCAATTATCTATATATCAAGATCTTTGAATGAAGCGGAAGAAAACTACGCTACTGGGGAAAAAGAAATGCTTGCTATCGTCTGGGCCTTAGATAAACTGAGAACATATCTCTATGGAGCAAAGAAAATAAAAATCCTTACAGACCATCAGCCATTAACGTTTGCCTTGAGCAACAGGAACTATAACGCCAAATTGAAAAGGTGGAAATCGCGGATTGAGGAGTATAACTACGAACTGGTTTATAAGCCTGGCAGAACCAACGTAGTGGCCGATGCTCTCTCTAGGCTACCATTGGAAGTGAACATCCTCACCGACGATTCGGGAACAGCTCATAGCGCAACGGAAGACAGCAGCGATCTTATACCTTGCTGTGAAGCTCCCATTAACGTGTTTAAGAGACAACTCATATTCTCTGAAGGTAAAGATGTAATTGCTCATGAAGAACCGCACCCAACATACCACAGATATTTCATTCGTCTAAAACAAATAGATAAATTAAGTTTAATAAAGTCACTTAAGGAATATTTGCACCCAAATGTTATAAATGGGATAAAAATCCCGGAGAAATTTATTCAGATACTTCAAGAAATTTACAGGGAAAACTTTAGACACTTTAAAACACGAATCACACAGCGGATTGTCGAGGATATCTCTAACGACGACAATAAACTTAGGATTATACAGGATGAGCATAAAAGAGCTCACAGAAATGGGAGAGAAAATAAGCAGCAAATACTGGAGAAGTATTACTTTCCAGCAATGAGCAGGATGATCAAGGCATACACCACAGCATGCGAAATATGCAACACTTGCAAGTACGATCGCCATCCATACAAGCCAGAATTGCAGGAAACGCCTATTCCACAGTACCCAACCGAAATATTGCACATGGATATAACAACAATTAACGGGGAGAAATTTCTAACCTGTATCGATAAATTCAGTAAATTTGTCAAGTATTTTGCCATTAAAAACAAATCAGCTCTACATCTTCGAGAAAAGATTGCCAAATTATTGCACTACTTCACGGTTCCAAGACTGTTGGTCTCGGACAATGAAGGAAGTTTTATTAGCCCCACTATCTTAAACTTTATCGAATCATTAGGTATTCAGGTGTACTTGGCGCCGCCACAGAAAAGCGAGGTGAACGGAGCCATTGAGCGTGCTCATTCAACAATTTTAGAAATAATTAGATGCCTTCAGAAGGAAAACCCGAATCTCACCCTCAAGGAAATCATTAATATATCTGTAGATAGATACAATAATACAATTCATTCAATAACCCAGGTTAAACCATCAGATATATTCTTTGGTAGGTCTCAGCGAATCAATTATCAGAATTTAACCGACTTTAAAAACCAACTACATCAAAATCTAAAAGCTGAAATCTATCGAAAACAGAAAAACCAATTAGACACCCATAATACCAAGAGGTGTAAAGCTAAACGATATAAGTCAGGAGACATTGTCTTTAAGAAGAACAAACAAATTAAAGCTAAAACGAAACCTCTGTTTGAAACGGAAACGATTTCCAAAGATAATCGCGTAACAGTCACCACAGCTACGGGCAAGCGCATTCATAAATCACACCTCAAAAATATACCAACCATTACAACCTAGCCCGTACACCTTTTTAACCACCCTTCCTTTCAGGCTATTCCTATGGAATGTACATGCATTCGTGGACATTTATAAGTACACTGGCCCAGTAATGACCATGCGGCGGGGATTTGGCAGGATCATCAGTGGAAACTTTAAAATCATACACACGATCAATTTAACAACATACGACGAGATACTTGACAGCGCTAAGCTAACAATTCGGCGCGACCTTAACAGGTCCAGCGTATTGATCCCACAAATCCACCATCTAGTGTCCCAAGTGGAAGGACTACTCACTCAACTTCATCCACCCAAATCCAACCTAACCCCAAATGCACGCATATCAAGGCGATCCATCAACTGGATAGGATCTGCGTGGAAATGGATAGCGGGCAGTCCCGACGCGACCGACTGGGATAATATTCTAAGAGCTCAGGATGGAGTGATTCAAAATAATAATAAACAATACAAAATCAATAAGCACCTCACAGAACTCTCAACCAAACTAATAGATAGTTACAATAAAATTGTCCACGATATTAGCATGCACAACAATGACAAACTTGAACAACTACTCTTTAATAAACTAGGTTTCCTTAAAGACGAAATAAAAGAAATAGTGCTGGCATGCCAGCTAGCCAAACGTGGTGTTGTTAATTCAAACATCTTATCTAATACCGAAATCAATAATATCATCTCGCAGGTTGAAACATTGCCCTACGAAAATGAAATTCAAGCAATCGAATATGCTACGCCTATTGTGCTTCAGAAAGAATCATTACTTTTGTATGTTATATGTCTGCCTACAACGGAAAAAACTACTTTCAACCATATCCTAATTCGCCCCACAGTTATGAGCGATAAAGCTATTTTTCTCAATTACTCAAGCCTCCTTGTATCGCGGGAAGTGCGGTATGGCGTTAAAACAAGCTGTGTAGTTATGCAGAACATAACCATTTGTAATAGGAACCAAATTCAAGAATTAGATTCAAATGATTGTATTTCACAAATTCTAGACGGAACAAACGCACTCTGTGATTATTACTATCAAAACAGACCTATTGTGGAAGTTATTGACGAAAACATAATCTATCTCAGTAACTTTCAAGGTAAACTTTGCCATCAGGGCAAAACTCAATTCCTAAACGGAAACTTCGTTATCAACCTCCAAAACGATACAGTAGAAATTAACGGTATTCAATATACCAGCAAGGAAGTAAGGACCATGCACCTTTTGCCTCCGATCCTACGAGGAAACCTCACGGAAAAGGATATTAAGCTTGATCTGGAATACCTTCACAAACTTCATTTGGATAATGTCGACAAATTAGGATATTTTTCATTAAAGAATACAGTATCTATTATATCTGATGTACTAATTGTTACTCTCATAGCAGTGCTTGCACTGTTATTTTTCATTTTTCGATCTAAAGCTTTCATTATGAAATTACAGCCTAATGTGTCCTATACCTACCCTGATCCCGTTAGACATCCCTTTGATAAAATTTGAATCTGTGGGACACAGATTTTTTAGGCGGGAGGAGTTAACACGAGCTTCCGGTCAATCGCGACTAACGCAAGTTAACACGAGCTTCCGGTCAATCGCGACTAACGCATTCTATTTAGGTCATACGATATTCCATAAATTGACTATCACCCGCGTTTGCATTTTTTTCCTCGTTTCACGAAAATATTCATTTATTGCCTGAATCAGTTAACACGAGCTTCCGGTTAATCGCGGTTAACGCATTCTATTTAGGTCATACGATTCCATAAATTGATTATCACCGCGTTGCATTTTTCCGCGTTTCACGAAAATATCCATAAATTGCTTGAATCATCAAATGCGATAGAATTCGGTGCATATTAGTAATTAAGTCACGTTTGCATGTTAAAGCATATTTCGATTTTAGAATATAAGCTGAATTGTAATTACAAATAAGGTTCAGTTGAATTTTGGTATCAATAAAGAGTGCAACTTAACGGGTGTTGTTCTTTTTTTTACAATCCGGCGGACGAAAACCCTTAACTTGCATACGCCTGCATCTGATATTCGAGTCGCCGCTTGAATACAAATGCAAGTCCAAAACGACACATACGAATAGTGCATATCGCATGCAAAGCGTCTTGTGATATTCGAATGTCTTATCAGCCATTATCCCACGAGAACGACGAGCTCACAGCAGAACGACTGATGTGGGCATATCAAATTTAACGTGTGCTTTGATGAGTTACGATCTCGATATAGTATTTAAGTTGAATTTGTTTAGTTTAAGCTAGTCTAGATAATAAAATTGTATCGTAGAAGAACGCTGTTTACTTTAACGAACCACAACATGACCAAAGAACTAATAATATTAATTTTCAATTTAACAGAAAAACAAAATGTACTTAAGTGCAACTCCAGGAAGAATGATTTTTTTTAAAAATAAAAGTAAAAATATGATTGAATAATTTAAAAACTTTGTTTTTCCTTAGATGAAGATGGGGTTAAGATTTCTTTCTTTTTCTTTCTTTCATTCTTCTTCCTTCTTTAGGGTGGATGATACGGGCAATGGACGGACCCGTCAGAAGTCTGACCTAAATAACATCGTAGTATAGATCAGACTTCTGGCGCCGCTTCAAGGTGGAGGAATTTCGTCAGTCGTGCGCATCTTTGTTCATTAATTGTAACGTAAATATTTCGTGTTGGTATTCGCTTATACCTCATTTTAGTGTTTGTGTAAATTAGCGGTTTCTTGGTTTTAAGCGTGCGTATCTCTCTCTCGTCCCCGAATACAGCCACCAATTTGCGATCGCTCGCGCGTAATTACATTCGTCTTCGCGTCGAGTTGCTTCGTAGGAAGCACAGACTCCAATTGGTGGCCTTATTTTTTTTTCGTTGTGCTGGTCATCTTTGGGACCCAGTCACTAGCAAAAATATACCCATGGTCAGGGTTAGCCTTCACCGCTCATAAAGTGGATCTTGAAGAAGATCACTTTCTATGTCGCGTTTTGCTTTTCTTGTCAGGCACATTAATAAAAATGTGATGATGGTTAGGACGTATAACAGGAAAAGAATCCCCTACATCTCCCCAATCGCTAGATGGCAACCAGAATGTGCCGCCGTCCTGTTATGTGAGAGTTGTAGCTACCCGGCGTAGCTCAGTCCTGCACGGACCAGTAACTCGATATCCTTTGATGGTCATTTTAGACCTTAGACTCCTCAGGCACTTTGTGTCTCGGTAAATATCCATTCATTATACAAGTGATAATGAGTTAGTGCATCAAGTCCTTGTACTCTTGGGCCCATTCACTACCCCTGCCCCTTCAGTTATATTAACCTATTTCATGCGAAGCACCTCACCACCATTCCACGCTACGACCGAATTGAAGCAGAAAAAATGGATACCGAGCTCGCAATTTGATGGGAATCGAAATGGGCTAATACAGTTCTTAAATGTGGTAGATGCATACCTGGCAACGATCGACGCCACCTTAAAACACGACTTGTGGGTAGTTATCAGAAATTCGAAGATAGTTGGACATGCGAAGAAACTCCTACTCATTTTCTGGTGGTGTTCGGTAGGGCGTTGGTGACTTGACAGTTCGTTTGATTTAACTTTATAAGGTAGATTTTGGTAAAGGCGAATATTACAAGATGGCTAGCGGGAGCGGTGTAGGGAAGATCTCGGTTGATCGGCTGAGTAAGGACGAACTCGCGTATGAGCTAGCAATCCGGGGTCTGGCTGGTGACACGGTGGAGACCATGCGTAAACTTTTGAGGGGGACGTTGCGGAGCAAAGTAGCTTCGGGTGAGTCCGTTTCAATGGCAACGTACCCATTTTCGTTCTCAGAGGACCGAGAGGCGATAAGCGCAAAGATAGCAGAGATCGCAATGTTGGTGGACCCATTTTTGGGCGACTTTAATTCGCCGGAATTTATTAAAGTCAAGGGGAAATATGCTTTGCCCTGCGCCGTTTGGGTAGAATGAAAGCCGAAACGACGGAAGCGAAAGATATGGCCAGCACAGGCGCGCGTACACTGGAAAAGTTCAACGGCCGAGCAATGTACAGCCAAGTACAACCAACGGTTCGCTTGGCGGAGTCCCGCTGATCGAATTGAAAAACAAGGCCTGAAGCGAGTTGGCTCAGCGCCCAGAGCTTCTTTTTGAAAACTGACTGGTAAGCAGACGGTTGGCGGTGGCTGGAGTTCAACTGACTATCTGAAAAAATGCACGTTCTACTGTAAGTAGGGTTTTTTTCAAATATCAGGTTCGCGAACTGATGTGCGGTGTACTGACGTTCATCATTTGGTGCGAAAGTGTGTACTCCTTTTCGAAACAGGTTTTAATGCCAAGTTATAAAATATGTGCGATCGTTTGGAGAGTTATTTGGAAAGTGCGTTACGTTCGTGGAGGGAAAAGTATAAAAAATTTGTATGAACGATTTTTGAGTGAAACCATACAAATAAGATGTCGTCTTTTACATTTTGATTTGATAGCAGTGATGAAGATGACGATGATAAGGCGTTATATTTGAGACGGTGTAGTTTAAGAGATTCTTCAAACCCATTGGCTTTGCCAAATACGACGTAAGTCTGCATGTAGTAACCTGTATCCACATAATAAAATTATATTTTCTTTTAGATTTACAAATTATTTTCGGATTTCAAAAGATATTTTCATTTACTTGCTAACGAAAATGGAGGAGAAATTCAGGCCAGTCATCGGAAGCGATTCTGTTCCGCCTGTAATAAAGTTAACTGCTTCCTTAAGATTTTTGGCACATGGCAGTTACCAAACAAGTGTGGGCAATGACTTCAACGTTGCACTAGCACAACCGTCTGTGTCAAAGGCACTAAGCGAGGTCCTCAACTTTATTGAAACTGAAGTGTGCCCGGCAGTGATAAAATTTCCAAACACTGAAGAGGAAAAATTTGATATAAAACAAGAATTTTATTCCATAGCGGGGTTCCCTGGAGTTATTGGTTGTGTAGACGGAACACATGTCGCTATTGTGTCTCCTCGGCGAAATTTGCAGCACCTTTTCTACAACCGAAAAGGTTATCACAGCTTGAACGTTATGATCGTACGCTTTGCCACTACTTATAAATGGATACTTTTAACTAATATGTTTCAATTTGCAGATTTGCCACCACAAAATGTGCATCAGATACGTTGATTCAAATCACCCAGGAGCAAGCCATGACTCTCTGATTTGGAATAGTAGTCGAATCGACAATCATTTGAACGGGAAATATGAAAACGGGGAAAGAAATTCATGGATCTTGGGTTATATTATAATTGTATTCGAAATGAATTAGCATCAACGAAAAAAACGCTTGTATATTTTCCAGGTGACAAAGGGTATCCCTTGAAGCCATATTTGATGACACCATTTAGGGAATCACTACAAGTGGCTGAAGAACGCGCAAGGAGGGCTTTATACAATACTGCACACTCTAAGACGAGAATTACAGTTGAACGAACTCTCGGACTTTTGAAGAATGCATTTCGTAGCTTTATAGGGGCAAGGGAGTTACATTACACACCCGAAAAAGGATCGAAAATCGTTAACGCGTGCTGTCCACTTCATAGTCTTCGCATTAAATATCGGATGAATTTTGATGGTGAGCTTTGAGGATTTACCCGTTGAAGAAAGCGACGGAGGAGATGCGCCCGATGAAACACACGGTGGATCGTATTTGACAGCAGTTTTAGCGAAACACCCAAAAACATTAATATACACGTGGAGACAATAAAGGACTATTGCGAAACAGCCTCGCTCATCCGGCACACACACACACCCACAAACATTGTGAGTGCAATGCTGCATGCGACGGTCAAATGTATTGCACTGCCATTGGAAAACAGGCTTTGCTAATGCATTTGATTGTCGCATGTGTCATTGCATTTCATCACAACGTGCTGAAACCTGAGCGCAGCTGGTTTGAAACAATACTTGCATGAGCTGCGTTATCAGGCCAGCGAAAACGGGATATGTTTGATGCTGGGTGTGGAGAGACTTGCTGCACAACTGGGGAATAAAAAAAAAATACGGGACTTGGCGGCAACGGGAGTGTTCGCGTGCTGGCTGGAGGTTTATGACCCAGCTGAACAGCGGCGGTAGAGGTTTTTTTTTTAAATGAAAAGTGGCAGCAGTTCGGTTTTAGATTTGAAAGAGAAGGTGTGTTTTTGAAAAGAAAACGCGAACGGCTTGGAATATCTGTGTGCAATTTTGTTTGCTTGGCCGTGGGATCGATTGTTGAAATTTAAAGAAGGCTTGTGATACTGATGGTGCAGGGTTGTTGAGATCTAAATCGCGGCAGGAGCATTTTTGAATTTAGACTGGCGTGGAGAAGTGAAAAAAAAGGAACGCCAGCTGGTTATGGTCATGTGGTATTTTGTTCGAGTTTTTGGAAATTGCACGAAAGAGTTAGCTGGAGAAACTTCTGTGTAAAATCCGCTCGAAAAAGAGCTGAAGGGTTAAAGCTGCTGAACAGTAAAGAAATGTTGGATAACAGGCGGGAAGAAGAACTTGAAGCAGTTGTGAAATTGTTCGTGAAAGCGTGATTTGGTGCAGAGGTGGCATTGCGGATTTTGGTACGGCAGTTGCGACTATATCCAGAGATCCGTTGAGTCTGATCAAATTTATCAGCGTACGAATTTTTGGATCAAAGAGCGATATATACAACATGGTGGGAAATTTGAAAGGGCTAAACGGTTGCAAACGCCAGCGTTGATTAAATCGGGGAGATCCGAGGCTGTTCTTGGTAATACAGTGGAGACTGAGAAGATAAGTACCCTATAACTTTGTTTAATATCTCGAGAAGAAATCAGAGTTTGACCAAAGTCGAATTAGATAACGAATCTGTGGCAGAAGGAAAATTTATATATTAAAAGAAAAATAATTGCATCAAATTTAAATGTAACTGTAAAATTTATTATCTAGAATAGAATTTTCAAATCGAACTTCATGTTTCTTTTTCCTTTTATTTTGGAAAAAATTAATTAGAACTAACCAAAACAATTTCTTTTCAAATATATGATTTGGGTACGGTTTTTTTTTGTAAAAAAGGAATGCTTGTCTCCATTTCTTCTTTTGTATTTCATTGTCGGCTCTTTTGAGACTTGAACATTATTGCTTGAATTGAATTATTTATTTTAGGCGCATATATTTTATTGAATTATCTTATTATATATTTATTATCATTATCGATTGTACGATCAGTGGTAACTGATCCCGGCCGGGATTGGGTTTATCTTACCCAACCAAATTTTTAAGAATTTTTAGTTTTAGTTTTAATTCATCTTGATATTGATTGTAATTTATTTTACTATTGTTTTCTTTGGTTTTTGCATGAAATATATGTAGATATAACATGATACACTTGGAGTAAAACATTTTAAAATAATGATTCCTTTGGAAATTCCATCCTGTCTCCACTTTTCCTTCTTTCTTTAATTGTATTTGTTTCTAAATGTTGTGTCGTCGGCGTGCCATAGCACGTAGGAGATTTTCTTGCCACAACCCACGCCGGATTGAGCTAGCCGGTTGTGATAAGGCACGCAGGGCAATAAAAACGAAAATCTCTTAAACAAATTAAAATATGTTGCACTGATGTAGGCTCGGCTGTCTTCAGGGTTTTCCAACAGGACACACTAATTAAATACACCAAAAACATAAACCACCCCAAAAATTAACACAAAACTACAGAAACACAAACGTACCAGCCACACATCTATCGGCAAAATCGTCTAACGGCTATGTAGAACATGTAATCGAGTTTAGCCGCATGATTCAAATTAAAATATATAATTATCTTCAGAATAAAATGTACTTCCTTTTTTCCGTAATAGACGATCTAAGATTCGTCAAAATTCTTCTTAGTCTTGTGAAAATCTCAATTTTTAGTACACTTGTGTTCGCAGTCACTTGATAATATCGAATGACTGAAAATCTCACCTCACGTGACGCTCGTCACTTCACGTGACTCTCAGAATAGCCAACAAAACGTCACTTGAGGTGAAATGACAACACCTCACGTGACTCTCAGAATACAAAATCATGAGAGTCATCTCATTCGTGACGTAAGGTGAGCTCATATACAAATGCTACCAAAAACTAGGCATTCTTCAAAAAGGAAACTCGCATTTTACCTTTTTCTATTTATAGAATGTTACATTAGAGAAACTCAATCTCTTTAGAAGCAGAAAGCATCCTGACAAAGAAATAACGAAAATCAGTGCGAAATTTGATACAAAACACCTAACTAAATAGCTAGTATTGAACTGTAGTATAGAATGCCCCCAGGGGGGGGAAATCAAGCGCTGGTTGAACTAAATATGTTCTTCTGGTAAACCGTCCCTGGTAAATTAGCATATGCATGAATTGTTTAAATTATATTCATCAATAATATAATTATAGAGTTTCACTGCGACATTAGGTCCTGGCCCAGTATTACAACTATGGAAAGGTAATCCAGCGTACATCTGTATGACAAAAGACTTTTCGTGTCTTCATACATAAAGATGTCTGCTTCACCCGAAAGAGAAAAGTCAATTGGACTACACGACCAATATGACTAGGTGTCGGTACCGCGGGGGCAGGTGTAGCCCATAGCTACTTCGAAGGTATATCCTGTCACTGGTAGTGGCCCGCTTAGTGGGAGCTCTGCGGTGGCTATGGTTTATAAGCTATCTGCTATAGATTTGTTAGGCTAGTTGACGGTCAATCATTTCTGGATACAGTGCTTGCCTAGGAGTGATGTGAGCGAAAGCACACACTCCGCCTGGACCCGGGTCAATGGGCAATAAAAACCATGTGAAGATAGGCATGCTATCTTACCATTGGTAAGTCATATTCCATAGATTTGATTAATAATGGAAGTCTCGTAGTGCACAAGACGATGGTTGTTATGCAAATTCATAACTTATCCTAATATGGATCGTCGGATAGAGCCCTCGAGGCAGATGCCAACGTAAAATATTGCGATTAATGTAGAATAGAATGGAGGCTGCCTGAGAAGCTTTGGATTGCTTTGACTGTGACCAGACTCTGCCAGTTTACTATGGGCTGTAATTTCGGCCGTGACTTCACTTGATTCTCGCTTGCACTTGCTGGATATGACACGGCCGCCGTTTCGTTGGATGGATGATGCATTGCAGTTGTATGTACTGTTGAGACCCTATATTAATAACAAACGGTTTTCATTGTTTGTTTGAATTAGAATTGATGATATTTCGCTGCAGTACAAATTGTTGCCTTCAAAGGGCATTTTTAGCTTAAGCCGTTTCAATATCCATGACATCAGACCCTGTTCAGCCGCTTCTGTGCACACCACTTCCTGCATTTCGGTTAAATTTTCAATTATAGCCAATGTGTTATGTAATCCGTTTGCTTCTTCTTACACAGTCTCATTCAACCTTTCCAAATTCTGAGCAAGCAACGAACAAACCTGTTGTTTCCGAAGCGCATCAATAAACGTTTCCGCGCCTTCGACTCTTTCGTGTAAGTGTGGAAAGAGAACATCTACCGGAAATAGTGTCCGTTGATC
This sequence comes from Nemotelus pantherinus, assembly GCA_963978885.1. NCBI lineage: Eukaryota > Metazoa > Arthropoda > Insecta > Diptera > Stratiomyidae > Nemotelus > Nemotelus pantherinus. The sequence continues at coordinate 41,931,346 of OZ022264.1, forward strand.
TTAACCCACATCACTCAAGTAGTGTTGGGTGAGTGATGATAGATCACATGGGGACCCAGACCAAAAACCCGGTCTTCAGAAATGAGATTGAAATGACGATTTTGTAACAGGTGCGCTCTTCATGTAGTAAAGATACTTGTTTTTCGTCTTGTTATATGTTTATGTGTAAGCAGAAGGTGCACATGGATCCAGTGCTTCGCACTACCAACTGTATAGCAGAAACCCAGGAACCCAATCTGAACACAAATCCCGTGCAGGGCTGCCATGTTGTCAAGATTATCTATCGTGCGAGGGCGGACGGACTATTGTCGCGGTCCTGTATCATTTAACAACGATAGCTCCCTCAGTCTCCGATTGGACGTCCCAAGCAACATGTCTATATTCTTAGAGTTTATGAAGCCAGTGTTAAATTTATGTCTGGCAGTTGGCAACATGAAGTATGGGCAGTCACTCTTGTAATAATTTTTATCGATTTTACTATTTTTCTTTATATTATTTTGAATGTAGTTTCTCAAATTAATTTATTTTATTGTTGTATGTTCCCAATGAGACGTAATGTAGGAAAAAGCCGAAGAAGAAGAAGTAGAAGAAGTAGAGGGATGAAAATCAACAAACAAGAAAAGGAAAAAGAAAAAAGAAAACAGAAAAAAGAAGAAGGAAAAAGAAAACGAAAAAGAAGGACGATGAAGAAGGAAAAGAAGAAGAAGACGAAGAAGAAGAAGAAAGGAGACCCACAAGAGAGGACACAGCTTCAAATCGATCAGTATCTTTCAATTCTCCGAGGATTCACTATTTTTACTCTATAGTGATTTATTGTCATTCATATAATCATTTATATTGACTCCGTGCATTGTCATTCAACTAATTTCTAAAATGAGCTGTTAAATTACAATTTTATGCACATAAATGACACGGTACTATGTCTGTTTGTTTGTTATTTGGCTAATGTTTAAAACATTGCTGTGCACTTAGCCTGTTCAGTGCAATACATATACATAATCAGGACAGATTGCATATTTACAATGTGTACTGCTTAATGTATATACAATTCATAATTTGTTGTTAATTCTCATTCTAATTCCCCATCCCTCAATATCCCTCGATTCTCCAAAGATTCACCGCTTAATTGACCCCGTACAATGGCACTGAACCGATTTCTATATTGAAATGTTGATTATAAGTAAATTAATGACAAAGTACTATGTTTGTCTGTTTATTGTTTGACTAATGTTCAAAACATTGTTGCACACTCAACCCGTTCAGTGCAATACATGTACATATTCAATACAGATTACATATTTACAAAGTGTGTTATTTGATGAGTATACAATTTATGATATGTTGCAAACCTTCGATATCTTTCGATTTTCCGATATTCTTTCACAGCCCTATTTCTCAATGCATTGAACTGTCACACGATTCTACTGTCAGTGGCATTTAAAACTCATACCTATTATCACGTATTCCAAAACTAATTGCGTCAATATTGTTTATTTTAGGTTTTCGTCCGGAAATCAACCAGTTTGAGACCAAGAGGAACAAGAGAACAAACCAACAGAATAATTAGAGTTAAGCTGGTCTAACACAAAAAAGGAATAGTTAGAGCCAAGCTGGTCCAACAAAACTCAATGCAAACGAAAAATCACGGATGCTCACATCATGCAGTTATGTGGCATGTAAGTACCTATATTTGAATATTAGTGATAGTGAACATTGATTAAGTGATCGGAACGTTAACATTGCATTTCCCGAACACAAACTGTGAATATAACATAACCAAAAAGCCATGTGTGTAGAAGTGCATGCTGGTACAAATTGCTCTCGAATCAAACGAATGAGTCTATGAAAATCCCATCTCTGAACATCCCAACAAACACACCCCCATCATTGATGTTAACATTCATGATTCTTTGTTTATTCATGCTGAATATGATTTCAGCTATCATCTGAAGCTTGATAAGATGGCTTTCCAATTATCAAAGAATTTTATGAAAAAATTTTGTGGCTTGCCTGAATTTCCAAGTGTCTTTCCAATAGGCATCCATTGCGTCTATTCCCACTATAGGTAAACGTGTAGTTCCTGATTGATCTATGGCAAATTCTGGTGTCAGTAGTCTATATATCTTACGTGTTTGTGTATTACCCATATCTGGCTTAATATTACGTGAAACGCTATTTATGGTATATGTCATTGTTAGGAAATCATGTAGTATGAGTCCAATTTGTAGTTTCTTCAGTCTCAAGGTCGCTAATTCCTCCATTTTTATTACTATTAGTTTTTGTTCCGGTTTCGTTGAAATTGTTTTTATAAATGACACAAAAAGAGGGGGGGGGGGGGGGGGGAGTTGTGGGGAAGAAAAGAAAAAGAAAAAAACAAACTATTAGCGATATTTTCATCAAATTAAAATATCTTATTCTGATTAGGTACAACATCCATCAATCGCTCTCCGATTACTTCCCCCAACATCAACCAGAAACTCCCATCCAAACCATCATCAGTCAAACATCATGTATGTAAGGGAATCTCCACTTACAATTCAAGAATCATAAGTAGAAAGAATTCCTGTGCATTAAAAAGAACCATGTCAAAATCCTCCCTGTGAACACAGGCCAACAACCCGACTTCGTTTGATCAAAATCAATTGAAACACCAATGAGATACACTAACATCTGTATTCGGATGCGATAACAATTCCAACAGACTCGGACCGCATGCAATTCTACGAATATCGGATACAAGTCCGGGACAGTGGCAAGTGTCTTCATATCTTGTATGACTGAATGTAAATCAATTTCAATTTCAATTTCCATAAACTTTCCGGGATTATCTGGGAATTTCATTCGCATTTCTTGATTCTTCAGATTTCGTTTCTCGAAGAGTAGAATCCATTTTTTGAGTCCGCCTTCGTCTAGCACATCCCCTTCTGTCTGTTCGGTTTCAACAAATTTCACGATGTTCAGTTTTTCTTCTTCTGATAGCTGCACTTCTTTTACTGGTATCGTTCCTCTGGTAGGCGATTCAACACGACGCAATTTTTTAGCGTTTTCACGGCCCCGAATTTTCGTAACGCTTGCTGAAGCCGGGTTGTCTTCATCGTCTTCGGTTGGCCGCTTAGGTGTTTGCTCAGGCTTGTATGATAGTAATTCGCCAACATCCATTATAACTATTACTGTCCAATATGGTTTGACTTTGAGAGTTTCTAAAGCGCCGGACACAATGCTAGTTACGTATCCAATTCCAAATTCTACCCAAAAACATACATTTTCACATTGCATTCCAGAAAGAATGCAATCGTCAGTGTCTGCAACGGAAACATTTGACACCATCATTGCAGACGTGAGAAAATATGTGGAACAGGTAAAACAGCCAGACGCATAGTCAGCAACATGAGACAATAAATACACCTGGATGATAACTTCTCGGCCAGTTGTTGATTAGAACTTAATTGTCTCGAACTTGTCTTGAATTGTCTTGTCTAATTAGCTATACGTTTGCTCTTTTAAATAAAAGTGATTTGTAAAGTTACAATCCGGAGTTTTCTTTTATTTTTGTACGAAGACGCTCGCAACCACGTATTTTGCTCCATTCCATTCCATTCCAGAATAAACGTCAAAGTTGGCGGCATAGAAAATGTACGTGACTGAACACATAAGGCTGGAATGGAATGGAATGGACGAGTTGGCCAACTTTCAACTTTTCTGGATCAGAAAACGTCAGATTAGTTTTCAGTTGACAGCAAGCAGCCATTGCGAGTAGTATTGGAGTTCAGCGAGGAAAAATGCATCGAAGAAGTGAGGAACGAGCCATCTTGGTACGATAAGACAAACTATCGTTACAAAGACACTCAGTTTAAAGAAAGGATTTGGAGAAGGATTGGCGAAAAATTTAATATTGCCGATGGTAAGCGCTTTTAACGTTTTTCATGCATTGGTGATCAATTTTGTTTTTTACTTTCAGCGAAAAAATAGTGGAACATTTGTTTCCGGGATCGGTATGCAAGGGAAAAGCGTAGGTTTGTCCTAAAGTCAGAGCAAGCAGCCACGTCCACATCGGTCTGGTACCTTCTGGACAACATGAGGTTTTTGGATGTCCTTCTTCAGGCAAGACCGTAAGTAGTTTGAGTATGTATTGAAAAACAATTTAATTATAATACTTTAATTTTCAGATTGAGGGAAAATGTGGATTCTTCTAGCTCCCAATCGTTCAGAAAGTTCTAGTGATGCATTCGAAATGTGCGCTTCTGAACCTATTGGAGAAAACTTTGCTGATAATGAAGCCCTGCAAGTGGCGTCTTCAACACCCACAAATTCGGCAGCGCAACAACAAAGGAAGCGAACGAAGAAGGACGAAATTGAAGAAAGGCTGCTTCAATCTCTGCGGACGTTCGAGCAGACGGCAAATAGCCATGAGGAAAATTCTATTCTTGAAAGCGATGCACAGCGACCTCAGTAAAATGGACGCCCAAAAAAAATAAGATTTAAGATAAAAATTATGCAGGAATTAAATGAAGCTCTCCATGGGAGCTGATTAAAATATATATTTAACTTTATAATATAATTAGAAATTAAGCTACATATTGTTAGGAGTAACAGTATATTTTAATATATTTTCTTGTTTTATACGTATAGGGTTTTATTGTTAGAGCATTATTTACTATAAGAGTTAATGCTTAAATGTTGTTTGTTAAAAAATAAATTTTTAAAACTTGTAAAAATGTGAAATGTGGTAAGTGCTGTAGAAATCTTCCGCCCGCAAACCCACGCTAGGCTGAGCTAGTCGGCTGGGAAAAGGCACGCCGGACAAGAGAAGGAAGATTTCTAAACAAATATATGCTGCACTGGCGACGCTGTAGATTTTGAGGACTGTTGACTGGTCGTCGTATGAAAGATGTATTTGCTGGATAAATTTTTCATTGCGCGTACACAATTCAGAATTGAAACAAGATTGAAGTCAAAGCAGGCGAATCGCAACTGGTTGCTAGTTACGTATGCAAAACAATTTGAATACGAAAAGAAATATGATACGCTGTTGCAGACAGTAAACAAACACCTACAACATCCGCATCCTAATCAACGAAAAGACATGAGAACGTCTCGAAAAGTGGTCGCGAATTAGTTGGTTGCAGTCAGGTAAAAGTGTTGAAATATCCCGCTCACTTCCATTCGTGCACTTTTTTAAACCGCCTCACGAAAATTTCCCCAAATTTTGGAGATCCAATGTGCAGAATCAGGTAGTATTGGTGCAATGATGAGTGTTTACAATTAGAACTTGACAGTGACAGACTACCGATTGACACTTTCTAGGAGAAATGCAATAATTAGGCGCTAGGGGTCACTCAAGGCACTACCGAACCCAAAGGTCGTTCCGGACATCGAGGAAATCAGCATAATGCAATTACCCGTGCGAGTTCGGAAAGTTACCAGTGGCGCAGCGGTATCTTGTTTTGTACTTTAAAATTTGAATTCGGTAGTGTGAGAAGTAGTTTGGTTTTGCAGTTTTGGAAAAAGTTAAGCTAGGAGAAAGTGGTGAACGTTCGATAGAAAAAGTTGAGAATAAGTAAGTACAAGTTAGAATTTGTTATTGAAAGTTGAGAATTAGAAAGAAAGGTTAGAATTTGTATTTGAAAGTAAGAGTTAGCGAAATAAAGTATTAAACTAGACGATTGGCGTTTGAAATTCAAAGTGACGTAAAAAAAGGAAAGTGAATATATGTTTAACAGTGAGATGTTGGATAGATACAGAGCATGGCAAATAGTGCGAGATCCAATGTGCAAGATCAGGTAGTATTGTTGCGAAGGTGAGATGTTGGATAAATACAAGAGCATGGGCAAATGGTGCGAGATCCAATGTGCAAGATCAGGTAGTATTGTTGTGAAGGTGTGATGTTGGATAAATACAAGAGCATGGGCAATTGGTGCGAGATCCAATGTGCAAGATCAGGTAGTATTGTTGCGAAGGTGAGTTGTTGGATAAATACAAGAGCATGGGCAAATGGTGCGAGATCCAATGTGCAGGATCAGGTAGAATTGGTGCAACGGTGAGATGTTGGATAAATACAAGAGCATGGGCAAATGGTGCGAGATCCAATGTGCAAGATCAGGTAGTATTGTTGCGAAGGTGAGTTGTTGGATAAATACAAGAGCATGGGCAAATGGTGCGAGATCCAATGTGCAGGATCAGGTAGAATTGGTGCAACGGTGAGATGTTGGATAAATACAAGAGCATGGGCAAATGGTGCGAGATCCAATGTGCAAGATCAGGTAGTATTGTTGCGAAGGTGAGATGTTGGATAAATACAAGAGCATGGGCAAATGGTGCGAGATCCAATGTGCAGGATCAGGTAGTATTGGTGCGAGGGTGAGATGCTGGATAAATACAAGAGCATGGGCAAATGGTGCGGGATCCAATGTGCAGGATCAGTTAGTATTGGTGCGAGGGTGAGATGTTAGATAAATACAAGAGAATGGGCAAAAGGTGCGAGATCCGATGTGCAGGATCAAATGGTATTAGTGCAAGGCGAGATATTTGAGTTTATGTAAAGCGTGAGCAAATACATCTGCAGGAAAACGTATAATACGACGGTTGAGCAATGGATGAGCATGGTCAGGCGTATGAGCGAGATCGGGCGAAGTGATGCGAAGGCGCGAATGTTGGCTGTGGCAACGGACAGCAGTAATGAAAAGAACGGAGGTGCGTGCGCGAGGGCAAAATTTGAAAGACCGATGCGTTGATGGTATAGATAAGATGAAGCGAAAGTTGCGACTATTGATGATGGGCGAATGACAACGAGCTAGGGCAAATGTGCGGATGTGGGCATGAAGCGTGCTAGATGAGAGGGTGCATGATGAGCTTAGGGCATAGCGAGATAAGAGGAAGAGTAGAATGAGCATGTTTAGGGAATGTAATCCAGGCCTGGATAAATAGTACATGTAAATATAATGTAGTTGCACGGAAAGGAGTTGTTAAGAATCATTCCGATTCCCACGAAAATTAATTTTCCGGACATGCATAAATATTTTGTACATGCATAAATGCATATTCATTTATTTCCCACAGAAAACTACATTTAATGTAATCCCATCGCATATTTGGTCGCCACGCATACTGCAATCTCTTATTTCACGCTAAAATATTTTTGTCTGGAAGCATAGATGCAAATGCAATGTCTTGAATACATTTTTTCAAAGTGCAATATTACACCATCATTTGTAGCGTGGGACCAGGTATGCTATGGGAAAGCCACCAAAACGGAATGTCTGTATGACCATATTTGTAAAATAAGAATCATATGCATTGTAGGTCAAGAACTATTGTATAAGAAGCACATGCAGTACACTGCGTGACCTACAATGCAATGTGCAATAAATCGAAAACAAGTCATAAGCTATGTTTGTAAACAGCGAAGCGATCGAAGTATTGACCGCGATATGCATATTTGACGCATTCAGCAAGAATGCATTAATTGATATTTTGTATGCGGTAATGTTGTATGTAGGTTAAGGCAACAAGTTATGTTATTCTGATGAAGTGCATTTTGTATGTAGAAGTAATATTTGGGTTAAGGTAACAGTTTATATTATGATGCATTTTTCACATGTAGGAAGTAAGACTATTGAATTAAAGATATAAGAATAGTGATTTTTTGAATAATAAATTGAGTTCCTCACGAACTAGCTGTGTGTTAATACAATTAGAATTTATCTGGTGCACAAGTAAAAGTGCTTGGGCATTAAGAGTCGACGAGGTGTTCAGGTTCAAGTGCTTGAATATCTTCTTTTCAAACTTTGCAAGCTGATGTGGTTCAAGTGCCGCATCAGCATCAAACGCAGAGTATACAATATTGTTAAATGGAATTTGATGAGTATGGACAATTTTCTTATAAAATAAACGGCGGTGATAATGAAAATGCGTTCCACCAGCAACTGATAATCAAGTTAGTTATTTCAGTTTCAACAGGAATATTAATGTTTGCATGTATGAGAATGATTTTAAAAGGAAACCGTATAAAATATATGAGCGAAGGAATTTAGGTCATTGTCAGATAAGCCAGCTGATAGAGTAGAGGTAAAGACAAAATGATAATAAAGTAATGGTGAATTATCAAAATTAAAATAAATCTGTTTAAAGTCAAAGGCAAAAACGAAATGTCGGAAGTTGAAACGAAAACGTATGTCGCGAGCATAGAAAGAGCGCGGGCGTTTGCGGTGACCGAGGAAGCCAGAGCGACAACGATAACGAGCGTGCGGGCGCGTTTACAAACGTTGGAGAGTGCGTGGGTGAAATTTGAAAAGGCGCATAATGCGCTGCGGCGAAAGACGGGGCGCGATGTGTCGAGCAAAGACGAGCTGTATGAGCGGTGTGAGATGTGCTATGTGGAGGCGAAGACGACGCTAATGACGTGCATAGAGAGCGACGAGCAAGAAGAGCAAGGCGCGACGAGTGCTATAGTGCGAGCGATAGTGAAGGAAAGTGTGCAACCAGTGAATATGTGGGGCACGTTCGCAGGGGAGTTTAAGGAATGGCAAATGTTTAGGGACAAGTTCAGGGCGGCGATGCATGAAAATGGAGACATAAAGCCGGTGTTCAAGCTGCAATACTTACTAGCAGCGTGCTGGTGCGATTGGCAGTTAACCGAAGCGAAAAAGGTTGGCCGAGGTATATGACGACGAATACCTTGTGCAAAGGGCACATATAAGAGCGATGTCTATCGACCTTCTTCCGGAGGGCGGTGGAGGTCCTTTTTTTTTTTAAAAAAAAAAAAAAAAAAAAAAAAAAAAAACCGTGCTATTCGTGTGATATGGACGACCGTGACAAGACTTGTGCAAAAATGTCAAACAAGGAAAACCAACAATTCTATCCACCAGCAGCCATATTTCGGTGTAATGCTGGTGTAAATAGTCAGAAAACCACCGGTCAAGGTAACGAAAAAACTATAATAAATTAAAGCACAGACTAATGTTCAATGTTTAATCAGGATCCAGCAGTACCATCAACAAAAAACTAGAAAATCTTCAAATAATTACCGAGCTATTAGAGAAACAGCAAGGTATAGCAATTTCTTTTCCGTTTTTTTTTTTCAGAGTTACTGATTACGCAAAATAAGGAACTCATGCGAGGCTTGGGAGCAAATACGGCTTCGTTGAAGCAAGTTCTCAAACAGGATAAGATACCAGAGGAATTTCACATGAAATTCCCTGTCAAAAGCAAGGAAGAGCTAGTTGCGCTCGAAAATGAGATCGCGGAACATGAACACTATTTTGTAAGTACAAGTTAACACCAGTTTCCCGTATAGCTCTTCAACACGCGCAGCGAAAATGCTGACCACCTGACCTGATCGACCCATTAACATCCAAAAAAAAACACGATTTTCCTTTAAATCGGTTAAGTTACACTCTAGATTTCTGAGATCAAGTTGTGAGAAATAAATTTGCAATTTCGTTAGGTGACCGTTGTGAACCAGCTGCTGCAATCTGAAGGAATACCAAAGAATCTCCACAAAATTGTGTCCAACACAATCAAATGTAAATTATGCATATTCCGTGAGAATTATAATAACTGAGTAAATTTAAGCAAATAGAATTTAAGTGACAATGTAAGCAAAATTTTGCTATAAATTAATGAACGCTGTAATAAATAATTCAATATCATTTTGGGCAACAAACGAGTTGTTTCAATACATTGGTGACCCCGAGCACATCTAAGCCTAAATTTTATTCCTAGTGTGAGGCTGCATTAGGGTGCTCAAGGAAGGATTGAATTAGCAGTCCTTGCAGTTTTTTTGGATCACATCTGCGCCTTCCTACGACGCTGAGGATCAGCACCAGGAAGGTTACCAGCGATTATATCTGCGCCTTCCTACGACCACGATCAGCACCAGGAAGGTTGCCAGCGATTATATCTGCGCCTTCCTACGGCCAGGATCAGCACCAGGAAGTAGCTAGCGATCACATCTGTGCCTTCCTACGACGCTGAGAATCAGCACCAGGAAGTAGCCAGCGAGTACATGTGCGCCTTCCTACGACGCTGAGGATCAGCACCAGGAAGGTTGCCAGCGAGTACATCTGCGCCTTCCTACGATCAGGATCAGAATCAGGAACGTTGCCAGCACCAGGATCAACACCAGGAAGGCTACCAGCGAATTTCATCAGTTAAAGTAAGAAGTGCGGTTTTTCTACACTTTGATATATTTTTTTTCGAAGAATTTTGAAGTGCTGTCATAAAAGAAAAAAGACTTGTGATTCATAATAAGTACATTAGTGGCATCAACAAATAAATGGGTCAACGAACTTCAATAGAGTTACACGAGTTAGTTATTTAACACTTTCAAAATGGGAAAACTCAAAAACAAATTGCTGAAATTGTTGATTTAAGTTCATCTACGGTTCAGTATATTATTCAGCATTATATTCGAGAAAATGGTGTGCACAACAAAGGAAAAAAAGCTCCAAACAAAATTTCTACTGAACACAATGAGAGGTGGATTTTGGGAAAAATTAAAAGAGATCCCATATTAAGTGTTCCAGCTGTGGCCAAGGATGTTGAAAGGTTTCTTGGCAAAAAATGTAATCCAGAAACTATACCCAGAGTACTTAGAGATGCTAGTTTTCATGGGCGAACAGCAAGAAACAAGCCGTTTATTAATCAGAAAAATCAAAAAGTCCGCATACAGTTCGCAAAAGACCATGAAAACAAAGACATTTCTTTCTGGAACTCAGTAATTTTTGACGATGAGAGTAAATTCATTATTTCTGCATCAGATTGTAAGGCATATAGTAGATTTTGAGTCCGAATTATTGTAATAAAATCGAGGTACGGTTTTGTAACGCGGTGTTTCTCATAGTGGAGGTGTCTAACGTGAAGAACGTAGTAAAACAGACTATCTGGCCGACTTCTCGTTTCGCGGCGCGGATATTAGAGGCAGCCAAGGGAAAGAAACGAGTGGCGCCCGGACTCACCCCTTTCTCTGCAAGTGAGCCAGCCACCCGAGGATGCCGCCCTGGTCTTCTGGAGTAGAAGACAGGGTTGATTACGTAACGGCGTAGGCTGTACGGTGACAAAGTGAAGTACACTTTTAAAGCATTGGGCATAAATATCAGGTTGAGATTACGTTACGATTAGACTGATTTACAGTTCACACAAAGCAGGACCTTCCAATAAAACGTTATTTCAAAATGCAGCCAATGCAGTGTTGGACGACGACGTGACGATTGAGAGGCTGATCGGTCTAGTGAAGGAGCACCCGATTTTATACGAGAAGGCTAGAGTCGGGTATAAAAATGTTGCTGCCAAGTTCCGGGTGTGGGTGCAGATAAGCGAAAAGCTGTCTGCTAGTGGTAAGTTGTTATTTGCATATTTAACAATTAATTGTATTATTAATCAAAACAAAACATAAATTATTAATCAAAACAGTAAATTAAATTAATATCTTCTTTATATTACAGTCGATGCATGCCAGCGCAAATGGAAGACTCTGCGTGATCGGTATACGAAGGAAATGCGAAAGCGCAATATGCCTTCCGGGTCTGCAGCACCACAAATGGAAACGTGGTGCTTCATGCAGCACATGGCCTTCATTGATGGCTCAATAAAACCGAGAGCGTAAGATTTTCAATTTTGCCCATATTCATGCAACGCGAGAAATTTATATTTTCAGAACACGGACCAATGTAGGACCAAAAACGAGCGCAATAGACGAAGGTGAAACGAGCGCAATCGACGAAGGTGAAACGAGCGCAATGGACGAAAGTTCATTTACCATTGGATCGCTTGACGAAGCACAAGTGAGTTCCGGCACAACGCCTCGCAATGTGCCGGAAAGGCGTAAACCTCGAGAAAGTCCACTCGAGAGTACGATTGCGAGTACGATGAAGTGTTTCACGGAGTATATTCAAAGCCGCAATCGTACTTCAGGCAGCGAGACTACTTTTGAAAGCAGCGATGAGCAATTTATGCGTGGAGTACTCGCGATTATGTCCACTCTGAAGCCACATAATAGGCTTAGGGGTCAACGGAACATCTTACAAATGCTGACAGAGCTGCAGCAGGCAGAGGTAGATGAAGCGCTAATAGAAGGTGAGTTCAGAATAAAATATACTCATTTTAGAATATGAGTTCAGAATAAAATATACTAATTTTAGGCTTGGGTTGTCAAAAATGTTGGTCACACGAAATAAGCTGTGAGCCACTGTTAGTACGACCTACATCAGAAGGAAGATTTAAGTAGCGACACCGTCACAGGCGTCGACATCGAGATACGACCACTCACAACCGACATATGTGATCAGCCAAACATCTTTCAGTCATCTAAATTTACTGAACTCATTAAAAGCAGCCGACCTATAAGTCCTATTCCGGACACACCAAAACACGAAATTCTTGGAATATTCAAGGACTCTGGCGATCAAAAAGCAATACTTCACAGATGCCAAGTCTATCATTCAATCGGTTTTCTACAATGGACACCGCCAAGAGCATATAATTACCAAGATGACATTTACTTCTGTCAAACATGAACCAAACACACAGTGGCAGCACCAAGCGACCGAAGCACCACACACAGCTGCGATACCATCTGCATTACACGCACACCAATGAAGATGGCACCCTATAAAAGGCAGGCTGCTGAGCTGTTTCGGCAGTCGTGAATCAGACGTCGAAAGACGGGCACGACTTAAACCCGATACACTTGTTATCCTTTATTAAATACAATAAAGTGGTCTTTACTGTTATTAACAAGGTTGCGTTTCATTCTGACAAAGTCAGAAGTGGGATCATCTTAGAATAACAATGCCTGTGCTGAAAATCGCAGAATTATCAGCAAACCAACTAAAGGAGCTTGGTCTTCATTTGTCCGGTAACAAGTTGGCTCTTCAGGCGAGACTACAGGAAGCTCTCAATGCGGACACCGTGGACGAGGAGAGTGACCACGAGGATGTAATGTCTGAACTGAAGGACCTGAGGCAGCTTGTGGAGGGACTTGCGTTATCAGTTGATGGCACGAAGCAACGTCACAACGAACGAAAGCGGGGTTAGGGCTAATACGGGCAACCTACGAGATAATTTCGCGAACACAGCGGAACCAGGTATCGGACGGAGTCCGAAGCAGCAGCGCACTAGCGATTTCGAGCATCGTGGATACGAACCACATTCACGAACGTCCGAGCCACCTACAGTGCAACGATCATTCATGCAAGTCAGGGACATCATAGATGCACTTCCTGATTTCGACCGAAGTTTATAAATTGCATGCGACGGCTATGGCACGCATGCAACTGGGACGAACGTTTGCTGATGTGTGCAATTTCTGCTAAACTAAAGGGAAACGCTAAGGTGTGGATTGACGGGATCGACACTGTCCTCACGAGATTCGAAGAATTTTCCCAACGACTATTGCTGGATTTTCCATGCAGTAGCAGCGGTGCTGACATACATCTGCAAATGGGAAAAACTTTCCGGCGAAATGGAGAAGCAGACGAAGACTTCTACTACCGGATTGTGGCGATGGGACGCCGCATCGATATGGGTGATGGAGACATCATAACTTATTTCAGAAACGGTGTGAAACATCCTGCTCTGCAAAATTCAAATGCGAGTATGCATTTCATAACCGCAACGGAACTGTTGTTTGCTGTGCAGTGGTTTTTGGAAAATTCTCGGAATTTTCCAACTTCTAACATAACAGGTAAGGACGTTGGTAGGGAGACGGGAGAGGAGGCGAGACGTCACGTAGCAGCTGTTCCAGGAAAGCCGTCAATACCACGAAAACCAGTGTGTTTCAACTGCGCAGAGCCAGGAGATATTTCCGTTAACTGCCCAAGGCCACAAAAACGAATGCGCTGCCAAACGTGTATGCGGACTACACACCATACGGAGAAATGCAGTTAGAAAGCTCAGGTAAACCATATAAAATCAAAAGAACTTATCTCTGATGTGGCAAAGTGTGAAGTGTTTATCGTGGCCCAAAAAGTTAACGCCATCATTGATTCGGGTAGTGAAATCTCACTTATAAGTGAATCTTTCGCGTACGAAACGAGAGTGAAAATTGTTCAAAACGATAAATCTTTTAGAGGCTTCGCAGGAGGCGAAGTAAAGAGTCTCGGAAAGGTTAATATTTCTATTACAATTGACGACACAAATATACAAAGTGACCTTTACGTAGTGGACGATATCCGTATGAGTGAGCCGGTACTGTTGGATGTTGATATTCTCGGTCGCGAGGACCTCGTAGTAACGATTGAACGAGGTAAATGTCAGGTACAACGTAAAGAACTACATGCGGACGAGGTACAGCCAATACCATTTCGAACACTACACATCGATCATCTTGGGTCATTTCTACGTAGTCGCAGTGGAAACCTTTACATCATTGCAGCCACCGATCCTTTCAGCAAATTTGTTGTCCTGAAAGCAGCACGAAATACAAGGACCAAACCAGTAATTACAATGTTGAATTAACTTCCGTCATTCTTTGGTCTTCCTGCGAGAATAGTAACGGACAGAGGCACAGCCTTCACATCGAAGGAATTCAAGAGCTACTGTGCCGACAACGAAATCAAACACATCCAGGTAGCTGTCCGAACTCCTAGAGCAAACGGACAAGTCGAAAGAGTAAACCAAGTCATTTTACAATTCTTGCGAACCAGTGAAAGACCTGCACGAGATTGGGACCTAGACGTGCATAAAATGCAATACGTGCTAAACAGCCAACGGAACACCACCACTGTTGTGTACACTAGATGACAAATGTCAAACTGACAATGTCAGCCATCTTTCGTGCTCATCATCGATAGCAGCGACAACTGACCACCAAGCGGTCAAAACGAAAAACTATTAAATAAAAATTAATTTTTCAATTTGAACCGATCCATAAATTTACGCTTTCTACAAAATGTTCACCTATAAATAGGAGAATGGAAATGAAATAAAGTCAGTCTGTTTTTGGTAGGCCATTCCCTCTCGGCGACCTTTACGGACTATAAAGCGAAGTGTTCTTCTGTTTAATTCTTTTACAATAGACCTCGCTGGTTCACTAGGCCCATACTGGCAAAGCGGCGGTTAAATTCGCCAAGTCAAGTATTGCGGTATAGTAACCTCTAACCCAAGGAATAACGATAACTCATTTCATGGCGACCTTGCCTCCGTCGAAGGCTATTCTACCAAAGGAAGGCGGACCTCAACCGAGGATACACCCAGCAATAGCAGAGGCTCGCAAGCAAGAGTCGTTAAGGACGGCTATCCCGAAGATAAACACCAAACAGAAAAAACGCGGCGGCAGTCTGCTCTGGTTACGCAGAAAAAGAGCAGCATTAAGACGCATCGCAACCGACATTGAAAATCCGCCGATATGGGAAAGGCAAAATCAACTATACCAGCAGATAGAGGAAGTAACAAATGAAATAAAACAACATAAAGCGAAAACAACAACAACTCAGCCGACAACAATAAACAACAACAAACTAGACACATCTACATTGAATACGAAACGAAAAACACCCACCGACAGACAGCAGATCGGAGAATCAGCAAAGGAAACACAACAGCATAGAGCACAAGCAACGACACATCCAACAGCAATAGACGACCACGAACCAGATACCTCGAAATCAAAAACGAAACGCAAAGCACACACCGGCAGACAAGCTCGTTTGAGGAAAGAAATTTCTTCATTGAAACAAATCGCAACGAATGAAGAAAATCCTCCACCATGGCAGCTACAGCAGCAGATGTATGAGCGTATGGAAGAAATAAGAGCACTGTTGAAGAAAAAACATTAATTCTATAAGAAAAACAAAAACAAAAACTTAAATGAATTTATTAAAAACTTGAATGAACTGAAACATTATATATTACATGAATTATACTTCAAATACCAAAAATAAAACAAACAATTTTCACCACATGAATTAGTTTTTGATTTCAGACTACGCAGCATCATCCGAAATCGATTAGTACAAGCAGTGGCCGATGAAATCAAAGACCCCGAAACGAGTATCCAAACAAAACGAAAGGACACATTGGCAAACATTGGAAAGGAACGCGAAAAATGGAAGAAACGGTTCGACCACAAACATAAAAAGCCAACAAAATACAACGAAGATCTGGTTGTCATCAGGAACATACCAGCAGCAACAGGAGAATCGAGAAAACTTGAACCGAAGTTCAAAGTCCTCTACGTCATAACCAAACCTTTTCAAAACGACAGATACCTCATCGAAGACATCGATCCAGTTTCAACAAGAAAACGACAATATTCAGCCGTTTTCTCCACCGACAATATGAAGCCATGGTGCGAACTCAGCCCAGGAATCGACCCATTCTCCGAAGACACCGATGACGAAGAAGAACCCGAGACAGTATCTTTGCAGGATGACCGAGCTGTCAAACATGAACCAAACACACAGTGGCAGCACCAAGCGACCGAAGCACCACACACAGCTGCGATACCATGAGCATCACATGCACACCAATGAAGATGGCACCCTATAAAAGGCAGGCTGCTGAGCTGTTTCGGCAGTCGTGAATCAGACGTCGAAAGACGGGCACGACTTAAACCCGATACAATCGTTATCGTTTATTAAATACAATAAATTGGTATTTACTGTTATTTACAAGGTTACGTTTCATTCTGACACTTCCCACCGATTTCTACTTTCAGTGTACCTCCCCCAATAAGCCCGATAACCATCAACACCCAAACGTATCCGAAGGAAGCAACGTGACACATTTGCAATAGCACGCTGCTTCTCAGATATAGACATTGCAGAACTTGACTTCATTTACTTTCATCTAAGAAACGACGAAGGACCAGAGCTATAATTAGAGGAAAAACAAATACTTAACGCAGTCTTGGATCAAAATGCCGACTTGTTCGAAAGCAAAGGACCCCCGCAAAACATAATGAACATCGCATCGACACCATTAACCACGCGCCAAAAGCGAGCCCTCCATATCGTCTATCACCGCAAAAGAAACAACAATTAAAGGAAGAACTGGACAAAATGATCAACGACAACATCATCGAAGAGTGCAAGTCAGCATGGACATCACCAGTGGTGATGATCCCTAAGAAGGATGGTTCTACCTGAGTCTGCGTTGACTACAGACGTCTTAACGCAATTAATACTACACCGTTCTCTTTTGTTTTTCCGATAGATGTCGTTTTATTGTATGAAAATTGTTTTGACAGCTCAAAGTGGCATTTTTACTCAGTATAGTTTGGCAAATTATCATGAATAGGTTAACTCCAGAACAACGTTTTCAAATCGTGGAAATTTATTTTCAAAATCAGTGTTCAATTAAAAATGTTTATAGAGCACTTCGTGAATTTTATGGTGCACATAACCGTCCGTCAGAGACCAGCATAAAGAACGTAATTACCAAATTCCGGTCTATGCCAAGCCACCGACAAGAATGAGAAGAGTGCGTACAGAAGAAAATATCGCTGTCGCTGCAGCCAATGTCGAAGAAAACGACAATTTATCGATTCGTCGTCGTGCTCAGTAAATTGCACTTTGTCCATCGACTTTATGGGAAATTTTACGCAAAGATTTGGGTTTGGTGCCGTACAAAATTCAATTGGTGCAAGAATTGAAGCCACACGACCATCGTTTGCGCCGTGAATTCAGTGATTGGTCGTTAAATCAATTGAACGAAGATCAATTTTTTTACCGTAAAATTCTCTTTAGTGATGAGGCGAATTTTTGGTTAAATGGATACGTTAACAAGCAAAATTGTCGCATTTGGAGCAACGCCGTTCGCACGCCGTTCAAGAATTACCGATGCATCCTGATAAATGTACTGTTTGGTGCGGTCTATAGGCTGGTGGAATCATCGGTCCATATTTCTTTAAAAATGAGGAAGGACGACGCGTTACCGTGAATTGAAATCGATACAGAACCATGATCAATGAGTTTTTGTTGTCAAGTCTTGAAGATATGGATATGCACGAAATGTGGTTTCAACAAGACAGTGCCACTTGCCATACAGCACGTGAAACAATCGACTTGTTGAAAGAAACTTTCAACGACAACATTATTTCGAGAAATGGGCCGGTGAATTCGCCTCCGCGTTCGTGCGATTCAACGCCACTCGATTACTTTTTGTAGGAAAACGTGAAGTCATTGGATTATGTGGATAAACCACAATCGATTGACGCTTTAGAAACCAATATTCAACGTGTCATTGCTGATATACGCCCTCAAATGCTTCAAAAAGTGGTCGAAAATTGGACCTCCAGAATGACATTTGTGAAAAATAGTCGTGGTGGCCATATGCTAGAAATTGTGTTTAAATGTTAAATGCCAAGAAATTATCTACCAAAAAAATAAAAATTTGGGCATTTCATAATTTTGTATGTGTTTTATTCAAAAAAAAAATCGGCAACGTCTTAAAAAAACACCCTTTATATATGCCGAGGAGAACTTCAGAAGAAATCCAAATCGAACATGTCAAAGAAGAAGAGTTAAAGAATTTCAAAGACTAAGAAAGAGGCACCGCGATCCTAGAAAAAAAATTTAAGGAGGGCCAGGCAGAATCAAGCTTAACTGTTTTCTCATTGGGGCAATTACCGGCACCAGAAGGGGAGTCTGTAAAATAGCCGAAAGACATCGCAGATGTTTTTTTACCTTAAAAGCTTTCACCCTAACAAACTCTCATCTCCACGAAAGCTCATCTTGGATTTCCTATATAAGAGCCATCTCACTCGGGATGAGATCAAATAGCTCGCCACATTCGGTCATGCGCCCTAGGGTCTTTCGATCTTCACATTGTCGGTGGCTGGAGTAGCATAGAATTGTCATCGCTCTTGGAAGTTGGGCAAGTCTATATTTTCATTTCCCTTATTTACATGTTACTTATGTATGTTGTTGTGTACGACTAAAAACGAAACGTCAAAACTGACAAACGTCAATAATCAATTCCACGTGTCGACATCAGCGACAACCTCTCTAAGCGGCTGAAACGCAAACCCGCATGAAAAATAATTAATTATTTTTGAATTCAAAACCGATCCATACACTAAATCGATTCGCATGAAATGTATGATTTATATATATGAGAAGAATGATTCAATAAAGACAGTCTGAATTGGTAAGCCAACATTAATCAGCGACCATACAGACGTTCAAATAGAATAAAATAAAAATCTGCTCCTATTTCGCGATCACGTCGGAGCTGATGCTAAAGGAGCGGCTAAATTCGCCACGCAGAAGCAACGACAGATCGAATTCACTGAAAGGAAAAAACTATTATTTTCGTCTTTGCCTTATTTGAAAAATATAAATTAGAAAATCCTCTCTTACGACATTTCATGGCGATCCTGCCTCCTACGAAATTGAGTCTACCAAAAGTAGGTGGACCACAGCCAAGGATCCACCTGGGAATAGCAGAAGCCCGAAAACAAGAGGCGCTGAGGACGGCGATACCAAAACTTAATACGAGACGTAAAAAACGCGGCGGCAGCATAGTCTACCTACAAAAAAAAATTTCAGCCCTAAAGCGCATTGTGACGGATGTCGAAAATCCTCCAGCATGGGAAAAGTTTGTTTTTATTTACCAGCGAATCGACGAATTAAAAAATCAACTCGAACATCGCGGAACACAAACAACCAGCAATCCGACAACAACAGAAGACCACAAACCACACACGTCAAAATCAGATTCGACACAAAAAACACACGACAACAGACACGTTGAAATAAAGGAAAAGATAGCAGCGCCAAAACGAGTGGCTTTAGACGAAGACAATCCACCACCATGGGAAATCTAGAAGGCAATGTACGATAGGATCGAACAGCTGCGAACGCAACTTCAACAACTGAATCATTAACTAAATATATTTAAAACGAATTTATAGAAAACCAAAATCAATGTATTAATAAATGAATTATAGAATACAATTTGCAAAGAAAGATAGCAAACAACCTTTCAATTGAAACAACTTTTGGAAATGATTACATTACACCGAAAAGTTACTCGACACCAAAAGTCAGCAAAAGCTTTGCATATGAATTTTCATCATTCCACGTGACACCTCTTTTTCTAAAATATGTATTTTCTGCAACTGCTGCGCGTCAGCAGTAAAATGCAATAAATTGAATGTCCCGCAGGTGAGTCGGGTTGGTTGTTAGATTCTTGTTAGTACGATTCGGTCGGGCAGAGCACGGCAAGCCACCTTTACCTCGTACCCAGAGTGAGGCTGCTTTGGGGTGCTCTTATAGTCATAAAGGAATAATAAAGAAGTTTAAAAGTGTTAAAATAAAAATTGTGTTTTTTTTCGCAAACCCAAAAACGAATTTTAAAATTCTTAGACTGCCACGAATAACTCTTCCCACATTCAAGGGAGATTATGAAAAATTGGTGAAAAACCACTTTATCGAAAGTAGGAAAAGTGCATTATCTGAAGTGTAGTCTTTCTGGAGAAGACGGAAACCTTTTGAAGCATGTAAAAACAATTCAGATTCAGCTTGCAAATTGTTAATTGATCGCTACGACAACCCACAGGTGTTACACAACGCGAAATTTAAGGCTTTGTTTAACATAAAAGTTGCTTCAGCTGTTTAACATAAAAGTTTGTTTAACATAAAAGTTGCTTTATTAGCTTCAGAGTTAAAATCATTATTAGATTGCACAGTAGAATGTGTACAATCTCTAGAAAATATGAAGTTAAGAAATTTAAGAGAAGCGATGATCGTTTACTTGACAGCTCAAAGTTTGCCGCAAGAAACACGACAATTGTGGGAGCAAGGGCAGGCGTTAAGAAAGGATCTGCCTGCTTTTTGCATCAACGTTTTCGGGCGCTCGAAGCGTCGGGGGTTTGGAAAGCAAAGTTTGTGAAGAACAATGCACAAATCAGTGGCGGCTCCTTAGAGGAGGCAAGGAAGGCAGTGCCTCCTCGGTAAAATTTACAAAATACTTATGCTAAATTAATCAATAAATAATATTGAAATTCCTAACAAAGTATTTTGCAACCAAGTTTCCACTATTTTTCTCAACTTCAGCAGCCGAACAAAAAAAAAACGCAAAATCAATTCTATGCTCAGACCAGAACACTGTCTCAGCGCAAAACATAGAAAAAATGTACCGAAAAAAGAACACCGAAATCAGTTTTGTATCCAGAGCACTGCCTCAGTGTAAGAAAAGAAAAAAATGATCCATCAATCCTAGCCACCATATAGCACATCGACTTCGAGCACAACGAAAACGAAGGAAGAGAAATGAAAATGAGGCAGATTCACATCTGCCTCATCTATTGCATTTTTATCAATGAAAACGTTGTAGTTTGTATTTTCCCGTCATTCATAAATGATCAAATTTTTGAGTATTCAATATGGCAGTAGCGAATTTGAAGAGGCAAGCTTCAAAAGCAGCACTGTATGTGCTTTGTTGTTCTCTAGCAGAGGCAATTATTTTAGGGCAAAGGAGGAAAGTAATGAGCAAATTGAGAGCTATCGAAATTAATAATTCTGAGGTGCTTTGCATTTTTATTTCGTCAATGCTTTTTATTCGGTAAAGGACACTTTTACAAACTACTGAATAAAACGATAAATAATTCAGATACGAAGAGAATGAATAATTAGTTCATAGATATTTCCGAAAGTACCAAATGAAATTATTTGCTTGTGTTTTAAGGAAACATTATTGTTTTTGTATGAATGCACTTAATTTTTGATTTAGTAATGTGGTTGATATCTGAAATCTCTTACTACCAGTGTAAAACTAGTGCATGTAAAAGTATGCAAAGTATTTGTAACAGGTTTATTATTTTTTTTGCATTGCATTTTTCATTTTTCTGCATTGCGCACTTGCAATTCGGCGATTTTTGCTGTGCGCAACTTTAAATCAGTTTTCTTTTCAATTACGTCTACAACAAAAATGCCCTGTTGTCATTTTCGGACCGAGCTCAAATGTAAAGAAAAATGTGCATTGCCTGGTTCGGACCGAGATTTCTGCTCTATGCGCATATTTTCATTAGCTTGAAGCGAATCCCCAACAACAATGCCTTGTAGTCGACTTCGGACCGAGAATTGTTGGAAAGGAATTTGTGCATTGCCTGGTTCGGTCGTGGTGGCATGACGCCGCGCGGAATTCAGGTTAGATGTTCGAATTGAAAAGTAAGTGAAGAGTTTCGGGAGACAGTCGTTTGAGTGCCGCTGTGGCGACGAGTCGTCTGGACGGTTGCGGTGGCGTGAATCGCAGACGTGTCGCCTTGATATAGTTCCATTGATTGAAGTGAAGTGCATGCAAGAATGGTTATTAGTTGCCACTGGTGATTCCTCGACAATATCGCATGTTTCTTCTTCTCCGGTTTTCGCGAATCGTTCTCGCGTCCGTATTCATGACACACTCATTCATCTTCGTAGCGTTGCGCGTACTTCGTGTTTTTTTTTTTGTCTTACCTTCCGACATCGGCCACCAATCCGCGATCCCTCGCGCGTGTACCTAAACGGACCGCGTGTATTTGCTTCGTAGGAAGCTTAACGACCTTTATTGGTGGCCTTAATTTTTTTATTGTTCGGTCCTGGTGATCGTTGGGTCCCAGTGGTCAAAATGGTACCCCTGGTCAGGGTCAGCCTGCACGGCTCTTACTGGACTTTAATGTCCAGTATACGATCGCGGTTGTTTTTCGGTGTTTTGTCCGTCCTACAGGCACATGAACAAAATGTGATGATTGTTGGGACACGTGACAGGGAAAAGAACCCCCCCACTTCTCCCGAACAGAGCTAGAGGCAGCCAGCATGTGCCGACCTCCTTGTCACGTGAGAGTCGTAGCTACTCCGAGTAGTTCAGTCCTGCACGGACTAATGACTCGTTTTCCTTTGATGGTCATTCGAGACCATCACAACACTTTATCGCAAACAAATTTCATTACATATTTTATCGTGCATTTTAAGAAGCATTGAAAAATTTTTGCTTGAATTCAAAAGCTATGTTGCTATTATTGATTTCAATTATTGTCATGTAAATCAATTGTAGTTGTGATTACTTACTGATTGATAAATACTCAAAATGATTTTTATGATGACCATTCAATCAATAAATTTTTCCGCGACATTAAAAATTATAAAAATCGAAAACCAGCCCCAGAGTTCAAAATAATTTGAGCCGAAAGGAATATTAAGCTTTCATTTAATATAGAAAGGTATGAAAACATGTTCTGGTAGCTTAACCGATAAGCAACTTCTTCGTATGATTCGAACTCCAGTAACAATGTGTGGTCAAAGCAACGTTTCAATAATTTAGAAAACCTAAATGGTACCCCATAAAAAGTAATTAAGATCTGTCAATGAATTGAAATCAAGGTGAATGAATTTTATGATATGAAAAATAGAATTAAAGATTAATCTCTGAAATGGTTTATTGACTTAACGTTACTTTAACCAGCAAGCAGAGGTTTGTAACGTATTTGGCTAGATCAAAAGTCGGTTAAATGAAGTTCACAAGATGGACTTTTGAACTTCATGAACATAACTCAATCTCTCACTTTTCAAAATATACTTCGTCAACCTTTGTTACGTGGTAACAGCGCGCGTTATGTATCAATAACTAAACAAAAAAAAATAGGACTTCCCCGGGGGAAAGCCTCTAAATCCGCGTAACCACCACTCACTTCGGTAGGGATTGTCTCACCACTCGTAGGGCGTAAGGGCCGTAAGGGCCTTATTGCAGTTCACAGCATGACACGATGGATGGACCACTGGAGTTGGAAAACCTAATGTTATGCAGCTGTTGCCCTTTGCCAGTCAAGGACACCGATGCACCATTCAAACTAATCTCAGGGCAGCATCTTTTCTGTCTCAAATGTATTAATTACATTTATAGTCAGAGGCAGCGAACTTTATGCGGTCCATTGCTGGCAACGTGCTGAACTTCCGGGTCCCGATATGAAACCTGAATATCCACCGATCTACAAATCACGAGCATCACTTAGCCACAATCGTCATGTAGGAAATACATATTGGCCCAAGCCAGACCAACGGAGCCTGTGGCCCACATGTATTCGACGCTTCAGCTGTCGCTCACACAGTACGATCGACACCCCAAGCTACTCAAACCACTGTGGCCCACATGCATTTGGCGCATCAGCTGTCGCTCACACTGTACGATCGACACCCCAACTACCCAAACCACTGTGGCCCACCTGTATTTGGCGCATCAGCTGTCGCTCACACTGTACGATCGACACCCCAAGCTACCCAAACCTGGTGGATCTATGGTCGGTAAGGGCGACACGAGCTCGCTAACGCCACGCGCAGGTAGGTCAGTTCCTAACCACCTACAACAGGCAGTTGTCAACGAGGTCGGTAGCGTGGTGGACCTGGAGAAAGAGGAACAAACAAGATGGCGGGAGTTGTTGGTTGAGCAGGATGGGGTAATTGGATTCTGGCAGCGAAGCAGTGAGGACGTCTAGTTGGGGACACCGGGGCATGACCAAATTCAAACAGGAGTTGGAGAAGATACAAGAAGGTTGGAAAAGATACGAAAAACCGGTGGTGGCGAACAAGCTTGGTGAAGCGCGGAATTTCCCAGCGGCTCTCGCTTTCTTTTTTTCTGCCCTGTTGGTTAGAAAGATGATCACATCGAGGAGCACGGAAGTTAGGCTGCTAGCAGTAAGGTTAGGTAATCGGAATTTTTAAAATATAATAGTTAATCTAAATTTTTGAATAATAGAAAGATATTAGTTTGTAAGAAGTGAGTGGTGGGACATACGGCTCGCGCAACCGCGTGTGTTTTTTTCCCTTGTTTCGTGGGGGCCCTAGAGAGCCACTAGCGTTTTCTTTAGTTAACAGCTTTTGAATTGTTAGTTTTCGATTAAATAGTTATTTGAAATACTTATCGAATAAAGAGCGTTATATCTTTTGTTACATGACAATTTTGTTAGGCTGTGCGGTACACTCTCGTGGGGTCTTGGTTAACCATTGGTGAGTGGTGCAAGGCTTATAGGTGCGCCACGTGGATGCGTAACTGTACCCGGAATAGCAGTGTAACGAATTAACGCGAATAAACAGCGACGTATAGTGTTGCAGAGGCATTTTGTTGGCGATCAGTCAGGCGCGCTATTCCTACGCGAATTTCTATTCCTACGCGAACTCATTTCTACAAAGTTCTTGGGTCATGTCCTGCACAGCGACTTACGTTCTTTGTTTTTTTTTCTATTCATTGGAATTCGACTTAGTAAAAATTCGATTAGTTTATTTTTTTGTTCGTTCTACAAAACAAAAGAATATAAAACTCTTCTGATACATACTTTGTAACAGAGTAATTATGCATAAGTTCATTTCGGAATAATAATAATTATGAATTGTTGAATTTGAACCCCACGGCCTTCTTATTGGGCGGAGGCCCGAGACGTTCTTCTTTCTTTTTTCAGGGTCCGCGTAAGGCCTGGCTGGCCTATGACTAAATAGTGTTTTTGTGAATATACTTGTCAGCATCTTTAAAGGGAGGGATACTGGCCAAACAGTTTAGTTTCAGTTTGTTTTGGTTTTTGATTAGATTTTTGAATTTTTGAATTGGATTAATATGGCCAGTATCAGAGGGTGGAGGACCCCAGACCATCGGGGTCAGGGCTCAACTACCATCGGGGGCCCGGGGCTGTCTGCCTCACCCGGGTTCCTCTGAAAAGAGAGGTAGCGCGTTTCCCTTCTCCCTTTTGTAGAATTTTCAATTTTTGGCTCCGTGCTTTGTCACGAGCACTGGGTCTGCGTAGTCAGCCCATGTTGCAGAGCCATGGGTGGTTTCCTTTACGGAACTATGCCCCCTTTTGTCCTTGGGTATTTTTATATACCAGTTTGCGGCTACGAATTCATGACGGATGAATATTACGTAGCATCCCGTTTCTAGAGAGCAAACCATCCCCATTTTTTTTATGAACCCACCCCAGCCGCAGCGAGCTAGCAAAGCGGCACCCCAGCATCCGTCGGGGTTGGTTAAAGGGTGCTCCGCTAATGCGGACGAGGGGCCTTC
This sequence comes from Nemotelus pantherinus, assembly GCA_963978885.1. NCBI lineage: Eukaryota > Metazoa > Arthropoda > Insecta > Diptera > Stratiomyidae > Nemotelus > Nemotelus pantherinus. The sequence goes on from OZ022264.1 coordinate 41,957,308, forward strand.
ACGGCCATTTCTAGGGCACCCTGCTCTCGGGGCAAGTCTTTTTTTTTTTGTTTTGCCTCTTGAATGGCACTAGCTATTCCACTTTTTGAACCTTAGCACTCTTGGTTCTGGACTTCGGTCTGGTTCTAAGTTGTGCTAAGGCCATTCCCAATCATCATATTCGCTACACTATAGATCTATATAGCTGTCTGATTATTATTTCATCCGACATTAGAATTAGTCTTTTGAGTTACGTTGTTAGTACATTTATAATTCGCGTACGAATCAATTACCGTATTAGGCATTCATGTTCTTTCTCCCTACTCACACCCCTCAGTTCAAGCATGACTGGAGCAGCCACCATTTTATTAGATAGTATAGCACCACGACTTTCTACCACAGCATATTGATCAATCAATATGATCAACACCGTGGATTCAAACCATATACTCACCTCCACGAACTCACCAAAACATCCATCTTCACCAAACTGCATGTGGCAGATGGTATAAAAGGAGTAACGCGATCATAAGCAGATCAGATTCAGAGCTAACATTGAGGCGAGCACTTTAGGGTCTCCCTCAAATACATTGATTTTAGTCTTATATTAATAAATAAAATCATTTATAACTGAACTGTGTTATAATAGGGAATAAGACATTATGTATGCCAATCTACTTACCTTTGGATATGACCTTTGAACAGGTAAAATAGCATGGTACTCATACTTTGTTCAGCTTTCAGGGGACAAGCGATGACAGTATTGACGCATGCATCAGGATTTACAAGTGGAAATGGAACTGGAATGCCGTTGATAATTCCGTGTACAACTGTTTTCACAACTGGTGTGTCTTCGGCTACGGAACGATGGAAATTGAAATGTATAATGAATATATGAATTCCTGAAATTTCAAATCAATCTTACACGGCACGGAACCATTTCTGTATGGTTCCATTTCGGAACCATTTCTGTACTTATAAGCAAAAAAAAGATAGTGAATTCCAAACTATTTAATGAATCAAGACTCCAATATCCTAGCTCTTTGCATCCCTCACCCTCAAGTTCTTTTGCATTGTAGTCTGAATAGTTCATGGCATGCACGTAAATAGGCTCATAACTCACGTTATAATTATTCTTAAGAAATTATTTTCCAGAATTATGTTAACACATTCATTATATTCGTATAATCATTATACTAAATAACATATATACATTATACTATACGTTGTATTCATCAGTTTTTATTTACGTTAGTTCAACGACACAACCATTGTACTAAAATACCTACTTTGCTGATTAATTCGACTATGTTTTTCTTACGAGTGTAAAGTCCGATCCGAGTTCATCACATAGATGAATTGCAGAATTAGTGTTTTTCATCAGCAAATATGCAATGAATTGCGGACAGACTAAAAACATATAAATATTGTAATTATATTCATATTGAGCATTGTAATCATTAAACTCTTAGGTTAAACAAGCCTTTGTCATTTTTCTACCCAATGTGAGGCCACATTGGGCACCATCAAGAGTTCAGTTTACATAGTCATTGGTGACCCCGACATATCAGAACGACGTGTTCTTCTGATATTTAGCAGATTGGTTCGATACCAGTTCTTGTCGTTGAATACTGGGCGAATTCTCCTACGACGCTATCAAGCAACAGGAGAACAATTATTAAAGTTCGAAATTTTTCTAACTTTTTCTATTATAGAAAGAAATCTTGGTGGAAAAAATGGAGGCATTAGCTGGGCAGCAGGTATCGGCAAGTCAAGCAATGGAGCGAATGCTTACCAACTTCTATAAAGACTCTAAGTCAAGGAAGACCGGGCGATACTATGAGAATCGTCTAAAGAAGCTAGAAGCTGAGTGGAGCGAGTTCGTGCGACGAGATGTAGAGCTGTAAAAGTTTCGAGCCACGAATATGGAGCACCCATATTTTAGAGAAGAAAACCCAGGAGGACTTATTTCCATTGCAGGGTTTGGATGGCCTGGCTGGCCTGTACTTGAATAGCTTTTGATTTTTCAGATATCCAAGAGAGGGATCTTGGCCACCTAGTTTTTTTTTCTAGTTATTGTGGTTCTTCTTGTTGATTTGTTTTTATGAAGGCCAAGGTCAGTGGGCGATGAGTCCCCCCCTAACATCTGGGGTCTTGGCCCCAGCAACATCAGGGGCCTGAGGCTGTCTGCCTCATCCTCGGGCCTGATGAAAAGAAGTAGTTTTTCCCTACATTCGAGTTTCGCGTTTTTTCTCGTTACCCTTTTCAGGAGATCTCGCGTCTCGGCTGGGTCTTGTTTACAGCCCATCCCTGAGAGCTGCATTTGGTCCTTTACGGACAATAGACCCTTTCCTTGGGTATATATTTTTGCGGCTAGTATATATTCATTGTTGACGGATGAAATATACGTAGTGTCCCCATTTGTTTTCTTGAAGCGAATCCACCCCATTTTGTGGGATTCCTTCAGTCGCGATAAATATGCACGTAATTGGATACGCATGGCTATCGTTTCGGTTGGAATGTCATGATCTATCACCAAGCAGACGCTCGTGTTTATGTTTTCACGCTCGAGTTCTGTAAAGACACACAAGTGCTGACGAGGCATTTGTGTTTATGTTCGAGCTCCATGCAGATACAACTTAACACCTGCCATCCACCAACTCAGCATTCCTCATGTCTAGACGAAATTCGAAGCAACGTGACCGTATGGGAACGACAACAACATGAGCAACGTGATCATGTGGGAACGACGACAATATGCATTTTCCCACATTTATGGAAAATGCAAAATCACATAAATTCGGAATGCAGATTAGATTCTAGTTTAGTCACTTTGTAACATCGAACTAAGTTAAATAAAAGTATATTTTTTTAGACAACCTTGTATTAAAATTATTAACTTACACCAGCGCTAACGAGGCATTTGTGTACGTCTGAATGAAGACGCATTCGCGTCTACGTGGTCAGCACTTATGGTCCACATAAGTGGCCTGCAGACGGCGATCATGGCCATTCGCACTCCACACGAATGCGACCCGCCACTAAGCCGTATTAGTGAATAAGATACTTGTGTAAATAAAAGTATTTTTTCTAGTAGTAAACAAGCCTTTAACTTGCCACCAAGGACCATACAGTCATACAGTGAAAGAGCGTAAGTCGGTGTTTTCAATAAAGCGTAAAGGTAAAACTGATGAGGATCAGTGTATACTTTCGAAACCACTTAGTCAAAAAAAAATTTCAATTTTAATCATCCCACAAAAACCCATTCAATACAAGAGGGTTAAAAAAAATTATGAACCACATTTCAAATTATGAACCACATCCTGGAATGTTTTGCGGGAATTTAAAAAACAAGAAGGAATTGAGACTCCCAAACGAATTATTAATTACATACCGATAAAATGAAATTCGAAGTTTTTGATGCTGCAGAGATTTTTTGAGCTACAAATTCTTTTTAAAACGGCTATAGCACAAATAACTGCGGACCTTCCAGTTTTGAGTGCTTTGTAGTGGCAAATTATCTACAAGGTTGGTACAATTTTAAGACCATTCAATGATATGACTGAAGTCTTGAGTACTCAACGGTCTCCAACTGCATCAGGACTTATACCCATCATCAGCCCGCTGTTTTTGAAATACTCCTCAGAGATAAAGTGTTTCGGCATCTCAATGTTGCTATAAAAGAATGAATCAACTGTTTCACTAGGGAAATAAAACGAATTGAGCGCAGAGAGAAGTACCACACTGGGAGCAGCCAAATTTTTAGACCATCGGCTCAAATCAATAGCATTTAAAGATTAAGCTTGTAGAGATGAAGCTAAGCAAAGACCTTAGCAGCTCTTATTCTTTAAATAAGAGCAAGAGCAGGAACAACTACAAACGCCCCAGCTAAATGAACCGGAGGTCGATAATATGTCGATATGGTGAAATGAGCCACCGTGACTGAGGAACAGTGACAAAATTTGTATGAGAAATACTTTCGTTTCGGTAGGAGTACCATATTTTGGTCCAGCAGGAAGAACATTCGGACTTAGATACTAAAATCATGAGTGTAGCATAATTACGTGTTGTATAGTTTAAAGGTGGATTGCGATATATACATGATATGTGTATGTTCGTCAAGCGTGCTCTGCGAGATTTATGTATGTAAATTACTTCTATACTTGATTGAATCTTGGATGATTTTTGTGTGATGTGTGATTGAAAATGAAAATAAGTTCACCAATTCGAAAAAGGGTTATTTTCGCTTTTTAAGTGGGACAGTTTCAAGAAGGGCGTATGAGGTGTGTTTGAGCACAAGCCGTAACACCAGTAACGATCAGGTTTACGTTAACGAGTACCACGTTATTTAGGGAAATTATAAATATACAATATACAATCAAAATAACTACACAATCCCATTATCTGACACTTTATTTGATTGTCAACATTGATTCGTCACATTCTTGATGCTGGGAGTCAAATGACATCCATTCCAAGAAACTTATCAAGACTTCTAAATTGGCCGATTGTGGGTCACAGTTCACTGCGAACATCGTCATCGACCGGTCGTGTTTTCGATAATTATTCGGTGCAAAACGGTAAATTCGATAAGTTCCAAGTTTCACTGGAGATTTGAGTGTTGCTTAGCCCATATTTATATATATTTCCTTCCCTCGAACTTTATGGGAGCTGTCAAGTATCCGACTGTCAACTTCCTGTCAAATGATTAAACGGGCGAACCAATTGGTAGGTACGCGAGTGATTTTGATGTGAAAATAAGAAGAATGATCGGGTTTTTTCAAAACATACTTGACGACGCGAGTGGTGATAAGTATAGAAAGTGATAATAAGTGCAGGATAATGTTAAAAGTGGAGGTGATATTCAAACATAATGTAAGAAACATGCCATTATATTTTTGGAATCACAACATAAATTTCGATTGCATACTAGAGCCATCTGTTTATGATCGATGGCAATAATTTCCCAGATGTTTTACATAACCCATTTTGTTGAAACGTCAGCAAAGATCGGGGGAATAACCTAATTTTCGGGGACAAGGTGTCATTTAAATGTGCAAAATAATAGCAGCAGAGGTAAACCAAAGTCGTTTTCCGGGAAAAATTTTGTTTCAATTTTGCAGATAGGATACGGTAAGGGCAAAGAAGTTTGACAGTTTTCAAATGTTTCGTTATTTTTAGTATAAAATAGACCATTGACGAATAATGGGCCGCTCCAAACATTGCAGTGCCGAACAAAGAGATTTAATCAAAAAAATGCTTTTGGATGGCAAAACCTACAAATTTATTGAGGAAACATTTGGCTGCTCTAGTAAAATGGTCTCGAATGCAAAAAAGTGGGTGGAAAAGCCTGAAACTCGTGGAAGAAAAAAGAAACTCAGCACAAGAGATGCGAAAAATGTTGTTCGGCTTGTACGAAAATACCCTTTTTTGACATCAACGAGTAGAAAACAGGAACTCAAGTTGGATGTCAACACTTGTACAATCAGAAGAACCCTTATCAACGCCAAATTAAAAGGTAGAACTCCGAGGAAAACACCCTTTCTAAAAGACAGACACGTTCGAGACAGGTTAAAATTTGCACGAGACCATAAGGATTGGCCTGCTTCCAAATGGAGGAATATCCTTTGGACTGATAAATCAGAAGTTGTATTATTTGGCTGTCCGGGAAGGAGACAATACAGAAGAAGACCGCCAAATGCTTATCATGATCCACGGTGTACGACGCACATGTAGATAACTAAGTAGCATAATACAATAAATATTCTATATCATCATTAGCATAATACAATAAACATTCTACATTATCATGTAACGATTAATTCCAAAGCATTGTAAAGGTAAATACCATCGATTTCATTTGTCAGCAAATCGATGTTGTTTACCTGTGAATGCATTGACTGTGGTTTGTGAAAACGTCAACAAAATACTAGCTCGGTCAATGCATTAGTTCAGAAGCACGTTTTTTAAATTGTTGAAGAAATTAATTAATGTAAGCATAATGTATTTTTTGTTTATTAGGTAGTAATTTTGTACTTAAGTGACTGAATGTGAATAAAGTTTTTTAGTGATTGAAAACTCGCGTTTCAATTAACTATCGCAAACATTTTGGTCCGTCGAGCCTCCTCTAGAACCAGTGTCTTGAGGATTACATGTTCCATTAAATTAAAAAGCATTCTCTAGAACAACCGTCTTGGGAATTGTGAATTAATTTAAAAGAACGACTCCTTTGAACGAGTGTCAAGGGGTATTTGTAAAAGCTTATTGTAGAACTAGTGCCTTCAGTAAGCCATAAAAAAAATTAAAGTATTTTGTGAGCAAACTTTCATATTTATCGAGAAAGCAATTCAATTGCGCAGTTCACGTCGCGAATTCATATTCATCGAGAAAGCAATTCAGTTACACAGTTTACGTCGCGAATTCATATTCGTTGAGAGAACAATTCAATTACGTCGCGTACATAGTTTACGTCGCGAATTTAGACTGATCGTGACAAGTCATACGCGCTGAGTTCGGTTCAAGTGTCCGTTAAAAAAGCAAAAACTGATTCAAGTGATAGTTTTGGGATAAAATTGCTGCTAAGTTTGGGATCAAGCTAATATTTAGGGTATCATTTGAAATGGAATCGTTAATTAAGTCTCAAAGCGCCCTTACAAGACCTATTCAAAAAATTAATGCTCAAATTTCAAAGGACCCATTGGTAAGGCGAACGAAAGAATATGGCGAAACGAGACTCCAATCTCTAATCAATATTTGGACGGAGTTTGAGAAAAATAATGAACAGATCGAACTATAACTATACCACGAAAACAGTTAAGCATGGAGAGGCGAAGATCAATGTTTGGGGCTCGTTTTCATTTTACGGCCCTGGCCCCATATTTTGGATCAAACCCACGATGGATGCCAAAATTTACGTAGACATAATGGAAAATGTCACGTTACCATTTGCGGAAGAAATATGCCCCTGAAATGGGTCCTTATGCAAGATAACGATCCTAAACACACCAGCCGCTTAGCCAAGACTTGGTTGTCGACCAATAGAATAGAAGTTATGGACTGGCCCGCTCAATCTCCCGACCTCAACCCCATAGAGCATCATTATTAGCTATAAGTTGAAAAACTGCTATTTTTTGCACAGCCCATTTCAAACATATTTATCAAAATTATGAAATTTGAGGCAAAGTGCATCTGAAAACACTTTTTTGTCTTTGCTATATTTGTATTGCCACATTTATGAATATATTGTTCCCTACAACGAAACTGGTTGTTTTTGAAAATTTAATCAAATTTACCGGCACTGCTATTATTTTGCACACCGGTGTATGTTCTTATCAATTACCTTATTGCCAAGTGTTTAAAGTAATAGAACACATTAAAATTTTCAAAAAATCATTGATATTTTTTTCATTTTTCAACTCCTTGCACCTTTAAAAAGGACCTCTTATAATATTTTGGACCTTGCAACATCAAATTTGCTGGCATATGGGTAAATCCACTACAGACCCTATTCTGGGTCGGAGAGCAGTACTCAGATCATATTCGCTGCCGTCGCGATCGATGCATGATACTTTATTGTTTGTATCAGCGTTAACAACTAATGAATACGAGCGGGCCGAATTGAACTATGATATATGACAATTTGATTACATATCATTGTTCGGCTGGCATTTTTTTCCACTCCGAAACACTGAAACGTATATTTTCATGAGTTGGCCATATATATTTTTCATTGGGCCAACGCACTGAGAAAACACATGGCGCCAGACGCCATAATTTATAGACTTCTGGCGCCATGTACATAGTCAATTTAGGGATTGTGATAAAATATAGCGCCATACGTCATATTACATGGCGAAAAGTACATAGGAGCAGGCGCTATACTTATAGCCCTACACGCCATGTACTATAGTCCTCCACGCCATGTACGTGGCGTGATGGACTATATTACATGGCGTGGATAGCTATAGCACATGGCGTGGAGGACTATACTGTTTGGCGTGGAGGACTATACTGTATGGCGTGGAGGACTATATTACATGGCGTGGAGGACTATAGTACATGGCGTGGAGGCCTATAAGCATAGCGTCTACTTTTATGTACTATGACGTGTGGCGCTATATTAGAAATCGACTATGTACATGGCGCAAGAAGTCTATAAATTATGGCGTCTGGCGCTATGTGTTTTTTCAGTGCATCTGAAGATGATCCAGTTCGCATCCAACAAAAGGCCACGAGCCTTCTCAGTTCTGAGCACCTGGAGGTAGTCTTATACCATTAAAATCGAGGCGCAATTCTATAAACAAATTACGCAATAATGATGAAATTAACGCGCATAACGTTGAATCAGAAGAAACAATATTCTAAAATAATCAATTTCGCAGCTGCACAAATCAATCATCAGAATTCAATAATAGCCACTCGATACAGATCCACTCATTGTAAACAATAGACATTCGATCTCATCTAACGCGCGACAATTCTGAAATAAGATAAACATTAAAAGATCGATGCGTGGATATCGGTCCTCCAACGCATAAACAATTTCGGCATGATACATCAACACTAAAAGATAAAGTATAAACAATAACCGTTCGATTTGTGACCAATAGTTCTAATTGATCGCGAATTCAATAAACAAATTTGTGATATTGCCACCTGGAGTAAGTTAAACAAATGCACGTGTTCAAAAATACGCACATCGAAAATACTATATAAGGGCTTGTATCTTTGAATGAGCATCATCATTATTATTTTTTCAGTCAGTCAGTCAATGTTAAACAGTTATAGTGAACAGTGAACAGTTAATTCTCTTTAAAAGTCGAATTCAAATAAAAAGGTGATTTTGAAAAGAAGGAGTGTTGGGAATATATTAGAAACTGATATTGTTTAGAATTATAAGAATATATGTAATTTTCATTTACCACAAATATATCATAATTCACGATTGCATAGAATGTAGAATCATAAAGTTGTGAATGAATCATCATCATAAAGCTATTACGATACAAACATGCACTGACCCAATTCCGCAGGTCTATTTATCGATGTAATTGATTTGCATTTTTTACTCGCGCAATCAATGACTATGGTTTCAAGTTCGTACGTTCTCACGATGTAACATCAGCACTATTTACGTAAATATTAATTTGTCATGAATCGCGTGCGCATCGATGAGTAAATATTGTCAATTACCTTGCATATCAGCATTATTCATTTAACTTGTTTTGAATTGTAAATAGGTCAATAAGTAAATATTGTGAGCAAATCGGTCACCTCGTATGTCAGCAATTGTAAGGTACAAGCAAGTATGATGATGAGTACACTTTCTTTTTACTATATAAGATCGTACCGAATGTTAATAAAGGCATTAATCATAACGAACACTCAAGTCTTTCAGTTGAAGTTAAGGTTAATCAGTGGTGCAAACCAGTTCGAATAATCTGGCTATAAAGTGTTATAGCAGCGTTCGAACATTTTTTGGTCCGTCGAGCCGGATATCTTGGTCCGTCGATACTAGACAACAGTGGAGAAATTGTTCTTTTCCGCAATCTCTGGCCTCAAGTTTTCCACCGTGTAAATTGAAAATAAATCAATTTGGTGCAAACGAGAATCAGAATTCCGGTGCAAAAGAATCTAAAGTAACCACTTGTCGGTATTTGTGAACATCTGCGAGATTTCAAGATGACGAAGGGAGTGGTTTTGCTGCAACAGGACAATTTTAGCAGTCTGAGCAGACTTAATCGAAACCACTCGAAAGATAGCAAGGATAGATATTCCCTTGGCTATTTTCAAGCTAGACTGCAGCGATTGGAAGAGGTATGGCAGGCGTGCCAGGAGCGACATGGAGCTGTCCTGGACGACCTCTCAGCAGACTCCGACAAAAGGAAGTCCTACTTGGAGGAGTACGAGAAAATCGAGGAGACGTATTTGGATTTGCTCACTCGCTTCAAGTCGGGCATGGTGGAGTATCAGTCCACCTCATCACCCACCGACAGCAAAGGTTCGTCAGCAACGAATCGGTTGCAGTTGGAACGACTGGCCATCCCAAAGTTCGATGGGAAATATAGTCAGTGGCGCACGTTCAACGACATGTTTAATTCGTTGATTCATAACAACGAAACGCTATCTGCGGTGGAAAAGATGCAGTATCTAAAAACGCATGTCCAAGGTGATGCTGCAAGAGTTATTCAGCATTTGGACGTGAACAACGAAAATTACGAGGCAGCAGTTCACATGCTGCGAGAACGATTCGACAACAAAAGAGCTATGGCGTGGAGTTGCTTGCATAAATTCCATAAGCTACCAGTGGCAAAGGAAGACTGCGATTCCTCCATCAAGCAAGTGATGGATGTCACGGCAGAATTTATCGCCAATATGAACAGTATCGGTGTCAATACTGAGCATTGGGACTTGTTGATCATCTACTCAACAAGCCAGAAATTGGACCAACAATCTCGACGATTGTGGGAGTCATCATTAGGAGCAAGTTCCGAGCTTCCCAGGTTGAAAACGTTTTTGGAGTTCCTGACGAGTCGGTTTAGGACACTCGAGGCGTTGAACATCCCTCGCAAAGCTGCTAAGATTGAAGCATTAACTACTACCACAGCAACGGGTTGCAGCATATGTGGAAAGGACCACTATATCAACCAATGTGATAAATTCAGGGCGATGGATGTGCAACAACGAAGAAGCGAAGCAAAAAAACAAAATTGGTGCTATAATTGTTTAAAAAAAGGGCATGGCATCAACCAATGTCCATCAAGTAGTAGGTGCCGGACATGTTCCAAGAAACATCATTCGTTATTGCACAGCAATGGAGCCACAAAAGGGACACAAAAATTATCAGCCGATGTTAAGTCTTTCATCCCGAGTGCCCAATCATTATTGGCAGGGAATGGAGCACAAGACCAAGCGATACTATTAGCGACCGCTAGTGTCAACGTGCAAAACAGTTCGGGCAGATGTATGACACTGAGAGCTCTGATAGACTCCGGGTCACAACGGAGTTTCATTACAGAGTCAGCAGCTCAGTTACTTGGTCTGAAGAGGCGATTCGCGAAAGTTCAGATATGCGGAGTAGGAGCAGTCACAAACCTTCAGAGTAAAGGTTGTGTGGTCTTGGCTATTAGAACGAAATATGGAGATTCAACAATCAACGCATCAGCTTTGATATTGCCGAGCATAACAAACTTATGCCCGTCAATCACGATGCCAATCAAGCTCCCAGTAGGACTGTCAGCCGGCAAGCTAGCTGACCCAAATTACGGGGCTCCGGGACGAATCGACATACTGCTTGGTGCGGACATGTACGATGAAATCGTGCTACCAGGGTTCAAAAAAGGGTCTCCGTGTGCGATAAATACCAGATTTGGCTGGATTTTACTCGGTCCGACCACTTCTCCAAACAATCAAGAAAGCATACTGTCGCTGATCACTACTGAAGACACCACGGATAAGCTGGTCAAGAAATTTTGGGAGATTAATGAAGCACCTGCGAAACAACCAGTAACAACGGACGAGCAAACAGCTATGGACTGGTATCAGCAGACTACCAAGCGAGACGAATCTGGTAGATATGTAGTTCGACTCCCGTTTAAGCAAGATGCTGAGCCTGGGAAAATTTTGTGCAACTCCCAGCAAAAGGCGCATATTCGGTTTTCACAGTTGGAGAAACGATTACACAATGACGATGGGTTGAGAAGCCAATATGTATCATTCATGGAGGAGTACCTAAGGCTAGGCCACATGGTAGAAGTACCAGCAGCAGAGAAATTTTCGAAGCAGACATACTATTTGCCTCATCACGCCGTACGCAAGGATGACAGCACAACCACGAAACTTCGAGTTGTGTTCAATGCGTCCCAAGCAGCACCAGCAGGCAAGTCACTCAATGATATCTTGCTTATTGGTCCCAGTATCCAGAATAGCATTACGCGAGTATTGATGAAATGGAGAACTCACCGATATGTGGTTGCAGCTGATATAGAGAAGATGTACCGACAAATGCTTGTGCATCCACAGGATCAAGACTATCAGCGGATACTGTGGCGAAGTCATCCATCAGAACCAATCAAGCATTTCAAGCTTACAACGGTGACATATGGCACTGCCAGCGCTCCTTACCTAGCTATGCGTACGTTACATCAATTGGCGGAAGATGAAAGGTTATATCACCCAGAAGCATGTCGAGCTATTAAAGAGGACTTCTATGTGGATGATGTGTTAACCGGAGGAGAAACGATCGAGAAAGCGCAAAACCTACAACAGGACCTTATTAAAGTACTGCAAAAGGGAGGGTTCAAACTACGAAAATGGGCAGCAAATCACGATACTCTGCTGGAATCTATTCCTATTTCTGATAGAGAGGCAATATCACCGCTAAATATCAATGAGGATGACCATGTCAAGACGCTAGGATTACGATGGCATCCAGCGAAAGATTGCTTCTTCTTTAAGGTCACTTTAGAAGACATCTCAGATGACTTGCTCCCAAAACGACAACTGCTTTCTGAGATAGCAAAGTTATTCGATCCAATGGGATGGTTACAACCATGTATTGTAATAGGGAAAATAATCATCCAGCAGCTGTGGTTGCAGCAAACAAACTGGGATGAACCAGTTGCAGAAGATATTGGGGTGAAATGGCGGAACTTTCGCTTACAGTTGCCGGCACTCCAAGAAATCTCGATCCCAAGGTGGTTACATTGGAGTAATGCAGCAACAGTTCAAGTTCATGGATTTTGTGACGCCTCAGAAGCAGCATATGCAGCAGCCATTTACGTACGCATTGTGGAACGTAACGGCTCTACAATTGTTCGACTCGTAACATCAAAGTCTAAGGTCGCACCGTTGAGGGTCCAATCAATTCCACGATTAGAGCTGTGCAGCGCTGTGCTTCTGTGTGATTTGATGACAACTACACTAGAGGCCCACGGTTGGAAGGATGTACGTCCTTACTATTGGACAGATTCGATGATTGTATTACAGTGGCTCCAGAGTCCAGCAGCAAAATGGAAGGTGTTTGTCGCTAATAGAGTAAGCCACATTCACTCTACATCCGACATCAAGCAATGGCGACATATAAACAGCAAAGCGAACCCAGCAGATGTCGCTTCTCGTGGAATTTTTCCAAGCATTTTGCAGAACCATGCGTTGTGGTGGAACGGTCCAGATTGGTTAAAAGAACATCAAGATACATGGCCGAAATCGAAATTTGTATGCAACGAGGCTATGGCTTGTGTAGAAATACGACCAAGAGCAACGTGCCTGACAACTGTAAAGGTGGAAGAAAAGGAGAACATAGCTCAACGATTCTCCTCATTTACGAAGCTCATCAGAGTCATTGCTTACTGTAGAAGATGGAGGTCTAAAATTCGCAGTTCATTTTTGAGGACGGATGAGTTACAGCAGGCTGAGAGCACAATCATTCGTATGATCCAGCAGGAGGCTTTTGCAAATGAAATTGATTCGCTCAAAAGCAACAACAAAGTGGACAAATCGAGTTCACTGATTAGACTAACCCCGTTTCTTGATCAGGACCAGATACTGCGGGTAGGAGGGAGAATACAGCAGAGTGCTGTAAGTTTCGCTACGAAGCACCCAATACTGATACCCCGAGGACATATAGCTAATCTAGTCATAAAACATTATCATCATATGACGTTGCATGGTCCTGCCCAGCTAGTACATTCGACAGTTCGAACAAAGTACTGGATCGTTGATGGGCTCACCGCAGTAAAACAGTTTGGGAGGAAATGTACCCATTGTTTCAGATTGAACGCCAAACCAAGCCATCAGCTGATGGGTATATTGCCTCACGAACGGGTGCGACCAGGAAAACCCTTTTCTCGAACCGGTATGGATTTCGCTGGTCCAATCACAATCAAATGGAGCAATGGTAGAGGAGCGAAGACCACCAAGGCATACATAGTTGTGTTCGTATGCTTATCAACAAAGGCGGTGCATCTTGAATTAGCTAGTGACTTCACATCGAAGACTTGTATCGCAGCTATTCGAAGATTCATAGCAAGGAGAGGTCTGTGTCATACTTTGATAAGTGACAACGGCACCAATTTCGTAGGAGCTGACAAGTTGTTGCGCGAAGCTGCGAAGAAGATGATTGCAGAAACACAAGAAAACCTTGCTGTCATCAACATTAATTGGAAGTTTATACCTCCGGGAAGTCCTCATTTCGGAGGAATTTGGGAGGCAGCAGTGAAAAGCATGAAGCGGCACTTGATCAAAACTCTCGGTTCGCACTTGCTAAACGTGGAAGAAATGTTCACGTTGCTGGCGCAAATCGAAGCCTGCATGAATTCGAGACCATTAACAGCACTGAGTACCGATCCACACGACCTTAATGCGCTGACTCCTGGGCACTTTTTGACAGGAGAACATCTTTTCGAATTACCAGATGGGCATATGGAAGACAATGTTATAAGGAAATGGCAACTAGTGCAGAGACTCAAGCAACACTTTTGGCAGCGATGGAGTCTCGAATATTTAACTCAACTGCAACAGCGTGCCAAATGGTTCACTGAGAACAAAAAAATTAGAGTGGATGATTTAGTCCTAATCAAGTATGAGAATCAGGCATCGTGTCAGTGGCCTTTGGGAAGAATTTTAGCAATACATCCCGGAACCGATGGTCTGACTAGGGTAGTGACATTGAAAACGAAGGATAATATCATCAAGCGGCCGAATACGAAAATCTGTCCATTACCAAGCAATGAGGAATGTGGAGTCGAGCGACCATCAGAAGACGTTATCACCCGTCCGAGTACCCACAAAAGGAAGCAAGACGCTAGACCTTCGAAGCGAACATCAAAGATATCTAAACTAATGGTAAATTTGTTCGCTTTACTCGTTTGTGTCACGAATGCCAAAGCCAGCTATACCATCAAGCATCCTGAACCAGGAGTATACGTTGAGCACTTGGGACAAGTACGGCTGATAAAGGGACATTTTCGATTGAATGTTAATGTCTCGAATGAAGAAATTATCGCAGACCTGCAGAATACCCAACAAATATACACTAACATATCGCACATATGTAAAGAAGGACTCCGACTGCACCCAGATATACGCTGTACAGAACTTGTCGACCAGTTAGGACAAGAAGTCAACAGGACTATGGAGGCGATCAAGCCGTGGGTTCAGGTGAGAAAGCGACGTGGGATTCTAGGAAACATACTGCAAGGAATTTTCGGTGTAAATGATGAAGTTTACACAGATATCGAAAAGTTGGACGAAAATCAAAACCAAATTATCAAGACCATGGAACATCACGGCAACCTATTATTAACCACCACCCAATTGTTAAATGAGACACGAAGAGCATTGAACACTAAAATGAATCTTCTTGCCAGAAAAGTTGATCAGGTTTCCAAAACAATGGCAGAAACTACTTCCTGGTATATTGATCAAAACCGTATCAACATCCAGTTCTTGGCAGCATATCAACTAGCATTTGGTTGGTTGGGACACATCCAAACCCACTATGAAGTGTTTCACAAAATCAAGTCAGGAGTAGGGAGCATCATGGAAGCACTGTCCGCAGCAACCGTAACGAATACTCTGTTACGGGCACAAGAAAAATTAGGGGGCACGCTTATTATAGTACCTAAGGAGGTAGGCAAAACTCGCATTGCCACCCTACAAAGTGGAATTACGATATTTGGCAGCTTCCACCTCGTTGAGCCAAAGAAGTTTGAACTGATGCATTTCACTGGCATACCACGCCATTTAGGAAATGGAAATTACTCGGTTCCCGACATCACACAAAATTACTTTGGAGTACGATATGACGACCAGATATACTTCACGCTAACTCCGGAACAGCTCACCCAGTGCGAGAGAATTGATACCATCGAACTTCATTGCTCAGTTAATATTTTGTTGAGCATTGGTGACCATCCGAATTGTGTCTTGGACGAAATCTACGACCGATTCAACAAGCGGCCTTGTCCTCAACACATAATACAAGTGAAGAGTATAACGTGGAAACAGCTAGTCCGGTCTAACACATGGCTGTTTCTCGCCTCCACTGCGAACCCTGCTGCACTTACGTGTAACGGGCAAAGACAAGATCTCAAAATTGAAGGCGTCGGTATTCTGGAGATGGAACCCTTGTGTAGCCTCACAAGCTCCACCGCTATTTTGCGAACGAATCCAGCAACATTCAACAGCGTTACCGTTCACTACACATATGTTAAACCGATGATCCAACAATTCAACACTACCAACACGACATTTGTATACGTGCCATCAAAGCTGATTCTTGAGCAAGATGACAGTTTTATTCAGAGCATCCAGCATCAGGAGGCCATGCTTCGAACTGATATGACGACTACCTCCTGGCATCACTTGAGACGACAAACCATAATGATCGGGTCTAGTTGTGGACTCGGGTTTCTGGTTATCAGCGCCATTATCGGTGCGCTCTTCTGCAGAATTTACCAACGGGAAACCTGCCAGTCAACACCACAAGCAACAGCAGCTCCGGAGCCCACAAGTCAGTGGTACGATCTCACCAAACGATAGCTCGCTCGCGCACTTTGGAAGAACCGTTGGTTCTTGGCGGGCAGAATGTTTAGAATTATAAGAATATATGTAATTTTCATTTACCACAAATATATCATAATTCACGATTGCATAGAATGTAGAATCATAAAGTTGTGAATGAATCATCATCATAAAGCTATTACGATACAAACATGCACTGACCCAATTCCGCAGGTCTATTTATCGATGTAATTGATTTGCATTTTTTACTCGCGCAATCAATGACTATGGTTTCAAGTTCGTACGTTCTCACGATGTAACATCAGCACTATTTACGTAAATATTAATTTGTCATGAATCGCGTGCGCATCGATGAGTAAATATTGTCAATTACCTTGCATATCAGCATTATTTATTTAACTTGTTTTGAATTGTAAATAGGTCAATAAGTAAATATTGTGAGCAAATCGGTCACCTCGTATGTCAGCAATTGTAAGGTACAAGCAAGTATGATGATGAGTACACTTTCTTTTTACTATATAAGATCGTACCGAATGTTAATAAAGGCATTAATCATAACGAACACTCAAGTCTTTCAGTTGAAGTTAAGGTTAATCAGTGGTGCAAACCAGTTCGAATAATCTGGCTATAAAGTGTTATAGCAGCGTTCGAACAGATATGCAATCCGGAGCTGAGTCGTGATAAATCAACCTCTTGGTTGTAGCAACAAAAATGCACATTTTGCAATTCTGTGGACATTCGTTCAAGTGTAAACTAAACCATTTGCAACGAGAAGATCTGATTTCATATTTTTCTGCTGCCGCTGCACATTGAGCCACTTGATGTGTCGCGACTTGGCTCCGCGATTTTGGTGCTGGTCTAGTTTTAGTGGCATTCGTTTGATAAAAGCTCATTGTGTAGCATCGTAGAATTATGTTTTGAATTGAATATCTTTTGGTGAAATCTCATTTTGTAACAATGAGAATAAAATATAATCCTAAAAGAGTAAAATTAAAACAGAACAAAAGTGAAGTGACAATAAAAGTAAAAAATTTCCCCATTATAATAAATTATTTTGGGAAATTACTCATATTATACAAAACATGTTACTATTACGATAAGGAACAATTTTTATATTCGAAGATAAACAATATGTGTTAAAAAAAAGGTGAAAAAAAGTGTGTTTCATTATAAAATGTTTAACAAACATATAATTGTAGAGCAGTTAATGTTAGTTAATGGAATTCTATCGACGAAATTCCCGAGGGATAAATGACATCAAAGCCCATACCCTCTCTCATACTCAAGAAGCTTGCAGTCATTTATACATTTCCTCACGCAGTATGGCTGCGAGTTATAATTGTAGTGCCATGAACCATATTACATGGCTCATGGCACTATGTAATATGGCGTGTGGGGCCACAATTTATGCGCCATGTAATTATGGCGCTGAGAGCCATACTGCATGGCTCAGGGTACTATGTACATAGCGTGTGGGACCATAAATAATGCGCTATGTTACATGGCTCTGAGCACTATGTGGATTTTTTTCAGTGCGGGTACGATAATTTGTGGATTATCGTGCCATCACTGAGATCATATCTATGATCATTTCTCTCTGCAAATTTGCAGTGCTTTAGTATGCTGTTAAAATATTTTCGCGTAATACAGCTGCATGGAGATAATTTTGATTTTAATATTTCGTGAAGTTTTGTTTTAGAAGAAATTTGTTTGGACTGACATTTATATTTTTGTTATAAATAGGTATTTTTTCAAACTTAAGTTTATTATAATTTCATTTTTGAATTGACTTTAATAAAAAAAATTAAATAAAAATTTACAATTTGCGATGATGCTATTGATTATTGTCACCGTTGTATGTTCAAAACGCGGTTGACCGTCCTTCTGACCTCGGCAGGGACAAAAGAGGTAGATCCGAGTGGTTTTCGCCCACGAGGAACGGGGTGAATGGGCGCCACTTGCTTCACGACCGGAATCTACTTTTGCATCGTCGCCTCGAAGCGAGAAAGTTCTCCAATTTATAACAAAAAATCTTTTGGTTCACTGAATTTCGCGCAAGATAAGAAATGATCCGGATACAAATCAAAAGATGCTGCCTTTTATTTCACTAATTTCACTTATCACTAATTTTCTTATTGCAAATCGCTCTACGAATAATTCCTGGTCTCGTGATATAACATGAATAGACCGAGGTGAAAACCTCACAAAGATTCAATTGTATATCTGTGGGGGAATGTCGTTGGGCCACTGTCTAGGTTGGGTCACGGTTAATTCTCGTATATGCCACGTGCTGCCATCGGTGGCATAGTGGGGAAGTATTATTCTCGATGACAGCAAACTTGTCAGAGCATTGCTTGTCACGAAGAATGTTTGTAAAAGTTTTGTGCCTTCGTCTTGTTTTCGGTATCCCAAAAAGTTTTGTAATAACCATGAAAAAAAACTCCAAACTTGGACAAAAACGATGTCTCCGCCAAAGTAAGTATATATTTCCATTATGTGGTAAGCCATTAACAAGTTCTCCAAGGGAAAATTTTATTTCCCAACCTGTTCACATGTAGTGTTTCGCGATTGGAAAAAAACGCTTGTTGTCTAGGTTGGGTCACTCGTGTAGTCAGGGTTGGGTCACATCATTTTTTTTTCAATCAGTCTCGAGCCGGCTTTTTGCACGGTAGAAAACCAAAATCATTCATGAATTAAAATGATCAAAAATAATTAATAATCGTTAATAGAATGATGAGTAGTTTGAAATTTAAAGAAAAAATTAAAAAACCAAAAATACAACAGAACAAAAATCATAACAGTAAAATAACAGTCATAGAATAAAAATAGAAATAATAAAAATAAAGATTATTATCTAAATGACAATAATAATAAAAATATTAATTCGAAATTGAATATTACTTGCTTTCAGAACTTCTCGCAATAAGCGAACGTCTAAAAGAGGCAATTTTAATGTGGAGGATGTTTCTTGGGTCAATCAAGTCTGTAATGTTGGAAAATGAATCCGTAAGAGCTGCTGCAGGGCGTAACAATGTGCCACGCTCAACTTTGACGCGGTATATAGCAAAAGTGTCAAATAAATACAGCGACCTTTCTACAGTCTCGGACAAGAATTTGCAGGAAACCATTCAACAAATTGGTTCATATGCTGCATGTGCTGTGAAACAAGTAAGTGTAACGCGATAAAAAGAAGTATGGAGAATAAATTACTTATTCGGAATTGTTCTTAGGTCTTTTCTGCCGACCAAGAAAAGGCGCTCGTCAGCTATGCGAAAAAATGCAGTGACCATTACTATGGTCTCAATATCACGGAATTGAGAGAGCTGGCATACCAATTTGCTAAAAAAAATACAAATTCCATATCCGTCGAAGTGGGATGAAGACAAAATGAGTGGACGTGATTGGTACTACGGGTTTATGCGGCGTCACCAGGAACTTTCGCTGCGCACTCCAGAGCAGACAACCTTGCATCGTGTAAAATCGTTTGCCAAAGAAAATGTGCAGGTGTTTTTTCGCAATCTAGATGCAGTTTTGTCTGAGTATCCATTTCAGGCGGCAGAAATTTGGAATATGGATGAAACCGGATTTTCGACGGTGCCGACCAAGATTGGAAAAGTTATTTCGATGCGAGGCATGAGAAGAGTGGGGCAAATTTCGGCTCAAGAACGAGGATCAATGATCACAATGGCTCTGGCAGTTAATGCTGAAGGAAACTTTATCCCACCATTTTTACTGTTCGCTACAAAAAAGAAAGCAGTCTACATTTCTCGAAAACGCATCCCCTGGGGCGATTGGTTTTGCAAACGGATCAGGTTGGATGCAACAAGCGGAATTTATTCAATACATCAAGTTTTTTGTCGAAAGGAAATCGCCGAAATTATTGCTGTTGGACAATCATTCCTCTCACCTTTTAGTCGAAGCTTTGGATTATTCTGCTGAAAATGGTGTCACAATTCTCTCATTTCCCCCACACTGCAGCTATCGCTTGCAACCTTTGGATGTTTCAATTTATGGTCCCGTCAAAGCCTACTACAAATCCCAATGTTATGCGTGGCAGAAAAACCACGCTGGTAAAATTCTGGAAATCAGACATATCCCAGGTCTTGTCCGATCCACATTGGACTTGGCACTAACACCTCGGAACGTGAAACCTGGATTTCTTGCGACGGGGATTCACCCATACAATCCTGACATTTTTCTGGATTCTGACTTTATCCAAGCTGTGTATAGTGGAGAAAATGAGCGAGCTGTTCTGGAAGCCGAAGTTACCGAAAGAGATTTGCAGCGCCGTATTACAGTTTTGGATACCCCCAGAGTTAGCACGAACGAGAAAGCAGCAAGCTCTACTGGCACGCACGAAGAAGTGGCAAGTTCTTCCTTCCCTTCGACGTCTTTGTCTCATGAGCCCACCCTACCGACAATTTTGTCATTGGTCGGACCTCTAGGCATATTGGTTGTAGGCTTTCAAGAACGTTCTGATTTCCTTACGGAATCTCACATTCTTATATACCAGCCGAATGCTAGTTAAAATTCTTAAGATGATCTTGGAAAATTACACCATAAAATTCAATCATCGAAAGATTTCTAAGTGTTAGATAGTAGGACACTAGAAATGCAAAGTACTAATGAAACACACATTTTTCAACAGATAGGGTCAACAAAAGAAAAATATACTGATGTGGCCAAATTATTATCACCTCATATAAAATCATTGTTAACCCTATTTAGAATCGAGGAACTATAGTTATTTTTATTGTTGGTTTGTAATTAGATTAGGTGTCCTTAACTACGAAGATTCGTGGAATGAAAAGATCCTTTTCCGCGGAATTACCTCCGTAATGGGTAATTAATTACCTGCAGCCATTTTGAGATAAATATGAATTCTGAGTTTTTATTGCCCTCTTAATTTGTTTGAGCTGCTAATTGTTTCTGTTTTATGGTTTCTAAGTAGCATTTAAGGTGAAGTATTTTACCGAAAAATTTCAGTCTCCTTTTTGACTTTTGAAGGAGAACGTAAAAGTGGCTTTTGTAAAAGTAGTGATTTTTCAATATGGGTAAAGCAAAAGATATCAGTTCAGTGGTGAAAGCTAA
Source organism: Nemotelus pantherinus (assembly GCA_963978885.1). Classification (NCBI taxonomy): domain Eukaryota; kingdom Metazoa; phylum Arthropoda; class Insecta; order Diptera; family Stratiomyidae; genus Nemotelus; species Nemotelus pantherinus. The sequence goes on from OZ022264.1 coordinate 41,978,902, forward strand.
AATTTCTACGTATTTGGAAGTAGGACACTATACTCATGCGCAAATAGCTCAAAAAGTGGGAGTAAGTAGGTCATTTGTTAGCAAATTTGCGAAAAGTAGAGTTGTCCGGCCGTCAGGAAGTCCGAAAAGAAAGGGGAAATGCGGTCGCAAGCCTAAAACAACAACCAGTCAAGACAGATATTTATTGCGAAAAGCGAAAGAAGACCGAACGCTATCCAGCAAGTCCCTAAGAGGTACTCTACGCGACGTTGGTGTGGAAATATCGGAGAGAACAGTTAGGCGTCGACTTTTCCAATCTGGGCTCTGTGCAAGACGTCCTCGTCAAAAGCAAAAACTAAATGCTAGGATGATACTACAAAGGAAAACGTGGGCGAATGAACATTTATCATGGTCTGCAGTCGATTGGGAAAAGGTATAAACTAATAATATCTCTTTTTTAAATATTACCTTGTCACACTTGAAATGACACAAATGACACTTGTCAAAAAGTTCGTCTTTTGACTTTATCCTTTTTTTATTTTCTGATCAGGTTATATTCAGCGATGAAACGATGATGAGTTTAACACTACCAATGGTCAGGACTGTCCGCAGATACAAAGGAGAGGAATATTCAGCTTCGTGTGTTCAGCAACGAGTCAAACAACCAGTCAGGGTCATGATTTGGTCGGCAATTTCATCGAAAGGACTCTTCCCACTTTACGTAGTCGAGGGAACAATGAATGCCAATCAATATTTAACTGTTCTACAGACACAATTGGTACCGACTCTCAACGAAAAATTTAATGGAGAAGCGATTTTCATGCACGACAAGGCTCCATGCCATACGGCGAAGAAAATCATTGAATTTCTAAGAACACAAGGTATCCAAATCCTTGATTGGCCAGCAAATAGTCCAGATATGAATCCGATCGAAAATATCTGGGCTATTTTTAAACAAAAAGTGGCAGAAAACTGCCCCCGGACAAAATCAGACTTGATTGCAGCAATGAAGGAAGTCTGGCAAAATGATACGGATTTAATCGAAAAAGCCAAAAATACGATAAGTGGAATGCCTCGTAGAGTACAGCGTTTAAAAGATGCGAAAGGAATGTTCACTAAATACTAATAAATATGTTAATTACAATAAGTTTTAGTTTTTATTTGTAAAAGGTGTAATTTAGGACAAAAAACTTAAGATTTTCAGAAGGTGATAATAATTTGGCCACATCAGTACATATCAATTACCAGAACTCAAGTTTAAGTCTTTTTATAATTTAATACAAAGTTGCTAACGGTAGAGAGGTGTATAAATGTTTTACACATTATACATATCAACTATCAGCACAGAAATTCAAGACTATTTGCCAATTAATACAGTTTCAAAAAGATAGAGAGCAGCATACATGTTTTATGATAAGTCAGATCTTATTCAGAAAAATATGTTGAATTATCTCTTGTAGAGATCATCAATCGTCACTTAAGATGGGAAAATATGACAAAGTTGCTAAAACTAGAACCTGTATACATATTTCATGCCATGTTAAATCCGTCTCATACAAAAATCAGATGGCATGTTGTTATAGAGATCGCTAATCTTAGCTTAAGGGGGCAGGATGGTTTTCAACTTAAACAAAAAAATTTTTTCAATTATTTTTTTATATGAAAGTACAATATCTCAGGAATATCCTCTGAAAATTTCAAGTCAATCGGACTAAAACTCGCAGAGATACCGGTTATTTTATGATCGTGTTGCCAGGTATATTTCAACGAGAAACCGAAATAGTCTAGCTCGAAACTCCGAACTACATTTTTGAAGTCGGTGCGTAACATAACTCAAAAATTAATGCACCGATCTCAATGAACTTTGCCGGACATCTTTAATGTGATAAATACTCGCGGATGAACGATCGTATATTTAAAAAAAAAAATTTTACTATTTTTTACAGGCAATCATAGGCTGATTTTTTATGTGAAAATGGTACCTCCAAATTGAAAACCGCACCAAAAATCGGAAATCGCACATTTTTCAATATAATTTCGTTCATCCGCGAAAAAAACTAATATATTAAGTAAATCACTTCGATTTTTGGATTTCAGATAACACTGTCAGGCCAGGTTTTACGCACCGCACGACGCCTTTTTTTCGAAGCGCCTTTGATCTACTGCCACCACGGGATAAATAATGAATATTTTTTTCTACAATAATTCATACATACTCTCAAAATATGGTTCTTTAATGTGTTATAAAAAATTAGTAATTATTTTCACTCAAAGCTGAGAAAAAAAATCGCAAAAATCGGCATTTCTTCGGCCTCGGAAACCATCTTGCCCCCTTAAAACAGGAATATGCAACCATGCAGGTGTGCGATTTGCATGATATGATGTCAATATCATTACGATAATTTTTGACAGTTCTCTTGTAAGCCGGAAAGATCTGAAAGGTAGACAGGTCAGGAGAATCGTCGAAATAACCTTGATAATAAGTATAAAAGCCCCATTTAAAGATGGTAGAGTCATTAGAATTTCAGACAAGTGCTCTGAAGAAGGACCCTTTGCTGCAGAAAAATTTTTTATGGGTAAGGTAAAAGGGCGAAATAAGATATAACAATTAAAAATACCGTTTTATCTTTTCAGATTATAGAGACAACCTCGTCATCTTAAGGGCATTAAGAAGGATATGCCAGAGTGTAGCAACCATTTCTAAGTTGTTGGAGGCTATACATCCGGAAAACGAAGATAAAACCGAGCTGCCTTTTTGGAAGAGTTGGAGGCTAAACATCCGGAAAACGAAGATAAAACCGAGCTGCCTTTTTTGGAAGAGTTGGAGGCTAAACATCCGGAAAACGAAGATAAAACCGCGCTGCCTTTTTTAGAAGAGTTGCGGGCGAGGAAACATCCGGAAAGCGAAGATAAAACCGAGCTGCCTTTTTTGGAAGAGTTGGAGGCTAAACATCCGGAAAACGAAGATAAAACCGAGCTGCCTTTTTTGGAAGAGTTGGAGGCTAAACATCCGGAAAACGAAGATAAAACCGCGCTGCCTTTTTTAGAAGAGTTGCGGGCGAAGAAACATCCGGAAAACGAAGATAAAACCGCGCTGCCTTTTTTAGAAGAGTTGCGGGCGAAGAAACATCCGGAAAGCGAAGATAAAACCGAGCTGCCTTTTTTGGAAGAGTTGGAGGCTAAACATTCGGAAAACGAAGATAAAACCGAGCTGCCTTTTTTGGAAGAGTTGGAGGCTAAACATCCGGAAAACGAAGATAAAACCGCGCTGCCTTTTTTGGAAGAGTTGCGGGCGAAGAAACATCCGGAAAGCGAAGATAAAACCGAGCTGCCTTTTTCCCAGACTCCGTGTAAAAGGCAGACAGGCGGCGTTGGTTCTTTGCCGGCAAAGCGGGCTTGTGGGTCCGTTGTTAACAAAAGGAAGAAGGTGAGAATTCACCCAATTAGTCCCTGCATGCTCACCGGCGAATTTTTGAAAAAGAAACATTAAAATTAATATTAACCGCTGTAATGCTATGCTTGTGCAGTCAACTGCGGTGAGCCTCGATATCGCGAGTACAAAGACGATTGCTTGTTCTCTTTGAGATCCATTGTGAATTTGCATAGGGCTTGTTGCGACTGGTTTGACTCTACCATCACATGATGTTCCATTCGGGATTTGCATTTGTCCTGGTCGAGCAAAAAGATCAAAATGAAAATATGGACACAACACGTTCATAACATTCGTGGAGACGACCCACCTTGAGAAGAGTCCTCGAACGCCGGGCAATATTCTTTGGTCAATCACGGTTTAATGTCCTTGGTATGACAGACACCTATTATTTTTCCGTCTTCATCAGCAAGCTCGTAAGATACCTCACCTAACTTCCTTCGCACGAAAGCCTTTAGGAACTTAGCGGCAAGTTTAGCTGCAAATCGATCCACAGCGCTACTAAGTACAAAGTTCCGTACCAAGACTTCGTAGCGAGGGATAAAAGTTTTTGCGCGACTTCGGAGATCGTACACTCGGACACCCATAGCATGAGCTTCAGCCAATTTAGCTTCCACTCTATCCTGTACCCACCGCGGACTGTCTGTGTGTGGGCGCCATTTGTTGCGACTGGTTAAGCTTTACCGAGCGACTGGTTAAGCTCTACCGAGCCACAGTGAGGAGGCAGCATTATGATGGCACCAGTTAACGAACATTCGGTGCAAAACGGAAAATACCGGATTTCGAAAGTTAAACCGAATCTGGTAAATAGAAAGACAATAGGAATGGAAATTATGATGAGTAACTTGAAAATTGAGAACGAAATGCTTCGGAGTGAACTGGGTAGATTGAAGAGCATTGTTGGTGATTGTGAAATTGTTGAAAAAGTTCATGAAACCGAAACTATTGATATAAGTAAAATGAGTGAATGTGCCGCCGATATGGGCGAAGATAGTTGTGCATGGTCATGCTTAACAATCACTTACCGTCGTCAATAATATTACTTACATGCATCAACATTGTTTATGCATGCTTGCAATCATGCAATGTGCGAGTACAATAACAATGACCTACATTTATGTCTCATGCTTAAGTAGGTAACCTACATTCATTTGTGCATACATACTGTCGTAGAGTCTAGAGTTAAGTTAATCATGTCAACAATTTTGCAAGCGGTAAATGTAATCAAACATAAGTTCAATAAGTACACAATCAATTAATGTAAAATAAGCATTTTTTTTACTATAAAACGTAGACTAGTTCCGAATAAAGTTCATTGTCAACCAGCAATCAGTTTTTTTCTGTTTTCATTCCGGAACAATGGTGATTTCGTGGAAGTTGTGCGCCGCAAAAACAAAAAAAAAAACTTTATAGAAAAAAATAATGAGAGAAAGTTAAGTCAAAAGTTAAAAAAAAGATACAAAATACCGCCGATTAATGCTTTCGATCAAGCACCAAATGATTTGGTGAAATTGTTGGAACAAAAATGTTTAATTACAGATTTTTCGCTGAAAAAGGTTGCAGGAAACAAAATCCAAATAAAAGTGAACACTATTGATGACTATCAAAAAATGTAAACTTTATTAGAGAGTGTTGAAGTGTGAGAGTGTTGAGTGTTGGTTCTTCACCTACACTCCGAAATCGGAGAAGACACAGACCGTGCTTCTCAAAGGCCTGAGTGGGGAAAACGAGCCCAATAAGGTAGCAGAAGAGCTAAAAGTAGTCGCTCCTGATATGGACATTGGTAGCGTGAGTAGGTTCGCCACGCGAAGAGCTACGAGAGGCGGGCGTACGCTTTCGTTTTATATGGTGCGTCAACTGCGGAAACCATGGGCACCCAGCATCCTGCAAAGGATGCCCAGTCCATAAACAATTGAAATCACAAACGAGCGAGAACCGGCTAGCTGAAGGAAGGCAAACTATAGAGCAGCAGCAAACGGCGGCGAATTATGTACGACCAGAAGTAAACTACTCATTCGTCCTGAGAGGAGTGCACCAGGCATCACAACAGAAACCGAGCCCGATATTAGCGTCAAACAGAATATTGCCGATAAATTAGAGACGATCGTAAACAATATAACAAACCAAATAGATAAGATTACCAGAATTTTCAATGATCATAGCACTAAAATCAATATGATTTGCAGGACAGTAGGTATAAACTTCCATGGATAGAATGGCATCCTATTCAGCAACACGTCGACTAAAGTTGATCGCAATCAGTGTGAACTGGATCGCGCATTTATATAGGCGCTCCAACCTTCTCCAGTTGACAAAAAAACACAGGGTGTAAACTCTACAGCCCTGACTCCTTATTTGGCTCTTATTTGGACCTCTACATTACTGATGCGAGACTTGAGTTTGTTTGTCTCTCCTCGAGTGAGAAACTTCGAACTTTTCTCTATGATAGCGACCATTTGGGTATTGTGATGATGAAAGAACATCCTTCCGACAGTCATTTTATCTTGCCGTACAAGAATAAGGAATTCCGCTTCAATTATAAAAAAACCGAGTGGAAGAGATTACAGCGAAGAATGACTGCGAAATATCTCGAGAGGTGTACAGACGGTGCCGACTCAGTGGTGCCTAATGACAGAAACCTCGAAAATGATGAAATAGATGAATATCTATTGAATCGAGAACTGACGTTAAGCACGATTCAAAAACAAGCAATATGGAAGGCTACAAAACCGGTGTTGTAGGGAAGCTCCAGAAACTTAACACCAAACTGTTGACCCGCATCAACAACATTTACAGGAAGCTCCAGGACTACAACCAACCTACACTGAGCACCCTCAAGTACATTCTGAAGAATGTCCGTTACTTAATCAAGCTCAAATATAGAACTGAAGTGGACAGGTAGTGGAGCGACTTCCAGTACATTCCATTACAGTTTGGGCGCTATTTGTTGCGACTGATTCGGCTATACCATCACATGGTGTTTCATCTGGGATTTGAATTTGTCCTGGCCAAACAAAAATACCAAATCGAAAATATGGACACAGCACGTTCACAACAGGTTACAAATGTTTCGTAACAATAACCATCCACAGTGCAAGTGACAGTTCCAACATTTTGTAGTCTGAAAAATAAAAAACTTTTGTGTAGTCTCACACAAATTATAGTTCCTTTGTTGAACATAAGAAAACAATTTCCGAAACCCGTTTTCCGAAAAACTGTACTCAGGAGAGAGAGCGATTTTTTTATTAAATTGAGAAGCTCCTGTCGACTGTTGCGCTTAATTGGATTGACTGGAATTCGCAATAGGAAAAAAGTTTTTAGGATACGTTTTGAAATTTAAGAGGAAGGTCTGAAAAGTTTCCGACCTTAATGTGAAGATGGCAGCACTCATGAATAAAAGCTAAGGAATGTAGTTGCGCATCTTTTGACAGGTACTCACCAAAATTTCAGCCATTTTGGACGTGCCGTTGTTGTTTGACAATCATTTAAGTGAGTCGATGTGAGTGTTTTTGTGAAAATGGAAAAAATCGAGTATCGAGCTGTCTTTAAACATTTGGTTTTGAAAGACAATACGCCTATGCAAATTAAAGATGAATTGGACTCTGTGTACGGGGACTCTGCACCATCATTAACCACAGTGAAATTTTGGGCAGCTGAATTCAAACGTGGCCGTATAAGGTTGGAAGACGATGAACGTTCGGGACGTCCAAAAACTGCAACCACTGACGATAGCATCGCTTGAGCTTACCAAATGGTGCTAAATGACCATCGAATTAAAGTGAGAGAGATAGCAGACGCTATGAATATGTCCAAAGAAAATATTGAATGCAGATTTAGGCATAAGAAAGCTGTCTGCGCGTTGGCTGCCGCATTTGCTCACGTTAGAAACATATTCGAATGAACATTTCCAACGCTCTTTTGGCGATATTTACGCGCAATTTATCAGAGTTTTGGCGCCGATTAATTACTGTAGATGAAACTTGGATACACCATTATACGCCCGAAACAAAAATACAGTCGAAACATAGGACTGCGGAGGGAAAATCGGCTCCAAAAAAAAGCTAAACTTACAGGGAGACTATGTAGAAAAATAAAAATAAATTAAAGAAAAAATTTAATGTATCATTGTTAGGTCGGAAACTTTTCAGGCCACCCTGGTATTTGCATTTATCAGTTTTATTTGCTGAGTTTCGATTTGAAGACTTATCTAGGAAATAGGATTCGGTTTCTCACCAGTTGAATCATATTATTGTTTTTTTTTTATAAAAAAACGCTTCAGAGAGATTAACCCAGCACGAAGCATCTCAAACGCACGAAGAGTGTATGATTAAGTGCGAAACTCGAGTACAACAAATTAAAACATGGCAGGGTATTGCTCAAAACATTAAGCGAGTAATTCAAACAGAGGAAAAAAATGGAGACAAATTATGCAACAAACTGTCTTTCTTTTCGTGGGTCCCATGAAACCCCTAGTGACCTCATCACAAAATTTCCTCAGCCTGGCCAAGGGAACTTCTTGAATTTAATTTTCCAAGTCTCCAAACATAATTCAACTCTTAAGTTTCAGTCAGAACACTTAAAAAGGGGACAAGTATCATATTTATCAATTATTGACATAATGGCAAAAACAGCTAGAAATAGCATTTTAAACGACATCAAAGAGGCCAAATACTACACAATAATGTTCAACTGTACGCTAGATGTGTCGCATACAGAACAAATGAGAGACAGGAGAGTACATTTGTCAACAGATTATGGAGTAATTGACAATCATAAAATTAATGGCTCAAAAATGTCTGGCACCTATAACGGAATGCAAGCCAGGATTGCAGCAAAGAATGAGCTGGCCGAGTTCGTACCGTGTTTGGCTCACTCCTTAAGTCTTGTGAGTGCCAATTCTGCCTCATCATTCCCGGAAGCAATAAACGAAACGGTCGGCGAAACATGTCGCTGTGAAAGCCCTCTGAAAGAATTTTCCAGAAGTGGTGGAAGGAATCCTTGAAAGAAGTTGAGCAAACTTCTCATGCTCCGGAAGAAAACTACGAAGCAGGTCCATCTCTTAAATGCTGTAAAGAATTTTAAATTTATCCTGAATTTGACGATGAAATGAGAGGAAATGAGAGGAAATTCAAATAAACGAATTCCGATGTGCAAAAAACAGTTTGATAATATGTGTGATTAACAGAGAAAGAGCTGCGCTAGACCGGTTGCTGTGATATTAATTGGGGGAGAACTGCGTCCATCAGCAGGCGTCTGATGGCTGAAATGATGATGGTGATAAAGGTAAAAATATTGGTCGACGGGGGCGGCATTTTTCAGTTTTGCTCCGCCTCGAACAAATTCAAAATCCGGAGATGTGTAGGCCGAGCATTATCACAACGAAACCGGCCACTCGCACGAAGTAATAGAAACAAACCGGGCAGCGCCCCATTGAAGATGCCGAGCTAGCAGAAATCCTAGACGCAACATGCTGCTGGGAATTCGACGAGATCTTCTGCAGATACATCTACTGTGGGTTCGAATACTAGGCCGTCATCCGTGTAGAGAATTACGAAATGGAGCTTCCCATTCTTCAAAAAAAAAAAAAAAAAAATACAGCCTTCGCCGGGGAAGGCTGAGGAAGTTAAAGACGAATATTTTTATCAGGTGATTTGGAGAAGATACCTTGTCCGGAACGTGGAAGTTAAAGACGAATATTTTATCAGGTGTTTTGGAGATGATTCTTAGCTCTGCATACTAGTGGTGGGAGATACGAATGCATCTCGAACAAACGCATCTCAAGTAGTCGGTTGGCGAAATTTTTTCCGCGCTACGCATAAATAAAAAAAAAATCTTGCTCCGACGGGGGATCGAACCGCCGCCTTCGGCTTGGAACACCAGGGAAACGATACGAGACCGTCAAGTCTGGCTAAAGCAACAACCACATTAATGGCCCCGTAGCGTAGAGGTTAGTGGTAGTATAGCTAAGTTTTAATGGTAAACTGTAGAATAATGTGTACCATTGTTGACATGTCAAACTGACAAATGTCAACAAATCTATTCCACTCGTCCTCTAAGCGGGCAAAACATAGTAACATAAATTTTATTTTTGAAAAACCAATCCACACACAGACTAATTCAAATGTATGATATATATAGGAGAAAAGCAATTGAATAAAGCAGTCTTTTTCGGTAAGCCAAACTGCTCGGCGACCAAAAAGACATTTGGAGTAGACATCGTCGTTTTTAATTTTTTTTTTTTTGAACATATCTCAGCTGACCCTACTAGGGGCGGTTGAATTCGCTACACAGAAGCTGGGATTGTTCTGAGGAGACAATTCTACATCACATCCAAAATTGTTTTTTGAACATTGCCAAGCGCTGTGGCAGACACTATTGACAGTTGTCACATATAATAAATATAAGATTTTAATAAGATTTTCTTATATTTATTGAATCACATTTAGACTAAGTTGGTTTTAGCGGATGTGTAAAGATTGGAGGAATAGAGTGATGGAATAACATGATAGGAAAAAAAATGTTGTGTATTCAGCATAATGAATTGATATAAATTAAATACATGACAAAATAAAATGCATTCTCACCGCGATTTCAGTTTCGAATACTTCATTTCAGTAACTAGGTAGTCTACAACAGTTTGGATTCAGTATCTAACCCCTCGCAATTTTCTACATAAAAAGTTTTGAGTACTGTAATCGTACTGTACTACAGAGAACACTGAAGGGATCTTCCTTCAATGCCCCAACTCGTGATTTTCGCATAAATCTACTTAGACGCTTTACCTATACGATGTCCACAAAAACTCTGCAGTGATTGTACCAAAAAAGCGTCGCAGAGGCTGTTCAGTTCACAGCGTATCGGTGGATAAAGAAATTCAGAAACCCCTTACCCATCCACCCGCTAAACGACCCAGAAATCTTGGTGTATGAATGAAATTAAAACGCTGGAAAGTTATCAGCGTCTCTGTTATGTTCCTGTTTCCCGTCATGATTTACGTTACAGAATTTGTAGATTCTTTTCTCCTCTTCTTACGAGTTGCTCCCCTTCTGATTTGATACATTTTATGGTTTGTTCGCATAGTGTATGTACGGTGCAAGCTATTGTGATGTTGATATGGAAAATAGAATATGTAGGAGTTACATTGTTTCGTGTGCAATTTTCCCCAGATCGTTTTTTTTTTTGTATCTGTTTTGGGTTTACTTTCGCAAAATGAGTTTCGCGGTTGATATGACCACCTTATTCCTTTCGGCTACATTGATATTATTTCTATGTTGAATTTCTGAAGTGCTTTCCTTAGCATTTATAGTTTACACAGTTCGGAAAAAGGCATCATAGCGCATACACCGAGTTTAAATAGTGGTGACCAGCAATAATCGGAAAATTGAAAAAACGTGAAATCTAATAGCGCGCGTCGCACATAAAGGATTCGTTCTAAAGTGAAAGAAAGAAAAGAAAAAAAGAAAGAAAAGAAAAAAAGAAAGAAAAAAAGAACAGTGAAAAAACAACCGTTGCAAAAAAGCAAAAAAACATAAAAGCATAAAAGCATAAAGTGAAGTAACAAAATATATAGGTGATATTATATTGAAAAAATGGTGATGTAAATGATTAGAAAGTATATAATTTTTTAAAAAAACGTGAACAAGATAGGCAGCAAATCAATACAGATCAATATAGTGACACAGTATAGTGCAATCTAAGTAGTAGCAGTATAGTGCAATCGAAATAACAGCAGATACACTCAACACAGTAGCAGCATAGATTAACAGTAAGTCTTAAATCAATATTATCATCTTCTTTTATAAAAAACCACATTTTCAAATGTTACTCGCACAAACCCACATAATGGTTTTTTCGCATAAAAAACGCACCTGTTACAATTCTTTTGACTTGAATTTTTTGTATTGTCAGTATTAATACAGTTGGTTAAAGATAGACAAAAGGATAGTTTTTAAAGTAAATTATAACATAAAACTCGTTAAAGTGAGAGCGCATTGAATAGATTCTGTTTCGAATAGATAATATTTACTCGTTTAATACGGAGTTTAAAGTGGAAAACCAAAATTGCTGTGATTGTGCCATTGAGGATTTACTGCAGCAAGCTTTTTCATCTAGATCGATTGAGCGGAAAAAGGATCTTATTGATTCTTGACAACCAAGACCACTAACTTCGCTCAGTCAACTGTTCGCAAAAGGTAACTATATTGGGCACTTTTCTTGCAATTTATATGAGGAATTTATTTTTGCTGTGGAAGTGACCATCTTATTTAATTTGTTAAAAGATGCATTTTATCCTCAACTTTGAGATATTAAAAAACTTTGAGCTATTAAAAAACGTTGACCACATCTTTAGCCTGTAATATGTTTTCAACTGAACTTTTTTTATACTTTAAGAAAAAAATAATTCAGTTAAAAGTAAGTCACACGCCATGGCATTTTACTCGCGGAACAGACTTGTCCTTATCAAAGAAAATAACGTTTGTGGACTTGCACTTCCGAAGCTATAGCTGGTGGAAATTCTGGAAAAAAGCTTACGTGTTGAATGTGAAAATATTAAATGGTGACCGAACTCGAAGATTGCCCCGCATCGGATATCTAGAGATGTGAACAAGTGGAATATCACGTCGCACATCGAGTAAAAGAAATTAGGAAACTGACGGGTCTGTCAGAATGGAGGCACATATCAGGTGCAAGCAATCCTGTTGACTCGTTCAATCGGAGTATTTCTGTAAACTGTATGTTACTATCGCAGCTGTGGTTAGTGAGACCATCAAACGAATGGCCGATAGGAGAAACATATTCAAAAGATATTATTATGTAAAATTCGAGTATGACATAAAGTTTTTAACTATAAACCGCAGAAAGATCGGTTTTTATATTGTTTATACGTGTTACGCGCACGGTTGATATAAGACTAATATAAGAATAATGTGTACACGAATTGCAAGTTTAATGTAGAGTATGGATAATGAATACTTCATGGTCAAACCTGCACTGTAATGTAAATTTTCGTAAATGGGTCAATAAGTCGGAATTATTGCGAACATGTTTTGATTACACTTGTTTTAGTATCAACCTAAATTTATTAACCCAGTTGTTCCGCTTATTTGTTTATTTACGAGAAAATTAATGTTCAGTCAAGATTTGTAGAAACATATAAATGTTCAAGTTTGGAAGAAATAAATCATTCATTGTTCAACACATCGAACGGAATCTTATACTTAATTGTTAACATAGTAACAAAACAATACGTTCGCTCGGCAACATAGGAAACTTGCGCGGACGGTAAACGTGAAAATAATTAATAATCAGCTATCGCAATTTTGAAAACAATTTAAATACATATTAAATCGACAAAGATTACGTGATATTCAACGGACAATCGTGTGGTGTTCAATTAAAATATTTAACACCCAATGTTCACCAACAAAACCTGCTAACCAGTACAACGTGCGCATCAACAAATAATCAGCAAATCCATCGATCAACAATCGCTAACTAGCGCAACGCATCAACCCATCAGCAAATTACGCACGGTCAACCACGTACTGCATTCAACAGATCCGTTGATCAGCAAAATTGCGAACCGAATTGCAATCAACTCGCATCAGCAAGTTGAGCTCAAGAATGCACCAACAGATTGAAGTCAGCAACTTCGATATTAATAGATGATGCACCATAAAATTAAAATGATATAAATAGTGTACAAATGTGGAAAATAAAGTGTGTTGTGTTTTCATTATACGAACAATCAAGTCGTTTCATTTCGAAATTTCTTTTCATTCCATACATAATAACATACATAATAACATTGTTGCGCCAGTTCAAACAAATTCGTACACTTTTCTCTCATGGCAGCATAAATTTCCATTTTTTTTTTCTTGTCATGTTGGTGGCCTTCGACTCATTTCGTCATTGTGAAACCCAATAAGCATTATTTGGCCTAATGTTTATTGAATCCCTTTATGCCACACGATAAACTTAATTTGGCCTAATGTCTATTGAAATCCTTGGTGCCACACAATAAAATTTATTGGGAAAAAACAAATTTTATTGAAATTATTTCACTTTTACTTTTCGTCACAGTGTGACTACGCCCTTAGGAAAATTTCATTTCAGTTGATCCTAGAGATATGCAATTATCTGTGTTAATTTTTGAATTCACCTCAAGTGAATTACAATCGATTTCCCCATCCATCGATTTCTCGATTCCCGGTTTCGCCTTATTAGTGTCAAGAACATCGAGCGACAAGAAGCCGACGACAAAACGAAAGTCAGTCGATCGATGACCATCATGCCGAGTAGTGCTCCCGCTGAAACAGTCGTGTTCGAGTCACCATATTGTTACCCTTTGTGTATATACTAGTTGTTCTATTTCTATGAATAATAAAGAACATTCTTAACTAAAACCGGTTCTTGACATAAGGCAACGTTTGAATTGCATTCCATTGCCATGAGCAATGTGCGTTGGGTGTAGAGAAGGTGACGACGGCGAGTTTTGAGGAAGAATCTGGTTGGGACCGTGGACAGCGACAGTTTTGTACAGGGAGAGAAAGAGTTTTAGTGTTAATTGATCCTGTGTTGGGGATTAAAGGATAATTATGAATTGTCAGTGAGTGCTACGAAATAGATTTTCGAAAAAAAAAATATATATATATTTGTAATTATGGTTTTCTCTACGGTAAAAGAGTTTGAGTAAGCAGTTGAATTATGGAATTAAGCAGTGAACAACAGAAAAGCTAAATTAGTAATTGAGAAGGAAAAACAGGAATAAGAAAAAAAAATGCAATTAATTATAAGAGAACGAAAAATAGTTTAATATATTGACAAAGAACTAAAAATGTCCAGTAATACTTTCAAACAAAACAGAGAAAGAAATATATTTTGTTCATTTTTAAAAATATTTCACGAAATGTTTAACTAATTGGCGTGTGATTTTTCGTGGAGTGTGCGGGAGTGTGAGCGGACGTGTCACTCGGACGCGGACATGTCGTTCCTTTCAACACTACGTCGTTACCGCCGGTGACCTAGTCGGGTCTTTAAAAAATTTTTAAATTCAACCACCCTCATGCGGTTAGTTGGGGTCGTGCTACTGTAGCGAATCCTCGGCAGGATTTTGGTTCGGTTTGGCCTTCTGTCAGACGCCATATCGCAGTACCATAACAACATACATAATAACTAAAAAAAAAATTATGAGTTAATAGCAGAAGTCAGAGCACACGAAGGCTAAAGTCTCCTTAAAATGACTGGTGAGCCTGCCAGTTGATCCTACTTATAAAAAAATGTATATTTATTTAATAGAGCAGTTGGCAGCGGTAGTAAATGAACTAGTGACCAATCAAAACACGATCGTATCCAGGAATGTCTCGAGGGAACCTAGCTATAAATTCTTACAGAATATCAGACACATGCTAGTTTTTACGGGTACAGAAGATTTGCCCTGCAATTCGTTCAGAATCAGCATTAACAATATCAGGGACCCTACCTTGACAACATCAGTGACCCAAACTTGCAGTGAACAGCCACCAACATATGTTTTGAAAAAATTCAATGTCAATCGAAAGACCAGATTATGAATTTCCCTGAACTAGACAACTGAAAGTTAATAAATAAAATAATTAGTTACGAAAGAGTTCATAGTGTTCAGGAACTAGCGTCCGAAGTACAATTCATAAAGCATAAAAAAGATAAGCTTATAATATATTATAGTAGCAATACGTTCATAGATTTAAGTAATGTAGACTCTGTACTAGTCTGTTAAATAAGCATTTTTGCATAACTCAATTAAAACCTATTACTAATCAATAATCATACATGAACTTTGTTCTCTGTTTTCCATACGATAATATATTGTAAGCGAAATGTAAACAATTTTGAATGATTGACCTATATCAGGTACATCAACCTTTAACCATGCATGTAGCGAAGTGCTTTCCTTGCATATGCAGTTCGCTGGCATTTACGCTTAATATTTGTAATTCAGTTATTGCAGTTTTACCGACTAAGCTAAATTTGATTAATTGCAAGAAGTACATTCGGAATTGGTAAGTATTAATTTTGTAATAAATACTGTTACCATTTAGAAAATAAATCACTTTCTGATCAAGATCTAAGGTCGTTTGTGCAAAAAGTTGTTCAAACATAATTTGGTGACCCCGACTCTTGATGAACTAAGCCTGAACTAATGAGCTAAGGCTACGTTGAGCATCAAGATTAAGCTCAGACAGAGATGATTGTCTGCCTACGAGGAATCAACCACTTTGGAGAAGTGCTGCAGGAGCATCTACGAAAAATTATTTAATATTATAATTATAATTATAATTATAATTATTTCAACATATTTAAAAAAAAAAAATCATTAATATTCTTTTGTTTTAAAGGAACTCTATACGAAAATGGAAGCGGTACTTAAAGAGCAGTTAGACATTGGGGAGGAAATCGAACGGACGGTTCGTAATTTCAGAAAGGATTCCCAAGATCGGAAGGATGTAAAATACTTGCAGTCGAGACTAGACAAGATCCAGAAACTATGGGGAGAGTTCGAGAGGAACAACGAAATGCTGATATCGTGTCAGGAGGAATTTAAGGACGTTGACTATTTCAAAAGTCAATAATATGAGGCAATTAAGACATTACTGGAAAAAATGGTCGACAGTATACAAAAACTATTGAGTGTGAACCACAGCTCATTAGTCAAACCGGTGCAGCAATCGATTCGGTGCGAAAAAATTATGTTGCAAACTTTAAGAAGTTTGTTAAAACGTACCGAGGACCGACTTAAGACTGGTCAGCCACTAGAGTATAACGAGTGCCAGTTGCAAGCCATTAACCGACATTGGGATTCGGTACGATCCAAACATCTACAAATTTTGGAGGCGTCAGAAATGACACATGAGTATGATGATAAAACTTACGATGAAACTGAGGTATGGGTGGAAGCTGTTCAGCTGCAATTGATGAAATTGACGTCATCATCAAACAAGTCAGTTCAGGCCAGCGTTAAGCTTCCTCGTACCGAGCTTCCAAAGTTTAATGGGAGCTACCTTGCATGGCAAGAGTTCCATGATTTATTCAATCAACTAATCGATGAAAATTCTCTAGGAGCAGCACAGAAGCACTGGTTTTTAAAAACAAATCTAGTTGGTGAGGCCGAGGCTTTAATTCGGCATTTACCTGTCTGTGACAGCAACTACAAGTCAGCCTGGAGTTTAATCAAAGAACGCTATGAAAATAGAAGGCTATTGGTTAATGCAGTGCTGAATAAACTTATTTCACAGCGGAGTATCATGGGCGAATCAGTTACGCAAGAGTGCATGAGAGGGTTGGAAGAGCTAAAGAGATAACACAAGATGTATTTTTAGACAAAATCTATTACATTCTAAATATATTAAAAATCTAACGAGGACGAGGAGCCGCGTATGCGCGAACAGATAGTACCTATACAACACGAGACGAGGGGAGCGAGCCCAGCGGAGGTAGTTAAATGGAATATTAAGTTTAGCGGAGATTCATCGGGGTCCCTTAACGCTTTTCTCGAACGGGTCGAGGAGTTTCGACAAGCCAGGGGTTCCGGGTAGCGGTAGATTTATTTGACTCACGGGCACTAATTTGGTTCCGTGCCAATCGGAGGTTGGTATCGTCCTAGGACGAACTCATACAGGAACTAAAGGCGGAGTTTCTACCTCTAGAATAAGAGGATCGTTTCTGGAATGAGATACGGAGACACACGCAGGGTGAAAGTGAGTCTATGAGTGTTTATGTCGCGGTAATGGGACGTCTGTTTAGCCGACCGTCGCCCAGTAGCTCGGAAAAGAGGAAGCTGCGTATACTCCAACGTAATATAGCGCCGTTTTATCAGCAGCAACTATGTTTGGCCCCCGTGCCAACGGTAGCAGACTTAGTGAAAATGGGACCCTCTTTGGATGCGATGAGGGTATCAGTGGCGGCATTTGTACCACCCTCTACGCGGTCGAGGCGGTGCTTAGAGCCAGATTTGGTGTACGTAGGTGTAGGGTGCGCAGAGCAATTAGCAGCGATACCAGGATCCGAACAGAGTGATATGTTGGAACTGTAAACGAGATGGTCATACATCGAGAGAATGTCTCGAGCCGCGGCGATGCTTTGGATGCGGTCGGCAGGGAGTTGTGCGATCCTCGTGTTCTGTTTGCCGGCCCAGGGCGAGTGAGCAAGGTCCACGAGACCGATCAACCCAGCAACGGGTGCTAACTTCTCCGATGGTGGACTACGCGCTGGCGAAGGGGAACCAGGACAGTCGGCCGCATTGGCATGTGAGTGTAGAGGGTATAGTGATGGAGGGCTTGCTGGACTCGAGGGCTAGTCGCACGATCCTAGGCGAGAAGGGATGGCTTCGATTAGCAAGAGAAGGTGTGATGCTAACCCAGAACGAGATCGGGGAAGTTCAGCTTGCTAAACGGGAGACGCGCCCCGAAGCGGTATGGGTTTGCCTTCTACCAGATCGCCAACGATACGAATAGGACGAACGACGACGACTCGGCCCAGTAAATTACAAACTTAGCCTAACCTAGGGAGAGCCAAGGACCTAAAGCAGAATCACATAAAACTAACCGCCGCGGATACACCCTTCAACGAACGAGTAGTGCCGTCCAGATATGTAGGGGCGAAGCTAATCGCGAGACACAAACGACAAATTTCCCGCGAAATGGGGTAGCCCAAATGATAGCGTGCTAATACAGGCCTTGCGAGCCGTGCTGCCGAAACGAAATCTAAATAGAAACACTCAGGTTGCACCCGAAACGAAATATCAACAAAAACATTCAGACTGACAGATGAAATAGCATCATGGCGCCAGGCAGCGACGAGAGCGTCCCGAGCGGCCGGTAGACTTTAGGGAGGCGTTCCGATAATCATTGGTCGTACGGCGAAACAAACTACGGGAAAATGTACGCAGCAATGATAATGGAACAACGGCGTTGGGCCAATGCACCCGCCAGCATGTTAAATATGTAGCATTTGCCAATTTGAATTTATCCAAAAATTCACGGCAAATGACTTCTGATACGTAATGTATCAAAAGTCCTCTACATGACCTCTTACGGCACCTTGTTTTCGAGAAATCGAAACACAAGCGATGTCGCTTTAAAATTGCAATTTCAGAAACGAATTTACCGTATTAACGGTAATTTGTTTGTGGAAAATTTCGAGACTGGAGCTGGGCTGTGGGCTGGCAGCGATGAGCTCTGGACAGTCGGATGGGAGTCGTGGCGACAGGAGGCTGTGCGAGAGTCGGGCACGGACGATCGGATATAAGTGCGGAAATTTTATGAAAGACTGATTCGAAAATGTCTGTAGCACATCGGTAAAGTAACTTTTTGAATTTGTTGTGAGTCCCAATTCGGTTTGTGAGAAACCGGAACGAGTGAAATACGCGATTATTCGACATTTGCACTACGGTGCTGTCTTTCGTGCAAGAAGACGCGATCGCTGTTTGGAACTTGGTGTGCTAATTACTTTTAGATTATCGAAAAACCTAAACATTCTGTACGGAAAACGCCGTGTCTGATGTATTCCCGGGAACCTATGGGTGTGATTGTTTTGTAGAACGGATCGGTGATCGCCTGGCGAAATAGGGGAAAAGTTATGTGTTTCAATAGGTACAGATGACGGGTTTGAGGTATAGGGGGAGTTGAAAATCTACCGGATAACGGAACGTCACGTGCGGGTATATCTTCTGGCGTGAACAAGCCCATTGGAATGTCCCTGTTTAGTGCTGTTTTGTTGTAAAAAGATAATTTTCGAAGCTTCAAACTCATCGCCCGAGCAGTGTACATGGGAAACGAGTTTTTTTTTGTAAACGCGTGTTGGAAGACAAACAAAATACTACCAAGTTCAAAGAGCCAATATTCCCGAAAAGCGAATTAAACCCGAGGATTAAGTTGATAATGTAAAATCTGAAGAAATGTGGCGTCGAGAGAAACCCGATGGATTTTGCTTCCCGAACGCCAGTACTATTGTGGATAGCCGAATTTCATTAGCACAACGTATCGTTGATTTCTTAGCAGAATTTGGACACGATGGAGCGAAGACAGTGAAAGACTTTACATCGTCTCAGAGATTTACCAACGGCGACAATTGAAATTCAACTCGGGGTGGCACTGGAATTTGAACGTAGGAGTTTGGGCCAAATTTAACGAGCGTCGACGAGCATCGAGCGGCGATCGAAAGGAAGATGACCGAATCACTTGCAGAGGCGAAGCAGTAAGGTAGGATACGATTGCAACATATTATTGTAACTTAGTTTTAGTAGTGAAACTTTGATTACGGTAGACGTAAGAACAAAAAAAAAAAAAAAAACAATGGAATATACGTATTATAAAGTGAAATCGCTGGTGTCAGTTCTTTAGCCCTTCTAGCAGAATCGTGTCAACATATCTATTCACAGGTATTGGAACTTGAAAGCCGCGAATGTAAGAGACGGTGGTTTAAAAGACAGTTTCGGTTGTTTGATCAAAACTTAAGGCGCCTATATTCGACTCACTCCATTTCCACGGGAGCTAAGCCGACCTAAACTGTCCCCTTTTCGCTCCACCGGGGGGTTAAGGGCTTTGGGCATGTTACGCAAGTCTGTAGGCAGAAACTGCCAGCTTTTTGGTCACGGTTCGGCTGTCACTTGCCTACGAGATAAAAAAAAACATTACCAACAGCTTCAAATTCACATAATCTAAATACATGACCGAGAGACCAAACATCAACAGAACAAATAGAACCGCATGAATAAAACCCCAAAACTGTTCCGATCAGAGCAGTGGACAACCATAGCTCAGCTCCTTAAGGAGCGGAATGTTAAATTTAAGGCTGGAAAACGTGTTTACCTAAGAATTCAAATAATTCCATCTATCATTTCAGATCATCGAAAAATCTCCAAGATCTTCACCGACTTGAAGGTAAAGTACAACACGTACTATCTTCCCGAGGAGAAGAACTTAAACTTCATCATCCGAGGGCTCTAGAGCCTAACACCTGAGGGGGCGAAAGAAGATTTTCAAAGACAGGACTTCCATCCAATAGAAGATTTTACCTAAACTTGAGAACAGGTCCCTCAAAACTAACTTAAGTTCTTCTCCCAAGAAACGAAGAGAAGATTTATAATGTACAGGCAATATGCCACTTAGTGTGCAAGGTGGAAGCATAAAATCCATGAAGTGGACAATCACACGGTCACAACTGCCAACAACAACCGTTGCGTCAAATGCGACGGACACCACCACTTTTCGAACTGCAAGAAGTTGAAAGAAGAAAAACCGAAGTGGGTAGACTGTGGCGGTGAACACCCTGCGAGCTATGGGGGCTGCCCGCGCAACCCGAAAAATTTGAGATTATCGTTTGCACAAATGGCCCCAAGACCTCTGCTATTCTCTTTTCGAAACCCCTTTCTCAGCCAAAACTAAACAATCAAACACTCCCATCTCTACCAGCCCTGATCATATAGGCCAGTTCTTTGCCATCATGCAAGATCAACTAAACACTATGATGAAAGACACGATAACCAGGATGATCCAAGGTATATTATCTGTACAAACCTCATCTGCTATCACACCGTGTATGCATAAATGAGCCCTACTAACCATATTTCGATTCTTACGTGTGTAGCGATTTTATGAAACAGGAGGTTAGCTTGGAGGCGCCTCAATTAAACCGAAGTCCAGAGGAGGACCTCCAAGCTAACCTCCTGTTTCATAAAATCGCTACAAATGGCGCCCAACGTGGGGCCCGAAAACTTATTTTTGGGTGATCTCACCCAAGTGGGAAAAATAATTTATGAGCATTAGCTCATGATTCCTACGACTTCACATCTAAATCCTATATCCATCCCCACTTACATGTCCCTGAATTGCCTCCCTTGCGATTCTTACATTTGCTGTTAAATAGGACAGAATAGCTCTCATTGGACATGTAGGCTCTATCTCCCACTAGCCGCAACCCTATCCCCTCCTATCCTTTTAAATTCAAATCCCTTTAGTATACCATTGGGTAGCTTCCGTTGTGTCATTTTTTTTAGCTTTTTGGCTCAGGGTGCAGCCTGGAGGTTGACTTCGGACTGCTAGGTTTGGTGGTTTACCCCCACTCCTAGTTCAAGTCATCCGTAGGGCCCCTGCCCCTTTTTGTGTGGAAGGTACATCATAAATTTGTACTGTTGGTGCCTAGGGTCGGACAACTTTTCCGGGGTTTGGCTCAAGCTGTTGTGGATTACGTGGGGTTTTCGTGGTGCTACCTCGGCATCCCTTCAGCTTGACCAGATCTTCGGGGAAAATGTTGGGTCCTGAGTACTGCCTCCTTTTCGTGGGTTCGAAAGGACAGACAGCCTCCAACATAGCTTTAAATTTGATTACATTTCTTCCGTTAACTTTAACGTCGATTTTTCATGTTTGTTCGTAATTTTGATTCAGCCAGCTAGCCATCGAACCTGATTGGGAGGGTCCGATCGAGACTGATTCCAATAAGGGGGCCAAATATTAATGGTATGTACGTAATATTAATTATTTCCGCCTACGCGATATTCATTTGAAGGAAAGCAATAGAATAGCAGTCATGCCCCGTCGATTCAGGATGCTGTCTATGGTGAAGTTGTAAACACCAGTTGATTCTGTTTACCTCAGCATCTATGTGGAGATATATTTAATGAGTCGACTTAATGTTTTAAGATAGTATCATTTGAAGTTCCAACCATAGTTTCTAACTACTTTCAAGTAATGTGTATTATACCTTTGTTATTTTACGATTATTGATGTTAGAAGTGTTTGACTGAAATATTGCAAGATTTTTTTTTTGTATGAAATACAAATACAACCTTATTTGCAAGATTTATAGCCCACGGGAATCAAACGGGCATTTATTTATTTGCAATATTTGCACTCAAAAACTTTACTCACTATGGATAATGGCAGACTATTGAAGGTGAATAGATTGAGATTAAATTAATATACTATTTCTAAAGCTATCGATGCATTATATCATATTCGAATTTATAGGTACGTTGATGTATGTACTAGATTAACCAATATTTTCATAGTTAGCTCTACATGGGTTGTACATCATAATTCAGTTATAGTCAATGAAACCTTTGGGATAGATGGCAAATTTTATATGCGGGCTAAACAAAGAAATATTCTTTTGGACTTTGAAAGTAAATTTATATGGACTCTAAAAGTAAATTTATTTGGACTTTGGAAGTAAAACCGTCAGATCTAGTCTGTATAGGCAGTTGCCCATTCAATAGCATGTTTGATGTCCTTAAATCAATGAGGCAACGAACATAATTTCTATTCAACGAGAATCTCTTTCCCAAGTTGACAGTATATTTACTCAATTTCGGTACTTATCTCAAAATGGCGAGATGCTGTAATTGAGATGCTGTCCTGTCGCGAACAGTTAGAGTAAGTTTTTGCGAATTTCCGTGAATGATTTTGATGTACCGTGACTCTACTTCCGTTTAAAACACTAAACTTAATTAGTATCAGAAAGTATAAGACTTACTTTTCTTTTGTAAAAACAAGCTGTACTGATTAAACGTTTGTATGTTTTAAGAAGAAACAAAAATTTATCTACTCCAAAGTGCACTTTCGATTAGACTTCAAGCTAGCTGCATTTAGACTGTAGTATGAACTATATAAGATAAAGATGTTTGTAGATGTAAACTCCCCCTATTTTTTTTTTTTGCTCACTCGCTAAATGATCAGAAGATAAAAAGAAAAGGAATTGAGAATCTACATATAATAATTATGAGTTGTTAAACTTGAACCATTTGTCCTTCTTATTGGGCGAAAGCCCGTCAAGATTATTCTTTTTCAGGGTTCCGCATATGGCCTGGCTGGCCGATGATTAAGTAGTTCTTGTTTTTTTTTTTTGGAATTTCAGCTATTACGGGAGGGACCCTGGCCAAATAGTTCTTTTCTTTGCTTTTGTTTGATTTGTTTGTGTAAAGCCAAGGTCAGTGGGCGGAGAGACCCCCTAACATCTGGGGTCTTGGCCCCATCAACATCAGGGGCCTGATGCTTTCTGCCTCATCCTCGGGCCTGTCGAAAATAGGCAGTTTTTCCCATTTAGATTTTTCTCGTTCCCCCTTTCCAGCAGATGCTAGTAACGTGCTTCGTCACGTCTGCTGAGTCTGGTTTACAGCTCATGCCTGAGAACTGCATTTAGTCCTTTACGGGCAAAAGCTTCTGTCCCTTTTGTATTAGCGGCTAGTATTAATTCATTTGACGGATACATAATATATAGCGTCCTCTTTTTACTTTCTTGGAGCAAATCCACCCCATTTTAAAGTGACCCATCCCAGCGCGTAGAGCTAGCAAAGCATCTTACCAGCATCCGTCGGGGTTGGCTTAAAGGGTGCCCCGCTTATGCGGACGAGGGGCTTTCACGGCCATTTCTAGGGCGCCCTACTCCCGGGGCAATTCTAATTTTTATTGTTAATTTACCCCTGTTGATGGTTCGACATCACTTTTCCTACTTGTCAGGCCCTCTTCTGGACTTCGGTTTAGTTGAGGCGCCTGCTAGCTTCCCTCACTTGCTTAAAATCGCTACAGTTTATTCAAGTTTTAACCTTTCAACAAAGCGGGCATAGATTTTCCAGGACCTCTGTTCATCAAGGACTCAAATGGCAACAGAAAAGAGTACATTTTATTGATTTCTTGTGTAACACTACGAGTGGTTCATTTCGAGTTAGTCTCAGATATGACCACCGAATCTTGTTTGCTAACCTTGAGAAGGTTTATCTTTTCTAGAGGCGCACCCAGACGTATAATATCCGACAATGCAAAGACGTGTAAAAAATGCGCTACAGAAATTCGCATTTCCGGTCCCAGTTTCACTTCAGAAAAGGTACAAGATTGCATTCAAAATTGGAATTAAGGGTTATTTCGACAACGGACCCACAGAAAAAATTATTTCAATATAACCACTGCTCTATACAGTCATTTTACTGGCTTTGGAATGATTAGAAATGTTTGATCGAGTATTGAACTAATTATACAGCTACAACTACAGCTCGAATTTACCTTGAAGTTCAACATAATGATGACGTATTGAGTTACAAAACAAGAAATTACCAACATTTTGCACGCAATTAAACATTGGTATGTTAACGTAATAATTTTTGTTGGAAGTCATATTAAAGCATATATCCTACGATAAATAGTTCTTTCATGAAATGATTTTCAATGAGTTATCCTTAAATGTGCTTGTGATGAAATGTTTCTTACATGCAAAATAAGAAACGTTCTTAACGTTTTCAAATTCATTTAAGATTTCTTACATATGAGCTAAATATTATATGATATACATATGCACAAGATTACAATCATAGGAATATTTTTTTACAATATACATTTGCTTTTGAGTAAAAAAGTAACCGAATTGGGTAACAGAAGGACGATAAGATTCAATGCATCTTATCGGAAAAAATTTTTAAAAATTAAATAAAATAAAGTAATGAAAAAAAGTAACCAAAATCAAATCCATGTCGTGATGCACGATGTAGATAGACAGCAGCAACAGCATAAGATGATGGTGTGATGATCGATGACAATTGATATCCTTTCATTTACGATGTCTTCTCGGGGCATTTCGTTTGTACTATTTTCTGCTTCTGTAATGCAGCATTATCGACATCCGGAATTAAAGCTGTATGCACAATGATTCCTGGCTGATCTTCTGTCTGCGGATGTAATTCGCAACTTTCGCCAGGCGTGAGATTTGCTAAAGCTGCCAACAGATCGTGATTGACTAAAGGTTCCATTTCTTCGCGCGGCTCCCAACCAGCTGGCGGACTGGCCGGTGGCGATATGAGAAATTGCTTAGTGAGCGCGGGCGGTTGCAGATTTTTTTGCGTCACTGGCGTTACTGGTTGCGCGAAATAGCAGATAATCGTTGTCTTGTAGAAATCGTACTGATGCAATTGAACTCGGGCATTAGCTGCTGATATGGCATTCTCGTAATTGACCCGTAATCGTTTAAAGCTTCTTAACCATTGGAACGTGACATTTTCGGAGAACATTCGAAATAGCTCTTCGAGTTCTGCTTTCATTTTGTCGTTTGCAAACACTTCAGAATGGATATTTGTGACAATGAGCGATGTCGGCAAATCATCGAACGAATCGGGATCAACTTCTTTTTCTTCATCTTCTGAATCGAGATTCGGTAATGTCGGATGCTGATTCGATAGACCATCGGCTGGATTTATGAATATATTTTCATCTGGTGAAAGCTTATCATCGCATTCATCCTGTGTATGTGACATTGCGATTTAACTTCGAACTGATTGGCAGCAGTTGTAGCGATTTCAATATATTTCAACAGACAGGAATACGTCGGACACCTAAAATAAAAAAAACGTCTATTTAGATATTTTCAAACTTGAATGTCAATCAAAAATCAAACTAATGTAAATTGAAATAGAGAGACAAGTCGCGATAGAAATATTTTTGGTATATTTTTGGTGTGCAAAGAAGATATTATTGCGTGTGATGGGAAATTGTTAAGGTAGTTGTTCGTTTGGTTTGAATTCAGACACCTGTGATGTGGTACAAATGTTAATAATAGGAAAGTATATAAATCGTACGTTTTAAAAGTATTTGAAGCGAATGTTTGAGAATAAAATTTGATGGCATTGCGTTCATAGACATTGTGACGTGAGATTTTTAGCTTATTGAGGTAAGTGAAGCTTTTACTTTTCGAAGAATTTTTAGAAATTTAGTACTATGTTCGTGAGCATTAATCATAATTATGATTCAAAATAGCCAGCACCAGTGAGAGCGGGAGAATGTTTTCTCGATTTTGAAAATGATAAGATGAGCAATAATTGGTGAGTAAAAATAAAGGATTTTTGAATTTATTTATGAAAGATGTATTACAACAGTCTTGTTTCTGACCAAAAAATGATGCCATTGTAAGGTTTATACCGTGAAAGTCAAAAGTGAAGGCACACTTAGAAGTTGGGATCCTCTTCTTATTGTGTCCCTTTTATTCACCCTCCTTGTCTCTCTTCACTCTCGACTAACCCTCTTGAAGTTGAACCCCTGATATGTTCTCTTGATTCTAGTTACTCTCCTGGACCTGATGGCCTTCCTAATTTTTTTGTGAAAAATCTTGCTTCTTCTTTATGTGTCCCCCTATCAATTTTATACAATTTAAGTCTTGGTTCTGGTAAATTTCCTTCCTCCTGGAAGTTGGCAAGCATTTTCCCTATTTTCAAATCTGGTGAACGCAATGTTGCCTCAAATTATCGTCCTATTTCTATCCTTCCCTGTTTCTCAAAAATCATTGAACGTTTTGTGTTTAACAAAATTTATGATTCCCTTAATTATACTTTCACACCTCAGCAACATGGTTTTATTAAAGGTCGGTCCACATCTACGAATTTCATTGAATTTACTCATGCTGTGTCCTCGTCGTTAGATCAAAACTCTCAAGTTGATGCTGTATATACTGATTTTTCTAAGGCTTTTGACTCTGTCAATTTCGATCTTCTACTACTCAAATTAAATCACTATGGCATCTGTGAACCCTTACTTTCTTGGATATTTTCGTTTTTGACTAGCCGCACTTGTTTTGTCTCCCTCTCTGGCGTTTCGTCCTTACCATTTTCGCCCTCTTCTGGTGTACCTCAAGGTTCTATATTAGGACCGCTATTATTCAACCTCTTCATCAATGATCTTCCTATGATTATATCGTCATCTTGTTTGCTCTATGCAGATGACTTAAAATTATTTCGAGTAATCAATACCTCAGATGATCATCTACTTCTGCAGGATGATTTGAACTCTCTTACTGTTTGGTGTAACTCTAACTGCCTACCGTTAAATGTTTCTAAGTGTTTTGCCATGTCTTATTCTCTGAAGTCCCAGAATAATACCTTTCCTTACTTACTATGTGAATCCGTCCTTGTCTCTGTGGATTATTTTACTGATCTGAGCGTAACCTTTGATCGTAAACTTAAATTTGATATCCATGTTCGTAACATTACTAATAGTGCCTCGCGGATTGCTGGCCTTGCTATACGTTCCTGTCACAATTAATTAATATTTTAACTTGTGTTAAGATATTTGTTACCCTTGTTCGTTCCAAACTTGAATACTGCTCTCAAGTTTGGTCTCCTCGTTTTGCTTATCTTTCCGATGCCATTGAATCTGTTCAACGGAGGTTCAGTCGCACCCTACTCTTTAAATATAATCTTCCTTACATGGCTTACGATGAACGCTTATCGCTCCTTAATCTCCCTCTCCTCGCAAAGCGCAGAGTTTACCTTGATGAATGCTTTCTTTTCAAAATTTGCCGAGGCCATCTGAACTCATCTATTGCATCGTTGATTACTGAACGGCAGTGTGAGAGGCAAATTAGGTCCTCCGTTGTCTTTGATGTACCATTTGCCCGTACTGAAACTTACTTTCATTCTCCTGTTTTGCGCCTATTACGTACCCATAATGGCCTCCAACTTGGTCCTATTCCACACTCTATTGCCACCTTTAAAATAAATGTTCGCAACATAATTTTTGCTGATGTTTAATCTTATTTATCTTTTTTATCATTCGATTCTTGTTCTTCATATCTTAATTTTCTCAATTTTTTTTAGTACTAAGCTTTTCTATTTGTAATTGGGCTTTTTGCCTGTTAATGGATTACTTAAATAAATAAATAAATAAACTAACATATTTTTCTAACTGTAAGGTATAGAAAACAGTTGAATGTCTCAAATCAAAGTTTTATTTGTTCCGGAGAAATTTTAATCATTTCATAGCAATGCATGCTGTACTAATCATTTTGTAGGCCAAACATTGTAAGAGTGCTATATTTATCATTCAAAAGTAATGGCACACTTGTTTTTATCATTTGAAAAATAACAGTTAAACTTTAAACCAGAATTTTGTTTCGGCCTCTTTTGCTTTTATGATGCCTTGCAGATGTGTTGGCTCTAAAGCTAGCGGTTCTTTTGTGGTTAAACTAATGATTGCTGTGAAGTATTTGAGACGTGCTCAGTATTAAGTATATTTCAGAAAAATGAGGCACGAAACTCAGTTAGAGTCAAGAAAAATAATTTTAAATTTATGGCAAGAGGACAAGACCTACCCGAAATTGGAAAAATAGTCAAAAGACATTATTCGACAATCAGAAATATAATCGCGAAGTTCAAATCTTGTAGAAAATTAGAAAATTTTCCACGTTCTGGTCGATCCAGGAAATTTGATCCCACGCAAGTAAAAGAAATCATCAAAGAAGTAAAGGCTAATCCAAGATCAAGTGCAGTGAAAATTGCAGGAAATATCACCCGTAAGACAGAGAAGTCAGTAACACTGAACTCAAATGGTTTACATGGACGAGCACCAAGGAAGAAGCCTTTTATATCGGACACGAACAAACGGAAGCGGCTAAAATATGCAAATAAATACTAAAACTGTGGAGTTGTGTTCTGGAAATCTGTGCTCTTCACCGATGAAAGCAAATTCATAAAAAATCGACGAAAATATGGCGAACTAAAAATTTCGAATTTGAAGAAAAAAGCATCACATCTACAGGTCGGTAATGGTATGGGGGTGTATGGCGGAGACAGGAGTCGGGAATCTTGTGTTCATTGATAGTACAATGAACAAAGAGCAGTAACTCAAAATTTCGCTAGCAAATTTAGCTCCCAGTGTTCAAAAATGGGAGCTGCCTAGGACGTGGGTCTTCCAACAAGACAACGACCCTAAGCATATATCTCGCTTGGTCAAAGAATGGCTGTTGCATCGGACACTGAATTAACTTGATTACCCTCTGCAGTCTCCAGACCTTAACCCTATAGAGCATTTGTGGGAAATTTTGGATCAGCGAGTTCGAAAAAGGCCAATTTCTTGCAAGAAAGATTTGAAAAATGCTTTGCTTGAAGAATGGGAAGCTCTTAACCCAAATGTGACAAAGAACCTTCTAGAATCTATGCCAAGACGACTGTAAGCTCTGTAAAAAGCAAAAGGAGCCCAAACTAAATACTAGTTTGAAGAGTAACTGTAATTTTTCAATTGATAGCGACAAGTGTGCCATTACTTTTGACTGATGAAAATAGCACTCTTAAAATGTTTTTGGATATAAAATGATAAGTACTGTATAAACTGCTATGAAATGATTGTAATTTCTTAGAAACGGATAAAACTTTGATTTGACACATTCAACTGTTTTCTATACCTTGCCTATATGTTACCTGAACTAACATATACCTATATGTTAGTTCAAAAATGATATTTTTAAGTATGCCATCACTTTGACTCTCACAGTAGATATGATGGGAGAAAAACTCTAGTTACTAATTTTTTTTGGAAGTTTAGTGAAGCTATAAGATCATAATTGGAAACATAAAATAAAGGATTCAGTTAGGAAACGTGAAAAGTGTTGCCAACTTATTTATTAAATTAATTAAATACTGCAGATCTGGTTCAATTATTGAAAAAAAATAAAAGTATTAAACATAAAAATAAACAATCAAGATTAATACTATGATGATTCTTCGAAATTTGCAATAAAGGCTAAAGACGAGTATAAGTATGCAATTTGAAAAGTAGGCATTTATCAAGTCTACTTGATTCAAAAGATGTAGCATAAAGAATGTTGGATATAAAGAGCAAAAGATGGATATAAAGAGCAGCCACAAGGTACCTAAAATGAGCACACCACGCTTAACAACAGTACTCCTATTCGAATAATAGGAGCAGACGTACCGGCGTAGAAATATACGCAAAATGTATCGAAGAGAGAAATATAGTTCCAATACAATAGCGCTAATTTAATATCATAGCAGGATACACGATACCATTCGAGTTACATTGTTTTTCATATTATTGTAATATTCGAATGTTGCCCTGTAGAGCGAATGAGGTATTTGGTTCCAAGAGTGGAAAAATGTGCTATAACTGTGGTCTCGCTTTATACAGCGTAGCAGACGATCGTGGCGTTGGATTCTAACCGTCGATAAGGTTAGGTTAGGTTAGGTTGCATTAGGCCACCAGTTTGGGCCCATTTGTCACCCTCCGCTGGCTTTTTAGAGCTGCCAAGTGACCGCTTCGCCAAACTGGATCAGCTGACTCAGCGTGACGGTACTGACCATCTCTGCTAACCCTTGAAAGTGGTCAGAACCAAAAATCTTGAGGCGTTTATTATTTAGGGCCCGACAATCACAGAGAGTATGCTCGATGATGTATTCTGCCATCTCGCACCTCTTGCATAAATTGCTGGATGTCAGTCCCATTCTGTTCGCATGAGATGCGGTAAGGCAGTGCCCTGTGAGCAAGCCGACCGTGGCACTCAAGCAGTTTCTGCTGAGCTTGAGCAGTTTCCTGCTTATGCTTAGATCAGGTGATGGCCATAATGTCCTGGCCACTCTGCAGTCTATCCTGTTTTCCCATTCGGACTTGAGTTTGGCCCATATGGCGGAATCAAGTTTGCTTCTGGCGTCAGCGATTGACCGTGGTACAGTGATGCAGGGGCTATTGCTAGCTCCTGAGCCTTTCCTCGCCAATTCATCGGCTTTTTCGTTGCATATGACACCACTATGCCCTGGCACCCACATAATCCGGATAGGAATATGCCTTGCCTTTTCATTGAGAGCCACTCTGCAAGCGTTAACAGTTTTTGAAGAACATCTGTAAGACGCAAGAGCGAGAATGGCTGCTCTAATGTCGACGCAAATCGTCATTGATCTGGTTGATATTCCGCTAATGGACTCGACTGTCATGCGTATAGCATGTAACTCAGACTGAAAGACGGCAACATGGTCCGACAGTCTACACCACAGGTTAAAGCTCAAATCCGTAGAAAACACGCCCGAGCCAACTCCTGTGTCCGTCTTTGACCCGTCCGTGTAAATCCAGACGCCTCCATCGGTGGTAGCTTTCTTTTTCTCCAGTCTGTTCTTGTGGGTATCTTGACCTGAAAATTCCTGCCAAAATGTATTATTTTGCTCATGTGGTCCGTGTCTTCTGCAACGAGCCCAAATCTTTTGCGGTATTCTGTAAGAATACCGCTGTGGCCCCATTGATCTTAATCGTTCTACATGTCGGAACTTTTAGCGCGTATCGCCGCTAAGCTTGCGCTTTTAAAGATGAATCGATCTAGGGACATGAGTCAAAAAATCATTTCCAATCCAGCCGTTGTGGCAGTTCTTAAAGCGCCCGTAATACATATGCAAATTAATCTTTGCAGTCTTGTTAGCTCCTTGATATTAGTTTTATCTCCGCTGCCTTCCACCACACGATCGCTCCATACACCAAAATCGGCCTCACTACACATGTGAATATGTAATAGGCCGCCCTAGGTTTAAGACCCCAGGTATTGGAGTAGGCCGACCGGCACGCAAAAAGTGCTGCGCAAGCCTTACCAATTCTGTGCTTCACGTTAGCCCCCCAGTTCAGTTTCCTGTCTAGTATAAGGCCCAAATATTTAACACTATCAGCAAGTTCCAATGTTATACCGTTGAAGTTAGGCGTGGCAATAGCCGGTACCCTGTGTCTCCTTGTGAAGAGTACAAGTTCGGTTTTTGTCGGGTTTGCACTAACACCGACTTTTCTCGCCCAGATTTGGATATGGTCCAGCGCCGATTGCATAAGGTCCGACAAAGTTTGTGGAAACGCACCCCTCACAATACCCACAATGGCATACGCCACCACCTCAAAGCCACTGGCCTTTAAATTCTCTAGTATTTCGTTGACTGTCAGAATCCAGAAATATAATCCCTCCTAATGGTGTTCCGGTTTCGACTATTCTTTCCGCTTTGGCCTCCGAAAAAGTAGCTTCAATTCGCCTGCTCTTGAGCAAGTCCGATGCCTAGGTCGCCAGAGTTTTATCCACTCTATATCGAACCAAGGCATCGATGATACTCGCAACAGTGACATTATTGAAGGCCCCCTCAATGTCTAAGAAGGCTGCCAACGTGAATTCCTTTTGCCGTAAGGATTTTTCTATTGTATCGACAACTTTGTGTAATGCCGTAACTTGGCCAAAGCTTAGATAAAGTTTCGTTGGCGAGAATCCTTTGGATGCTGCCATATGAGATTCCAGATTTCAGCTAGACTCTTCTGTCTAACAAAACATCTTGTACTTTTTGAACGTTATCCTCGGCGGGAGACAGGGATCGGCGTCTTTCGCGATCTTTTTCTTCCGTGGATGTTCTGACTAGTTTAAAATGCTTCAACCAGCATACGACTGTTGAATATGGAAGATTATTTACCGCTAGTGTTTTCACCAAGTCGGCGTGTATGGCTTTGGTTTTTTTTCAAGCAGAAGCACTTAATTACAACTGTCACTTCTTCTTTTTTGTTTTCGTGTTATCATTGTTGCTGCTTGTATTCAAATGAATGTACCTTCTAGAAATGATGATTTATATACATATATTATAAGATTTTTAATACTGATCTAGTATGCTGCTTATACTTATTTAGTACAAAGAAGCAAAATCATGTTTTTGTATGTTTTACAGCTTATTTTTTTGTTAAATTGAGGCTTTATTTAGAAAAGTTTACAGAACCCTGTTTATGACCCCTTGAACTGAAGGAATGTACTACGGCCGAGGCAGTTTGTAGCGAACGAAGCAAATGATAGTCAGAATATTTGATATTTTCCAGATCTTTTTGACTGGTTGCGGAATATGTTGTAGGGGATTGGCGTGATGGAAAATTAACTTCTCTTGTCTGTCTTTCCATTTTGGTCGTTTCACTTTTATTTCTGCGCACTTACACACTCATCTCTAGCCAACACTTTCATTTTTCAGGTTTGAGAATTGAAATTGATGGTCTTAACCCTCCGAGAACACAGGGGGTCAAATTGACCCCAGAGACCTTTTTGACCGATCGCAGCGCTTAGGCCTGCGGGAAAAGAGGAGTAGTATAGGCTTCTAAATATATTTTTTTGTCTTGACTATAAGTTTACACCGTTCGCTTCCAGTCCCAAATCATTGGTCGTTGTTGAGACGCTTTTGAAGCAGATCAAGGGATCAAATAGACCCCATCTGTACTCGACGTCAATTTTGAGGTAAAAACTTAATTTTTTTTAAATTTATAAATCGACAGATTAATTTAAGGCAGTATTCTGGTCTAGAGGCACGATTTTGAGGTGATTTTACGGACGCAATATAAAAAAAAACCACAAACATTTTTGTTATATATTTTTTTACCAGTCTGTTATTAACATTTTGAAAGTACAAAAATGTATTCAGAAAATAAAAAAAAAAATTGATGTAGATACAGGCCGGCGAAGTGAAGGCTCAACAAAAAAACTTGTCTCATGGTTGACATGATTCCAACCTTCCTGCTAGTCTGAAATATACATTTTTGGTAAATTATGTAATAAAAAGAATGTGAAATTCGTCTGACGTAGGGGATTTGAAAAAACTTTTTTTTTCGCAAAATGGCGTCGATGTAAAAAAAAAGTTGGTTTTATGCCTAATTTTTTCAATTTTTGGGATTTTTAATAAATAGTAGAAGAAATTTTTTGAATAATCCCTTCGTCAGACAATAACCAATAGTGTTAAGAGGGTTTGTGCAAAATTTCACGTAAATCGGTTCGTTACAACTTGAGATATCATGTCAAACGTATCGAGGAAAGTAGTTCCGAGAAAAACGCGTTTAAAACTTGGAGTCTCGTTTCGGGCAGTTAGTGGGCGCGTCACAAAAATAGCTGTAACTCCAAAAATAATTCGAACTTCCGAAAATCCTTTTAACAGCTTATTCTTAAAGGTCTGAACTTTGAAAATATGCAAACGAAAAAAAATCGATTTGATCAAATTTCTAGACGAGAATACCCCTTTAAAAAAGCCAAAAAATAAGTTTGCAAGTGTTTTAACTTTGTTGTTTTTAGCAATATAGCGTATAATCTGCGTTCTAGTGTACGCAATAATTTGTTAGCTGAAGACAATGATAACAATTTTGGCGACATTGATTCCTCCGAAGAATACCACGTCTCGAAGCAATCAGAATCTGATTATTCAGAAGATTATACCTTTTTTGCAACCCTTTATATAGGGCTAATTTTTTTATGATTTTACTATGTCTGGGAAGTATTCATATACATTTTCAGCTCAAAATATTAAAAATTGGCAAAGTTATGATTTTTTTTAAACATGCATATTTTAAAATCTTCCTAATCGCCACCGTTAATATGCAAAATAAATACCTTTTTTTCAAGGGCTACTATAGGGCTGATTTTTTTAAAATTTTGTCATATCTTGAGAGTATCCACTTAAATTTTTAGCCTAAAATATTGAAAATGAAATAAGTTACGATTTTTTTTGTAAAAAAGCTGATATTCGATAAAACTGTTTTTTCTTGAATTTTTTTAGGTATGTTTAGGACATTTAAGGCACTTCTAATGTATGAAAACTACTAAAAGAGGTCTCAAACAATACTTACAAATTTTTTCTAATGAAAATCTTCAGTGGCGGCGATTCTATAAACGTTCAAAAGTGGTTGGGGTCAATTTGACCCCAATTGTTCTCGATGATCGAAAAAATAGGTGTGTTCTCGGAGGGTTAATAGCTCAATTCTTTTGACAGACCGTTGATATTTATTCAACTGTCTAGCAGCCATTTTGGAGAAATGATTATGAGAAACAATTGCCCATTTCTTACAGGAATAATTGCGAAAATTCCAAACATGAAAACCAATTAAACGTTGCATCATCGACTGTTAGCCTGCATAATGCAATCTACCCAGATTATCTACATTGAAACCAATCAATCGAAAACCGTTACCGATTCTAATTAGCCATGATGCACATTCCATTCATAATTTACTAATTTATTCCAAGTCAAGTCATAAACCCGTAAAGTTTTCCTATCCGACAAACTATTTTACAATCACAAGCAATTATAACTTTGCGGATGGAAATTAGTTATAGTTATTGCTTTTGCGGCCATGCTTATCCTCATTAAGTCGAGTAGTTTTCTAGTGTGGACAACACTGCTGCGATGCAATACGACTCATGGACTAGTAATTAAAAACTTTTTATGCTTTTTTCGGTCCCGGAGGCATGTGCACGTGATGTAATAATTAATTTTCTTCGACTAGTGTTGTTCTTAAAACAATATTCTTTGCATGTGACTCTTGGATATCTTCTCTACTGGCCTGTGAAATGGCTTGGCATTCATTCACTAATACATTTTCGATAGATATTGATAGTAAGCAATGTCATAGCGTGGCCCTGGAGATTGTTGTGGTATTTTATTATGGGTTTAGAACTTTGAAGGCGGCATGAAAAATGAGTGCATAGAAAAATAATATATTCAAAGTGGATTATTTCCAGCATATTATCACATTTTAGCATGTAAACAAAATCAATAAGCAGCATAAATAGCGACATTCAGTTATTCGCAATTACATCTTTTGATGTCCTTTGCTTGTAAAAGTCTTTTAAAGATATATTAAGCAATAGCAGACTTCAATAACGTTTTAGTACATGAAAATTAGATTTTTTATCGGGCAAAGAAAGACGACAGGAAATTTTCAATCACTCAACATCAAAGAATCAGAAGACAGACGATGGTAACATAAAAATTACTTTCGCTTGCCAGCATTAGCTTGCCTAGGGAATTCTTAGTAGCAGCGTTAGTATCAAATTTAAATAAATTTTGAAAATAAATTAATCACAGCAGGGGTTCTTATCTATTTCCATATTTCTATTCCGCGAAGGAATTCAAAAATGAATGGAAAACTACCTCGGACAGCTATTTTTACCTATTTCATTTTCCAATATGTCATTTGTACATAATTCGAAATGAATAGACAGACTGAAAAATAAATTCCATCTTATCAAGAAATAGAGATATTTTTGCGACCAATTAAAATTTAAATCTTCTAGAAAGAACAGAGTTCTACGGCTACTATCAACGATTTCATCAGCTTAAAATCAATTATTTGCATTGATATTGAGAGAATTGGCGAAACGTATTATTCTTTGAACGATGAAAACGACGCATCAGACTCAACATGCAAATAATAATTATCATTAAAAATTATTGGAAATTTGTTTAGCAATACAACGAAAAATCACAAAGATCATGCGCTGGGTTGTAATTTTTCGCAGACGTGTAGTGAACTTTCGAGTATGAAAACATAAAAAGAGACGATAGCGTAAAAATAGCCTGTTTGTTTGGAGTTTTCCCCTTTTCCCCTTTTTTATTCAACTTTGTGGGAGATTTAAATCATATTTCTGCCAAACTTAGCTTAAAATATCTAGGCGTCATGGGCCAGGCAGAAAAAGATTGAGTCTTTCCTATGATTTTTGGCGTGATGATTTTTTTTCAAGTGACGAGTAGTAATAATATTGATAAATTGTTTTATGGCCAAAAATTATTGGAGCCACTGTGCGAAAAATTCACATAACGAAGAATTCGTTGAAGCATATACACTCATGGAATAATATTTTGCAATGTAGAACACAAACAATAATTAGAAAAATGCTGGGCCGCTTAATCGTATACAGCGAAAGTCAAGAGAACAAACTAGAAGTTCCAGGGCCGTTAGCATCTCCACTAACAGCTGCGGTGAAATATGAGTGATAGAGCTAACTGTTCGACTGGAATTACCGAGATGAACACATCATTAAGAACTTTTAGCAAAGGAAAAATAATAAACAAATAGCAATTTTAAGTCCTCTTTCGAAGCCCAGAGATTGCCGACGAAAACAAGAGGTCTGTTGAGCCTAACGGAACACTAAGCAAAAGAAGAACTTACGACTGGTGGAAACACGGGCAAGAGTGCTTTCATCCGCAATTAATTAACGGAAGAGATTTTGAGAAGTTCCACAGCGTTAAGATATATGGAATAGTTTTAAATATTGTAAACGTATTTAATGAAATTAATTAAATTAATTAATTTAAGTTTTATTTCGTTAGTATTTTCATGATTATCCTTTCTAATAAAACCGAAAGCTAAAACAAATTAAAAAAGAAGCTTTAAACAACAACACAGCGTCCAGTTCTGGAATGGAAGAACTGGATGCTGTTTACAATGGAAGAAAACGAACACTCGCAGCTGGCCTCTGATAGCAAAGCTTGTGAAACGCAGGAGGAATAGGACAAAGATAGAGAAATATCAGATCATGCGGCACAAGTTATCCAAACAAATCGAGAAACGGCAGATACATTACAACAGTTAAAGGTGACACAGAAGGAGCTATTAGAACAGCAGAAGCACAATGCCGAGCCGATGGAAAATAATCACGAGCTGGTCAACCGACTGAGGGCAGCGAGTAACACTAAAGTGTCGACAAAGCGCGGAAGAAAGCAGGAGCCTTCACTTGCCACATCAATGACAAAATTTATCAATAGTACGCCAATGCAGGCGGAAAATATAACCAGAGGAAATTACGAGAGATGATTCCGTTCATCAGACATTCGCGGTCTTAACAGCTAGATTAGTCTCTCCTCTCAGGAACTAGAAAACTGCAATCAAAATGTAAAGAACATATACAATGAAAACTACTTAGACTACAAATGATCCAAAGGTAAGTAGATGGACGGTGCCAGTCATAATAAGGCAGTCAGAGAAATGGAATCAACTAATGAGAACCCTTAAATAGGAAAACATTCGCTACAAAACGACTAAAAAACTTGCCTGTATATCTACGTCATCCTGAAAATACACCTACATTACTAAAAGCTCACCAAACTGCTGACAGCAGGGAAGAAATTATGTCACACTTATCTACAGGCTTAACAAAAGATCATCAGTATTGTTATTAGGGGTATATATGTCCAGGCGAAAAAAAAGAATACCTCGATGAGCTAGGCTTCGATCCAATGGCTTTTTTTCTTAAATGAGCCTCTTCAAATTAGTAAAAGTTATTCTGCCTGGACCAGAAAAGAAGACATATAAAGTTAAGGCAGTGTACAGACGAATTTGCAATGTGGAAGCAAATCCCACGGGGCGGACACTGGAAATGTCATAATTACTAGCAATTTGGCCAAGCGCGATGGTGTTTTCTGACACCACTAGCAATGTAAGTGCATAAATTGCAAATAAGGTGTTTAGGAATGAAAAAACAAGGAAATCATTTGAGAAGCTCGCTACGGAGCGAACGTCTGCTGCTATTCTTGAAGTTACGCCAACAAAGTCTCTTAGTAGCGAAAAACACAGAAGTCATTCTCACTCCTACCACACTTTAACCAGGTTCCTGATGCAAAATATATGAAACATATATCGTCGAACATGCAGCAGCAACTCTATGCTATGATGAAAAGCATGATGGCAAAAATGTTGCAAGGCGTATTTTCTACATTCCCAGGTATCATAAACTCCACTAAAAAGCACCCATAATACTTAGCCATCTTTCTACCTCAACAATATATTTCCAACAAGACGGGCAAACTGATACAAGTCTTGTTGCAGCATCATCGTCATCATAATTGGCACTACAAGGGGGGTTCGATTTTGGCTTCTTTCAACAAATCATTCCCACCAGTCGGGGGCATGACCCGATGTAATTAGGCACCCCGAAGCTCCAAGCAACCTGGTCAACGCCATCAAAAAGATGCCGCAAACAGATTTCCCAGCTGGTTTCCCTTCAAATAGGTGCCTAGTCTAGCCCATTAGAGTCTATTTTACTTTATATCTTTCTGATTATATCTGCTTTTAGATAGATAGCGTACAACTCATGGTTGCAGCGTCTCCAGATTGGCTCTTCTTCAGATATAGGACCAAAGATTCTCCGCACTACTTTCCTCTCGAAAGCGGCTATAGGGTTAGAATGCCTTTTGCTGGGCACCCAAGTCTCGGGTCATACGGAAGTACTGAGAAGCCCATAGTCTTCTACAGCGAAAAATTTGATATTCGGCTGATTTTCAAAGATTTGAAGAACTTTGAATAATTCAACCTACACTGTTGGCTTTTTTGCATTTGAACCGCCATCCGCGTATTTCTTCCTCCATATTGTTATCGGCTGCTACAATTGACCCAAAAATTGTTTAACTACTTCAAATTCATGCACCACTACCTTGAGGTTTTGACCTACTCTAGATATGCTTTCAGCAGATGATGGTATTTTCTTCATTCATGTGCAGACCATAATAATTGTCTCCATTCTAATTTTCTCCATTCATTATGCCACCCACTCGATTTGGGTGAAAGATTCTCGTATAGCTAGTTCGGATTTTTCAATCATGTCAATATCATCTACATAAGCCAAAATCTGGCAGGATTTTGTGACGATAGTACCTTGCACTAACGTGCCGGAATCTCGGATTGCTTTCTCCAACGTCAGGTTGAAGAAGAGGCAGGCCTATTAAAGATATTAAACGGTCTGGACAGCAATCCGGCTATTTTTACTTGGCTTGTTACGTTGGTCATGGTCAGCCTACACAATCTTGTTTATTTGCTTGTGATGCCGAATTCTCTCATAGCTTTGTACAGTTCTCCCCTGGCTATACTGCTATAGGCGGCCTTAAAGCCATAAATAGTTGGTACATTGAAATATTGAATTGCAGATATTTTTCATCGCCTAGGATAGGGCCACATTGATATTGTCCGATGACGGACAGGACTTTAGTATATGGAGATATTCGTTCTTTCAGAATAGAGAAGAGTACCTTATAAGAAGTGCTCAACAATGGTATCTCTCTATAGTTGCTGCACGTTGTGACGTCTCTTTTCTTGTGTATGGGGAATACTGGGCCCTATTCTGAGAGTCATCTCACGTGAGATCTCACGTCACTTGGAAAGTCACGTCACTTACGAATCGGTATTCTGAGAGTCACGTGACATGACTCTAGGTGAGGTGACTATGAATTTGTGTTTGAATGGCAACGCTTGAGCGTTTGAAATTTATCATGTCATTGAAATTTATCATCGCTCGAAATTCACCACGTCCATAGCACACTGGCATCGACCGTTTCTTGTCCGATCACCGAAGTTAAGCAGTGTTGGGCTTGGTTAGTACTTAGATGGGGGACGGCTTGCACATCGTTGGCGCGCACAAACTTTTCATACCTTTATATCACAAGTTCGGCTTACTTTGGAGGGAGTGGAATTATTAAAAAAATAAAAGTCAAATAGAAAGTAAGGAAAATCGAACGCAAACAGGAAATTTCAAGGGATAAGCAAATGATTTGGGAAATAAAAAAGAGGACGGTGTTAACAAGTGTACCAGGTATACTTAAACTTGCTATACAAGATTATAAATATTGTGATTAGTTAAAAGTATTGGTGAATATTAGAAGTGGTTTTTATGTGTTCGCTGTGCTGTTTCAGGCTTTGTGGATGACTTTTCATCAGTCCAATAAGGCATTCGAATTGTCGCTTGTCTTTCCAATTAGAAAATTGATCAAAAATTGATATCTTTCACATTTTATCCGTCAGGAATAAGCTGTGCATCTGTTTTTCTCCACTGTTAAAATTTTTGCTCGAAAGAATGACGAGATAATGGAGACTGTAAAAATTTAACTTCACGAGTATCTTAGTGCAGCCCTTTATTTTTTAAAACTGGTACTTTACAGGTCAATTTCCGATCGATTTTCTTATTGGAAACACATTTGCACAATTCAATTTTCAAATTCAAACATTAAATGTCTCTTTTTAGCTCGAAAAAATGAGCTGCACATACTAAATTGGCGTGAAATGATTGTAGACATGTATCAATGACATCTGCATTTTCAAAGCCACAGAAACAAAAACAACCAATCAAACATAAAACTCCCCAAAAATTGACAAAGCTAAAAACTAACAAACATACGAGCCAAAAATTTATTAGAAAACGGCTAACGGCTATGGCGAACACGTAGTTGCGTTTAACCACATTATCTTCAAAATAAGATTTGTTTACTTTTTTTTATGGTTCACGATGCAAACTTCGTGAAAATCCTTCTTCTTTTTATTCAAAATATCAATTTATATCATTTCTGACCACAGTCACTTGATATTATCAAGTGACTGAAAATCTTAATTTACGTGACTCTCGTCACTTCACGTGACTCTCAGAGTAGCCAACAGATCGAAAACGTCACTTGAGGTGAAATAACAACACCTCACGTGACTCTCAGAATACGAAATCATGAGCGTCACCTCATTCGTCATGTGAGGTGACTCTCAGAATAGGGCCCATTATGTTTCTCCGCCAGCCTTCTGACATATCTTCATGCTTTCATACGTACACTATAATTTTAAACATTGCTTGGTGTAACGTAAGGACAGAAGCAAGTCAATCTCAACAGAGAGGAAGAGGAACTCAAGAGAGGAAAAGCAAAAAGCGAAATAAAAAAAAAGTCAGAAGCAAGAGTCCACGGGGTGGTGTATACAGAGGAAAAAAACATAACAAAGAGATTGCAAATGTTAAGAGGGCTGAAAGCAGCAAAAGCATTAAATACTAGGGAATCGGGAAGAGAGAAAGAGGTTTTTAAGGAGCTGACAAAGCACCAAAAACTTTTAGGATCATTAGAGTTCAAGGAAGATTCAACAAACGAGGAATAGTTGAGCAGCGCTAACCTTGTTTCACTCTTGGCAGAGGAACGTAAGCGGGAGAAGATAGATCTCCAGATCTAGAGTTCAAACATTTTAAACACGCAGAATTTTTATTTTTAAGCCCCTCGTTACGCTCGCGGCAAAGCAAGAAGAGTCAAGGGGGTTGCGAGAACAGAAAACACGAGCATATGCCGAGATTAATTTCAGAAGAATAACTTAAAACATTTTACACAATGAATACCTTTTACATGGTGGTGATATAACTTTAAACTTTGGAGATCAAATGCCTTGTTCTCGTAAAACCGATTATGAGCTTCTAGCTAAGCACTTGTGTCGGTATGGATCTGATAAGTACTGGCATAGGTCTCCAAGTTGGGCGGCATTCTGAGCTACTACATAATAAATATGGAGAAATGCCTACTTTCGAAGCCAAATAGAAAGAGCGAGCTCGGGTGCCTGGCGCGTTGAAACCAGACCATACAGGCTAGCCCCCTCCTTGTAATTTTTTTCAGCATCCGTTAAAAAGTCACGGAAAGGAATATTAGGGTAATAATTTGCGCATTCTCGCTGTATCGATCAAATGATACAAGCAACCAAACTAATGGTCTTTCCAAGTATTTGTAGAGAATATCCAGACCAGACCTTTTATTATATTATCTATTCCAACTCACATTCGTTTTAAAGTAGTGATGTGCGATTGTGAGATGTTTGACTCGATTGTTTCGATTGTTCGAACATCTCGCAACATCTCGATGGTATTTAGCTGTACTCGATTGTTGACTCAATGGTGAATAAAACATCACTCAAATTCAACCAAGATTTTATTTTCAAACTCTGATTTGCAACAAGAGTATCATATACCATAATTACGAAATTAACAGAACGTATTGACTTTTATCAAAAATAAGCAAGTGCGTTTTTTGATGAGTATGCAGACAACTACAGTAGACACGTAATAAACATTTTTCAAACCATCTTGTCTAGTGAAAAGTCTTAGCTTTTCAGAAAATAAGGAAAACAATATATCAATCGAATGATTTGTTTCAGCTTGAAATTTTTAAACTTCATAGCACAGGTCACGTATTTTTTCACATAAAAGGGGTTACTCTTTGCCAACTTATCAATTTTTTCAGCACTAGAATTTTCAAAATTTCAACCACCATATCAAAGTGAAGTTTACAGGTTGCATTTATTTAGTTTAGGAGCAGGCGCAATAGAAGTTATTTGAAAATGTGGAGAAACTTGTGGTTGTACTGCCAATTTAGAGCTCAAGCTTTGGTTGCAAAATGACGACTAAAACTACAATTTCGCACTTATACCAATAACTGAGCATAAGTAAAATATCTTTCAATTCTCTAAAAAAAAAACACTGCAACTGATTTTCTTATTTAAAAAAAAATACTGCAACTGATTTTTCCTATTTTTTGACAGTTTCGAGGGTTATCGGCCCTTTTAGGTTAGGTTAGTAAAGAGGGCTGCCGGGAAACGCGGCTTGCATTAGGCCACCAGTTTGGGCCCATTTGCCACCCTCCGCTGGCTTTTTAGAGCTGCCAAGTGACCGCTTCGCCAAACTGGATCAGCTGACTCAGCGCGACGGTACCAGCCACCTCTGCCAACCCTTGAAAGTGGTATGCACCAAAAATTTTGAGGCGTTTATTATTGAGGGCCGGACAATCGCAGAGAGTATGCTCGATGGTGTCCTCTTCCATCTCGCACCTCTTGCATAAACTGCTGGATGTCAGTCCCATTTTCTTCGCATGAGATGCGGTAAGGCAGTGCCCTGTGAGCAAGCCGACCGTGGTTCTCAAGCAGTTCCTGCTGAGCTTGAGCAGTTTCCTGCTTTTGCTTGGATCAGGTGATGGCCATAATGTCCTGGCCACCCTGCAGTCCAGCCTGTTTTCCCATTCGGACTTTAGTTTGGCCCATATGGCGGCATCAAGTTTGTTTGTGGCGTCCGCGATTGACCGAGGTACAGTGAT
This sequence comes from Nemotelus pantherinus, assembly GCA_963978885.1. NCBI lineage: Eukaryota > Metazoa > Arthropoda > Insecta > Diptera > Stratiomyidae > Nemotelus > Nemotelus pantherinus. The sequence continues at coordinate 42,022,728 of OZ022264.1, forward strand.
GCAGGGGCAGTTGCTAGCTCCTGAACCTTTCCTCGCCAATTCATCAGCTTTTTCGTTGCCTATGACCCCACTATGCCCTGGCACCCACATAATCCGGATAGGAATATGCCTTGCCTTTTCATTGAGAGCCACTCTGCAAGCGTTAACAGTTTTTGAAGAACATCTGTAAGACGCAAGAGCGAGAATGGATGCTTTACTGTCGACGCAAATGGTCATTGGTCTGGTTGATATTCCGCTAATGGACTCAACTGCCATGCGTATAGCATGTAATTCAGACTGAAAGACGGTAGCATGGTCCGACAGTCTACACCACAGGTTAAGGCTCAAATCCGTAGAAAACACGCCCGAGCCAACTCCTGTGTCCGTCTTTGACCCGTCCGTGTAAATCCAGGCGCCCCTATCGGTGGTAGCTTCCTTTTTCTTCCAGTCTGTTCTTGTGGGTATCTTGACCTGGAAATTCCTGCCAAGATGTATTATTTTGCTCATGTGGTCCGTGTCTTCTGCAACGAGTCCAAATCTTTTGCGGCATTCTATAAGAATACCGCTGTGGCCCCACTGATCTGAATCGTTCCACATGCCAGAACTTTTAGCGCGTATCGCCGCTAAGCTTGCGCTTCTAAAGATGAATCGATCTAGGGGCATGAGTCCCAAAATCATTTCCAACCCAGCCGTTGGGGCGGTTCTTAAAGCGCCCGTAATACATATGCAAACTAATCTTTGCAGTGTTGTTAGCTCCTTGATATTAGTTTTTCTCTCCGCTGCTTTCCACCACACGACCGCTCCATACACCAAAATCGGCCTGACTACACATGTGAATATGTAATAGGCCGCCCTAGGTTTAAGACCCCAGGTATTGGAGTAGGCGGACCGGCAAGCGAAAAGTGCTGCGCGGGCCTTACCAATTCTGTGCTTCACGTTAGCCCCCCAGTTCAGTTTCCTGTCTAGTATAAGGCCCAAATATTTAACACTATCAGCAAGCTCCAATGTTATTCCGTTGAGGTTAGGCGTGGCAATAGCCGGTACCCTGTGTTTCTTTGTGAAGAGTATAAGTTCGGTTTTTGTCGGGTTTGCCCTAAGTATAAGTTCGGTTTTTGTCGGGTTTGCCCTTTTCTGGCCCAGATTTGAATATGGTCCAGCGCCGATTGCATAAGGACCGACAAAGTTTGTGGGAACGCACCCCTCACAAGTACCACAATGTCATCGGCATACGCCACTACCTCAAAGCCACTGGCCCTTAACTTCTCCAGTATTTCGTTGACTGTCAGGATCCAGAAAAGGGAAGATATAATCCCTCCTTGTGGTGTTCCGGTACCGACTGTTCTTTCCGCTTTGGCCTCCAAAAAGGTAGCCTCAATCCGCCTGCTCTTGAGCAAGTCAGATGCCCAGGTCGCCAGGGTTTTATCCACCCCATATCGAGCCAAGGCATCAATGATACTCGCGACAGTGACATTATTGAAGGCCCCCTCAAAGTCTAAGAAGGCTGCCAACGTGAATTCCTTCTGCCGTAAGGATTTTTCTATTGTACGGACAACTTTGTGTAATGCCGTATCTACTGATCTGCCCGCTAGATACGCGTGTTGATCAACACAGATTCTCGCGACATCAATCGAGCTTTTGATGTGCAGATCAACAAGCCTCTCTAGTGTTTTGAGCAGAAACGATGTTAAGCTGATTGGTCTAAAGTCCTTCACGTAATGATGATTCAACCTACCAGGTTTCGGAATGAAGACCACTCTAGCTTTTGTCCATTGCTCGGGTACTACCCCGAGGCGGAGGCATGCGGTAAAAATACGCTGCAGAATGGGAATGATGGCCTTATCTGCTTTTTGAAGCATGATAGGTGATATCTCATCAATCCCTGTAGCTTTGTAAGGTCGAAATGTGCCAATAGCCCATTCAATCTTGACCTCGTCCACTACTTCCTTGATCAGCCGCTCAGACGCCCGGTGGGTTCCACGAAGTACGTCACTACGCGGTGTCACGCAGGCTGATTCTGGAAAGTGAGTTTCCAGTAGCAAGTCCAGGCACTCTTTCGGGTCCTCCACCCAATCCCCGTTTTCCCTTCGCAAAAGCGTAGGTACGCCGGGGGTTACGCTTAGAACCTTCCTGATTCTGGCAGCCTCTGTACCTCCTTCAATGTTCTCACAGAATTCCCTCCATGAGTCGCGCTTGGCTTGTCTAATCTTCTTTTTGAAAAGCGACAGCTCTTGCTTGTAACGATCCCAGTCAGCCACGTTTCCGGAACGCCTTGCGGTGTTAAACGCCCTTCGTGTGCGACCTCTAGCCTCTGTGAGTTCGCCATTCCACCACAAGGTAGCGTTCTTCCTTACGGGCTTTTCCGGACACACGTCTTTGAAATCTGACACTAAGATTCCCGTTAATCGGTTCACCTGCTCGTTCAGCCGTCCTGGACTCGTCAGTTCCAGATCGTCTAGTGCTCTGAGGTGTCTATTTGTTTTCCTTGAGTAAAGTTCCCATTGTGCTGTTCTCGGGTTCCGTACTTTTTTAGGTGAAATAACAGAACAACCGATATTCCAGCATAGCCACTGGTGGTCCGAGAGCGATGGCAGGTTATAAACCTGCCAGCTGTGGACACTTTTCATTATGCTTGGAGTTGCCAGGGTAATATCAATTACCTCAGCCCTGTTCTTAGTTATAAATGTAGGTTTGTTACCCATGTTGAGGATGTTGAGGTTGGTTGACGTTAGAAATTCTAGCAAACTCCTACCTCTCTCGTTTATGTTGGTGCTTCCCCATATTTCGTGGTGAGCATTTGCGTCACAGCCGATAACAGCATCCGTTGTCATAGCCGCTACTGCCAATCTTCTCAGTCCGGGCGTGATGGGATCTACGTCGTATGGTAGATAGACCGCCGACAACAGACACCGCTTCGTGCCGCTACCAGCGATCCCCCACTCCACACACACTGTGGTTGTATCCCCATCACAAAGCTGCGGAATCAAGATTGCTTTCACCTCTTTTTTGGCGACAATACAAGTCCTTGTCTTGTCCCTTCCTTTTAGCTGGAACACACTGAGGCTGGTGCCGAATCCACAAGCCACATTCTTGTACAGAAGCGGCTCCTGTATCAGTGCGATGTCAGCGTGCCCCCGACTGAGATGCCGAAGCAGATTGGCCGTCGCCCCTCTACTGTGGTGCAGATTTGCTTGGACCACTCGCACTTCGGCTACCCTCAGTCACCTTCTCCGCTCCAACTTTCAAGGTGATCCTCTTCAGACCGAAGTGAATCAACCCGTTGTTGGCCCGTACTTGATCCGCGGACTCCCGATCGATACCCAGCACAAGCACTAACTTAGCTGCACCAGTTAAGTCAGGCTCCGCAGATTGGTTAGTTAGTTTAACAGCCTGGAATAATCTCCAGCCTGAAACTTTCAGATCGGGGTTCTGTCTTTTTAGCAGAGACAGAGCCTCCGAAGCGTTCGAGTGGGGCACCGCCACCTTCGCTGTAATTAGCTTGGGCACGGATGTCTCCTCCACTACGTCCAAACCTGGATGGTCTGCAGAGATCTTCAGGACGGTAGACCGAAGCCATTCCGTCGAGAAGACGTCACTACAGGTCACCGCAATGTGGCCGCGAACAATGTTACAGCCTTCAAAGCGAGGTGACCCTTCTTCCGTTGACATGGCAAACCTGAGGAGTTCCTCGGTGATCCGTTTAAGAATCACCTTGGCCACGTCATCTTCAAGTCTCCATTCCAGGGGTTCCTGCTTGTCAACGACGGCCAGCTTAAGGTGACTGGCCGCTACGTCCCTAAAGGAACGAACTGCCGTCTCCTGTCGTGGCCTCTTCGTCGATTTACCTCTCGGCGAGGTTAAATCCTCTGAGCGTTGGCGTTTACTTGCAGCCGCTGCAGCAGGTTTCACTTGGGCAACCTCGGGTTTCCCTTTGGATTCCAGTGTCACCGTGCTACTGGCCGCTCGTTTTGCCTCTCTCCTTCTGAAGCGTTGGGCATTCCGCTTCCTCCCTTTGGTGGGATCAGCTGCCGCCACCTTCACAGTAGACTACAGATCTTTGGAGGCACCACCTCCAGTCTTGGTTACAGCTCTGCTGAGTGGCTTAGCCACCGCTTCCTTCCCGGTGACCTGCAAGCCTTTCAGCTTGCCGCCTCCGTTCTTGGTCACAGCTCTGCTAGAAGCCGGCTCAACCGCCGCTTCCGTTGTACGGCCTTTTTAGTCAGGGTAAATTGCGCAGACCAATAGTTTGATAAGTCGTTGTCTGATAGGTCCTGATTTTGTTATTAAACTTATCAGTTAAACCAATAAAAAATCCTTTACGTTTCTTGTATTGTACACATTACACAGCAAAACATTTACTGACCATCAAACTTTGAGAACTATCGGCTTCGGCTATAGTCATTGTGTTGATCTTAGCTACAGTACTGCTGGGCATGGCAATATCTACGCCACCTGCTTTCACCTTTAGCTACACCCACAGCTACACAATCTCTTTCTGCTTTAAACTGATCTTCAGCGATCGAGTACAGCAATTGAGCACAGTAATCGAATACAGCATCTATCGAATACAGCAATCGAAACCACCAATCGAGTACAGCAATCGAATCCAGCAATCGAATCCAACAATCGAACCCAGCAATCGAGTAGAATAATCGAGTATATCGATTGTTCTCTCGATTGTTCGTGGCATTGAATGCGATTATGTCGATTATTTCGTAGCATCGATCGCGATTATCCGATTGTTTCGTGGATTCAATCGCAATTGTCAGAATGAAACGCAAACTTAATAACAGTAAATACAAATTTATTGTATAAACGATAACAATAATAATTGTCTCGGTTTCAAGTCGTGCCCGTCTTTCGACGTCTGATTCACGACTGCCGAAACAGCTCAGCAGCCTGCCTTTTATATGGTCCGATCTTCATTGGTGTGCGTGAGGTGCACATGGTGTCGTAACTGTGTGTGGTGTTTTGGTCGCTTGGTGCTGCCACTGTCTGGTCGGTTCATGTTTGACAGCTCGGTCATCCTGCAAGGAACCTGTCTCGGGTTCTTCTTCGTCATCGGTGTCTTCGGAGAATGGGTCGACTCCTGGGCTGAGTTCGCACCATGGCTTCATATTGTCGGTGGAGAAAACAGCTGAATATCGTCGTTTTCTTGTTGAAACTGGATCGATGTCTTCGATGAGGTATCTGTCATTTTGAAGAGGTTTGGTTATGACGTAGGGTCCTTTGAACTTCGGTTCGAGTTTTCTTGATTCTCCTGTGGCTGCTGGTATGTTCCTGATGACAACCAGATCTCCTTCGTTGTATTTTGTTGGCTTTTTATGTTTGCTGTCGAAGCGTTTCTTCCACTTTTCGCGTTCCTTTGCGATGTTTGCCAATGCGTCCAGTCGTTTTGTTTGGATACTCGTGTCGGGGTCTTTGATTTCATCAGCCACTGCTTGCACTAGTCGATTTTGAATGATGCTGCGTAGTCTGAAATCAAAAATTAATTCATGTGGTGAAAAGTTAGTGGTGACGTTCCGTTGGCTGTTTAGCACGTATTGCATTTTGTGCACGTCTAGGTCCCAATCTCGTGCAGGTCCTTCGCTGGTTCGCAAGAATTGTAGAATGACTTGGTTGACTCTTTCGACCTGTCCGTTTGCTCTCGGAGTTCGGACAGCTACCTGGATGTGTTTGATTTCGTTGTCGGCACAGTAGCTCTTGAATTCCTTCGATGTGTAGGCTGTGCCTCTGTCCGTTACTATTCTCGCAGGAAGACCAAAGAATGACGAGAGTTCATTCAACATTGTAATTACTGGTTTGGTCTTTGTATTTCGTACTGCTTTCAGGACAACAAATTTGCTGAAAGGATCGGTGGCCGCAATGACGTAAAGGTTTCCACTGCGACTACGTAGAAATGGCCCAAGATGATCGATGTGTAGTGTTCGAAATGGAATTGGCTGTACTTCGTCAGCATGTAGTTCTCCTTCTGGTTTCCCACCAGCTTGCTTGTGATAACAGCACTCTGGACACGCTCGTATATACTCCCGTACGAGCTTCCGTTGTCTAGGAAACCAAAACATTTCCTGTAATTTCTGCAACGTTTTCGCCTCTCCAAAGTGTCCCATTTCGTCGTGAAATGCGCGTAAGATTCTCCATCGGACAGGTTTAGGAACCACGAACCTTAGGTTTGGTCCCAGACGTCTGTAGAGATGATTGTTTTGTAGCACATAGTCCGTTTTGATCTGGCGTTCTTGGTCCGAATGCTGCTTCCCTTGTAACGTTGCGATGATTTCCTTCAGCTTTGGGTCCTGCATTTGCATTGCTGCCATCCAGTCTTCTGTCGTTATCTCGATCCTCAGTACCCTTTCTGCTACGGATTCAACGCTACCCTCTGAGCCGATTGGGGCACGGCTTAACGCGTCGACGTGTTGCATCTTCTCGTTGGCCCTGTGTGAGACAGTGAAGTCATATTCTTGGAGTCGTAGCCACCATCGAGCTATACGTGGAACAAGCTGCTTACGAAGTTTCATCGTGGAAATAGCTGCACAATCTGTAAAAATATGAAACGGTTTCCCAATCAGATATAATTTAAAGCGTTCGACGGTCTCAACCAATGCCAAGACTTCCAGCTCATGACTGTGGTATCGTGTTTCGGCTTCGTTGCATTGACGACTGTAATATGCAACTGGTCGCCAATTGTCGTCAGATGATTGTTGTAATAGAACTCCAGCGATTCCCAAAGTGCTTGCATCAGTGTGTACTTGGTGGTTCTTCTGTGGATTGTAGATCTCCAACAATGGTCGAGAGGTTAAAACAGCTTTAAGTTCGTCGAATGCGGTTTGTTGGCTTGAGGTCCATTCGAAGTCTGGGTCGGTTTTGGTTCGTAGAAGTCGTGTCAGTGGTGATGCTTTTGTTGCAAAATCGCGAATAAATCTGCGGAAATAGCTGGCAAGGCCAAGAAATCTGCGTACTTCAGTTCTGTTAGTTGGAGTTGGAAAATTTCTCACAGCCTCCGTTTTGACGTCTCCTGGTGAAATGCCTTCTCGTGAAATCGTATGACCTAAAAAAGTTAATTTGGTGGCAAGGAAAACGCATTTGTCAAATCGTAGTGTCATTCCCGTTTCTTTAAGTAATGAAAGAAATCTAGACAGAGTGTCTAAGGTTTCATCGACCGTGTCAGTCGCGATTATAATTTCGTCCACATATGCGACCGCGCTATTCTTCATTTTCCGCAAGAGTGATGTCATTACCCTTTGAAAAACTGCGGGCGCGTTAACGAGTCCAAACGGCATACAATTAAACTCATATTGTCCGTTGTTTGTTACAAACGCGGTAAACTTTCGCGACGATTCAGCTATTGGAATCTGGTAGTATCCAGACATAAAGTCCAATGTAGTGAAAAACTTATGACCCGACAAACGAGCTAGCTGCTCTTCGACAGACGGCATTGGGAACTTCTGTTTTATAGTTACTGCATTTAAAGCACGGTAGTCTATGCAAAGTCGATCACTGCCATCCGATTTTTTTACCATAACAATCGGAGAAGCGTATTCCGACTCACTTTCGCGTATTATCCCGTATTTAAGAAGTTCGGCAATTTTGTCTTCAACGGCTTGTCGTTTCGCGAATGGTATACGGTGGGGCTGTAAGGTGACTGGCGTTTCGTTACTCAGGTTTATTACCATTTCAGTCATCTTACATCGGCCTAATTGCGATAAAGTTGTGCCAAAACACTCAAAATTTTCGTTCAAAACGGTTTCTAATTTAAAACGATCGTCTTCGTCTAAGTCATTGTTAATGTATTCTAGTTCTTTACGTTGTACCTTACATTTACCTCGTTCAATCGTTACAACGAGGTCCTCGCGACCGAGAATATCAATATCCAACAGTACCGGCTCACTCATTCGTATATCGTCCACTACGTAAAGGTCACTTTGTATATTAGTGTCGTCAATTGTAATAGAAATGTTAACCTTTCCGCGACTTTTTACTTCGCCTCCTGCGAAGCCTCTAAAAGATTTATCGTTTTCAACAATTTTCACTCCCGTTTCGTACGCGAACGATTCACTTATAAGCGAGATTTCACTACCCGAATCAATGATGGCGTTAACTTTTTGGTCCGCGATAAACACTTCACACTTTGCCACATCAGATATAAGTTCTTTTGATTTTATATGGTTTACCTGAGATTTTTGACTGCATTCCTCCGTACGGTGCGTAGTCCGCATACACCTTTGACAGCGCATTCGTTTTTGTGGCCTTGGGCAGTTAACGGAAATATGTCCTGGTTCTGCGCAGTTGAAACACACTGGTTTTCGTGGTATTGTCGGTTTTCCTGGAACAGCTGCTACGTGACGTCTCGCCTCCTCTCCTGTCTCCCTACTAACGTCCTTACCTGTTATGTTAGTAATTGGGAAATTCCGAGAATTTTCCAAAAACCGCTGCACAGCAAACAACAGTTCCGTTGCGGTTATGAAATGCATACTTGCAATTGAATTTTGCAGAGCAGGATGTTTCACACCGTTTCTGAAATAAGTGATGATGTCTCCATCACCCATATCGATGCGGCGTCCCATCGCCACAATCCGGTAGTAGAAGTCTTCGACTGCTTCTCCATTTCGCCGGAAAGTTTTTCCCATTTGCAGATGTATGTCAGCACCATTGCTACTGCATGGAAAATCCAGCAATAGTCGTTGGGAAAAATCGTCGAATCTCGTGAGGACAGTGTCGATCCCGTCAATCCACACCTTAGCGTTTCCCTTTAGTTTAGCAGAAATCGCACACATCAGCAAACGTTCGTCCCAGTTGTATGCGTGCCATAGCCGTCGCACGCGATTTATAAACTGAATCGGTGTTAATGATGTCGTTGAAGATGGGTCGAAATCGGGAAGCACATCTATGATGTCCCTGACTTGCATGAATGATCGTTGCACTGTAGGTGGTTCGGACATTCGTGAATGTGGTTCGTATCCACGATGCTCGATCTCGCTAGTGCGCTGCTGCGTCGGACTTCGTCCGATACCTCGTTCCGCTGTGCCCGCGAAATTATCTCGTAGGTTGCCCGTATTAACCCTAACCTCGCTTTCGTTCGTTGTGACGTTGCTTCGTGCCATCAGTTGGGTAACTGATAACGCAAGTCCCTCCACAAGCTGCCTCAGGTCCTTCAGCTCAGACATTACATCCTCGTGGTCACTCTCCTCGTCTGCGTCCACGGTGTCCGCATTGAGAGCTTCCTGTAGTCTCGCCTGAAGAGCCAACTTGTTACCGGACAAATGAAGACCAAGCGCCCTCAATTGCTCCTTAAGCTGGTTTGCTGATAATTCTGCGATTTTCAGCACAGGCATTGTTATTTTAAGATGATCCCACTTCTGACTTTGTCAGAATGAAACGCAAACTTAATAACAGTAAATACAAATTTATTGTATAAACGATAACAATAATAATTGTCTCGGTTTCAAGTCGTGCCCGTCTTTCGACGTCTGATTCACGACTGCCGAAACAGCTCAGCAGCCTGCCTTTTATATGGTCCGATCTTCATTGGTGTGCGTGAGGTGCACATGGTGTCGTAACTGTGTGTGGTGTTTTGGTCGCTTGGTGCTGCCACTGTCTGGTCGGTTCATGTTTGACACAATTATCTCGATTGTTAAGACATCTCGCAATCGCCTATCACTACTTTAAAGTGATAAATGAGAAGCTATGTACGCTGTGTGTGGGAGAAAGTTTTATAGCATAAATCTTCTTAATAGTCATACACTCCCGGTCAAAATGATAGCACATGTTATAATTTTTGATATTGGAAGAAAATGGGTGTATTCAAGGTAAGTAGTCGTAAGTAGTCCACTAGTTCGTGAACAGTACTTGAATGAACTGAAACAAACAACAAAGAAGGCGGGAGATGATAGTAAGGCGTTGAAAAGGACGAGATCAAACGATTCATTAAAAAAATGTTATACACTGACAGTGAAGGAAAATGAAATTAAATCGTTTTTCTCACTCTATGTTGTTGTGGGATATTCTGATAATTCAAAAGTTGTCTTACCCGGAAATTTGCCGCAACTGCTTTCACGATGGCTTAAATCCTAGTAGACTAGATCCGCGGCTAAATATTTCAGTCCCTAGTATTTATCAATTTTATTACAAGTACCTGAAACAGGAAGGAAAAATATGTACTAATATAATATGTATACATAGTAATATATGTACATAATGATTTAGAAACGATGAAAATTTTGAAAATGTTTTTTTGTCTTGGGTGTTTTTTTATTGTGCATCATATTTTTATTTTCTTTTTTACAGAAATTATTTGCTAGTGGTTTAAGATTTTTTGACAATTTTAATCAGCTTATTCGAAATATTTGCTAAGAATAGCTGCTTGTAATAATTTGCCTTAAACAATTGACTAGAATGAATATGATGAAAGGTCATTATTTCTTTCAAACACGTATGCTTCAGGCAGTTGTGATATATGACATTAAAATGTTTCTTCCATATAATCCTAAAGGTATTTTGTTCATGCAAATATCTATCGTATTCATTGTACATGAACCACAATAGATACCAGCATAAATTCGATATCAAATATGTCTATGCACCCACAGTCCAAACAACCGAGGCTGAATTCTATTCTATCGCCTGCAGCTATACATTATTTACGATGTCATTACCATGTTACCAACCAACAACGCAAACAAACTCATCGCTATTCGAAATGAAACAAAAAACTGGCTAAATCTCATGGAGATTAATGACAATCTATGAAACAAAGCAGCCTGGTAGACACATTACAGGCCGCCGGTAATATTTTACATTATGCGAACGCATTTTGCTCTCGACACTTGTTATATTTGGTTCGGGCTTGACAAAGATCAAAGTTCGCATCCAGCTTCGCCATATTCGTATATATGTCCCGTTAGAGCTTAGCTGGAACAAAATTTCTCACACATAAAGTACGAACAGGCTCTGGCGATGCGACACATTCACTAACCAAATTTATCGCTTTCAATTTAGTGTTGCTTCTGTGCATCCCGAAATCGCATATATAAAAGCTGAAATATGGGAAACACATAGTATTGAATGTGTAGATACATGTTGTAGCTTTTTTCGAAAAGGAACATGAAATCGAATGATACTGAAAGTGTATCCTTTTAATTTCAATGTTTTGAACACTTTCGTTTCTTCTATCATATTTAGTTTGTTCAAATTCAACAAATTTTTGTAGGAGAGCTTTGAATAGGGTTTTCGTAGAAATGGAGGCACTGCCTTCATCGTGAAAAGGAATGTCATACACACCCTTCTTCCAACTCTCACCCTCAGAGGATCAAAAGCAACCATCATAAAGTTGAGAATGACTCTTTTGAGTTCATTGTTCGCTGTTCTATCAGATGGGGACACTATTCTTTGCAGGTGACCTCAACGCCTACAGTCATCATTCAGATGAGCCAACGCATTTTGATCTTAAGAGCAGCTAATTACTAGATAAAGGGCTATCGCAGGGAAAACTTCATAATGTGCATATCAACGTCTTCGTTAAGCTCCCTCCAACCCTAAGCCGATACTCTTTCACACTGAAAAAATCTTTGTCTACGATCCACAGATAGCTTGAAGAAAACATGCTTTCTCCCACCTAGGCGAAAGAACATCACTGACTGAGAAACTTGTCGAATCGCATTGGCTGCAGTAACCAGACAAGAACCAACATCAACATAGAGGAGTCTGTAGATAATCTCACTAGCCTGATATTGCAGGCACCGGTCAGCAGGCTCACAATTCCAGTAAAGCATGATCATAGTTCTTACGAGCTCCATAAGTCAATAAAATTGCTTATACATAGGAGAAATCAAATCCTTAGAAGAGAGACCTCCATGAGGACCTCGTTGCCTTGCGTGCGGCATGCTTACAAACTTCAGTTTCTTTTTATACAGTTGCCAGTCAGCCGATATGTTTACACTGTTAAACTGTTTCCTGTATTCTCTTCGCAGAGCGCTGATTACCACATTTTCCCGTGGAGTCTTTGGGTTCCCTTTGTTTTTGGGTGGGTTACACGCAGTCTTAGCTACGGTATTGAGAACACTGGTAAAAGTGCTAGTCGCCTAATTTAGATGGAAACTCCCCTTAGGAAGCTTTAGAGAGTACGTGACCAGCGATTGGAGGTTCATCCAGTCTGTTCTTTTCCTGTTCTTTTCCAGTTCTTCTTCAAAGGTTTCTGCCAGTTGAGCTACAGATGCCCCATATTGAAGGATTTGTACCTGTGATCGGAAAACGGATAACCCTACAGTCAAGCAGGAGATATATGAGACACCCAAGGGCTAAATTAACAACATGAACCTCCATCTGACTTGAGGTGACGTAGGTCGGTTTCTTTTCGAAATTTTGCAAAGATGAAGCCAAAGAGCCAATTCTACCATTTGTGTTCCTCAAATTTCATGATGAGCATTCACGTTGGCTTTTAGAATAAGAGCCGCAAGAATGCTCGTGTTTTTTTTTACCATTATATTTTTGATAAGTCCACAACGAGGATTTGTACTATAAGGGTGTGCCATGAAGGAGGAAACAACACCAGTAAGACATTTGATCAATTTCTTCTGCAATATTCATATTATCCTTATCACCGAAATTGTGATAAACAGAGATAATAATAAAGTTTTAGACAATGGAAACTGTCGGATGTTATAAGTCTGTATCCATTGTTGCATATTTGTAGCAAATGGATCTCTTGGGTCAAAATTAGCTCCTATCCTGTCTTCAACAAGAGAAGGAGCAGAGCAGCAGTCGCTGCTTTCGGGTGGTGAAAATTAATTTGAAGTATCTTCAACGTTACTAATCAGGATTCACTCCAAACACTTTTGAGACGATATAGCTGCCTTATTCGTTTCTTTATTTCCAGAGTCACAAAGTCTAAATAACCGCTCAATGCAAAGGTAGTCCCAAAAATAACCTCATCAAATTTTTAATCAAATCCCGTTTCCTTTAACAAGCGATATACCTTTTCCTGAAAAACTCCTCTGCTACTTTAGCTTTCTGCTTTGGGTTGGCTTTAATGGTCTTAGAGTCTTTCTATCTAGAGCCTTAGACCGATCGTTCTTGTTTAACCGTAACGCCAATTTTTCGATATCGTGCTTAATAATTCATTCTTTCTTTGATCAGTACTACCTTCTCATTTAGAATGAAGAGAGCTAGTTATGTATCCGTCCGCGACTAGTCTCATGAAATATGACGCCTTCACAGAAACCGTGAGAACGTACCTACAACAGGTGGAGCGCTTAGGCGCAACGTCAGCAAAAAGAGATTATAAAAGCGATCCGCACCAATCACTCCTCTCTCCAGTCCACATAAGCGTGTAAGCTCCGCTAGACCAATAAAGTTTCATATAAGTTGTAAACGGTTGTTTGTCTAACTAGCTAATTTAACTAGTCAATCTAACTAGCTTTCCATCGAATTTTCAAAAGGCTCTACAATTTGAAACAATTTTCCAACCTTTCGTAGGAAGGGCTTAAAGACCTGAAAATCTCCAGAATTTTTTTCTAGACCAAAATGAAAGCAGCGAATCCATGGCCTGCATCTAGGCTGGTTGGGGATTTCATCCTGACCAAAGCTTCTCCAGTTCGGAAATTACCTACCTGTAGAATTCATTCAATTCCTGGATTTTCACGTGCTACCAACCTGACTCCTTTACACCAGCTCTCATCATTCGCTGTTGGTGGAGGACTCCAGTCAGTTCTCTACAGCTTACCGCAGATACTGAGCCATAGTCTGCATTAGTTTCGGCAAGTTTTCTGCTCAGGTTCTGCTCCTTTATTGGCATCAATTGCAGCCTAGATGACACTCTTTAGGCATCACATAGAAAAGCCGTGTTAATCTTGAAGCAGTCAGCATCAGTTTCGACTTCGTGGAAACTAGCTTGCTCTGATCCTTTTACTCTTTCTCATTGTTGTTTTTTGAGCAAAATTTGCAGGATTTGAAGCGAGGGGTGTGTGTTTCAATAAAAAGTGTTACCGACTGGCGAGGTTTTTCGCTCTTGTAAGATAGACCTTACCAAGCTTAATTAGGGCCTTGAAACGCTTTTAGTTGCGTAACCCCTAGCGGAATAATTGGATTGAAGTTGAGTGTCTGTGAACGAGCGACACTAGAGACAACACTAGTATTTTTTTGTGGAAGACGGCAAAAAAAACATCTTCAGAAGTACCCGGGTCCCGAAAACACGGGTCACGTAAGATTTTTACTTACTAAAAAAAAGTCCATCTCCCGATACCACCAAAACAGTATCTTTTGACCCCGTACACCGATGTACCGGCCACCTCTACGCTGAACGCTCATAATCTACGCTATGAATTTTTCCTCCGTTTGAATTGCGACAGCCCAAATTTGCGCACCATGCATCTATATGGTATTAGTTGTCGTCCTCAGCCTTTTCCGGTTCGTTTTGGGACAGCGACCCGACGGCTCTCAGAGCACTATCACTTACCTTACGGGTTTGGTCCCAGTAAATCAGTGTATTTCCTAGCGTCACCCCCAGGTTCCTTATCAACTTACTGGTCTGGAGCAGTGTCCTTCACTTCGTCAGCATGACGCACAGATATATACCATATATATATATATATATATATATATATATATATATATATATATATATATATATATATATATATATATATATATATGGTATATATCTGTGTTACCCCTGAGATGATAAGCCTCCTCTGAACAAATGCGTCGCTGTCGAACAATAGCCGTTGATCCACTAGATAGTACCGCATCATGACTAACAAGTAGTCAGGAATTTGGAAACTATGATAGAGGACCCTAAGCACATCTGTCCACCGCGCCGAATTGAATGCATTTTGAGCATCTAGCGGTACCAGCAAAACACCTGGTTTGGCATTATGACATGCCTCCTCCGCTCTTGCTCATGCCCCAATCACTGCTGAGATGGTGTCAACAATTGAATGCCTCTTTCGAAAGTCGTGCTGTCTATCCAGCTGATCTAATTGCTGACAGGAGTCGTGGCTCTAACAAACGTTCGAGGAGCTTCCCCGTCGTATCTAGCATGCAAAGCGGACGGTACTCAGACGCATTGTCCAAGTCTGGCTTTCCCTTATTTATGAACACCAGCCGAACAACTTTCCATAGCGATAAAAAGATCCCCGCCACTAAACAGGAATTAAATATATCCAGTAACAGCCGCGGTTGACTCTTCTTGACTATCCACTACAGCTTCAAGTCCTTCGACCGGCATTCCGGCAGGATCCGTTCATGTTTTTTATTCCAGGCACTACGTCGATCTTCTCCTCCGTTCTGAGAGGAACGCTAGTTGACGATCGCACTGCCTCACCCGACGTAGCCTGTATGCAACTATGACCACAAACGGGCTTATGAACTTCCCTGGCGAAATTATGGTGAACAGAGTCCCAAAATTATTCGAAACGGTGGTAAAAGGTGAAACCACAGTTGCGCTGAAACAGAGTGGAGCTAGCTCTGTAATCACAAATTCACTAGCTTCGCTGTTAAAGAGAACCTACCAGCAGCCTGCGGAGCTGGCTCATTCGCCATAACTGCACTTTCCAAGGCTTTGGTTTTGGAGGGCATGCTGAGATTGGCATCCGATTTTATGTAGGTTCCCACTCAGATTGAGATTGGCGTCCAATTTTTTGTAGGTTCCCACTCAGAGCCGCTATCACAATTCGATAGTGTAGACACCTTAATAATCCCATTGTTATCTATACAAGCAAGGAGGCTATGCAAGGGTTGGCACAAGCCAGCAATTTAATGGCGATAAGACTAAGAACGTACGCTGACGTCTGCCAGGATTTTAACGGAACAGTGATGACTATATTAACCCGGAGTCGTTAATGAGCCCTTTAAACTCTGTTGCTATCATACCTGCATAGAACTAGGTCTAGAATGCTACAACTAACAGCCCAACAGGACATTTAAAAAAATTGTGAGGCTAGAATAGTCTAAGGACAAAAGTGGTCATTATTAAGAAGAAGAGTGAAGATCATTTGGCATTGCCCATAATGCACTACGCAGAGATCACCTAGCTTAAATTTTAGGCATGGGTAAAATGTATATAATAGAAAGAATGGGACAGTGTCCAAGCGATGCTGATCATTCAAATATAATGGGACATAAAACTGATATAAACTAAAATAGAAGCTACTTCCATACCTCCTTAAGGCCGGCGATACATATAAAATTTTCAAAAATTCGAGTTTCTTTTTTTTGCATAAATAGTTAAATTAACATCTAAAAAATAAACGTACGGAAGGACTTTTGTATGGGCCTGGAATCGCTGATTAGTTGGTAAGTTGCTGTAATCATAGAGTTTCTGTGTGTCAAAACTTTCGAAATGACTTTTTTTAAATTGGTGGGCAAGATAACTCAAAAAGTTCTCAACCAACTCTTATGAAACTTGGCGCACGTTTTCTCTAAAGTATAAGCTTCTAGTGGAAATTTAGCATTTTTGACCCAAAAACTGCCGAAAAAAGGGTCAAAAATCGGACTTTTTTTATGAGGCGTGCTAATTCACGATTTTTTGATTTTTTTTTCTTGGTTCAGCTAGAAGATACATGCTTAATAAACATACTCCGACCCATTTTTTCGATTTAAGATTGCTGTAACTGATGCTAAAAATCCCGCCGATTGATGCCTTTCGCCGCGAGGTTCTCAGGAGATTGGTTACTGCGGCGGCCATTTTGAAAAAAAAAAAAATTAAATAAAATCAGATTCTTGTATTTTAATGTGTAGTGAATAACCATGATCACTTTCAAAACGATTCCTTTATTCCTTCTATTTTAAATAAACCTCTGAAAAACGGTCTAAATTCAGGCGTTTACATGTATCTGCGGCCTTAAGATTCAAGTTTTTTTTAGAATACAACGTTCATGAGCAATTCAAAAACTCTGATGCAGAGAAAATATAATTTTGCAGCCAAATTGAGAATTTTGAATAATAATATTTTCGTTATTTTGTCCCACTCCTCTTATCGAAAGCCACAACTTTCATTCAAGGATTCGAAGAACTGTATTACATAGTCTTTGGCGAGGTTTGGTATTTTTAAATTATGCAAATGACTTCCATGTTTATTATTTAAATTATGCAAGTGACTTCTTTAATTGAAGGAAGAGGTAAAAAAATTGAGGTACATATTTTTCCTTAGGAAAAAAAAGGAACCCAAATGATTGCTAACAACAAAACTTTATTTAAAGTGTTCATATAAGTAAATTGACTAAAACTAACTTCTCTGCAAAAAATTGAAAAATTGGCTGGTTCGGACTAATTTAAACAAAAGCATAAATGGAATATAATTTACATCAACAAAACTCAAACTTTTATTTCCATTTAACATCCCAACTTTAGGTCCCATCGCGTCTATCGTTATCTTAGCTTTCCGCAAGAACTAGCCCAATCGATATTAGACGAGGAGACTGCTAATACTACATACACACACTGCTCAATACGGGACTGACTGTATCACATTCAACGAGCATCCGCTTCATGTCAAGTCTTTTCATGCTTTCGTGCGACCAGTAATTTAGTGCTCAAGTCCTAAGTATTGACATTTGCACAATCATCGGATTAAAGCTAATCTCAAGCGCATTTAATTCCAGAGTGATTAGGAATTGTATCTCCGAGCTAGGCAGAACCATTAATTAATACTTCGCATCGGTGGATTAACTGTATTGGTATATGTGCAAAATATAGGGAGTTCAATGTGAGCTACGAGTAAAGTCTCACCGGAAAATTAAATAATCTTTGGCAAGAAGTTAGATAGAAACAGAATTTAAATTTTTTGCATTTTGAATACATTTAGTTATAGGAATTATTAATTTTATCATTTGTATATCAGGAAATCTTCTGATATTTTTTTGTAATCCTCGAGGCCTTAAATAATTTTCGTTGATTCTTAGCAAACATAATCAACCCAAATATTGCAACATATTAATTAGTTTCTTACAATGAGTTACGAAATTCTAAAAAAAAAAAAATCTTTTTAATAATATATTCCCAGCCTCCACACATAGTATGCACGATATATCATTTCTATTTTCCGCAAATCTTATTCTTACATTCGAAGAACAAATAAATTCGGATGGAATAAATGACAGGGACATTAACGTTCAACAACGTCAACCGTGAGAAAGCTGATTGACATCGAAACACGAGTACGTTACTCGAAGAGGAATAATTTTATGCATCATTTAATTCGAATATATATTCGTCAGTTTCCACCTGACGAAAAACATTTCGGTAAATATTTCTCGATAAGCTATTTATGTTTGTATCTACGGATGGACGAATGTGCGTTGATACGAATAGAGATAAACTTGTAGGCAGATTGATATTAAAGTTGAGGTACATACACATATATAATAGATTATGAATGAACTGGAAAAATTTATTCGCATGAATGGAAATGATAAAACTTCGTAGCTAATGAAAATCTCCTTTCGGTTAAACTTTTGTGTAGGATCAGTCTGAAGTTTTTTGCAATTGGTTGACCAGGACATTTCAGATTGAATTTTATTTGCTGCTTTTGGGCATTGATTAAAATTGGATTGATTGAATTTCTTTGAGTTACATAATGTTTGTAAAGGGTAATTGTTCGTCATATTGAATGGAAGTCATTGAACAAAAATAATTCTGTGAGTGATTGTCAATGCAAAAATTGTTGAGTAAGGACTTGAAGAACAGTTTTCAGTGACTTTAAAACGTGGAATCTTGAGGCTATTTAAATTTTTCAATATTAATCTCTGAGGCTATTTAAATTTTTAAATTTCATTGGGCTTTGGAAGTTTTAACCAGATCACTATTTAACGAAGTAAACATCAGATCTAGGGATTCCAATCCCGAACCATTTTTTTCAATCCCGGGATTACGGGATTAAAAAATCTCAAATCCCGGGATCCCGGAATTCGAGATTCAAAATATAACACAACAAAATAAGTCAAGTTTTTAATAAACAGATTATATTATGTGCCATCATTTCAAAACTACAGCAATAAGTAAGCTGAAAACTGTATAAAAAATATGTTACTGAATTATTACTAATTTATTCAATTGATGCAAATAAAAACAATAATTTTAATTACCCGAGACGTTGACAGTATGAAAGCAAATATTTCAAATTACAACTATTACAAATTACAACAACAAATCACGACAAAAATCACAACAATAAATCACAACTCTTAACATATAAAATATTCAACACATAAAAATTCTGCCAAAGTTCATTGGTTTTTTTCGAAAGTAACATTGAAGCAATAGCAAAGTATCCAAAGCATCGTCTCCAAGCCTGCTTCTAAATTTATTCCCGATGCTGGACGCCGCGGAAACGGTCGATAAATATTGGTAAGCCTGCTCCAAACTATGCGAGTGCCACCACTTTCGAAAAGATTTATTTCTTTTGCAATGGTTTTAATTAGATTAGTTTCTTGCGGCATTTCATGATTGATTATTTTCATACTTTTGCAGCTCTTCTTGTAGCATCAATTGACGACTACCTTGTTCTGATTCAATATGGGTATCTACTGGGTTTTCCTCATTTCTTTGGCCAGCAAGCAAACGGTTCAGCATCTAGATCATTGAAGTATTTTTTTAAAAATATTTGCGTTGCTTGGTTTCCAAAGTAGAGATTCTATTTCGCGTGGTAAATTTTTGCTGGCACAATGTAAATTCTGGGGATAGCTTAGCTAACCAGATAGCTCAGTACACGGACGCTCTTTTGTTCGATCCAATATTGCAATTTTCATAGCATTCAAAAGAATGGACCGTTTTTCTCCTAGCAGCCTAAATAAAAATCTGGATGAAGTATTAGCAGTGCATAAATTTGCATCTTTGCGATTTAAGGCCTCCACAGTCAATTTTACAAGGAGTAAAACTTCAATAAGTTTCTAAATCGAATCAAACTCAGTTCCTTTTAATCGCTCTGGATATTGCAGGCCTATTAATTATACTATTTTTCAAAATGGAAAACCGTTTAAACATTGTCAAGAGATTATTTCATCTTGTTTTACAATCCAGTAAGTGAGACAATTAAATGCCTTGCTCGGATTTGACATAGTTTTGAAGAACGTTATTATTTTTCGTTGGAGCTCTTTTAAAATATAAAACTACCTTACGAACTTTCTTTATGCATGCGCTGATGTCCTTCGTCAGATCTAGCGTGTCTTGCAGGCGACCCGGTTCAACGTAGTAAGCTGATTCAAAGTAAAGTAATCCCACGACAACCCTTGTACGGGTCTAGGGGTTGAAGCTGGTAGAGAGCTTCATTACAATTTTTTAATCATTGTGAATACGAGTGTGGGGTGATTAGTTCCACGACTCACTTTACCCCTGATTTAAATCAGGTACCTAATCAGAGCTAGGTGAACTCAAAGCTAGGTGAGTGGACCCTCATCCGAACCTGGATTCGAACCAAGGACCCCACACGCAAGAAGCCAGTGCTCTACCCACTAGGCTACTCAAGCTATAAGCTGATTCAGGATCATCCAAATCTTCGTGGTCTTCGCCCAGATTATCAGCTGCTTCATCAACTCTTTAATCTGGAATGGACCTCCTATTATAGAGAACATCGCAAACTGCCAAAAGCATGCTATGCGCCAAACAAATATGTTGCTCTGTATCAACTAGTCTGCCTACTTTTCGCATTTCATTTGACCCATCAGTTATGAGGGTAACAATGTCTTTTACTAGAGAAACATCAAACTCAGCGAAACGCTCTTTTAATATATCTAGGTAGTTTGCAACTGTCATTGATATCCTTACTCGCACCAAGCTCCAGTAAGAATTCACTAAGTAGATGTTAATATTTGTCTAGCGCTTATTTTTTGTCGAGGTCCACTCATCAAACGTCTAACTGAACCGTTCACCTGAGATACTAGCATGTCTTATCTCATTTTTTATTATTTTTTTTTTATCCTGCTTGCATAGCCCACAGCCTTTTTTTTGATTGTTATTGAGGCTTTTGGTAAATCTGTGTAATATTCGCTAGTATTAATTTCCTCAAATCATTCGAAGTAACGAATGCACTAAATGCGAAACAGTCCATACTTATTTATTTACAAACCCCTTTGTATTCTCTTGTTAACTGTTACATCGGTTTGTTTTGCTCTATTCTTTACGTATTTCGATGTGAACCTGCATGCTAATTGCTTTCTCATAAATATGGATTCTATTTGCAATTTTCGAGTCTTGCCGTAATTTGATTGCCGATTATGCTTGACTCCCGGCCCCGGAATCCAGGCCAATTTCTGATCCCGAAAATCCCGGGATTAGAACTCATCAATCCCGGGATTTTCGGGACCAGAAATTAGCCGGGATCCCGGGATCCCGGGATCCCGGGATTGGATTCGCTAATCAGATCTCTACTTCAATGCGAAAATTGAGGCCTCTCTTGGAGAACATGTGAACGTACGAGTGAACTGCCAGCGAGTAGCGGTTGAATGCCGAGACCTAGACGAGATCACTACGAAAGAGCAAAGCTGCAGTGCTCTGAAGGACCAACTCGGGCTGTCAAACGTGGAGGAATCAAATATCGCGGGCCTTAGAAGATCTTTCAGGAGTACCCAAACAGCCACTATATATCTTATGGTTGACCAAGCACGTAAGGCCTGAGCAGCAGGCAAAGTCCGAGTCGGGTGGGTAATTTGTAGATTTCAATGAAAAGGTGTTGCGAACAACTGCAGAAACCCGCAGGATCGGTCAAAGCTGTGTCGAAGATGTAGAGGAGAGCCACGTTGCCAAAAATTGCAATAAGGATCCGAATTGTCTTTTCTGCAGGGAAACCGAAGGTTGCGATAACAAGCACATAGCGGGTAGCATCAGGTGTCCAGTTTTCAAGAAGACGTTAAACTCCAGACGAAAGTGAAGATCATACAACTGAATCTCAATCATTGTCGCAGGATTTGCTTTCACAGTCGGTTTACGAGCTCTAAGCCGACGTCGCCATAATTTGCGAGCAACATCGAAATCTTCATAGTGGCGTCTGGGCGACGGAAGCAAGTGGTAAAGCAGCAGTATGGGCGTGTGGGAATCGGGCGTTTCAGGATGTAATGCAACAACCGGGGAATGGATATGTATGAGGTCAAAATGGATGACATCTATTTATATAGCTGTTACGCAGTACCGAGTTTCACATTGGCAGAATATGAACAATGGAGGCAAAATGGCACAATCCGAACCTCATAGCCAGCGACTTCAACGCTTGGGAGGAGTGGCGAAGCAAGAAAACCAACGTAAAGGGATGAGTTTTACTATATTGGAAGCTTTTTCGCGTTTAAATATCGTCCTCGCAAACAATGGGAATGCCAACACCTTCAGTAGGCGACAGCTGGGTTCCATCGTAGACCTCACTTTTGGGAGCGACGCTTTAGTCAAGGACTTGCAGTGGTTGGTTAGCAAGCACTACACGCACAGTGATCATCAGGCCATAATAGCTACGGTGAAAAACACAATGCGTGCGAGTTCCCAGCGAAAAAACATGTTTGGCTGGTCATCAAAAAAACTAGACGAAGAAACGTTCCGGGAAATGCTACCCCCTGATATGGAACTGGACAGAACTGCGTCGACAAAGGCCGCGCGAATCATCAGCGAGATACAACGGACGTATGATGCTTCCATGCCACGACGTTCTCTCCACAAGACCAGAGAGGAAAATTATTGGTGGAATGCAGAAATACAAGAGCTTCGGAAAAAATGTCTTAAAGCTAGACGATGTAGCCAGCGCCGCAGGAATACTCCAGATTACGAGGACTTGCACAACCAGTACAGATACGCCCGGAAGAACCTACAACTTGCGATCGCTAAGAGCAAGAGAGAGCACTTTAGAAAGCTGTGTAACGAGGCCGAGGCCAATTCCGATCCATGGGGTGGAGCGTACAAAGCCGTTATGACCGCCTATATAATAAAGCGAAAGAATTCTCCTCAAATAAAGTGTCCGAAGATGCTCCAGGATATAGTCACAACGCTATTTCCAAAGAATCGAGGCGATAGCCTACCAGTAATACGGATAGACCCTCAAAACGTGCCGGCGGTAAGCAGAGAAGAAGTATTGAAAAAGTATATATACGCAAAATCGGTGATTAAAAAGCGCCCGGATTGGATGCGATATCGAATAAAGCACTTAAGCTGGCGGTAAAAGGGATACCAAATGTCTTTGCTGATACATTCACAACGTGCCTACGGGAAAGCGTTTTTCCCAAGCAATGGAAGCAACAGAAACTGGTTCTCCTGCTCAAGCAGGATACAACTATTACGGAGGTATCATCTTATAGGCCAATATGCCTGCTAAATACGATGGGGGAAATTTTCGAGCGGGTGAATCGAAAGCAAAAACGGACTATCGGACCGGCAATTCGGTTTTCGAAAAGAACGATCAACTGTGGACCCTGTCAGAATAGTGTCGGACATGGCAATGAACACGAGAGATATAGGAGGCTGCTGCGCCATGGTCACGTTAGACGTACAGAACGCCTTTAACTCTGCGAGGTGGAGTCGTATTGTAAGCGCTATGGTCGATAATGGAGTATCACACTATTTGGCATCTATAATCTTCGACTACTTCAAGGAAAGAACCTTATGTTACGACTCAGACGAAGCACCAACACTCTACCAAGTAACGGCGGGAGTACCACAGGGATCTGTTTTTGGCCCCTTACTTTGGAACGTAATGTACGACAGGATACTAAGG
This sequence comes from Nemotelus pantherinus, assembly GCA_963978885.1. NCBI lineage: Eukaryota > Metazoa > Arthropoda > Insecta > Diptera > Stratiomyidae > Nemotelus > Nemotelus pantherinus. The sequence goes on from OZ022264.1 coordinate 42,046,378, forward strand.
CTACGAGTATCCAGAAATGTGATGATGGCAGGTTTCGCCGACGATATTGGCATCGTGATTCCAACCCGTCTACTAATCACAAAGCGTAGGAAACTACCAGTAGTACGGATAAAGGTTGGTGACTGCATAACTACCCCGCAACCTGCTATAAAATACCCAGGCGTAACTATCGACAGTAAGCTGAGCTTCAAACCTCATCTGGAGAAAGCATAGGCAAGAAGGCATCCGTTATCGGTTCAGCACTCGCTAGAATGCTACCCAATATTGGTGGCCCGAAGCAAAGCCGAAGGCTACTGATCTCAAGAGTGGTGACCTCCATTCTAATGTACGCAGCACAAGCGTGGGCACCAGCGTGGTCACCAGCGCTGCAAATAAGATCGAATCGCCGAAAAAAGCAAGCAGCCTACCAACTGATTGCACTTCGAACTTGCTGCGCCTTTCGAACAACGTCCTATGAGGCAACGCGTGTTATAGCCAGTATGCTGCCTATCGAAATTATTGCGGATGAAGCGCTTCGACGCGATAAAAACGAAGCACGGACAGCAAGCACGCGGGGGATTCAAAAGCTAGTGTCAATGCGCTCATGGCACAGTAGCAGGGAAGAGGCGCATAGCGAACACATTGAATAGACTGCAAAGAAATACATAAATATATGCTTTGACAGAGAATTACATAAGCAAAGTTAGCAATCAAATATCCTTATCTTCAAAATTCTATGAGCATTCTATCAGTTTTTATGACAGTACTTCAAGGAAACAATAAGTAAAAATCTATAACAATCAAGTGCAATTGTGTCTTGGCTTTTCATTCATGCATATATAAACATGAGAACTGTATGTGATCCAGTCCGTGCTCTCTACCCTAAAACGACTTTTAAACTTTGCTTAGGGAGCCTCAATGCCAAATGTGCTGCCATAAATTCCAAACTAACTTTCATACTCATGTTGGATCACAATGAAATAGAACCGGACACCTACTCTCGGAACTATTTTCACAGAATGCATCCTAGTCAGGAACGTTCCACATCCTTCTCGATGGTAGCCCTCAACCAGCTCTGTGGACAATGTTAAAGTTCACTCATTAATTTGTTTCATATTCAGTTTAGTTTTTGCAAAGTTCCAGGCTTGTGTTTTCCAAGAGTATAACGTGTGATTTCCTACGGATGCTATCCGAAGCGGCTGTTGTTTGCGGACGACGATAAGCAAATGAAAACCCTGTGTAATCGTTGTAATTTGTAGAAAGGAATTTTATCGTTGCAAACTGAATGCATTTCGCCTCGGTTTCGCCATAGGATAGCTCATTTTTATGCGCATATATTTTGCTAGTTTTTCTGGTGCGAGAAATGCAGTGATATGGTAGTCGGGTCAACAGAAGGTTATTAGAGTTTTAAAATTCAACAGCTTTTTACAGCCAAGATGATTTTTTATATGCTGCTATCATTATTTTAAGTCAACACAACCATTGGGAACGAAGTTGATTTTCATCATGAGGAACTAAATGGAATTGGAGTTCGTTCTAGCACTTGAAATAAACATTAATAATTTCAAAAAAATTATGTAAGCCATGTCTGTTTGTGAAAGTATTTTAGCAAGGTCACATTTATCGCTCTCAAAGATTAATGTACAACTGTCATCGCAAAAAACCGCATACTTGTGTACAATATGTATAGTACATATTTGAAACAATTTCCTCACACAAGTCTTACTTTTTGTTTAACAAGAAAATTTGATTAGTTGTAGATTTGACAAACAAAGTGTTGTTTGTTTACGATTTGTAGGTGAAAGAGCATATCAGCAAAAGTTCGGCTCTTGTTTCCTTGATGCTGCAATTTGAATTTTTTGATTAAATTATTTAACTATCACCATAAATTTTGGTCAGCTTTTTTGAAAATATATGAAATATATGTTCACTAATTTATTTTCCATTTCCTTGATTACAAGTTGATGGTTATCATAATTTGAACGCCCACGGCATTGTGGCTGGCTTTTTATCAAAGTGAAAGAAAGCGATGCTATGAGCAGCGGCAGAATATATGTTTTGAATAGAAATCAACACAACGTCTATGCAAATTGGCATAAACATAGAATCAAAAGAACGCCAATTTAAACATCTTTTATAGAATTTTTGCACAAAAATTTGCATAGAGGTGAGTTGTTATACCTATTTTTCAAATTCACTGCAATTCTCTGCAAATAAAATCCCTTTTTTTTTTTTGTTAAAACACAAAAATGAAAAAAAATATAGCACCCTGTTTTTAACAACTCAAAAACTTAGCTCATCAAACTTTGTTGAGCTCAAAAAAGTGTAAAAAAGAAAGCTTAAGACAATATTTCTTTATCTTGTTTATTTAAATGATAGATCGGATCAGGGTCGATTTAGTCAAAGAAACTCCGACTGCTTTCTGTCAAGTATGTCACCTTTAAGGATTTTATTTTATATTTTTTAGAAGCCATATGTTTTTTAATACTATTATTTCATTGTTACATTCACGATACATTAAAAACTATATCGCTATATTATACAACAGCTAAGAAAAATCAATCTTTGAGAGAAAAAATGTTACAACTGCGAAGAGAATCATATAGCCAACTTCAGAGACTGTGACGTCTATAATTCAGAGACTGTGACGTCTATAAATTTACCCTCTACAACGAAATAAGTAGCTAATCGTGTACAGTATTTTTAATTTGCAATTCAGGAGCAAAACAATGAAAAATTTAATTTGACTCAAAGTGTCTAAGTGATTAATTACAATCGACATACAACATTAAGTTCTAGCACTTTAAAACGCAAATCAGGTTCCTGGGTGAATCCCTAAAGCACGCTTCGAAGGCATATCAACCAGTTTACGACAGCTATATGCAATGTACCGCAAGAAACGATAAGAAATTAAAATATGGAATTTTAAAGTATGTAGAGGATAATATGAACGTATGTAGAGGATAATATGAGCGCTAACCGTTTTAAACAAACACAAAAAAAATGTTGAAATTCTTAAAATAAATTGTTAAAATTGTTAAAAAAAAATATTTCTTTTCATGGATAAATGAAAGTGGAGCTTATCCAATCGAGAATAAGACATAGCTTAAGCAGTGTTCCAAAACGGCTCTCATTCGTGAAAACCAGGTAATTGCTACGACATATTATACAGCTCATGGATCGCACAGTTGATCTTATCCAAAAATGATCGACGAATGAAATGTTCTCAGATTGTTATCCCAAAGACACCAGCAAGTATTTCTAAAATGTTATCTCAAAGACAATAGCAAGCGCACCAGCAAAAAGACTAGATGTTTTGGAGGCTACTAAAGAGAAATTCTGAAATCTTTAGGCATTTCCGGATCAAACGATTTCAAATCCATCTTTACCGGCGAGATTGTAAGCATTTGAGCTCTGCAAAAATACTCCGTTACTTATCTTTAATGACGCTCATTCATGCCAGCCCCAGTCGTCAATCAAATAGACACCCTTGTGGTTGATATTAGAAAATCAAAACCATCTTCTCTAAACGGAGTATTGGCTAATATGGTCACGCTTTGGAGAGTCACCTCTTAAAGAAAAATAATTCCAGGCTAGTTGTGGAACAGTATACCTGTATGCCGAGGTCTAAATGGCTGCTGGATTAAACAGCCACTACAATGCGAATTCAGGCACGGAATGGGATAATACTGCTGGTCTTTCTAGTTCCTCATTTTCGTTGAACAAAATCATCGAAAGAAAAAAATATTGGGACTGCTGCTTCCAGTGCCCGAAACTTAAAGGCTCCAAGTGAGTTTAGTGAATCTCCTAACGGATCAAGGGAATCTCCTATCGGATCAAATTTAAAGGTGTTTTTAAAAAAACTGAACAGAAAGAACCAGTGATCGAACCAATGACCACTTACAAAGGGAGGAGAAAACAACGGTCATGAGCCAAAAGATGCAATGCAAGCCGGAAAAGAAAGTGGTAGCAGTGCTCCCGAAGCTTCCCCTCCGTCTCTAATGGCAGAACCTTAAATAAAATTGCATGGGAGCTCTCCCGAAGCATGGAAACTCTCGACATTAATTCGGAAGAGCCATCGAAGAAAACGCCAATAGCGAGAGCATGAGTGGGAAAGCTGGAAAGCCATTGAGGTTTTTCATGAAAAGCGGTATGCTCGAGAAAAGGGCCGTGAAAGCCCTCGGATCTATAGCACCAGAGGCAAATATGCTAGTGCCCAGATCCGAGAACAATATTCCAGAAATACCGCCAAAAGACTGGGGTGCAGATAAGACACTGAAACATCAAAAACATTATCAATCCCAGTGAAAGATAGCGATAAATGGCTTATAGCGGATCCTTGCAGGATGTAAAAGTGTAGATTATGTTGGAAAATTTTCCCGAAGGACTTTTAACGACCGTTCAAATGAATAAGGTACAGAATGCCCTTGAGGAAAGTGCAGTACTGACAAAGATAGAGAGTGGCGGTGTCCCTCGCTTCCTTAGGATCACCATAGTCAAAGTAGGCTAGGTGTCCTTCCATTGCAAGAATAGACCAACGGCTGCATGAATAAGGGCAGAGGTCCTAAACGGAAACGGTCATCCTATGGGCCACGGAAGAATCTCTCATTCCTAGCCCCAATGCCCTTTCTGGCTACTTCTCTAACGCAGTGGGCCTGACAACGGAGAGGATAATAAGGCGCTCAATGTTAAGTCCCGGGGAAAATTATTCAGAGAAACTGAAGATTAATGCGCTTTGCTAGTCATAGAACGAAAGGTATAGCAACCTTAGCTGATGGGCATGGCAACCCTAGTTTTTGGTATGGGCAAGTGAAGTTGACCGACGAAACGGTAGATGAAAGAGTACTAGTATGCAGAGTGGTGGGACCGATATGAGAAAAGCATCAGGTCCCAGCGGTTCTCAAGCAACTGAAAACGCGGGCTCTAGTGCCTGAAAATTCAGCATCATGCCAAAGCTACCTCGGCGCGATTAAGCAGCAAGTCTGCTTCGGATATCTATAGAATAAGGTTAATATAAGAGCTCTGTAAAATAAAGGCATGCGAAATACATATCAAAATAAAATAACTATTTTAGGTCCCAGAAGTGGAAAATCTGAGGGAAGTGATAGTAAGTAACATAAATATGAACTATCTGAAGCAGTTCAAGCACAGGTCCCAATTGAAGGAGGTTTAGTAGATATTCGCCTCAGTTTACTGCCCCTGTTATGAAGACCAATATCACCGGGCTGGTGGACCACTGTAGAAGAGAGAATGAAATGATGTTAATGACAACGATGCAAATGCAGAGCACACGGCATGAAAAGCAATAACGTCAATGCTAGATGTGAGTCTCTCGTATAATTCCCACATAATATAGCCGATCTGGGTATGACACCAACGTTTCTGACAGTTAACAGTCAAGAGGTACTAGACCTCACGTGGAAAGTCCTAAAAGGACATTTTCTATTTCTGAGCATGACACATAACCTTTGAACTAGGAAAAGATACCGAAAAAAATCAAGTGCAAATAACCGAAGTACGCGGCCTAGAAAGAATATCAAAATGGCCTTAGAGCAGTGTTTCTTAGCCTACACCTGAATTAAACTAAGAAGGTGGAATCGCAGGAATAATTTTCGAATCCCACCAAGGTCGAGCAAGGAGTTAGAAAAATTCAGAAGATTTGCATAAACAGAGTTCAACGAGGCCAAAAATGCATCGAACTGGGAAACCTATAAAAGGAAACTCTCAGAATACATTCCAAGAAGTGTCTTCTGAGAGAGTCCCCATAGTATCACCACTGATTAAACAAATCATCAGCTCTTTCACACTTCTGAAATCACCAGGACCAGAGAAGATAATCCTGATTTGTTAACCAAAAGGACAAATCAACTTTATCGGCTACACATAAACTGGTACGAATAATGAAAAAAGCATTGAAAACAAAGGAAATCACATATACCTTTATGGATATTGGGCTCTTATGAACTCCAATTCGACTTCGATTGCACTTTAAATTTTCAATGCCAGGACTCCGACATGCATAAAAGAAGGCTTTGGCAATTGAAAGCTGGATTTGCTGTAGCACGCAAAAGATAGGAAAATAAGCGAATAAACTACTAAGGTACAGCATTCGCGGAGCTGGGGAAACAAAGCTATGGGCGAAAACTAAAAGGGGGTAACCACAAGGAAGGGCATTAGTCTGGTCCATACTACTTCTACCGTCCCCCAACAACAAGGGATTAACTACTTTGGGGTACCCGGATGACATCACGGTAATGTTAAAAGTCTCAAAATGATCAAAAATGAAACGACAGCTAAAAATTTAGGATCATGCAGGACATGAAGAAACACAGACTTTTAGCGGTCTAGTAAAAATTAAAGCAATCTTCGAGAAAAAATTCGAGGTTACAATTATATCAAAGAAAAAATCGGAGAAAGGCTCACCTCGCATAAAGCAAATATGATATACGGATGACTTAAAGACGGACTGTGGATTGAAACCCGGGATGGTAGAAACTATGTGCAAAATGTACTTCCTAATGGGAAAAATAACTTGCACTACTTTAAGTAAAAAAATTCAAAACGTTATTCTAACCGGGCTAGGTTAGGTTCTGCGGTTGCCTCTCTCAGACAGACTCTGGAGACGGTACACTTAAACAAACATGGGCCTATTTTAATACACCATTGGGTAGTGCACAACCCTTATTAAATGGAGATCAAACCCGAGGCCTTAATGAGATCTGTAACCCCCTTCAGAGAAGCGAAGAAATATCAGCCAACGGACTGTTTCTATCTTGCAGCATGGGCCACATTTGCACAGGGGGTGAAGAGCTGTTTACTATAATGTTAAGACAGACTCCCTTTCTAGTTCGAGGAGTTCCCTGGTCTCAAAAACTCTTCACAATTGTCCAGCGTCTACACTGAAAAAAATCCACTTGGCGCCCAGAGCTATGTAACATAGCGCATTATTTATGGTCCCATACGCTGTGTACATAGTACTCTGAGCAATGCAATATGGCTCCCATCGCCATAATGTCAGAATCTATATAGCGCGTGGTCCTATGTAACATGGCGCAGCATTTATGGTCCCACACGCTATGTACATAGCACCCTGAGCTATGCAGTATGGCTCCCAGCGCCATAATTACATGGTGGAGAAATTATGGCCCCACACGCTATATTACATAGTACCATGATCCATGTAATATGGCTTCAGTTGTCATATTGTTTGTTATAATTTAGTGATGTTCCAAAAAGTGGAAGACTGTTTTGAGAAGAGGGGTTTTAACAGCCTCATCGACAAATTTATAGGTGAGAAAATTTTGTTATCTGAAGTGAAAAGTCATATGGAGATATACATATGTGGTATTTAGCGTGCGTGCAAGTATTTAAGAGTGTTATCGTGGTGCTATAGTTTGCATGAAACGCGTTAATGGATTGAAGTGCTTGTTCGAATCATTTCAAATGAAATTCGTCAATAAGTATCTCAGCGAACTAAAACAGCGCAATAATACCCCTAAATGTTTCCATGCATTATTTCGTAATAGAATCATTCGGGTTCGAAGGTAATGGTTTCAAATTTAAAATGCCCGTGGTGAAGTGTATACTTTTGAAGTTACATTAACACAAAAGTCATATATATACATATATACATATATATATATATATATATATATATATATATATATATATATATATATATATATATATATATATATATATACTTAGTTTTACTTAGAACATCTTCATGTACGTTTTGTTTGCGGTAGTGAAGTGTCAAAATTATTATACACACTCTCGGATAACACTTCTGGCCATCTATTCAGTTCAACAAAACTTTGGGCCAGTTAGAAGAAAACACAGCTTAATCTAAGATAAAGATATGTTTCTGTGTTTGTCCACCATTATTTCTAAACACTTCTTTCATTCTTGGTGCGGGAGTGTGAATAAGTTTCTGGACACTTTGTTGATCCATTTTGTTCCACTCTTCTGATACTTTAGACTATAGTACATGGCGTGGAGGACTATAGTACATGGCGTGGAGGGCTATAAGCATAGCGTCTGCTTCTATGTACTTTCCGCCATATACTATGGCGTGTGGCGCTATATTTTATAACAATCCCGAAATCGACTGTGTACACGGCGCCAGAATTATAAATCATGGCGCTATGTGTTTTTTCAGTGTAGTGATCACACAGAAAGGTTCTTCCACTCAGGGCACTTTCGAAAAAAGCGTGCCAGCCTCTGCATGTTGGTCCACTTCACAGTTCCCCTTAGGTAATATCCCCAGGTCCTGCTACTCAAAAAAAACCACATCATCGAAAATCTCGACATCTCATTAAGAGACGTACGGCATTCGAGGACCAGGTTCGCTGTCAGTGAAAATGCCAATATTCAATCCGAATATCTGATTACATTAGAGCCAATTGGCCGCTTCGAGAATCGCCAACCCCTTCGCCCGTAAGACCCTGCATTGGTCCAGCAGGCAGAAAAAAAGCGTTAAACTAAGTGGGAAACATACCACACCCCATTCTGTCGTTCTGTTTGGAGCCATGGATATATGTTTCCACATCATATGTTTCTAGGGATAACCCACTTGCCCAATTCTATCTGCTTGGGATTTAAATTTCAAACCCTTGAGATAGACATTGTTCGGCAGTAGCATAAACGATAGATTAAAGGATTAAAGATCCAAAGATAAAATAATGGGTATACTCCAAACGAGCTTTAGAGGCTATTCGAATGATGCTATTTTCAATATAGTGTTGTGATTTTCCTGAAGTACAGGCTATGGGCTCGTGATAACTAGATAAACTAAAATGAGAACAATTGGCTTTTTAAATTCAAAAAACCTTCTTGTACATAAAACTTTCGCAATTCAACGATTTATTTACTATTCTTCGATTACTGCTCTATTTCAAAGCTCAATCTGGCTCAATTCGTTGGGAGACCTTTTATAGGTGCCCGTCAAATATCACGAATAATCTAGAGTTATAACTTTTTCGAATATACTTGTCTAAATTTCTCGCTTACTAGGTCGTCCTGGTCTATTTTTGCTTTGTTCGGATAGATAGCTTTGAATTGTTCTAGGTAATCTGAATGTATCTTCGGTGCATGTAACAGTTTAATCACATGCATGTAACAAACCTTTAATTTTTAAAGCAGACATTTTTTACCCTTTTTTTGATCAAAATTTATAGGTTTGAACGACGATAAAGTCATTTAAAATGGTTGTCGTGTTAATATTGCGTTTTTGCAATATATTTTTGGAATTTGAACGTACGATTACGTAAGCAAGCTGATTATTTGTCAGTTTTTGTTCTCTAGGAGAAAATCGTGATTAAAGCCACCTAAAATAAGGCAGGAAAATCGGCGATGTGCTAACTGTGACGGCGAACATAAAGCTAATCGTGTATACAGCGTTGGAGAAATCCCGAAATCAAGTAACAACAGCGAAGCAGGGCCTTCTCAAGTCATAATAAGCTCCCAGTTCTCTACGGAATGGAACATGTTTCAATAAACTTTATCGGCAAACCCTCCAAAAAACCGGTGACAAAACACAAACCAGGTTGATTTGCATTTCATTACCTATACTACTGTACATTTTACTAAATATATAATAAAATATATTTCGGCACCCAATTATTTGACAGTTCTCTTTTTTTATTCGAATTTCAGCTCTGAGAAGTAGATGTATCCTTTTTTCACTAGCCACCTACGCAAAGTTTTCGTATGAACTATCAAAAACAATCTCTTTTGTAGTGTTTTTGGTTTCAATGCCATAATTCATTCGTATGGAACTTTAAAGACAAACCCAAGTACAATGAGAACTGCAAAAGGAGAACGAAATCAAAGGACTCCATCAGTTGCAGTGCAATTTTAATGAATAATAATACCTTTTACCAATTCGAGGGAAAAATATTCATAGTCAAACCAAACAGATCTACTTCCAATGATAGTCATATACCAATTATGGTCCTCTAATTAGTGTTCGACCGGGCGTCGTATAGCATACAATACCCCTTGTAATTGGCAGCAGTTTGCTATGCTAATTAGTTTCCTCAAACAGAAACCACATCATAACTTTGAGATGTCGATGCATCTAAATTTGCTTCAATATATTCTAGTGATGTAATAACAAAACATCTTGTTCATTCCAGTGCTCCAAGCTGTTTTCTGTTTAGCATGCTGTAATTTGCTTGCCGCGTTAGCATTCCTCTCAAAGACACATTGCCACACATTACGTCATATTCGTTGTAAATTTACAGCAACCACACAAATTTGCATGGTTTTCATAAACATCAGTTTGACGGCAAACACACTGTGAATGGCATAATTTCTGATCTTGTTGTGACATGAGTTCCAGAGTCATGTTGTACGATATGCTCTCTATAATGTTTCGAATGGTATTACCGCAATAAGGATACATTGTTAGGTACGTTCTTGGATGAGACGTAAAGTTTCTGTCACTTGTGGTAGACTACAAATCGATAATTTAGCATTGAAATGAAACTATGTGGTTTATGCACGTCAAATTATATGCGACTGCTCACTGTTGTTTTCAGCTTGTAATTGATTTTTTCATGGTATGTCTTAAGTAAGAGCGAGATTAAATCTATTTTTTGCATAATGTAAAAAATTTATTTATATTTTCGATTTGAGAATTAAATAAATAGAACGGAAACCAGCTTTCGTTTGTGTAGGTAAATCATAATGATTGTTATTATGGAATGCGTGATTCAGAGATGTTCCATTTAAAAAGATTTGACAATGCGGTAACTGCGACAATCACCACACATCCAACCACACACACTGCCTCGTATACAAGACCACAAACTCACATGAATTTTAGAGGGAAAAAGCAACAAATATGTATTGAAAAAAATCGCCATCGAACAATCAACCTCTGGCGTAAAACTCAACAGGAACAAGCTGACATATCCCTCTTAAAAATCCATAGTCTTGACATGCATTCACATACTTCACTGCTCGTTTCCATTCTCTTTCATCATCAGCACACTTTACAATAATCGCCTTAAAATCAATGGGTTCACATCTAAGTACATTCTCGTACATTAGCTCCGAAGTTCTGTGTAAGTAGTCTAATGAAGAGTGAAAAATTCCAACTCGTTTACATCGCCAGGGCTGACTCGATGTAACGACATACTTCGTGAAAACTTGACAGTCCTTTATGAGTCGCTCATAATTTCCATTCTTCTTATCCCATCACCATACTTTTGTGCTTCGCGTCTTCGACAGAAAATCGATTCTTGTTCCAAGAGATGTGAAGTAACAAATAATGATAGCTCTGGAATCATGCTTAAAATCATGAAATTTCATTATCAACTGCAAATCAGGAGGAAGAAACTGCTTGAACGGCTCGATTTGGAGTGTTATTAAAACTCGAGAATGTACTGTAATTTCATCTCGGCGAAAACTAGGCATAGTACTTTTGGGTGAGATTGACAATGATTTTAATATACAGTCTGTTACATAAGAGCGTGGTCGCTGTTACATGTAGACAAAAAATCGTAGCGATCTATTTCTTTTTCTATGGCATAGAGGGTGCCTCAGTCGTTCATGCTTTATGGAAGGAACCAGCTGTTATTCGAATTCAGTCGTTTTTCGAATCGTTTTTCGAAATGAGTGCTACCTACAAGTCGCGCTTCGAGGCAATTTTTTTTTAAATTCGCATGAAAAAGGACCGAAATTAACGGAAGCAGCTGCTGCAAAATACATGCGGAAGTCGAAGCAATTCGTAAGCAAGTGGGTGAATCGCTATAAAAAGGTCGATAATGTCGATAATTTTCCTAATTTTCGCGGGAGTGCAAGCAAAGTGACAAAAAAAGACGAAAAAAATATTCTCGCAGTGTTTTCGAAGGATGCAACTTTGACTCTGCATGAAGGTGCTGTAAAATTGAAAGCACAAGGTGTCGGCATATCATACGGAACGATTCGTAGGCACTTGCATGCAAATAAAGTGAATTATCGGATTACTTTGGAAAAGCCAAGGTTAAGTGGAAAACAAGTTGAAAAACGTGTGGCATGGGCGAAGGAAAACTTGAACCGCGATTGGAGCAACGTGATCTTTTCTGATGAATCTTCCTTTTGAGCATTTCCGAGCATCAAACACGCCTGGGCAACCTCCACTAGTAGACTGCTCAAACGGACTGTTAAACACCCCATCAAGGTCCATGTTTGGAGGTGCTTCTCAAAAAAGGGTTTCGGAACTTTGTTCTTATTTACAGACAATTTGAATGCCGAAAAAATGAACAAAATCTATCAAAAGGCTTTGTTACCATCTGCCAAGCAATGGTCCAACACAAAAAATGAGAGCTGGATCCATCAAGAGGACAACGATCCAAAACATCAGAGTCGAGCGTGTAGCGAGTGTTAAGTCCAAAATGGGTATTGTCACCCTAGATTGGCCATCTCAGTCACCGGATGCAAATCCAATAGAAAATGTGTGGGCTCTAATAAAAATGCAACTGCTCAAACGCAGACCATATAATTAAGATCAACTTTCTCGCCCAATCCGGAAAATTTGGAGGTCTTTTCTAAAAGAATATGCCGAAAATCTCGCGGAAAGCATGCCCCGACGGTGTCAGGCCATAATTGAAGCTGGAGGAGATTGGACTTGCCACTAAGGTATTTGCATTGAGTATTGACTACCAATTAAACAATAAATGTGCGAATTTTTAAAAAATCTATTGTTGTTATGACTTAACAGTGACCACGCTCTTACGTAACAGACTGTAGTATGAAATTGTAAGAATAGGACTGTTGAATGAGAAGGGTACTCACTTGACGTTTTTAATTTTCATGGAAAGGGTTACATCATTCCGGGAAAGATCCACTCATTTAATATTATATTTCATGTAAAACTTTAACTAACTATCCACAAGAGCCATAAATTAATTCCCTTTTCTCAAATACCACCACCCTCAAATATATCGAAATAGCTTTCTGATTCCTTCATTCCCATATTTGGTTTGAAATATTCATTTTTGTTTCCGTCTACTGCAGAAATTACAAAAGTAATCTTTTCGAGTTCACCGGTACGAAATCTACTTTAGAATACATTCCGAGAAATAGACCTTCATGAAATCAAGCTAACCGACCAACAATGATGACAAGGACAAAGCAACGATGTGGACAAGTTGAAATTTTAGTTTCAAAGCAGAAATCTTCAAAGTTAAACCGAACAGTTTTGAAAGAACAATAAAGTTTACTGACGAAGTGACGGAAGAGGATTCAAAGTGGTTTTAGCTGCAAGCAAGTTTTATTTAAATAAACAATGTAGCAATGGAGAATACGCCGAGATTTTCCGTTCTGATTTGTTTACGAATTCGAATATTTCAGGGATTAAATTTGAATATTGATGATTTCGAAAGTTTGTGAAGTGATTTTAAGTCGCAGTAAAAATAGGCGTTGGCCTAAGGATTTTAAAGAATTGCGAATAACAGTCTAAAACTGTTCAAAGAAAATACCACAATATATTAAGCCAAAATTACAGTCTCCCCGAACGTTTCGTCGAGCAACTTGAGAAATTACTTCCCTCCATGTTTGGCAAGTGAAAAAAACAGAGGTGAGTAGACGAGGTGACCATTTACACTCTCAGGTCGCCAACATTTGCCGCACTTTTAATTGCGGCATTCGATTACATGTGTGTGTGTGTGTGTGTGTGTGTGTGTGTGTGTGTGTGTGTGTGTGTGTGTGTGTGTGTGTGTGTGGGTTGGGGGAGAGGCGCATCGGCACCTCTAAGCACTCAGACCAAAGACCCATTGTACTCATTTCCCCTGCCTACCATAGTTTCCCACACTTCTTGATAAAGTCTAGGATCACTGGTAGGGGAAAAGAGGCTATCCTCTACATGCGTGCAACATCCCAGCCAAAGCATTGATATCTGAGACGCGCAAACGCTGGGCATTCACAGAGCAAATGCTCCGCAGAGTCAGCCTCTTCTAGGCAGGATGAACAGAGGTCATCCTGTACAACACATATTCGGTACATATGTCCTCTTAGGCAGTTGTGTCCAGTCAGAATCCCTATCATGGCCCTGCAAACTTTCCTGCTCTTATTGAGCAAGAATCCTGCAGTCACATGGTTGGGTTCTGAAAGGAAGACCTTCGTGTGCCTGGCCACACCAGCAGTCGTCCATCTATCTTTGTGAGCATCATATATGATGCGGTCGGCACACCCAAGGCGGGTTCAGGGCCCCGTAGTGGAAGTCCCGAACCTTGCTTCACAATGACGTCAGCAATTTCATTTCCCTCAACACCACAGTGTCCCGGTACCCAGAGCAGATGCACCCTATTGAATCTGGCGACAGAGTTCAATCGTGCTCTGCACTCTTGGACAATTTTCGAGTTTGTCAGGGGTCTACGCAGCGTCATCAGTGCAACTTGACTGTCACTGCAAATAGCAATGCCTTTTCCCCTCCATCTTTTTTCAATTGCCCAACAGGCAGCTCTCAGGATAGCAAATATTTCTGCTTGAAAAACCGAAACGTGCTCTCCAAGAGAAAAAGCCCACCTGCCATGCGATGAATGTAGGTAGACACCAGCTCCAGATCTACTATCTGACCTCGAGCCGTCCGTGAAGAAGATCTCAGAATATCTCCTCGTACACAGATCTGGATCGTCCCAGTTACTTCTCCTCAAGAGGATTACTTCGTACCTTCTTCCGAAGTCGAGGAAGGGCACCCGAGCGTCCGAAGGCATAGTGAGAATCGCAGAGATCTCACACATCGAACCCCTAATAGAGCAGTTCCCCACATCGTCCTCGCCTACCCATTAGCCAAGCTGAGCTAGTCTATGGGCAGAGCTCATCTCGACATTCAAGTTCAGAGCTGAACTTGAATGTCGAGAGGAGGCAGATTGAGAATTCGATTCCATAACAAATAAAGTTATTGTATGCGAGACAAGGAATTCAGTAAAATCTGACCTTGTTCAAAGATACAAATTGCTTCACAGGCAAGACAAGCAAGCAATTTAGATAAAGTATTCGATAAGTTTTACCTCAAAAATTAAAAACTTGGTAAGGATCTGAGATGAGATAGGATTGTAAGCTAGGTCACCTCTTCTTGATACACTTTGGGAATACTAAATGAGCAGCCAATCCCTCTTTATAACGACTGCATTTGTCCTTGAGATAATTGTAGGATTCCGGAACTAGTCCTCCCTCTTTAGGCAGGCTAATGACAGGGTGAAATTTGCTCGTGAACAGCTCCGTGTTGATACAATCGTCTTAGTCCCGTTAAAACCCGGGCAGGCTTTAGAGTACGTTTTCAATCTCAGTGCCATCAAGTTGATATTGTAGGTTCAGTTGAGGCGGACGCCTGATTAGCAACGATCTGGCTTTGAGCACATGTCGGCATAAAGGATTGTACCAACACTCCCTGCTTACCCTGGGATGATGAAGGTAACTATACTTTCGTACTTGAATAGCGGCTTTGAGTGGGGACTCATACAAAACGGCAAATATTATGAAACGAAAACTCGTCAGTGATAAACATGGCGCCAATCTCAATATACCCTCCAATGTCGACGAGTGAGAGCTAGGAGAGCTACGCCGTTGAGAGAAGCTAAAACCACGGAAGTAGAGTAGAGCAAGTGGGGCTAAATCTGGTGGAGTTAGTGGAAACATGGCGAATAAGTCAGCTCCAATGGTTTTCAGCACAACCTCAACCTCTATTTTGACAGATCCCAGTGGTTTAGTCTGCAAGCCTGGTGCGAACAAAACTTTGATCAGAATGCCGTTTGTGGTCAGAATACAAAAGCAATTTTTACTTTTCGCCTTGCGAGAGCTATGCAACCCTTATGATTTTAATAGCCTACCCCCGTATGAGTTTCGACTGGGTCATTTAAGCCTATCGACACTAGCCTCCAGAAGAATGGTGATATCGGCCTGCTTCACATTCGACGTCATTAGAGGCGCTATTAATGTAGAATTCCTGAATAATAAAATTTTGATAAATATCCGTGAGGAACACCAGGTCCAATCGTTTCCTAAAAGAATATTCTCATTCGACCACATATGGAGCTAATGAGCCAGTAAATAGATGCTGCAGCAATCCGTACCCTTAACCTTAAGCTATAGCTTTTATGTCAATGTTTTATTTATTGATTGCTATTTATTAATTTATTTGTTACTCTTTTTTTTAATTTGTTTTTTACTTATTTAACTTGTTTGTTTTTACTTTTTCCTTTACTTTACTTTACTTTTCCATTTTTATTTTTATTTGATGTCCTTTTTTTTAATATGTGATTTTGTACCTTGTTTTGGTGAATGAATAAATATAAATAGTAGTGACCAGGCTTTGATAAATAATCCGACCCGACCGCCTACAGTGATATATTTGCTAATGCTCCTCTTTCAGGGACTGAGCTCGAATACGACAGCTCCGGTCGAGTATGTGGAAGCAAAGGTCAGCTTTTAAAACTTTAAGGAAGCTTAATAAAGTAGCCTATTGAAAATCGACGAGACGCTCTCTTCATTTTATATGAAGAGGCGGTACCGCTCTTAGAGGCTCGAAAGAGGTTCAGTAAGTACGGGTCTGAGAAATTGTTCCTGCGATATATGAGTGATATCGCTTAAGACTGTGGATCGAGGGATGCTGAGACCGCCAAACACAACCTGGAGCAGGAGTTTCTAGTAATAGAGAAGTCATTTAGCAGCGAATACATCACTTTTTCGGAAAGGGGGCATCTGATCGAGATTTAGATGCGAAGTGTCAGGACTACCTTTTTTTAGAAGTTCGTACATATCTTAAATCTGGAAGTGGAAGAGGGGATGTGAAGCTATTGCACCCAAGGAGACCTTGACTTGACCCTAATCAATAATGATGAATGTACTTCACCTTCACCATTTCAAAACAGCTACAGCAGCCCTGTGAGGAAAATCAAAGAACCATAGATTGTAAACAACCAGGTCAATTGATACAGACTGAACAGCCGACAACCTAGAGCAACTACGATTTTGTATTCTTGCCAATAATGTCCTTGCCCTTCAGAATTTTGGATAAGGACGACATGGCTGTTGTACCGGAAAGCGATGGAAGGACACGTTGGCTCGGTTTTTGTTACATGACGCAGGACCATGGTGTAAATCCTCCCTGCGATGTTGACAACAATATAGTAGCTGCAGTTGCTAGGATCTGCTTGCCTCTTTTTCTAAGAGCTGACTCTAATACTATTAATGAAGTGTGGGGCAACTCTGACACAAATGGCCTAGGCGGAACCCTCTTAGACTTTGTTCATGACAAATGTGGGAACGTATAGACCTTCCTCACTTTGAATCGGAGGGAGTTTCAACTAAACACTTAGCTTTTATTAATAGGAAAAGAACAAGCAGGACGAAATTCCACTTCGTGACCCGATCTTCACTGGAACATTTTCCGGGGAGCGTCAGTCGTTGCCAGGATCTAGTCTAAGTTTTTAACACTCTTGCTAGCACTCTCATTTCTGCAGCTAGGGCAGCGTGCAAGCCACCTTAAGTTAAAGTGAATTCAAAGCCTTTATGTTGAAATGTGGAAATCGCACCACTGCAGAGAGATTGTTGGCAAGAGCTTAAAACGCAAAAAGATCTAACGACTGATCAATGTATAAAACAAAGCTGAAGCAATGCCATACGCGAAGCGAGCCTCGTATAGAACCTACGGTGGGTATCAATGAGTCAACTCGCCCAAGTAAAGTCTCAAGCTGAGCATCAAAGACTGTAGGGTGCATTTCAAGCTCTGATGGCAGCTGAGCTAATTCGAGGACCGATAAACTCCTCTCATGTTCCATCATAGTTCATAGTTCAACAGCATACATGACACGTCTTACGAAGTAGGCAATTAGCTTTCTGACGTGTGTAAGGACCTCAAATTTCATCTGAGGTGGATTATAGACTCTCTCAGGCCGTTCAAATCTCCGGGCCCTTATGACGTTTTTCCAGCTGATATCCAGCAGTATCTATAATCAGAGCTACTATGGCTGGAGAGCGATATAATGCGTCCGATATGACTCAGCACTGTTTTGCTAAAGATTTTGGAAAGGATTATTAGTTACTGTATCAGAAAGTCGCCGTCACAGCACGCTTACACCAAAAGGAGGGCAGTGGAAAATGTGATTTAAACCTCCATAGAGCGAATTGAAAAATTTCTTGCCCGCAATGAATATACGCATATCCCCTTCCTAAACATTGACGGGTTTTTAAGAACATCAGCTTTGATGCGATTACGGAGGTACCCGAGAAATTGAGGGCAATGTGCGAAAAGACCATTTTTTTTTTACAGTTTCTCAAGGACAGAGTAGCATCTTCGCTGGAGAATGCTTACATGCGACGAAGGGTCAACATGGGTACATTTCAATGTGATGCCCTCTCCTTTTTATTGTGGAACACTACGCTCAATACTTCTCCATATATACTAGATATACTACTATATATAATACAAGATATAATACTAGAGATAGATATAATACCAGATATAGATAAAATACTATATATAGATATAATACTAGATATAGTAAATAAAATACTAGATCGTGGTGGTCTCAAAGTAGTTGCTTATGCGGAGGACACACTCATATACGCATCAGGCAGATATCTATCTACGCTTTTTGAGAGTTGGAACCAGGAATGCGGCTTGAGTGTGAATCCCAGTGGAACAGATCTAGTACTATTTACAAGAAAGTACAAAGTTCCTTGATTTGACTTATCGAAACTGAACGCAGAATTCAATGCCTTGACCCGAAGGATTAAATATTTGAGTCTGATTTTTGAAGTGAAACGAAAGAGCACATTCCTGCTTTGAAAATGCCATAAAAGCCAGTGTCATGAAACACTCGGAGACAACATTGTCATTCTCTTACAAGAATACTGGTAAATTCTCTTAAACAATATCCACATTCGTTGGTGAATGTCCTGCAGCTTTTATGGAGATGACGAGACATTCGGCATGTCCTTGCGATTGATTTGGGTACCTGTACATAAGGGTGTTCAGAGCGGCTGTATGTGCTACCGGAAACGTCATACTCTTTCTCTATAGATGCACCAATGTCATCGGTCAAACAAATCATTAGATAAAAATACCCCGATGACGTTAAGA
Source organism: Nemotelus pantherinus (assembly GCA_963978885.1). Taxonomy (NCBI): domain Eukaryota; kingdom Metazoa; phylum Arthropoda; class Insecta; order Diptera; family Stratiomyidae; genus Nemotelus; species Nemotelus pantherinus. The sequence continues at coordinate 42,065,429 of OZ022264.1, forward strand.
ATGATGTTATATTGAAGAATCATCCTGCGCGATTGTAAGACAGTTCTGGGCCTACATGGAAAAAGTTCATATTAAGATGCTGTTAAGTTCAATTTGCAGTGCTCTTCGCTGCATAGTGAGCTGCCCAACGGTTGACGGAAGAGCTTAACGATTTTGTCGGAGCTGTGGCTCTGAGGATGAAGAAGACACCGTTTGCCGTCTTATAATCCTCCATCCGACTTTGGCGGAGAAGAATCGTCTCGCTCGGGGCATCCTTCCACGCAGGTCTAACTGATCTCTCCTTCATCGACTTAAAGGATGTTGTACAGTTTATCAAAGGAAAAAAATGTTTTCCAGAGTACAGTGGCTAAGGGAAAGTATATATATCCATGGCAACACAGCGCGCCTCTACTGGTCTTGTGTAACATTATCAAATAGCTGCTTCCCTAACTGGTCTCTATGCATGTGGTACTTCCTTGGCGATAAATTAGTGACCTTTCAAAAACCAACTGATTTGTTTGATTTTGAACTTGTCTGATCGATTGCCGAGCGATTTGGCTTACCAAAACAGACTGATTTTATTGTGTCAGATTCCGGTCTTAAATAGTAACATTTTTCGTTGAATTAGTAAATGAAAATTATATGAACTAAAATGTATGGATATTAAGTGTATTTGTTTTAGTCTTCGCTAAGTCAAGTCCAATTCAAATACTCACCACTTTCGTGGAATGTTTCGTTTCGCAATCCTTTTCAAACTGTTCAAAGCCAAATGTTTTAAGCGGTAATCTAAATGTAGAGAACGATATAGAGCCAATGGTATTATCGTGGTCTACGGAACAAAAAATACTGAAAATTATGTATGATGATTTGGAGAGTACTCGTATATTTTGACTTTCTGTGCTTTTTGTCAAAAGTGGAATGAAGTTTTCATTTTTTGCGTTTTCGCATTGAGGTGAACGGTTGAACTGAACTTTTTTTTGCGGGTCACAAGGTGATTTCAGGGACTATTAAATTATTTGATTGCTTTTAATTCTGACGGCAACTATTAAACAAACAACAACGGACGTATGCTATGCCTAGGAAGATGGTCTTGCAAGAGTAGAGTTTACATCTAACCTTTCCTGACTCTAATGACAAGGGCACTAATTTTTTCTTTCTTTTGCATAAAACGCAAAAAATTGTCTGATGATACCATGCACTGTGGTGGTACCGAAATTTCTCATTCACAAATGAATAAAGATTTTTAAATTTACAAAAGCTTATCTGGTGAACTATCGAAAACCAATCTTCGCTAAAAGGGTTCAATCAGTAAAATAAATCATAGTCTCGATTGACGTATTGTTGTGTTCTACCGTTAAACACCTTTCGTGGATTCGATATTCTTCACATTCGTGAAATAAAACAGTTTCTTTTAAAACACTAATTACACTTTTATTAACACACAAATATTTATGACACTAAATTCCGTACACTTTACTGATCGCACTATTATAATTTCGCGTTACAATTTAATTATCGCACTATAATTACTCGCACTTTATCGATTTTAATTAATCGCACCCGGATACACTAATTTGTTGTATCGCTTTTCACAGTAACAGCCTTTCCGCTGTTTTCGCTTTCTACTAAGTGATTGCTAGTACCTCTCGCGGCGGTATTTATAGTCGTGCCAATGTGTCTCGGGCTCTCGAATGTTCTGCTTTTACTTTCTAGAGGGCTCTATGGGCTATTTAAAGATATTTTCCGTTGCCATGTGAGATCTGACTCAGGGTTTCGCTTTTGCTTTCTAGAGGACTCTATTGCGTCTTTGAAGAGGCTGTTGTGAGGGTCGGGACTGTGTCTGGGGTTCTTGGGAATTTTCCGTTACCATGTGATTTGATTCACGGTTTGAGTTCTGGAATGTTCCCTTTTTACTTTCTAGAGGATTATTCTACGTTTTATCTATGGATTGTTTTCGTTGTTTGAATACATGTATGAAATACATGTATGAGATGTATGTCGAGTATTTCCTCGCCGTTTCTAGCATTTTCTGGCGCCGCCACAACGTCATACGATTCGTTTGGCGTGCATGCAACAGTATTATTTTACCCAAACACTTTCAGGTATTTACAGGCATTCTTCGATCAGCCAAACAAAATGCTTATACAATTTTCGCTTGTTCGGAGAAAACATTGATTCTCAAAAACATTGAAATCTTCAAAATAAAATCATTTTTGGCAGCAGTGTATGTCGTGCTGTAAGCAATGAAACATCATTGCCAGAACTATGATCTTAGTTGCATTTATTATCCATTTTTCAGTAGCAAGTTTCTCTGGAAGTAACATGTACCCCCAAAGTATTGTTGTATCGCTTTTCACAGTAACAGCCTTTCCGCTGTTTTCGCTTTCTACTAAGTGATTGCTAGTACCTCTCGCGGCGGTATTTATAGTCGTGCCAATGTGTCTCGGGCTCTCGAATGTTCTGCTTTTACTTTCTAGAGGGCTCTATGGGCTATTTAAAGATATTTTCCGTTGCCATGTGAGATCTGACTCAGGGTTTCGCTTTTGCTTTCTAGAGGACTCTATTGCGTCTTTGAAGAGGCTGTTGTGAGGGTCGGGACTGTGTCTGGGGTTCTTGGGAATTTTCCGTTACCATGTGATTTGATTCACGGTTTGAGTTCTGGAATGTTCCCTTTTTACTTTCTAGAGGATTATTCTACGTTTTATCTATGGATTGTTTTCGTTGTTTGAATACATGTATGAAATACATGTATGAGATGTATGTCGAGTATTTCCTCGCCGTTTCTAGCATTTTCTGGCGCCGCCACAACGTCATACGATTCGTTTGGCGTGCATGCAACAGTATTATTTTACCCAAACACTTTCAGGTATTTACAGGCATTCTTCGATCAGCCAAACAAAATGCTTATACAATTTTCGCTTGTTCGGAGAAAACATTGATTCTCAAAAACATTGAAATCTTCAAAATAAAATCATTTTTGGCAGCAGTGTATGTCGTGCTGTAAGCAATGAAACATCATTGCCAGAACTATGATCTTAGTTGCATTTATTATCCATTTTTCAGTAGCAAGTTTCTCTGGAAGTAACATGTACCCCCAAAGTATCTATACAGGGACTGATCCGCAGTCACTTCTTCGGATCGCATCTAACTGTTACCAAAATTACTTGGTCTAAACAACAATCAATCAATTAATCTCTACAGAATATTTATAAAGCTTGGAAATAATTTAAGTAGTTTGGATTGCCGTTCATTTTCAAGTCATACATACATATATGCGAATTTAAGTGACCAGATACAGAAACTCGATACTTAGGAATAAGAACGGAGAAAGATCAAATAGCCAAAAATATTAATACGGCTTTCTTTTTTGCATATTTAAAACAATTGCACAGATTAAATAAGTGGGAAAAATAAAGTGATTGCTACAAAAGCATTATGTGCATTAAAAATAAATAACGTACTGGTGTCAAATATGACCATAGTGTTATTTATACAGAGCCAATATACAAAAAAAAATATATTTGGAAAACTATGTTTTATGCTTATGCTTATGGAAAAAATACCACTTGAATGTCCTTCCAGAAAAGTTCTATGTTCGGCACGGCAGTTTTCCAGATTTTACCAACTAAGTTTGGTGCTTACCTGAAATAAAAAAGAAACAAAATTAGCATCTCATTGAAAATTTGGAAATTAATTTATATCTACAGACTGATATTTGCATGAATTGTAATTGCGAGAAAAAACTTTTGCCTCGGCTTGAAAAAACTCAAACAAAGAGCCAACCGAGCTGGGAAAGAAATTGCTAACCACTGGCTGCTTTACCACAACAACGCGTCTAGCCACACTTGCCTCAAAATCGGTAACTATACTGATTGAATAGCTAATTTGCATGGACCAAGCCTAAATGAATCCTAGCACTAAAACCTCCTGGGTTTAATGTGCCTTTTCACTGTTATGCTCTATAGGAAATGTAAGCTTTTTTTGAATCTGACTAAGTCTCTAAACTGGTCTTTTTTATGACAAAGAGGAGAGATTTAATCTTCGTTAAGCTGGTACTGGACAGTGTTTGAGAAGATTTTCTACATACACCGCAACCCGCTCTTTACTTAACTTGTGGACGGGTTTTTTGCACGAAAGCTCCAAATAGAGCCCTCATGCCACTTTTGTGGAGGATCCCTGCTAATTTTGCCATCGAAGCTGAGATATTCTTTTGAGTGTTTGACCCCCCAGATCGAGCCAGTATATTTTGATCTTTTTCTTGGTTCATGTTTTGATATCCTTGACCATGTCGGCTTTTTTAAGATTCGAAGTGGGACCAATTGGACATTGTATCTTCTTTCTTTGGCGTTGATGGCAGTCTCCTCATTTAATTTGTGCCCCTCATGGCCGGCGATCCATATAAACTCAAGACTCTTCTGTGCCCCTATTGCATTTAAGGCATCCCCGCCTTTAGAAGCAGAGCTGGAACTGTGTGATCACGATTGGCTCCCCGATAGGACTTTAATTTTGATCTTTTTAGTGTTACTTCTACCCGACTTTAAGCGTAGCACATAATTCAGCTGGATCGATGGTGACCTACGTAAGAGTCTAGGTTTAGTGCTTTAGAAAAGCATCCGTTCCTGGCGTTAGGTTGCAGCTCATTGCTTTTATGATCAGTAGGCAGCCAATTTTTTGAAGCTTGTTGAATTCATTAGCAGTCGTTTTTTTTTTTTGTTTTTCTTCCACCAATGCTAATTTGAATACGGTGAAGGTTCTTACTCAAAGGTTATCTCGAATCGCGTCCACGAATTTACTTTGTCACCGAAAGGGCTTTAGTAGCTTTCAGTGTCATTTTGTTTAGATGAGTGTGTCAGCTGAATTCCCTTCCAAGGTGAATTGTTAAATGTTTTGCCACTTCCTACAGCCGCACCACTGAGCCTTTCATTTTTGAGACCTTTTCTCATTTTGTTTCTGATGTTAAGCCCGTACTGTTAAGGGTCACGAGATGGTCATCAACTTGTAAGGATCATCATAGTAAGTAATAGTCCTCCCTGTGCGTATATTTCCTTAGATTTGCCTCCCCAACTCCACAAACGTACATCGACTTCTTATCATTTTGCTACTTCTTAACGGGCATCCCAACTCTGGAGTGCATGTTTGCAGCAAGTCCATATCTTGCATTGTCAAACGCTACTTCTTTGTCCATGAAAATGCATAGTACGATTTTTTCTTTTTACTAATTTTCGAAGAAAATATATTTATATATATATATATATATATATATATATATATATATACATATATATATATATATATATATATAAATATACATATATATATATATATATATATATATATAAATATACATATATATATATATATATATATATATATATATATATATATATATATATACATATAAATATACATATATATATATATATATATATATATATATATATATATATATATACATATAAATATATATACATATATATATATATATATATATATATATATATATATATATATATATACATATATATATATATATATATACATATATATATATATATACATATATATATATATATATATATATATATATATATATATATATATATATATATATATATATATATATATACATAACTGACGATCGGATAATGCGATCAATATGGAATTTACAGGACATGTTGGTATTAACTAGGACCCGGTCTGATAGAAGTGATTTTGAAATACGGGCAACACTGTGGCAGTGGTGCCGTTTGGAAAAATCGCTGAGAAAAAAACACTAGTTTTTGGCCTATAGCTTTCGATTTAGACACCAGATTTTAACAAAATCCACGCAGTAAATGAACCTTGCTCTAGGATAGATTTCATAGAAATTTGGCTGAAAAATTAGTATAGAGTCGCAAGCTATGGCAATTTTTGTCTCCTAAATATTGTACATTTGCTCAGGGAAATTAAGGTTTTTTCCCTATAGCTGCCGATGCAGTAACGAAATCAAAACGAAATTTATGTGATTAGTGGATCTTGTTACATTTCTAATTCTGTAGGAATTTCGTTGAAAAATCGTGAAAGGGTTGCCAGTTATGATGAATTTCGTAATTTATTTACATTTCTTTATCGAGCGATGTTGTCATAAAATTTCCAAATGGGAATGATCCTGCAATGACAATTAACAACAAATATTTACGCTTCAAAAATTTAAAAAGTTTGGATGGTGGTAACCCTAAAATTATATTCACTCCTATAACTTACAGCCCAGCAATTCAATCGAAACGAAATTCATAGGGTGGGTTTAACACAATGTTAAGCAGCTATGGTGCTAGCACATGATTGCCAGCACCAGACAATTTCGTAAATATTGCACCAACAGATGCTTCCATTTGGCATTCATAAGCAAAGCACTTAAAATAAAATAAGCAACCGATATTTCAATTTTCCGAGTTTCGAAAATTTTTCAGATGGCAACCCCATACATAGTTTAATTTTTCGATGATATCCTTGGATGAAAACGAAATTCAAAGGATAGATTGATTAAGCACGAGCATGTTATGGTAGATTTATTGGTTTATTGCTCAACAAATGTTGACAGCACTGAGCATTTTCATCATTTGTGTTATAGGAAATGCTGTCAGAAAATGATATTTGTTCCTTCGAGTAAGAAATGGTTGATATGATATTATAAATAAGTGTATAACGTCTTCACACATTTTTAAATCCTTCAAAGAAAACTTCTTCGAAAATTAGTTTTCTAGCGGTTCTGATGCGCTAGACCTTTTTTTAGGCCTTCCAGTTTGATGTGAACATGAGTATCCTAATGGGTAGAGCACAGGCTTCTTGTGTGTGGGGTCCCTGGTTCGAATTCAGGTTAGGACGAGGGTCCACGCACCAAGCTTTGAGTTCGTCTAGCTCTAAATAGGTACCTAAATAAAATAAAAATAAAGTGAGTCGTGGAACTAATAGCTTCACACTCGTATTCGCATTTTTATTACAATTTGAAATCAAGCTCTCTCCCAGCTTCAACCCCTAGACCCGTACAAGGGTTGTCGTGGGATTAATTTACTTTATTTCCATTTCGATGTTCTTTTAGCCTTGTTAAACTCTGCTCTTAAGGCTCTTCGGAATTTTGATAAACCTCTGTTCCTTGATGGCACCCTCGATTTGGAGGATTTGAGGATTATTCTGATGACATTGTCCTTCTTCTCCTCCAGTCCCGTCTTTGTAGTGAAGCTCTGGTTCAGACCTTGAAGTTTTGATGCAAGGCCATTTCGATAGCCTTACCAGCCCATGCTGTTCGGTTGTCAGTTCTTGATCTCTCTTATGTCCATGATCCTTCCTTATCACTCTGCACTGTTTGTCATGAACGTGGAGCCTAGAACATCTGCTACCTGCTGCTTACTTCTTTCGAGCCAATTGTGGCATTATCCAGGTTCACCGGTAGACATCTTATCCCTTGTTTCCCATCGGCTGGGTAATACTGAGACCTGGTGTTCTCTCCCCATCGGTTCTGATACATTCCATACTGGTAGCTGGAGTAAACTCAGGCTCTAATGCTTCTTCATCGGACTCTTCTAACGTGTCCAAACCGAACACCTTTGCTGCCGTTTCCGACGGTTGTTTTGGAAGCTTACGCATGGTCCGCTGATATGGCTTGCCTTTAGTAACTTGCTAAAACAACATTCCAACGCTTCCTCAACCGTCGCAGAGCCTAGACTTGTCTCCTGCCGACTTTTTTTTGTTGCATATTTTTGATGCATGCAAAAAGGACGCCCCTATGACGAT